>CM063185.1:3532500-4983750 GCA_031835075.1 Saguinus oedipus | reverse complement strand
CCATAAGGCCCCAGTTATCTTGGCAGTGTTGTCGCTGACTGTAAATGAATAAATCAACATCATCCTGTGTGGGCTTTGAACATGAGACCCTATTTTTGAGAAGATTAACGTGCTGAGAAGAGAATGTCCCATAATACTGCAACTGCATTGACCCACCTGTTAGCTTCTGCATCCACAATCACTGTCTTCTCTCCTGTGGCATACTGCAAAGACGGCAACAAAGTCTTCCATGCACTACAGCTGTGTAAATTTCCAGTTTCTCCCATCAAGAAGGAGAGTCAACCAGACATGGTGGTGTGTGTCTGTAGTCCTGGCTACCAAGAGGCTGAGACAGGAGGATCACTTGAACCCAGAAGTTCAAGAATGCAGAGAGCGGCCACTTCTTCATGCCCCTCTACAGGATACATGTTAATTCTTCCTTCACCACCAATAACATCTTACTGCTTTCTTTACCTCCTACAGAGTTCACATGACCATCAATTCCCACCTCAGTTACCACAAATGGCCTCCTAACTGCTTCCACCCTTGCCCCCTATAATCTATTCTCAACAGAGCTGTCCAGTGATCTTTTAATAAAGTCATGTCATGTCACTGCTCTAGCTGTTTCCCTCAAAGTCTTCACAATGACCTCAACGCCCTGCAAAACTGCACCCCCAATATATCTCCGACCTTGCTTTTGGCCTCTCTTACCCACACTTAATCCACTCCTGCCACATTAGTCTTCCCGGTGTTCCTAGACAAACCAGGACGCTCTCCTCTCTGGGTTTTGGCCCTGGCCATCCCCCTGCTGGTGTACTCATCCCCAGATGTGAAAACGCCTAGCTCCCTCATCTCCTTTAAGTCTTTGGTCACCTGTCACCTTCCCCATACATCTACACCAGTCACCCTATTTAAATTACAACCCACAAAAAATCCCAGTCCCCATACTATTCTTTATTTTTGTTTTATTGTTTCCATAGTACTTATTCTCTTTTAACATCCTGTACAACTTACTAGGTTTGATACATATTCCCCTGCCCCCACTAGAATGCTAGCTACACAAGGGCAGGGATTTGTATCTGTTTTGTTCACTGACAATCTCTTGTGCCTAGAACAGTGTATGGAACACAAATGAGGCACTTGGTAAATGTTTGCTGAATAAGCAAATTAGCGCTTGAATAATGGAGATAAATGAATGTGGGATCTCCATGTTCATCTCTAATTTTCCATCTCCAAAGATTCAGAAAGGAGGGTAGGCCTTAGATTGTGTGGCTTTCCCCACCGTCTGTTGTATCACATGATACCTGTAAGTATGTGTCATGAATACCAACCAATGCCTGTTAAGGTACATGTTTATGGATTAATACTCATTCAGCATATCCTCACTTGGGACAATGAAGGTGTATGCTGATACTATAGAATCCAATTTTTAAAATAAATGTATGAAACATCTATAACCTGGGGATGAGAAGAAAAGGATTTTCATAATCCCCTTCCAAAAACAGATGGATTCTTTGCTTTAACAACTCCCTCTTATGAAAAAGAAGACTCTACTTTTTAAACACAGCACTTTTCCCAAAACTGATTAGAATTAAACTCACTTTGTAAATACTTTATTTACAGGTACTGTTTTTCAGAAATAAGACTACTGCGATAAGGAAAGAAAGAACAAACAGTTATTTCCGCAGCTGAATTTCTCACAAAGTCCAAAGGGCAGCTTTTATGAGGCAGCCCGGCATTTCTATGATTTCAGTTTGGGGCAAGCAGAGGTAGCCATCATAGGAAAACCCCATTCCTCTTAAAGGAAGCAGCTGGATGAATGGGTCTGGAATTGGATTTGCAATCTCCACTAACCCAACACACAGCAGCACATCTATGATGCTTTTATGCTTACTGGGCTCTGTAAGCTCCTATGAGGTAGAATTAGGGAGATCCTTAGAAAAAGCCTATTTAAGGATAATTATTCCTGGGAAAAGTCCACTTTACTTGAATCCACTTAAATGGGAAGCAACATTTTACCACAAATAATGGAGGTAAGGGAGAGTGTGGATTGAGGCTTTAGCTTTAAAAGAACTAAAAATTATGACATTGCATTTGTTTTCCTTTACATTTAACCACTTTTAATTATAATTGCAACTACAGATGAATTCTTATGACAGGAAATTGAATCAAGACTTGTTTTGGTGTGCTTTTTTTCCTAAAATAATCTGTATGATAGCAAAATATGGCATCCATCACTTCTCATTTGACCTTCACAGCAAGATTTTAAAGAAGGTAAATTCTGCAAAATAATCAAGGACTTCCCTTTTCCCCAGGACCTCTCCTAACCCTTTGAATGTCTAATTATCCCCTTTTGAAGACTCTATTATGTCATCATCTTTGTTAATTTTCTCTTCTTCAATTGTAATCAAACTCTGCCAGACCCTCATTTCTTGGAAGCATTCTAATAATTATTACATCAGTCCCCCTCCATTACTTTCATTATCTAGTGAAATCCTGCATGTTTGTGAGATTGGCAGTTTCACCTTGCAATTTGTCAGCATAGTAATCACAGTAGAAACACCTGACCCTAGTGTTGGGCGGGAGTAGATGACAGTGGTAAGCCGGAGGGAGGAGTGAGTGGGGACTAGCTTTAGAAGGTTCTGTTAGTGAATGTTTCATGTTGGGATGACCTTTGCTTCCCAACTTATAATTATGGATACTTTAAGGGTAAATACCCTGATAATGAGGCTCCCCTGCACTCAAAGACAGGAATTAGCATTGCAGGTTCTTGGTGAAAGGACTGACTGGAAGAAGTGTGACGATGGTTGTAGCACCTGGAAAGGTGATCAGCTGTAACCTATGCATGCTGGCTGAGGAACTGACCAAGATCCCTTTGGGCTTGGCTCCCAGATCCTGTGGGTCTGAGCCCTGAGATGTGTTCAACACCTAAAGCTGGAATACTGGAAAGATAAGGTAACACAAACATCTGCTTTGTAGCTACTGCCATCTAGTGAATTTAAGCTTCATTTCCAATCTGATTTTTGTTGACGTCATGTAACTGACTCTAGGGGGCAATACATTGCATGTAGTCTGTGACTTATGACTAGCTTTGTAAGAGCTGACAAACCTGTGCGATCGCACATGTGCCCCAGAACTTAAAGTAATAATGAAGAAGTTTTTAAAAAGAGCTGACAAGACTTAAAATCCTTTCCCCCTGTTGGGGGTCTGCTGGGAGGTCTTAGATCTGTGTCTGGTTTGGTCTGGACTGGGTAGAGCTTGGCTCTACAAGTCCTCAAGGTATGCATGTGACTGGGACATTCACTCTTGGAATAAGGCTTGTTCTTTCACCTCCTGATTTTGCACGTGTTCTTTACACTGTTGACCTATTCTCCAGCCTCTCCTCCACTCTCTCAGTGAACTGTTCTCCTTAAAAATCACATTCAAATATCCCCTCTAGGAAGGTGTTCTCAACTCCCCACTCCCCAAGCTGGTTCTCACTTTCTCTCTGTGCTTTTAGATCAAGTTTTATTCAGTTCTGTTACATTTACCACGTTCAACTTATTATTTAATAGTCCATTTCTTCCTCTAAACTCAAGATTTTGGGGTGCAACTGTTATGATTTGATCTTATTAGCATGTATTCCATTCACCACCTACCACACTGAAGATAATCACTAAATGTTTATTAAATTAATTTCTTAAAATGCCATGATTGGCTCATGCCTGTAATTCCAACACTTTGGGAGGCCAAGGCAGGTGGATCACTTGACGCCAGGAGTTCGAGACCAGCCTGGGTAACAAGGCAAGACCTCATCCTACTGAAAATACAAAAAATAGTTGGGCATGGTGGCATGTGCCTACAATCCCATCTACTCGGGTGACTGAGGCAACAGAATTGCTTGAACCTGGGAGGCAGAGGTTGCAGTGAGCCAAGATTATCCTACTGTACTCCAACCTGGGTGACAGAGTAAGACTCCATCTCAAAAACAAAACAAAACAAACAAACAAACAAACAAAAAAAAAACATGATTATGCCAAACGGTCCTTGATTTCACCAAGGTTACATCAACCTCCTAAACTCATTGTTTAGTGAGGTAAAATTCACCATTTTAACCATCTGAAAGTGTACAATTCAGTGGTTTTCGATATATTCACAATATTGTACAACCATATCACTATATAATTCCAGAACACTTTCCTCACCACTCAAACAAACAAACAAACAAACAAAAAGCTCCATACCCATTACAAAGCTGATCTCCATGCTCCTCAGTCCCCAGCCATTGGCAATCACTAAACTACTTTCTGTCTCTATGAATTTGCCTACTCTGAGCAAATAAATGTGATTATATAATATGTGGTCTTTTGTGACTGGCTTCTTTCACTTAGCATAATGTTCCTTTCCAAGGTTTATCCATGTTGTAGCATGCATCAGTATGTCCTTCCTTTTTATGGCCAAATAATATTCTATTGGACGTATATTTTGTTTATCCATTCATCAGTTGTTGGACATTTGGGTTGCTCCTACTTTTACATCTATGCTTTCTTAGTTTTACTTCTTACGTTTAGGTCTTTCACCCATTTTGAGTTAATTTTTGTGCATGGCATCAATCAGGGGTCCAACTTTATTCTTTTGTATTTAGCTATCTAGCTCTTCCCAGCAGTATTTGTTGAAAAAACTATTATTATTTCCCCATTGAATGGTCTTGGCACACTTGTCAGAAATCAATTGACCATAGATTTTTGAATTTATTTGTGGACTCTCAGTTCTACTCCATTCCATTCAGCTATACATCTATCTTTATGCCAGTACCAAACTCTTTGATTACTGTAGTTTGTAATAAGTTTTGAAATTTGGACAATGATTCTTAACCTGAAAAGTACAAAGAAGTCTAAATGAGAAACAAATACTGTGATTTATTTTGTCTATCATGTGACCCACAACCCGTGCTTTCATAAATTCTCTTTACTCACACGTGCTTTGTGCAAACAGACCAAATTTGTGAAGTAAAAAGAGCTGAGTTTCACCATGTCGAATGATTTACACAAGCAAAAGGCCAAAGGCAAAAAAGGACCAGGAAAACATATACAGTCCAGGAATTTTCTGGCTTCTAAGACGGGATTTGTATTTCTACAAGTTTTGCAACTGAAGATTCTAAGCCATTTTACCCAGACCACACAAGCCACGGGGGCTCCAAGTGACATCAGGAGCAGGTAAGATGTGATTCAGTTCTTCACCCTTCCCTGTGTCCATCCCCTTTGCCATGCGGCGTTGCAGTTTCTTGCACTCCTTGATTTTGGATTTGCCTTTGTGCCTTGCTTTGGCCAATGGAACAAAGCAGAAGCCACACTATGTTGGTTGCAAACCTTAAATGCACTTTTGTGATTTTGTTTGCTTTCTGGAACCTCTGCCTCTGCCAAAGAGAAACATCCCTGTGTTAGCCTGCTTTGCCGGAAGGATAAGAGACGCATGGAGTCAAGCTGAACTGCTCCAGCTAAGCTGAGTCTAGATCAACCAACAAGATCATGTTCTCACTCTTTTTTAGGAACTTAATTTAAAAAATTAAAAATTGTCTATTACAGTGTTTGGCCTACCCAACTAGTGTGGAGTAAAAGTATTTAGTCTTTGTAGGAAAATATTTCTTTTTTACTTTTATTTTAGGTTTATAGGTCCATGTGAAGGTTTGTTACACAGATAAACCCATGTCATGGGGATTCGTTGTACAGATTATTTCATCGCCCAGGTATTAAGTCCAGTACAGAATAGTTATCTTTTCTTCTCTCCCTCTTCCCACCCTACATCCTCAAGTAGACCCCAGTATCTATTGTTTTTCTTCTTTGTGTTCATAAGTTCTCATCATTTAGCTTCCATACTTACTGCATGTAAGCACATGCAGTATTTGGTTTTCTGTTTCTGCATTAATTTACTATGGATAATAGCCTCCAGCTCCATCCACGTTTCAGCAAAAGACATGATCTCATTCTTTTGTAGGACTGCATAGTATTTCATGATGTCTATGTACCACATTTTCTTTATCTAATCTGTCATTGATTGGCATTTGGGTTGATTCTGTAACTTTACTATTGTGAACAGTACTGCAGTGAACATCCACGTGTATGTGTCTTTGTGGTAGAATGATTTATATTCCTCTGGGTATATACACAGTAATGGGATTGCTGGGTTGAATGGTAGTTCTACTTTTAGCTCTCTGAGGAGGCACTATATGGATTTCCACAATGGTTGAACTAATTTACACTCCCACCAACAGTGTATGTTCCCTTTCTCCACAACCTCACCAACATCTGTTCTTTTTTTACTTTTTAGTAATAACCATCTAGCTGGTGTGAGATGATATCTCATTGTGGTTTTTATTTACATTTCTTAATGATCAGTGATGCTGAACTTTTTTTCATATACTTGTTGGCCGCATGCATGTCTTCTTTTGAAATATGCCTGTTCATGTCCTTTGCCCACTTTTAAATGGGTTTTTTTTTTCTTGAAATTTGTTTAAGTTCCTTATAGATGCTGGATAGTAGACCTTTGTCAGATGCATAGTTTGCAAATATTTCCTCCCATTCTGTAGGTTGTTTACTCTGTTGATGTTTTGTCTTGCTATGATGATGCTGTTAAGCTTAATTAGATCCCACTTGTCAAATTTTGCTTTTGTTGCAATAGCTTTTGGTGTCTTTGTCATGAAATCTTTGCCTATTCCTATGTCCAGGATGGTATTGCTTAGGTTGTCTTCCAGGGTTTTTATAGTTTGGAGTTTTACATTTAAGTTTTTAATTCATCTTGAGTTGATTTTTGTATATGGTGTAAGGAAGGGGTCCAACTTCAATCTTCTGCATATGGCTATCCAGTTATCCCAGCACCATTTATTGAACAGGAAGTCTTTTTCTCATTTCTTGCTTTTGTCAGCTTTGTTGAAGACCAGATTGTTGTAGGTGTGCAGGCTTAATTCTGGGCTCTCTATTCTATTCCACTGGTCTGTGTGCCTGTTTTTGTACCAGTACCATGCTGTTTTGGTTACTGTATTCCTGTAATATAGTTTGAAATTGGGTAATATGATACCTCCAGCTTTGTTCCTTTTACTTAGAATTGCCTTGAGTATTTGGGCTCTTTTTTTGATTTCATATGAATTTTAAAATAGATTTTTCTAGTTCTGTGAAGAATGTAATTGGTAGTTTGATAGGAATAGCATTGAATCTGTAAATTGCTTTGGGCAGTATGGCCATTTTAATGATATTGATTCTTCTTATCCATGAGCAGGGAATTCCTTCCATTTGTTTGTGTCTTCTCTGATTTCTTTGTGCAGTGTTTTGTAATTTTTATTGTACAGAGTATGGAAATGTCTTTATTTTGCCCTCACACTTTGATTATATGTATAATTCCAGGTAGGTAGTTTTTTCTTTCCACTCTTCATATATATAATTGTATGTCTTCTGCTTCAGTCTCACGTGATGCAGGGCTCTGCCATTCTGTACTAGGTTCTCCCCAGACACTGGCAAGTGACCGTAACCCCTGGGAGGGGTAACAAAGCTATCTCAGGCACTGACCTCTTTCCTTTCCTACCTCTGGCTTCACATATTGAGCCCAATTCTAGTCTCCTACCACATGTGAAAGTGTTTATGGCTCCCTTTCCTGAAAAAGCATTAAGTTCTGGCTCAAAGTACCCATTTACAGTCCTGGTTCCCCAAGGACCATGTGGCTTCAGCCCCTGTTTGCCATGTGGGCTGTCTTTTGCTTCACATAAAGTTTCCATTAACTTCTAGATAAACTATCCATATTTTTTATGTAAAAATATTGTCTTATCCATTTTTACATATTTGGAGCAAAGGAGAAAGCATTTGGCATGTGTTCACTCCGAGGCTTTGAACAAAACCCTCAGTCAGTACTTAAATGTAACAATGAGTTCTACTAATTTTTTTCCTTCATTTTGGCTTCCTGCCTCCTACTAACTCTTGGATTTGATTTTTTGGTTTTGTTTTGTTTTTCTTACCTGAGTATATACTTTAATAATTCTTTCAAAGTAAGTCCAGAGTACTGCAATTTTTAAATCATTATTTTTAAGAAAATAGTTTTCTTTTGTCTTCAATCCTGAATAACAGTTTAGCTCAGTATATGTTTCTAAATATAAAGTAATTTTCCCTCAGCACTTTGAAAATTCTGTTCTATTGTCTTTTTTGCTCAATGTTTTTGATAAGAAGGCTTATGGCAATCTGTTTATCATTCCTTATTATGTAATATGTGTTTTCTTTCTAAAAGGTTTTAGGATTTTTCCCTTTATTCTTTACATTCTGATATCCACTATGAAGTCTACATGTGCCTTTGATTAGTTTTGCATTGTGCATTGCGTTTATGAATATATTTGATCTTTCAGCATTTCAAGTAACAACCTAAATAACTAATCAGTATCAGGGAATGAAAGAATGTTCTCTTAGAATCTGACCAGCCCAAGAAGTCCCAATGACACCAACATAAAGGATTCCTTGAAAATAGCCCAGCCAGATCACCCTATGGTAAAGCCCACATTTGATGCTCAATCGGGGTTTGCATTCCCCACCACTATATAACCAATCAAGAATCAACAGACATCTGAGAGCTTTTTTATGAAAGATGGGGGAAAACCAACCAACAGATAAAAGCAACCTTGAGAAACAGATTCTGAAAAGAGGGAAAAAAAATACATAGAGAAAAAACATATTATCAAAGTCTTCAGAGTACTTAGAGAAAATGTTGCAGCCCTAGAACTACTTTAATAAGGAACATTTGGACCTAGCACATTGGCTCTTGCCTGTAAGCCCCAGCACTTTGGGAGGCCAGGGTGGAAGGATTGCTTGAGCTCAGGGTTTCAAGTTTACAACAAGCCACGATCACACCACTGCACTCCATCCTGGGTGACAGAGTGAGACCCTGTCTCGAAAAAAAACAAACCAACCAAAATAAACAAACAGGAACATCAGAGGACTTTAATACTATTAGAAGAAAAATTTTTTAATTCAGTAGGAAGAATTGGAAAATAAAATTGAAAAAAATGTACAAAAGTAGAACAAAAATAAACCAGACAGATAAAAAGTGGTAGTGGGGAGAAGATCTGAATAGTAGTTTTAGAGAGGAAAAAAAAAAAAAAGAATTTAAGTGAAACTACTATCAAAGGAACAATTCAAGAAAATTTTCCCAGAATGGAAAGACATGAGTTTCCAAATTAAAAAGACCTAGGAATGCCCAGTGAGTGGACTCATACCAAGTCATGTCTCTGGGACATTTCAGAACACTGGGAAGAAAGAGAAAATACTTGTGATGTTGTGATGTAATGAGAAATATACAGAAAAGAGCAACTCAAAACACTCTAAAAATGTTTTAAACGATTTTTAAAAAGAAATGTATGTTTGGTCTTCATCCCCTGTTCCTGGCACAAAGCTCCTAAAAGCCTCGTAATTTCCCGAGTGATAGGAGCACCTTCTGTTATAACATTGGGTCTTAGTCACTGATTCCTGACATAAGAGCCTCTATGACCCTTGGAATCTCCAGAGTGATAGGAGAGTCTTTTTTCATGTTAATGAGATGACTGGTGGCTGGGTCCCCCAAATAGCCTCTTCTTCATCAAAAGAATGGGTCCCTCAAATAGCCTCTTCTCCATGGTCTGGTTGGGGTCTGGTTGCCAGAAAGACCAGAACATCTAAGGAGGGGAAGTGGGCTGTATATTGAGCTAACCACAAATGGAAATGATTTATCAGTTATGCCTACATAATGAAACCTCCATAAAAACTCTAAATAACATTTCAAGAAGTTTCCAGGTGGGTGAATACATCATTGTGCCAGGAGGCACATCCCAGCTCCATGGGGAAAGTTGGGACCTGCACGCAGGACCCTTTCAGACCTTGCCCTATGTACCTCTTCATCTGGTCATTCATTTGCATTCTTTACAATAAACAAGTAAGCGTACCTAAAGTGTTTCCCTGAGTTCTGAAAGCCATTACAGCAAATTACCAAACCTGAGGAGAAGGTTGTGGGACCTGTTTTAAGCTACATTTTGCTTGTCAGGTTGGTCGTTGATTTCTCAAGGCTAGCTAGGTACCTGGAACTCCCCTTGAAGGAGCTCAAGATTTTCCTTTATTTCCATGCTTGGGGGCAACGGGTTCCTAAAAATGGTCCCTGCTCTGTCTCCTCCTAAGTCACTTGGTCTCAATTTCTTGTTAAATAAGAGGACTGTACTTGATAGTCACTCAGATTACAATTAGGTCTAAAAATTATTTTATGTTCTACCAATAATATTCTAAATCACAAAAAACAGGTCAGACTGACCTTGGAAAGGAAACCCTCTTAGCTTTAAAATAGAAATAAAAACATTTTAGGATAGACAAATGGTATTTGATTTGGGCTTTGAAATTCACAAAGTAAATAATATGAAGCTCTGTTGGTTGAATAAAGTTGGTGTACTGGATCAGTTTCTTACCTTCCTTTCTTTCTTTCCTTTCTTTTCCTCTTTCTTTTGATGGAATCTTGCTTTGTTGCCCAGGCTGGAGTGCAGAGATGCTATCCTGGCTCACTGAAGCCTCCGCCTTCTGGGTTCAAGCAATTTTCCTGCCTCAGTCTCCCAAGTAGCTGGGACTACAGGCACATGCCAACACACCCAGCGAATTTTTGTATTTTTAGTAGAGACAGGGTTTCACCACATTGGCCAAGTTGTTCTCAAACTCCTGACTTAAGTGATCCACCTGCCTTGGCCTCCCAAAGTGCTGGGATTACAGGCATGAGCCACTGTGCCCAGCCTGGATCGGTTTCTTCACATGAAAACTCCATGGCAGTTTTTCTTTGAATTTCTTTCCAATAACTTCTCTGCTTCATAAATTCTACTTAAGATGTTGTTTTCTCTTTCTGATCTGTATGTGGGCAGAAAAAAGATAGCAATGCTTAAGTAATAAGTGATTATGCTCATCTTTTACTTTTTCTTATGTTCATTTCTGGAGTTTCTACTGCAATTATTTTTTTTTGACTGAGGATGACTAAAAATGTACCTCCAGCTACAGCTTGTAAATGAAAGATAAATGCTTGATGAGCTGCTTTTAGAGGTTCCTGAAAATAAATACCAGGTGACAGTTTGCACTATTCATCAAAGAGCATTAACAGAGGTGGGGGGGCATCCTTTTTATTTTTATAAAACAACCAAATGAAAATAAGTCATCAATAATGCTACCACTTAGAGATGATAATCTTTAGCAGATTGCATCATTAATAGTGTCTTCCAATCCTTTTTCTTGGCAAATAATAACAAACTATGTGATCCAGAGACACATTTTACAGGCTTAGTACATACAAACTTTCACATACAGCTATGGAGGAGATCCGGTCCCTGCTGGAGATGATGCTGGGACTGGGAAAAAGAGGAAGAAATTCCCTGGCTTCTTCCTTTCTTTTTTCTCCAGTCTCCCAGTCGTGCCTCCCATTGGCTGGACCCAGCCAGACGTCAGCTGACATAAGAGCCTGGAAAATGCAGCCCACGTTTGGGAAGCCCTAGGAAGTCGCAGGAAGAAAGGGAGAGGCACAAACAAGCAGAGGATCAGCACAACCCACCCTTCTTGCTACTCAGCCTCCATGCTCATCTTCCTACCCATACTTAACTCTCATAAGACAACCTCGTGCTTCTACCTGACATAAAATGTTAGGCAGAAGATCTGTCCTACAAGTAAAGATGTTATTGCTCTGTCCCAACAAGGGGGAACTACAAAATCTCACCTGTCATGTTGTCCACATCAAGTCTAAGATCTCCAAGGGACAGTCAGCACCATCAGGTCTGGTTGTATCTTCTCATACCTGGTTGCCGTTGAATTAAAGCTGAGCACCACTGAAAGTCTTTGTGCAAAACCACAGGGAAAGGTGAAGGGCAGAGGCTTGGAATTACTCGTTTAAATACACCTAACACTGCAGTCTCAGTCCTCAGCTTTGTATCTGATCGTGAAGCCATGGTTGATACTTATCACATCCTCTTTCCATTACCCATTCGGTAATACCCCTGCCTTCCATCAGAACCTTAGCTGGTTGGAATTCTTTACAGTGAGGTGACCACACCTTCATTCTTTATGGGTGTTAGTCCTACATCATCCTGACTTTCTGTGGTCACTCTTACCCGCCTCTTCCATGCTGACCTTTTCTATTGAACATGCAAGTGTTAAGAGGTTCCCCAAGGAATTCCTGATTCCAGACATGGTCTTCTGAGTCCCCACTGAGTAGAAATGCCTCCAAATCAATGGAACTATTGTGTCCCCTGATGTAAGCATTCTGCTCTCGGGAATTAAGATTTGTAAGCCAGAAGTCAAAGTTACAGATAACGTCAAACTCTTGCAAACAGGTTATTAGTTATAAAAAGGAGCCCCTCCCATTTCCATCACTTGGTTTCCAAACTGTGTGCTCTTGCCAAGAGAGAAAATGAAACATATATAAATTATTGGCTCAAAACACATCCTAAGAGACAGTATCCCAACCTGGTATAGTATTGTCTCCCAATTATGTCTGCCTTAATTGAGTCTTTTTTTTTTTTTTTTGAGACGGAGTTTCGCTCTTGTTACCCAGCGCTGGAGTGCAATGGCGCGATCTCTGCTCACCACAACCTCCACCTCCTGGGTTCAGGCAATTCTCCTGCCTCAGCCTCCTGAGTAGCTGGGATTACAGGCACGCACCACCATGCCCAGCTAGTTTTTTTGTATTTTTAGTAGAGACGGGGTTTCACCATGTTGACCAGGATGGTCTCGACCTCTTGACCTCGTGATCCACTCGCCTCGGCCTCCCAAAATGCTGGGATTACAGGCGTGAGCCACCACGCCCGGCCCATAATTGAGTCTTTAGCAGACCATTCCGCCATTTTATCAGGCCAGCTGCTTCTGGATGACGGGACACATAGTAAGACCAGTTGGATCCCTTGCTGTACTTATTTATGATAAAATGAGCTCTGGTTGGAAGTGATGTTGTGGGAGATACCTTGGTGGTGGACAGGAATACCGTAAGTCCATGGATAGTGCTGCTAATTAAAGCAAATTGAACAGAAACAACTCATATTCAGAAAAAAAAAAATCAGTGAGATAAAAATGCTGCCCGTTCAATGATGGAAGGGCTTCTATGTAATTGATCTACCATAAGGTGGCTGGCTGGTCTCCCAAGGAAATGATATAATATGAGGGGCTCATTGTTGCTATTGGCACATTGTTCACTCAAAAGCAGCAGCAGCCAACTCAGTCTTGGTGTGGGAAAGTCTGTGCTGTTGAGCAGAGGCATGGCCTATATTTCTGATGCCATGGCCACTGCTATGGTTTGAATATTTGTTACTCTTTACAACTCATGTTAAAATTTAGGCCAGGCACGATGGCTCACACATGTAATCCCAGCACTTTGGGAGGCTGAGGCCACTGGATCACCTGAGGTCGGGAGTTTGAGACTAGCCTGACCAACATGGAGAAACCCTGTCTCTACTAAAAGTACAGAAATGAGCCAGGTATGGTGGTGCTTGCCTGTAATCCCAGCTACTTGGGAGGCTGAGGCAGGAGTATCACTTAAACCCAGGAGGCGGAGGTTTCGGTAAGCCGAGATCCCGCCATTGCACTCCAGCCTGAGCAACAAGAATGAAACTCTATCTAAAAAAAAAAAAAGTAATTGTCATTGTAACAATATTAAGAGGTGGAGCCTTTAAGAAGAGAGTGCCTTTAAGATCAGGGCACAGACGTCCGTCCTCATGGGTGTGTTTGATGCTCTTATAAATGGGCGAATCCAGCCTCTTCCAGCCCTTTTCTCGTCCTTCCATCTTCTGCCATGTGAGAGCATAGTAAGAAAGCCCTTGACAGATGCCAGCCCCTTGATCTTGGACTTTTCAACCTCCAGAACAGCGAGGCAATAAACTTCCAGTCATTATGAATTCCCCGGTCTCAGGTATTCCATGACAGGAGCACAAATGGACTAAGACAACCACTTTGTATTTCTACACACAAACCCACTGAGTAAGCAACAGAGTGACTGAAAAAAGAGGCTGACTTAAATCCACAGGATGATCACCTTGTAGCTTGATTACTGTGAGGTTCCACTGATGTTAATGCTGTCTGCTCAGTATTTACATTGAATACAAACATCTGTATACTCTCCTAACTCAGGTTTCCCAGAAGCAGAGCCTGAAACAGAGGTTCATATATATATGCAAAAATTTTCCAGTGCCTTAAACAAATAGGTGTTTATTTATTTCTCACAGACAATGACTACACTGAAAAGAGTTACTAAGCACTGGATTGTTCTGGTCATCATGGGAAAGATGTGAGATATATATATATATATATATATATATATATATATTTTTTTTTTTTTTTTTTTTTTTTTTTTGAGACAGAGTCTTGCTGTGTCGTTCAGGCTGGAGTGCAGTGGTGTCATCTCAGCTCACTGCAACCTCCACCTCTCGGGTTCAAGTGATTCTCCTGCCTTAGCCTCCTAAGTAGCTGGGATTACAGGGATATGCCACCATGCCTTGCTAATTTTTGTATTTTTAGTAGAGACAGAGTTTTACCATGTTGGCCAGGCTGGTCTCAAACTTCTGACCTCAAGTGATCCCCCCGACTCAGCCTCCCAAAGTGCTGGGATTACAGACATAAGCCACCAGATGTGATATATTTTTAAGCGCTCTCAGGAAAAACTGAGAAGGGAATGACAGAAGCAGGGTAGGGAAGGAAAGGGAGCTATGTGAGAATGTGGGTTAAGGTAAAGTCTAGCTTCATCTAATCCCACAGAGAGCTCTAAAGTATAAAATGTGCCACAGAATCTGTCCCACTTTGAGGCAAGGAAAGGGGCTTTTGTATCCCCATTGCAGATGGTCATTAGCCATGGGCTGCCAGGGTAGGGAAGGCAGTAAAATTCTCAGGTATCTGGGGTAAGATGCTTTCAGTTGTTCAGGGTAATCTTCCAGAGAAAGCTGCAAGTATGAAGCATTGCCTGAAACACCCTGTTGGCTCAAGTATGTGCATACAAACTAAGGCACTGAAACCAATTCAATTTCTGATGTTATTCCTTTGTGTAGATCCATATTTCCATCTGGCATCATTTTCCTACAGCCTGAAAGACATCTTTTAATAGTTCTTATAGTGGATCATGTAGTAGTGATAAATGTTTTCAGCCTTTGTTAAGTTTGGAACATACTTATTTTGCCTTCTTTTTTTATTTTATTTTATTTTATTTTGTTTTGTTTTGAGATGGAGTCTCACTCTGTCCCCCAGGCTGGAGTGCAATGGCATGATCTCAGCTCACTGCAACCTCTGCCTCCTGGGTTCAAGTAATTCTTCTGCCTCAGCCTCCTGAGTAGCTGGGATTATAGGTGCACACCATCATGCCAGGTTAATTTTTGTATTTTTGGTTAAGACAGGGTTTCACCATGTTGGGCTGGCTGGTCTTGAACTCCTGACCTCAGGTAATCTGCCAGTTCAGCCTCCCAAAGTGCTGAAATTATAGGTGTGAGCCACTGCAGCCAGCCAGCTTTCACTTTCAGAAGATATTTTTGTTGGTTATAAAATTATAGGTTGATAGTATTTTTATTTTAGTATCTCTGTCAGTTCTGTGTGGCTTTGATTGAACAATTTATTTCCTTATTATGGGTTATATTTTCTAACTTCTTTGCATGCCTGGCAATTTTTGTTGCATGGCAGATAAAGTGAAATTTACTTGTTAGGTGTGGGTATGTTTGTATTCCTATAAATATTCTTGAAGTTTGTTCTGGAGCACCATTAAGTTATTTGGAAAGAGTTTGTTTCTTTTAGGTCTTACTTTTAAGATTTCTTAGGTAAAACTACAATATTGGTCATTTTGGGGGCCAATTATTTCCCATTATTAAGGCAAGACTCTTCCACAGGGACTACCCAGTGACCTGGCTGGTGAAATTGGGCCACTATTCCTGGCTTTTCGTGAACCCCACACTGTTCCTTCTAATTGTTTTAGAAACTTATTTTCCTGAACTCAGGTTGGTTCCTCACACACATGCACTGATCTCTACCAAATACTAGAAAAGAACCCTCTACAGATCTCTGGGTTTCTTTCTGTGTGCAATTCTTTCCTTGTCAGTCATCTGTTCTGAAGACTCCAGATGTTTTTATTCTCACTCAGACTCTCAGCTCCTCTCCTCAACTCAAGAAAACTACTGTGCTCTACTGGGTTCCCCTTCCTGTCCCAAGACCTGGAAACTCTCATGATAGGGTTCAGCTCCTTTGTTTCCTGTTAGGGATCACTGTCTTTTGTTGTCTGATATGGAATGTCTTAAAAAATCATTGTTTTGAAACTGCATTTGCAAAAATTATATAACAGTCATAAAATTATGGCAGTTGGGGAGATTTGATCTAGCCAACTTCTCTCTTGCCTTTAGCCTTCAAGCTGCCCTCCTAGGCTTAAGCAAGCTAACTTTGGGAAAAATATAGTTTATAGTTTACATGGTAATAGCCCTTCTGCAAAACTCACCCACCTTTGTAAAGCTAAGGAGAGACCACCAGGCTAGGAGAATAGAGGAGCCTGAATTCTGCTAAGGTGTAGATGTAAACAATTGCCAGCCATTATTCTGGAGGTCACAAGATATACAACTTCCCCAATTACTCCTGCAGATAACTTTACTATTATAGAACCTAAGATTGGCCTTTTGAGATATCTTTTCCATTTCTCTTTGCATGTCTGGCTCCACCTAGAGCCACCAACCACTCCTGTGGCCCCATTCAGAAGTGACTCAGCACTCAGGAGAATCATTTCCTGCACCCCTACAATTGCACCTCCAAACAATCACCAGCAGGCACCCCTGCCCCTTTCCCCAAACTACCTCTGAAAACCCCTAACCTCTGAGCCTTCAGGGAGATTGAGTTGAGTCTCCCTCAGCTCTATCTCTGGTCTGAGATAGATCTGGTCTGGCATGGCCAGCCTCACATCAATTAAACTCTTTCTTTACTGCCATGCCATGGTCTCCATAAATTGATTTTGTTTGTGCAGTGGGCAGGAAGAGTCCATTGAGCAGTTACAGTTTCAAATGGTTTCGGTTGTTTCAACAGGAGGGTCAATCCAGTTTCTATATTCCATCTTTATCTGAAGTGAAAGTCCACTCCTGTCATTACTTGAATCCCTCACTTCCATTTTCCAAAGCTTAACTTGTTCTTTTCATAAACTTTGAGTAGAATGTTTAATTCATTTGTCACTCTTTCTTTCTTATTTATAATGATATTCCCTTTTGTCACAACTTAGCCATAACTCATACCTTTTACTTCGTAGGGTTTTTCTTATTGCTTTCACTGTCTCATTAGAGAAAATTTTTAAATCTCCAAATGGTTGGGGTATTTATTGTTTGATCATTTTGTACTGTTGCTATTATTAACCTCTCGTTTTTCCACATTATGTGTAAACACTGTGGTGGAGCATACCCCATAGTGGTTAATAGTTTGAATACTTGAGTCAGAAGGCTGGGGTTTAAATCCCTGCTCTGTCTCTTTCTGACTATGTGATCTTGGGCAAAGTATTTAACATAAGGCTCAATTGCTTCATCTGTACAGTGGTGATGATAACGGTACCTCTCTCAAATAGTTGCCCCAAGAGTTAAATAAAGGTAACACATACCTGGGAAGCCTTAGCTCATAGTAAGCATTCAACAAATCTCAGTTACAGTTTCTATTTGGGGAATTTTATAGATTTCTTTGTGGCCAAATTCTGATACTCACTGACAGTTGAAAGAACAAAAAAGGATATTCTCAACAGGTGTGAAGTTCAACAGAAGTTACTGATCTCCAACCTCATGCCCCTTTGGCCCCCTTGGAGTTTGCCTGAAGCTGCACTGGACAATGTGCCGACAGGACAGGTCTCCTCAAGAGCCTGTACTTTTCTCTGCTTGTCTACCTGAAGGTGCTCCAGGGACAGTCCAGCAGTGTTTGAGATTTGAAACTCTCAGAGACAATTCTCAATCACTGAGGAACAGGAAAAAAGGGATACGTACCCCAGCTTTGCTGTCCCTAATGTGTGTTCTGTATTCTATATATTCTTCCTATAATCCCCAGAAAGACTGAGCTTCAGTAGCCACAGAAGAAACCCACTCATTTTTTGTGCACCGTGGATGGTCTTTTCCTCTTCCTGTCTGACAGTTCCTGCTCTTTCTCTTGGACTTCCTGAGATTACCTCCTAAATCTGCTTTCTGGAGGAACACACACACAGTTATGTATATGTATTAGATTGTCCTAGTAAATGCATTGTTCACCTCCTCTAAGCAGTGGCTCTCAAATCTCATTTCATATTATAATCAACTGGAGGATGCATCAAAATGTCTGGGAATTGTGAAATAAAAAACAAATCTCGATTTAGTAAAGGAAGACTTTATTCAAAATAGTTATTGTACAGGGGAGTGGGGAGGAACTACTGCAATAGTGAGAGAAGAGCTATTACAACAGGGAGAACTTTCTGACCATAAGATCTGTTAAACAAAACAAGCTTGGCCAGGCACAGTGGCTCACACCTGTTATCCCAGCACTTTGGGAGGCTGAGGCAGAGGGATCACGAGGTCAGGAGTTCAAGATTAGCCTGCCCAACATGGAGAAACCTTATCTCTACTAAAAATACAAAAATAAGCCAGGTGCTGTGGTGGGTGCCTATAATCCCAGCTACTCGGGAGGCTGAGGCAGAAGAATTGCTTGAACCCAGGAGGCAGAGGTTGCAATGAGCTGAAATTGCACCACTGCACTCTAGCCTGGGTGATAGAGCAAGACTCCATCTCAAAAAAATAAAATAAGCTTATGCACATTAAAATTTTAATAAGTGTATTTGAGCATTCAGCTATTTATGGATGGGGCAGAACCAGACCACAAGTGGTTTAGCACTCCACCAAGAAGGTAAGGGGAAACTTTTATAAGGTGTTCATAAAAGTAAGGCAAATTAAATATTTGCTTGACTAAAATGGAAAATCCCCAGTTAGAGGTTAGTTGGCCATTTCTGATTGGTAAAGTCTCTAGTTAGAGGCTAGTTGGCAGTTTCTGATTGGTTAAGCTTACGTTTTGCTTTATTGTTTACATAGAGTTGGGTTTTAATTTGCTTAGGGACTCAAGGTGCTGGAGCTGTATTAGCCTAATAGCCTCGCTATTAATAGTTTTGACCGATCTCAAGGGCAAAAAGGGATTTCTTTTATAGAGAGTAGCAGACAAGACAAGAAAGACCCTGGTGTGGGGAAGTTGAATAAAAAGGTGGCCTGAAGGAATAACAGATCAGAGAATGGTTTGCTCTGAGGCTAGCCTATCCTTGAGGGACTGTTAAAAAGAAGTTGTGGGAACCTGAGTGAAGGAGAGAATCTTAACCAAAGTTTAGTTAACAGGCATTTGTTCTGAGTCCCACCTAAGTCACATGGGAAAGGATGGTTCTTTGCAATGGGCCCTTTTGAGAACACAAAACGGGTGAGCATGGAAAGGATTCTTAACTGTTTCTTTTTTCTGCAATCATATGAATCAGGCAAAATTCAATGTTGTCTGGATGGAGCCTGAACAACAAAATTTTTTAGAAGCTTCTGTAAACTAAAATTAAATTCTAAGCCTTCTGTAGGATACAGTAAATTCTTCTTCAGAGAGCCACCATGTCAGAATGTTCAGCTTCCCTGTTCTTTGTTCTCCATTTTAAAGTTTAACTTCCTCACTCTTTATGCCTCCTTGACCCTAGTTTCAGTAAATAACCCTCTCCTAGCCTCTATACTCACATATTTAGAGTTCTTAGTCATCCTCAGTCACCTGCTCTGTCCTTAGTTATCCTTAGTCACCTGCTCTGTAACCATCCTTCCCACCAAAACTGCTCACCCCACCACTCTGGCTCATATCCCAGCTCTCGTCAAAATAGCCTATCAGAGATAGCTTAGACTGTGCAGTCCAACCCTAGCCAACAGGGGAGTGACACAGCAATAGGGACTAGCTGGGTTAGTCTTCCCTTCTTTTGTCCAGTGTGCTCTCACCATTGCTCCAACCATGAGGTGTACTCTTCTATAGAAGTAAATTTGCCTTGCTGAGAAAATTTATGTTCAAGTGCTATTTCTTTTGCAGCACTGAAAACTTGTTTCTAACACCCTCAACTGACTGAATGGAATACCACTTGGCCAAGGAACCCCCAGTGTAACCTTGAAAACTGAGTTCTTGGCCATGATGGGATTGGAGGTCAGACATACCTCGTTATACCTTCTCCCTGGCTAACCATGTTAGGCTTTCTTCCCTCAGGGCTTAGCAGAAACCAGCCCTTTCAAAAGACTCCACCACTGATATCAATCAACCAAGTGCCTAAGGCTGCCCTTCTTTGTTTGCCTGATAAGAGATCAGTGACCACTGAAGTAGTTCTGGTCAGTCTAAGGAGAACGCACAGTAAGGGTTTTTGTGTCCTCTGCTTCATCTTTTGATATCAGAGGGCCCTCAGATTATGCTAACATTGCTATGTTTTGTCCCTGGGACTCATGGAGCTGCATGAAGCTCAATTGTGTGTGTGCATGATTCTCCTTTCATAAATATTTGTGGCTCTTCCTATAGCTTAATAAATATGCATATTTGCCCACTGTACTCCACATAAACTTCTGCTCCCTTTGCCCCTCCCTTTAAATGTCTGTTTCTGGCTTCTTACTAGAGGCTGTCCTTCCCAGCCTGTCAGAATGGCCATCCTGCAGGCTGCAACCCTTTATGAGACATAAAGCTTTCCTTCCCACATTTATGAACCTTGTTTTTCTTCAGTTGATACTTCCTAGGTAAAGTACAGATTACAATAAGAGACTTGAGAGACACATCAACTAATCAAATGTGTGAACCTTACTCAGATCCTGATTTAAACACAGCTTTTATCACCAGGAGCAGTGGCTTATACCTGTAATCCCAGCACTTTGGGAGACTGAGGCAGGTGGATTGCTTAAGTTCAGGAGTTTGAGACCAGCCTGGGCAACAGGGCAAAATCCTATCTCTACAAGAAAAATGCAACAATTAGCCAGGCATGGTGGCATATGCCTGTAGTCCCTGCTACTTGGGAGGCTGAGGTGAGAAGATTTTGAGCCCAGGATGCAGAGGTTGCAGTGAGCCCTGATCATGCCATTGCACTCCAGTCTGTGTGACGGAGCTAGACCTTGTCTCAAAAAAAATAAAATAAACACAGCATTTAATGATGGCATTTGTGCAACAATTGGAAACTTTAACCCTAAATTTTTGATGAATTTAAGGAATTACTGTTATTTTTTAAGTGTGATCACGATATTGTACTTAACAAATTTTTAATTTTTAAAGAGTGTTAAGGATATTGTGGTTATGCTTTTTTAAAGGAGTCCTTACATTTTAGAGATACTGACTGGAGGAAATGCTTATAGATTAAGCAATATGATTTCTGTGATTTGCTTCAATATAATTTGGAAAGGGGAAAAGTGGATGGGGACACAGTTGGCCATGAATTGATAATGGTTGATGCTGGGTGGTGGACCCTGCAGGCTCATTCAGTTAGTCTATTACTTTTGCATATGTTTGAAGTTTTCCATAATAAAAAAGCATTTAAAAAAGAAACTTCTAAATTGTTCTTCATATGCAGCCTATATTGAAAACTGCTATTCATACCCATATTTATTTTTTGTCTACTCAATTGTCAAAACCTGAAAGGGGTTTTTTAAGCGTTTTCCTCCCATGACTTTTATATTTCTATTCATTTGTATTTTCTGCAAGGCTTCATTTATATATTTTATTGCTTTATTATTTGTCACAGTAGGTTTATAAAAGATATTCTTTTTTTCTTTAAAAATAATAGATGCTCATGGCAAAAGCAAAGAAAAATAAAGCAAAACATAAAGGTAGACGGTGAAAAATAGACTTGCCTCTCAACTCAGATCCCCAACTTTCTTGCTTGCTTTTTTTTTTTTTTTTTTTTTGAGACAGAGTCTCACTCTGTCACCCAGGCTGGAGTGCAGTAGCATGATCTTGGCTCACTGCAACCTCTGCCTCCTGATTTCAAGTGATTTCCTGCCTCAGCCTCCCGAGTATCTGGGACTACAGGCACCTTCCACCACACCTGGCTAATTTTTGTATTTTTAGTAAAGGCAGGGTTTCACCATTTTGGCCAGGCTGGTCTCGAACTCCTGACCTCAGGTGAACTACCCACCTTGAGCTACCAAAGTGCTGGGATTATAGGCATGAGCCACCATGCCTGGCCCAGATCCCCAACTTTCAGTCCCCCTTTCCAATCATCACATTCTTCTGTCTCCACAGAGGAGTAGTGACTCTGTATATAAACTGTAGAGACAGAAAGATGTGATATCTTTCCTTCCCATCATAAGTGTCACTGCAAATACTCATGTAACAAAAGACAGGTTAACAAGAGAAGAGCATAACAGATGTATTTAATCTAAGTTTTACATAACCCAGAATGCTTCAGAAATGAAGACCCAGGGACCCAGGGAAAACAGTTTGTTTTTATGCTTAGGTTTGATGAAGCATGGATAGCCATGTAAAAATGTGGTTAGACAAAAGGATACGACCTAATAGTAATAGATTGCATGGGGAAGCACAGAAAGGCCTGCCTGTTCAGAATCTTCTTGGCCTCTCTGTTGTAGCATTTATTCATCCTTGGTATGGGGCAGGACCCTCTGGAATGAGGGTCTTATGACCTACTATTAGGCAAGAGCAGATCAGAGAACATCTTTATGGCCAGTGCTGGGGCTCAGAAAACAATACCCCAAAATGAAGTCCTCCCAAGCAGCCTCAAGAGCGAAAGTTTCTCCCCTGAGGCTAGCCATACAAACTAGAATCCCTCTTCCCAAGGCAGGTCATAGAAACCAGAACCCCTTTTCCCCAAAACCAGCCATTAAACCTAAACTTAATACTCTAACTTTTCTTCTACCTTTCTGTGTAGAGTATTAAGTATGTAAGTTAGAGTATTATCTATGTAAAACTGGCCATAAAAAATTATCTGATCTTCCTTGTTTGACTGTAAATCATAAAACCCCCATTTCAGAAAGGGTCCTGCCCCATACCCATGGAGAGAATGCATGCTCAGAGAGGGCCAGAAGAGTCTAGACAGACAGGCCTTGCTGGATTTCCCCACTCAGTCTATTAGCATTAGATCAGACCCTTTCTGTCCAATCACATTTCTACATGGCTCTCCATACTTTATTGAACCTAAGCATGAAAGTGGACAATTTCCCCTGCATCTTTGGGTCTTCCTTCTGAAGGCTCCTGTATACACATATTACATACATTTGTATGCCTTTTCTCCAGTTAGTCTGCCTTTCTTGAGTTGGTTTTTCAGCAAACCCTCAAAGCACCAAGTGGAACTCTCCAGCCTCTGCAGGAGCTCTTAGACAGAAGCATTGGGAGAAGTTTGGAGTAATAGCTTGCTTTCGGTAAAGGGAGTTCTAACTTCTAAGATCCCCCCTCCACCCTTGGGCAAGAGAAATTCTTGTTCCTGACTTACTTCAGGGGGAAAGGAAGACTGGGAGACAGGAGGGCAGGAGGGCAGAGAGACCTTGGTTCTGAGGCTGCTTCTGAGAACTTCCAGTCTCCTTTAGTTCAAAGAATTCAGCATACCTAAGTTCCACGCTTTGGGGTATCACTTTCTGAACCCTGGCAGAACATATATATGCACATGTGTTCATATACTTGTAACTGCCCAAGGGGTTCCCCTTGCCACTGCCTAGACAGAGCTGATTCATCAAGACAGGGGAATTGCAATAGAGAAAGAGTAATTCACACAGAGCCAGGTGTGTGGGAGACTGGAGTTTTATTATTACTCCAATCAGTCTCCCTGAGCCTTTGGGGAGCAGTTTTCAAGGACAACTTGGTGGAGAGGGGGAAGCCAGTGAGTCATGAGTGCTGATTGGTCAGGGATGAAAGTCAAACTGAGTCAAAGCTCTGAGACAGCTTAGAGAGTCAAAGCTGTCTTCTTGTGCTCAGTCACTTCCTGGGTGGGGTCCACAAGATCAGCTGGACCAGTTAACCAGTCTGGGTGATGCCTGTTAATTCCTCAAGTACAGGGTCTATAAATTATCTCAAGCACTGATCTTAGGAGAAGCTTAGGTAGGGTCAGAATCTTGTCTCCCCCAGCTGCATGACTCCTAACGCATAATTTCTAATATTGTGGCTAATGTTAGTCCTGCATAGGCCGTCTAGTCCCCAGGCAGGAAGAAGGTCTGCTTTGGGAAAGAGCTGTTATTTTCTTTGCTTTAAACTACAAACTTAAGTCTCTCCCAAAGTTAGTTTATAGTTCAGCCTATGCCCAGGAATGAACAAGGACAGGCTGGAGGTTAGAAGCAAGCTGGAGTCAGTTAAGTTAGATCTCTTTTGCTGTCTTAGTCACAATTTTGCAAAGGCAGTCTCATACTTGAATGTCCTTTTTAAATATACAATTGGATCCCAGCATAGCCATGACAGGTTCATTTGCCCAATGCATGCAGCAAGTCAATATGCCAAGACACTGGTTGTAGCAGAGAAAGAGCTTTAATTGCAAGGCCAAAGAAGGAGGAGATGGGGGAAACCTCAAATCTGTCTCCCAAGGAGTTTGGAGATAGGGATTTTAAGGATTTTAAAATGGGCCAAAGTGTGAAAATTCTTGATTGGTTGAAGAGTGCAGGGTGAAATCATAAGACAGGGAGATGCTCAAGCCTGTAATCCCAGCACTTTGGGAGGCCAAGGCGGGTGGTTCACGAGGTCAAAAGATCGAGACCATCCTGGTCAACATGGTGAAACCCCGTCTCTACTAAAAATACAAAAAATTAGCTGGGCATGGTAGCGCGTGCCTGTAATCCCAGCTACTCAGGAGGCTGAGGCAGGAGAACTGCCTGAACCCAGGAGGCGGAGGTTGCGGTGAGCCGAGATCGCGCCATTGCACTCCAGCCTGGATAACAAGAGAGAAACTCCGTCTCAAATAATAATAAAAAAAAAGACAGGGAGATGATGAAACTACATTCTTATGTTGATTCTGTTTCTTCGTGGGGGTCTTCAAACTGGTTAGTGTCAGCTGTTTCACTAACTAAAGATATTTTTTAGTGGAATCTAAAAAATACTATAAGTAACTCATAAAGAAAAGCTTTAGGATTCTAACATCAGAATTCCTATCTGTAAGAACAATGGGGATGCAAACGGTTGGCATCTAGTACTATATGACTTTTGCTTACAAAAAAAGTGGGCCGAAGTGCATCCTATTAATGTTTAACTGTAACTGTAATTCTGCCCAGAATTCTCGTTAACCCTGTGAGGATGGCTTCACCAGGATTTTAAGTACTATTAGATTCCTTGCATTTATCACTTAAATCATGTATAGAAAATTGCTTCAATGGAAAACTACGCATGTCCTGCAGTATTATCTGATTCTGTTTCTATTAGGGCTATTTTATAACTCTGCAAGTTGTGGATAACTGATAACAATGCAAAATAGTGTCTCTAGACATGCAAATTAAATCTGTCAGATGGCGATACAACCTCCCCACACCTCCTGCCAATGGAAAAACCAGTTTTGTCCCCATTTGCACAACATTCCTTTATGAGTGTTTGCTTCTCCTTTGAACCAATTATGGCATCTTTTGAACCAGCTATGACATTTGCTTGGTTCCCTCATTATTAGTAAAATAAAATCTTTAACACGTGTTCATTTTATATCTTTATGAGAATCAGTTATAATTTTACCCTTTTTCTTTTTGAGAATTATCTTGAACGGTATATAACAAATTAAATATACAGCTCATAGGATGTAAAAAAAAAAAACCAGTTATATTTTTGTCTCTTGTTATCCTGATGTAATTGTTAAATAAAGTGAGTTCCAAGTTTCTCTTCAAAGAATCAGTATGTCAGTTTCCTTGTTCTTTGAAAATTTATTTCTAGCATAATTTACTTATGAGAAAACTTTTCCTTTGCTACTGAATGAAAAAATCAGATAAGCCCCTTGACTTTTCTGATTACTCTTAGATTGTAGAGGACTACAGTCGCTTTAAGTAACAAACAACAGTCGAGATACAGAAATTAGAATATATCCAGTTCAAGACATGGATCCACACTTCCGTTTTCTAAGTCACACATTCTGATCCCAGACTCTACCTTGCTGTGCTCATCTTCTTCTTGCTCTCCCAGCCGACCTCATTCTCTGCGGTCTTCAACATTTCTACTTGTCTGCACCCTAAAAGAATTTTGAAAAACTATTTTGGTTACGTATTTTTCAGTTGATGCTTATAATTATCATCATTTTTATGTAGTTGCAAAGGATATAATTTTGTTTATTTAAAACTTGAAAATGTATTAAATAGAGCTGAGCATGGTGGCCCACGCCTGTGATCTCAGCTACTCAGGAGGTTGAGGTATGAGCATCGCTTGAACCCAGGAGGTGAGGTTGCAATGAGCCAAGATCATGCCATTGCACTCCAGCCTGGGCAACAGAGTGAGACTCTGTCTCAAAAAAAAAAAAAAATATATATATATATATATATGTATATATATATATATATAGAGAGAGAGAGAGAGAATGAAAAAGATTCTATTTAACAGAAAAATGTTATATAGTTTCTCCTTCTCTTTAAGCCCATGTTTTCATTCTATTTCATCCACAAAATCTATCCAAAAGTTAATAGTGATTATTCTAAAAAGTCTTTAATTGCTTACCCTGCCCTACTTCTTTGCACAAAAATATGCAAATACCAGACAAATATTTTGTTAAATTTCCTCTAATCATAATACTGATATGGGAGTTAAGAAGAAATTATTTAGACAGATAGTGACGGTAAGGAAGTCCTCAGTAAGGTTTTTCTTTTAATGAAAACCAGCCCCCAAATCATTTTCTTTTCTAAAAAGAACAGCCTGTAAAATTGAGCTGCAGACATAGACAAGCAAGCTGGAAGCTTGCACAGGTGAATGCTGGAAGTTGTGCCAATAGGCAAAGGCTATCTGCGATAGGCATGTTCAAAATGGTGGCTCCATCTTCCCTTCTCCTTTCCAGCCACGTGTACAGTGCAGACAGCATGTGCTGGCCAAGTGAAAAGCCCCTTTGCATGGCTTGCCCATGCATTGTGTAAATGTCACATGTGGTCCAACCAATCTGTGGGCCCTATGTAAATCAGACACCACCTCCTTAAGCATGTCTATAAAATCTGGTGCACTCTGCCACAGGCTGGAATTCCCATTTGGGTGGCCCTCTCTCTCTCAAAAGGGAGAGGATTGTTCTCCTTTCTCTTTCTTTTTCCTATTAAACCTCTGCCTCTAAACTCACTCCTTGTGTGTGTCTGTGTCCCTAATTTTCCTGGCATGCGATGATGAACCTCAGGTATTACCCCAGACAATGATGCTGCTTCAATACTCTTAGGACTTAAAAATGTATTCTTAACAACTGTTAGAATCATTTTTAGTAAACAATTTACTGAGACTGTGTACACATACTGTAAATACTGGTAGGCAATTGTTAAACATTAAAAATAAAATTATACTGAAAATGCAGAAATGCATAAGGCTGGTTTTGTTTTCCTCATTTGTTTTAGGTTTTTAAGCTAGAATGAGATAGGACTCAGTATCAGTTCTGTTACCAGAAAGGGGTCCCGATCCAGACCCCAAGAGACAGTTCTTGTACCTTGCACAAGAAAGGATTTGGAGTGAATCCACAGAGTGAAGTGAAAGTAAGTGTATTAAGGAAGTAAAGGGTATGATAATGGCTACTCCATAGATATTAAGGAAGTAAAGGGTATGATAATGGCTACTCCATAGTTATTAAGGAAGTAAAGGGGTATGATAATGGCTACTCAGCAGCATAGGCTGGTTATAGTTATTGTTACTTCTTGATTATATGCTTAACAAGGGGTGGATATTCATGAGTTTTCCTGGAAAAAGATAGGAAATTCCTGGAACTCAGGGTTCCTCCCCTTTTTAGACCATAGAAGGTAACTTCCTGGCATAGACATGGCATTTGTAAACTGTCATGGTGTTGGTGGGAGTGTCTTCTAGCATGCTAATGCATTGTAATTAGTGTGCAATGAGCAGTGAGGACAACCGGAGATCACTTTCATCACCATCTTGGTTTTGGTAGGTTTTGGTTGGCTTCTTTACCACAGCTTGTTTTATCAGCAAGGTCTTTATGACCTGTATCTTGTGCCAACCTCCTATCTCATCATGTGACTGAGAATGCCTAACTCCTGGGAGTACAGCCCAGTAGGTCTCAGCCTTGTTTTAGCCAGCCTCTATTCAAGATAAAGTTGCTCTGGTTCAAACGCCTCTGACAGTTCTATTGCTATTACTTTTTTTCTTTTATACCCAAAGCACTAAAAAGCCTTGTTTACAAAAATACACAGAAGGATATTTGCTTCAGCAGCACATATACTTAAATTAGAATGACACAAAGAAGATTAGCATGGCCTCTGCACAAGAATAACACACAAATTCATGAAGGGTTTCATATTTTTATTATATAATGTGTCAATTAACAATAAAATAAAACTTTAAAAAAATACGTAGAAGACTATCCTTTCAACCTTAAATATCATATGCTGATCTGTCATTAGAAATTTTCTGCAATGATTTCTCAGCTGACAAGTCATTATATAAGTCAGATATTTATCTGTAAAATAATCCTGGGTTCTTTTTATGTATGAAGGTTCACTCTCTGAAAATTCATTAAGCTCTATACCTAAGATGTGTTCACTGTTCTCTACCTGGAATATAATTTAAAAGTGTCTTCTAAACCACTCATTTGCTCACCATGAATTACCTGAACTACAAACTTGCTGGGTCATGGGGGCTGGCTCTCCCTTCTCCCATGATGAGTACTTTTAAGCCCAGCTTCCCACGATACCAATGTTTTTTCTCCCTGGGTGAGGGGACTTTAACATCTGCAGACCCCTGTCAAAGAAAACCAGAGCCAGACAGAAGTTAAGGCAGTGAAGACAAATTTTATTCAGGAGCTACTGCAATAGGGAAAGAGACCTCAGTTTAGAACCAGCTCCCTTCTGAATACAAGGACAAGTGGGAAATTATGGCCAAGGTACACAGTGGGGTCAGTGGATGAAAACTACTAAAAGAGAACATCAGGAATAAGAGAGATTCTAAACTGACTCAGCTTCTAGCTGAAGGCAGCCAGGATAATAAGATACTAAGGGAGAGGGGCTGATGGATTTCATCAGATAGCAAGGGTGGTTAGATCCCAAGGGTGGGGGATTCTAGTGAAACTAACGCAGCGGGATTCTTTCTGAAAACAGAATAAGCATAAGGACAGAGCCCAAGGTCTGGGTCTTACGGGCTTAGGAGAGCCTGATTCGTGTTAGGTCAAAGAGAGAGTCCTTTGCCCCAGATGTCCCTAAAGGCCAAGGGTAGGACAGCTAACTTTCCTAGGCAACTTCTGAAAACAACTGGCACTCCAAATCAAGACTGCCTGATGCCACTTCCTCCCACAAAGGCCACTTCTAGGAATGGGTCACTCTACTAGAAAGAAAAAATGTCTGGTAGAAGCCCTGGCCCTAGAAACAACTCACGTGGAAACATGGTAGAATGAGGGATGTTGCACACCCCTGTCTTATTTACCTTGGCCTGGGGACTTTTCCTTTACTCAATAAAGACTATTCCTGAAGTCATGCTTGCAAAGCCAGTGGCAGGATAGATCCTCCTTCAATTTTATTAAACCATCAGATTTGCAAAAGGATTGTTACTGGGTTTTTGGGGTCATTCATTAATGACCAAGTTCGACACCAGTTTTTCAACAATCCCTGCTTGTTGCCCAGGGGTCAGCGCATGATAGTGAGATTCAGAATACATAAGTTTCTTTTGTAAACTGGAAGCTGAGCTCTAAAGGGTAGGTAAGAAAAGAAGCACCAGTATTGGCACTCAGCTGTGGGCAAATTTCTCAAGCAAATCAATTTTAGGAAAAAACATTTGGCTTCTGAAAGTTTACCCCCTTAAAACTGTTGCTGCCCCTGAATCCCTTAAAACATCTCACAGGTGGGACGCAGTGGGTCACGCCTGTAACCCCAGCACTCTGGGATGCCAAGGTGGGTGGATCATGAGGTCAGGAGTTCAAGACCAGCCTGGCCAACATGGTAAAACCCTGTCTCTATTAATAATAATAAAAAAAATAGCTGCCTGTAATCCCAGCTACTCTGGAGGCTGAGTCAGGAGAACTGCTTGAGCCCAGCGGGCAGAGGTTGCAGTAAGCTGAGTTCTCACCACTGCACTCCAGTCTGGGCAACAACAGAGCAAGACTCTGAGAGAGTCTCAAAAAAAAAAAACTCACAAAACCCAATCGGGGAGGCTGTTTCCCCCCATTCACAGATGCTATTTCAGATACTACCAAGGTCGAAGCAAGGATTTGAGAAATAATGAGGTAGGACAGTTCTTCCTTGGCTGGTGGCTTCTCTGGAACTGGCAGATGATTCAAGCTGGCATTTTACTTTCTAGAGCTTTCCTGGGCACTTCTGGGAGCCTCAGCTCTGTGACTCAGCTTCAGGTCTCCTGAAGAGGATGACATATTCTGCTCCCTGGCCTAGCTGCATCCCTGTCAGCCCTGGGTCGTGGTGCTGCACCCAACATTCTTCATAGTTGAAGACATCTCACCTCCCAGGTGCTCCTCTTTAGTGGGACTTAATACAGTTCAGCCTGGATTTTTCTCCCACCTGCCACATATCCATTTAGTCTACAGAAAAGCCTCATCAAACCCTTACCCACTGCCCCAAGAAAAAAAACCATGGGAGTACAGTCTGTTAACTAGCACTCTCATGGCTCTAACACCAAAGCAACTAGTTATCCCATCTCTAGCCCTCTAGATTTTGGGGGGTTACACCCCAGAAAACCTAACTGGACACTTACCAAGCTCTCAGACGGTCTCACTGAAGATCTGCCTCATTATATTTGGGATCATGGGATACATCCCCTTGGGGTAGAAGGGATGCAATTCACAGCACAAATTTTTTCCAAAGAAATCTTTTAATCTCTCTTCCCATACTTTGACACTGTTAATAATCCTTAAACCTGCTAGATGCCTGTAACCAGTTCTCAGGAATATTTCATTTGTCAATCAGCACATAGGATCCATCTTAAACCTATTTGAGATTTCGTATTAATTATATTTCTACCTCAGGTTAAACTGAGACAAGAAACACTCATGCCATACCATTCTGTTAACTGCTGTCTTGGTTAACATATTAATTATATTTCTACCTCAGGTTAAACTGAGACAAGAAACACTCATGCCATACCATTCTGTTAACTGCTGTCTTGGTCTGTTTTCTGTTGTAACAGAATGCCTGGCACTGGGTAACTTATAAAGAAAGGAAGTTTATTTGGCTCACAGTTCTGGAGACTGGGAAGAGCAAGGGCCTGATGACAGCTTCTGGTAAGGGCTTCGTATTGCCTCATAACTTGGCAAAGGGCATCACATGGCTAGAGGGCAAGAGTGTGTAAAAAAGACAAAATGTGAGGGGTGGCCTTGCTTTATAACCATCCACTCTCATGGTAACTGATCCAGTCCCATTAGAGCAAGAACTCACTGATCCCCTGGAGAACTAACCCAGTCCCACGAGAGCAGCATTAATCCTTTCACGAAGGCAAAGCCCTTATGACCCAAACACTTCATAAAGGTCCCATGACTTTTCAATGTCATTACATTGTGAATCAAATTGCAACATGAGTTTTATAAGGGACAAGTCATATTCAAACCATTAGTAACTGCCCACATATGGCAATATCTGTAACTGTCTGGACGCAACTTTACGGATATATCAATAATTCATTTAATCTCTCATGGTCATCTACTTCAACAGTGCTTTAATAAATATATCCCTTTACCTGTGTTTTTAGGTCAACTGTTAATATACCTGTAGGATAAATTTCTAGAAAAGGAGCTAAGTCACTCTCTAGGTTATACCAATTTACCCTCCCAATCTAAGTATTAAAAAGATGGTTTTTCCACATCCTCTGAACATAGTACCTTATTAAATTTTTAAATCTTTTCCAGTGTAATAGGTGAAAAATCATATCCTACTTAAATATGTATTTTCTTGATTATAAATGAGGTTAAATATACTTTTATGCAATTTAAAACCACTTATTTTTTTACTATGAGATGCCTGTTCATGTCCTTTGCTCATTTTTTCCTATTGTGCTTTTGGTATTTTTCATATTAACTTGTAAACACTTCATGTATTAAATTGGCCCATTGTCATGTGTGTTGCAAACAGATTTTCCCATAGTGCGAAAGGGCACAGTGGGCAGGAGCACCGGTGAAGAGGTGGTTCAAGGCAAATGTAGTACAGCTCAGGGCATTTGAAATGTAGCTACATTTGGAACGGTTTCTCTCACATCTTCCCGTCTCCCAGATGTTACCTTCTCATTCATAGCAGCTCAGCAGTGAGGATCTAATTGAAGTGCAAGAAAAAGGGTCCACTGGACAATCACCATGGCAACTGCCCCTCCCACAGTATTTACCATTCAAAGGCTTCTGCAGGCATTCCTGTACGACAAATTAGCAAAGAAAGATTTCCAGATTCACAGTCCTAATTTTGAATGCAGTTTGAAGGTGCTTAGAGACCTAAAGAATGCCTGTGGTTTCTACAGGGAGAGTACTAGGAAAAGAATTGTCTTCAGTTCCAGCTTCTGTGGCAGGATGACTTGTTCAGACATTAGAGTCTATTTTGTTTTCGGTGTAATTTTTCTTCCATTCCCACCATCTGCGGAGGGTTGCCAGCCCACAGTGCTTGCTGGTCTCAGGAGTGCTTTATATTCCTGGGCACAAGGCAGAAGCTGCTAAAAGATCATGTCTGGTCTTGCCCTTAGGGAAAGCTCAAGCTCACTGAAGAGGTTAAACTATAAATCCGGATGGGGAGGGTCATGGTGGGGACATGCCAATTCTCTATGGAGGCAAGAGGAGGAGTGAGCGAAAGCAGGAGAGGCTCTGCGAAGAGGGCAGACCTGTGACCACTGCTGAAAACATCTAGGTTGGTGACAGAACCTGGTCATGACGGCTAGTGCTCTTAGGGAAGTGGGGCCCTAGGCATTGGGATTCCCCATCCTAACAAAAAAATCCCAGTCCCAGTGGCAGAAAAGACCAGGGGCCCGCCCACTTACAAGGAACTATATTTCTGAATCCCTAAGGCATCTCAGCCCTAACCACTATGGTCTGAGGATTCTTGGTGCTTCCAGGCATATAACCCCTGGGATATATGAGTGACTTTATGGTAGAGTGTCAGAAGAATCTTAACAGTAACTGAAGTTACATTTTCCATCATTTTGGCTGGTTGAGAGCTCAATAACATTATTCATATTAGTTTGAAATGGAGCCTCGCTCTGTTGTCCAGGCTAGAGTGCAGTGGCATAATCTTGGCTTACTGCAACCCCTGCCTCCCAGGTTCAAGCAATTCTCTGCCTCAGCCTCCCGAGTAGCTGGGATTACAAGTGGCTGCCACCACACCTGGCTAATTTTTGTATTTTTAGTAGAGATGAGGTTTCATCATCTTGGCCAGACTGGTCTTGAACTCCTGGCCTTGTGATCCACCCACCTCAGCCTCCCAAAGTCCTGGGATTACAGGCATAAACCACCACACTCATAAAAATTATTTTTAACTTGAATAACTTAATGCGACATCCAATTGGACACATCAGTCTGTGGAATAAAATTTACATCCAGTGTACCTTTTTAGACTAGTATTGTAGGAAGCCTCAGCCAATTCAGCTCCTGACAAAAAATCCTACCACAAGGAAAAGTACATTCGTGATATGATTTTTATATTGTTTTTATTTTGCCCACTTATTAAATACTTTACAAACACATTTTGCTTTATTTTATTTTTGAGATGGAGTTTTGCTTTTGTTGCCCAGGCTGGAGTGCAGTGGCACAATCTTGGCTCACCACAACCTCTGCCTCCCAAATTCAAGCAATTCTCCTACCTCAGCCTCCCAAGTAACTGACAGGCATGCACCACCATGTCTGGCTAATTTTGTATTTTTTAGTAGAGATGGGGTTTCTCCATGTTGGTGAGGCTGGTCTTGAACTCCCAATCTCAGGCGATCCACCCACCTCAGCCTCCCAAAGTGCTGGGATTACAGGCGTGAGCCACTGCTCTCAGTCCTTTTATTTTTCTTCATTTATTTTCATGATCAATTATAGCACTTTTATAGGAGAAAATGGGTTTCCTGAAAAGATACTCTGGTGATGACTTTTCATCAGTGGGAAATAAGTATTAAGTATTTTAAAGTCTGACTTGTCACAGTAGTTAGTTTGTTCAAATCAAGGATGGCCTGGATGGTTCTCTGCTGCCCTCCAGTGGGAAAGCTGGAGGAGGTCAAAGCATTTTTGAAATGAAAAATAGACTGCTTTCTGTGTCTAATACTGGGATGTAAAATATATAGACCGAAAGAGATAAAAGAACCAAAGGATGTTTTTTTCTCAGCGTGTTCAGAAATAAGCGAACTGTTGAACAATGAACCATTCAGCACCATGACTTCTGACAACTGCAAAAGGATATTGTAAAGACTATTTAAAACTGAGGCGTTGGCCAGGCACAATGGCTCTCGCTTGCCTGTAATCCCAACACTTTGGCAGGCCAAAGCAGGAGGATCACTTGAGGGCAGGAGTTGGAGACCAGCCTGGCCAACATGATGAAACCCTGTTTCTACTAAAAATACAAAAATTGAGAATGTATGTGTGAAGCTGAGAGAGAGATCCAAGATGGCTGATCACTAGCAGCTTGGGATTGTAGCTCCCAGTGAAAACACAGAGAACGAGAGGACGCCACACTTTCAGATGAATTTTTGTTGCTCACGGACCAGGAGATTCCCAGCGGAGGAGCCCCACAGGTCACCAGCTCGACTCTTATGGCCAGCGCGGTGGTTCTTGGTGCAGAGTAAATGGGACTGGGTCCCCTTTTGGTCGACATTTGGAGCTCCGGGAAGGCAGAGTCGCCTTTTCAGCTGATTGAAGGACAGACTCAAGAAGGAAGCCAGACCGGAGATTCCTCGGCAGAAAAGCACCATCAATCTTAATGCTGCTGTTTTCGCCGGTGCAGTGGTGCTCAGATTCTGGCACTGGGAATCAACAAGGTGGATGTCCACTCAGAGATTTAATTAGAAAGTTGGTAATTACAAAGACGACAGATGGATAAATTTATAATGTTGGGAAGAAACCAGCCTAAAAGGCTGAGAATACCCAAAATCAGAATACCTGTCACTCTACAGGGGATCATGGTGCCTCATCAGCAATGAAACAAGGCCTGATGGAGAACAAGTGCATTCCATTAACACAAGTGGGCTTCAGAAGGTGGATAATAAGAAAATTCTGTGAGTTAAAAGAACATGTTCTAACGCAATGCAAAGAAACTAAGAACTTTGAAAAAAGGTTTAATGAAATCCTAATGAGAATAGACAATTTAGAGAGGAACATAAGTGAATTAATGGAACTGAAGAATACAATGTGAGAACTCCGTGAAGTATGCACCGGTTTTAACAGTCGAATTGATTAAGCAGAAGAAAGGATATCAGAGGTTGAAGACCAACTTAATAAAATGAAACAAGAAGACAAGATTAGAGAAGAAGAAAGAGTAAAAAGGAATGAGCTAAGTATCCAAGAAATATGGGACTATGTGAAAAGACCTAATTTACGTTTGATGGGTGGACCTGAATGTCATTAAGAGAATGAATCCAAGCTGGAAAATATTCTTCAGGATATTATTCAGGAAAACTTCCCTAACCTAGTAAGGCAGGACAATATTCAACTCCAGGTAATGCAGAGAACACCACAAAGATAGTCCTCAAGTAGAGCAACCGCAAGACACATAATCGTTAGATTCAGCAGGGTTGAAATAAAGGAGAAAATTCTAAGGGCAGCTAGAGAGAAAGATCAGGTTACCCATAAAGGGAAGCCTATCAGACTCACAGCAGATCTCTCAGCAGAAACCCTACAAACTAGAAGAGAGTGGGGGGTTAATATTCAATACCCTCAAAGAAAAGAAGTTTCAACCCAGAATCTCATATCCAGCCAAACTAAGCTTCATAAATGAAGAAAAAATAAAATTTTTCGCAAACAAGCAAGCACTCAGAGATTTCATCATCACCAGGCCTGCTTTATAAGAGCTTCTGAAAGAAGCATTACACACAGAAAGGAACAACCAGTATCAGTCACCCCAAAAACTTGCCAAAAGGTAAAGAGTATCTCCATAATGAAGAATCTATATCAACTAATGGGCAAAATAGCCAGCTAGCATTAGATGACAATATTAAACTCACAAATATCAATATTAATCCTAAATTTAAATGGATTAAATGCCCCAATCAAAGACACAGAAAGGAAAATTGAATAAAAAGTCCATACCCGTTGGTACGCTGTATCCAGATCCATCTCATAACAAGGACACACAAAGACTCAAAACAAAGCTTTGGTGGAAGACTTACCAATCAAATGCAGAGCAAAAAAAAACAAACAGGAGTTGTAACTTTTGTCTCTGACAAAATAGACTTTAATAGTAACATAGACTAAAAGAAACAAAGAAGGACATTACATAATGATAAAAGGATCAATGCAATGATAGGAGTCAATGATCATAAATATATATACACCCAATATAGGAACACCCAGATACATAAGACAAGTTCTTAATGACTTATAAAGAGACCTGGACTCCCACACAATAATAGCGGGAGACTTTGACACCACATTGTTAATATTCGATGGATGGATGAGCTAGAAAATTAACAGAGACATTTATGATTTGATCTCAGACCTGCAACAAGTAAATTCAGTGAATATTTATAGAATTCTTCACCCCAGGTCCACAGAACATACATTTTTCTCAGTATCACATTACACCTATTTTGAAAGTGACCACGTAATTGGAAGTAAATCACTCTTCAGCATTTGCATAGCATTTCACAGACTTAAATGAAATATTGGTTGGCTGTTTGTTTGTTATTTTCTTCCCTTATTCCTTCCTGTCTCTGCTTATAAGTACAATAATCGCCATAAAAGAGGTTTTTAATACCTATTTTTAGATTGCATTCCAGCCTGGGCAAAAGAGCAAGATTCCTGTTCTCTCTCCCCCTTTCTCTTTCTCTTTTTTTCTTTAAAAAAAAAAATACTATTTGAGATGCTCCTAAAGTTTACTTAAGTGGCAATATCAGTGGCATCATTCAGAATTACAATGTGTGCACTCAGAGCTGAGAATATTAAGTATGGATTGCTGCTTAAATTCATGTAGCCTGAATCACTACAGTCAGTTTTGTGAGTTTTATTGTTTATAATGACAGGACAGGTACAAAATATAGTTAGAACAAATGAATAAGATCTAGCATTTGGTAGCATAACAGGGTAGCTATAGTCAAAATAATTTAATCATACATTTTAAAATAACTAATACAGTATAATTGGATTTAAAAAATACAAAAATTAGTGGGGTGTGGTGGTGTGTGACTGTAATCCCAGCTACTCGGGAGGCTGAGGCAGGAGAACAGTTGGAACCTGGGAGGTGGAGGTTGCAGTGAGCCGAAATCGCACCACTGCACTCCAGCCTGGGTGACAGAGCGAGACTCTGTCTCAAAAAAAGAAAGAAAGAAAAGAAAAGAAAAAAGAAAAAGAAAGATAAAATGGAGGTCTTTCTCCCGGGATAAAAACAGTACACAACTTTGGAAACAAAATTTTAAGTATTCTGAGTGTCCATGTATACTTATACAATCTTGCTTTACTTCTGCATAATTATTTAATGATAATATTGTAGTCTATTATATATCACAACACCCTATTTATTTGAGAAGATTATTAAAGGGCTGTAACGAAATTATGCAGCTTCTCAGTTTCTCCATGAATCTGATTACTATCCACGATAGGTGTGCATTAAGAAGTTTATTTAGTTTACTAACTGACCTTTTACAGAAAAATTTGCCAATTCCTGCTAAGTCACAATACCTACCACATTTGCATCCTGCTTTAACCAACTGATAGATATTTTTTATAGTGAAGGAAAAACTTAAAAAATGTACAACAAAACAAAATTGTTATATAAAAGGAGTGGATTAATCCTTGAATACTGACTGACTCTTACATGTTCATTTCCCCCTGTACCTCTAAATATATTTCTAGAACTGATGTGTTTAAAATAGACTGATGCCTGTGTCAGTAGCAGGGCAAGAAAACAAACTCACTAGCTCAAAAAAAAAATCGTTTACTTAGCATTTCTGCATTAGTGAAATGAGTCTTATTTTATTCATTTAAAAATCCGTCTTTAAAATATACAAATTAATATATCAATCACTAACAGACAGTGGTGGTTATAAATCAAGGCTCTAATGATGTTGTGTTTTTAAATATATTTTCAAAATATATTAATTCCTCTTGAACAAACAAACAAAAAATGTGAAAACATTCACCTCTCCCCTCTGGTAAACAAGATGCCCACTCTGGATTATGGTGCAAACACATACTGGATACTTGCCCTGTCTTCAGCAAATGGACTGAACATGGAGCCAGAAACATGTGAAGCATGAGGACAATCTGAAAACAACAACTACAACAACCAAAAAAAAAAAAAAAAAAGCTTTTCACAAGATCTTTTCCAGATTGTAAAAGCAAGAGAGGAGGCAAGAAAAACAGAAGATTGTAAGCTGATTTGAAAACTTTTAAAAAGTGATAGAGCCTATATTACATAAAACTTTATGAGACTGTTGACTCTAGGAAATTACAATATGTTGCCAACATTTCCTGGGCAAGCTGATCATTAAAATAATACCTAAAATATATTAAATAGTTCTTGCATACTACATGCTATGCTAAGATCATCTCATTTAAATTCAGAAGACCCATATGACATGGGTACCATTTTTATTCCCATTTTATAGATAAAGAAATTGAAGATGAGAGAAATTGGCCGGGTACAGTGGCTCATGCCTGTAATGCCAAACTTTGGGAGGCAGAGGTAGACAGATCACTTGAGGTCAGGAGTTCAAGACCAGCCTGGCCAACAGGGCAAAACTCTGACTTTACTAAAAATAGAAAAATTAGCCAAACTGTGGTGGCGGATGCCTGTAATCCCAGCTACTTGGGAGGCTGAGGCAAGAGAATCACTTGAACCCCAGAGTTGGAGGTTGCAGTGAGCTGAGACTGCACCACTGCACTCTAGCCCAGGTAACAGGAGACTCCATCTTGGGGAAAAAAAAAAAAACAAAAAAACAGAGATACATTAATTAACTTGCTCAGGTAATTGGCAGAAGAAAGATCAAACTTCAGAGAATGATTTAACAATAACAAATAAGGTTTATTTGGAAGCAGAAGCCATCTAGAACTCTTATTTACTTTCTATATTTACTACATTTTTATTTTTTATACATGTGAGGTTTCTTTCAGGATGTTAAACTTTTTTCATGTACAATCTATATTTTATTGCACTAAAACGCTTAAAACGAAGTTTCAAGACTCAAAAAGAACAGAAATACGATATACCTCAGATGTACTTTGTGAGAAAAGCATTGCTAGTACTATTTCACAAATTAGTTAAGACCTTGGGGGCTTGGAGAAATAATGTGAATTCTTTTTTTTTAAATTTTTATTGCATTATAGGTTTTGGGGTACATATGCAGAACATGCAAGGTAGTTGCATAGGTACACACATGGCAGTGCACTTTGCTGCCTTCCTCCCCCTCACCCACACTTGGCATTTATCCCCAGGCTATCCCTCCCCAGCCCCCCCACTGTCCCTCCCCCATTCCCCCCAACAGACCCCAGTGTGTAGTAGACCCCCTCCCTGTGTCCATGTGTTCTCATTTTTCTCACCCGCCTATGAGAGAGAATATGCGGTATCTCCTTTTCTGTTCTTGTGTCAGTTTGCTGAGAATGATGTTCTCCAGATTCATCCATGTCCTTACAAAGGACACAAACTCATCATTTTTGATTGCTGCATAATATTCCATGGTGTATATGTGCCACATTTTCCCAGTCCAGTCTATCATCGATGGGCATTTGGGTTGGTTCCAGGTCTTTGCTATTGTAAACAGTGCTGCAATGAACATTCGTGTGCATGTGTCCTTATAGTAGAACGATTTATAGTCCTTTGGATATATACCCAGTAATGGGATTGCTGGGTCAAATGGAATTTCTATTTCCAGGTCCTTGAGGAATCGCCACACTGTCTTCCACAATGGTTGAACTAATTTACACTCCCACCAACAGTGTAAGAGTGTTCCTATTTCTCCACATCCTCTCCAGCATCTGCTGTCTCCAGATTTTTTAATGATCGCCATTCTAACTGGCGTGAGATGGTATCTCAATGTGGTTTTGATTTGCATCTCTCTAATGACCAGTGATGATGAGCATTTTTTCATGTGTTTGTTAGCCTCATGTATGTCTTCTTTTGTAAAGTGTCTGTTCATATCCTTTGCCCATTTTTGAATGGGCTTGTTTGTTTTTTTCCTGTAAATCTGTTTGAGTTCTTTGTAAATTCTGGATATCAGCCCTTTGTCAGATAGGTAAACTGCAAAGATTTTTTCCCATTCTGATGGTTGCTGATTCACTCTAGTGACTGTTTCTTTTGCCGTGCAGAAGCTGTGGAGTTTGATTAGGTCCCATTTGTCTATTTTGGCTTTTGTTGCCAATGCTTTTGGTGTTTTGGTCATGAAGTCCTTGCCTACTCCTATGTCCTGAATGGTTTTGCCTAGATTTTCTTCTAGGGTTTTTATGGTGTCAGGTCTTATGTTTAAGTCTTTAATCCATCTGGAGTTAATTTTAGTGTAAGGTGTCAGAAAGGTGTCCAGTTTCTGCTTTCTGCACATGGCTAGCCAGTTTTCCCAACACCATTTATTAAACAGGGAATCCTTTCCCTATTGCTTTTGTCTGGTTTATCAAAGATTATATGGTTGTAGATATGTTGTGTTGCCTCCGATGTCTCTGTTCTGTTCCATTGGTCTATATCTCTGTTTTGGTACCAGTACCATGCTGTTTTGATTACTGTAGCCTTGTAGTATAATTTGAAGTCTGGTAGTGTGATGCCTCCCGCTGTGTTCTTTTTGCTTAGAATTGACTTGGCTATGCGGGCTCTCTTTTGGTTCCATATGAAGTTCATGGTGGTTTTTTCCAGTTCTGTGAAGAAATTCAATGGTAGTTTGATGGGGATAGTATTGATTGTGTAAATTACTTTGGGCAGTATAGCCATTTTCATGATATTGATTCTTCCTAACCACGAACATGGAATGTTTCTCCATCTGTTTGTGTCCTCTCTTATTTCATTGAGCAGTGGTTTGTAGTTTTCCTTAAAGAGGTCCCTTACGTTCCTTGTGAGTTGTATTCCTAGGTATTTTATTTTCTTTGTAGCAATTGTGAATGGCAGTTTATTCTTGATTTGGTTCTCTTTAAGTCTGTTATTGGTGTATAGGAATGCTTGTGATTTTTGCACATTGATTTTATATCCTGAGACTTTGCTGAAGTTGCTTATCAGTTTCAGGAGTTTTTGAGCTGAGGTGATGGGGTCTTCTAGGTATAATGTGAATTCTCAAAGAGCAAAAAGCTGGCTTAGGACTTGACCTTATATCATGTGAATAACTTCAGGTGTGTGAGGTTGACTTGAGAATATTTCTTAGGCAATGGCACATTGCTATCATTAGGTATTCACAGGGAATCTGAGAGATTATATCAACACATCACAGGACAGTTGGCCCTCCATATCCATGGGTTCCACATCTGTGGATTCAAGTAATTGCAAATAAAAAATATTTGAAAAAAATTCCATCTGTACTAAACATGTACAGTTTTTTCTTGTTATTACCTAAACAACATAGTATAACAACTATGTAGCATTTACATTTTATTGGGTATGATAAGTAATCTAGAGATAATTAAAAGTATAGAACAGGTGTGGTGGCTCACACCTGTAATCTCAGCAATTTGGGAGGCCAAGTCGGGCAGATCACAAGGTCAGGAGTTCAAGACAAGCCTGGCCAACATAGTGAAACCCTGTCTATACTAAAAATACAAAAATCAGCAGGGCATGGTGGTGTGCATCCGTAATGCCAGCTACTCAGGAGGATGAAGCAGGAGAATCGCTTGAACTTGGGAGGTGGAGGCTGCAGTGAGCCAAGATCACACCACTGCATTCCAGTCTGGGTGATGGGTGACAGAGTGAGACTTGTCTTAAAAAATAAAAGGGCCGGGCACAGTGGCTCAAGCCTGTAATCCCAGCACTTTGGGAGGCCGAGGCGGGTGGATCACGAGGTCAAAAGTTTGAGACCATCCTGGTCAACATGGTGAAACCCCGTCTCTACTAAAGATACAAAAAAATTAGCTGGGCGTGGTGGTGCGTGCCTGTAATCCCAGCTACTCAGGAGGCTGAGGCAGGAGAATTGCCTGAACCCAGGAGGCAGAGGTTGCGGTGAGCCGAGATCGTGCCATTGCACTCCAGCCTGGGTAACAAGAGCGAAACTCTGTCTCAAAAAAAAAAAATAAATAAATAAAATAAAATAAAAAATAAAAAATAAAAGAAACAGGGGGCAACAAAATACTAGCAAACAGAATTCAACAACACATTGAAAAGATCATTCATTACAACTAAGGATTCAACCCAGAGCTGCAAGGATAATTCAACATATACAAATTAAGTAATATGACATATCCTATTAACAGAATAAAGGACAAAAATCATATGATCATTTCAATTGATGTTGAGAAAGCATTTGATAAAACCCAACATCACTTCACAATTAAAAAAGGAAAACAACAACCTCAAAGAACTGGGCATAGAAGGAACACATCTCAATACAGTAAAAGCCATATACAACAGACCCATGGCTAGTATCAGACTAAATGGAGAAGAACTGAAAGTATTTCCTCTAAGATCTGAAACAAAACAAAGATGCCCAAGTTCACCACTGTTACTGAACATTTTAATAGTAGTCAGTGTCCTACCTAGAGCAACCTGGTAAGAGAAATAAATAAAAGGCATACAAATTGGAAAGGAAGAAGTCAAATTATCCTTGTTTGCAGATTTGATCTTATATTGAGAAAACCTTAAAGACTCTATCAAAAAACTATTCGAACTGATAAACAAATTCAGTAGAGTTGCAGGATATAAAATCAACATTCAAAAATCAGTAGCATTCCTGTATGTCAATAGTGAACAATCTGAAAAGAATTCAGGAAGATAATTTCATTTAGAATAACAACAAATCAAATAAAAACAAAGGAATAAACTTAATCAAAAAAGTAAAAGATCTCTACAATGAAAACTATAAAACATTGATAAAAGAAATTGAAGAGGACACACAAAAAATGGAAAGACATTCCATGTTCATGGATTGGAAGAATTAATATTGTTAAAATGTCCACACCACCCAAAACAATCTACTCAATGCAATCCCTAACAAAATACCAGTAACATTCTTCACAGAAATAGAAAGAAATCCTAAAACTTATATGGAATCATGAAAAGCCCAGAATATCCAAAGCCATCCCAAGCAAAAAGAACAAAACTGAAAGCATCACATTACCTGACTTCAAATTACATTACAGAGCCATAGTAACCAAAACAGCATGGTACTGGTACAAAAACAGACACACAGACCAAGGGAACAGAATAAGAACCCAGAAAAAAAATCCATACATCTACAATGAACTCATTTTTGACAAAGGTGCCAAGTACGTACACTGGGGAAAGGACAGTTTCTTCAGTAAATGGTGCTAGAAAAACTGGATATCCATATGTGAAAGAATGAAACCAAACCCCTATCTCTTGCCTTTATGTAAAAATCAAATCAAAACAGATTGAAGACTTAAAATCTAAAACCTCAAACTATGAAACTACTAAAGGAAAACACTGAGGAAACTCTCCAGGACATTAGTCTGGGCAAAAATTTTTCTTTTTTCCTTTTTTAGAAATGGGATCTCACTATGTTGCTCCAGTGCAGAGGCTAGTCACAGGTGTGATCCTGCTACTGATCAACATGGACGTTTTGACTTGCTCCATTTCTGACCTGGGCCAGTTCACTCCTCCTTGGGCAACCAGGTAATCTGGTTCCCTGCTCCTGGGAGGTCACCACATGATGCCAAATTTAGTGCAGATGCCTAGTGCATTATAGCCCAGAATTCCTGGACTTAAGCAATCCTCCCACCTCAGCTTTCTGAGCTCAGCAGCCTTTTTTAGAGACTGTCTAGCTGGAGTGCAGTGGCACAATATTGGCTCACTACAACCTCCACCCCCTGGGTTCAAGCGATTTTCATGCCTCACCCCCCCACCCCCAAGTAGCTGAAATTACAGGCATGGCCCACTACACCTGGCTAATTTATGTATTTTTAGTAGAGATGGAGTTTTGCGCCATGTTGGCTAGGCTGGTCTCAAACTCCTGGCCTCAAGTGATCCACCCACCTTGGCCTTCCAAAGTGTTGAGATTACAGGCATCAGTCAACTGCACCCAGCCAAGCAAATTTCTTAATACCCCAAAGCAAAGACAATCAAAGCAAAAAGGACAAATGGGATCATGTCCCATTTTAAAAGCCTTCTGCACAGCAAAGGAAACAATCAACAAAGTGAAGAAACAACATGTAGAATGGGAAAAAATATTTGCAAAATATCCATCTGACAAGAGATTAATAACCAGAATATATAAGGAGCTCAAACAACTCTGTAAGAAAAAATCCAATAATCTAATTAAAAATGGGAAAAAGATCTGAATAGATATTTCTCAAAAGAAGACATACAAATGGCAAACAGGTATATGAAAAGGTGCCCAACATCACTGATGATCAAAGAAATGCAAATCAAAACCATGAGATATTATCTCACCCCAGTTAAAATGGCTTTTATCCAAAAGACAGGCAATAACGAATGCTAGTGAGGATGTGGAGAAAAGAAACCCTCATACACTGTTGGCAGAAATGTAAATTAATGTAGCCACTCTGGAGAACAGTATAGAAGTTCCCTTAAGAAACTGAAAATGGAAATACTATATGATCCAGCAATCCCACTGCTAGGTATATACCCGAAAGAAAGGAAATCAGTATGTTGAAGAGATAGCTGTACTCTCATGTTTATTGCAGCTCTATTCATCATGGCCAAGATTTGGAGTTAACCTAAGTGTTCATCAACAGACAAGTGGATAAAGAAAATGTGGCACATGTACACAATGGAGTACTATTCAGCCACAAAAAGGAATGATATTGTGTCATTTGCAACAACATGGATGAAAATGGAAGACATCATATTAAGTGAAATAAGTCAGACATGGAAAAACAAACTTTGCTTGTTATCACCAACTTGTGGGAACTAAAAATTAAAACAATTGAACTCATGGAGAAAGTTACCAAAAGATGTGAAGGGTCGTGGTGGGGGTGGGGGAAGTAGGGATCATTAATGGGCACAAAAATATAGTTAGATGGAATGAATATGACCTAGTATTTGATCGTGCAAGAAGGTGACTACGGTCAATTATAATTTGTTGCACACTTTAGAATAACTAAGGGAGTATAACTGGAATGTTTGTAACACAAAGAAATGATGAATGTTTGAGGTAATAGATACCCCATTTACCCTGATGTGATTATTGCCATTGTATGCCTCTAACAAAATATCTCATGTACCTCATAAATATATATACACCTACTATGTACCCATAAAATTAAAAATAAAAAAATTAAAGTGTACAGGAGGATGTGCTTAGGTTATATGGGAATTGAGCATACTTGGATTTTGGTATCAGAGGAGGTCCTGGAGGTCTAATCCCCCATAGATATTGAGGGATAACTGTACTCATAATGGGGGGTAGAAATGAGAATGGGAGTCAAAAATAAAGAAGGATGTTAAACTTTTCATATTATCTAGGAGTTATGGCAGAAGTCTTTGAAGCTGAGAACAATATAATAGGTATCAAGGCTTCTTACACTTTGAATAAAGAAACCAGTATTTTCATACAGGAAATGCTAAAAAGACTGTTAAAGAAATTCTGCCAGGACAAGCCTCCTAGCACTTTTGCAAGAGAAGGCAAAGAATTAAATGGTAGATTGAAGAGGATGGTGGTAAGAACCTTTGTGAGAGTTGTGACAGTGCTGTGACATTTCCAATCCTCATGAGGAAGAGAAGGTATATTAGTTATCTATCGTTGCAGAACAAATTATTCCACAACTTAGCCACTTAAAACAATAATAAATATTTATTGTTTCACAGTTTCTGTAGCTCAGGAATTCAGGAGCAATTTAGTTGGTTGGTTGTTGCTCAGAGTTTCACAAGATTGCAGTCAAGATGTTATCTGGTTAGTCAAGCTGAGGTTACATGCATATACTTTAACTATAAAAGTGAGTAACTATCCTCATTACATAGTGAGAGTATTGCTCACCACAACCAAGAAACATACAGTAAGGAATTCCATGCACATAGAAAGAGGGCTCAGATGACAGACAAGCAGAAAATAAAACCACAAAAAGGTCAAACACAAAGTCATCCCTTTGGTTGCCCAACACCAATATAACCATTTCTTCCAAGGTTTATATTTCAAAAAAGTATTGTCACTTAAAATATTGCGATTTTCCTTTATACAATCAAAGATGCACTCACATTGTCACTCTCCAAGGAAGTCAATCCAATGTGTCATCAGTTACCACATCCATCAACCCATCTCTAAGTCTAGAACCATCCATCACCAAGTCTGGTTGGTGGTCATTCCTCTTCAAGTTCTGTACTGATTTCATATCCACATTCTGATACTTATGTACTAAATAACGAAGTTTACAACAGTATCATACCCTATATACAATAGTGAAGTATAAAGGCTAAAGAAAGAAAATAAAAGTGAAAACACATAAAAGAATACATGAAACATCAAAAAAACAAAAACAAGATGGCAGCTCTTATTTCTTCCCCTGATCATGAGGCCTTCCCTCCATTTATGATTTCCTATCTCTATCAGCGATTCCATGTTCCTTTTACTTTCAGCCAGTACCTTCATTCTAAGAGATCCAAGTATTCAGTAGATCTATCTGTTTAAAGGTATAACAGCGAACCTATTTTTTGCTTGATGATAAGTTTAATCACATTGATCAATACCATAACCTTCTTCTTCTCTTTCACCTTTTTCTCTTGCTTATCCAATGACAGAAGATATAGAAAATGGTCAGATGGCAGTCTTAGCTCCAAATAAAAGGAAACATTGTTTAGCCCTTGCTGGGGCTAACTTTCTTTAGAAACTAAACTCTGAACTCCTTTCTTTAGAAACAAATCTCTAAACCACCAAAGCCCAGAACTTCGGAGAATGGAAATCTAAAAAAAAAAAAAGATGTCGTTAGTTATAATATCTCTTTGTTTCTAAATCTATTTATTTTGGCTATGGCAGTGTGGTGGTTTTAAAATACATCCACAAACACACAATGAGCCCTCTCCTGCATACTCCCTGGGACCTACACTGTCATGGCATGGTATTGTTTTGGGTAAGTAGCCACTACTGAAGTACATCCTGCCCCAGGAGCCAATGGCCCCTATGTCTCCAATATCTCTGGGGCCCTGCGAGTCACTCCACCATGCCCATACAGAAGACTCAGTGCTGATATTCCATCCAGACCTAGTAGTAGAACCATGACTCCAGCACTAAAGCCCACATAGCATAAGCTCCAGGAAGCAGGTAGTCCAGCACAGTAAAGAGGTCACCCTCAGGGGTTGGGGAGCCAGTGTGCATGTCCAGCCACCTGGTACCCACTGCTGCCAGCAACCCTACCCCCTCCAGTGATGACGCTCCCTTATACGAAGGCACCCCTAGAGATCAAAGATCAGCCCACCTAGAGGCTGTCACTACTGGAGCCCCTGCCCGCTTCCAGTGGCAGAGCTACCATGTACCTCAAACAGTCCCAAGGGACCAAGGACCTGCCCACCTACCACCCACTGCTGCCAGCAACCCTGCCCCATCCAGTGGTGGAGATATAGCATGTGCTTATCTCTCCCAGGGACAGAGGACTGGTCTACTCAGCACCTACCACCTCTGCTAACCCCACCCCGTCCAGAGGTAGAGATATCACATGGTGTATTCTTCAGGGACTGAGGACCAACCCACCTGGTGCCCACCATAGCTGGCAATGGTACTGCTGTTCCAGGCAAGCACCCTCCCATAATCCAAGAACTGGCCACCAACGAACACTTACCACCAGCAAAACTACATGATTGCCTCCACAAATACCTACAGTCTATGCCACTGTGGCTCTCAAATACTGCTGATGCTGTTAAAATCACACAGAGACTACGTAGCTGTTATTGCTTCTCAGCCTTTTGCCCAAAATCAAATGTGGAGACTACATTACTGCATCCACTCAAAACCAAAGCCAAAGCACCCTAAGCAATTATTACTATAGGTCACAACTACAGGAAAAAAGTCTCTCCCAGTGAAAGCTACTCCATGAAATTGGAAGAGGTGACTGTTTCACCAGATTCACAGATATCAACATAGGAACACAAGAAACATAGGAACACAAAAAACATAAGAAAACAAGGAAACACAACACTGCCAAAGGAACACAATAATTCCTCAGTAAGAAATTCCCCAAAAGGAAAGCTAACAGATGCCTAAAAAGGAATGAAATCTAATGAACCTCATTAAGATACAGGATAAGCACAGACACTTAAATGAAATCAGGAAAACATTAATGCTCTGAATGAGAAATTCAACAATAAAATGTATATTATTTTAAAAAAGAACCAAACAGAAACCTTGATGCTAAAAAATTCCATGAATAAAATAAAAAATACAGTAGAGATCTTCAACAATAGATCAAGAAGAAAAAAATAATTTCTGAACTTGAAGACAGGTCTTTTGCAATAACCCAGTCAGACTAAAGATAGAAAAAAAAATTTGAAAGAATAAAGAAAGCCTACAGTCTTAGAGGAGACTATTAAGCAAACAAAAAGGAGATGAAAAAGGAATAGAAAATCTATTTGGGGGCCCAAAGTGGCTCCGGCCGGATGTCGTGGCGCTTGCGAAGGCGAGGCCAAGAGTTCAAGGCCAACCAACCTCAGCAACCTTACAAGCTCTCATTGATTGGCAAAAAAAAAAAAAAAAAAAAAAAAAAAAAAAAAAAAAAAAAAAAAAAAGAAAATCTATTTGATAAAATAATCACTGAAACCTTTCTAAGACTTTGGAGACATATGGACATTTACATCCAGGAAGCTAAAAAAAATCTCCAAATATAGTCAACCCAAAAAGGTCTCTGAAGCACCTTACAATAAAACTGTCAAAAGTCAAAGACAAGGAGAGAATTTTTTAAACCAGCAAGAAAAAAACGTCTGGGAATTAACCACCATGCCTGGGAATTAACTGATTTTTAACAAAGTCCAATAATGTATTTGGAAAAGAACAATCTCTTCAATAAATGGTGCTGGGAAAACTGACTACTCACATGAAAAAGAAAGAAATGAGGCTCCCTGCCTCTCACCATATACAAAAATCAACACAAAATGGATTAAAAACCTAAATATAAAATGCATTGAAACTACTAGAAGATAATACAGAAGAAATGCTTCAGGACATTGGACTTGGCAGAGATTTTATGGCTAAGCCCTCAAAAGCACAGGCAACAAAAACAAATGTAAACAAATTGGACTATGACAAACTAAAAAGCTTCTGCACAGAAATGGAAACAATCAATAGAGGAATGAAACAACCTACAGAATGAGATAAAATACTGGCAAAGTATTCATCCAACAAAAAAATTAATATCTAGAAAGTATAAAAAACTCAACTCAATAGCAAAAAAACAAATACTTTTAAAATGGGCAAATGATCTGAATACACATTTCTCAAAAATAAGACATATAAATGACCAACAAATACATAAAAAAAATGTTCAACATCACTAATCATCAGGGAAATGCAAATCAAAATCACAATAAGTTATCGTCTCACTACAGTTAGAATGGCTATTATGAAAAAGACAAAAACAAATCCAGAGGTCAAGGGTGCAGAGAAAGGGAAACTCATACACTGTTCATAGGAATGTAAATTAGTACAACCATTATGGAAAACAGTGTGTGGATTTCTCAAAAAACTACAACTACCATGTGATCCAGCATTCCCACTACTACGCAAAGAATAGAAAATCAGTATGCCAAAGAGATATGTGTGCTCCCATAGTTACTGCAGCACTATTCACAGCAGCCAAGATATGGAGTCAACCTAAGTATCCATCAAAAGAATGGATAAAGAAAATGTGGTGCATATACAAAATGAAATACTATTTAGCCATTAAAAATATGAAATTCTGTTATTTGCAGCAACATGGATAGCACTGAAGGTCATTATCTTAAATTAAATAAGCCAGGCACAGAAAGATAAATACTGCATGTTCTCACCAATATGTGAAAGAAAAATAAGTTGATCTCAGAAAAGTAGGGAATAGAATAGTGAAAAACTAGTGGCTGAGAAGGGTGAAGGAGAGGATACTATAGAGAGAGGTTGGTTAACATATATAAAATTACAGCTAGGTAGAAGGAATAATTTTTGGTGCTCTACAACGCTGCAGGGTGACTATGGTTAACAATAATTTATTACATATTTTCAAATAGCTAAAAGAGTGGATTTTGAATTTTCCCAAAACAATTACAGACAGGTATCAAATACTGTACCCTACATATATGTACAATTATTATGTGTCAATTAAAAATACATCCACAAATTTATTGACACTTCTTTCATAAAAAAGGATTCATTTAATCCCTTCTCCTTAGACACTGATAACCTTAGTAACTAAGTTCTAATAAATGGACTGTGGCTTAATGTGACACTGCATGACTTCCACTGTGAGTTTAGAGAAAGCATTATCACTTCCAACCAGATTTTTCTTCTTTGGGATGCTCATCCTTGGAACCCAGTTAGCATATTGTGAGGAACCAAACAGTGCTGTGGAAAGATTATGAGTAGGTGTTCTGGCCACAGCTTCAGCTAAGGACTAGGCCAACACCAGTATCAGTCACCAGACATGTAAGAGAAGGAGTCTTCAGATGATTCCAGCCCCAATCTTTTGGCTGCCCCAGCTGATGTAGAGTGGATAGTGGAACAGAGAAAATATGTTCCCACCAAGCTCTGCATAAATTACAGATTTGTAAGCAAAGTAAGGGTTGTAACTGTTTTAAACCATTACATTTTGCGGGTGGTTAAACAGCAATAGATAAAAGGAACAGGAACAAAGAGTGTTGAATATTGGACACTAGTTCAGAGCATATACTGCACCCTACAGGACAGTATCAAAAAGGGCTCTCCCAGAAGGCACCATAACTAAATCTTCAATGTTTCTTCAATAAGATACTTCTTGGTGATGGAGTATACAATTAGTCCAATAAATGCCATGGGCAAAAGCCCAATGTTTACTTCTTTCCTTGCAGAGTGAATTTCTTGATTGAAAGCAATATAGCATTAAAGAAAATGATAGGATCTAAAGCACTGAGTAAGTCCCTAGATGGTGGTGTCAGTGGAAGTACAGTGAGCAGGGGAAGGAAATCCCAATCTAGAATAAACATATTTCAGAGAGGACAAATAAGAACTCCCTCAATGATGAGGGACGGCCAATGGCCAATGGCATAGACTTGCCTACATGTGGCTGGTTATACTCCTAGAGCATGGAGTATATGAAAACTCAGAATTGGTCACTGCTCCTGAACACCCAGGAGTGGCTTGGTGATCCCATGCCTCCTGTTGCCATTGCCATTGATTTCATGATTCTACTGAGCAGACAGTGAGGCTGAGTTTCATCACAAAGCTTTATTCTGAGAGGTCCATCACTGTATCCCTTCTGGAGTCTTCCTTGCCACCAGTTTTCCAATCTCGGTCTTTCCATGTCCTTGACAAACTGGCCAAAAAGTTAACCTCTGACCCTGAATTAGCCATTTCTCCTTTAAGCCAAAGTGAACATCAAAACATACTGGTGAAAATTCTACCCATTGAAAGAACTTCACTATTTCGATATTCTTCAGGCCCAAAGCAGGATTACAACATAACGATCGATTTCTAGCAAGTACCAGCATATTGTCCAGAGCAACATGTACTTTGCACATCATAGGTACACAATAGATACTTAAAATAATTTTTAAAATATAGCTTCCTATTGGTGTAAAAGACCCTGCTGGGTATGGCCTCTGCATACTCCTTTCACTCCTCTGTACTCTAAGCCTTGGCCCTCCATTCCTGTAATGTTCCATGCTCTCTCCATTCCTGTAATGTTCCACACTCTCTCTGTTCCTGTAATGTTCCATGCTCTCTCCGTTCCTGCAATGTTCCATGCTCTCTCCATTCCTGTAATGTTCCACACTCTCTCTGTTCCTGTAATGTTCCATGCTCTCTCTGTTCCTGTAATGTTCCATGCTCTCTCCTGCTACAGGATCTTTGCTCGGAGTGCTCCCTCTCCTTGCTTGGTTAACTCCATCCTTCAGATCTTGACTCAAGATACTCACTGTCTTACAATCATCTTTCTTCAGAGTACTTACCTCTGCATTAATTTCTGTCTCATCTTGGGACTCTAAGTTCTATGATTATGTACACTCACCATTGATTCTCCAACACCTAATACAGTGCCTGACATATATGAGGTGCTAAATAATATTTTGTTGAATTAATTAATACATGAATCAGTGAATGAATGAGGCTGTAATGATGCAGTAATTTACCTATAAATTATCACTGCCAGGTTTGCTTAAGAAGCTTTCTGCCATCACAATTTTTTCTCCTCTAATTCACATTTCTTTATTAATTTAAGAAAAAGTATTTGTCAAGACAACTTTTGTATATACTAGCATTACTTATATACTAGCACTATGCAACAGAAATATGTGACCATATATGTAATTTTAAATATTCTAATATCCATGTTACAAAATTTAGTAATAATATATATCATTTAGCCTAATATACCCCCAAACATTATCATTTCAACATGAAATCAATACAAACATTATTAATGAGATAGTTTATTTTCTTCAAATTTGCCTTTAAATTTGGGGGTAGTTTACAATCACATATCTTTTTTTTTTTTTTTTTAATTTTTATTGCATTAGAGGTTTTGGGGTACATGTGCAGAACGTGCAAGATAGTTGCATAGGTACACACATGGCAGTGTGTTTTGCTGCCTTCCTCCCCTTCACCCACACTTGGTATTACAATCACATATCTTAACTGGAACTAGCTGTATTTCAAGTGCTCAAGAGCCACAGATGACTAGCAGATACCACATCATATGCTATATCCCACAGCGTAGTTCTACAGGATTCACTTTCAGTAGAGAGGGTCTCGCCACCCTCCGCTCCTATAATTATTGTCAGGAAAACCACCTGAAGTCAGACTTTCACCCAGACGGGCCTAACTATTCCAGTATAAGAGATGATTTATACCAGACCTGGGTTTTCAGTTCAGGGTTTGGAACTGAGTTGTCTCTGGGAACCATTTTAGCTGGTGTTACCTTTTCCACCTTCCTGTAACCATTTTAGCTGGTGTTACCTTTTCCACCTTCCTGTAACCATTTTAGCTGGTGTTACCTTTTCCACCTTCCTGTAACCATTTTAGCTGGTGTTATCTTTTCCACCTTCCTGTAACCATTTTAGCTGGTGTTACCTTTTCCACCTTCCTGTAACCATTTTAGCTGGTGTTACCTTTTCCACCTTCCTGTAACCATTTTAGCTGGTGTTACCTTTTCCACCTTCCTGTAACCATTTTAGCTGGTGTTACCTTTTCCACCTTCCTGTAACCATTTTAGCTGGTGTTACCTTTTCCACCTTGCTGTAACCATTTTAGCTGGTATTACCTTTTCCACCTTCCTGTAACATTTTCTTTTTAACTTTTAAGTTCAGGGGTACAAGTGCAGGTTTATTATACAGGTAAACTTGTGTCATGGAGGTTTGTTGTATAGACTATTTCGTCACCCAGGTATTAAGCCTAGTACCCAATAGCTATTATTCCTGACCCCACCCTCCACCCTCCGAAAGGCCCCAGTGTGTGTTGTTCTCTTTGCGCCCATGTGTTCTCATCATTTAGCTCCCACTTATAACTGAGAACATGCGGTGTTCGGTTTTCCGTTCCTGTGTTAGTTTGCTTAAGGATCATAGCCTCCAACTCCATCATGTCCTTGCAAAGGACATGATCATGTTCTTTTTTATGGCTGCAGCTTTTAATCTTTTAATTTAAATGGATTCTTTGCTCCTCCTGAAGATGGAGGCCATCTCCTTTGCAAGGGCTTCTGTTTCTCCCTCTTTGGGGCTAAGATACAATTTCCGCATTTTTAGGTACTTAATAGTAAATCAGTTGGTTCCCCTGCCTGCCTAGGAAAGGTCAGGGGGCTTGTGCAGCGCCATGTCTAGCACTGTTAATTCTTTCAGCGCTTTCGCTTCGCTTGGTCCTCTGGGGGAGCACTCGGAAAACAGCACAAGCCAGGGTCTAGGGCCACACAGAACTGGATTCGGATTTGCTCCCTCGGCCCTGAAAAGTGGCTCTCTCCCCATCAGCATTATTTGCACAACGGTTTTGTTTTTGGGTGCATCTACCTCACCACACGCCGGCCATAGAGCAACAAACAGCAAGCACCTAGGAAACACTCGGCCCTTGAACTCCTTCAGACCCGCCACGAACCCTTGGCCAAAGGGAAGGGGGCAGGACATCCGCCCGGTCTGAGCCACCTCCGGAAGTGACGTCTGAGTGTCAACATGCAAGATGGCGGCCCATCACCGGCAGAACACGGCAGGGCGGAGGAAAGTGCAGGTAGGGAAGCCTGGTTCCTCGGCCCTCCGGACGCGGCAGGCAGTTCCGGGCCCACTCCACCTAGCAGGTGCCCGGGGCCGCGGCTGGCTGGGGTAGCGGCATGGGGCGAACGGGGCGGGGCGCGGCCGGCCGCGAGGGGTGGGGCCGCGGCGCTAACGGCTTGAGGAAGGGGCGGGGGTCGGCCTACTTGGCCCTGGGGGCCCAGGCCCGGGACCCTCGCGGGTGGCAATCTGAGCCCTATATTGCTGGTCGCCGCTCTTCTGTGGGAATAGACTTGCGGAGTCGGGATAGGCTCGTTCCCCGCCCACCTGCCTCCCTCTTCCCCGGCCTTTCTCAGAAGCGCTCTGTCCTCGCTGCGTCCGACCGGAGGCCTCCAGGGGTTTCCCGGGGGGTGGGCGTTGGAGGAGTGAGTGGCCTGTGCGGGGGCGTGGCGAGGTGGCGGAGCGCCAACGGCCCTGCGGGGTTTCTGCAGTGGACTCCGCACCTGGGAGCCCCCAGCCCTCGCTTATGTTGGAGTTGTCCCCTGGGTAGGTGGGAATGACATGAGAATGTGCATGGGGAAATTATAATTTTAATTGTTTTGGAATTTGGAATTTAAGTTCGTCTTCACCATTTCTTCATCTTCAGTGTGCATCGCTGAATCTTTATTGTTTGTATAATTTATTGTACATGTGGTAAAGAGTTGTCTAATCCTACCATGTGTGCCTTGTGTGAATTCACTTTTGTTTGGGGGTACGCTGAAGAGTTATTGCCACTTAATGTTTTCAGTGATGCAGGGAATAGAAGCCCTATTACAGGTGTTTTCCTGCAGGTGTATTGTATGTAGTAGTGGCAGTTTGGCACTTAGATTGCCCCCCCCCCATCCCCCGTGTAGGAATAAGTAACACCTAGGCTATTTTTTTTTTTAATAAAAGAGCATTATTTGGAGTTATGCAGATTGAAATCAAGTGTCAGATGAAGGTAGTCAGATAAAGGGGTCCTTCAGTAAGGTAATCCCAGCAGAAAGTGGTAGGCCATAAAGTCTTCTGAGTAGTTCACATCTTGGTTTTATTCATCGCACTGATGAGTACAGTCTTAAGCACTCACTAGATGTTTGTTGAACTGAGTGAAATTAATAAGAGTCTAAACTCACCCTGTTAGGTGAGGTTTTCAGTGCATTAGTGATGGAATTTCAGTATCACCAGCATCCAGGGCAGGTGGTGAGAATGTCTCCTAGGGACTGAAATATAACTCAAAATTGTAATCTGTTTATATGATAGACTCTATGGTGATACACTCCTTAGGGGAGTAAGGGTAGTTAATCAGGCCTGTCACTTTGTTGCTTTAAGACTTAAAAGTCCTATGACTGCAGTGTTCTCCCTGCTTCCTCCTTCCCAGGCCTGCCCACTCCCAAAATATGTGCAATAAAGTATATATATATTTTAAAAAGACTTACAAGGCAATTGTACTAGTATGGACTGGGGAGAATGTAAATTAACTGCAGCAGGTTTGGAAAAACCGTGTTTTAATAGGCCGAATGTGAGCCAGTGCACACAGAATGAGGCAAGTGATAGATAAGTCTGCCTTTCAGTGGTCAGAGTACAAAATTAGAGTTTGGTGTTCTGCACTTAGAACCTTGTTCTTCATAGGTAACAATCAGATTGGTGAACCGACTTGAAATTATTTCCTATGAAGTATTTTTGAAAGGGCTGTCTAAGATTAACCTGCTGAAGAGAAGATTCAGCAGGAGCGTTTGGAATTTGTCCCCACGGTATAGAAGCAGCCTGAGAAGCCACAGGGATTGATTTCATCCAAAACATCAGTCTGTGAGTGTTTTTTAAACCAGTTCGTGTTCATTGTAAACACCCAGCAAACAAAAGTATAAATTACTTTTATACTTGGAGTTGCCCTCCATGCTTCCAAGAAAGCTACTGCGGGCAATGTCATGTTTGAATCTTAGACCAGTTTATCAGCCTGAGCATTCTTGACATTTTCGTCTGGATAGTTCTTTGTCGTGCCTGAGGGAGGGAGCTGTCCTAGGTCTTCGTCGTGTCTGAGGGAGGGAGCTGTCCTATGCATCTCAAGTTGTTTAGGATCATTCCTTGGTTCTACCAACTAGATGTAGTAGCATCTCCCCAGCTGTGACAACTAAAAATGTCTCCAGACATTTTCAAATGTTCCCTCAAGGGCAAAACTGCATCTGGTTAAGAACCACTGTTCTGTACCTCTTCCTGTTTGTGTACCTGACTTAATGTGATTTTTTTTTTTTTTTTTTTTTGCTATAAATGGAGCCATAGTATTCACTGTTTTGTGTCTTGCTTTGTCAAATTTATAAATAAACATCCCCTTTGGCCCAGAATTCCTTATCTAAAAATATATTCTACAAAATTGCGTATGCATATATCTATCCCTGCTTATGCAAGGGTGTTGTATGAAGCCATTCTTGAATTGCTATAAAGAAATACCCCAGACTGGGCAATTTATAAAGAAAAGAGGCATAATTGGCTCACAGTTCTGCAGGCTTTACAATAAGTATGGTGCTGGATCTGCTTGTCTTCCAGGGAGACCTCAGAGGGAGTGAGTCTAAAAAGCAAGTCAGCATGGCATGATGCCATTTCCACAAAGAGAAATGCATTTTAAAAGTCTGAAAGGGTAATAGCAGTGATTATCCCTTTGGGAATAGATTGTATGATTATAGATAAGACAGGACATGGGATATCTTTTAGTTTGAAATATACACACCTTTGTACTTTTGAACTTTTTACCACATTATTTACTCTTACTCATTTTGGAAAAAGCATATATGGGTACTTGGAGTAAATATACTTTGTCCTGACTGTGTCTCAGACCAAGAGACAGTATCCCCGAGTTCCTTTTCAAGTTGTAGACCAAGACAAACCCTTGAGACTTAAAATACTGCTAAATAATTAGTGGAGGCCGGGCATGGTGGCTCATGCCTGTAATCCCAGCACTTTGGGAGGCTCAGGTGGGCAGATCACTTGAGGTCAGGAGTTTGAGACCAGCCTGGCCAACATGGTGAACTCCTGCCTCTACTAAGAATACAACTATTAGCCAGCATGGTGGCGTGTGCCTATAATCCCAGCTACTCAGGGGGCTGAGGCAGGAGAATCGCTTGAACCCAGGAGGTGGAGTTTGCAGTGAGTCGAGACTGTACCACTTCACTCCAGCCTGGGCAACAGAGTAAGATGCCATCTCAAAAACAAAATAATAAAATAATAATTACTTTAAAAAAATCATTGGAGAGGGATCCAGACATACTGCATATTAATTATAGATACAATTTTAAATGAGTCCATGTCCTACCACCTTCAACTTCTAAGAAGACTGGAGATATGACAGAAGAGGGATGGATTTGTGACTGTCAGAAACATAATCAAATATGTGAGTTCAGTTATATGATGCAGCTTTTTCTCTGGTAACCAAGATATCAAAGCAAGTCTTTTCACTCCTTGGCAGTCCCTTAGTGTTATGATTTTCCAACAACCTGATCTGTTGATTGGCTCTCTCTGCCTCCGTTTTTCCTCCTGTTATGGCCCCTTCCTTCACTTGCTTCACAGTGCTTGGGGAGAAATGGACTGGTTTAGTTACTCTGGTAGGCAGAATGAGCTCTCCCCAAAAAGTTTATGCCCTAATCCCTTGCAAATATGTTATGTTACATGGTAATGTAACATGTTAATCCCTTGAAAATATGTTATGTTACGTGATAAATGGAATTTTGCAAATGTAATGAGGTTACAGCCTTGAAAAATAAGGGGATTATCCCAGTGGACCCATTCTAATCATATGTGTCCTTTAAAACAGAGGACTTGCTCTAGCTGGAGGCAGAAGTTAGAGAGATATGGTGAGAGAGAGATTTGAGGTGTAAGAAGGACCCAACCGTCTATTGCAGGACAGGGCCGCTGGAAAGCATGCGAAGGAAAGCAGGCAGCCTCTAGGAGCAAAGATGGGCCCTTGGCTGACAGCCAGCAGGGAAACAAAATAGGGACCTTAGGGCCTACAACGGCAAGGAACTGAATTTGACCAGCAACCTGAATGAGCTTGAAAGCAGACTCTTTCTAGAGCCTCAAGTAAGGAAAGAACACAGATCTGCTGACTCTTGTCAGTTTTGGCCTTGTGAGACCTCATGCAGGGGACTCATTAAGACGTTTGGACTTCTGACCTTCGGAATTGAAATAATAAATGGAATTATTTAAAAGCCACTTACTTTGTAGTAATTTGTTACGACAGCAATAGAAGACCAATGTGATTACTTTCAAATAATTGATGAACAAGGAACGATATGTTTTTCTCATGATTGTGTCTACCCTCTGGCACACTACCAATAACTCTAGGAATATTTCAGTTTGAAAGGCCGAGACAGATCGAATGAAGTACAGCGGATTATCTTCACTGTTTGTTTTGTTTTGTTTGTTTGCTTAGGGGTCTCCGATAATTGTTGGAGAAATTAAACAATGCTTACTGAGCCAGCTGCAAATGTTACAGTGTAACTTAACTAGATACTTGCTGCTGGGAACTACTCTATTATTGTTCTCCCTGTTAGAGTCCCTTTGACTGACTCTTTCAAAATGCATATTTTCTACTGAAGACTTTGCCATTCCCTTGCAAAGCTCATATATTACCCTCCTTCCGTTTTTTAAAGTGAATCAAGGTATTTGGCTATGAATCCAGATCTTCTCTGCCTTAGCCGATACTCTTGACTCTGTCTAAATGAAGTTCTCCATTGACTTTGTTCACTCAGTTATTGCTTCTCTCTCTAGTACCTTCTGCTTTTATCTTTCCTTTACTCCCATCTCTTCTGCCTGAAAAAGGTTGCCTATATCTTGGGGGAAAAATACTTCCCTTAATTTGCTGTCCCTTCTAATTATGCTCTTTCCCCAACTAAATGAAAGCTCCAAGAGGACTTTTGTGCCGACTGCCATATCCTCAGCATTTAGAATAGTGCCTGGCAACAAGCGGGTGCCTAGTCAATATTCATTGAAAGAATTAAATCCCATTTTCCTCTATTTTTCTATGGCCAGCCATTTTAATTTTTTCCCTGTGCTTTAATGGATGCAGGTAACAAGTTTTTAATGTGACATGTCTTGAAACCTATCAATGTGTATAATCTAATTCTTTAATGACCACATAGAATGGATGAACCATAGTTTGTGTAGCCATTTCTTTACACAGTAATTTTCTTTGAAAAAACCTCCAGAGTTATAAAATTTTAAAGGAAGTGTTACAAAAATAAATGAAATGACAAAGATAGATAATGCAGAATGCATAAGAGATGAGCGATCAGTTTGAAAGTTCCAGTATCTGACTCATTTCAGTTCAAGAAAGAGCAAAGAAAACAGATGATTAATAATGGATACAAGAAAATTTACCAGAGCTTAAATGCCACAAATTTCTAGATTGAAAGGGCTTTCTAAATGTGCAGCAAAATTGATAGAAAAGCCAAATCAAGAAATGGCACAACACCAAGGAAAAAGATAATCTTAAAAGCTTGGGGAAGGAGGTGACAAGGGAGTGGAGGAGAGAATGAAAATAGGATCCCTTTAAAGCTGAATGAAACAGAACGGCATTGAAATCAGTGGCAACACTGGATGCTAGAGGAACTTACAGCAATGCTTTCAAGAGTTGAGAGAATTGCTAAATCAAGTGTAAATGTGGAGGAAAGACCTTTTCAGGCATGCAAGGACCAAGTTGCCTCCCATGTGCCTTTTCTTATATTACTTTCTTAAGGTATTGGGGGTGTACTTCAGCAAAACTGTGGAGTGAACAAAGAAAGGAGGAGGCATTGGAAATCAGGAAACGATAGCTGTAACGCAGAAAAGCAGTGAAGGAAAACACCAAAGGTGACAGCTGTGCCAGCAGACCTAGAGGGCAGTCAGCCTAGATTGTAGAGAAGAGGGAGGGTTTGGAAGGGGAAGCCTTCTGAGAAAATGAAGGGGTGCGGGTGAGTTCTGTGGCACAGCAATTAAAGAAAATTGAAGTTAAAGTGGAGAAAACCATTGAAGAATGAAAGATTAAAACTAGGAAAACAAAAAGCTCTTTGAGGAAGGAAATGTATTCGTAATATAGTACTTAGTAGACAGCCTTACAGTCACAACAGTATGGCACTGATTATTCAATTAAAAATACGGAGATTGTGTGTGTGTGTGTGTATAACAAGAGTAGAAGGAAGAGATATCGAGGGTAGTTTCAGAGCCACATCCTAATTTACAGTAGCATGAGTAGTAAATCGATAAGGTCTAAAATGGATGAGCCAAAAATTACAAGCAATATTTAGAGAAATGCCATTAACTATCCAGTAGCAACAACTGAGTTGCAATTAGTTACCTTTAGGGATGAAGACTAGGTGTGGAGAGTCTTATCCAGACAGTAGAGAGACTTTCTCATTACAGTCACTACTATTTGATTTTCTAAATACAGGCAAGAATTACTTTGATAACAAATGATCAAATTTTAAAAACTAAGTAATATACGTTCTTTGTAAAACATTCAGATCACATAAAAAAGACATGATTGGTGGAAAATCACCATAATCCCATCATTCAGAAATAACTGCTGGTTGTTTTTAATTTTTTTATTTTGAGACATTGTCTCGCTTTATCACCAGGCTGGAGTGCAGTGTCGGGATCTCGGCTCACTGCAACCTCAGTCTCCTGGGTTCAAGCAATTCTGCCTCAACCTTCCCAGTAGCTGGGACTATGGCATGTGCCACCACAGCCGGTTAATTTTTGTATTTTTAATAGAGACGGGGTTTCACCGTGTTGGCTAGGATGGTCTCAATCTCCTGACCTTGTGATCCACCTGCCTCTACCTCCCATAGTGTTGAAATTACAGGCGTGAGCCACTGTACCTGGTCCCTGGTTATTTTTATATCAGTATATTCTTCAAAACTTGTGTATTTATTCTAAAATGTTTAATATTTTGAATTTTTTTTTTTTTGAGACGGTCTTTTGCTCTTGTTACCCAGGCTGGAGTGCAATGGCACGATCTCGGCTCACCGCAACCTCCGCCTCCTGGGTTCAGGCAATTCTCCTCCCTCAGCCTCCCGAGTAGCTGGGATTACAGGCACGCGCCACCATGCCCAGCTAATGTTTTGCATTTTTAGTAGAGACGGGGTTTCACCATGTTGAACAGGATGGTCTCGATCTGTTGACCTCGTGATCCACCCACCTCGGCCTCCCAAAGTGCTGGGATTACAGGCTTGAGCCACTGTGCCCGGCCGAAATATTTTTATAATAATGGCTATTGTACATTGCTGTGTTGGACCACACATATTTCACTAAAAATATATCATGACTTTCTTCCCATGTTAATCAGTCTAGACCTCCATCAACTTTTTCTTATTCTTTGGAGACCGGGTCTCATGCTGTTACCCAGGCTGAAGTACAGTGTTGCCATCATAGCTCACTGCAGCCTCGAGCTCCTGGGCATTTAAGCAGTCCTCCCACCTCAACCTCCTGAAGCATAGAGATTACAGGCATGAGCCACCACACCTGGCCTACCTCAACATTTTAAGTGATTGAATAGTATTGTGTCTTACAGATGTGCGTGCCAGAATTTATCCAGCTAGGATACTTCTAATTCTTTTGCATTTTTTTCTTTTGCCTTTTAAAGCACACATTTTTGAAATACCATTGAAGAGGTTGGCCCAGACTGGTTTCCTTAGTAATTACTTTCCACCTAGAATGAGAATTCTGACATTCAGGTTATTCTTTCACTCTTGCCTTAACCAGTCAGATAATCTCCGAGAAGCCTGGATATCAAGATTTAGATATGCTATGGTCTCAGTTAAAGGAAATGTGCGCTAGGTTAAGCAGCCCTGGAACCCCAGAGAGAAAGATTGAGAGAGACTGAAGTTGACATTGAAGCTAGCTTGGTTCCTGTGGCTTTGGAAAGCCAATTCATGTAATGATACGTATGTCTTTTATATGTCAGACACTATACTGGGGGCACAGTGGTGGAAGGAACAAGGCCAACAAGTCCCTTGCCTTCCTGGAGCTTTTATTCTAATGGAGAAGATACACCAAAAAATATGAATATGGAATATGGTAAGAACTGTTAAATAAGGAGGGCAAGTGACAGGGACATAGCACTGAGGAGAATGAGATCAGGAAAGGACTTTCCAAGGAGACCTTTCTCCTAAGATCTGAAGAATAAGGGTGAGCTAGACAAGATGAAAACTAGAGAAAGAATATTCCTATGGAGATCTGAGGGGTGGTGAATATTCTTGAACCTGGCAACAGTAAATGAGAAGTTGCTGGAATGGCAAAGAGCCTGATGTGTTTCAGGAACAGAAAGGAGTTTGGAGTGACTGTCATAAAAGAAGCTAGGAGCAGTCAGTTTGAAGTGCGCGTGAGCACATAGGGTTAGAACCAAGAATTTGAGGAGTTTGGACTTCACATTTTGTGAGGAAACATTGGAAGGTTTCCGCAGAGAAGTGTCATGATTTGATTTTTTAAATGCCTCTTATAAGTGATCACTGTATTTCCTGACCTTGGGCCCTGTTAAGATATCCTTATACTCTTTATGTTGACGTCTCCTTTAAAAAACAAATAGGATCAGGTGCAGTGGCTTACACCTATAACCCCAGCACTTTGAGAGGCTAAGGTGGGCGGATCATGAGGTCAGGAGATCGAGACCATCCTGGCTAATATTGTGAAATCCTGTCTCTACTAAAAATACAAAAAATTAGTCAGGTGTAGTGGCATGTGCTTTGGTCCCAGCTAATCCAGAGGCTGAGACAGGAGAATCGCTTGAACCCCGGAGGCAGAGGCTGCAGTGAGTCAAGATTGCGCCACTGCACTCCAGCCTGGCAACAGTGGGAAACTCTGTCTCAAAAAAATAAATAAATAAAAATTTCAAAATAAACAAAAAAGCCAAGCTGGTTTGAGTAGATCTCAGTTACAGTTGATTGTACCCAAAAGACTGGATTAAAACAACATCCTTGTAACTATTTGTGTCTGCAGCCCTGGCCCTTTTAAAGCATTAATTTCTGGAAATTGAATTTTAAAGAACATTTCAAAGAGTTTAAACCTTTTATCAGAAAGTATTCATTTATCCTTAGGGGAAACAAAAATGGCAGTTATTTTTTAAAAATTATTACATTATAGGTAAAGTCCTCTCATATTAATTATGCCTTTGATTATGTGATTTTTGGCTATTTCTTTTTTAAAAAATTCTTTTTTGTAACTTTGTCTTTCTGTTGGAAAATTTGACTTTTTCTTATAAGGGATCTTGTTAAGAGTAAACTTTCTTTCATATTTATTTCATTATTCTCTTCATCTTGCTCATGTTACTTTTTGACATTCAGAAGGTTTAAGAAAATAATAACATCGTGATAAAATTCACATACCATAAAGTGCACCCTTTCAAAGTGTGCAATTCAGTGATTTTTTTTGTACATCAGAAAATTGTGCTTTGGTCGCCTAACTCCAGAATATTTAATTACTCTGTGTTCGTTAGCAATCACTCCCCATTTTTCATTTTTTCCTCCTTCAATCCCCTGGCAATTACTAATCTACTTTCTATGTGGATTTGTCTATTCTAGACATTATGTATAAATGCAGTCATAAAATATGTGGCCTTTTGTAAAACATGTGGCTTCTTTCACTTGGCATATTTTCAAGGTTCATCCATGTTATAGCATGTGTCAGTACAGTACTTCACTTCTTTTATGGCTGAATAATATTCCATTGTATGGAGAGCGGTGTTGTGTGTGTGTGTGTGTGTGTGTGTGTAGTATACACACCACATTTTGTTTATTTATTTTGTCAGTTGATGGACATTTGAGTTGTTTCTACTTTTGTGCATTATTGTGAATGCCACAATGCTATGGACGTTCTAAGGTTTTGACGTGTATTTGGCCAGATCACCATTGCTCTTTTCCTTCGTAAAGATTACCATCTTCCTTGGCATGTTGGAAGAGTTTTCTCTGCCAAGAAACTATGTAAATATTCACCTGTCTTTTAAAAATTATTTTTATGCCGGCCAGGTGCAGTGGCTTATGCCTGTAATCCCAGCACTTTGGGAGGCTGAGGCAGGTGGATCACTTGAGGCCAGGAGTTCAAGACCAGCCTGGCAAACATGGTGAAACTGCCATCTCTACTAAAAATATAAAAATCAGCTGGCCATGGTGGCACACGCCTGTAATCTCAGCTACTTGGGAGGCTAAGGCATGAGTATTGCTTGAACCCAGAAGGTAGAGGATGCAGTAAACCAAGATCCTGCCACTACACTCTGGCCTGGGTGACAGAGCGAGACTGTCTCAAAACATAAAAACAAAAAGTATTTTTATGGTTATTAAATTTCAGTCTTTAATTCATATGAAAATTGATTTTGGTTTAAGATGTGGAGAAAGGATATAATTGTTCCTAATAGAATCACTATAGGTGCTTTAGATAATTTATTAAATGTGTCCTCATTAATTTAAAACACTATGTTTATATCAAAATAGAAAATTTATAATAGAAAATGTTTCCAGATTTTGTTTTATTCCATTGATCCTCTTATCTGTTCCTATTGTGGTACGCGATTGTAATTCTAGTAGCTTTATAGTACCTTTAAGACCTTTGAAGAATAGCTTCCTAGTTACCTTCATTTTTTTAAATGTCTAGATATTCAAAAAAATTTGTACTATTTATTTTGTCAACTTTTAGAAAGAATTTCAATGGGATTCTAACCAAAGCTGGGTTAAATGTACAGACTTAGTAAAATTGTCAACTTGAATCTTCCTTTGCTGCAATATGGCATGTCTCCTTTATTAAGATTTCCTTTTGTGTGTCTTTTCCTGTCGGTTACATATGTTCCTGTGAAATGTACTTCTAGCTATTCATTATCATTGCTATTGTAATAGGTTCTTCTCTGTTTCCCCGTCCCATTATATTTTTAACTGGTTATGTCATCACATTAGAAAGTTTTACTTCCGGCTGCCAGCCGGCTTATTGACTTTTTCTTAGTTGTAGTTGTTTTCCGTTGATCCTCTGTTTTCATAGGGAACAGACAGAGGTCACCAACAGTAACCAAGTAGGGAAAATGCCTTGTAGAAAAAGTTTAGTGTGTAATAGGAGCTCAAAACCTCCTTCTGCATGGCAAGTCAGGGAAGGCCTTTTAAAGGAAGTGTTGTTTAAATGGAAACCTGAAGGCTGCAATAAGAGTTAGCCAGACCGTGGGAGGGAGAGTTTCCAGATAGAGGACCAGCATGTGTGATGGTCTGGAGGCACAACGCGCATCAGAAACTAGAGCAGAGGTGAGTGGCCAGAGGGACAGACAGGGCACTTGAGACCACGTTAAGGAGTTTACATCCAGTCATGATTCCAGTAATCAGCAACTGGAGGTTTTTGGGCAGGACTGAGATGCATTTAAAAAGCTGGATGAAAGAGTGGGAAAGGAGTACAGTTAGGAAGCGGTCACGGTAGCTTAGCAACTTGCTCATCTTCGATTAGGCGATCATTGATACCATCCTTCTCCTCAGCCCTTCAGTCTTTAGGAGTAAAATTAAAATTAAATTTTTATTGGATTGAAAAAGTTTATGTTGGAAAACATGGGATTTTTCTGTTTCAGATTGGCCACTAGTAGACTCCATTTTATTACTGCATGGCTTGTAACTTTGTAAGAAGCATATGTTGACATATTTGTCAGGTTTCCTATGTTATCCGAGATGAAGTGGAGAAGTACAACCGAAATGGAGTCAATGCCCTGCAGCTGGATCCAGCGCTGAATAGGCTTTTCACAGCCGGCCGAGACTCTATCATAAGAATATGGAGTGTCAATCAGCACAAGGTAATGCAGGGATTAAAATCTGTGCCCAGCAAATTTTGAACAAATGGCTTCTACTGTCTAATACGGTATCTTTCACAGTTTCAGATTTAATCTCTCTGAATACTGAGTTGTTTGGCATACTCTATAAAGACATTGCATCCAGAATTCTGTAAGCCTCTGAGAAAAAACATCCCTAGGAAAGTTTCAGAAGCGTTTTAGCTAAGACAAGGACTCCATAAACTAGGTTTGCCTTAAGAGTTCTCTGCCACAAAGGAACAAAGTGATTTGGCCAGTAAAGGTATTACTTTTAACAGTTAATTTTTCTGCTTTAAATATGTTCCCCAACAACCTCTTGGTAACCCTACTAAAAAAAGATTGAATGTCCTTTTACATTTATAATTAATCTTGAAAAACTATTTTATTTTCTTCATTTAAAAGTAATCGGGGCCCCACAAACCCCATTGGGCCTAATTAGATAATATAAGGTTAGGCTGGGCGGTGGCTCATGCCTGTAATCCCAACACTTTGGGAAGCCAAGGTGAAAGGATTCCTTGAGTCCAGGAGTTTGAGATAGCCTGGGCAATGTGACAATATACTGTCTCTCTAAAAAAAAAATTTTAACTAGCTGGGCATAGTGGCACACACCTGTAGTCCCAGCTACTTGGAAGGCTGAGGTGGGAGGATCACTTGAGCCTGCGAGTTTGAGGCTACAGAGAGCCATGATCATAACACTGCATTCCAGCTTGGGTAACAAAGGGAGATCTTATCTCTAAATCAATCAGTCAATCAATCAAACATTGGTGTTACAAATATGAAGACAACATGCTCCCCTTCAAAAGTTTCCCTTTCTTAAGCAGGAAACAGGATTTAAATGTATGTAAAGATAAATCCCCAGGCAAATGGGAAGGAGTCCTTTTAGTATTTTGTTGGAACACCTGTTTTGTGAATGACATGGAAGAGTCAGGGAAGAAAAAAGAGCATTTATTGATCTTCTAATTATGTGCCAGACGCTCTTTGCATTTTCATATCCAACATGATTTTAATTTTCATTTTTACTCAAAGCATGTATCAGAATCCATTTTCTTTCTCTTTTTCTTTTCTTTTTTTTTTGAAATGGAGTCTCACTCTTTTGCCCAGGCTGGAGTGCAGTGGCACAGTCTCGGCTCACTGCAACCTCTGCCTACCAGGTTTAAGCAATTCTTTTGCCTCAGCCTCCCAAGCAGCTCAGGGGCATGCCACCATGCCTGGCTAATTTTTGTAATTTTAATAGAGACTGGGTTTCACCATGTTGGTCAGGCTGGTCTCAAACTCCAGACCTCAGGTGATCTACATGCCTAAGCCTCCCTGAGTCCTGGGATTTACAGGAGTGAGCCACCACGCCAGGCTGGATCCATTTTCATAGATGGGAAAATGGGCTGAAAGAAACCCATGGTTACGTGGCTAGTAAGTGACAGAGAATTAGCACCCAACCCAACTTGAAAACCCTAGTGCTAGACCTTGTATTTTTTAAAGTTTGTCTTTTTAGCAAGCTGTACAAGTCTGATGTTCAGTTCAGAAAAAGAACCACTACTTTATGTAGTCGCCTAGAACTTCAGTCTGGCAGGCTTTGAATTCTGTAGCCAATGGTGGCCAAATGTCAAAAGCATGAAAAGTAAGGAAACTATATTTGGCTTTGAAATGCTTTTTGGTACTTATATGCAAATTGGAATGTCTCCTTTCTGGGAATTCACAGTATTTCAAACAAATTAAGGGAAACACCCCCAAGAACTAACCTGGAAGAATCTGGAAATCTGCCTACCCTGTCCCAAACATCTTTTTTCTGGTCTTTTTATGTCAAAATTGAATAGCATCATTTGTCAGGCAGACTTGTACAGAGCTGTTCTGTTTGCCCATGAAGTGTCTCAAACTTACCTGTTTTAGGTATAGGATGTAACGAAATACTGTTCTTTAAAAGGCCTTTCCTGGTTATTAAGCCAGGTAAGAGGAGTAGTATCTCAGGTTACCTAATTGAAATGGTGACACAGGTCATCCTTTCTCAGCCATTCGGTTCCATTTCATCTCTGAAGGACTGTAGATACCATGAGGAAAACATTTAACTCAGAAGGTGAACACAATAGGAAGCTGAAAGCAGAAGTGTTTCTCTCCCTCTGCATTCAGACCAGGCACCCCTGCTGTCAGCTGTTGAGCCTCCACCACCACTCATTCAAATCCCCGCAACCGACAGATTTCTGCAAGTCCTGTCCTTTCTAGTAGTGAACCCTTTTAAAGGGTTTTATGTCACACACAGTGCTAGTCCAGAGCTTGTTGCCCTCACTTTCACAAGGCAAAAAAAATGAAATTTTATCCTGGAAACCTAAGCTTTCATTAATAGTAAACTATCCTGAAACGAAACTGTTTACATCAGTTACTGGAGGCATTACCTATCTGGTGAGATTCTACTCAGAATTCCAGTGTTAGTTTTAATGTCTAGAGCAGTTTCTCACATTAATTGAAGAATTTAACCATATCTGTCATTGTAATATATTTCATTCTCTAACGTAAACTCTTATGATTTTTCTTTAAATTTCAGCAAGATCCATATATAGCATCTATGGAACACCATACTGACTGGGTAAATGACATCGTACTCTGTTGTAATGGGAAAACATGTAAGTATTTCTTTGGATTGTGTTCAGACTTCTGATATGTTTTTCATTTTTTATATAAGCTTTTTTTTAATTGAAATATAATATACATACAGAAAAGTACACACACTTTGAGATTGCAATTCAACACAATTTTAGAAAGGAAATACCCACAAATCAAGAAACAGAATATTACTAGAAGCCTCCTTGTGCCACCCTTTCAGTTACTACCCCTTGCCCCAAGGTAACTCCTCTTCTGTCTCCTGAACACCAAAGGGTAGTGTTGCCTTCATTTGAACTGTATATAGACTCATACTGTATGTATTCTTCTTTTAGCCTTATTAGTACCTCTTTTTGTTCTCATTTTAGTGAGATCCATGCCTTGGCTTTGCAGTCTGAGTTGCAGGAATTTTTCTGAATCAAATTAGTTGCACTGGTTTTATAAAAAATATATTTTTTTCTTTGAACATGTGTCTTGAGATTTTAAAAAATTGAGGCAGTATACAGTAGGTTCTAGAAAGAGCTTTTAGGTGTGTGTGTGTGTGAGAGAGAGAGAGGAAGAGAAGACTTAGTTTGAAATAATGTTATACACTGTCATAAGTTTAACATTATAACATTGTTCTGAGTTTCAAAGTTGTGAGTCATACTACTAAGGAGTTTGTTAATTCTTTGCTTCTTCTAGTAATATCTGCTTCTTCTGACACGACAGTAAAAGTATGGAATGCACATAAGGGATTTTGCATGTCAACATTAAGGACACATAAGGTAAAACAATACAGTTCTCAGTGTCTTTAGCGTAATCTTGGGATCTCAGTACTTTGCGTGGCTCATTTTATTACTGATCTACAGAATAGATCATAGTATTTCTGTTCTATTACAGGATTACGTAAAGGCCTTAGCATATGCCAAGGATAAAGAATTAGTAGCATCGGCTGGGTTGGACAGACAAATATTCCTTTGGGATGTCAATACTCTAACAGCATTGACTGCCTCAAATAACACTGTCACAAGTAAGGTGTTTAAAAATTTTTCTTTGAAAGTGATCCAAGTTAGCATAAATAAAGAATGGTTTATAAAACATTTTTGATAGGTTTGCATCGAGACAGTGTTTCATATTTTGAGAGTGCTTCTACCTACAGTGTTCTAGCCCCCCAGAGTATGACTGAACAAGAAGGAGCTAGTTCCTCACTGCAGTCTAAAAATGGTAACTTCTCCAGGTGTAACCTGGTTATTTTTTGTACATGTGCATGTCTTAGCTCCCTAGCTAAAATGTAAGCCCTTGCAGGGTAGAGGAGTCTGTCTTACCACTACTTTGTATCTTCCACAGCAATCACTGGTCCAAATCCATACACGCAGCAGGTATTGTTGAAGGAGGTGGTGATTATCTGACAAAGTAGGCGATTTTCTGACTTTTAAAAGTTTTACTATATATTAAGAGCTTTTCCGTTAATGGCCAAAATGAAAAATACCCAAGATAAAGAAAGAAAAGGTTTTCAGTGCCAATTTGTCCAATTTTCTGCCCTTGTAAAGCAGCCCTGAGGAATCAAGCCAATTCCAGAAGGGCCAGAAGGGTAGAGTGCTTCTAGAGGCAATTCAGAGATGTTCACAGCATGGATGCTTCATCAGCTAAGAGATCTCAGACCACCAAGTCAGGCTCATACAAGTCTAGATTTGAAATCAAGCTTCATGCTTGGCCCAACCAACTAGAGTCCTCTAGGCCAGGTTTCAGAAGGGGCAGTGAGGAGCACATTTTGGGCTAGGCCTGACCTGGGAAGTCTGTGTTGAAAACATGGGCCTGCACTCTCTGGATCCCCACATTATAGGTCTGTTTTATGATGACTCTGTGGAGTGTTCACATTGACATAGATAATACAGTTTTACTAGTATAACCTAGCATGTGCCAAGAAGGGCAAGTTGGGAGACTGGCGTTTATAATCTCTTGAATGTTGTTTTGCTTTGTTTGCCTGGAAATATGTAGAGGTCTCAACATTCTGTTTTCCTTGTTCTTGATTTTTCACCTGTACATTATCTGATTCATCAACTGGTCCCTTTAAGGGCTGTCATGGTACATCATTAGGTTTTCACTCTCTGGCTGTAAGGTCTCAAAGAGACACTAACAGGAGGGAACGAAGCAAAAAAAAAGCAGATTGTCACAAGGTCAGGGCCCAGGCTTAGTGGCTACAGATTCTGCTATAATAGATACATCTAGCTTAGAGTTGTTTAGAGAGGATAGCACACACTTTTTTAAAAGAAAAAAAACCATAATTATAAAAATAACACTAATAATGGCTAACATGTATTGAGTCCTTGCTACAAGTAGACATTTTCCTAAACACTACGTGTGTTAACTCATTTACCCGTAACTTTTTAGTATGTTTGTTTATTGTAGAGTTGGGATCCTACTGTATAGACAGTTTCATATGCAGCTTTTTTCACTTCAGTGATACTGAGGACATGAACATGATTTTTGCTGTGTAGTGTCTGAATTCCTTCCCAAAAGGTCGTTCTGATTTATCTTCACACAAGCAACATATGAGAGTGCCATTGCACTGTTTGCTTTTTAGAATCAAGTATTACCTTGTTTTTTGTCTTGGTGTATGAAACAGTATTTTTGGTTTGATTTGTGTTTGAAAAATAGTGAATTAAACATTTTTTTCATATTTATGACACATTTGTAGCTTTAAAATATGTCCTTTAAGCGGATAGCTTTTCAGTGGCAGTGCAATTTATCAGATGTTTATTTATTGAGTATTTGTATATATTCAAATCCAAAAAATATGTAAATGTTGATAATACTGTTTAAAATTGTCTCCATTATAGGTAGATTTCTTTTCCTTAGAGTATTTATAAAGATAACATTTTCTAAATTGAATAAACCTGTAATTTTTGCTGACTAGTTATTAAGCAGCTCATGATCTTGCTAACATTTAGCTCCATTTATCCTCAATAGCTTCTTCTTTAAGTGGGAACAAAGATTCCATTTATAGCCTGGCTATGAACCACCTGGGAACAGTCATTGTGTCAGGGTCCACTGAAAAGGTAGGGGGAGCTTCTTTCTTCTTTTTTTAAAAAAAATAATTTTATATATATATATATAATTTTCACATACGTTGTCCCCTATTTTTTAAGCGGGAGTTTTATGATTAGCTTCTTCTTATTTATTTAGAGTCTGGGTCTCATTCTGTCACCCAGGCTGGAGTGCAGTGGCATGATCCTGGCTCACTGCAGCCTTGACTTCCGAGGCTCTAGCGATCCTTCCACGTCAACCTTCTGAGTAGCTGACACCACAGGCTCACGCCACCATGTGCATCAGGCCACTCCTTGCCCCAACTGGCTAATTTTTGTATATTTTTGATAGAGAAAGAGTTTTGTCATGTTGCTGGGGCTGGTCTCCAGCTCCTTTCTTCAAGCAATTCACTTGCCTTGGCCTCCCAAAGTGCTGGAATTATAGGCGTGAAAGCCACTGTGCCCTGCTCAGGGGAAACTTAAAGGGTGTTTTGAAATTTAATTAGTATAATTATTAAATATATGGACAGTGGTTTTGCCTAATGGGTGCTAAACAAAAGGCTTTTCTTTTTAAAAAAATAAGAGTATAACTATTGTGTGTATAGTGGCAGGAGGTGAGGGGGCTGTGTGTTTTTGATGTTTGAAAGACCTAATTCCCCAAGGTTGGGAGGCTTAGACAGTGCCCATTAGCAGAAGCAGGATTACCTTCTCAGAATTTAACGGCTATCATTTGACTTCTGAGCATTGTCTGTTATTTAAATTTGATACTGATATATTTAGTTTATAAAATATTCTATTAAAATTCACAGGTGTTAAGGGTATGGGATCCGAGAACATGTGCAAAACTGATGAAGCTTAAAGGGCACACCGATAATGTGAAGGCATTGCTGTTAAACAGAGATGGCACGCAAGTACGCAGTTTCACTTGGATGCTTACCTAATTACCTCATCAGAAATGTCTGCACTTTGTATGGTATTGCATAGGTTGATTTGAACCAAAAGCCATGTATACTATAAATTGTGGTCTAATTAAAAAGTTTTTAAATACTAACTTGCACATATAATAAGCTGCATTTAAAAAGTATTCTATTTGTATCACTTTTAAATAAAGACAACAAAGAATTTCCTTAGACTAATTCTAATGCAGATGAGTATATGCATTTATGGTGCATAGAAGGTAAAATAACTAAAAATGTTACCTGTGAAAAGCAAAAGAAAGCCTTGATATCAAGTGTTTTTTGCCAGTGTATTAAATGGAAAAATTTCTCACAATGGGTCTGACTTTGGGGCACATTTTATGGATATAGTTGATAAATTTAGTTTTCTAACATAATGCTCAGAGTGAACATTTCAGAGAAAAACATTTTGGTAATTTTATACACTAGATTAACTGTTGGCTACAAAATTTGTGAATTATAAATCACAATTCTATTTATTGTGTAGCAGTGGAAAATACTTTTTCATCAGTGTAGATAACAAAAAACAAAAACTAAGCATCATTTGATGGTATGACATACCTCTACCCTGTACCCTTGACTCCCTCGGCCATTTTTTTCAGAGTGCAGTGATCAGACAGAGATAACTGGAGTTGATTATAATAGGGTTAGAAAAGGGCAAGTAGAAAGATGATGAGGTAAGAAATGCCATCAGTTTCTTTTCCTGTGGAAGTTAAGACAGAAATTACTTTTACTTTAGACGTGAATCAGAGAAATAGTCACCTCCAGAAGTGAACAAAGGTTTGGAAACTAGCCAAAGGAAGGAAATCATTTTTTAGAACCAGGAGAAGAAAGGCTTCAAGATACTGTGGAGGTCTTGGGAGATGTGAAGGATCTTGATGTACTCTGTGACCTTGAGGATAGGATTCTGCATACCTGCAAAGTGAGAATCATTATGTATAGTTTATATCGTTGCTGAGAGTATGTGTATCTCTATGTATTAATAGTAAGTATTTTCTTGACTGTAAGCCAGGACATTTTCTAAAGCTCTCAAGTTCCTTTTTGGCCTCATTTTCATGTGAGTATAAGAGGCCCAGTGCAGTCAGCCCCTCACTGTTGTGCAGTGTAGCTGCAAGGCTGCACTTGAGATGGTTGCCACATTTCTTCAGTTGGCTTTGTCCAGGATTAGGCTGGATCACATGGTCTCCATGGTTTCCAGAAGGGGGCTGTGGGCCTGGCAGGCCTTCTAAATCTCTACCTGTCTACTATACTCCATCTCTTGTTTCCCATCAGTGCATTTATTAATGTGTTTTTTAAAAGATAAGTATCACATGTACAGTTACAAATGCACTTCATCTGAAGTCAGCTGCACTTACTGTAAGCAGAGGCAGTATTGTGGCTCTACTTTAAAAACTGCCCGTTAGTCTCAGAGTGCATACTTGATAGGTATCATTCTTCATGTAGTTTCTCTTCCATCCATTTTCCTTATTGGCAACTATAGACTAAATGTAAAATTACCACCAACAACCTAGCATATTTACATTAGTGAATTCATCTGCAAAACAACTATAATAACTTCTTATTTGAGAAAAAGAGACGATGAAAAAAGAAACTCTTACTGATTAATGAACTGATCAACAAAGCAACTATAATTATTTTCAAAAATGAGATGAGAAAAGAAACTTTTCCTTACAGATTCTTAAATTCTTGTAATATGGAAGAGGTACTTTTCAGTTACTGGGCCAGAGTTTATACTGCATCCTGCTAAACTGCCCTGTGAGTTTGTAATAGAAGGTATCTGGTGGCATCATAAGTCAGGAGCTGGCAGTAAGATATGTATCTTATAGGCCAGTGAATCCCATGGACATCTGCCTGTTGCCTCATTCTTTTGTTGTTGAGTAAAATTCTTATTTACCAAATTTATTTGAGGTTCTCCCTAAGGGAGTTCTGCCAGAGGTCGGTCTTGCAGCCGCTTTGATTGGTGCCAACATTACTGGGCAGAGCCACCTCTCTTTTTATTCCTTTTACTACTCGGGCAATTAATTGCTTGAGAAACTGGGACAACCTGCCGTCTTGATTTGAGTCAGTCATGTTCTTGTATGTTACTCACAGGTTTTTTGTTTGGTTTTGTTTTGTTTTTTGGTAATACAAGTCTGCTCATTCTAGCTTATGGGTCTGAGGGTCTCAGAGCATCAGGCCACTTCTTGCCCCAACTTACCTTGTCCACTTGGCTGATCTCTACTGGCACTTGAGATAGGGTGTTAGTGACCATCCCAGGAACACTCCTGTTGGTCAGCAGCAACTTGGCCTCAGCACACTGGTGCTTCCTGTCTTCATTGGCAGAAACAAAGGGCACCTGATTAGGGCTACAGACTCTATTCCACTAAATCTGATTTAGCAGAATCATTGAAGGACATTCTGTCCTAGTCCCAGGAATTTCCTCATAATGGACATCTTCGTGTTTATCTAGTGCAAGGATGGAGGCAGTGGAAATGTTCCAGTGATTCTTTCAGCTCCTCTTACAAGATCTCAGGCACTAGAGTTCCTGTAAAACAGGACATTCTTTAATCATTCTACCAAATGCTGCAAAGAAGTTGGCCAACATAATACTTTTAAAGTGGTGGCTCTGTTGTGGCGTGGGCCTGCTTTTCTGTAGTCTTAGAATACTGACTACCATTAGAGATGACTTTGCTTCTATATCAGGGTTTATACAACTGTGTTTCCTTGTCTGCTTCCGACTCTGCACCCTTAGTTTGGGACTTGCCCTTTCCTGTTACAGGTTACCCAGGCCATCAGGACTTCTAATCCATCATATCTTACTTTTCTTATCATCTTTAAAGTTGTCAAACCTTACTCTCTGTAGATGCATAGTCTAGGATCTGAGGGATCAAAGCTTTGCCACCTCAGAATAACATCTCCTCCTGGAATGGGGAGCCCCTCCTTGGCCCCTACACCATCATTGCCACAGTTCTCACTCACACACGTTTAACCTTACTCCTGACAGGTTCTTTACTGGTTAGTGTTTTGGTTCCCTCTTAAACCAGCTGGAATAGGTTATTAAACCACTGATGCTCCTGGCAGCTTGGGGAGTCTCCTAGTATGTTCATTTAATTCAAACATGCTTAGAGTTCTCAATGGCCCTTAAAGTCATGGAGCAGGCCAGTAATTTTTATTCCTGAAGGCCTCATGCATTTGGGCACCTTCCAAGTCTCCAAATTTCCTTCTTTGACGCTCTTTGCTTACTCAGTTTCATACTCCAGCATCAGCAATTGCTTTTTCCTCTGGGCCATTCTTTTTCCCAAGGAAATCAAATTTTTATCCTCTTCTGCAAGTCACCACAGTAACTTGCTGAGTGTGGATGCATGGTGTCTAATTCAGTCTTTTTCTGCCACACTCACAGTGTGCTCAGCCCTAATTTGTGTGCCAGTAGCTTCTATGCAGTTGACTCTCTTGAGCCATCAGAAATTGTCAGAATTGCCAGTGTTAACTCACTTGAGGCTCATATGGAAAGTCTCCAACACAAAGAGTGAATGAATGGTAAGCCTGAGACTAGATTTTGTTTCTTACTCCTGTCTGTAGAATCCAAGAGACGTGGCCTCATCAGCAGTCCAGAGCCATGAGACAGAGGATGAGACAGAGGTGTAACCCAGGCCTTCAAAAGGCTTGCTGGCCTAGTGCAGTGTTTTGTCAAACATAGTGAACATCAGAATCACCTGGGGAGCCTGTTAAAGCACCAGTTGCTGGGTTCCGCCAGAGTTTCTGCCTTGTTAGCTCTGGATGAGACCCAAGAACTTATATTTTACCAAGTTCCCAGGGGACGCTGATGCTGCTGGGACCACACTTTGAGGCCCATGGGCTTAGTGCAGGCTGCTACCTTAGTTGCCACTGCTTTCAGACTGTGTCTCCCTTAGTAGTAGATCATGCAAACAGGGATTGCTTGCAGAATTGACCAGAAATCAACAAGTGGCCAGGTAGAGAGGACAAAGGCAGTTCTGCTCAGAGATTTCTCCTACTGGAGTATCTCTAAGCTTAATTAATAGGTTATCATTTCTTCATCTAGTTTCTCTTCCATTTTCCTTACTGGCGACTACATGCAAAATTACCACCAACAACCTAGCATATTTACATGAGTGAATTGATCAGCAAAACAATCATGACTACTTATTTAGGAGAAAGAGAGGAGAAAAGAGACTTATACTTACTGATTAGTGAATTGGTCAACAAAATGACCCTAGTTACATATTTGGGAAAATAAGTAATTTCCCCAAAATGAAGAGAATTTGGTCGCGTTGGCCTATGGTGCATGGCTGTCAAGCCTTGGTCAGAGGCAGAGACACGGGTTGTTAGAGTTGCATTTTGATGCTGTGGACTCCGGAGAAGTCAGGTGCAAAGCACAAAAAAGCAAGAGCTTTTTGTCAAGTTCTAATTTTACCTTTCTTCGTTTGCAGTGCCTTTCTGGCAGTTCTGATGGGACAATTCGTCTTTGGTCCCTTGGCCAGCAGAGATGTATAGCAACATACCGAGTCCATGATGAAGGTGTCTGGGCACTGCAAGTCAATGATGCCTTCACACATGTGTATTCTGGTGGAAGGGACAGGAAGATTTATTGTACAGACCTTAGAAACCCTGACATTCGGGTGCTAATTTGTGAAGAAAAAGCACCAGTTCTCAAGGTATGTCATATATTCATATTTTGGTTTTATAATTAAGGTTGTTACATGTGTTAGCCAAGTAGAGCAAAATCTATATTAAAATATGAATCAACTTTGGGGGCGCTCATAAAAAAGATACTCTGTCATGAGCAGAGCTTGACAGGATAAGGAAGGGTGGGCATCCGTCTGGATGCAGAGTGTCGGTGTGAGATGCCTCAGGTCAGTGCTGGGCAGTGTTGTGTTGTGCTTTGTTGTTGTTTCTTTTTTTTTTAACAGTGTTGTAAGTTGCCTGTAGAAGAAAGTGTGACTTTTTCGTACATCCGTGATGCATGGCTCTGTCACTGGTGAATTATAGTGAAATTGTCTCTCACTTGCCTGGCTTTCCTGAGTAGTCCTTAGGAGGAGAAATATGAGGGTTAAGGTTATCTGTGAGCAGACAAAGCAGAGGAAGCTCAGGAAATGTGTCCGTGGTCTCAGGAGTAAGGAAGTAGAAGAGTACTCCTGAAAGAGAAGAGGGAGCAGGCTGCTTCATACTCCAGACCACCACTGCCTCAGAGCACTGCTGACATCAGGCTCTGCCATGTGGATCAGAGGATTCTTGAGGAAGTCTGTGGAGGCCATCCATATGGACACCTGCTAAAAGTGAAGCCCAGACTGAAAAATGGCCAGTTCACATACGACAAGATGTTCAACCTCACCGATAGTCACAGAATTTCACATTAAAACAACAGTGGGGAAGCTTCCAAATTTAAAACGGAGGCAGAAAAATGATACTACTCCCTTTTCTCAGAAATCACCTGAAAACAAGGAAAATGAGAAGCAGAACTGCAGATACCCATTCTCTATGAAACCAAGTGACATCTGAAACCTCAGACTGCCATATAGGAGAAACAGGAATGGCAATGTGACAACTGGGAGGAGGCCCTCAGTCTAAGAGCTCAGACAAAACTGGCCAAGTACAGTTCTATAAAATAGATGGCATATCCTAATGGACCAAACCAATAATCCTTTAGAGAAGCAAAAGTCAAAGCTGAATTAGTAATTATACATCTACAACATGTGTGCAGGCAGCAGGCTGATGGGGAGACAAGCATGGAGGGGAGGCACTTTGCATTATGACTTCTGCAGCTGCCTGGATATCTTGCCGGGATCTTCACTGTGGGGAAAACAGTGAAAAAACTTGGCACAACCAACCATGTGTTATAAGGAATATCATCTTGAACTGAGGAGAATTGCCGCTAGCTAGGAGTCCAGCCCTGTCCCCACTACTACAAACCTCCAGTTTCCTGATGTGGGAAGAATAGTGGATGAATGTAGAGTGATTCACCTGTGTGATGTATACTTGCACATAAATATATTCTTACAATGTGCAGTACTTTACACACAGAAGAATATACAGTAGGCTATTCCCAGGTGTCCCATCCTTAGGCAAGGGTTATTTTCACCTTTACTATGTTGTTAGGATGTTTTTTTACTTCAGACATTTTCAAGGTAAAAAGAAATTTATTTCCTGTTATTAAAAAAGAACATAAAAACTTGAGTAACAAAAAGAGAAAATTATGGAAAGTCTTCATCCTTTTAACTATATCGATTCATTTAAGTCCCTCAAATTAACCACACTTAAAACTATTAGCCACTGTTTTAGGTGAGAAATTACCCCATTACACTTTTATAGGGCTGTGAATTTATTTAGCAAAGAGAAAAGAGTCTCTCATTTTTCTGTGGTTCCTTGGTTTTTCACACATGCTCAGGTATAGTCACAGTTGTTGAATGAAGGAGTTAATAATGTATCGAGTCCTGGCAATTCAGAAGAGTTGACATTCCACAAAGCAATATTTTTGTGCTTTGTTTTCAGATGGAGCTTGATAGATCAGCTGATCCTCCTCCTGCAATTTGGGTTGCAACAACTAAGTCTACAGTAAATAAATGGGTACGTGAGCCATGAAGCTGGCAAAGGTTTATAAACCTGTAGTTTGTTATCGCAGACCTGTCAGCCACCAGTTGTAAATGCTCAGTGTGGCCCTAACTCTAACATGCTTTTGGGCAGGGGCAATAACCTGAAAGCCCTGTGAATACAGATGGAATCCTAAAGGTCATACTAATATTAAGATAATGGTCAAAATGACCATTCTGACTTCTTTGTCAGGAGCCGCGATACACATTTCATGTGCTTAGAATAGACGCTGTTGCCTAATAAAATCTGTACGTATTAGTACATCTTCTGACCTCATGAAGCTGCAGCTGAAGACAGGCAGCCCCAGTACCAACAAGCCAGGGAAGCTCACCAGGATTCATATTTGTTTAAGCATTAAGAGAAAGCAGAAAATTGTGCTTTCAAATTGCTTTCCTTTTTCCTCATCATGAAGAACAGGGATAGAAATAGAAGGTAAACAGAAGTCATCTAAAGCACTGCTAATTCTTAAATCTTAATTAAAGAAGACTAGGTTTTCTTCATTACCAGACTTTGTATAGATAACAAAAGAGAAAATGTTTGCATTTATTTCTTTTGATATGCAGGTCAAGTGTTCTTTCTGTGTACTTATTTTTTAAATGTTGTATATCTTGTGCAAATTTCATCATGCCAGTTCATGACCAATATAGTGTTACCTAGAAGAGTTCTTCTGCCTTCATGCATAATTTTCTCTCCCAAAGACAATATTCCCTTCTAAATATGTGTTTATTTTTAAACAATGATAGACAATTGTATTGTGACCAAGTATTTTTTGGTTGATGTAGTGGTTGGTGAGGTTTTCTTGTTCTTTGACTTTCTTTTTCTTGCCGCTTTAAACAGACCCACAAAGCTTATAGAGCATAAAATGATCAAACAACAAATTTTGTTCTTTTAGACACTGAAGGGAATTCATAATTTTAGAGCCTCTGGAGATTATGACAATGACTGTACAAATTCAATAACACCTCTTTGTACACAACCTGACCAGGTTATTAAAGGTAAGAAAATGGAAGGTACTCTACCCTTTGTTGACACTAGTGATAATTGCTTAGAGATTGACAAAAATAAAGACGATGGCCTTCCTTTAAATGTAATTCTGATGTAAACAAGATAATACATTAGTTTATTTTTAATGTAAGAAAAGGGATGTTTTTGGTTTTTGGTTTTTTTGAGATGTAGTCTTGCTCTGTCACCTAGGCTGGGGTGCAGTGATGGGATCTTGGCTCACTGCAACCTCGGCCTCCCAGGTTCAAGCCATTGTCTTTCCTTATCCTCCTGAGTAGCTGGGATTACAGGTGTGAGCCACCACGCCCAGCTACTTTGTATATTTTTAGTAGAGGTGGGGTTTCATCATGTTGGCCAGGCTGATCTCAAACTCCTGACCTCAGATGATCTGCCTGCCTCAACCTCCTGAAGTATCTGGGCTAGGCATGAGCCACCATGCCCAGCCAGAAAAAGTTATTTTAAAAAATGCTATTAATGACTTTAAAGGTGGACGTTCCTTAGTTAGTTTATTTGCCCAACATCAGAATAGCCATGATTAAGCCAATAGCCACTTTGTAAATATATAGGATTTATTATTGTGCTCAGATACGAAGCAGAAAAGGACAGATATGATCCTCAAATTCTACATGCTGCAGCTGACTGTGGCAAAAAAAAAAAAAGCAGTGTATGTTTAATGTCAAAGTTTGGGATTAAAATTTGTGTGGCACATTCATTTGTAGTTCATAGATGTTCTGTTACCTTTAGAATATTCATTCAGGAAGCATAAAAGAGAAGGAAGATGGCAAGCAAAAGTTAATGCAAAATAAGACTAATGCAGAAATTTCCTGTCACCATTTTGACTTTTCCCAGTGGATAAAACTGTTGTCTCAACAATTTTCCACTAGTATCCCCTTGCCATGAAGAGCCCTTTAATCCATAATGTATTATTAAAATCAGACAGTTTTTCTTTGAATGTTTGTAAGTGGGCATAAATAATTGATGGGCCTTGAATTGCTTTAGATGTAATTAGACAGTCTTTTGGTTTGCCTTTTTCTTTCTGGTAGCGAGTACAGTTTATGTTCCTGTTATATGCCAGTTAACAATCGTTACCACACTGTGAATTTAAATGTAGAAGGATTATTTCTCTAATTATGTTTTTTTTCCCATTAGGGGGTGCTAGTATTATTCAGTGCCACATTCTTAATGATAAGAGACATATATTAACCAAAGATACCAATAATAATGTGGCATATTGGGATGTATTGAAGGTGAGTATCTTTTTTGGGTTAAATATAGGTTGTTTGATCATGTACCCCTTTATTTTTTATTTTTCTTATGTGATAATCAAGGTAATAAGTATATAAATTAAGATTTAATTGCAGTAATACCTTATGGGAGGTATACTTTCTTATGTGAATATTAGATAAGGTCATAGTTCATCTTTTTAAGTACATAAATTGTTTAAATGGAATCATTTTCTCTGGTTAGTGTATTGTAGGCAATTTTATATGCTGCCTTCACTTAAAAGTCTCAACCTTGTCACTATTGACATCTTGGGCCAGATAATTACTCAGGGTGGGGAGGGCTGATCCATTCATTGTAGGATGTTTAGAACATCTCTAACCTCTACTCACTAGTTGCCAGTAGAACCCCACCTTTCCCCCAGGTGTGGCAACCAAAAGTGTCTGCACATGTGTGGAGGGAGGAAGAATGGTGTAGAATCACCTAGATGAGAGTGTGGAGGGAGGAAGAATGGTGTAGAATCACCTAGATGAGAGTGTGGAGGGAGGAAGAATGGTGTAGAATCACCTAGATGAGAGTGTGGAGGGAGGAAGAATGGTGTAGAATCACCTAGATGAGACACACTGGAGTGCACAAAACAAGGCTGGCTGTTTCTTAGGATTTACAGACATCACTTTGAGCATAAGTTACAACTCTGGGTCATTTTACAATAACTCCCTCTAGGACAGTTGAAGTGCATGAAGTTATACAGTCACATTCTAAATAGCACTGAAGTGTTTGTAAGCAGATTAAAAAGTTAGTCTCCTTTTATCATTCTGACCAGTCTCCCTCTTAATGTTGTTGGTATACTTGATCATTTGTTCAACAGATATTTCCTAGATTGAATGACACCATGTGCAGACAACCATGCTTGAGGGTCATAAATGATGAAAAAGTCTGTACCTTGAATCCTTCTGGTAGGAGGGACAAGAGTAGCAGAATGTGAACACCTTATAGATAAAGAAGAAACAGTCAGGATAGCTGTGTGTTGGAGAAATCATTTGAACAAGCGCTTAAAAGTTTCCAGTAGATGGATAATGGGGGCAGGAGGAAGAGCATTTCAGGAAAAAGAATGAATGGCAGAGGCACAGAAGAAGGATGGTGTGTGCTTATTTGGGGCAAGGTGAGCAGTTTTGTTTATTTGGAGACCAGAGTAAATACAAAGAAGTAATAGGGGTGTAAGGTTGAAAAATGACACTTAGGTCATATCCCAAAGAGTCTTAAGTTGCAAGCCCCAAAATTGGCCTTTCTCTTATATTCCCAGAAGTATCTTGGATAATTTTAGAGCAGAAAACTCTCATGTTGAGAGCAGTAGTAGTTATATGTAATGGGAAACTGAAAGCTGGAAGACATCATGATTGGATACCTAAAGGGAGCGACAGCAGCACCATAGGAGAGGTAAAATAAAATAAAAATGAAGAGACAGATGTTGAGCATATCATAAAGGAAGAATTGAAAAGAGCTGGTACTTTGGTTACGCTCCTGGTTATAAGGAAAAGAGATTCACTTACTTCATGATTCAAGAGTAAGACAGGCAAGTCTCTCGCTAGGAAAAGGGGACTGTCTCTGAAGAAACCTTGGCTTGGCTACCACTTTTCCTCCCTGTGGGACAGCTACGTGGGAAGTCCATTATAAAACAGGTGTTTGGTGAGCATTGCTTCAGAATGAGAGGCTTGAGTTCTTTGAGTAGAAAGTTCAGTTGCAGCAAGCTTCAAAAATCTGATTCATTTTTCTCTACAATAGAAAGATGCCTGTTAGGGGTGGGGCTAGAAACTCCATTGATTTTAGAGAGGGTTCCTTTGGGGACTGGGAGGCTCCAGAACAGCCCAAAGGAACCCCTCAGCAGAAATTCTTGATTCTTCACTTTGATACTCTGCCACAAATGTGTCCCTAACTCTGTCCTATGGCCGGACTTCACCTCATGCTGCCCAGGACCTAATTGTCTGCAGAATACCCAAAAGAATCTGATCAGGCCAGTTACTCTTTGAGAGTTGAGCTATCAGTTTTCTGTATACGGGTCTGCTGTCCACTCTTGGTCAAGTGAACTGAGGCCTGAGCAGAGTCCTGCTGTCTGAATGGGAGATCGTTCTACTTAGGTGGGGCCAGTGTACCTGATGATTGGCATTTCTGTGTACCTAGCAGCTTCCCATATCCAGACCTCGAAGTTTTGGCATCAGATGATCGGGTGTAATAGACATGACTAAACTGTAGGACAGTCCGGAGTTTTTAGGAACGTTGGCTTGGGGGTTGGACAGAGCTGCATTCTAACCTTGGCTCTGCCAATTACTCGCCAAGTGGTCTACGGAACATGCTAGGGAACATCTCTAAAATGGTTTTTTCATTCCTAAAATGTCAGGGGTGCCTGTTCCTTGGTGATGTTGAGAAGCACAGTATCTGGTACATAATAGGAGGCTGCTGCACTAATATAGGTAAAAATGGTATTTGTCTGGACTAGGGTGAGAATAGGGGGATGGAAAAAATACAATGACTAGGAAAATATTTAGGCCTGTGAGCAAGAGTGATACTTTTTTTTTTTTGAGACAGAGTCTAACTCTATTGCCCAGACTGGAGTGTAGTGGCGACATCTCGGCTCACTGCAACCTCCGACTCCCGGTTTCAAGGGATTATCCTGCCTTGGCCTCCCAAGTAGCTGGGATTAGGGGCATGCGTCACCAGGCAAGCTAATTTTTGTACTTTTAGTAGAGACGGGGTTTCACCATGTTGGCCAGGATGGTCTTGATCTCCTGACCTCGTGATCCACCCACCTCGGCCTCCCAGAGTGCTGGGATTACAGGTGTGAGCCACCGCGCCTGGTCACACGAATGATACTTTAACAAGAGGATTATGAGGAAAGGAAGAAGTGAGAATGAGTCCCAGGTTTCCAGATTGGACAGTTTGGTGAGTGAAAGAGATACAGGGAGTGTAAGGTGAAAATGGATTTTCAGGAGAAAAGGACATGCTGAGAAAGATGCTGAATTTGAGCTTCTCTGGGGTATCTGAGTAGAGGCATCTGGTGGGCAGACGGCTGTGTAGTCTCATGCACAGTTAAAGAACTGGGCTGCAGAAAAAGGCTCAGCGGTTATCAGCTTGTGGATTACAGTTGATGTCGTAGGAAATGTTCGAGTTTCCAAGGGATATATGTAGACTGAGGAGACTAGGTCATCAGTCTTTCAGGGATGTTGGGAAAAGAGGAAGCCACAATAGTATATGATTAAAAGGGGGGTAGGTTAGAAAACCCAGAGCCAATGGCAGCTTGGGGTTAGTGGCATTAACCTGCTTTGAGTTGATTTAAGATGTAACTGTAACATGCACATGGATTTAAATAAAGAGGGTGGTCTCTGGGTAGAGTCTTAAGGGCAAAAGCCAGATAGAGTGATTTGAGTAGTGATTTGAAGGTGAAGAAGCAGAAAATTTGACTGGATAATCTTTGAAGAAATTTGATTGGAGGGGTTGGCAGGAAGAGGCAGAAACTGGAGAAGATGTAGGAGTCAGAGGTCCAAAGGAAGCTTTTGGTTTTGTTTGGGTATTTGGGTATTTTTCAGACATAAGAAATCTGAACATATTTCATTGCTCCTGGGGAGAAGCCGGTAGAGACATTCATGGCTAGATGACAGTACAAGGTCATCCCAGGAAGCACAGTCAGAAGGGACACCACTTCCACTGCACCAGGGAGAATGATAGAGGAAGTCAAGGGGATTCTGTCACAGCTTCTCTTTGTTTTGAGAAAAAGGAATCAGAGTCATGTGCTGAGGGTAATGGGGAAGGTGGCAAGATGAGAGATATGAGGAAAAGAGAGATTTAATTGAGGTAGACTGCAAGACAGTGACCCCAGGGCTCAAGTTTTCAGTAAATGAGGGAGAGCTGGCCACGGAAGTTGCTAGATGGCAGTGAAGGAAAGGTGGACAGTTTACTGCTGCTAAATGACATGGGCCTCAAAGAAGTAAGTTTTTACATGGAGATGGTGGAGTAACGGTCTCCATATAGCATCAAGGAACAATGGATGTGGGAGAATAAGCAGTCTCCCTTTGAGAAGATGGCTGACAACTGGGACCCTCAAAAGAGCCACGTCATTGATGAGATGTAGTGGAAGGTGCATTCCGTGGTAAAGGTCATAACTGAAGTGAGTTATAGTTGGAAATAAGCTACTTGGTGCCAAGAGGAAGTTTGAGACATACTTTTGGGGACCACACTTGTTTAGGGAATCAGAGAAGGAACACGAAAAGATTGTAATGGTCAAGAAAGAGACCGTTTTATTTATATACATAAATAAAATATAAAATATATATACATAGTATCAGCCGGAGAGTAACTTCGGGTTCTTAAAGTAAGCGCTTAGTAACTGCTTTGTTCTTTGGAGATCTTTTTTCTCCCTACTTTTGAATTCAGCTGACATTGCTTCCAGGTAAGTGTGCTGGTGGTATGTTCTATCAGTAACAGCACAATTAAATTACACTTTCTTCCCAAATATTTTGTGGCTTTTTAATTTAAAATTTTTATAGCAGCACATTGTTATTTAAGGAAATGTGTTAAGATTTTAAAAAAAGGACCACATTCTTTTTGAAATGTACTTTAGACTGTTTCACTTAGACATATGAAAATATGTAAAATTTTGTATAGCAAAGTCAGAATCAAGTGAGTTCACCGCCTAATATTGATCATTATACTTTCTTTTGATATATAGGCATGTAAAGTTGAAGATCTGGGCAAAGTAGATTTTGAAGATGAAATTAAGAAAAGATTTAAAATGGTATATGTGCCAAATTGGTTCTCAGTAGACTTAAAAACAGGGGTAAGTTAGCAATTGATATTTGTATAATTTGGGATAATTGGAGATTTTCATTACAGTTCATAATGATTATTATAGAGTCCTGTGTTTTTAAGTGTGAAAGAAAAAAAATTATGTTAAAACTTACAAAATGGAAGAAGAAATAAAAAAGAAAAATACAAAATTTAAAAAACCAAAAAAACCATTAAAAGAGAAAAAAATTAAAAAGTTACAAATGCAATTTAAATGCCCTTGGTATCCCAGGAAACTAAATTGTATAGTTGCAAAATGTGCACACAAAACACATTTTGTTTCTGAATGGATGACTTAGCACTTTAGTCAAATAGTACACCTAGATGAAGGCTTTAGACTCGTCTGGAGAATGTATTCACTTTAGTCAAATAGTACACCTAGATGAAGGCTTTAGACTCGTCTGGAGAACGTATTCACTTTAGTCAAATAGTACACCTAGATGAAGGCTTTAGACTCGTCTGGAGAAGGTATTCACTTTAGTCAAATAGTACACCTGGATGAAGGTTTTAGACTCGTCTGGAGAATGTATTCACTTTAGTCAAATAGTACACCTAGATGAAGGCTTTAGACTCGTCTGGAGAATGTATTCACTTTAGTCAAATAGTACACCTGGATGAAGGCTTTAGACTCGTCTGGAGAATGTATTCACTTTAGTCAAATAGTACACCTGGATGAAGGCTTTAGACTCGTCTGGAGAATGTATTCACTTTAGTCAAATAGTACACCTAGATGAAGGCTTTAGACTCGTCTGGAGAATGTATTCACTTTAGTCAAATAGTACACCTGGATGAAGGCTTTAGACTCGTCTGGAGAATGTATTCACTTTAGTCAAATAGTACACCTGGATGAAGGCTTTAGACTCGTCTGGAGAATGTATTCACTTTAGTCAAATAGTACACCTGGATGAAGGTTTTAGACTCGTCTGGAGAATGTATTCACTTTAGTCAAATAGTACACCTGGATGAAGGTTTTAGACTCGTCTGGAGAATGTATTCACTTTAGTCAAATAGTACACCTAGATGAAGGTTTTAGACTCGTCTGGAGAATGTATTCAAATGAATGCCACTAAGGTTTTTCTTTTGATAGATGTTAACTATTACTTTGGACGAAAGTGACTGTTTTGCTGCCTGGGTTTCTGCAAAAGATGCTGGTTTCAGCAGCCCTGATGGGTCAGATCCAAAATGTGAGTTTAAGTGTCCTTCATTTTTTTTCCTCCCTCCTAAAGAGAAGGTGGATATGAGCTGTTTCTTACTAAGTACTTATCTTTGTAAAAGTTCTTTATGTTTTGTTGGTTATGTCCTAAAAATGTGGTATATACAAATACCTGAGGTATACAAATGGTTTCAGTAACTTCCTATGGAAACAGCTCTTTAAAGAATGTGATTCTCATTTGTGTTTGTTTTTAAAGAATAGCTGTATCTGAACAACCAAGTAGAATATCTGTTTGCTCCATATCCTCATTGCTTTAAACATTCCAAGATAAAATGTTAGCAGAAGCGGCAGAATGAATCAAGTGTGGCTTTTAGGCATCATTGGCATTGGATTAGGAATTTAACATCCGAATATGTACAAACTTACAATTTTTACTCTATTTTTAGGTTAAAGCCAATTAACTCTCTTTTCCATTTTATCTCTTTTTAATTAACTTTTTTACAGTGAATTTAGGAGGACTTTTACTCCAAGCACTCCTGGAATATTGGCCTAGAACACATGTGAATCCAATGGATGAAGAGGAAAATGAAGTAAACCATGGTTAGTTTTTATATTCAGATAGTTGTGTAAAAAGTTAAAGGTACTTAAAAAGTACTTACTAAAAGGTACTTACTTAAACTGTTTGCTGAAATATTTGTGATGTGCTCAATTTATTGTCCTCCCTTCCACATCTCAAAGTAGGAACATCCATCTCGTCTTAACCGAGATAGAGATTCCAAAACAACAGACCACTTTGCGATGTGGCTTTTAGTGAGACTGCTCAAGATAAATAAAATACCCTATAGGGTATATACCCTATGCCCTATATTTATATTCAGATGACTTTTATCTTAAAACAAGGTACCTTATTATTTCAAAAATACTCCTCAGGGTACCTGTGATCTCTTGGATTAACCTCCAAAGCTAGGGAGTTAACTGCATTAGAAAGCCAGGTTTGTCACTGCATAGTCATTCTTCATGTTGGCCTGAAATGTTATTTCCTAGTCTCATGGCCTACCTGATTTTGACTCTGTTTCCAAAAAAAAATCAAATTCCAACTCACAAGTGACAGGGCATATGCTTAAGCATGTGTAAAGAATTAATGTCATTGAGGACATTTGAAAGGTGTGCATGCCACAGGCCGTGGCAGTAACTTCCTCTGAGCAGCAGAGGAGAATGTGTTTTGAATATACGCATTTGGCTCAGTTTATCAAAGGAAGGGGAAAAAAGAACTTAGATTTTCACATCTCATGTGTAACCTACAGCTGGTTGAGGGATCATTGAGTCCCATCTACTGAGGCTTACTCTGCTGAGGATTCTCTGATGGCCACCAGAAGTGAGCAGCAATTACGAGTACCTCCTGCCAAGGACTTGGTTCTGGCTGTCAGATTCATCCATAATGATTGTGGAATTTAAGTCTCTCACATGAGGTTGACATGCTTCCTTGAAAACTAGTCTTCGATATTCCTGTCAGAGAGAGGGTGCTGTTACCTCACCTGTGGCGGCTTTTCTTTTGCATCACCTGACACACTTTGATCTCTGTCAGAATTGTACAGTGGGCTTTGAGCCAAAGAAACTGATGGAAAAATTTTCTACAGAGGGTCAGGAAAGCTAGGTTCTGGGGTGGGCTCTGCTGTTTAACAGCTCTGTTGCTGTGGACATACCATTTCCAGTTAGATGGGATACCCTCAGCGACCCAAATAAGCAATAAGGATTAAGTTATCAGAACAGTGGGTGAGGAATATAAGGAACACATCACCAGAAACCACATCATCCCTAACATCAGATTGCATGGGAAAGGCAGGGCAGGGCATGGCCACCTCCTCATCCAGACCTCAGACCACAGCACCTGCAGCATCCTCAGTGGACACTCTGGAGTTGTTCAGATGGTGCTTGGTGAGCTGCTCTCCTATTCAGGGCCCCTCAGCAAGTTTCAGATAACGGGTACTAAAGACACATGAGTATGGCCCCTGTCCTTGAGGAGCTGATGTTCAGACATGGCAGAGTTACTTATGGAAAGCATTCCGAGATAGAAGAGTTGAGTGCTAGGAGAGAGGTTCCACAAATGCAATAGGACTTCCGGGGGTCACATGCCTCCAGTTGGATGAGGAAAATGTCATGAATGAATTGGCTTTTGAGTTGGGGTCACCTGTGCTGGGTCAAAAGTTTATAAAGAAAGCAGAATAGAGCTTAACACCTGTAATCCCAGGGCTTTGGGAGGCCGAAGCAGGAACATTGCTTGAACCCAGGAGTTTGAAACTGTCCTGGGCAATATAGCAAGACCCTATCCCTACAAGAAATGTAAACAATTAGTCGGATGTGGTGGTGTGTGCCTGTCTTTCTAGCTACTCAGAAGACTAAGGTGGGAGGGTCACTGGAGCCAGGGGAGGTTGAGGCTGCAGTGATCTGTGATTACCCCACTGCACCCCAGTCTGGGCAACAGAATGAGACCCTGTCTCAAAGAAAAACAGAGAACCGTGGAAAGGAAATCTGCAGAGAACAATAAAAGTAGAAATGTGGACTCCTTGAGGATTTTTTCACAAATACTTCTGTCATTAGTTACGGCTACCATTAAATGTAATTTTTTTTCCTCAAGAAATGTTTCAGAGCTTGGTGTTCTACCAAAAAAAAAAAACCTAGACCATCATTTATGTACAGCCTGTCCTTGACTTAGACTTCCTTGTGGCTGAAGTAGCTGCTTAGCTGCTTATGTTTTTGTTCTGAATCTCAAACATGAATCTTTTCTTTTATTAAAATCCTCCAAAATATAGTCATTTTTTTTCCATGAAATATACCACAAGTTGCTGTGTTTCTTATTTTCAGGAATTTAACTTGCTTTTGACCTTTATTTCTAACTGGTGGACCTAGAGGACATTTGAATGTAATCTTGCCGCGTTTGAAGCTTGTGGGAGTAAATGTTTAGAGTCTGTGTTCTGAGCACTAACTCTGACACTAACAGCACCTGTATCTTTTCTAGTGAATGGGGAGCAGGAGAACAGAGTGCAGAAGGGAAATGGGTATTTTCAAGTGCCCCCCCACACCCCTGTGATCTTCGGTGAAGCTGGAGGTCGCACACTGTTCAGGTATGGGTGAGAAGAACCAGAGGTTCTGCCTCAGAAGGTTTCCCATTTGCTAAAAACTCAATGATATTAGAAACAGTTTATTATTAAATTCTAGGGATTGGAAGCATCCCATGTCCATAAGATACTGAAATGTCTGCTGCCGCTGAAAGTCCCAGCCCACAGGAGAGCTTCAGAGCAGGTTACTTTCCTTAGTCTGGCCCAGCCAAGATGAGGTGGGCTGCTCCTGGGAACTGTTAATGCTGACACTGATGCTGCCTGGGGTGCCAGACAGTTATGTATGGGGTCCTTCAGGGAAGAGCTGGACTAGTTCACCTCCAAGTTGCCAGCAAAGTCCTGGTAAAGCCAGGGGGAGAGCTTACTAGTCTATAGGCGCCAGCAGAAAGAAGGAATAAGACATGCTTTCTCATTCTTGAGTGCAGGATTTCCTTTCTCTCTGATAGTTTCCTGAGTGGTTACCAGAAATATTCTGACTTCCACTGCATGTGAAAGCCTCTGCCATGCACTGTGGCACAGCTGGGGACCTTTATTGAGTGCTTTGCTTGCACCCAGGTTTCCTGTCATCACCCAAGGACTCCCAAGAAGCAGCTATCGCGTGTGCCTGGCCTTGAAATCTGGGGGCCTGGGTTTTAGAGCCTGCTTTCCCTTTTAGCTGAGTGTCATTCTTCCAGGCTGTACTTTATTTTCTCAGCTGTCAAATGGGAGTTATCCTACATGAAAACCATGAAGGTTCCTCCCTCTGACATTTGTTGACAGTTATGTTGACATCTGTGCTTGTTGTGTTACTTACTACTTGATGGCTTATGTTTAGGCTGCTCTGCCGAGATTCCGGGGGTGAGACTGAGTCGATGCTTCTTAATGAGACAGTGCCACAATGGGTCATTGACATCACTGTGGATGTAAGTGTCCTCTGCTCCCACTTTGCTCTTTTATTTTTTCCAACTCATGAAATTAAGAGCTGCTTTAGACAGTATAAGCTTAAACCTTAATAAAAGCTAGATTTCCAAGTGGAATCCCCATCTGCTTCCTTGCAGTTCCGGAGTTGCAGAACTAGTACTGATAATTATTTATATATCTAGCTTTGTTGGTTTTTAATTATAAAAATAATATATGCTTATTCAATAAAATAATAAATGAACGAAGCTCTCATCTCTTCCCCAAGAATTCATTCTTGCCCATTCACTCCCTATCCTTCCTCCCAGAGGTAAGAACTATTAATAAATTAATGTATAGCCTTCGGTACCTTTTTCTTTGCACACAAGCATATGTTATTTGTGTATATAGATGTGTCTACAGTTCATTTTACATACTGTTCTGCAACTTTTTTTTCACCTAAAAAACATGTTTCCTGGACATCTTTTCATGTCTGTGCATATGAATCATTCATTTTTAATGACTGTGTTAGATTCCACTGTATAAATGTACCATAATTTATTTAATCAGTCCCCTATTAATGGACATTTAGGTTGTTTCCAATGTTTTCTATTACAAACAGTGCTGCAGTGAACATCCTTGTACATATATCTTTGTGTACTTTTTAGGGTAAATTCCTAGAAGTGGAATTGCTGGATCCAAGGGTATGCACATTTTAAATTTTGATAGATACTGCCAAATGGCCCTCCACCAAGGCTGTACTAGTTTACACTCTCACCAACAGTGTATGAGTGCCCATTTCCCCACACCCGCACCAACACTGGATACTTTTAATCTTGGCCAGAAGATAAGCAAATAGCATTTCATTATTTGTGCGTGGATTAAAAAAAATTAATAGTGAAGTTAAGCATCTTTTCATATTGGCCATTTGTTTTTCTTTTATGAATTACCCTGTATTCTCTTTACCCATTTTTCTTTTGGGTCGTTTTTCTTATTGATTTGTGGGGCGGTTCTTTATATTGAATATTAACCCTTTAACTATTACCTGCGTCTCTCTCAATTAAATGTTCACTTTCTTACTGCTGTCTTTTGCCAGGTGAAAAGTTTTACTTTTTATATAATCAGACTGATCCTTGTGGCTCTGAGTTTCATGTCTTGTTTAGGTATTTCCTACTCCAAAGTAACAAAACTGTTCTCCTGTATTCTCTTCTAGTCCTTTTATGATACTTATGTCTAGATCTCTAATCTGTTAGAATTTATTCTTCTGTTGGGTGTGAAGTAGGATTCTAACTTTTTCCAAAGGGAGCCAGTGTGCTAGCGCAATTTATTGAAAATCTGTCCTTTTTCTACTAATCTGGAATGCTATCTTTATCATGTACTAAATTTCTGTGGGTCTGTTTCTAGACTCTCTTAGGTGCTGTTGATCCATTTTGTATCTTTCTAAAGCCATATGAAAAGGAATTTAGTCTTTAGAACCTTCAGAAACTTTATTTTCTGTCCCAGATATGGCTCTAAAACTTAAAGCCTGACACCTGATGGCTATTCCATGATCTTCTCTATGCCCGAGCACTCCATAAGCCACTAACTTCTTTAACTCCCCTGGGACACTTTGCTGATTTTAGGCCTGTGGCTTATTTCTGAGAGGAGACATCCAGACAGGATGTGACATGGAGGCTCAGACGGGATTAATACCCTGAGAAAAGATGACCACGTAATTTTATCAACTTCATCTAAGCATGTGGTTTACTTCATGGTGGACATCTGAGTTCTTGGCTAAAGTTTCCACTCTTTCTTAACACCTCAGACCTCACTCTGATGTCAGAGGGAAAGAAAATGGGAGGACCTTGAGTGGCCTTTTCAGTCGGATGATGGGTCTCGCCAGCACAGATGCGTGGCTTTGCCCAAAGGTGAATGCCATGGGTTTCTGTCAAGACACTGAAGTTTTTGTTTGGACCTTTAGGTATCAACCTCAATATTTTAATGTAGAATTGAGAGTTTGGTTTGTATGGCTTAAAAAATTAAAGTTTATTTCCCTTTAATGCCTTACATTGTTATCTAAGAAGAGCCGTGCTACAATTTCATATTACCACTAAGTTACATATATTTTTCTGATGAATTTTCTCCAAGGCTGACTTAGGTAATTTGATAGCTTACTATAAATTTCATAGAAAGCCACTTTTAATTTTAAGATAATTATTACTTGCAAGTCATGTTTTCCTGTTAACAATATTTTAGTTTATCAGCTAATAGAAACTATTACACCTTTTTAACTTTCACTGTTTCAGAAAAATATGCCCAAATTCAACAAAATTCCTTTCTACCTCCAACCTCATGCATCTTCAGGAGCAAAAACCTTAAAAAAGTAAGTAAATATATGGTTTCTGGATTGAATCAACTACTGGAGATAATTCCTTTTCCTTATGATTGCTTTTATGGCAAAGGAAGCAAATACCAAATCTAAGGCTGATTTTATAATATTGAAAGTTTATGATTAAACCACTTACCAGGTACCAACTTTAGCCGACTGCAGGTGTTCAGAAGTAAATAAGGCCAGGCACAGTGACTCATACCTGTAATACCAGCACTTTGGGAGGCTGAGGTGGGAGAATTACTTGATGCCAGGAGTTTGAGACCACCCAGGGCAATGTCGTGAGACCCCTGTCTCTAGGAAAGATTTAAGTAAAAAAGTTAGCTGTGCATGGTAGCATATACCTGTAGTCCAAGCTAGCCAGGGGGGTAAAGTAGGAGGATCGTCAGAAGTTTGAGGCTGCAGTGCGCGAAGATCATGCCGCTGCACTCTAGCTTGAGCAACAGAGAGAGACCTTGTCTCTAAGGAAAAAATGATAAATAAAACATGCATTTTGTCTGTTGCCATAATTCACAGTTTAGGACACAACCTGTATATAATTGCTTTTTGGATACTTAGGGAATAATAAGAGTGGGAGAAAGAAATTAGTTTTTGGCTGGCGCTTTCCAGAAAGGCTTCTTGAAGGACGTGGAATTTGATCTGGACATGTAAAGATGGGTAGAACTTCGAAAGATAGATATTCCAAGTCCAGGACACGGTGTGATCAGGGATGTGGCAGTGGGAGCATGTGTAAGATAGTGGAAAGTAGTGGGAGGACCAGTGCAGCTGCAGCGTGAGATGGAGGGGCAGCAGGGGGATACTAGGACGCAAACTGGAAAGGCAGTTAGAGGTTTTAGAGGTTTTGTTGATGTTGGATTTGAATGCAAAGCCATAAAGTGTGCAGTGACTAAACACCAGAAACTTTTGAGCCAATGTGGGATATGGCCTAGGGACACCCAAGAGAAGAACTTTAGTAGTGTAGTATGGAATGCTAAACTGTTAACAATATGTATATTCTAGCAAGTAAAATCAAAAGTTTTCAAAACCTTTTTATTACAGAGATTTCCGAACTTACACAGAAAGAGGATAGTGAGCCCCCATTGTCCTATCAGATAGCTTCGGTAATTATCAATACCTTGCTTCACATTGTGCTTCAGCTATACCTCTGCCTGCCCCCGCCACACACACACACACACGATTGTTTTAAAGTGAGTCCTAGACATCAGATAGATTTAACAACTGATGTTCAAATGGTTTTCAGAGTGTAAGCCTTAGTTTTTTGGTGTGGTGGTTATTGACTGTTATTGGAGATACAGAAGTAGGGTGTTGATGAATCTAGTTTGGAACATGCAGAGTTTGAGGTGCCTGAAGATAGCCAGCTGTTGGATTTGTGGTTTAGAACAGAAGCCTGAGACTCCAGGTCTAGACTCAGGCCCACAGGTGCTAGTTGAAGGCATGGCAGTGGGGAGGAGAGCTCACGGAAAATTGAGCACTCAGTGTCGGACCCTGGTAAGCATTGGGAGCTGCCTTCCTTTCCAGAATTATTTAGTTTGCCCAGGCTCTGGGAAAGTATTCAAGGGAATAAAACCCAGAAGGCCACTATGTATGCCTATGTAGTGTTTTTGTTTCTTTAGTTGGTTTGTTTTTTTTTAAATAGAGCCTCACTCTGTCACCTAGGCTAGAGTGTAGTGGCATGATCTCGGCTCACCGCAGCCTCTGCCTCCTGAGTAGCTGGGATTACAGGCATGCACCACCACACCCAGCTAATTTTTTGTATTTTAGTAGAGACAGGGTTTCACCATGTTGGTTAGCCAGGCTGGTCTTGAACTCCTGACCTGAAGTGATCCACCTGCCTCGGCCTCCCAAAGTGCCGAGATTACAGGCATGAGGCACCACACCTGGCCTGTACATGCAAATTTTAAGAACATGAATTAATCTCATTTAGTTGTACATAAACTGTGTCTTAGAAGGACACTGTAGAAAATCTTTTAGCACCTCTAAAAATGGATTAAGGTAATGACTAAAAACATGGGTTTATTTTTCATCTTTATAAAACGTTCACATCAAAGAAAAGGAATATGGAAAACATAACATCTCAGTGATTTCCCTGATGTCACAATATGCCATTGCTTTTCTACAGAGATAGACTCTCTGCTAGTGACATGCTCCAAGTCCGAAAAGTTATGGAACATGTTTATGAAAAAATTATCAACTTGGATAATGAGTCTCAAACCACTAGCTCTTCTAATAATGAAAAACCAGGAGAACAGGAAAAAGAAGAGGATATTGCTGTGTTGGCAGAGGAGAAAATTGAACTTTTGTGCCAGGACCAGGTAAGTGGACTTGAGGACCACAGCCCCATTTTTGCCAGTGCTGGTGCTCATAAAGAGTTATGTGATGATGTGATTATAGTTCCAAATCTATTGCCTTTGGGTCTGGGGGCTTCAACTTTTAGAGAGGCTCTAAGGAGCCCTGGGCCTCTCCCAACTATCTGTGCGTCCCCTTTGGAGGGGCTCTTCAGCCCACTCTAAAGCTCTTTACTGCTGCGGAGATTTTCAGAGGAGACACATAGACAGATGTGGATACACTGGTAGCTTTTTTCTTCTGACAAGAAAAAGACACACAGTATTCTTCATTTGCAAAGCAGCATGTGCCATGTTAGTTTATCATTTAGACTGAAGGTATGTGGAGAAATGGCAGAACTGTTTTTTAAATCAAAATGCACTCAAAACGTATCCTCAGAGGAATGGCTGAAAGATGGCCTGGTGTTTCTGGCATAGTCACAAAAGATGCACTTCTCACTAAGCTCAATTTCGTTCCCACCTGCATTGAAGCCGTGACACCAGGCATAGGGGAGGAGTGAACAAGCTGGATCACCTGATGTGAGTCCTTGAGTTAATGAGAAAGGTTTTAGGTATCAAGAGACTTTGAAATTTTTAAATTTAATTTTGGCTATTCAGGTTTTGGATCCAAATATGGACCTTCGAACAGTGAAACACTTCATATGGAAGAGCGGTGGAGACCTCACCCTCCATTACCGTCAGAAGTCCACGTGAAGGGTGGGCTAATGCTCCTGGGAATTCATTTACGACCTTCCTCTATGGCCCCAAGAGTAGTCCTAGGAAGCCCACTGAGCCCCAATGGGAGCAAGACTTCTAACGGCCGATTTGGTATGGACTGAGATTATCTTTCAATTGAAGTGACTAATCGAGATGTAATATAGAAACCAGTCTCCATGTGTAGATTAAGCTATCCCCGGGGAAGCAGAGTGCAAAAGCAGAAGAGCCCCAAGCAGACTCTGCCTTTCGAGATGTACAGAAGACTGACAACAGGCCAGTGCAGACGTTCCTTCCTCCTCCTGTTTCAAAGGACCTTATCTGTCCGTTAGCACTTGTTAGAGACACGTTGGTCAGGCCACATCTGTCTGTTTCAACTTCAAACCCACACACTCTGTAGCTTTTCTAAAAGAGTACATTCCATTCATGCAGTAGATAAGAAGGCTTTTTCCAAGTTTGTCATATAAAAAAATTGTTTTCACCACTTAAGACAGTTATTTTTAATGGGAATTTGCTGTTGCACAATTTGAGAACCAGCCCATTTCATAATAAAAGATTAATGTTGGGCTTGTTTTTAATATTTCCTCTCAGATGTGTTCTTGTAGGAAGACCTGTTGAAATTCCAGGTGCTGGATCATAGCACTTGACCTGCTGGGCCAGCGTTTGTGCAGCCTGTGCCTAGCGATGCTGCACCCTCCCACAATGTCCTGGCTTTGTGGCAACCCCAGGGAGGTACAGCCATTTCACTCCTTCCTCCACTGTGTCCAGTTTTATTTCCACAAGGTGAGCTGAGACCACAGGTTCTTGCCCTGGATGAGCAGCATGACAGCATCAAAACTTAAGACCATGATGAGATTTCAGTTTCATTCAAATGTTACCTAAAAGTTATGGTATCAGAGTAAAGGGAGATCATAGTGAGTTAATTTGATACTCATGTCCTGGAAGTATACATAGTTGTTTTTCCAAAGTTTTATATGCAGGTTTTTGTTGTGCCTGTATCCAGATCTTTTTTTCACTGTTCTAACAATCTAACGTTTTCATAGAATCATTTGGATCTTGTATAGAATGTAACTTATTGGGGATAAACACTTCAACTTTTGGCAAAAAATACTTTGGATTCTCCCCAAGGTCATTTGTACTCAGAGTAGATCTGTGGTCCACCCCCATGAAACTGTAAGACAAGCCTCATGTACGAAGCCAGAAGCACAAGTGCCTTCAGAGGGCAGTTTATTCCAGTCCAGTTGCCTCCCTAGCTTGTGTGTGGCCTGTCTCCACCATAGCAGGGACTGGGGAGGGAGATAGGGAAGGTTTTTTCTTTTCTACATCTTCACAGGTTTAGCTGGGGGCAGCTGATGGGCCTAGGTCCATACCTTACTATTTAAGATATTCTGATCGCACAACTGCAGAGACAGGGTTCCCTCACTGCTAGTCAGCTTCCTTTGGAAACTGGACAGGCCATTGCCGCCTGCACTTTGAAGAAGTGAGCAAAGACGTGGCCACATTTCCAGTAAGCTGAAATGGTCTTTCTCCCTTCCTCAGAGAGCAACCAGCTTCTTTTTTTTAAAAGTCCTTTCTATCTGTTGGATACAATGGTGCGCTTTTGGTGCACATTTTTTAGCAATAGTTGTGAATTAATGGCAAAACAACAAAAAAAAACTTATTTACCAGCCCTCAGTTGTGTTTGCACGAGGGGCCTTTGAGCAAAGAAATGGGTTTTGCTGGGCCATTTTGCCCTGTGTGCTAAGCCTTGGGTGGCTGCGTCCCCTCCTGTCATAGATCCGACCCCCAGCATGATTGTATTATTTTCCCCTCCAGTCAAACCGTAATACAGTTTCCAGAAAATCTGACAGTCTGCAATGCCAAAAGGGTAAAAATCTGTATTTCACAGTTGTATAGAATAAAGGCTTTAGTTAAAATATTTCAAAGTGTAGTACATATTTATTCATTTGTCATTTTCTTTAATAGATTACAGAGAAAGAAACCTCTGGTTTCATGTTCTCCCTGGAAATATTAGGATTGATACCCATTTTATCCTCCAACTTACGGGGGAAGGAGAAGTAGGAGTGAGGAAGAGCCAGAACCTTCGGGTGAGGGCAACTTTGGGTCAGACTGCCAGGCTACAGCGTTAAGGGAAGCTGGCCCCAGAATAGTCCTGTGGCGATACTGTTCTACTTCCTGCATTCCTGCGAACTTTCGCAGACGATCCAGGACACAATGCCTTACTCTTCTGAACACGTTCCCACTGCTCTGGTAGGCTTGACAAGGGTTCGCTTTAAATGAAGGGTCTGCTTCAAACTTAGTGTTTGCTGATTTGGGACCCTCCATCCATATAGTTGGTCTGTGCCCCCTAAAGCAGACAGTCCTTGTCCTGCACACCTAACAGAGCCAGCGAGTCCCCTGCACGAACACCAGCATTACAGATAATTCTGTGAAGGTGAGACTTTCAACTAGGCACAGGCTAGAAGACAAGGCCAGAGGCAGCTTTCATAGGATCAGTGTGGGAAGTGAGGGTCCAGTCAACACAGCAGAGGACTTCAGGTGATGAGGGGCCATCCCTGGATGGAGTACAGGGCCCAACCTAGCCTTAACCTCCAAGGGCACCTGGGGTGGGGAGAACAGCTTCCTCTCCTGCAATAGGAAAGAACAGAAGGGTCTTTACCTACTCTTACCTGTGCCCCTAATTCCCCCTTGGGGTTAGGGACTGTGTGTGAATAGACCTCATCAGGTGGACTGGCTTTGAGAAACTGCTTAGTGTGGTGAACTTAAACTTGCAACTTTTATTCACTGTTGAGGCTGGGTAGATGCCTTGTATATTTAGAAAAAAACACTGTTTAAGTTCGGGAGCTAACAGAAGTTGCCACTGGGGATACAGTTCTGTGGCCTGTAGTCCCTGAGGAAGAAGAAATACTGTGGTCTGGGCACAAATGTGTATCTGCTGAAGGGCCTAGAATTTCCAACCTCCCTCCCTCCAGGAGATGGGGGCTAGTATACTACCTCTCTCCCTGCTGTGATGAGTATGGTGGCCAGCCTGAGCCAACTGTGGCAGTGTAGCCTAGGGATAAGGACACCTGACAGAGGACTCAGTGATTGGAACTTGAAAGGGGGTGGTCCCAGGGCTGCAGGGTCCCTTCCAGTACAGATGGGGTGGGCTAAGCTGTGCAGGAAGAATCAAAGCGACCAGGCCGACACTGGACAGCAGTCCCTTCCTTCCTCATCTTCACACTGATTATGACCAGACCTTGCTGCCTCCTAGGCAGCCCCAGTGACCAGAGCAGGACCAAGCACTGGACCTGAGGGTACACAGCCAAAAGATGTCCTCCCGCAAGGCCCAAGGCCCCCTCTCACCATCCACTGAGGCCTCATGACCCACCCAAACAGCAAAGAATCCTTCCTCTCCTACCGCAGCTCCTATAAAACAATTTGAGGTGCTGCTCCCAGCCCTCAACTGCTCCAAAAAGACTTGTTTGAAACCCCCAAAGCCAGGACTGTCAGGCAGGATAAATGCTGAAGGTCACCTCTTGGACACTAGAAGTAGAGTGTGAGTGGACACAGAAGCCCCTGCCAGCGGAAGTCCCTGCACATCACCTGGAGCTGTAGCCCAGAAAGCTGAACACACAGGGCTGGGATCATGCACAGGGCGAGGGTCGGCATGGGGCTGACTGCCTCGTGCAGCCTGGGCTGCCAGCCCACATCTGGCCTCATGATACATCATTGGGGCCTTGTCACAGCTCAGGGTGTTTCTCTGCAGTAGAGATCTGGGCCTGGCTGGCCAGCCCCTCAGCCTCCATCCCCAAATCTGGGCTCTCTGTGCTTGCTGGTTCCTCCTCAGCCTGAGCTTCAAGCAGCTCGGCAGACAGCCCATCTTCTGGTGAAGCTGCAGAGGTGAGACTCTCGGGAAGAGTCAGCTGAGGCAGGTGGTCCGCCTGGGCTTGGGCACCTGGGCTGTCCAGGAAGGAGACCTCACACTCTGATCCAGACCATGTAGCCTCACCTGCAACACAGAAGATCAGGCTGAGGAGGCCTGCAAGAACCTAGGGCCATGGTACCAGGGCCAGTAACCCCACTGACAGGCCCCCACTGTCACCCCCCCACTGCCACTCCCAGTTTGATGGGGGATTGGAGACAGAGTGTACAAATACCTTGGTGTGGCTGTATCAACCCGATGGCCTGCTTCTGATCAGCTGAGGAATTCAGGGCATCCTTCCCAACAACCCAGGGTCCTTCCCAGAGGACTTCAGAAAGGGATGGCCACTCACCACCCCGCTCATGAGAACTGCTGCTGGAGCAGATGTCCTCCAGCCCTGAGGTTGAGACAGCTGTGGAAATCAGTTCTGTGGAAGAAGGCAGGCTGGGCCACACACTGGCATTGCTGCTGTCCAAGAGGGAAATTCCCGACACGTCCAGGAAGCCTAGGGGAGGGGGGTACAGTTCTTTGCCAGCATAAAACCCTGACTGCTAGCAGCACCCTGGCTCACCTTGCCTAGGGCATCTGGTCCAGCCTGTGAGACTGTCATCTCCCCAGTCCCTGGTGATACCCCTCACCCAGCCTTAAAGAGCTTCTCACACTGCCTATTTCTGAAGAAAGGGGCCTGGAGTTGGGCATCATAGGAATAGCACAGTGGCAGTGGGCCTAGACCCTGCTCTGTCTCCAATTTGCTGTGTGACCTGAAGAAGGCCACCTCTCTTCTCTGGACTACAGACTCCCCATCTGTACACTAGACTGGATGATAGGCAGCTATTAATATCTTGGTGTACATAAGGTATGAGGGGTCAGCAGGGCCTGGGGAAAGTTTTTACATGGCTGCCAAAGTCCAGCCCCAAACCTGGGGCCCACTCCTCTCCAGGGCCTGTCCAGTACCTGGGTCCATGACTCGCTGCACTGGAGGTGGGGGCTGAAGAGGAGTCTCCATAGAATGGGGAAGTCCACCAGAGTCTGGAGCAGTGTGGCTGGGACTCTCAGGCCCAGAAGGGGGTTCCTCCATGGAGGAGCCAGGCGCCTGCAGCAGGGCCTAGGGAAGAAGAGGAAATGGGTAGGGGACAATCAGGACAGTGCCTCAAGGTGAAGAATTTTGCAGTCCAACTTAACCACCAGCCCACCCTTGTCCCAGGAGCACTGCTCTGCCTGAAAGAAGGCAATGGCCTTAGCAAGCCACTCCTCCTTCTATAGGTGACAGGAAGTCAGGCCAGAGGGGCGTGGCCTGGCCTCCCCCGCAGTGTTGGCATTGAGAGGGAGCACTTTTTCCACCCGGACGAGGAACCCCAGGTGCCCGCCTGCCCCTGGCACATTCCCTTTGCTGCCTGGGCTCCATCAATGACTCACAGAAGAGAGGGCCTTCCTCAAATTCAGGCATACCTGGAGAACATCCTTGAATATTCGCTGGCACAGACCCCAGGCACCAGCCCAGTGCCCAAAGGTGCTCTTGGAGGACCCACTCATCAGCCATGAAGGCAGGGCCGGCGCTTCCCTGCAGACTTGGCCAGACAACCATCCCAGCTGTGGCTCTGGAGGCCCAGCCCTTTGCCCAGCTTTGCCACAACTCATAGGCACAGCAAGCACCCATCTTTGAGCCTCAGTTTCCCACTTGTGAAATGAAGATGACAACTGGTGCTTCACCTCCGCCCTCACCTCTAGACCCAAGGGGCAAGAGAGCCAAAAGTGAGTTTCACTGCTCCAGGCATGGCTCGCCTGCTCCCACTGGGTTTCAGAAGTAGATGAGCCTCTCACATCACAAAGGCCCCACAGACAGGACCCTGGTGAGGGTTGCTGATGACTCCCCAAGAGCAGTCTAGAGTCCTCTCTCTTCCCGGCTGGCAGACACTCCCTACTTACCTCCATGTAGTCACTCTGCCTGGAACCTGTCTCCAGGGGAGGAGGGTCCTCCGGGGCGGGTCCAGGTGGTGGGGCACCATGCGGTGAGGCATCAGTTGGTGGGGTACCAGGTGATGGAGCAGAAGGTGGCGGGGCACCAGGTGGCTTCTTGTGGTAGCTGGGGGGCTGAGCTGGGATCCGGTGTAGATACCCGTAGCCAATGCCACATCCCAGACTGCCGAAGGCCAGAAACATTCAATCCAGGGGCTTGTCCCACGGCCGTCCTTTGCTACCCCCACCTACTACCAGCAATGGGGCTGAAAAGGGAACTTCTGAAACACTGGTCAGCCTCAGGATTCCTGACTCAGGGCCCAACCCTCCTCCGTCTCCACCACAGAACTCTGAGGTCCTTGCCCAATGGTCAGGCCCCACCCACCTGGCCCTGCAGCCCTCCAACCCCACGAAGTACCTGCCCTCTCCGCCCCAGGCTGCGTTGGGAGTTACAGTCACCTCCCGGCAGGAGTCGGACTCAGAGTTATACACCATCAGCTTCAAGGGCTTCCCCTCGTGAGACTCGATGAGCGTAAAGAAGTCCTCAGACTGTGAGAAATGCATAGCACCTGAGACCTGCTCCAGGACTGAAGCTCAACAAAACCAGACACTTCTCATGGACACCACGTCCAGAGGCTCCGGGGAGGGGCAAGCCGTGGGCTCCTCACCTCCTGGAGGATCTGGTCTGAGCCAACCACATAGTCTGTGTAGGGGCGCAGGCCGGCCAGAGCAGCAGGTGAAGATGGTTCCACATCCTGAGGAAAGAATCCCAAACTGTTGGCCTTGCTACTAGAGGTGGGGTTGCGGGATGGAAAGGGCAGGGGGAACTGCCTCTTCAGGTAGTGAGTGGGACACTTGTCCTGTCCCTAAGCAGGGCTTCAAGCCCAGCCTCCCTCACTTCACCCTCCATTCCCCTACCTCCCCCAGGTTTACAGCCTGCCCAGCAGAGGGCAGTACCATGATAGGGCTCCGCGCCAGGCTCTGGAATCTGACCCTGGGCTCAACTCCTGGCTCCAGATGCCAGCTATCAATGTAAACACATTATTGAACCTCTCAGCCTCAGTTTCCCCACAATTAGAGAGAACCTACTCACAGGGTTGCTGAGAAAAGTAGAGAAATACATGAAGAAGCAGAGCACGCCCTGCCACAGCACCCGCTACGTTGCTGCTTCTGCTGCAGGCATGTGGCTGAAGACCCCTAGGGCTTGGAGGTGAGGGCAGTGGGCAAAACTGGGTACAAACAAGGATTCCTTTCTCCCTTGGAAAGTTCCACCACTCCAATCTCCCAGGGAAATGCAAACAAATTTGCATCACTAGTCCCGTTTCCCTCATAGGCAGATTAAGGCAGGCTGCAAAGGCTAAAACTTGGCCAGGCTCTCCCAAGAAGTCGGTGAGAAAATAAGTGGCCAGAAAACAAACCAGCCAACTTCTAGTTCAGAGCCCCCTCCTTCCAGCAGGCCACAGGACTGAGCATTCGAGAACTTACATACCATCAATGAGCACAGGTGCCTGTGAACAGACAAGATCTATGACAGCTTGGTCACTGAGGTTCATTAAGATGTCGATTAACGTATAACAGGATACCAGGAAAACCAGTGTATGTGTAGTCATGTGGCTTAACGACAGGGATACATTCTGAGAAATGTCTTGTTGGGTGATTTCATTGTTGTGCAGACATCACAGAGTGTACTTCACATGAACCTACACAGAGCCTACCACACACCGAGGCTATATGCTGTGGCCGGCTGCTCCTAGGCTGCAAACCCGCACAGCATGTTACTGTAACACAGCGCTGAGAATCTGTGTGTCTAAACATTCAGGCATGGATCAGGTACAGTAAAAATCTGGTATTATAATCTTATGGGACCACTATTATATATGCAGTCCACGGTTGACTGAAACGTTATGCAGCACATGACTGTGTGTCCACACACATGCACACACACAGAGGGAGACAGAATAGTAAAATCAGCAGCATTCCAGCAGTACAACACCTTTCTAGCAGAGGTATTTCTACCTTTCAAATTAACCTAGGTACAGAAGGTAAGAAAGAAGGTGCCCGAAGTCATAGCCAGCAGGAAGCAAGGTACCCTGCTGCGGTCATGAGCTGCCCTCTCTGGGACCTGGGACGAGACCACATCCTGCCCTCAGAGTCTTCCCTGGCCACTGTTCCAGAGCTGCCACCCCTCCTGCATGTCCCACCCTCACACACTGCCACACACAGACCCGCCCCAGTAAACTCATCCCTCCGACACACCCTGCCCTGCCAGACCCCACGCTCACCAGCACGTGCCAGACTTGCCCGCTGGCCCTGCGGAAGCTGCAGAAGCGCACGCTGGCTCCCAGGAGGCCCTGGCCGCCCCACGTGTTGCTGGGCACCACCTCCACCTCGCGCACCTTCATGGTCTTCATACTGAACACCTCCAGCTTCACGGGCTTCTCCACATTGGCTTTCAGTAGTGCCTTCAGCGTGTCGTTCTCCTTGTTCTGTGGGGGCAGTGGGGCTGACTCCGAGGCCACCCCACGCCCAGGCTAGGACCCTTAGACAAGTCTGGGCCTGAGATGGGGCAAGGGCCTCAGTGGGCAGCAGCCCCAGCAGGGTCACTGTGGGGGGGTGGGCCAAGGTAGTAGATGGGCCAGGTTCACAGACCAGGGTTGAGCCTGCAGCCACCGGGACCCCTGCCTCCCCCAAGCACTGCCAAACCTTCCTCCATCAGCCTGCCAGAAAAAAACAAGCAAGCAAAAGGCCTCCGTGGTCCACAGCATCACCCCACTTTGAGCTGCCCCTTGACCAGGGCCCTCATAACCCTCACGCCCCAAGAGGCAGGCCCCCTGGGCCTTGTGGCCACCTCCAAGAGGCCATCTGTCCTCTGTCCACCCCAGAGAGCTCAGAAGCTGAGCACTGAGTAGGGCCCCAGTCAGGCTCTGAGTATAACCCTGGAAGAAGGGGAGACAGGGCTGGGACTGCCTTTAGAAACAAAGGGAGGGAAGGGTAGACTGGGGCCCCCTGTGGGACAGTCCGACACAAGGAGACACAACCACACACAAGCAAGCAAAGCAGAGGTAGGGTTGGGGAACCTCACCAGCCTCGAGTGCCCAATGGTGATGATGAAGTCAAAGTAGGGCTCCAGGCCCGCCTGCTGGGCTGGGGAATTCTCCTGCACCTGTCCCACAGCAAACGCCACAGTCACTACGCCAACCCGGGACTCTCCAAGCAGCCCTCACCCCCATTTCAGGAACCATCAGCACCCCCAGGGTCCCAAGCCAGAACACATGCCTGGCATGAACTGTTCTGGGCATTCTCAAGGTTCACTCCATGCCCTCTTGCTACCTTCCTAGGCACAAATTTTCCTCTTAGGAAAATGGCTCCTTCCTGATGATCCACAGATGCTTCCAGAAGTGGCTCATAGCCCAGTACATCCTTAGGGGCACCAAGGAGGCAGCATGGAGACAGGCTGGCTGGGCCTATGGGAATGCTGCTCCCAAGGGCTGGGCTAGGGTTGGCTGGAAAGCCAAAAGGGTTTACCAGAAAGCTTTAGACTAGAGAAGAAGGGAGGGCCTTTACATGCAGTGGAAGTGGGCAGGCCTCGGGAGGGATACATCCAGGTCTGGCCCAGAAAGAGGAGTGGGAAAGGCAGCTTGCAGCCAGGTCCCAGGGCGCACTGCCTCTGGGGTGGCAGATACGGATTCAGTCCAGCAGGCAATAAAAGCCACTGGTAGAGGAGCAGACCCCAGGGGTAGGACTGGGCCTGAGCCAGGGAGTCCAGTGAGTGGGCAGTGCCAATCCCCACAGCCTGGCTCCAGACTGAGGAGCCTCCCAGTGGCTCAGCTACCCTACCAGCCTCACAGTGTAGCCTCCATGCCTGCGCAGGACACCTCCTCCAGGAAGCATTCCCAGTCCCGGGGTGCTCCCTGGCCCTCTCTGAACTCCCCAGCTCACTGCTGTCTCCAAAAGCAAAACAACCAAGCCTCCTTGCAGGCTGTGGCAGAAATCCATCCCCAAAGCCCCATTTACAGAGCCTGGCTTAAACAATGCAGGCTTTGTCCCACAGTCCTAGACCCAAAGATGGGCCCACACCCTCAGGCCTTTGGCTGTGGGCACCTGATGACCTGCTGGTATAGACAGCAGCCAGACCCAGCCCAGAAGGCACAGGGCCCAGGTTCCTGCTGCCTCCTCATGGGAAGCCCCGTGGCTCCTGCTACATACCAGCCCCTCCAGTTTTGGATTCCCCAAGCTAAAGGAGAGCTCAGAGACTAGGCTGAGAACAAACCACTGAGATCAAGGTCGGTTTGCCCCTGGAATTAGGATTCCCTTCTGGCAACATCACCAACTGAGCCCCTCCTTGTCACCTCCAGAAGCTGCCAGGGCTTCTCAAGGGAATGAGTATGGCCCAGAAATCAGCTCTGGCCCTAGTTCGCTTGGCCCTGTGGGCAAGCTGCTCCCAGGTCCCTCTGGAGGGGAGCTCTGAGCCCTGCCCTCTAACCCTTGGGGTGGGTAAGGGGGGAATCTTTCAAAAACCACAGGACAGTTATTCAGGAAAAGCTTGGGGGCAATGCTCCTCCCTGATCAGGGCCACTTCCAAACCACTCCACATGAGGTGCCTGCCTGCCTACTCCCCTCTCCACTCCCAAATACTGCATGTCAGCTGCTCTCCATTATTAATGAGGTCCAGAGGCCCACCCTCTCCTGTGGCTTTGTCCTGTGCTTGGCTACACTCCACTTCTTTGACCTGGGCCCCGTCACCACTCATTATGGCTCTGCAGCTGAAATCTGTGCTGCTGCCCACTGTCCTGGTCCCCTACCTGCCATCCAGCTCCCTAAGGGCCTCCATCACAGCCTCTCCACAGCCCTAGAGGCACTGCTTTTCCTAATGCTCCCACCCTGTCTTCCCCAATCAGGTAACCTAATGGAACTCACAGGGATCACAGCTTACACTTACTAAGGGCTGGTTGGTGGTGCCAGGGAATGGCACCACCTCACCTGCTTTATGTATCATTTACTCTTTTTAATAACCTCAAATGACAGATGACAACAAGTACTCAGTAATTCAGTAATTTGACCCCAGGAAATCCAAACAGAGCCCTCCCCTAACCACTGCCTTCTCCTAATGGCTGTTTCATGGTGAATCTGCCACTACTCTAAGTTCGTTGAGGGCAGTGACTTCTCCAAAGTGTTGGGCACACATCGAGGTGCCAATATTCCTAGAATGCAGCACAGCTGTTCTTCAATGTTGTTAAATTTAAGTAGGTCATGTCACTCCTCCATTTAAAACCTCCTGAGGGCTCTACATCTCAGAATAAAACCTTAAATCTCCAGGACAACAGGCAAGGTCCTACAGGGTCTGCTCTGGTCTCCTCCTCACACTCGCCACACCACCCAAGCACACCAGCCTCACCTGGCATTTCCTCAAACATACAAGGACAACCCACCGTGGGGCCTTTGCATAAGCTGGTCCTTCTGCCTGGAATACTACCATTCCCCTAAATATCTGTAATGTCACTCTTTACTTCCTTCAGAAGCATGTGTTGTAATGTGACTTGAGAAGAGGCCCTTCTTGACCACTCTATCAAAAACAGCACCCACTCACCGTTCTGTATCCCTTAACCTGCTTTCTTTTTCTCACTAGCAATTACCACCTACCATGTATTTTTTTCAGCTCTCTCTTTCCCAACCAGCATCCAAATGTCAGCTCCAGGAGAACAGGGACCATGTTTGTTCTGTTCACTGTTTCATCTCTGGAGCCTTAGAATTCTGCCTGCCACGGAGTGGGAGCTCCAAACTATGTTTTTGTGACCGACAACCTCTGATCCCTGGTCCCTCTCCGATTTGCCCCTCTCCATCAGGCAGGCCCCTCCTGTCTTCGCTCCCATCATCGCCCCACCCCTCCTCTTGCCCAGATCCTGAGTTCCTTTGCCTTTAATCAAACCTGATGGAAGACGCTCCTGGCTGGATGCATTGCACTGTCCACACTTGCTGTTAGGTGCCTCACCCTAAGAAAGCCCGTTATCACCAAGCACAAATCCCGTCAACTCTGGGTTCTCCACGCCAGCCTGGTTTTCGTGTTAAGAAACTCCTTCTTTAGCCCGCTCAAGTGGTTAGGTGGCAACAGACACCACCTTCAAAACACACAACCCGACAAACTTGCCTGTCTCCACTCATCTCTGCATCCAGCTGCTTTTCCCTGGGGAAAGTGGGGGGTGGGTGCAGGGACGCCTCTTCCCCGCAGCGCTCCGGGGTCAGATGGCCCCCCCATCCCCAGGTCCTCTCACCTGCATTATGGCCCCTCCCTCTCCGCAGGCACAAATCTTCATCCGGCTGCGGGTCCCTCTCCTCACCTTCACTGCCAGACTCCAAACACCCCACTCTGTCCACACCTCCTGGCAGCGCCATCTAAAGGCCGGGACCCTCCCCAGCTGCAAACGCTCTCCTGAGGCTTCTGCAGCACTCTCCTGGCCCTCCGCTCCCCCCTGTCCCGTGGCTGGTTCGCGCCGGCCCGCTACCCTCAAAGCCCTCACGACCCTACGACAGGCGGGATGCGCGGCGACAGGCTCCCCCGCAGTGGCGTCCACTCGGTTACCCCGGCCCCGCGCCTGTCCTCGGCGTGGCTGACTCTTCCCAGGCCCAGCACGGAGCGCGGAGGGCGGCAGGCGAGCGTAAATGTGTGCTAAGTGCACTGGTGCCTCCCGACTGTTCACCAGGGCACTAGCACTTCACCCGGGAGGAGCGCCATCCCGGCGGCCGGACCCGGAAACGCTCCGCTTCCGGCACTGCCGGCTCTTGGGGCGCGCGCGGGACCCGACCGCGGCCGCTGACTGGCGGGGGTGCGGCAGTCCCCCCAGGCCGCCTCTCCCAGGCGGCTCCCACCGGGCCAGGGGCACCGCCCGCCCCCCAGGCGCAAACCCTGGGGCCGGGACCCCGCCGCAGTCGCCAGCCAGCCGGCGAGCGGACGCCCGGGCGCGGGGGTGCGGGCGCCCCGCCAAGGTCACAGGCGCCGCGACGGCGACTCACCCCGTGCAGGTGAAAGCCCTCGGCGCCGCCCGCGGGCTGCTGGGCGCTGACGCCCAGACCCATGGCGGCGGCTCCGCTCGGCACCCGGTCCAGTCCCGCTGCGCGGCCCCGTCAGGCCGACCCGGCGCCGCCGGCACGGACTCGCTCTCTCGGCGCTCGATTCCTGCGCCTGGCGACTTGCGTGGCGCTTTGCTCCGCCCACTCCAAACGGACGCTTCTAGCGACCCGCCAGCAGCTCCGTTTCCAAGAACTGTAACCGCTACGGCCCGCCGCGACGGAGTGCCCACGATCCTGCCACGGGAATCCCGCCCCACACCGGCCCCCAGACCCGGACTCGGAGCTGCGAGCGGCCGGAGATGAGCAGCAATGACTCCTCCCTTATGGTGCGTGGCCCTGGCGCTGCCCGACCTCTCCCTCGTAGCTCCCCGCCCCTGAACCGGCGACCTCGTGCCCGGCTACTCTCCTGCCACCCTTCGCTGTCCTCAGCTACGTCGGGCGGTCCTGCCCTTTCTTCCCTCACTCTCCTTGGCAAGCGCGTCTTCTCCAGTGAGCCCCAGATTAGCATCCCTGGTTCTTGAGCTACCCCATACCAGCGCCTCCCATATCCCTCATTACCCCTTCTTGTCATGATCCCTTCTTCTTCAACCCAGCTCCCTCTACCTGTGCCTCCCACGCCAGTTGATCGCTACACCCATCTTCTAATCCTGTCTACAAGAAATGCCAGCTCCTCGATGTCTCCTGGGTTTTCTTTTCATCTTTTTATCTTCTTGCCCAGGACCAGCATCATCTCTTCCCCTGAGCGCCTGCAGCAGCCTCCCTCCCATCTGATTTCTCTGCCCTGGCTCTCTTGAGCAGCTGTAGTCCCTACTGCCACCAGGGCACACACCCCCACAAGCAGAAGCAGCCAGAATGGTTATGGCAAAAATGTACATCTGAAAACACCCCTCGCCTTAAAACCATTCTGCTTTCTGTTACCCTTAGGATGGTGTCTGGGCTCTTTCATATGGCCCACGAGGCTGTTTACAGTCCAACCACATCTGTTCCCAACCTAGCACCCACAAACTTTAGGGGAAGTGAAACTTAGCTTTAAAATCTCAGCCCCTTTGTCAAGCTGTAGTTTCCATGGGCCTAAGCATCCTTAGCTGTGAAAGACACTGAGAGGATCATGCACAGGATAATGGATATGAAGCCTATGGTAACTTTCAACTACGATTGGTATAATTTTTCTTATTATTTGTCTTTATTCCTCTTCTTCCCTTCCTAAGGCAAAACCTGGGTTGAATTCCCCATCATAGCTGAACCAGAATCTGCTATTAGTCCCCCAGACAAACACCTCCAAACTCCTTCCTGGGAAAACTGCATGGAGCTGCCCCCAGGGCTGCTAGAGGACAGAATGAGGCCTGAATGTTTCCTCTTTCTCTTCCCTTTGGAGAACTGAGGAGGAGCAGGGGATAGGAAGGGAGCAGGTCTCACCCCATTTGGGAGAGAACAGAGACTGAGAAGGGACTGAGCTGTCGCAGCTATGTCTTCCTTCATGCAGGCTGGGATCATTTACTATAGCCAGGAAAAATACTTCCACCACGTGCAGCAGGCTGCAGCTGTGGGCCTGGAAGAATTCAGCAATGACCCTGTGTTGCAGTTCTTTAAAGCCTACGGAGTCCTCAAAGAAGGTGAGGACTTGGCAATGTTGGTCTTGTGACCCCAGGCGCTAGCCCAGCCCTAACACTCCGGCTCCACCTGCATGCCTCCGTGTATCCTAGTTACAGTCCTAGAAAAACAGTTTCACACTCAGTGGCTGGATTCCCGCGGGAACCCGCAGAAGCCTAGGTAATCCATATCCAGTTGACTTTTGAGACCTCAGAGCACCCACTATCCCTGCTCTGCACCTCGGGCTCCCTGTCTGTAAGATGAGTAGTTGGAGAGGTAGCTGCATGATTCTTGTAGTCATTCCAGGCCTGGAAGCTAAGAACTGGTAATACAGGCAGAAGAGGAGGAAGAGGTAGGTGTGGGGACAGGCGGGCATGGTACAGGTACAGGGAGAGGAGTGAGGCCCATGGAGGTGCAAATGGGCTGACATTCAGAAGGTGGTCCTGAGCTGAGGACTGGCTGAATGGCCATGGCCAATGTCTGGGGACATGGAGGGATCAATGTAATCGGCGGCTCTTGAGCCCTAGCTGGGAATGCCCTTCCTGAGGTCCTTCTTCAGAACTGACCCAGCTAATAATTGCAGCTTCACAGGCATCCCCACAAGTACTCACAGGTACACCTTTCAGGTCCAAGATCTCTAGCTCCTAACAGCCTGGGCCATGCTACCAGCAACTCTTTCAGGGAGCTCCAATCTTTAGGGAACTTGGGTCATTGGGGACCTTTCAGACCAGTTAGTCTTCTGATTCTGGGCAAAGCCAGGTAGTGCTGAGCCTTTGGGTCAGCTACAGAATGTCATGTCCTCTAGCCCTGGAGCTTGAGAGTATAACTATATGGACTGTCTTTGCAGAGCACATCCAGGATGCCATCAGTGACCTGGAAAGCATCAGGCGTCACCCAGACGTGTCTCTGTGCTCCACCATGGCCCTCATTTATGCTCACAAAAGATGTGAAACCGTCGGTGAGTGCCACCATGCTCAGCCAGGCCTGGCCCACACCATGGCCCTCATTTATGCTCACAAGAGATGTGAAACCGTCGGTGAGTGCCACCATGCTCAGCCAGGCCTGGCCCACACCATGGCCCTCATTTATGCTCACAAGAGATGTGAAACCGTCGGTGAGTGCCACCATGCTCAGCCAGGCCTGGCCCACACCATGGCCCTCATTTATGCTCACAAAAGATGTGAAACCGTCGGTGAGTGCCACCATGCTCAGCCAGGCCTGGCCCACCAGGGGAAAGAAAGCCCTGCCCGAGAGATACACAGCCCCTCAAGGGCTGCCAACGGAGGTGTGTGCCCTGGTGGCCGCGCAGATCCTGTTAACCAGTGAGAAGTGGCTGATGCTCCTCTCCCCTGGGAGGCCTGGAAGAGGACTCCACGCCTGGGCCTAATTGAGTGGAAGCAGGCAGAGACTGTAACAGTGGAAAGGGTCCATGCTCCAGGTCCCAAGAGTTGAGGAAACACCCTTTTTCTTTGCCAAGATCTTGTCAGCAAAACCAAGCCAATCCTAATCTCTACCTCTTGCGAGTCAGGGAGAGAGTCCACGAGAGACCCCAGTACTGTCTCCCCACTCCTAGAAAGTTGTGGGCCTGAGGCTAGGGATTTTGGTTTGCTCTGCCTGCTCAGCACACTGCTGGACACAGAGAAGAGAAGAGAACCTCAGACAGCATACCTCAGCCCAGGCCAGGGCAGCCCCTGTGGCATCTCAAGGGCAGGGTCTGCTGGTTTCCAGGCCTTGGGCTGAAACACACCGTGCTGCATATGTTGAGGGAGAGGCACAGTGTCTGAGGAAGACCCAGAGGTAGTTCCCTGGGTCCTCCAAGGCCCCTGCAGACCCAGGCAGACTTCCTCATCCTAACTCTCCCTCTTCCTTCACTCTTCGATTCACAGACCGAGAAGCAATTCAGGAGCTCGAATGCAGCCTCAAGGATATACGCAAGACAGCCAGTGGGACTGCCCTGTACTATGCTGGCCTCTTCCTCTGGCTCATGGGCCACCATGACAAGGCCAAAGAGTACATTAACCACATGCTGAAGGTCTCTAGAGGCTTCAGAGAGGTACTGACCACACCACTGGGACAGCAGCCAAACACATCACAGCAGGTGCCACCTTACTCCCACAGAGAGCCCTGAAGCTGGGGGAGAGCCACACCCAGCCATTGACAAAACGCCGGGTCTCACAGGGGCCCCAAGCATATTGTCGCTGGGCTTAGCAGAGGACATTGGCATTTGTCCACAGAGTCTGATCTCTAGATAGATTTTCTACGGCTTCCACCATATTCTTAAGAAAAAAAATTTTTGAGACCTGACTGCAGCCACAACCTGGGCACAAGCGATCCTCCCACCTCAGCCTCCCCAGTAGCTGGGACCATAGGTGTGTGCCAGCACACCCAGCTAGTTTTTAAAGTTTTTACAGAGACTGGGTCTTGCCATGTTGCCCAGGCTGCTCCATACTCACTGGTTCTTTTGAAAACCCGGATGAGCTGGTCACACTGGGCCATTCCCGCCCTTTAGTGCTCGGCCAGCACTGAATGGTGGCTCATGCAGTGCAGCCGATAGACTGTATATCTGCACTGATATGGGACTTGAAGCCTCAGTCTAGGCCATTCCTTCTCAGCAGGGTTGACATTAATTTTCAAGGGTGTAGATGTGGTCCCTGTGGAAGGGATGAAAAAAATCTTACTCTTTATGTACAAAACACAGATATACATACAGTACACAGTAGACAGATACGGTATATCTGAGATATTAACATTTCTAAGGTGGGGGGAATGGTTAGAAAACAGTATCTAAAGAGACTCCTTAGGATAGATAATAGAAAAGAGCAATACTGATCTAGGCCATCAACAAGGGTGCTTTCAGGCAGGGTGTTCCAAGTCTGCTTCCCAGGCCTGGCCCTCCCCCTCTGCCAGGAGAGACTGGGGGAAGGCTAACGTGGAACCAGCGAGGCTCAGGAGCTCAGAATGGCTCCTGCGCACCCCTCAGAGGGCTTTCCCGGACTTCCTGTGCAGGGCCAGGTTTCGTGCTGGCCTAAGGAGTGGAGAGATCAGGAGTGGCCCTGCCTAGGCCCCTATGTTCGCTCCCGACCCCAGTGTAAACAGGCAATGACTGGACAGGTGAGTGTGCCTTAGTAAGGTCATAGAGAGCTGTGAGGGTACGGGAGGGAGGGCTAAGTGGGGGCCTCCAAGGCTGAGTTGTAAGGAGTGGTAGCAGGACATCAGGTGAAGGGGTTTGCTTGGGAGTGGGAGGGGTGCTGCAGGGCATTTCCAGATGCAGCAACAGTGGGAGACCTGGCTGTGAGAGAGAGCCAGCTGGCCTGGGATCTGCACATGGCTGTGCCTGGCAAGGCCTCAGGCTGGTGGGTGGCAAAGGGTGGGTCATGTGCAGGATAGGTCGAGGCTCTGTAGACAAAGGACTTTATCTTTCATCTTGTTCTCATCCCAGGGCTATGTGCTCAGAGGCTGGGTGGACCTCACCTCAGGCAGGCCCCGCACTGCGAAGAAAGCCATCGAGTACCTGGAACAAGGAATTCAGGGCACCAAAGATGTGCTGGGGCTGATGGGAAAGGTGGGCAGCTGGGGCACTGGAGCCAGAGACCCACCAGGTACCCCCAGGCCAAGCCCTCAGTCTCCAGATGCCTCATCTGGTAGATGAGGAGCACAGGTCCAGAGAGGTTCAGCAACCAACTCAGGGTAGCACAGCAGTCCAAGGCCCACTCTGTTCACATTTCTTCCTGCTTGATCTGAGTTTCTGTCTCATCCGCATGGGGGTCTTCTCGGTCACTTTCCCAAGCACTGTCCTTCCTTGACCCTCTCAGGCTTTCTCGCCTCTTCCTTGGTTTCACTCAGTGCCCTTCTCCTTCTTTTCTTTTGGCCTTCCCACTTCACTTTTGTCTACCTGTTCAATCCATTTAGTGTGCTGTAAGAGAAGGGAGGTATATATTTTATGTGTTCTATATTTTCTGATCTTAAGTTTCTTTTTTCTCTTGTGACCCTCATTGACTTCATCTTTGAGAGAAAAAATATCCTCGTGTTTTCTTCTGACTGTATATATTTTTATTACAAAAGAATATGTACTTATTTAGGAAGACAGAGATCCAAAAAAAGTCAAAAGCTGAGTTACAATGGCAGGCTTCGTCTTACCACTCCAGAACAATGGAAGCATTTTAACACTGTCTCCTAGTCTTCTTCCAATACTTAAGTCCAGGGTGCGCATTAGCTTGGTTTTCTGGGTGCCAGAAAGCAATGGAGATGATTGTGGTGCTTATCACAGAGCACCAGGGTACCAGCACCTGTGGAAAGAGAAGGCAGGCTGTGAACAGTCACAGCAAAGGCCGCAGCCAACTCTGTGGAGAACTCTGGAGCCAGGATGCCCCTTCAGTGAGCTCCGCGTCGTGCCTTGACACGAGGTGGGCTGCCCCAGGGACGGGTGTGACCTGAGGCAAAGCGGCTTCCTTCAACCATGGGTAATTGCTGGAGGGACACTGTTGAGGCCCGTCAGCCGCCAACTCTCCTGCTCCTGATGGTAGGGGCTGAAATGTTTTGTATAATATTCAAAATGTCAGTTTGAACATGGATGTAGCCAGACCTCTATTGTATGGGCAGAATGTAATTTACCAGCCCAGTCCCCTGTTGTTTGGATATTGGGATTGTTTCTGGTTACGCACTTAAGTGCTGCAGTGAACTCGTTTATACATGAATCTTCATTATATAGAACAATCCACTTGTTTCTAATGACAGGTCTCTTAATGGGGGTTGCCGTAGGTCTAAGGGAAGCCAGCTTTTCAGAGTCCAATTTCAGGTCTTTTAGCAGCATTGCCCCGGCCCTCAGGGCCCCTGTGTCATGACTCTCAGGAGAACCTGGTGGCTGGTGTTGGCTGGCAGAGGCCGTGATCCCAGTCTGACAGGCTGTGAGAGATGAACAGCAAAAGAAACTCCACAGCCTTGCAGTAGAAGCAGTTGCCAGCAAACCCTAACTGACTCAGAATTGCTAAACTGGGCCTTGGCGAGCAATTTCAGTGATGAAATACAGAAAAGTGAATGGGAAATGAATGGGAAATTTATGGAACTGGAGGTGCCCAGTGACCTCACCTCTCCCCTTCAGGGTGACCTCGCATGGCCTTGCCCTATCCCAGGCCTGCTGAGTGTCCCAAGCTTGGGGCTTAGCCATCTGCCCGAAGCCCCTGCTCTTCCTGTCTGGGAACCCAAGGCTATTGTAAACCTTGATATGTCACTCCTTCTCCCAGGGACTTTGAGGGGCTGCTGGCCCAGCTGAGAGGGCCCACAGTGCCCATGTGTCAGGTTCTGTTTCTGTTTTCATGGAGACACTGAGACAACCCCCTCCCGCAAACTCCCTTCATGGCCACTGCCTTCATGGAGGCTCTTCTGTCTGGGTCCCGACAGGCGAGGTACTTCATGATGCAGCAGAACTACTCAGAGGCCCTGGAGGTGGTGAACCAGATCACCGTGACTTCAAGGAGCTTCCTGCCAGCCCTCATCCTGAAGATGCAGCTGTTCCTAGCTCGGCAGGACTGGGAGCAGACAGTAGAAATGGGACACAGGTGAGCTACTGCACCTTTCCAAGCCAAGGGCACTCACACGTATCTACCATCTCATGGGATGGGGAGGCAGGAGAACAACACAGGTAAATAGCGCCCATAGAGGAACTGGGAATTGTGCTATGGCCAAATTGGGAGGAGGAGGAGAGAGATGATGGGTGCAAGCAAATGAAATACTCATCATAATGTGAGGCTGGGAGCTGCGGCCTGTGATGGCTAAATCAAGAAACGGGGCTTATTGTTTAGAAGAGACAGGGAAGGACCCATCAAAAGATCTAAAATTTCTATTTTATATCATGAAATCTATATGATATTTGTATTCGAATTTATTAATTTATGCCTTTTTTGTTTTTTTTGAAAGTCTTGCTCTGTTGCCTGGGCTGGAGTGCAGTGGCATAATCACAGTTCACTGCAGCCTCGAACTCCTGGGCTCAAGTGATGCTCCCACCTCAGCCTCTCAGGAAGCTAGGACTATAGGCAAACACCCTTCACTTGCACTTCAGACCTTAGTCACATGGCCACACTTAAGCTGCAAAGGGAAGCTGGGAAATGTAGTCTTTATTCTGAGCAGCTTGTTCCTGGCTAATTTGGGAGTTCTATCGTTAAGAGAGGACAATCAGAAGTCGCCAACACACCATCTCAGCCTTGCTTATCAATACGCTCAGTTCTTGTGCCTCCTCTTCCTCCTTCAGAATCGTAGAAAAAGATGAAAGCAATATTGATGCTTGCCAAATTCTAGCTGTGCATGAGCTTGCAAGAGAAGGAAATATGACCACAGTAAGTTATTTGAAGACTCAGAAGGTGGGCCTTGAAACAGAAACAAGGAGGAACCCCTCATCACCTGTGCCCCTGACCCAAAGCCTTTGTAGGCAGCCCCTGGATCTCAGCTCCCCTGCCCCACCTCTGTACCCGCTGCCAAGGAGGCCTGCTCTGGTCTGACTCTTTGGGTTATGTAGTTTGGGAGTCAGGCAGCTGTGGGCAGTGGGACTGATGCTAGGCTCTGCCATGTGTTACGTGTGGAAGCCTAGGCAGGCGTCCCAGCTGGATAAGCCTCAGGCTTCCTGTTTGTAAAGTGACGTAATTCCACACAGCGGCGAGGTTGTTAGACGAACTAAATGTGACAAAAAGTGGGAGAGTTGGGAGCAGTAATTCCACCAGTGCTAACTGACGGTAGAAGTCATAGCAGTGTTTCCATATCAGGCAATGCCGTTTTATTTAGGGGTAGTTGGAATTGCCCAGGCACTGGCTGGGTAATACCTGGCCCTGAACATGCTCCTGAGTCTTGGAGTTTTCCAAAGAAACTGAAAATGGTCCTTAAATGCAGTCAGAAACACCTAGAATTCTTAGTGAAACCTCAGTGCCAGACAGGCTATCACTTTCAAAAAGAGGTTGTGGTTTTAGCCAAAGCATTGCCCTTTAGATAAGTGAAATACATTGCCTCAGTGGAGAGCATGGGAAACCAAGCGTCCCTAAGGAGGAGTCATGTGGGAAGGGGAAACTTCTGGTTCCTTCTGCACAGCTCTGAGACTGTGGGTTTTGTGGGATGGGGTGAGGTAGAAGGGAGAGTCCATATTTAGGAGGAACCCGCCAAAAGGGCCCTAGCCCTTTTCATCTCTGGGAAGGAATAAGAGAATAGGACTCTTCTCAGCTCCCTGTGACCCCAGAGCCCTAAGCAGGCCTTCCTGGGGCCTGAAAGTTAATCTCAGGGGCAGACTTAGCATTTACCTAACTGGAATTTAGCATTAGCCCCTCCTTCACTCCCACCTCAGACCTTGGCTGGCTATGCAGTTCTAATTTTTTTCATACTTACTGAACAGAGTGGACCCACAACCACGCTGGGTTTCACTTTTGGCACTTCTCTGCATCTGGGAACTAAGAATTCCTTACTCCTGGGTGGGAGTGGGAAAGAACCTAAACTTTGGAATCTGTCAGTGACCAATTGCTCAACCCTTCTGACCTTTGCTGTGTTGGACAGGGAAGTTTGGATAGTTATACTGACTTACATTTGACTCATGTCAAAATGGAGCAGAGGCTTCTGGGCCGGCATGCTTAGTTTGTGCTGGCCTGGCAGGCTGCACGTGGACGCAGTGAGGACTAGCTCCTGGCTCTGCCTGGGTGGGTCCCAGAGCACAGGCTCAGGATCCGGGCCACTCTGTGGGTTAGCCCTGCTCTATAAGGAGCGGTCAGAAAAAAGAAAAGACAAATTCAGGAACAGAGGGGCAGTGCCAGCTCTGGGTGAATAGTGTTCCCAGGAGCTCCACCTATGGGCCTTTGAAGTAATTCTGATGCCTGAGCCCCTCCAGTCCACTGGAATCTGAATTTCTGGGGGGGGTTGTGCCTGGGCATGGAAGTAATTTTGATGCCTGGGCCCCTCCAATCCACTGGAATCTGAATTTCTTGGGGGTTGCGCCTGGGCATGGAAGTAATTCTGGTGCCTGGGCCCCTCCAGTCCCCTGGAATCTGCATTTCTGTGGGGGTTGCGCCTGGGCATGGAAGTAATTCTGATGCCTGGGCCCCTCCAATCCGCTGGAATCTGCATTTCTGGGGGTTTGCGCCTGGGCATGGAAGTAATTCTGATGCCTGGGCCCCTCCAGTCCACTGGAATCTGCATTTCTGGGGGGGTTGCGCCTGGGCATGGGTGTTTTTTAAATCTCCCAGCCGATGCTACTGTGCAGCCAGGGTTGAGGACCATGCCCAAATCTGACTGCACCTTGCATGTTGACATTCTCTGTTTTGTCCTCGCAGGCTACCAGTCACGTTCGAAATCTGATTAAGGCACTAGAGATGAGGGAGCCCCAAAATCCAAGCCTCCATCTTAAAAAAATTCTTGTGGTTAGCCGACTGGTAAGAAGGTTCTTTTCTGGTTCTGAAATGGTGCGTCTCCCTGCTTTCCTTAGAGGAGGCCTGTGCTCCCCCAGGAAGCTCCTTGAGTGCCTTGCCCCTCCCTCCTGGCTCAAACATGTCCTTTCGGGGTAGTGGCTTATAGCCTACTTGCCTCTGGCTGATAACTGTGACATGTGAACTCTATGTCCTTAGCCTAGGCACCCCTCAGAGGTGCCATGAAGAGCAGGGAGATGGGGTCTGACAGTGCTTTTAGAGTGGGCTATGCCTTTTTTAGGGAATGTGGGTGATATCACAGCTATAATGCAGCAGAGCCACGCCCAGCTCCAGCCTCCAGTGCCTGGGCACCCAGCTCCCATATTCTTTTCCATGGAAGTGACCTGGGAATGGCCTGCCCAGACCTCTCAAACATCAGGAAAGGTCCAACTAGACCAGGTTGCCAACAAATCTGTGTCTCTTTCAGACCCTTCAGCCCCAAAGCAAGATTTACTAGAAGTAGTTGCCATAAGAATGAAGGCAGCTCTGGGCCCTCAGGAGCCAGTACTGTGCAGTGGTATACCACCAAGACACAACTCTCCCTCTGTGTGAAGATTCTCTCTGTCTTGTTCTCCACACGTGACAGGGAACATGGCTGATGGAAGCCTTTGGGGCCACTTCTTAATACTGAACACAAAGAAGTTCTTTCATTCAGCTTCAATTTTTGAAAAACCTCTTGGTGAATCCTTAGACCAATTACTGTGGCCAGACAGGGGATAGGTCCCTCAGAGGACCCTGTGGCTAGAGGCAGGTTCCACAGATGTGGCCAGTGAGAGGTTCCTTGGGAGCCAGACAGCTCCACAGACCCGGCTGCCCAGACACAGAGTACCTCTTGGGCTCTCCTGAGCCTACCCAGCTGTGCCTGCCAAAGTGTCCCCCATTTCTGACATGACCTTGCTCATCCAGGCTGGACTGACTGGACTCCCCATTCCCATCTTCCTGTTCTTGCAGTGTGGAAGTCACCAGATGATTCTAGGGCTAGTGTGTAGTTTCATCGAGCACACCTTCATGGCCACCCCCCTTCTATGCCCATGTGGCCATAGAACTGGGCTATCTCTTCATCCTGAAGAACCAAGTGAAAGAGGCCTTGCTGTGGTACTCAGAGGCCATGAAACTGGACAGTGACGGCATGACTGCTTTGACAGGTGTATGCAGGCGGGGCAGGGCTTGGGATGGGTGTTGGGAGCCAAACCGGGTGGCTTCCATGGGTCCAGGAGAGACGTGCTGGAAAGCCTTCTCCTTGGAGGGTATGTGCGTTTGAGGGTGCAATGTACGATGGAGTGTCTTTCTGGGAATGCACAAGTATAGATGTAAGAGGCACAGGAATCCTCAGAGGTATGGTCAGAGTCACTCTGATCTCCAGCAGACCTCCAATGTCTGTCTACACTCTGACTCCTCCGGAAGACTGACAGGCTGAACCTTACACTCAGCGGACCCTGCCTCTTCTCAGGCTGCCCAGGCCAGTGTTGCAGACAGCTCTACTCACCATCAGTCCCCACACGCAGAGCTTCTAGATTCGCTTCTGTAGACCCTCCTCCAGGGCCCTGAGCTGAAAGACCACCAAAAAGAGTGGTTCTGAGAGTTATATATTTCCCTGTCTGTCTAGGTACTTTTAAAAATCCTTTCTATAAATGTCAAATGAACTTCTACAGCGCCATTTTCATTGTACACATTTTTTAAAGCCCCCTACTCCATGGTCTGTGGTGAATTCTGAAACAGCAGTGTTTGGTTTGAGGTGAGGAAGTTGTGCGGTCCAGTGCTCGAGGCAGGCCGGCTCTTGCCCTGGCTCTCAGTAACTGTGTCTGGGGCCAAATCACTTCTCCTTTCTAAACTCCAGGCTCCTTGTCTGCACAGTTCAGTTATCAAAGTAGTTGATCTTGACCTTCTGGTTCGACACGTCAGGCTGACCTCAGATCCCTGCTTTCCCTCTGACCCCAACTCCCATGAAAATAATGAAAGATATATTTAAAGGGTGAGTCGGGCGTAGTGGCTCACACCTGTAATCCCAACACATTGGGAGGCTGAGGCAGGTAGGTCATTTGAGGTCAGGAATTTGAGACCAGCCTGGCCAACATGGTGAAACCCCATCTCTACTAAAAACACAAAATTTAGCCAGGTGTGGTGGCAGGCACCTGTAATCCCAGCTAATTGGGAGGCTGAGGCAGGAGAATCGCTTGAACCTGGGAGACGGAGGTTGCAGTGAGCCGAGATGGTGCCGCTGCACTCCAGCCTGGGCCACAGAGTGAGACTCCACCTCAAAAAAAAAGAAAGCGAGTCCATTGCAGCCCTAAAAACAAAAAAGTACCTTCTGTGGACGAGAAGCTTTGAAGAATTTCTAGAAGATGGAAGGCAAATGGTACCAAATACATGGGAATTCCAAGTAGATCTAGAAACCCATCGGCTAACATAGGCAGAGATGGGTTAGCTAATTAATTTAGTAAAGACTTTACCAGCTTTCCCCAAAGAGTTCCAGGCAGAACCAAAACTGGAAAACAGGAGCTCAGGGTCACCAGAGGCTGAGTGTGAAAGCATGCCATGGGCAGTGAGAGCGATCACAGGAGGATGACTGGAACCGGGCCCCAGCCAGAGGCTAGAATCCAGGAGGTGTGTATTGGGCGTTGGGGCAGGAGGGAGAGGAGCAGAACTCTGGATGATTTCCCTCCATCACCAGCGACACAAAGGACAAAAGGACTTGGCTGCTCAGCACAGAAGCAAAATTCCCTAGAATGTTCCTCTACCAGGTTGAGTCCTTCTCTACTTCCTCCTTCAAGGGGGAGAGCCCCAGTGGTTAGCCAGAGGAAAGTCCGCCGGTCAGGACGTCTGTGCCACTCTCCCCGCCCAAGCCGAGCCCAGTCGTGTGTTCTAGAGTTACCATATTCTCTCTCCATGCTGTCTGGCAGTCGGTGACCTTACAGTGCGTGAAATGTGCCTAGCTGCTGACCCTCATCATTCTAGTCCCTTCTTTACAAATCTGCCAGTGGTCTGAAAGATGAGCAAGTGGAGCCTGCAGAGCAGTAGCCTCTAAGGAGCAGAGTTAAGGCGAGTACAGAAAAGACTTTTCCTCCCAGAATTCCTTCAGTTTGGAGAGGCTATTGTGTCAATAAGTAAAGAATATGCTGCCATGAAAAGGGTGCAGGAACAAAAAAGAGTTGCCAAAAATCAAAAATGTTACTGCAAAAAAATTTTGTAGATGGGCCAAATAGTGGGGTGGATGTAACTGAAAACTAAGGCGGTGAATTAGGAAGACAGTCAAGAATAAATATACCCAAGTAGCCGAGAAGTATCTGTAGAAGTAGAAGAGCTTGCTTCAAATGGAGATTTGACCTCCCAACATCAAAACATTTCACAAAACCACAGCAATTAAGTCCCTTCGAGGCCAGCACTGACTGGAATAAGAAATAGATAAATGGGAAGTAACAGGCCTTATTTCAAACTGATAGGTTGTTCGGCAACTCCTAGTTAGACACCCTGCTATCCATTATGAAAAGGAAAGATAAGCTTTTATCTTACACCACACTTAAAAATAAATTTCAGATGAATTAAGTATTAAACGTAAAAATTAAATGAAATGTGGGTTTCCCTGGAGATTGTAAACCTAACTCCGAACTTGGAAGCTGCAAAGTTTGGCTTTGTGGCTCTACGTGGAGAAAAAAAAAAAAAGAAAGAAACTGCAAAGGAAAATATTTTACCAATTTGACTATATATAAACTAATCACTACATGTCAAGATACCGTAAAAATATAGAGTAAATGGCAAACTAATAGAAAACACTTGCAACAAAGGTTTAATAAAACATAAAGAGAAAAAAACCACCCCTGCCAAAAAAAAAGAAAAACAGGCATGCTCTGAACAGAAAATTCACAGTAGAAAGGAAGAGGCTACTGGAAATAGGAACAGATGTTCATTCTCCCTAACAGTTAAACAGGTGCTGAATAAAAACTAGTTACTTTTCATGTTGCAGACTGGCAAACATTAAAGCATGTCTGAGGTTATGAAGAAAGGGTATTTTAAATTCTTGATGGTAATATGAGTTCAGGCATCTTTGAGGGCAAGTTGGCTTATCTATCAGCATTTTAAATACGTGTGCCCTATCACCCATCAGCTCTCCCTCAGGAATTTGAGCATATGTAAATGTTCATCATAGCACTGCAGTATCTAAATACCAAAAACAAAGTACATGTGAAATCAGATGTCCTTCAGTAGGGCAATAGTTAAATTGTTACATCCACAGTGACATACTATGTTGACATCAAAGAGAAAGGGGTAGGTTTGTGTGAAGAAATGGGAATACGACTATCATATACAAAGTTTTTAAAAAAAAAGCAGATTGCGGCTGGGCACGGTGGCTCTCGCCTGTAATCCTAGCACTTTGGGAGGCCGAGGCGAGTGAATCACCTGAGGTCAAACCAAAGCCAGCCTGGCCAACACGGTGAAACCCCGTCTCTACTAAAAATACAAAAATTAGAATTGGCTGAACTTGGGGGCAAAGATTGCAGTGAGCCGAGATCATGCCACATTATTCCAGCCTGGGTGAAAGAGTGAAACTCCATCTCAAAAAAAAAAAAAGAAAAAAACAGCAGATTGTAGGGTGGTATGTGTGAAATGAGATTCCCTTTGTGTATGTATGTGTTTTTAAGCCCATTGGGACGCTCCCATGTGTACATGTAAATGTATACGTCTGAGGTGTCTATGCAGAGGTAACGTGTAAGTACGTAGAAAAGCGTTTGAAGGAAGGTACCTCAGATTGTTCCTAGTGGTTATCTCTAGAGAGAGGCATTGTTAAAGCCAGAACGTGAGCCAGGTGTTTCCCTGGATTTGGGAATTGCTGCCTTAGGATTTGAACTCTTGACCATGAGCAGCATTTCTCTTGTAAGTTTGTAGAGATGTTGGAAAAGATCCCCTGCCCTGAGACACTTTCCTTCCACTGTGTTATCCGCGCTCCTTGACCTCATGGGCTGCTGGCTGTGCTTCAGAGCTAGCCGCTTATCCTTGTTTTGTCCCACTTGCAGGGATCATCTGGTGTCATATCTTAGAAGGCCGCCTGGAAGAAGCTGAGCAGCAGCTGGAATTCCTGAAGGAGGTGCAGCAGTCCCTTGGGAAGTCTAAGGTCAGAGCTCCCTGGGGGCATGGGTTGCTCCAAGATGATGTCCCCTGCTGTCCTCCCACCCCCCAATTTCCAAAAGCAGCCAAGGTGGCCTGGACCTTCACTTTGCCCCTGCCTCCCAACTCTGCCCAGGCTGGCATTGCTGGTCCTCTCTTCCACAGGTGCTGCTTTTCCTCCAAGCCCTCCTGACGTCCAAAAAGCACAAGGGGGAGCAAGAGGCCACAGCGCTCCTGAAGGAGGCCGTGGAGCTTCGCTTCTCCGGCATGCGAGACCTCCCTCTTGGCTCTGAGTACCTTGAAAAGCTGGACCCCCACTTCCTGGTCTGCATTGCTAAGGAGTACTTGCTCTTCTGCCCCAAACAGGTTAGGGGAAGGCCTGTCTTCATGGTGGGGATCTAGAGTACAGGTTTGGATGGTGCCCACCTGAAGGGCAGAGGCAAGGACTTTACCTGGCCAGTCACAAGTAAGGATGGGGTGAGCCTTGCGCTTTTCAGACGCAAGCGTACAGCTCACAGGTCCCCTGGAAGGTTGTTCCAGTGCAGATTCTGATTCTATAGTGCGGTCTAAAACCCTGCATCTCTAACAGGCTCCCAAGTGGCACTGATGCTGCTGGTCCAGGACCACACTTAGAAGAATAGGGCACAGGCCCATGGCCCTGCCTTGGTCCCAGACAAGAACTTGGCCTCCTTTTCTGCAGGAGCCCCCTAAGAAGTATGTTAGTGCTGACTTGTTTGTCCTGCTCTTCCAGCCGGTCAGGATTCTTTGTGAGCAAGGATAACATTTTTATACATCTTAATATTCCCCCAGTGCCTTGTCATGAGTCATTCAGCAAATATTTCTTGCGTGCACTAATACATGCCAGACACCAGTCTAGGTACCAGGCACACAACAGCAAACAGACCGAGGTTCCCACTCTCTGGAGCTCATGCTCTATGATGACACAGAGGATAATAAATAAGTGTGGAATAAAGCAAAATCCCTTCACTGACTGTTTTCTGAGAGCTCCAGGAGTCTCTCTTAGAATAGGGCAAACCTACCCCCACCTCCACCACCATGTTCCTGCAGCCCAGGTTTCCAGGCCAGATCGTGTCTCCACTTCTTCAACAAGTCGCTGTGATCTTGAATCCTGTAGTCAAAGCAGCACCAGTCCTCATCGACCCCCAGTATTTGATGGCTCAGGTCAGGTATTACTCAGGTGAGCGGGGGGTCCTGACAGCCAGGTGGGGCCTTGCAAGTACGTAATGGAGCTTTGTGTCCATAGGCTCCTTGCCTGGGATGGATACCACACACACACACACACACACAAACACACACACACCACACCACACACACACCCCACACCTCACATACCACACACACCACACACACACCACACACACACACACACACACATACCCCACACACCACACACCACACACACACACCACACCACACCACACACACACACACACCCCCCACACCACACATACCACACACACCACACACCACACACACACACACACCACACACACCCCACACACCACACACCCCCCACACACACCACACACCACATCCCGCACCACACACCACACACCCCACACCACACATCACACACACACCCCACACCCCACACCACACATATCACACACAGACACACACACACACCACACACACCCCACACATGCACCACACCACACACACACCACACACACACCCCACACACACCACACATCACACACACCACACATACCACACACCCCACACACACCACACACACACACATACCCCACACACCACACACACCACACACCACACACACACCCCACACACACACATGCACACCACACATCACACACACCCCACACACCCCACACACACACCACACCACACATACCACACACACAACACACACATCACACACCACACACACACCCCACACATACATCACACCCCACACCACACACACCACACCACACATACCACACACACAACACACACACATAGAGACACACACACACACAGGCTCCTTGCCTGGGACATGACACACACACACACGCATGCACACACACACTGATGCACAGGCACATGGCCCTGCAGACCTGCCTACTCCCAGCCTCCATCCGCTAGTAAGCTTCCTGACCTCTCACCAGCAGGGGTCTCTCCCACCCAGGCCTTTGTGGATTTACTAACTTGATCTGTGCAGGTAATAGTTATTGAATTTCTTCTGAGATACAGTAGTACCAAAAATAGGCAAAAGTTCCCTCATGGACCTTGCATTCTAGTAAGGCGAAATTGACAACTCAGTGCAGGCTCCATGAGGGAGCACATGGTGCTTTTTGCCAGAACATGGTAGTGCTGTGGAAGCAGGTAAAGCGGGGAGTGATGCCGGGGCGGCAGGGTTGCCGTGGTGAAAAGGTATCCAGAAAGGCCTTGTGGAGAAGCGAGCACCTGTTCCATCAGGCCCTCAGAGCCTCCAGGGGCCCTTTCACCTTCTCCCATCTCAAGGCCCAGACCCTGGAGAGAGAGGGGAGGAGAGGGAAATCCTGCCATGGTGCTCATTGTCCTCTCTGACACAGAGCCCTCCCTGAAGTACTGTCTCCCTGTGGCCTCTCACAGCATCCTACCTGCCTACAAACCAGGCTGATCCCTGGTGTTCTGGGGGTGTCCAAGGGGATCAGAATACTGTGGCCATGTGTCTGTCTGCTGCTACTGCATCATGGGGTTGCCCGCTGCTGAGAGCTCTCCTGTCTTCATCCGTGGTCCTCCCTATGTTCATTTGGGTGCCAGCTTCAAGGTATCCGGGATACAAGGCCAGGGTGAGAGGACTTACCCTGGGTGCTGGCATCTGCCAGCAGATTTGGGCCCAAAGCAAGGTCTCCAGCTGCGTAGGTTGCCACGGTGACCTCTTCACATTTCCACACCACGTAGGGAGGAGCAGGGAAGCTTGGGACCCAGAAGCAGGTGCTGCTTACCCACCAGGTTATGGATCCCAAGTAGGAGCTGTTGAGAGACCTGACTGCAAGGGAAGAAAGTGCCCCTACCAACTCATCACACGCCACCCCTAGGCTGCTGCTACCACCCTGTGCCAGCCTATGCAGGGAGGCCCTTCAGCCCCCAAGTGCCAGGGAGTTCAGCATTGAAGCTCAGGAACCCAGTGGGCCTGGACATCAACACCAACTTTGTCCCTTCCAAGCTGAGTGGCTTACATCACTGGAGCCCAAGGTTCCACATCTGAAAAAACAAGAACAGCAGCACCAACCTTGCAGGACTGGGCAAGTAGTCAGTCAGACTTTCTAAAGTGCTTTGCAAGTGTCCAACACAGAGCTAACAGTTGCTGTGACTACTAGGTTTTGTTCCTCTTTTAGGTGTGGGAATTGAGACTGAATGTGTTCCCCTGAGCTTCTGGATGGAGCAGTGAAGTGACTTAGCTGTCTCCCTGAGGGTTACAGAGACAAGAAGGGTGTTACACTGAGGTTTGAGTTTCCTGGCTTTTGTCCAGGTCTAGGAAACAACTGTGTCGTTTTAATTTTAGAATGGACCCCTGAGTGAAGCAGAACAAAACTGGCTAAAATACTCAACTTTGGATATTTCTGGGGAAAAGGACATGTAAAATTCATCTGCCTGTGCATGTCAGGCCTTAGGAGTCCCTGGGGAGCCCTCATGTAGGGGTCTGTGTATTCTTTCTAGGAGAGCTGGAGAACGCCCAGGGCACCCTGCAGCGTTGCCTGGAGCTGGACCCCGCCTCCGTGGATGCCCATCTCCTCATGTGCCAGATCTACTTGGCTCAGGGCAACTTTGGCATGTGTTTCCACTGCTTGGAGCTGGGTGTCAGCCACAACTTCCAGGTGGGTGTCCTGTCCTCCTCTCCGCACCCTAAAGCCCAGCTAGCTGCAGACCCCGTTTGCTTCGGAGAGTAGCCTCGGGGGCTCGTTGTGTCCAACAGATCTTTCTGCTGGTCCAAAGGAGGGGTAGCCTCGGTGGGCTCCTGAGGCTTTCTGTGACCTGGCGGCTGTGAGCAGCAGTAGCAGCAGAGTGAACTGGAGCCTCGCACTGTGCTGCACTCAGGTCCGAGATCACCCACTCTACCACCTCATAAAGGCCAGGGCCCTCAACAAGGCTGGAGACTGTCCAGAGGCCATAAAGACCGAAAATGGTCATCAAATTGCCAGCCCTGGAGAAGGAAGAAGGCAGGAAGCTCCTCGGGCCCTCTGTGCAGCCCAGCCAGCGGGCATGCATCTTACTGGAACTGGTGGAGGCCCTCAGGCTGAATGGGGAGCTGGTAAGAAATGCCATGCTCTCTTCCCTGGCGATTGGGGCACACTGGAGGCCCAGGGCAGGCCCAGGAACCAGGTTCTTTGATTCTGCCCAGTGTCTACTTGTGCATCAAGTGGAAGGTCTGTTTGACTCCCATGTTTTAGCACGAGGCCACCAAGGTCATGCAGGACACCATCAATGAGTTCACCGGGACGCCGGAGGAGAACGGCATCACCATTGCCAACGTGGACTTGGTCCTGAGCAAGGGCAATGTGGACATGGCGCTGAACATGCTGAGGAGCATCACGTCCAAGCAGTCCTGCTACATGGAAGCCAGAGAGAAGATGGCCAACATCTACCTGCAGACCCTCAGAGACAGGCACCTCTACATCGGATGCTACCGGTGAGCCCCGCAGGCAGCACAGTGACAGCTCCTTCTCTGATGGTATCAGAGAAGGAGTGTTTCCTTCAGATGGCGTTTCTCCAGAATGTGTCCTTGGAGTGTAGTGGATAAATGTATGGAATCGTCCATGGGTTACCATTTGAACATGAAAGGCCAGTAAGTCCTGCTCGTGGATGAGTTCTGAGGATACAGAATTGAATTGGCCCTGAACCCTGCTTGCCTCCCCCTTACCCGTTTTCACTCCTGCTTGGTGGGAGACTGTGGGCCTGGTTCTCAGAGCAGACACACTGAAGCTCCAAGCTGCCGTCTTTGTATGATTTGGTGTTGGGACTTCCAAGGGACCTTCCTCGTCCCTGTCTTCTGGCAGAGCTTCATCTAAGCAATTTAAAGTGGGCACTGGGGGTGCTGAGGGAGTAGGGAAGGCTCTCCAGCAGTGGAAACCAGTGAACAGTATGGAGGCACGGCCAGAGTGGAGTTTTAGAAAGAGTGACGTGGAGAGGGAACTGGAGGGATAGGGGTGGAGTGAGAGGAACAGGTGGAGGGCTTGGCCGTGGCCTAACTGCAGAGATGGGTGTGGAGAGCCTGACTCAGGTAGCTAGTTCAGTCCCTCGTGCACAGGGGGCTTTCTGTACAGATTGGTTAGTGAATGAATAAATGTCAGCCAGAATCAGTGGGAAGGAAGTGAAGGAGATGACTTCAGAAGCAGGAGGGGTGTGTGAGCCTGAGATAAGCTTTCGGTTACTCTTGCTTGCAGTGAGCTCTGTGAACATCTGCCTGGCCCCCACACCAGCCTGCTGCTGGGCGATGCTTTCATGAGCATTCTGGAGGTGAGTGAGAGGCCTCACAACCTTGCCAAGTGGCCCCCAGGCTCACTTCTCCCATGGGAGAGAAGAGAAGATCCAGAGACACTTTTTCCACCAACCTGAGAAGGCTCTGGAGGTCTATGATGAAGCCTATAGACAGAACCCACAGGATGCCTCCCTGGCCAGCAGAATTGGGCAAGCTTATGTGAAGGCCCACCAGTATACTGAGGTCAGGCTGGGCTGGGGCGTGAAGGGGTGGGGAGGGCCACCTTCCACAGGGAAGGTGGAGGACGGTGCGTGACTGGGGAGCTCTGGATGGGAGGAGAGTGCCTGAGTTTCCACTCAGCTCCTTGCTGAATGGGGTACTAAGGGAAGAACTCAGCAACTTTCTGCCCCCAGCTGTACCTGCTCCAGCTGAGGCTTACACCCTGTGCCAGCTGAGAGGAGCGCCTTTTCACCTTAGGCTTCTGTGTTCTGGAGGGACACACTGGTGTGGTGGCTGCTGAGGGAAACATGGTGTCAGGCACTGAAGCACAGAACCAGACCAGAGGCTAATAGTCATTGTTTGCACTAAGGCAACTGAGTATTATGAGGCTGCTCAGAAGATTAATGGACAGGACTTTCTGTGCTGTGATCTGGCTGAACTGCTCCTGAAGTTAAAGAAGGCCAATAAAGCAGAAAAAGTTTTGAAGCAGGCACTGGAACATGGCGTTGGTGAGGCAGTATTCTAACTCATTGCTAGCATCTGGAGCAGGCATACTCCTCCCCCACTCCTCGTTAGCTGGATTCCTGAGTCCAGCCCTCCCCACCCACCCAGCTTCCCTGGAGCCAGTGAACTAACACTAATTTGAGTTTCCATTTAACAGTCCAAGACATCCCATCCATGATGAATGATGTTAAGTGCTTGCTTTTGCTGGCAAAGGTTTACAAGAGCCAAATAAAAGAAGCTGTGATAGAAACTTTGAAAAAGGTAATTGATAAGTGGACTCAAGCTCTTTATCTGCCATCTGCTGATGGGGGCTGAAGGAGGGAGGAGAGACCTGTAGGTCTGGAAGGCCCGGACCTCTTCCTTAAAAAAGGGCCTAGGTTAGGCCGGAGGCAGTGGCTCACACCTGTAATCCCAGGTGTGAAGATTGGGGAGGCAGAGGCGGGCGGATCACCTAGGGTCAGGAATTTGAGACCAGCCTGACCAATATGGTGAAACCCTGTCTCTACCAAAAAATACAAAATTAGCCAGGCATGGTATCGTGGGCCTGTAGTCCCAGCTACTCGGGAGGCTGAGGCACGAGAATCACTTGAACCCGGGAGGTAGAGGTTGCAGTGAGCCAAGATCACGCCATTGCACTCCAGCCTGGGCAACGAGCTAAACTCCGTCTCAAACAAACAAACAAACAAAAACACCTTCACTTATTTTCCCATCTTGGTTCATTCAGTGGTGGTGCACTAACACGCTCTGAGCTGGGCTGGGCTGGGGAAGGCAGGAAGTAAGAGTGCCTTTGCCCTCAGGGGTGACAGTAGAGATAATGATGACAATGACAGTAGTTCCTGCTTTTGGTTACCTTCTGTGCTACAGTTCTCTAGGCTTTTTGCTTTGATTGAATAATCACAGTAGCCCTTTGTGATAAGCATTGTGACAGTCCCATGTAACAGACAAGTCTCTAGGAGGTTGAAAATGTGCTCAAAGTTAGCTTCAGTTGTGTTAGTCTGTGTTCTGTTGGCTTATACCAGAATACTTGAAACTGGGTAATTTATAAATTTCTAGAGTTCTGGAGGCGGAGGAGTCCAAGGTGGAGGGGCCACATCTGGTGAGATCCTTCCTGCTTGGGGGAAGGGGACTCTGTAAAGACTGCAGTGCAGGGCATCACATGGTGGGCAGGGGCGCCGGGCGTGCTAAGATGCTTGCTGAAGCCTCTCACCCTCTTCTTATGAAGCCACCCACTAATCCATGAGTGCTTTCATCCATTTATGAGGGCAGGTGCCTCATGATCCAGTCACCTCTCAAAGGCCCCAGCTTTCAATGCTGCCACATTGGGGATGAAGTTTCCAGCATGTGACATTTGGGGTTGCGTTCAAACCACAGCAACAGTCGTGTTGCTTATCAGCAGGGATAGGATTTTGTTGTGTGAACATCGTAGAAGGTACTTTCACACACCCAGATGGTATGGCTGACTTCACACCTAGGCTAGTGTAGCCTACTGCTCCGAGGCTGCAAACCTGCACAATACGTTACTCTACTGAATACTGCAGGCAATCGTAGCATCATGAGAAGTATCTGTGTATCTAAACATAGCTGAACATAGAAAATAGACACCAAAGATACCGTATTAACTGTATGGAACCAGCATCCTGTATGCGTTCTGTCATTGGCTGAAGTGATGGAGCTGAGATCTGAGCGAGGTCCAGCCTGTCCCAGCTCATGTGCGTTCCGCACTGGCTGCCTCTGATCCAAGAGCCCCCAGCCATTCCTTTCACATCTTCCTCTCTTTTTTTCCCCCAGGTGTGAGGCCTCAAACTTGTTCCTAGAGGGTGCTCTCATTCTAGAGGAAGAGCCCTTTCCCTGACTCCTAGAGATGAGTTACCCTCTTCTTTACCACTGGATTCCCATTGCTCTTTTCGGCCCTTCGGGAGCCAAGTGCTGACTGCTACCCACGTCCAGCTTACCCCTGGCATCATCATTCCCTCTTGCCCTGGTGTTCTCTGCTTACTCACTGGTCATTTTGTGTGGTAAATATTTGTGGGTACGTCCTCAAATTCCCAGCAGGACAGCATACAGAACAAGCAGCCTACTGTGTGCCTTGAGCGCCTACTGTGTGCTAGTTCTAGCCGGTAGTGCAGCGAAGTGAAACAAAGCGGGCTAAGTTTTATCTGAGTACCTTCGCTTCCACTCAGGCAGCGCCGGCTTCCCTCGTGTGTACTCAGCCAGTGACTTTGCCTATTCAGAGTGATCCAGATTTGCCCAAGGGCACTTAAGATGTCACTTTTCATACTTCTGGCTCTGAATTAAGAGCTTGGGGCTTCCTGTGAACTGGTGTGTCAGGCTCTGAGTTTCTGATCCTGGCTTGATCGGTTTCCCCAGGGCTTGGACCTCCAGTCTCGGACACTGAAACGAATTCCACTGGAGCAACCAGAAATGATCCCTTCCCAGAAGCAACTGGCAGCCTCTATCTGCATCCAGTCTGCGGAGCACTACCTGGCAGAGAAAGAGTATGACAAGGCGGTACGGTCTTATGAGGATGCCCTCTCCTACTTGCCCACTGACAACAAGGTGAGTGGCCCTCAAAGCAAGAGGTTTGCTTTCCCTCTCAGGGCACAATCTTTGCTGAGCTCCCTGACCAGGTGCCAGGGCCGTTCCTTCTCCATTCTTCCTGAGGAGTCGCAGATATGATGGGCATGGGAAGCCAGCTAGCAGTGGCCCCTGGGGTCAGGTGCCTGCCTCTGCTGACCCCGGGGCCTTGCCTGCAGCAGCCCTTGGAGCAAGATCTCACCTTGGACAGCCGAATATGGAGGGTGGAGTGGGGAAGACATTTCTGAAAGTCACATTAGTCTGACATCTTCAAGTCCCCCTTGGAGGTGGGGAGATGAGGGTTGTAGCTGCCAGGGCACTTTGGGTCCAAAGTGCAGGCTGAGCTTCCGAGAGGGTCTAGAGTTGTGAGGGAGGTGTGGCTCCAGGTAAGGGAACCATGTTTGGAGTTCAAGCTGACACAGTAGATGAAGAGCTCGGTGACAGATCCATTCATTCATTTAATACTCACTCATTTAACAGATACCTAATGTAATATGTGCCAGTACTGTACCAGGCTCTGGACACATGTTGGGGCAAGGCTTGGTCACTGCCCACAGACTACCTTTGGGCAAGGGCATGTAGATGACAGCACAGGCAGCACTAATGCCATGCGGTACCTGCTGGCAAGGGGGTGCAGGGCACCATGGGAACTCAGAGGAATGGTACCTGCCCCAGAGTCTGGGGCAAGAGGCTCTCAGACCAGTGAGACCAGAGTTGAAGCTGAAGGATGAGTGTGTTAGCTTGGCCTAACTTTCAGAGGTTAGTAAGACACAGGGCGTGACTGGAGAACTGGGTAGGAGAAGCAGAGGGCCAGAGGCCTTCACTCAGGGAATCTGAGACATATGTTGAAGGCAGAGCTGATGGAAGTGGGTATGAGGGAAAGAGCTGCCAAGGACATTCCAGGGGTTTCCCGTGGTGTTGCTCAGTTAGTTATGTCCGGCCTTGTCCCAGGTGATGCTAGAGCTGGCGCAGCTCCACCTGCTCCAGGGGCACCTGGACCTGTGTGAGCAGCACTGTGCCACCCTAATGCAGACTGATCAGAACCATGAGACCGCTGCTGTGGTAGGCAGCCCCAGTACCTGCTCCATCCCTCCCTCTCTCTCCGGGGTCCCTGTGACCAGATGTGGGCTGCTTCCTAGCCCCATAGCCTCAGATGCCTCACTGACACACCTCTGAGGAGCTGTCAGACAGAGAGGACTCAGTGCTGCACCTACTCTGCCCTTTAGCAGGAAGGGGTGGGCTGGCTGGCAGTGGGCAACAGCAACCTCCTGGGCCAGTCTAAGGTGGGGTGAGGTTGATTCACTCCAGGGGAAGCCACATCCACTGTGGGTGGCGGCAAGGGCGGGACAGGTTCCTGGGGCTTTGGGAAAAGCCCTCCCAGTCCTACCTCTCTGCTCCCTGTCATTCAGACCTCCTCTAGGGCTGGCCCAGGAGCAGAAGCTGAGCCCCTGCAGAGCAAGGAGGGGTCCTCGTCTCTACCTCTGCTGCCTGGCAGTTCTCAGAATGGGTGGAGAGGCTTCCCCTGTAGGCGGTCAAAATGCCCCACTGGTTTCTACCCCTGGCCTCACCTTCCCACATCCATCCTCAACCCAACTCTCCTTGTCCCCCACTTTGGGAAGTCCTCACCTTCTGGGTGGGGGCCTGAGGAACTCTCAGGTTTCTCCTGTGGCAGCTTCTCCCAAGGCCTAGGGAGGCTGCCTCACAAGTCCTTTTCTACCTTCCCTTCTTACCACCATCACCCCCATGCTCTCCGCCTCCCCCTATACCCATGCAAGCTGCCACTGTTGGGAATCTGGAGCCTTGTGTGTTTTCTGATAGCTGATGGCTGACCTGATGTTTAGAAAGCAGGAACATGACACAGCCATCAATCTCTACCACCAAATCTTGGAGAGAGCGCCAGGTAATTCCACCCATGGAGACTGCCTGCATCAGTTCCCTCTGAGCAAAAGCTGCTCTCCCAGAGAAGGGTGGGCCCTCTCCCTCCTTCCTGACTGGGCAGAGGAAGCCCCTTCCTCCCTGATTGTTCCAGAGAAGCAGGAAACTGATAAAGGCCCAATGGAACGTGCTGGCCCTTCCCGAGTCCAAGGGGCCAGTTCCGGATCTCAAGGACTTGGCACTGGACCTAGGACAGCCTGTCTGTCCCCAAGTCACAGCCCCTGGGGCTCAACACAGTCATCTTTTGAGGTCACAGCCACCTGGAGGGGACTAGAAATTCTCCCGTTATATAGCTTCATCCCCATTCGCTGCAGTGTAAAACTGCCCCTTCTTGCTGGGAAAAGGGGCCAGACCTGAGGCTCAGGCTGGAGCTCTGGGAGGCACATGGCAGTGTGCTCATAGGCCCAGCAGATCACCGTGGCGAGGAGCATGGGTCCTGGGGCCAGGCTGCCTGGGTCTGAGTCCTGGTCTAGCACTTACTGGTTACGTAACTTCCGTTAAAGTACTTCTCTGTGCCTCGGTGACCTCATCTGTAAAACAGATACAGTAAGAGTGCCTACCTCATCTTGCAGTTAATATGTAGGTGAAGCTCTTAATGCCAGTCCAATATAAGTGCTATATAATGTTAGCTGCTATTCTTTATTACTGTTTAGCATTATTATTATTCTTTACACAACTCTGGAGACCAGTGGAGACTCCAGCTGTTGGCATGTCCCTGCCAGCCCAGATGGGCAGTATCTCTTGGCCCCTCCTAGGGGCCCAGCACCCCCACATGATACAGCTACTGTGTATCTCAGCTTGGAGATTTCTGTCTCTTATTTTAGACAATTTTTTGGTATTGAATAAATTAATTGATCTGCTAAGAAGAAGTGGTAAACTTGAAGACATTCCTGCCTTCTTTGAATTGGCCAAGAAGGTATCCAGCCGGGTGCCTTTGGAACCAGGTTCAACTACTGCAGAGGTATCTATTGCTGGTGAGCTGGGTGTGGCATGCTGAGGGCAGTGGTGTAGGAGGCCCTGCTGGCAGCTAGGGTAGGCCTTGCTCTGCACAAAGGGAACAGAAATTCTGTCTCCAGTATACCTGGGCCCAGCAAGTGAGGGCCCACAGGGGCGGGGGTGCAACCTTCGGAAGTCAGGGAGAGCCTGCAGCCTCTGGGTGGAGGCCAGGTAAGGGCCACTCGTGTAGGCCACTGGCCTGCATCTGACACCCAGGTCCGATGCCCCTGTCTCCTCCAGGGGAGCTGGGAAACCAGCGATCCAGCCTCTGTTTTGTGCAGACTCACAAAGTGGCCCTTGTATATCCCTGTCCTGTCTGGGCCTCAGTTTCCCTCAGCGATTCTTGGCGTTTTCTCCACTACAGGCACATAGGGCAGCCCAACGAAGCCTTAAAGTTCCTGAACAAGGCTCGCAAGGACAGCACTTGGGGCCAGAGCGCCGTGTACCACACGGTGCAGACCTGTCTGAATCCAGACAGGGAGGTTGTGGGCGGAGAGGCTTTTGAGAACCAGGAGGCCGAGATCAAGTAAGGGCGCGTCAGGGTAGGGACGGAACCCTGGGGAAATTCGGGAGAGTCTGCAGCCCCTGGGTGGAAGCCGGGTGAGGACCACAGGGGCAGGCCACCGGCCTGCATCTGACACCCGGTCTAATGCCTGCAGCTACACGGAGAAAAAGGAGTTGGAGCAGCAGGGTGTGAGCACGGCCAGGAAACTGCTGTGTGAGTTTCACCCACACTCAGCCTCCAGCCAGACCCAGCTGCAGCTGCTGCAGGGCCTCTGCCGGCTGGCCACCAGGGAGAAGGCTAACACAGAGGCTGCGCTGGGCAGCTCCAGATAGCGCAGGCTGAGGTGCAGCTGGTGGGGACTGGAGGGCGTGGGTAGACGATGGGGCAGAGGCTGACCGTCAAAGCGTGCTGACATCCACTTCCCACCTGGTGTGCAGAAGGAGAGCATTCCTGCCCAGCTGGCCTTGGCACAAGCCTCCATGTTCCTGAAGCAGATCCCCAAGGCACGTATGCAGTTGAAGCGCCTGGCCAAGGCCCCCTGGATGCCGAGTGAGGCTGATGACCTGGAGAAGGGCTGGCTCCTGCTGGCCGACATTTACTGCCAGGGTGGCAAGTTCGACCTGGCCTCAGAACTGCTGCAGCACTGTGTGCAGTACAAGGCAAGGGGGGCACACACACGGGCAGCGAGGCTGCGGAGAGCGCTCCAGCTACTCCAGGAGGGCGAAGCAGGCTTTGCAGGCAGAGGCCATGTGGAATAAGAACTAGCCAGGAAGAGGCAGGCCAAGAGGGGCACACGGGCAACAGAATGGGAACCAAAATAGGAATGGGGATCACGGGCAAGGACCAGGTAAGAGGAGATGCACAGGGCAGGGCACGTCCAGAGGAGGGAACACTACATGGCAGAGAGAGATGGGAAAGGTTCACGGGTTCCAGGCTGGAGGGACTTTTGCAGGTCAGAGCAGCCAGGAACGGGAGCAGCGGGACAGGAGGGCTGCAGGTAAAGGGGTTACACCAGCGTCCCAGGTAGCTGAGAGGAAGGCACACAGTTGGCCTGTTGCAAAGGTGCTGGTACCCCTGGGGTCCCTTGGCAGTTTGGGTTCTGGCAGCTCACGTGTGTCTCTTGCCTGCTTCTGGTTCTGGTCCCAGTCCTGCCGTGGCCCAGGGAACCCGCTGGGGCTTCCCCACTGCAGAGGCTCTAACTGGCTTTCCCTACAGTCCTGCTACAAGGCCTACGAGTACATGGGCTTCATCATGGAGAAGGAGCAGTCCTACAAGGATGCAGTCACCAACTACAAACTGGCCTGGAAGTACAGCTATCACGCCAGCCCTGCGGTTGGTAAGGCAGCCAGCCGGGGTGCGTGAGAATGGGTGTGGGAGGGAGGTGGGCAGGAGGACCCCTGCCATTATCCCAGAACTCAAGGCCTGCACCCTAGCTGTTATGAGAACAGAGGGGTTCTCAGGTCATCAGGGTGCCACCATCTATGCTCTCCATGCCCCTGGTAGGCTTCAGACTTGCTTTCAACTACCTGAAGGACAAGAAATCTGTGGAGGCCATCGACATCTGCCATGATGTAAGCAGGCAGCCTTGGCAGGGAGGCCTGGCGAGCAGTGGGGAACCCTGCCTGATACTGCACACGCTTCTCTCTCTCTTCCAGGTCCTCAGGGAGCACCGCAACTACCCCAAGATCAGGGAGGAAATTTTGGATAAGGCCCGAAAGTCCCTGAGGCCCTAGCTGGGGTCAAGGGGCCTGGGCCAGCAGAAGCCGTCAACCTACTGAAGTTGTGTGGAGAGATGGGAAGTGGGTCAGTGCAGACGGGACTCAGAAAATAACACATTCCTCCTCATTTCTTTCTTTCTTTCTTTTTATTAATTACATTCTTCTCCGTTTCTATAGTATATGTGGTTTATTTTGAATCATGTCTCATCTGACCTAAGGGCCATCCCAAAGCTTTATGTTTTTAAGGCACAATACATTTTGCTCTGGGAAGAAAGTCATCAACTGGCTTAACTTTTGCTGAGCTCACTGGGCGTTTTCTAACAGACCCCGCTTTTATCCCACATTCTTTGAGGGGCTCCTAGTGCAGTGTGGCTGAAAAGAATCCCCTTCAGCCACTTTTCAGTGGTTTTTGCCCTTCTCCTGTCTGGTGTCCAGGATCCTGGAGCTAAAGAAGCAGCTCCCCTCCCTGCCGTGCTGCCCCTGAGTCTGCCTGGCAGTGCGCCCAGACAGGAGGACCAGCTGCACAAGGCCCCCACAGCTCAGGCCCCGTGTGAGAGGGCCCGCAGGTTGCAGGGACACTGTCCCACCCTGTCCGTGCATTCTGTTTCTCTTGCCCTCACCATTCCCCCCCAAGTCCACCTGGCTTCTTCTGGTCCTTACCAGTTTGAGACAAACCTGACTACCTGGACCTGGCACAAGGAAATACATTCCAAAAAAAAATAGTTCTCACTTCAGCTAAAAGACATTGGCCACTAACATCCTCCAGAAACCCTTTTAAGGTCTAAGGGGGAATGCAATGGTCCCTATTTAGATGAATCATGTTAGCTAATTGCAACTGGCAAAAGGGTGACGAAGGCCACCTTTGCTGTGCTCCCAATATCCCTCCTCCTCAAGGTCATTAAGGATGGCAATAATGGGACACTCTGTCCTCAGGGGTTGGAACTCTGAACTAGGAGTCAGGAAGCCTAGGATCTCCTGATGTGACCTTCCTAGGTCCCTTCCCCTCTCTGGGTCTTAGTGTCCCCATTTGTGGCAGGAAATTATATGTCTCCCAAATCATGGCACAACTCTGCCAGTGACGTACAGCAAGCATTTTAAAGTTTAGTAACTGTGTTTACACATCGTTTTCACATAACATAGAAAACCAAGCAGCACAGCAAACTCAGAAATTCATGGGGGCTGTTCCATGAGATGCATTTAGCTTTTAAGCATATTGATATAATTGATTTAAAGAAAGATTATTATTTAAAGAAAATGATTAGTCGAATGCAGATATGGGCAGTTTTCAAGAGCAGTTATCCAGTGACTAAGGTTTGGGAACAGTGGACAGATGAGGGTCCCTTTGGAACAGTGTGAGTTCCCTGATGGCCGCTGAGCCTTGTGTTTCACACACTGCTGATCACAAACATGGTCTTTTGGAATAAGCTGGGGATACCATCCTTCCTACGGGAAAACCCAGTCTCCTTTTCTGTGCTCTGCTTTACAACCCCGTTCTGTTGGGACAGGTTTGCTGAGAGGCAGGTCTATCTATATGGAGAAAGATGCTGGAAAGGGATTATGCATTGATCATGTTTTTATTGTAAAACCTAGATTGTCTTCCTTTATCTAAAAACAAAGAAACAGAACGAAGAACCCTGTGGCCCAGATGTAGGCAGGCCTCAGTCCAGCCACGGTCTGAGTCCATGGGGCGGAAGCCTGTTGGCCCAGATGTAGGCAGGCCTCAGTCCAGCCATGGTCTGAGTCCATGGGGTGGAAGCCTGTTGGCCCAGATGTAGGCAGGCCTCAGTCCAGCCATGGTCTGAGTCCATGGGGCGGAAGCCTGTTGGGGCTCCCTGCCGGACCGCCGGAGCTGAGGGCTGCCACCCAGACCACCAGGGCAGTCAGAGCGACCCTGATTGCTCTTGGAGGAACCCGGGTTTTAGATTGTGCATGCTGAAGTAATCTCTACAAAAGGCTCTCCAGGCACCAGTGAAGAAGAGACAGGTCAACTCAATGTACCAGCATACTCTACCCTGAGAAGCCTAAGGCCTGTTTATTCCCCGCTAAGCTGGTTACAGGGACATACTGCCTTCAAACCATGAGTCCTCTAATGGCACTGATACTGCCATGTGGCCATGTCCATGCATGTCCAGAGGCAAGAGACAGATACCTAAAGGGTGACAGGACAGGAGGCAAAAAAGGATTAAATATATAGAAAAAGAATGGCAGGAACGTGAGAACTGATGGAAATTGCAAACATGTACACAGGATTTGCATGTTCCAGGCACTCTTAAGTGCTTTGTAAATATGAACTGAACAAGCTTATGAGGTGAGCAGTGTTACTATTTCCATGCGGTATTGAGGACACCCAGGCACAGAGGGAGTAATTTGCACAAATCACCTCACCAGGTAGTAGAAAATCTGAGATTCAAACCCAGCATTCTGGCTCTGCTCTTACCAGTTAAGCCAAAGAGATGAGTGAGCCCAGTGCAGACCGAGGCAGATAGAGCAAGGAGACCCAAGTCAGTTCTCCTCTGGCGGTTCCTCCTTCCAGCTCTTGTACAAACCACTATCATTCCCAAGGAGGAGGTCAGCCTTTCTTAGGCCCCAGACTGGGGCTCCCCAGAGCAGGGTGTGGCCTACTCCTCTGGCCTGCAGCCCAGCTGAGCTGCCAGGGACAGGTAAGACAGGTCTGGCTGGTGCAGAGGGATGAGGTTGTGAAGCTTTCCCCCTGCCCTTCCCGCTGCCCCCTACTTAAGTCCCCAGGGACCACAGCTGCTAAGTAAGGCCATCAGAAAGCCATCACCAGGCATATCCTGTTGCCCCGCCTCCACTCAGGTTGGTGAATTCACCCTCAGGACAAGGCCTCAGCTCAGTGTGTGTAGGCAGGAGGGTGCCCTCACCCATCCCCGGCAGATGGTCCCATGTCAGAAGACCCTGCTGCTATTCCTCCCCACCCAGGTTACCACTGGAGAAGGACCAGTTAATCCAAAGGAAAAACTTCTGGATCTGCCTGGCCAGCCTCTCAACTGGCTTTCTGCCTCCAACTTGACTGGCTTGCCTGGAAAGAGGCCCAATGTGCTGGGTGTGTCGACTCCTAACCCCCCAACTCAGCCTGTGTCCCTGCAGGGCCTGTCTCCCTTCCATCCCCATTGCCCCTGCTTCCCACCCCACAAATACAGACCACACTCTTAAAAATAAAGCTTCTTTATTGGTACCTGTAAACTCAGGTACAAGGTGTTCCCACAAGCACACAGGCTGGCAAGGCCTCCTGGGCAAGGGGGCAGGCCCAGAGCCTGCGTTTCTTGGCACAGACACAGAGAGAAATGGAATAAATTATAGTTCTGACACTCAGGGACAATGTAGAAATTATGATGCAAAATTAAACATTAGCAAACAAACGGTATAAAAGCCCTCAGGAGCCACCCCTCGCCAACTGGCCTCAGGGCATGGGCAGGTGGGCCAGGCTGCAGTGCAGTGCCCAGAAAGCCCTGAGATAATAGGCTGGGGCAGGGTTCGTGCCCCGAGGTAGGCCCCTTGCCCTCTCTGGGCCTCCTGTTTCCTCCTTCCCCCTCCTACATCCCTGGGCCTGGAAGAAAGGCTGTGGCCTTTGGGGAGGGGGAAGATGGAACAGAGGGCAGGAAGTGGAGAGGGCAGGGTGGGGCACAAGGGAGTTTTGGTCACAGCTAGTTAGCCCAGCCTCTCCCCCTACCCGGATGATGTCCTTGGCCAGCCCCTGCCTGCAGAGCCATCCAGGAGCCAGGCAGCAGACATAGCTCATAGAGCTCAAATCCACACCTAGTCTACACTAATGCCCAGGCAGGGCAGGGTGTAGGAGCACAAGGCAAAAGGGGCTCCTGAGGGCCTGTGCCCACCCCACCCCTGGCACTGCCCACCCGCCAGAGAGGAGCAACCAAAGCCTCCTCAATCTCCCAAATAAGTTATGGAAATAAATTACAGTCTTCACAGTCCAGAGGATTTAGCCACCCATGGGTCTAGGGCTGAGGGTGGCAGAAGCCACCTGATTTCAGCCCTGTCTCAGCCCTCCGGTTAAGGAACATCACACAAAGACCAAGCTCCAGGGGCCCACACCTTCTTCTCTTCCAGGTACACGTTATGGAGATGGAAGAGCAAGCTGGGGCTGTGGGGGGCCCGGCAGCTCAAAGGGGTACCCCCCCTCCAATCCTCTCTTCAGCACAGAAAAGTGAAAACAAATAAATAAATCCGGGGAGTTGTATGAAAACCAGGAGTGTGCGCATGGCACCTGTGGGTGAGCCAGCCACTGGGAGACTTACACAGAGACTCTGGGGAGCCCCACAGTTACAAGAAAGCAGCAACCAGGCTCTGGGGCTGGGAAAAGGCACCCTGGTCCTCACACCGGCACAGGCTCCATCAGAGATGTCGGGGCAGCGTCCTCAAACTGGCTGTCGATAAAGGGATCCAGGGCTCCGGCGCCCGGCTCGGAGAGGCCCATGAGGGACTCCAGGAAGCAAGTGTTGGCATCCCCAGGTGGACAGGGGCCAGGCAGGGGGAAGTGAGGTGCCTCAATGCTGTCCAGGCTGCCAGACACCTTCTGTGATGTGTAGTGAGGCCCCAGACTATAATCTGGCAGAGCCTGGAGTAACTCAAAGGAGTCACAGGAAGACAAGCTGAGATCCACTGAGCTGCTCTGACCAGCGTCCACGCCGGGTGGCACTGAGGTACCAGGAAGGCTGCCTTCTCTTGACCCTTCAAGGCCACCATTTAGGAAGCAGCTGGCATCCAAGTTGGCATTTTCATCCAGGATGCCTGATGTGAAGCTACAGCCAGAATAGCTGTGGGTCCAGCTGGCCAGGCCACCAGGGTCACTAGTACCAAAGATGTCAGCTGGATGGAAGCAGCTGAGGTTGTCCAGGTTCCCCACACTCCCTTCCTCCTCCTCCTCCTCCTCCTCCCCGCCGAGGTCAGAGTCACTGAAACTCAGGATCCGTGCCAGGCTGTCATCATCCACGCCAGGCTGGAAGCCGGAGCCAGGCAGGCCGGGGTGGGTGGGGCAGCCAGGGGCCTCACTAGCACCCGATGCTGAGGAAGATGCCGTGGAGGAGTCAGTCATGTCACTGCTGCAGCTGTTGTCTCCCAGCTCGTTGCTCATTGTGGGCTTGGCCAGTGGGAAAGTGGGGACCAGGGTCTGCTCACCAGGGCTGGGCGGGCTGCCCTGAGCAGGGGCCTCCAGGTCCCTAAAGCTCTCAGCCTCCTGCTCCAACTGCAGGCGGGTGATTGTATGGATGAAGTGGGTCTGAACTCTAGCCTGATTAAACTCCACACGGCCCATGGGGTTCTCACAGCCCTCCTTGCAGCAGCCACAGGGGAACGCTGTGTGGTCCATCTGCAGAGAAAGTAAAGGTACAAGTGAAGATTCTGTGGAGTGCAAACAAGTCCCCAGGCTCAGGTTCCCCATCCCAGCCCGGGCCAGCCACCACACCTGGCACTTGATGCCTGCCAAGCTGCAGCTGCAAGTCTCAGGGTCGCAGACCCCATCACAGTGACAGCCACAATCCTCCCGGGATTGGCGCAGTGCCAGCAGCTCCCGCTTCTCTTCCCGATCGATCCTTCGCACGCCTGAAGCCCTCAGCAGAGCCTGACGTCGCCGGGCTGGGTATGGCTGCAGGAAGCTCACTTCTTCCAACCGGCCACCTGCCACAGCAGCTGCCAAGTCCTCCTCCACAGAGGCATCATCGATGGCATCCATGGCAGGCGGCAGCCCTGCCTCTGTTTTGGGTACCCCAGTGGCCGACAGCTGCATCCATAAGAGAGCGGGATGTGAGAGGCACAGACAAGCCCGCCCCAAGTGCTTACTCTCCCACTGCTAGTGCTTAATCTGTGATGGGCACTGTGTGTGAAGGTGAACAGGACAGCCATGAATACTGTCCTCAGGGCATCTGAAAAGAGATACCCTACTCATGGCATTCCTAGATCAACAGACTCCCTTCCCTAACCAGTCAGATACGCACCCCCCAATCCGTATTGACTCCACACCCCCTCTCCAAAAAGTTCAGATGCAGGCATCATGCCCCCAGCCCCTGCGGCAAACAGACAGGAGCTTGTATGTGCCTCCTCTGCAGACAACCCAGCGGACAGACGCCAATGGAACCAATCACTCGGCCCGAGGGCCTGTTTCCCCATTTACATAATGAGCAAGTCAGCACCCACCCCTGGTACGCCCGCCCCTCGAGGAGCTGCCTCAGGACGTGGGCACAGAGAGGGCTCTCTCTACCTTCCACTGCAGCATCTCCAGCTTCTCCTCTTTCAAGCGCTGGCGGAGCTTCTCGCGCCGTGCTTGGGCTTGTTCCTGAGCAAACTCAGCCAAAGAGAAGCGGCGGCAGGCACTGTGGCGAGGGGCCATGCCCAAAGTACAGCCGCCACGGCTGGGCACACTGGTGAAGCCCTGGCAACGGGGGAAGTAGAAGACGGTGATCCCATCAAAGGCTACCCGGCCTGGGCGCTCCCGGCGAGCCCGCTTCAGGATTGACAGGGCTGCAAAGCAGGCAAGGACGGGCTGGGGATTAGTTTTTGCTGCGGCACAACATACCTCCAGGAACATCCTGCCAGACTGCCCTCACCTCCCGCCTCCACCCACCTCCAGCGCCACACCATGTCAGCGCTGGCTTATTGTTACATACCAGGCCAAGTGGCCGTGGTTATAAGGTTACACGTTTCCTATGCGTGTTAGCCATGTGTAGGTCCCGTGTACAGTTTTCTATTGTTTTTTCTCGATTTGTAGAATTTCTGTAGTTTGCAACAGGTATAAAAAGTCTTTCTGGCCGGGTGCGGTGGCTCACGCCTTTAATCCCAGCACTTTGGGAGGCCGAGGTGGGTGGATCACAAGGTCAAGAGATCGAGACCATCCTGGTCAACATGGTGAAACCCCGTCTCTACTAAAAATACAAAAAATTAGCTGGGCGTGGTGGCGCGTGCCTGTAATCCCAGCTACTCAGGAGGCTGAGGCAGGAGAATTGCCTGAACCCAGGAGGCGGAGGTTGCGGTGAGCCGAGATCGCGCCATTGCACTCCAGCCTGGGTAACAAGAGCGAAACTCCGTCAAAAGAAAAAACGTCTTTCTGTTTTCAAGTTAGTGTTTACTGATTAATAAACCATGTGCTGGTATTTTCGCTATATTGAACCATAACAAATTACCATATAATGGTCAAATATTGGGAATTCCTTATATTTCAACTTACTATATTAATTTTGGACCCAGCTACCAGCGGGAATTCCCTTCTAAAAGGTTTTCTGTTTGTACTGTTAGAGTCTATGTGCTAAAAATTATATTCTTTTTATGTGTAACGCTCAGATATACATACACTACACAGAAAGGTAAACAGCACATCTACTGTATTAAAATTGTCCTGGGGTGGGGAATTAGGAGAAAGTGTCTAAATAGACTTCCTGGGGAGCAATCATGAGAAATAAAACCCAGAAACACTGCTCTAGGGCTATCTTTGGCAGTCTGGAATCACAATTATACAAGCTTGAAAATAACCAGGAAAAACCCCTTTTCACTTTGTTCAGGCAAAAGCAGACAGCATTTTGACAGGAGAGGGACCGGCCTGACAGGCCTCCGTGGCCCAGAAGCATGAGGCGGGGAACTCCAGCAGTTCCCTTTGTGGGAGGGTAGGGTGCTCATTGGAGAAACGAAACTGGAACAGAAGGGAGGGGCCGGAGCGGGAAGGCGCCGAGGGCACTCTGCAAGCTGCATCCTGGATGTCATTACTCCCAAGGTCAGAGGTGAATTAGCTGGGCTCAGATGCCACTGGACACTGAGTGACCACTATATCACAGCTGGTGAGAGCTACCCCCAGAGGCCTGCAGAGGCCAAAGGCATTTTGTCAGGGACCTCTAAATTTCATCTTTCAGGAAGGAAGGCAGGTGAGGGAGTTCCCGGGGGAGGGAGGACTCACGGGTAAAACTTCTGGGGCCACAGAAGTCATGGTCAGGCAGGGGCATGTGATCCCAGGACCCTTCCTCCTCTGAGTCCCAGGCACGGGAGACAGAAGAGCTTGGAGAGCAGGAGCGAGATTGGCACCCAGAGGAAGAGGAGGAGGAGACCCAGGAGTTGTCCTCATCCAGCTGGTCAAATTTCCTCTTCAACAGCCCAGTCATGGTGGTGCACGGAGTGCTCTGCGACCGGGGACAGACGGCCTGGAATGGGAATGAGAAGGTTCTAAGTGGCAGGCAGGCAGCAGCAGGTGGCCTCCTCATCCCTCCCACTTACCCTCCAAGGCATCCCAGATCCTAGCCTCTGCCCTCTAGCCCTCTCTGTGGAGCTGTGTGTGTCCGTGGGGGACATAGTCTCCAGAAGAATCTCTGCACAAGACACAGAACCTCCCACCCTCCAAACTAATGTGCAAATCCATGACCCGGCGTTTCAAACTCCCACCTCTGCCCAAAGCCTTCCCAGGCACCAGGCACCTTCCCCACCACCTCCTACAGCACACGCACACATGCATCCACACCAGCAGGGGCAGGAGGCAGACAGATCAGCAGATGGACTGGCAGACCTCAGCCTTGGCCTCACTCATTCCCCGACAGGAATCCTGGGGGCTGACTCACAGGCTGGGTGATTCACACAGCTCGCATCTGTGTGCCTGTGTGTGTCCGTACGCCCCACAGCCCCACAGCCCCACAGCCCGCACAGCCCTGGTATGCTGGCTCTGCTTCCTCCTCATCCTCTAGCACACCCACACAGACACGCCACCATGCACACAGGCAGGGCTGCGGGCCCTTGCTCCAGGCTAGCCAGGCACTCTGGGGAACAGGCCAGCTTTGACACTGGCCTCCATTCCTAGATGGAGTACGGTTGTGAGCCCCTCCCCTCCTGGTGTGGGAGCTTCTCAGACTTTCCCTTAGAAACCCCCACTCTCCCGTCAAGAAGTCTCCTGACTCCAGGCCTGTGTGACCACAGCCACTCAGGATGTCTCTTTAACATCTCATTCAATCCTAATGTCCAAAGTCTCTCCCGTCTGTGGCTTCGTGACATGGAGCACCCCACGACACAACACTGTCTCCCCTGTGGGAGTCTCGGCCCTCAGCAGAAGTAGAACCAGAGACTTCCACAGCCAGCTGGCCTTATCCAAGGATAAAAGACTTGGGGTTTCTTCCCTGGAATGCTTCAACAAATAATGGCCCTTCCCAAGGCTTAGCAAACCCCAGAGGACTCAATCCCAAAGGCTGAGTACAGCCACCTTGTCTCTGCTGCTCCAGCTATGCCTCTGGGGAGGTCAGCAGGGGGGAAAGGGAAAGGAAACTGAAGCTGAGGGCAAGGCCCCAGTGCTGGGGAACCCTCCCCCCACTGCCATCACAGGAAATGAGAGCGAACAGGAAAGACCAACCAGAAGGCTGCCTGGGTCTCCTCTGCTCAGGTGTCCTTTCCAAACACTCCTTCCCCCTCTTCCCAGCTACCTTCGAAAGTCCCTGAACCCTCAGCGTTTGCTGTCACCTTTACTAACTTGATGTTTACCCCAGGGACGGCCTCCCCTACGAAGGCCTGAGAGAAGCAAGAAAATCTCCCTCCCTGGCCAATCCCCCACCCTGGGCCTGGGGGAAGAAGACTCACAGATGTTTCCGGGGGCTTCTCTGTGGGTAGTTTCTCAGGCTTGGCACCCCCCTCCAAGGGTCAAACCACAAACAAAAACAACCCAGCTCCCAGCTGACCCACAGGCTCTCCCAAGAGGTGGGGGATTCACGTCCCAGAGTCAGACCTACACACACATACACACATGCACAGACCACACGGAAACACACATATGGACAAGCGACACCCATACATCCTGTCCCCATCGCATCCTGCCAAGAGACCCCATCCTTTCCCAAGTTCCAGATGCCATCTACCGAGTCCTGAATGCCTCCTTCACACACGTCCAGCCTGAGACCCCCAGGACCCACTGCCCACTTGGTATCTCCACCCAGCCGTCCCCTAGAAACATATAATTCTGCAGGCCCCAAATGGAGCCCCTTGTCTCTGTTCCCCACCCCCCATGCCATCTGTTCCTCTTCCTGTGCTCCCTATCTTAGTAACAGCCCCGCCACCCACCCAGTCACTCAAGCCAGAAACCTGCAGTCATCCTCAACTCCTTCCTCTATCTCCCTCCGTCTACATCCAGGCACCCGTGCCTGGGAGTTCACGCAAATCCATTTAATCCACACAAAGCCAGGAATAGACCCAGTAGGTATTGTGGAGGCCACCTGGCATAGTGTTAAGAACCTCAGCTCCAGAACCAGACTGCCTGTGTTTGAACCCTGGCTCCGCTATTAATTGGCTGGGTAATCCTTGGCAAGTTCCTTAACCTCTCTGTGCCTCCAATTCTTTGTCTTAAGACCTCACAGGGTTGAGAAGTTTGGAGGAATCGATACACGTCACGCGTGCTTAGATTAGTGAGAAGTGCTCAGTGAATGTGTTATTCCACACGGTAAAAAAAAACGCGCTCCAGCTCCTGGATGCACACGACGCAGATGATCTCACAGACATCATGGAGTGAAAGAAGCCAGACACGAAATACGTGCAAACGTTCACTAATCCGTGATGATTTAAGTCAGAGCAGTGGTTCCCCAGGGGAGGGAAGGGGACACCCTGGAGAGAGTCACGAGGGAAGTTGTCTGGGGTCGGGGTAGGAGGGGCTGGGGGACCTGTAAAAGTTCCATGTTGATTTGCATGGTGGTTACCTGGATGTCTAAAATTGCAAAACTTCATCTTATACACGCAGAAGATTTATACACTTCATGTCTTTTATTTAGGTTACTGTCAATCTAAAAAGTTTACTAACCTTAACATGTCTCTGTCCCCATAGCTGCTACCCCATGTCCCTCTGCCTCTGCCCTCTTTCCCCGGCCGTTCTTGATCCTGCAGCCAGAATGACATTCTTAAACCACACATGTACCTGCCACTGCCACGCCTAGAACCACTCTAGAGCTTCCCCTTGGGGAAGCCTGACCTTAGGATCAAGTCCAGAATTCAAGCTGAAGCTGACCTGGCCACTGCTTCCCTCCCTCCACCCTGCTCTCTACACTCCGGTTGAACATGCAGTTCCCCTAATGGCCACGTCCCTACTCACCTCCTGGCCTCTGTACAACCCAGCCTCACTCCCTTTCAGAAAGTCACCGCTCAAGGAACCTCCTGAATCCCCCAACCCTTCCCGCTGCATCTCCTGCTGCGGACTGAGTATCCGTATCCTACCAAAATTCTCATGTGGAGACTGAATCCCCAGTGTCATGGCATTGGGAGGTGGGGCCTTTGGGAGGTAATCAAAGGCCCCACCTCCAAATAAAATAATAAGGTGTCATGAATAACACCTATTGGCGCCATTATAACAAGTGACACAAGAGAGACGGTCTCCCTCTTCAACATGAGCTCAGACCCAGCTAGAAGGTGTCCATCTGCAAGCTGAGAACAGGGCCCTCATCAGGCTGACTGGAGCCTTGCTCTTGAACTTCACAACCTCCCAAGGTGTGAACATCTTTTGAGTAAGCCACCCAGTCTACGAGCTTTCTATTATAGCAGCTTTCAAAAGCCCTGCTATTTCCCCATCACAGACCTTATCTGACCAGACTGCAAGGGTCTCATTGCTCATCTGCCTCACGCTGAGGGCATCTCTGGCTGCCACTGTGCCCATGCCCAGGACAGAGTCTGGCATAGAGAGGGCACCTGATAATATCAGAGGTAGGCAGACCAGCCCTGAATATCAGGTATGGACCCGACTGCACAGGCAATCCTACGCACATGAGGTTGCTGAGAGCAAGTGGTCAGTGTGACCTTCTCCTGCTCCTGTCATGGTTGATTTAAGGGCGGGAGGAGGTGAGTCACATGTCTATCTCTCAGCTGTGCCAGAGGGTCCAAGCAAGAATGGTGCTCAGAAGGGGTGGCTCTGAGGGCAGGAGAGGGAAGCTCTGGCTGCAGGCAGGTGCCAACCTAGGCAATCCCAGGAGGCTCCCTGTTCCCCAAGAGACAGATGGAAAGAGATGTCAGGAAAGCAGGCTCAGCCACACACTGCGGCTCTGCCTCAGGATGTCCACAGAAAGAGAACTTACGGTGAGGAGTGATGACCTCCATTCTACAGGCAGGGACACAGGGACACAGAGACACAGGGAGGCTACGGTCATGCTGCAGGTTCTGATGAACAAAGTCATGCAAATCTGCAGAGCTGGTATGCAATGAGAAATTACCTCCTCCCTGATTCTCCTCTGGAGAAAGAGAAGGGAAAAAGTTATCCTGGTTCTCGTGTTCCTCTGTCCCACCTGGGAATCCAGAGGCTAAGAAGCAGAGGCAGGAGATGAGACAAAAAGACTGAGCCAGAGACACGGGAGAGGCCAAGTCAGAAGGGGGAATGAGAGATAGTGAGAATCTAAGAAAAGTGTCAGACAGTGAGTCAGAGGGTGGGGGAGGGGCCCTCAGCAGCTACCCAGGAATCAAGATCCTGACCGTGGCGCTGTTCCCAGGCTGAGCTCTGCCCCTCCTAGGGTCCCAAAGGAAGGAAAAGCAGCTCCCAGGAGCTGGCTCAGACAGAAATACCACACCACAGAAGAACCCCAGAGACAGGCCCTGAATCGAAGAGAGCCAGGCTTCTTCTGGGATCTCAGCCCTGAGAATTGGGCAGCCCTCCTGCCACCACACACAGGCGCTGACAACCCCCCACTCCATTGGCCACAATTATCTACACGCTTAGGTCACACCGTTCGAATCCAGGAAAGGCCACATCACCCCTGGGCACCAAGCAACCAAGGGCTGTTTTTGAGAGGTGGGGGCGGGGCTCGGAAAAGTCACAGCTAATCCTCGGTCCACCTCGGCAGTCCCACCAGTGCCCCAGGCTTCAGCCCAAGCCAGTCTTAGGGAGGGGGCACCTTTAGCTGCCTCCACCCACCTTCAGGAATCTGAAGAATGTGTCCTTTAACCTCAGAGCCCCAGGCCTTAGCCAGTCCCCCCAAAACGCTTGGGGTCACATGACCCCTGGCCCTCGGGAACAACTTCCTGGGAGAAGGGGAGGGCACCTCCTAGCACCTCTAGCCCCACTGAAAAACCAGCCTGGGTGGCCCAGAGAGGGCAGACAGAAAGCCTTGGCACCTCTTCCCCCAAGCATCCCTCTGAAGGAGAGCTGAGTGAGGGACAGTTCCTCAGCTCTGGCCTCCAGGACCTGGCACAGGAAAGGTGCCAAATGTTTGCTGGCTACATGAGGCACTTGTTCCTGCAGAAGGGGAATTGCACCTGACAATGACTGCTTCCTCCACCTCAGTGGGGCTTCTTCCCTCTCTCATTCATTAATTCAACAAATACGCACTAAGCTCACATATGTGCCACGCAGGGTGGCCGGAACTCGAGCATGCAGGGAGCAAAACTTACACCGCTGGGCCTTCTTGAAGCTCTGAGTTGAGCGGGAAGGACAGAGTAGGGTGCAGGGGTGGAGGGTCTGAGAGTGGGACAGGGTACAACTGGGGTGAAGGTAGGTCTCTCCGAGGAAGGACTGTAGGGAGAGCTCCAGACAGGGGCTCCGTGTGGGTAAGGAACTTGAGCAGACTGGTGATCGGAGGAGGGGCGGAGGAGGGGCGGCCTCAAAGGGGCTGAGACTGGGCTCCAGGGCAGGCTTTAGCCCGAGGGCACGTCCAGCCACTGAGGATGAAAGCAGGGAGTGACAATAAGCTTTGCATTTTAAAAACGTGGCTCGGCACCGGGAGTGGAGGGGGCGTGACGGCTGGAAGCGCAGCCAGAGTAAGGTGAGATGACAGGTCAAGGGCATAGGAGAAAGGCAGATACCCGGGTGTGGAGCTGGAAGAGGGCAGGGCTGTCAGGGATGCGGGGAGCTGACGTCTTACTCTCCAAAAGGCTTGAGACTTCTGGGGGGAAGTGCTGGGTGGGCAGCGGGAGGCAGGGAGGGACCCTCTGGTGTCAGGAGTGTGGGCTCCGGCCGTGTGTGATCGTGCCGGGCGTGGGAGTGACTAAGTGTGTGACTGTGGCTGTGGTGTGGGCATCTCCACAGTGTGTGCCTGTGAATGGGCCCCGGGGAGGAGAAACTGAGGAAGGGGAAGAAGTACGTGCCACGGAAGGAGAAGTGCGTGGGAGAGTCTACGTGTGCCCGCGGGTGGCCGGTGTAGCTGCGCCCGTGACTCACAGCGGTGGCCTCCGAGAGTGACGGCAACTGACAAACAGGTGAGCCTACGACACAATCCCTCCCCCCCCTCCTCCTCCCGGGGTCCGTGACTCACTCGCCTCCCTCCCGCTCATCCATCCACGCCCTCCCCGACCCCCGCCGGCCGGGGGCGCCCGGCACACGTCGCAGCTCCCGCCGCGTCCCCGAGGGGGGAGCCCGAGGAGGAAGGCGACAAATGTCACCTGCTCCGGCCACGCGAGGAACTTCTGAAAAGTTCTCAGGCAACTGGGTCAAAAGGAAATTCGCCCGCGGGCGCACGCCCCCGTCGCCTCGCCGCTGCCGCGCACGCCCGGCTCTGTCCCCACTCGCGAACTCGGGGCGCCGCCACTTCTCTCGGGGTGCCGGGGGCGGGCGGGGGAGGGGAACACAAAACCCGCGACTCCCCCAGCCCGGGCCCCCGGCCCCCAACTCCGGCCGCGGCGCGCAGTCAGGGCCGGGTCGGGCCGCTCCCGCCCAGGGTGCCGGGGAGCGAACCGCAGGGGCCGGAGCGGCGGTGCCGCTCGCGCTGAACGCCCCCTCCCCGGAGTCCCGGCCGGCCGGGCCCAAGGCCCTCTGCGCTCACCTGCGATCCGGACGCTCGCGGAGGACACCCGCGTCACCTGCGCCCCGGCCGGGGACGCCCCCGGCGCTGCGACTCTGTGCGCTCGGCCCGGCGGCCGGCGGTCCCGCAGCCCCTGGCGACGCGCGTCCGGCAGCGGCGGTGGCGGCGGGAGACTGGAGACTGGCTGCGCCCGGCCCCGCCCGCCGCTCCGCCCTCCTCGTCAGTGGAAAACTCCGGGGCTCAGGCGCTGACGCACGCCGGGCCTCCAGCCAGGCCGCCCGCAGCCCCGCCCCGGAGGCGCCGCCTCCTCCCCCGCCCGGAGCGCGGAGCGCGGAGACAGGAGCGGGAGCCGGACCCTGGAGCCTGGAGCCTGGAGCCTGGAGCCTGGAGCCTGGAGCCTGGAGCCTGGAGCAGCGGCCGGGGCCTCCCCGCGGACTCTGACCTCGCGACGGCGCCTCCGCCGCAGCCCGCTCCCGCCGCGCCCGCCCCGCCCCGCCCCGCTCCGCTTCCAGCCCGATCCCTACAGGTGCGGGCGACTCCCGCCGGCAGAGATCCCCACCTCGCCCCACCCCCCCAGTTTACAGATGGGTAGACTGAGGCCCGGAGTACCCCGTAACTCGCGAGGGCACCGGGCTAGACAGTGGCAGAGCCGACGTCTCCCGGACGTCTCCACCCCGCCCCTCTAGAGGCAGTTTATTATATTCCAATCTAAACGTTCCCTCCTCCGCCCCCACCCCACCACCCACCCCTAGATCCGCCGGAAAAGTAAACTGTGGCTGGAGAGGAACCTGGGGTGTGTGGGGAGCGGGGAGGCGGGGAGCAGGAAGGATGGATGTCATAGGCGGGCCTGAACGTCACCTCTGCCCACGGGCCCAGAGACCCTTCCCTGCAGAAGTTCCGAACTAGGTGTTCTTGGAACCGGCTTCCCCACTCCCACCTCACCCTTCCCTTGAAAAAATGAAAAGGCTGGTTTCTTCCGGGCCGGACCTTGGCCACTTAAAATGGCCCACTGCCTTCTCTGCTCCCGCCAAGGCCTTTCCTGACTCGGGGCCAGCCCTCCCTGTACGGCCTGCCCCGGCGGCCCAGTCCTGGCCCAGGAGCCCACCCTCGGCCCCACTTCCCCACCGCAGGGCCGCGTCTGCCCGTCCCCTCGAGCGTTTCCACGCTCACACTTTCGCTGCAGCTGGTCTTCTCAACTGGAATGCTCTCCTGCCCTCTCTCTGCTTACAGAATCCCAACGCCTTTAAGGGCTCAGCTTGCACTGCCTCCTCCAGGGAGCCTTCGTGGGAGCCGGACCCTCCCCTCCCAGTCCCGCTCCCGCTGCATTCTGGGTTCTTCTGACTGTCCAAGACGAATGCTGTCGGCCACTAGCCCAGCCCTCAGGATTCCATTCTACCTTTCTCCAGGTGGGGGTGGGGGCGACTCCCGCCTGCCGGGATGGGCTCTGGGGTGGAGATGACGGTGAGAGCCCTCTTCAGCCACAGCTGTGTATGCAGAATGGCAGGGGCTACGCCACTCTACCTTTCCTGGAAGAACAATGGGAGGAAGGCAGGTTGGGGGAAGATGAAGGCCCTGTCCTTCCGGATGCTGGAGTGTGTACCTGGGGGCCTGCAGGGGGAGGTGTCTGGGCAGCTGGAGCCAAGCTTCCAACGGCTTCCCAGTACCCTCCTGATAAAGTCTCAACGCCTTGGGGCCTACAAAGCCGGAATAATTGGGCCCTTTCTCACTTTTGCGGTCTCACCTCTCTCTTCATACCCTCATGTCCCCCTCCCTTCCCCACGCCATTAATGTGTGCATGTCGTTTTGTCTATTCATGTGTTTGTTTATTTTTCTTGAGGTGGAGTCTCAATCTGTCGCCTGCGCTGGAGTGCAGGGGCTTGATCACGGTTCACTGTAACCTCCACCTCCCAGGTTCAGGTGATTCTCCTGCCTCAGCCTCTTAAGTAGCTGGGATTACAGGCGCACGCCACCACACCCAGCTGGTTTTTTGTATTTTTAATAGAGATGGGGTTTTGCCGCATTGCCAGGCTAGTCTCAAACTCTTGACTTCAGGTGATCCACCCACCTCAGCCTCCCAAAGTGCTGGAATTGCAGGCACGAGCCACCGCAGTTCCTGTGCTTTTAGTATTAGTCCTGCTGCTTTCCGTTTTATTTCACACATGAGGTATGATTCTGTCCCAGCCTCACCTGTACCCTTGCCCCTCACACCCCTGATGACTGCTCTCCAGCCCTGTTGGCCAGTGGTCAGTTCTCAGAGTATGTCCTGTTTCAGACTCTGAAGGATGCTGATAAATCCCACCTCGCGCCTGCCTTGCACCCACTTCCTTGTGTGGTTTCCTTGTGCATTTTTCGTGCAGTGTCTGTGAGCAGAGGGAAGACAGGAGCAACTTTGGACTTGATCACTGCTCTATCTTCAGCGCCTGATGAGAACTTGAATACACTAAACATGCCTAGTAAATGGGTAAAGTTGCTAGGGCTCAAGAAGAGGGCAGGGCCGGAGGTGGCAGTAGCTGGATTTTTAACGCTGCTAGTACACGGAAGCTACATGTAGCTGAGAGTGTGCAGGAAGGAGCTTAAAGGCCACAAAGCTGTGTGTCTGTGTGACTCAACTCTCAGCGCTTTAAGGGGTAACCCCCCAGGCCACACATCCTCCACCACCCACCTCAGACCTCAGCTGTGCTCTCACTGTGGCTACCCGCTACACAGGTTGCTGGTCCCAAGGAATCCTTTCCACTGCCTGCCTCTAAATCTCCAGGCCAAGTTTCCAGCAGAAGAGGGGTTTCTATGATACCCAGAAGTAAAGTTCTGGTTTGGTTTCTGTCCCTGCCTCTCTCTTTCCCTCTCTCTCTGGACTTTAGCTTTTCAATCTGTAAACGGAGGCATGGGACCAGAGAACCTCCACCAGTTTCAACATTCCTTGACTTACTTTCTAGAAGATACTGCCTGCTTTTCAGGGAACTGGGCAGGGTTGGGCACTAGAGTTAATGAGGGTCTCTCATGCTGCCTAGGTTTGCATCCTGTTTGGGGAAACCAGACCAGACAGAAATCAGGGTAGCGAGTTGGCTGGTGAGGGCGGGGGCGGGGCTTAGAGTGGGGAGCCCAGTGGAAGAGAGAGAACAAGGGAAAATATAGGAGAATAAAAAGAATCAAATAAGTGATGTGTGTTCTCCAGAAAAGCATCTGCCTGTCCTGGGATGGACTCACCAGATGTTCCCCAGATGTTGCTGATGATGGAAAACATCTCCCTCTGGGATCCCAAGTAAACTCTTCCTCTTCGTGGGGATGCAGCAGCATCCATCTGTGGCTATGGCACATACATAGGCAGAAACACACCCACACACCCTCGAGAAATTTCTGAATACCTGGAAGAGTCCTAGAAGTTTCTCCAACATTCAGCATCCGTGAGCCACCAATTTTAGGTAAATAAAAATTATCACAAGTTTTAAATAAAAATTTTTAACAATAAAAATTAATGCTTTATTCCCATTAGTAAAGCTAACATCAAAGAGACTAGCATAATTAAATATGACAAAACTGAGAATTGACCAGATCCATTGTACATTGTTCAGGCTGGAGCATAGTGGCGTGATCTCATCTCACTGTACCCTCCGCCTCCCATGTTCAAACGATTCTCCTGCCTCAGCCTCCCGAGTAGCTGGGTTTACAGGCACCTGCCACCATGCCCAGCTAATTTTTGTATTTTTAGTAGAGACAAGGTTTTACCATGTTAGCCAGGCTGGTTTCAGACTCCTGACCTCAAATGATCTGCCCGCCTTGACCTCCCTAAGTGCTGGGATTTCAGGCGTGAACCCCCACACCCGGCCCATCGTACATTGTTGATGGGAGGGTGAATTGACACAATCAGAGAACTGGGCAGGTTTGGGCACTTGAGTTAATGAGGGTTGTAATTGAATAATTGGAAATATTTCCACTATTGGACATAATTCCACCATTCAGTATATACCCAGGAGAAACAAGATGTTTACACCAACCAAGAGACATTTAAAAGACTGTTGTAGCAGTTTCATATATATTTTCAGACCAAAACTGAAAACAACGCAAATTCCACTAATAGGTAAGTACAAATTAATTGTTATCATATAATGGAATATTACACAACAATGAAAAAAACAAGCTATTGTTTCATACAATACTGTGGTCTGAATGTCCTCACCAGAACTCAGATTGAAATTTAATTGCCATTGTGTCAGTATTAGGAGGTGCGACCTTTAAAAGAGGGAATATCTATAATTTCACAATTTATTTATATTAAATTTTAAAACAGGTGAACTAAAAGCACAGTAATAGATAATGTTGCCTTTGGGATATTGACTGGGAGCGGGGACAAGAGCCTTCTCGGGGGCTAGGGATGTTCTCTATCGTTATCTGGGTAGCGGTTGGACAGGGGTACACATATGTAAGGAATCAAGTTCCTTACTGAAAATTTGTTCACTTTAACTTTTACCCTGATTTAAAAAAAAAGAGAGGAGAAGTTAATAACAATTATAGTGCCAAGATTGTGAAAAAGAAACCAGTGTTTTCAGCCTTTCACCAATAATCTACATCTAGACCAGTGAGGGATATCTGGGGGTCCACAGTCAGGTTTGACTGTTTGGTTTCTCTTCATCTAAATTACCATGATGGTCTAGAGAGTTTTCCAACACCCACAGCTAATTATCGGATTCTCCAGACAGCTGGGTGTTGAACAATTCAACTCCAACACTGACTTCCCAGCATTAGTGCAGACCTCACGGCTTGAGGGCTCAGTCCTGCAAGACTGACCATTCCTCTCAGATACCAGTCACAAGCTGCAGGCCGATTGTACTTCTGACCAACCAGCTATGAAGCTGGGGTTCCCAAAGCCCTCTCCTAAGGTTCAATAATTTGCTGGAATGGTTCACAGAACTCAGGGAGACGTGTTACTTACCAGTTTATTATAAAGAACGCAAACGAAGAGCCAGACGGTGAGAAACATATGGTAAGGTTCAGATGCGTCTGGGCGGGGTGTGCCCCACTCTCAGTATGTGGAGGTAGATGTATATGTGTTCACCAGTCTGGAAGCTCATTCCGTCTGATCATTCAGGAGTTTTTGTAGAGCTTAATTTCTAGTCCCCTTCCCCTTCCTGGAGGTTGATGGATAGAGTTGAAAGTTCTAGCCTTCTAATCCCTTGGTCTTTCTGGCTAAGGGACCCATCCTTAATCGCTTTTTTTTTTGAGACGGAGTTTTGCTCTTTTTGCCCAGGCTGAAGTGCAATGGCGCAACCTTGGCTCACCGCCTCCTGAGTTCAAGTGATTCTCTTGCTTCAGCCTCCTAAGTAGCTGGGATTCCAGGCATGTACCACCAAGTCTACGTAATTTTGTATTTTTATTAGGGATGGGTTTCTCCATATTGGTCAGGCTGGTCTCAAACTCCCAACCTCGGGTGATTCGCCCACCTTGTGGGATTACAGGCATGAGCCATCATGCCTGGCCAAATCACTTTATTATAACAGCATAAACTCAGGTGTGATTGAAAGGGGTTTCTGATGGGTAAATCCTGTCACTCAGGAAACTCCAAGGGAAATTCCAAAGGAACTCTGAGCCAAATATATTTCTTAATTTGCCACAGGCGGTGAGAATTTTATTTCATTCCTGACCGTCAAGTGCAAGGAACTTCGTGTTATCTTTCATCTAAGATATTCGTAGTTTTAGCTCTTACACTTAGGTCTTTAATCCACTTATAGTTAAATTTTGTATGATAATAAGGTAAGGGTCCAGCTTAATTATTTTGCATATGAATATCCAGTTTTCCCAACGTGATTTGTTAAAAAGAATCCCCTCCCCCACATCAAATTCCAGCAGCTGAGTCTCAAGGGGAGCTTCCCCTTCAGTCAGCAGAGACTCTCCTGTGTGTCGCCCCAAGCCCGCCCCTCTGAAGTCTAGCTGAAGAGTGGGGATGCCTTCCCCTGACTGGGATGACCTAGCTCTCTGATGTTCAGTTCATACTGCCTACTTGTGGCTAATATTCCCCTTCTCCAAGCCTGTGGATCCACTGAGCATATGCTTCTGAGCCATCTGTAGTTACGCAGAGGGCAGGGAAGACTCTGATGAGGCTGGGAACAGGGACTAAGGTCCTGTCTCCTTAGGAGGCTCCAACATTCCTCTCTGGACAACCCACCCCAACTATCCCCTCCTCTCCGTAGTCCTGAGGGGAATTCTGCTCCTCTCTACCTTGCCTTTTACTCTTCCCCCTCCTCAAAGGAACTCCCCTCTCTAGGCCTCCATCTTGCTTCGAGACCTTCCCAGCCCTCTCAACAGACTCAGGCAATTGTTCTCAACTTCTAGCCCCTGACCATGAGCATCAGCATCCCAGGAGAACCTGTTAGAGAGGCAGATTCTCAGGTCCTTCCTAGACCTACTGAAAGAAATTCTGCAAGTGAGGCCCAGCAACCTGGGTTTTAACAAGCCCTCCAGCTGATTCTTCTGCACATCAAACTCTGAGACCCACTGGGCTATGGCATTGCATTGGAAAGCAAGAACGAGGAAAGGAGACTGTCTTAAAGCACACTTCTTGAACGTTGTTATTCGTCTAAATTGAAAGACTTTTGTGCATAGGTCTGTAGGTTAAAACTCCAAGCGGTTGAGTTCTGGGTCAAAGGAGTTTGACAGACATTGCCAAATCACCCCCCAAAAATTGCACCAATTTCACTCTCAACCAGTAGTGTCTGAGGGTGACTGTTTCCCAATGCCCTCCTTGGCACCGAGTGCTGTCAAGCTGTGGATCTCTGCCAATCTGATAGGAGAAGCAAATAAATCTTACTGTCTCATTTGGCATCTCTCTTGCTCTGGGTGAAACTTAGGCTTGTATAAGCCATTTCTATTTCTCTTTAAACTGCTAGTTTATAGTCCTTACTTAGTTTGTCTTGTGTTGCTTTAGGTCTTGAAGATGAAGGAGAAGAGCTTATCTGTCACACAGTAGCGCTTATTTTTGGTTTGTCTTTCACTTTGCTTTACAGAATGCTTTACCATACAGAAGTCTTAAATACTTCTCTTTTTTTCTTTCTGAGACAGGATCTCACCCTGTTGCCCAGGCTGGCTGGAATATAGTGGCACAATCTCGGCTCAGTGCATCCTCAACCTTTCAGGTTCAAGCAGTTGAGGTCCTCAGCCTCCTAAGTAGCTGGGACCACAAGGGTATACCACCACACCCAACTAATTTCTTAAAAAATTGCTTGTAGAGACTAGTTTTTCCTATCTTGCCTAGGCTGGTCTTGAACACCTGGGCTCAAGCAAGCCTCCTACCTTGGCCTCTCAAAGTGTTAGGATTAGACACGTGAGGCTAAATTTTTATATAGCCGCATTTCATGAATGTTTACTTTAGAGGTCCTGGATTTTATTTGCTGAATTCTTTATCATAACATTATAAGTAAATTTACTTATTGTTTCTCTATGGTCTTATGGTTTTATTTTTTTAATATATATCCTTTATCCATCTGGAATTTATTTTGATTTAGGGAATGGAGTAGTGTTCCCATTATATTTTTCTCCTAAATGGGTAGCTAATTTTACTACCACCTTTCTCTACTGATCTAGAATGTCACCTTAGATGTAAACTGAATTCTGGAATGTATTGGGATCTATTTCTGATTTTCTGTTTTGGTTCAGTGAGTTGTCTATTTCGCGTTTGAGTGTACCAAACTGCTTTACAAATTATAATTTCATACTTTTTTTTTTTTGAGACGGAGTTTCACTCTTGTTACTCAGGCTGGAGTGCAATGGTGCGATCTCGGCTCACCGCAACCTCCGCCTCCTGGGTTCAAGCAATTCTCCTGCCTTAGCCTCCCGAGTACCTGGGGCTACAGGCGCGCACCACCATGCCCAGCTAATTTTTATATTTTTGGTAGAGATGGGGTTTCACCTTGTTGACCAGGATGGTCTCGATTTCTTGACCTCATGATCCACCCGCCTCGGCCTCCCAAAGTGCTGGGATTACAGGTGTGAGCCACCGTGCCCGGCCTAATGTCATAGTATTTCTGTCATCTGATGGATCTAGCCCCATCTCGTTGCTTTTCTTTTTCAGGGCTTTTCTGGCTGTAATTTGTTTCCTCATTTGATTGTCATGGAATTTTTGACAAGTTCCCCACCTGACAAACAAATCCTATGGGTATTTCACTAGATGAATGGATTAATTGAGAAAGCACTGCCATTTTTTATTTTTAAATTTTTAAAATATGGAAGTGGTGTCCCACTATGTTGCTCAGGCTGGTCTCGAATTCCTCAAGTGATCCTCCCCAAGTGCTGGGATTACAGGAATGAGCCACTGTGCCCAGGAAGCACTGCCATGTTTAAATATTGAGTCCTTCTATTCAAAAGCACAGAATAGGACAGGTGTGGTGGCTCACACCTGTAATCCCAGCACTTTGGGAGGCTGAGGCAGGCTGATTACCTAAGGTCAAGAGTTTGAGACCAGCTGGGCAACATGGGGAGACCCTGTCTTTATGAAACTTCAAAACTTTGTGGGGTGTGGTGGCATGTGCCTGTAGTTCAGCTTCTCAGGAGGCTGAGGTGGGAGGACTGCTTGAGTCCAGAAGGTTGAGGCTGCCGTGAGCTGCTATCATGGCACTGCACTTCAGCCTGGGAGACACAGTGAGACCCTGCCTCAAAACAGAACAAAATGAAACAAAAGCACAGAATAGAATGTTCTCTGTATTATTTTATTTTATTTACTTTTATTTTTAGAGACAGGATCTCACTTTGTTGCCCAGGCTGCAGTGCAGTGGCGGGATCGTAACTCACTGTAGATTCAAACTCCTGGGCTCAAGCGATCCTCTTACTTTAGCTTCCCAAGTAGCTGGGACTATTGGCGTGTGCCATCACATTTGGCTAATTCTGTTTATTTGTAGTAAAGGTGAGGCCTCACTATGTTGCCCAGGCTGGTCTCAAACTCCTGAGCTCAAGCCATCCTCCCGCTCTGGCCTCCCAAAGTGCTGGGATTATAGGCATGAGCTACCATGCCCAGCCTTCTGTATAACTTTGTCTTTGTAAAGGCCCTTATATGTCTTTTAAATGTTTTTCTAAATATTTTATCTTTTGATTGAGATTGCAAATGTAATTTCTTTCTATTATATTTTCTGATAGATTATATATATGTATATATACATATAAAAGTAAAGGAGAGCTTCTGTATATTAACAACAGCGGGGGTTTGTATATTAACCTTGTAAAATGCCATCATCTTGTTTTTTTTTTTTTTTTTTTGAGATGGGGGTCTCACTCTGTTACTCAGTGGCACGATTTCGGCTTACTGCAATCTCTGCCTCCTGGGCTCAAGTGATTCTCCTACCTCAGCCTCCCTAGTATCTGGTGCCACAGGTGCTCACCACCATGCCCAGCTCATTATTTGTATGCTTTGTTGAGACAGGGTTTCGCCATGTTGCCCAGGTTGGTTTTGGACTCTTGGGCTCAAGAAATCTGCCTGCCTCAGCCTCCCAAAGTGCTGGGATTACAGGAGTAAGTCACCTCGCCCGGCCCATCCTGAATTACTGTTTCTAATAGTTGTGCATTTTCCAATCACATAATCGACACACAACTTTGCTTCCTTTTTCCAATATTTATATCGCATTTCTCTTTTTTGTCTAATTACACTGGCTTGAACTGCCAGAGCCACGTTAAATGATAATGATAATGATGGCTGTTTTTACCTTGCTTTTTATTTTTTAGTTTTTTGGCTTAAAACAATAGAATTCATCTTCTCACAGTTCTGGAGGTCAGAAGTTCAAAGTCAAGGTGTTGGCACTGCTGGTTCCTTCTGGAGGCTCCGTGGGAGAACCGTTCCCTGCCCCTCTCGCGGTTTCTGGTGGCTGCCGGCCATCCTCTGCATTCCTTGGCTTGTGGCCTCACCCCTCCAGGCTCTGCTCTGTCTTCATGTTGCCCTCTCCTCTGTGGGCCTTTTCTCCTCTTCTCTTCTGAGGACATTTATCACTGGATTTAGGGCCCACTGCAATCCATGATGATGCCATCAAAATTGTTAACGGGATTACACCCGCAAAACTTTCATACATTCACAGCCTCCAGGTGGACATCATCTTTGGAGGCTCCACCTTCAACCCGGTGCCTCTTCCTGAAATGACTTTTTTTTTTTTTTTTTTTTTTTTTAAATATTTGGCTACTGTGGTATAAACCACTGTCCCACCCAAATGACCTGACATGCACCTGAAACATGCTTGAAAACACAAGGTTTGTTAGTGCAGTCGGCTCTCCTCTGGGGCCTTTCAGCTACCGTCACCTTACAGGCCTTGGGCCGATCCTTCTCTTACCTGGGCATAGCATGTGCCCACAGTGTCAGGCCTTTCTCTTCTCTCTATATATCATTTTTTAATTCAGTGGCTTGTGGGGTACAAGGGGGTTTTGGTTTCATGGGTGAGTTGTACAATGGTGAAGTCTGAGATTTCAGTGCACCTGTCACCCAAGTAGTGTACACTGTACCCAATATCACTCCCTTTCCACCCTCCCTCCTCTGAGTCTCCAAAGTTTATCACACTGCTCTGTCTGCCTTTGTGTACCCACAGCTTAGCTCTCAGTTATAAGTGAAAACATACAGTATTTGGTTTTCCATTCCTGAGTTACTTCACTTAGAATAATGGCCTCCAGCTCCATCCAGGTTGCTGCAAAAGACATTCCTTTATTCTCTTTGTGGCTGAATGGCGTTCCATGGTACATATACCAAATTTTCTCTATCCACTCACTGGGTGATGGGCACTTAGGCTGGCTCCATATCTTTGCAATTGTGAACTGTGTTGTGATAAGCATGCGTGTGCAGGTGTCTTTTTCATAGAATGACTTCTTTTCCTTTGTGTAGACATTCAGTAGTGGGATTGTTGGATCAAATGGTAGATTTAGTTCTTGAAGAAATCTCCATCCTGTTTTCCATGGAGGTTGTACTAGTTGACATTCCCACCAGCAATGTATAAGCATTCCCATCTCACCACGTCCACACCAACATTTATTGTTTTTTTGGCCTTTTAATAATGGCCATTCTGGCTAAGCGAAGGTGGTACCTTACAGTGGTTTTATTTATTTATTTCATTGTTATTATTTTTTGAGACAAGGTCTCACTCTGTCACCAGGCTGGAATGTAGTGACATAATCATGGCTCACTGCAGCCTTGACCTCCCTGGCTCAAGTGACCCTCCCACCTCAGCTTCCTTTGTAGCTGGAACTACAGGCATAGGCCACCATGCCCCACAAATTTTTGAAGTTTTTAGACAGGGAGTTTCTCTATATTGCCCAGGCTGGCCTTGAACTCCTGGATGCAAGTATCCTAAACTGCTAGGATTGCAGGTATGAACGGGCTCTCCCTGCCTAAACTAGATCCTGAATGTGGATACTGCTCTCGCTCCTGTTTAATTTTTTTTTGTCTTGTTTCACATTTTTATTTTTAATTTGACTTTGGCTGATGGTAACAATGTAGCTTCAGCTTAGTATTTTCTGGTATACCTTGGTTTGTATTTTATTTTTAACGTTTCTGAGTTATTTTAGCAATGATGCATCTCTTGCACACATCATACACTTTTTAAGACATTTTTATCATTCCAAGTGAGAATCATTTTTCTATCACGAGTTGTTTTATCCCATTTACCATGTGCCGACGTAACTGACATAGTCGCCCTAATTATGTCTTCTTATCGTCTGCTTTCTATTTTAACGCTGCTTGTTTCTCTATGTTTTACTATGTGTATTTTTTGTCTTCTTGGTATGCATGTGTGTGAACACATGTGTTTATATTTTTGTCTGATGATTTGAAGGCTTATAAGTCTGTTTTTAATATTTCTAGTGGTTGCTTTTATATCGATTTATTTCTCTGCCAAGAGAAGAAAACATTTGGATGTAGGAAGAGTTATATTCTCAAAGGCTAAGCTTTGGCACCACAGTTCTGTCTTCAAAATCTGTCTTTTTCTCAACATGAAAGAGGGTGATAGCTTCACCCAGAAGCCAAAAGTTCAGGGTAATCAAGACACGGATTGTGCCACTGGCTTGAACTAGCCGCCTACATCAAAGAGCTACCAGCAGCACAAAGGGGTGCTGTATGTCATCTTTTCTTTCAGAACCTCATGTGAATATCTTTCCTTCAGGAGCCAGCGTACTTTGTTCAACAGCGTCTTTGAGTTACTGTCCGTTTTTCTGCACAGTATTCTGAGAAGACATAATAGGAGAGGCCATGAATTGAAAGCATTGACTCTTCTTGCTATTTGTTTCTATATATATCGAGATTAGGAGCCAGATTGTTGCCTGACAGCTGGTCTTTGTGAATACAGTGGTGTATGGTCGACATTCAGCTGCAAGTTTTTTTTAAATCTGTTAATTGATGCTGGTTGGTCAGTCAGTATACCAAAAGATAACGGCACACTCAAATCCAGGATGCTGCTGCTCTGCTGATGGAGTAGCCCTGCTTTTGTTCCTTTACTTTCTTAATAAACTCGTTTTTACTTAAACACACACACACACACACACACACACACACACACACACACACACACAAAGGCTTGTTTTTAGAAGCCTGATTTTAGGAAGGCTTGTTTACAAGGGGACTATTTACAGACTTGCAGATGTAGAATTATGCCAAGAAATGGTACAATAAACTGGAGAAGCAGTAGCTAAGCTGTTACCACCCACAGGCCTGAAGAGAAAAAGGGTGGAAGGTGTCATGAGAAGGGAGAGAACCGATCAAGTGGGCTGTCTTGGGAGGACCAGTGGCCTCCTGTTGAAGGATGCAGCCAGCCCATGGTGACTCACAGGCAGGAAACCAGGGGATTGAGTGCCCTGATCTCACTCTTTCCCATCTCCATTTCCTGCTGGGGATTGCCATTGCCGAACCCAACCGGGAGCCAGAAGCTCATTCATCTAATCTTGCAAAGGAATTTAGTGACAAACAGAATAAGAAGTTGACAAGCACGTTTCCCTCATGTGTCTTGAAAACATGTGAAGAGCTGACACCTACTCCACACACCCGTGGTGCACCCATTAGAAATGTTTGCAACTATCAGTGATAGAAACCAAGTTACAGTGGCTTTAAACATGGAGGGGTTGACTAATGTACTATAACAGGAAGTCTCAAAGTAGGCAGCCACTGACATTCAGTGGCTCAATAATGGCCGTGCTGATGTGTCTATAATTATCTCAGCCTTTACCTTGCACTGGTTGCTTCATGTTTGCAAGATGACTGCCTAGCCTCAGGCATGGTCAACTTAGGAAGAAGGAGGGAGAGGTACCAGCATGTAAACCTAATCACTCAGAAAACAACAATTTTCAAGAAGTACCTTCAGCAGACTTCCCATCATATTTCATTGATCAGAACGGGGTTTTGTGGTGTCCTATAGTAACAAATGTTTGTTTGTTTGTTTGTTTTCCAGGAAGCCTGGAAAAGTGGGCATTGGGTTGACCATGCCTGATTTAGACCCTTTGTAATTAATTGCTTGAGACTGGGAACTTTGGTGCATGGATCAAAATCAGGGATTTGTCATCAAGAAGGAAGGGATGGGATGAATCCTTGACAATGAATGAGGCTTTCCACAAGTGGTTTTACCCAACAATAAAGCCAATTGTCTGCTACCACTCACTCAGGACATCAATTGCTCTTTCACATTGTGTGCCATTGATTTTCTGTGACATCCAAAAGTGTTGTTTGATCCAGTAATTTCATCAAGAGCTTGCTCTGCTTTTTCTCTAATCATCATATTCCCTGGTAGCCTATGACTCCATGTATGAGCCATAGTGTGAATTGTGTTGATTTTCCCTATAAGGTGGACAGGTTTAATGATGCTTCTACGGTTTCCATTTTTCCTCTGTCTTTAGTGAGAACACGCATCCCTATCACACTAGGCTTTATTTTACTCGTATTCGGGAAAAGGTTGATTGGTTTTGTAACTAGTTTACAGGGTCTGATGTAAACAAACATGACGCAATGCCTCACTGGGCATCATGCCACTATCGGATGAGTTTCGCAATAGATGATGCCTTGGGAGGAAATGCATTACCAGCTAACCAAATACTATTTTCGGATATTCATTCTCATACCTATTTCTGATTCATACTTTTTTCCTACTTGTATAAAATCATCTGATTCAATCACTCATCTTCCCTAATATATATCATCACACTTTATACTGCAGTATTTCTGTTACTATTTTCAATACTTTTTCTCTTTAATGAATCTTTTTTGAACTATGGATCTATCTTTATGATTTGGGGCCATTATTATATTATATAATAACAAGAGTAACAATAAAATTGAAATATAACAAATATAAATAATACCATGAAAACAGTATGAAAATGTTTTAGCCGCCAGGTGCGGTGGCTCACGCCTATAATTCCAGCACTTTGGGAGGCTGAGGTGGGTGGATTACCTTAGGTCGGGGGTTTGAGACCAGCCTGACCAACATAGAGAACCCCTGTCTCTACTAAAAAAAAATACAAAATCAGCCGGGCATGGTGGCACATGCTTATAATTTCAGCTACTCGGGAGGCTGAGGCAGGAAAATCGCTTGAACCCGGGAGGTGGAGGTTGTGGTGAGCCAAGATGGTGCTACTGGAATCCAGCTGGGGCAATAAGAGTGAGACTCTGTCTCAAAAAAGAAAAGAAAAGAAAATGTTTTAGCAAGTTGGACTACAGTTGACGGTATTCTCTTTACTAAATATGAGCTGAGCTAAACTGCTTAATTCAGTTCTGATGACACAGGTGCATGCTACAAGACCATGATAAAGGTAATGAGACCTATGACAAGACCTATTACAAAGGTAATGAGATTTCTATGGAAATTATCGTTGGTTTCACATTTGTGAAACATATGTGAACAACATTTCTTGTCTGTGTAGCAACCTGTGCCATGCCCTGCTTGCATCCTGTCCCCTTAGCCCTGATGGTTTCTCACTGCAAACACAGGGGACTGTCAGCCTGAGTGATGTTCCTGGTCACAGCTCCACAGGCACGCAGGGCAGGCTGGAAATGCCCTGAACGCAGCCCTTAGCTGACAGTGGGCTAGAGTAGACACCGAGGTGTGTTCCGTCCCAGAGGTCCCAGGGGGATTGAGCTGCAGTTGCCCACCCAGTTACTCATCAACACACCCTGCGTTGGTCCCCTCCCTTCCCCTCCCCTGCCCTCCCCTCCCCTTCCCTTCCCTTCCCCGTCCACCTTTCTTGCTTTCCATGAGTGCTTCCTGGGATCCAAGTGAAACACTCAAATCTTTGTCTCTGGGTTTGCTTCTGCGGGAAATGAGCTCAAGGCAGTTTTTCTTTGAAATATCCCTGCAGGCTCTGAGATTCATGAACCACACTTTAGGAAAACTGCTCTGGACAACTCTGCTCATTTCATCAATGAGCAGACTGTGGCCCAGGGTCAGGGTCCTTAAGTGCCTAGAGTTACTCTATGGTAAGGGACAGGCCCAGTGGCCCTGGCGTTCCCTGTGATGAACCAGCTTAGACTGACATCCTGATGCCCTTGGGGGCTGCCTTGGAGGGTGTGACCTGAACTCCCTCAACCAGGTATGACACACAGAAGCCTCAGCCCTTCTTAGACTTACCTGGAAGATTCCACTGAGGACAGGGGGCTCCTGGCATAAGCTGGGGGAGGAGGGGAATAAGAAAAGAAAGCCAAGGCTGGAAGAGGTCTCCAGCCCGTGGAGGGCTGGGCCTGACCACCCTGCATCTCCCCTCTACGATGAGCCCCTTTCACCTCCCTTTCCCAGCTCTTGAATTTTTCTTCTGCTGCTCCTGGCCCTCACCATTGAAATGAAGGGTTTTCTGGGCCGTTCCTTCCTGGGTTTCTCCTAATGACGTCCCCACCCAAACATCTCACGTAGAGATCTCTTCCACTTATGATGGAGTTAAGTCCTGATAAACTCATCGTAAGTTGAAAATAGCATAAGTCAAAAATGCATTGAACACACCTAACCTACTAAACAACATAGCTTAGCCTCCGCTACCTTCAATGTGTTCAGAACATTTACACTAGCCTACAGCTGGGCAAAATCATCTAACACTTTTAAGGCTATTTTACAATAAACGGTTGCATATGTCATGTCATTTATTGAATTGTGAAGTGGAAACATTCTAGGTGGAACCATAGTAAGTAGGAGATCATCTGCGTACACACTCATGCTTCTCTCTGGGATTAGACCCTGGCCTGTGGATCTCAAAGAAACTGAGATGGATCCATGTCCCACAGAACAAGGCATTTTTCTCTGTGCTTCATTTTTTCCTATTTCCTATGAGAGAAGCTTGTGACCCTGTCAACCACTTCCAGAAGAAATTGGCTTCTAACCTAGTTTTCTAAATAATCTGTTAGAAATGTCTACTCTATGGACTTTTTCTTATTTCCAGTTGACAGACTAAGGCCCAGAAAGAGGTATAGCGTGAACCCCTGACCTGACTCCCAGACAACGATCTTGCCATCCCGACTTCAGAGGAGAATTTGGAGGGAGTCTGTTTAAACCATAAGCTTATTCTGACAATCACCCACTACCCCAAGGTAAGTAGGGCCTGTTAGAATCATGGCCCTGCTGGTGAAGTCACCTGCTGTCCTCGCTGTGTCCTGTCCAGATCTCTCACCTCAGTTCTTAAGGGGCCAGCTGGGATGTTGTCCTAAGGAACCTGAGCATCAATGTCCAGGGCCAGCTCTTGTAAGAGGAAATTCATTTATATAACAGTGATAAGCCCTGAAGGGCCCTAGGCTCACATGCAGAATGATGGAGGGCCCATGGGATGAACCTTAATGAGCCTGGTGCATTCCTACCCTCCCGTAGAGAGCTCACAGGCTGAGAAGTGGGATAGTTCTCATACTACAGGCTAGAGCATACTAAAGGCAACAACATTAATAATGGTCCTGACGGTTCAAAAATATGCCTGCACGTTCTTTCATACTCTTCTTTTCTTTTCTTTCTTTTTTTTTGATATTGAGTCTTGCTCTATAACCCAGGCTGGAGTGCAATAGCTCAATTTCACCTCACTGCAACCTCTGCCTCCTGGGTTCAAGAGATTCTCCTGCTTCTGCCTCCCAAGTAGCTGGGATTATAGGCTTGTATTGCCATACCTGGCTCATTTTGTGTCACTAGTGGAGATGGACACCATATTGCCCAGGCTGATCTTGAACTCCCGACCTCAAGTGATTCACCCACCTTGGTCCCCCAAAGTGCTGAGATTACAGGCATGAGTCACTAGGCCTGGCCACATGCTTCTCTTATCAAAATGGGACTCCAATATCCCTCCCCTTGAAAATGGGCCAGGATTAGTGATTTACTTCTAATAAATAGAATGTGAACGAAGTGATTGTGTGTAATTTCTAAGGCTAAGTTAGAAATGGTGATACAGCATCTACCTAGCTTCTCTTGGAATACTCAACTTTGAAACTCAGGCACCATACTGTGGGGAAGCTGGGCTACCTGGCACACCTCACATGTAGGTGTCCTGGCCAATGGCTCCAGCTGACAGCCAGCATCAATTGCCAGATTCAGGAGTGAACACAGTTTCAGATGATTCTCACCTCTAGCCTTCGTGTCTTTTGAGTTATGACCTATTCTCACCAAGTTCTGCCCAAGTTATAGATTTATGAGCAAACTAAATTTATTAAGCCACTAAACTTGCCAATTGGTTATGCAGCAACAGATAACTGGAACCATACTAAAGCGTGTTGAGTATCTGCTATGACCCAGTTACATTGCAGGGTCATAATCACGTTTAATTCTCCCAACAATCCTGTAGGTAGACATGGGATATCTACCTCATGGAGAACCGAAGCTCAGAGCAATTAAGTGACTTGAAGGAATCGTGGAGCTTTAAGTGGCAGAAACAGGACTGGAAGCAGAAGTGTGCTAGTAAATGATTAGCGACCAATTCTCTGGGCTGGGACAGCGGTTGGCAGGGAAGGAGAGCTGTGATTTGTAGTGTTTTCCAATTTCCGTGGTGTAAATTATTCCACCGTAGCTGGTTTCATGGCACAGGAAGTGAAATTGGGCAGAGACGGGCAAGGCTCTGACACCACCCTGGAGAGGCTGCCAACCCCAGGACCCATGTGTATGGGCCTCCAAAAATGGACGGCTGGAAGATTTCTGAGGAGGTGATAGAGAGGCTGGTCTAGGGAGTTTCCCTTGAAATGTAGTTTGAGCTGTGGAAAAGGCATTTTGGGCATTCATTCATCTCATGTACTCGGCTGAGTGCCAGACGGTATTCTAGTCATTGATCATTAGCAGAAAATGATACACACAAGTTCCTTGCTCTCACGGAGTTTTCTTTTTATCAGGACAGAGGTAGGGAGACTCAAAGGCACAGGCTATACTGAGAATTTTGAGCAATGGAGAAGAAAGTGGAGCTCTGACGCTAGCCAGCCAGTCAGGCTCCAGGAGGGGAGATGGCCTGGGCTGGTGGCTCCCTTTCCTCTGTTGGCCCTTCCCTTTTAAGAAAACCCCTATGTCAGAAAAGTCTCAAGTCTGTTAGATTAGGAGTCCCCGACTCCCAGCCCAAGGGAGCAAGCAGCCCTAGGAAAGGAGAGGATGCGATTTCCCAGTGCAACCTCTTACCATTTCCCTCCCCCAATCTCATCCCTCCATCTATTGATGAGGAGCCTCCTACAGTTGGCCTGCGGCTCCTGAGGGACTGGTTCCACTGGAGTCTTTAACCAGCACCCATCCTCCTTGGGACCTGCAATAGAGATAAGAATCAGAGCACAATCCTCAAATAATTCTCACAAATTTGGAGTAGATTCTTAACTGAAAATTTTTTTTTTTTTTTTTTTTAAAGAAAGCTTTCTATCCAAAGGATTCTGTGCTCTGCAAGGAAGAAATACCTTGTCTAAGGGTTAGCTTCATCAGAAAGAGACTCTGCCTTCCAAGATGACATCATCCAAGCTTGTGTGATTTCATCTAAGAAGGGGATTTATTTTTGATATGTAAGACTGAAAATACTTAAAGCATGGCATGTAAAATTATTTAAAAGATACTGGGATGTGACGAATTAAGCTTTCTTGAAGTATTGGGTTGGGCAGGGTGGAGTGAAGGGCAGGTCATGAAGCACACAGCAGGACACAATTTAATCCAGACGTCAGAGGTCACTGCCCCTAAAGCCACTGGCTGGGCTGACACAGAGTGTAAATTCTGTTTCAGCTTCCAGCTATTCTCTTCTCAGCCCTGCCTGTCCCAGACTCTATTAGCTCTCTTTCTCAAAGCCCAGGGTTACCCCTAATCCTGCCTTTCTTTTTTAAACTTTTATTTTGGGGTCCAAGATACATGTGCAGGTTTGTTACATAGTAAGCTTGTGTCACAGGGGGTTGTTGTACAGATTATTTAATCATCCACGTACTAAGCTTAGTATCCACTAGTTATTTTTCCTGATTCTCTCCTTCCTCCCACCTTTCACCCTCAAGTAGGCCCCAGTGTCTGTTCTCCTCTGTGTTCATGTGTTCTCATCATCTAGCTCCCACTTACTCTTGAGAACATAAGGTATTTGGTTTTCTGTTCTTGCATTAGTTTGCTAAGGATAATGGCCTCCAGCTCCATTCATGTTCCTGCAAAGGGCATGGTCTCATTCTTTTTTACGGCTGCATAGTATTCCATGGTGTCTATGTACCACATTTTCTTTATTCTATCTGTCACTAGTGGGCATTTAGGTTGATTCCACATCTTTGCTATTGTGAATACTGCTGCAATGAACATAGGCATACATATGTCTTTATGATAGAATGATTTATATTCTTTTGGGTATATACCCAGTAATGGGATGGCTGGATTGAATGGTACCTCTGTTTTTATGCCTTTGAGGAATTGGTACACTGCTTTTCACAATGGTTGAACTAATTTACACTCTCACCAACAATGCTAAGCATTCCCTTTTCTCTGCAACCTCGCCAGCATCTGTTATTTTTGATCTTTTAGTAATCAGCATTCTGACTGGTGTGAGATGGGATCTCACTGTGGTTGTGATTTGCGTTTCTCTAATGATCAGTGCTGTTGAGGTGTTTTTCACATGCTTGTTGGCCACGTCTGTCTTCTTTTGAAAAGTGTCTGTTCATGTCCTTTGCCCACTTTTTGATGGGGTTGTTTTCTTCCAAGTCTGTCTTTCAATTGATTTTAAAAAAACTGTGGATCTGCTTTTTCTTTCTTTTCTTTTTTTTTTTTGAGACAGAGTCCTGCTGTCACCCAGGCTGGAGTGCAATAGTGCGATCTCAGCTCACTGCAACCTCCGCCTTCTGGGTTCAAGCGATTCTCCTGCCTCAGCCTCCCAAGTAGCTGGGATTACAGGCACCCACCACCAGGCCTGGCTAATTTTTGTATTTTTGGTAGAGATAGGGTTTTGCCATGTTGGTCAGGCTGATCTCGAACTCCTGACCTTAGGTGATCCACCTGCCTTGGCCTCCCAAAGTGCTGGGATTACAAGCATGAGCCACCGTGCCCAGCCTGGATCTGCTTTTTTCTAAAAAGTCATCTCTCTCTTACTGTGGGAGAGCCTTTTAAAAAAATTCTATTTTCTTCCCTTTGATAAAATTAATACATATACATAATTGAAAACATCAAAAATGGAAGAAAATCAAAAGTTAGGTTTCCTTTCTTCCGTTTACCTTTAGGTGTCTCTGCTACGGCCACTATTAAGAGTTTTTGTTACTCTTAGCATAGCATTCCAGAAATATGCTATGTGCATTATTTACACACACACCCTCACCCGCCTCCCACCGTCCTACTGGACCTCTCTGGAGCCTTCATCTCAGCCCTCCCTCCCTTCCCCCTCCCAGACACACTTGCTTCCCTTGGCCTCAAGCATGGCTCTGTTCTCCCGTCTCACTGACTGCTCCTTTGGAGGGTCCTTTCCTGGCTCTACTTCATGTCTCAATCTCTAAACATCGGAGGCCTCCAGGACAGTGACCGGGGTTCACTTTTCTATCTGCCTCACACCCTAAGAGACCCCTTCTCCAGCCTTGTGGCTTTGCAGAGCCTAGTGGCTCCCGTGTCCCTACCCTCCCCGCGCCACTCCAGACCCACTTGAAATCCTTCTCCTCCCCGCTCTGGGTTGGAGACTAACCTGTATGTGCTGCCTCCAGGGGTTCCCTCGCCCTCTGGCTTCCCATGGCCTTTGAAGGAGGGTGGACAGTGAGGTCAGGATGTTTGTTCTCCCTGTAGGGTTACCATGGCCTGGCTGCATTCTTCCATCAAAGGCCTCAGCTCCTGTCAGTTGACAATGTACAAACTTGTCTATTAAAAGGTAAATCCCAGGCTGGTGTGGTGGCTCACATCTGTATTCCCAAGGCAGGTGGGTCACCCAAGGTTAGCAGTTCGAGAGCATCCTGGCCAACATGGCAAAACCCTGTCTCTACTAAAAATACAAAAATTAGCCAGGTTTGGTGGTGCGCACCTGCAATCCCAGCTACTCAGGAGGCTGAGGTAGGAGAATCACTTGAACCTGGGAGGTGGAGGTTGCAGTGAGCGGAGATCACACCACTGCACCCCCAGCCTGGGCGACAGAGCGAGACTCTGCCTCAAAAAAACAAAAAAGAGAAATACAAAGATAAATCCCCTTCCTTGGATGAAATCACAGGAGTTTGGATGTTGTCTTCTCCACTCAGCTATCTTTGGCCCCAGGTTCCAGCACCTTCCTCTTCTCATGCCTTCAGAACTGGGGATGGCTGGGGCACCACCGTTGCTAGCCCTGGGGGCCTGCAGCACCCTCCTGGCTTCTGTACATCCTGCTACTCTTTTCTAAAGGCTTCTTTTATTAAACCCTCCTCAAATGTCTCAATTCCAGGGTGCCAGCTGTCTCTCCCTGGGACCCTCTGTGCTACACATTCCAAACGGCTCTCATGTTTCCATCACTCCTGAATTCCCAACCCACGTGAGCTGCTCAGACTGATTCTTCACCCCGATGCCCCAAAATCATGCTCATCTCACCAGCTTCCCTTTCCTGATGAAAGATAACTCCATGCTTATACTTACACACTCATCTTTCGCTCACAGCACTTATCACACGATGCATTTTGTTTTCCCCCATCCTCATAAGCTGTTTTGTTCTCTGCTGTATTTCCAGTATCTGGAATGTGCCACGTACTTTGTAGGGCTGATACATTTCTGTTGAATGAATATATGCCTTTAATAAATGACCAGACCAGGTGTGGTGACTCATGCCTGTAATCCCAGCACTTCGGGAGGCCAAGGTGGGTGGATTGCTTGAGCCCAGAAATTCAACACCTGCTTGGGCAACACGGTGAGACCCCAGTCTCTACAAAAAATAGAAAAATATTATCAGGCATGATGGTGTGCACCTGTGGTCCCAGTTACTTGGGAGGCTGAGGTGGGAGGATCACTTAAGCCTGGGAGGTTGAGGCTGCAGTGAGCAGTGATTGAGCCACTGCACTGCAGCCTGGGCAACAGAACGAAACCCTGTCTCAAAAATAAATAAATAAATAAAAAGAAAAATAAAAAAAGACCATAATGGGGAACACAGAGCTGGCTCATAAACAGCTGCCTCGTTCTTTTTCGCAGCACATGGCATTCCAGGGTAGGGGGCCCATGGCCGTTTTTAGACTCGTTTTCTGTGATGGACATCCAGGTGGGCTCTAACCTTAAGAATGTCAAACCATGCTGCTGAAAACCCTCCTAAGCCTGTATCTTTGTATTTCTCACTAGGATAGGACTCTAAGATGTGCGATTGTTAGGTCAAAAGGTGCTAATCTAAAATTCTGATCATATTTCCAAGTTGTTCTCCAAACCGGCAGACGCAGCCAGTTCTCTCTCCCTGACAACAGTGGATAAACACGGCTGTTTCCCCATCTGCTCGGCACCACGCAATATCGACTTTCTGATCTTGTCAATAGGGATCGGTATTTCTATGTTCAATGGGCATTTTCTCTAACGTGGCAGTGAAGCCTCGTTTCCTTTGGAACTTTTCCAGCGGTCACACCGGCCAAGGCCTGGTTGGAGACGCCTGGGACCCAAAGGAGCAGCCGGTCCCCCTCCCCTGGCCGCGAGAGCACCTACGATTCGGATCGCTGCTCCCTCTTTTTCTGCTCTTTCCTTTCTCCCCCACAAGTTTCTGATTCTTGGAACCAGGCTCGGTGACCTCACGCCGGTGACTTCATATCCGGGACTTTCTGGGAATTCTCAGCAGCACTTTTTCGTAAGAAACCTAAGAGGGGAGGTGCGGGTAGGGGAGGTGCGGGTAGGGTGGGGGGGGTGGGGATGGGGGTGGGCGGAGCTTTTGAGGAAGAAGTGGGAGAACAGCTCAGGGCCGGCTTCCTTCTTCCGATTAGGTCGGGTGGAGTTGGCTGGGCCGGCGGCAGAGCGGCGGCCGGCGAGACGCGAGAACCGCCCCCCTGGGCCCGCAGCAGGGGGCCCGGGAACCCGCTTTCCGGGACGCAGGTGGGGGCTGGGGACGCGGACCGCAGTCCTCTGAGCTCCTGACCGGGGACCGGAGAGCGAGCGGTTCCTGAGGGTTCCCAGGCAGAGCCTCTGCCAGAGTTTTCTTCGGAAGTTAGCTGGGCACCTAACTGGGCAGCTCTGCCACAGATTGGGGGGAGGGGCAGCATAACCCAAACCAGAGCCCCATTGTGACCTTTGTGGACCCAAAGTACTTTTGCCTTAATGGGCTTCTTTTCCATTAAAAAAAAAAAATCTTTAAAGTATATTTTGCCGGGCATGGTGGCTCATGCCTATAATCTAAGCACTTTGGAGGCCAAGGCGGGTGGATCACGAGGTCAAGAGATCGAGACCATCCTGGTCAACATGGTGAAACTCCGTCTCTACTGAAAATACAAAAAAAAAAAAAAAAAAAAAAAAAAAAATTAGCTGGGCATGGTGGCGCGTGCCTGTAATCCCAGCTACTCTGGAGGCTGAGGCGAGAGAATTGCTTGAACCCAGGAGGCGAGGGTTGCGGTGAGCCGAGATCGCGCCATTGCACTCCAGCCTGGGTAACAAGAGCGAAACTCCGTCTCAAAAAATAAAATAAAATAAAATAAATAAATAAAGTATATTTTACGACTGCAGCGGCATAAAGCCAAATATGTTGATATTACCTATTCAAACAATTTCTTCGGCCTGAAAGTTTGTTTTTCCCTTCTGATATTAAAATAAGTTAAAACATTTTCATGGACTTCTAAAGGTATTGTGGGCCCTAGGCACCGTTGCCCCTCTGCCGGATGGGTAAGTTGGCCCTGGGCAGAATCAGGGCGATGTGGCACAGTCGGGAAAGAACATGAAAGGATCTAGAAGAATTCTCCCCTCCTGGAGGAGGCCATGAACACAGTAGCAGCTGCACAGGAAGGGCCTTGAATGACCTAAGAAGCGTGGATTTTGAGGCGACGGAGGTGGTGAGAAGCTACTGCAAGGCTGGATTGGAGGGCTGGTGGTTTGGGGGTGGCAGTGGGGGTGGGGAGAGAAATGAGGAGGCTGTTGCTGCGGTACAGTCAGATGCTGGAGTTCACAGATCAATGTGGAAATGAAGCAGAGGGCAAGGGGAAGACACACTTGGGAAGCCGGAGCCCGCTGATATGAGGCAGTAACGCAGGAAGAAGCCTGGGCTGTCTTCTCTTGGCTTGCATGAATGGCAGATGCTGCCACCCCTCTGGGGAAAGAGGAAGACAGGAGGAGAACCGTATGTGCTCCAGGACTTTGGGGAGATCAGATGGAAGGTCCTTCACAAATAACAAAGCAAGGAGTCTTTGAGTAACTTCACAGGCATGTGGGCAGCTTCAGGGCCACCTCTTGCCCCCATCCTGCCATTGTTCCTAACAGGCATTCTAACCCCACCCCTGCTGCCTGACCTGCCTCCCCAGAGCTCCATGCTCATTGGGCCACCTTCCTGCTCTCTATGGCCTGGAAGACAAAACCACCTCATTTGGGCATTTCCAAAATAAAGAATGAGGGAAAAGCAGACTAGGTTTTCAATAAATCCCCTTTCAGTAGAAAACTCACCCAGCATCTCATTGGCTACCTATTTCTTAATCCCCAAAAACTGTGTTTATGTGCACATCCCCACACCCATAAGCGACTTGACTCCCGCCCTTCAGTACAAACACTGGGCTTTCTCCAGAGCAAATCAGGCCAAAATCAAGGGCCTGGCAGGAAATACAGGGAGAAGAGCTTGGGCTTGGATGGCTCACTGAAAGATAATCCTTCGTATATTCACTCTAAAACACAAATCTACTACTTACTATGTGCTCCAGCACCATTCCAGCACGGGGTGCATCAAGAATCAAATAGGACAATGGTTATTCATGGAGATGACACTTCAGTGGGAGGAAGACTGACTGGAGGTGTCACTTTCCAAAGATGTGTACATGTTCTAGAATTTTGCCTCTTCCCTACCAAAAGGTGATGTCTAATACCCCCTTCCTTTCCATCTGGGCCGACTTATGACTCACTTGTAACCAAAGGGATGTACAGATGTGATTTTTCATGACTTCGCAGCTAGGCCGTGAGAGGCGATACAGCTTCCACCTTGTTAGTTGGGACACGTCTTTGGAGCCCTGAGCCGCAGTTTAGGAAGTTGAATAACCCAGAGATCGCCATGTTGTGAGGAAGCCCAGGCCACACGGAGAGGCCACACGTGTGTGTTCTGGCTGACATCCCTGCTGAGCTCCCCAACATCGTGGCACAGAAACAAGCCATGCCTACTATGCTCTGTCCAAATTCCTGACCCACATGGTTTTTTTTTTTAAACCACTGTTTGCCATGGTTTGCTATGCAGAAATAATAACTAGAACACTAAGAAACAAGCGAATAAGCGAGCAAGACAATTTCATATTGTGAGAGGGAAATATGGAAAAACACAAAACAGCAAGAAAACGTAGAGAAGGGCCTCTTTAGATAGGGGGCAGCAGGGAGGACTGATCAAGAAAGGCCTTTCTGGAGAGACACTGGAACTGAGACCTGAGTGAGAACCTCAACCACTAACCCTCTGGGACTTTCCTCCAGAGGTTCATCAAGGACAAAGTTCCGGAGGCAGGAATTGGCTTGGTTTGTTCTCAGAAGAGCAAGAAAGACAGTGTGACTAGGCTATGTGGATGAGGAGGAGAGTGGGGCCAACGAAGCTGGAGAGGAAGGCAGAGAGGCAAGTCATTCTGGTCTTACAGGTCACTGAGAGGAGTCTGGATTGAAGCCTGAGCTGGGGAGCTGGTGGAGGGTATCATGCAGGAGGGATTTGATCTGGTAAACTCCTCACAAGAGTTCTGGCTGCCTGGTGGAGGGCAGTGTGAGGACAGACGGCAAAGGGAGGAGGACCCCTGGGGAGGCGATGGCAGTGCCTCAGCTCCCAGCGAAGGGAGGGCGGACGGTGGCCTGAGACGTGGTGATGGCGGTGAAGATGGGGACTGGTGGACAAATTCCAGACACGGAGGCCATGACAGAGAGTACTAGGGAGGGAGGAGAGGCTCAGCCCCGCAGGTCCCGGCGGAAGCTGGACGTGGGTGAGGACGGGAACCCGGCATCCGTCTGGAATCCGGGGGGAGCCTCCGCGGGAGGGCTGACCCGGACGGCGCGTCCTGGCGTCCGACGTCTGCAGTGCGGAGCCAGTCCCCGGGCGTCTCCCAGCAACGGCCGCCGCCGCCCGGACGTTCTGAACTCCGCGGCCTCCGCGCCCTCAGCGTCACCTTGGCGACAGCGGTGGCAACGCGCCCTGCGTGCTCCGGGGGCGGGGTCCGGGCGCCGTGCGCTCCGCCCCCAGCCCCGCCCCTCCTCGGCGGCACGCCCTCCGCCCCCAGCCCCGCCCGCCCCGCCCGCCCCGCCCCTCCTCCGCGGCACGCCCTCCGCCCCCAGCCCCGCCCGCCCCGCCCCTCCTCGGCGGCAAGCGGGGCCGCAGGTGCGCAGCGCTCCGGGAGGGGCCTCGCCGAGGAGCCGCCGCTCTCCCCGGTGCACGCCCCGCCAGCGCCACCAGCCGCGCAGCCACCTCCCCGCCCTTCCCCCTAGGCCGCCCGCCTCCAACCATTCGGGTTACCTCCGCTGAAACGCCTTCCCTGACCACCCAAGCTGAAGGAACCGCCAACCTTTCCCTCCTGGACTTCTTTATCTCTCCCCTCCAAAATTATCTTATCTGCTTCTACCCATATTATCTTCCTCTTTAAACCGAAGTTCCATAAGGTCAGACACACATTTTGCCTTGTTCATCTCTGTTCTCAGCACCCTGAACAGAACCCGGCATGAATGAGGTGCTCAATAAACGTTACTTGGATGAATCGGCAGGTTCACTCAATCGTTTTATTCATTTATTTGACATTTATGGAGCGCCTTCTGGGCACTTGTGGTAAAGAGGTACCACAATGAACAAGACAGGGAGCCCCCCTTGGAGTTAAGGAAGAAGATATATTTTTAAAAATTACAATAATGTGAAAAGTGAATGTCTTTGAGTTCCAGATGCCAGGTATAGCTTCAAGCACTTTTTACACTGACTGGTGCTCCATTATTGGAACATTAAGCATGTGGAAGTTATTTTATCCTATTGTTCAGGATCATCGCCAAGGTCTGATTGCAGAAATTCAAAATCGCAACTTCAGGCATAAATGGGTTAATTCACTTAATCTTCACAGCAGTAGGTACTAGAACTGTGCCCACTTTACAGATGAGAATGCTGGGGAGAACAGTCATGCTCTGTAGGCTGCTGGGCCCTGGAATCACGTGAGATCCCGCAGAAGGCAGGGGAGGGGGACATGCGGGGAGGGGCTCAACAGCATGGTGTACCAGGCCCAAGCAGGCGGATGTGGGACCTTGATTATTCTCGAGACAGCACAGTCTCCCACAGGGTGCAGACTCCTTCCAGATCAGAGCCGTGTTGTCCCAGGGGAGCCCCACCCATCTTGACCGAGCAGGAAATCAGGGGCCTGTGAGGGCTGTGGAGGGTTGAGCCCGCGGGTAGGGGTAGGATAGGTGCCTGTCTCTTCCATTGAAGCAAAGTGTGGGTGACACATGAACTTGGTGGGAGGCAAACCCAGTGTCAAATGCCTGTGCATCCAGGAAACCCCGGAACAAAATGTATTCCACCTCCAGGTCCTTGCAGGTGCTGTCCCTCCACCTGGCGCTTATCTCCCCAGATTTTCACATAGCTGTTCTTTGTCATTTAGATCTCCACTGAGGTGTTTTTTCCTTAGAGAGGCCGGGCTTGGCCACTGCACCTAAAGCGATCACCTGCCGTTGTTACATGACACAATGTCATGTAACTTATCCCAGAGTGCAAGAGTGGCCTACCCAGGTGCATCACCCTATTCCTGATCTAACTTTTCTCATTTATTGTCTGTCTCCTCATTTAAAAAGTTCCCTGAAAGCGGGACCCCTTGGACCGCACCTGTGTTCCCACTGCCTAGAACAGGCCTGGAATACAGAAGATGCCCAGTGCTTTTTGAAAGACAGTGTGAAAAGGGCCCTTCACCAAATCATCCTGACTTTCCAGGCCAGGATCTGAGCACTCCCCTTCCCAGGAGCCCCTGCTTGGCACACAGCACCTGGGCTGAATAGGCAGAAGTGGCCCAGCCATGGTGGGCACAGGAATTCTCCTGGTGTGAGTTCCTCCCACTTCCCAGGCCTGACTGGGCTGCTCTCCAGCTCTGGGGCAGGCTTCTGAGAACCCCTCCAGGATAGTGTTCAAGAACATCCAGGAAGGGAGTCTGAGGTAGAGAGGGCAGTGGGGTGTGTGTGTGTGTGCGCACGCACGCGTGATGGGGAGGGGGGTAAGGAGAATAGGAGAGTGGGCAGGGCATTTCTGGTTGCCAGCCACAATTGGTGGAGAAGGAGTGGCCTTTAGAGCCTTCCCACGCTGCCGTTGCTAGGAAGAGGAGGCACCTGGAGGTTGTGGCTGCTCTCTCCCCTGCAGGGGGAACACAGACTGAAACAGATGCACACAGAGTCAGACAGGCACAGAGTGGAGAATAAAACTTGGGTTTATTCGGACTGTACGCTTTCTGTTTGGGGTGCAGTGGGGGACAGTTGTAGGGACAGAGAAAGGCTGTGCATTTGGCTTCTGGGGACATGGTGATTGCTGACTCTTCATGTGACCTTTGGGCCACCAGATGACCAGCTGAATGATGGAGATGGTGATGAAGGGGCTGGCAGCCAGGCCCTTCTGGAGACCTCACAGTGATTGCAAACAGACAGCGACGCTGTGTCCAGTTGGCTCTGTTCCTCTCCGGGGATTACGGAGCAGATGGCTGGGAGCATTCAGACTAATAAAAGAAATAAAACCTCTGGGTAGAGGGACACTCTGGGGGGCTCCACCTCAGGCAGTGGCGTGCAGATTCACACATGTCCATGTGTGGGCCAGGTCTGTGTGAGAATCATGTGTGTCTACATATTACATCCTCCCCCAAGCAGCTGGGGGCGCCCACCCCACCCCCACGCCTGTGCTACTCCGTGGGCTGCTTCCAGACCTTTCTTTTCCCATCGGAGGAACTGGGTCTATTGAAAGAACTGGTGAAAGGGAGATGGCCCCAGTCGTCCTCAGAAGATGCCCTTTCCTCTTGGTCCTTGCACCAGGGTGCAGGAGGTAGGCACCCACCTCAGTCCTGGAGCCAGTGGCAGGTGTGGTGGGAGGGGTGGCCTCACTGGGCAGCTGTCTGCGGGCTGCAGGACACCTGCACCAGCCCAGCTTCTGCCAGGTCACGGCTGAACCCAGCTGGGCTGTGTAGGAACTGCCTCAGCAAGGGGGAGGCATGGGGCCCGAGGCGGGGACCTGGGCTCCTGGGTGGCTCTGCCCGCTCGGTGACTGTGCTGGAAGACATGAGGACTGTGTTCCCGAACTGGTCCACCTCCTCGTACTGCTCAGTCACAGTTCTCACGGCTCCATAGTGCTGCGAGCTCCCTGGCCCCGTCTGCAGCTGCAGAACACTCTTTTGCCGCCCTGTGGGCAGGGGACTGGCTGAGGGAGGGGCGGGCTTAGGCACTGCAGAGCACTGGGTGACGTCCTTCTTTGCAGCCTTGTCTTGGACACCTTTCTGCTGAAGCAGGGCCTGGCCCGTGTCCTGAGCTAGTCGTGTGCTTTTCACTGAGATGTCAGGGTTGCCCTTGAAGCTGGGAGTCTCTGGAGGCTTCCTCGTGGCTGACTGGATGGAGATAAATGTTGGGGAGGAGGGTGAATCTCGGCTGGGAGGTAAGACTTGAGGGAGGCACACGTCTTCTCTTGATGTCTCCTGCCTCCTGGTGGGAGGCGCGGTTGAGGCTGAGTGACCTCCGACCTCCGTGTGATTTCTGATCCTGACTTCGCTCTGGGCCTCTGTGTGGCATCCAGCCTTGGCTTGGATCTTGACTGCAGTTTGACCCCCGAGCTCCTGGTCGGAGCCATTGGGCCTGGCGCTACTGCTGACTGTGACACTGATCTTGTGGGCACTGTGGTCTTTTGGAGGTCCCTGGAAATGGCCTCTGGCACTGGCCTCAGGCTGGAGGCTGGACATGGAGCTGAGCGCCTTGTGCACAGCTTCTTCAATGTCCAGCAGCCTGGCCAGGGTCTGTTCCTTCAGCCGAGCAACTTCCGTGCTGACCCGTGTCAGCTCCCCAAAGGCCTGCACCACAGAGGCCTCCGGCTTTTGGCGGGCAGTGGGGGCCCGAGGGGCAGCCCCTTCCAGCTGGGGCACCGCCTCAAAGAGCCTCCGCAGGGCCTGCACGTCCACACTGCTCTCGGCCTCCTTCTCCAGGGCTTGCACCTGGCTCAGGAGGCCCTGGAGCTCGTTCTGGTTTCTTTGCAGACTCTCAGGGCTCTCGGGGGCCCCTTCCACGGGCTGCTCTCCTGAGAAGCCAGGGCCCCCCTGTGGTGAGGTGGGATCACGGTTGACAGCATTGAGCTTGGGGGACTCAGAACTCTGATTCTGGGCGGGCCTGGGGGCCGTGGTGCTGAGGCCGTGTTGGGGGCTGGGCTGGCTGTGTCCACCGGGGCAGTCGGCCAGAGGTCTGTGGCCCTGGCCCACAGTGGTGGGAACGTTGGCTGGCTGAGGGACGGCGGCATCTGTCTCGCCTCGTTGCTGCTCTCTTTGCCCCCTCTCCAAGGAAGAGCTGGGAGATAGAGGCAAGGGCTTGGGCAGCCTCCGAGGACGGTGGCTCTGGGTTAGGTGTGCCGGTTTAGGGGGCAGCTGCGGCTTCTCCTTTGGGGACTTGGTGGGCTCCAGTTTTGAGGTCTTTGTCTGTAACCCTCCAGGGGCTCTCTGGCCAGCAGAGCTGCTGTGGGACTGAAGAAGGGGGTCCTTCAGGGGCTCGGAGACCTGCTGGATGGAGTCCTCATCACAGCCGGCTCTGGCTGGAAAGTCACGTCCTGTCACAGCAGCTGGGAGAGTAGGAGGAGGAGGAACAAAGGCATTACGGGGTTGCGGGCTGGCACCTGGCGCTTGGGGCCCAGCGGCCAGAATGTGGCAGCCTAGAGGGGCAGTCTTCAGGGTGGTCTCTGCAGCTTGGAGGCCCCCTGGGCAGACTTCTGCCATCAGCTTTCCTGGAGGCCCCCAGGCCATCTGTGTGTGGCCCCCAGGCGCCTCCTGCCCTGGCCTAGTACTCTGAGCTGGGCCTCCCTGGAGGGAGCCGGCAGCCTGGACTGAGAGGGCGGTTTCCCTGTGCCTTGACTGGGGTTCCCTCTCAGAAGGCTGGACACCCCCAGGCAGATCAAAGGTCCTCGCGGGATGAGCAGTGTAGATGCCGTCCTGAATTGTCACCCGCCCCCCAGGTGGCCCTCTGGGTACTGCCTGCTTTTCCCCACTGACCTTTCTGGGGGCGGCTGGGATCCGGGGATCACTTCCACCCCCAGGCCTGATGTTGCTTTGGGTAGCCCCAGCTTTCCGAAGACCAGCCTGGATGGGCTCGGCAGTGGCTGCGGGGGCGGGGCCCTGCTCGTGCTTGTTCAGAACTTGCTCGTGCAGGCTCTGGGCTTCAGCTGCTGCCACCCGAAGACTCTGCATGGCGGCCTGCAGGTCTGGGACCCCAGGCCCTGGAGGGGTAGTTGTGGCTCCTTCTGACTTTCCCAAGACGGCCATCCCTTTCTGTCCAGCGCGACTGTCTCCCTGCTTTTCTGTGTTTTGCAATTGGGCTGGTGCCGCAGCTTCCCCAGCCACAGTGACTGCCTTTCCAATGGCCCGAGAAGGGCAAGGGGTGGCCCCTGGGCCTCTCAGATGCCCCATCCCCATGCTGGGGTCCAGTGGGGGAACATGGATGATGCTCTCCGTTGGGGGCAGGCTCGGGGCCCCCTCGCTGGCCGGCTCTGGACTCGGGTCGGCCGGTGGCTCCCACCGCAGACTGTGCAGACCACTCAGGTCTCCTTTGTCTATGCAGCTGGCCAACAGCTGCACGCTGCTCCTCTCGGAGGCCTTCCTGGTCAGCCGGGGCTGCAGAGAGTAGGCAGTCAGTCCGATCAGGCCCTGCTCTGTCTCCTGCATCACCAGCCCAGTCCTTGCCTCGGAGGCCCCGAGACTGCAAGCCAGCAGCTGCCGCAGCTCCGGATCCATGTCTTCAGCACCCCCGCTGCTGCCTGGAGTTGGCAGCCTCAGCGGCTTGAGTCGGAGCTGGCCAGTTGGGGCTTCCTGCACCAGCAGCCCCTGCCGGTCCACATCTGGCCGGCGCAGGACTTGGCGGATGATCCTGGGAAGTTCACCCGACACCAGCTCCTCCTTTCGTATATGGGGGCATCCCTGCCCTGTGCCCGAGAGCACATACTTGGCAAGGCAGAGCTCCCCTGGCCCTCGGGCCTCCATGAGGATGCCTCCGTGGTGCAGGATGCCAGGGGTGGCATGCAGAGTCCACAGGGTCCCCTTGGCTGCCGTCTCCTGGCTCTCTCGCATCCTGGTCTCTGGGGGGCTCATGGACTGCTCTTCCTGGAGGCTGTCCCCTCGGATGCTCTCAGCTGCCAGGGAGCCCATGGGGCAATTCTCAAAAAGCCAGGTGAACTTGTGCACAGAACCTGCAGGGACCGGACCGGCGATTACCTGGGGCTGCTCTTCTTCCTTCTTGCCTGCCTCCAGGGCCTGGAAAACCTCCTTCTGACGAGACACCTGCCCTGAGGGGATCTCCACGCGGCTGCAGTATCTCACAGGCCCTCTTCCGCAGGGACCGCCTGGGGCCTGAAGAGGCTCGGTCTCAAAGACATGTCTGTCTGTCTGTCTCTCCCCAGCCAGGACCTGGCTGACCTGCAGGTGCTGCTCCCTGGACCCCGCTGGCCTGTCTGAGGCTTGGGGCTTGAACATCCAGGTGCAGGACTGGGCTTCAGCCTTAGCTGTGGGACCTGTGACTTCTGACCCCTGCTTTTCGGCCAGCTCACTCATTGGGCACGTCTCGAACAACCACCGGATGGTCTGCACATCGCCCTTTGGGGGCGCCTCAGGCTGGGGGTCTCCCTGACTCTTCCCTTCTTCTTCCTTTCGTTTCTGCAGCTCCCTCTGGTGGATCATCTCCAGGGGCTGGGTCTCAAAGAGCCACCGAGCAGTGCCAACGTCCCCAGCCACCACCTCCTGCCGGGTGACACCCCGAACCACATCAATGGTACTGGGTCTTCGGCCGAGCTGGTCCAGGGGCTGTGTCTCAAACATCCACCTGTAGCCCTGCACGTCACCTCCGACTATCTGCTCTCTGCTAACAGAAGTCAGGGCGTGGAGGAGGCCCTTGCTGTCCTGTATGGCATACACCGGGGCCCCTACGCCCTGGGCCTGCCCAGCAGAATCAGTTCCTTCTTCTCTGCTCGGACGCCCATGGGCCGGAGCCTCACCCTGTCCGATGCTGTCCAAGGGAAGGGTCTCAAAAAGGTTCTTAAAAGTCTTCACATCCCCCTTTAGCCCATCCTTCTCGGGGGCACCCTGAGAGCTGGGCAGTGCTGAGGAGCTGTCCCTGGATAGGTGCCCCTCCCCGTCCTGGGGACCCACCCGCTGTAGGTGACCCACTTGGACTTTGTCTCTGAAAGCATCCAGGGGCTTTGTCTCAAATAACCATAGGGTGGAGCGGACATCGCCAGGGACCACTTCCTCCTTAGGTGGGGCCTCTGCTCCAGCCTCCTCGTCCCCCTTCAGAGTGTCCAGTGCTCGGGTCTCAAACAGATGCCGCTGCTGCTGAACATCCGGACCAGGTGTGATGAGGTCTGGGGATGGTTGGAAGTCCTTCTCGTCCACCAAGATCTCCCGGATGGCATCCAGGGGCTGCGTCTCAAAGATCCAGCGAGTTGCGCTGACGTCGGGCCGGTCCCCCTCCTCCAGGGAAATCCCCCGGATCACCCGCACCTGGCTGGGGTCCTGGTTGAAGGCATCCAGAGGCCGAGTCTCAAAGAGCCAGCGGGCAGACCTCACCGCGTTGCTTTGGATCTCCTCCCGGCAGGCGGCCTTGACCTCGTGGATGGCACCCTCTGCATCCTGGATGGCACACAGAGGCTCCGTTTGGAACAGCTTCACTGTCTTTTTCACATCACCCTTCAGCTCTTGGATCTCTGAGCGCAGTTCCAACGGGCTCTGCTCCTGCAGGGAGGTGCGGGAGCCCAGGCAGTCCAGCGGCCGCGTCTCAAACAGCATCCTGGTACCCTGCACGTCTCCGCTGGCTGCGGGCTCCCTCACAGTAGCCTCCAGTTCCTTGGCCCGCCCTGTCAGCTCATCCAGTGGCTTTGTCTCAAATAGCCAGCGGGCTGCACGGACGTCCCCTCCACCTGGCTGGGGCCTGGCTGGCTCTTGGTCTGTGCTGTTGGCAAAGGAGCCTTCTTGAAACTTGCGGGAGGTGGCCTGGACGTCACCACCCGGCACGGGCTCCTTGGCAGCTGGCCTCTCGTGATCTCCGATGGCATCCAGTCGCCAGTTCTCAAAGATCCAGCGCATGCACTGAACGTCACCCTCGGTGGGTTCCTCAGAGCCCAGGACCTCAGCCAGATCCTCCGCCACAGCCTCGGCCAGATTCTTGCGGAGCTCGGGGTGGATGTGTCTGTAGAGGCGGCGGAGCTCACTAGCTTGCCGCTGCTGGTGGAACTTGGAGAAGGACTCCTTGGGTGGCGGCAGTGGCAGGTCCTCCAGGGCTGGGGATGGAGGGAGGGGCAGGTCCCCTGCAGCTGCCATCCTCATGCTTGGTGTGGGGGCCACCTGCGTCTGGGTGTCGGCCATCCTTCTGAGAAGAAGGGGAAGAGGTGAGGGTGGGATCGGGGGCCTTAGGTCTAGATGATCAGCAGGGTAGAGGCTGGATACTGAGAGAAATGGCAGGAAACAGGGCTCAGGGTCAGAGCAGCTCTGGGTGACTTATGCTTAGACTCCTTCGCTCTCTCTGTGTGCCTGGCCTGGGCTTCACTCTGCTGCCGGCATGTTTGGTGTGCAACAGGTCTTGAACTCAGGACATGTGGGCCCATCCATTGCAGTGGGTTCCTGCTTCCCTGCATCTCCTGGGTTGCTAGGGAGTGACCATGGTACCACCCGCCATGAGACACTTTCCTTTAGCTCCACAAGGGATGCCCAAACCCAGAGGGCAAACTGGACATGCCCCATCCTCGCCTGCCTTTGTTAAAAATCGGCGTTTCCCTAGACTTCCAGGGGAGTGGCCTGGAGGAATCCTGACTTTTGGAGACCCAGCACTGGAGGGGCGGGTCTCTAAACTGGAGACGAGATTCCCTTGCAGAACACTAGAGGGCAGACTTGCCACATTGACCTGGAGCCCTGCCTCACTTTTACCTCTTGGCTGTCAACTCACTCCAACCTTTCCCAGGCCCAGGAGGCAGGCAGAGGCCAGCAGCCCATGCTGGAGCGGAAGCAGCTGAGGATCAGCGCTGGGAAGCCCTCACCAGATATCTCGTGGTTAGGCCAGCCCCAAATTCTGAATCTCTGGTCAGGGTTTTCTGCACTATAATCAAGACTGAGAATGCCTGAGCTAGGGGGACCTCAAAGGTCTTTTAGCACAACCATTTATAAATTAAGATGCGGGAGCTTAGGCCCAGAGTCACATCTTTGTGAATTAGTGGAAGGCAGTGCTGGCTTGGGGTCCCTGAACTCCACCTGGGGCCTGACCCCAAGAAATGAGAGGGTCGGGGGCGTAAAGCTTTCTTTTTGGCCATAGGACCCTCTATTCCCCAGCAGGCACCCTGGGAGGATATGACGGTGACACCTACCAGGGAGAGGACCATGGGACCAGGGTGCTTTCTGCAGAGACAGCCCTGCCCTTTGCTCCTGGAGACCTTGGAGACTTTCTCTTTTTGAGACAGAGTCTCACTCTGTCACCAGGCTGGAGTACAGTGGCACTATCTTGGCTCACCGTAACCTCCGCCTCCTGGGTTCAAGCAATTCTCTTGCCTCAGCCTCCCAAGTAGCTGGGACTGCAGGCGTGTGCCACCACACCTGGCCAATTTTTGTATTTTTGGTAGAAATGGGGTTTCACCATATTGGACAGGCTGGTCTTGAACGCCTGACCTCATGATCCACTGGCCTTAGCCTCCCAAAGTGCTGGGATTACAAGCATGAGCCACCGTGCCCAGCCCTGGAGACCTCTCCCTAAGCAAGCAAGCACAGCTTCAGGGGCTCGGAACTGGGGGGCTTCAGGCTAAGCCCTACCCCTGCAGGCCTCATGGCCACCCCAGCTTAGCCTCTCCCCTGCTGCACCCCCCCCCCATGGCCTCCCACCCCTCAAGCCCTTCTCTGCTCTCTGTCGATGTTTGTCTTATCTGTCTTGTGACAGGTGTACTGACAGTCATCAGAGGTCAGCAGGGAAAGAATGGGAAGCATGTGCCCCCTCCTGCTGCCCCTGACCCACTGCTCTGCACCACATAAAGTGCTAAATATAGCTGAGGTCTTGGCCTCAGAACAGCAGCCCTGGGCTCAGAGGGTGGCTGAGGCCCAGTCAGTGGGGACCCTCAGGGTCATTGGCTCACCTCATCTCCTTCGTTACCCTGGGCTCCCTGATCCTGCCTCCTGAGCTGGTGTCAGGCCCCTGCGCTGCAGGCCAACCAGGTGCTGGAACCTGGACACCTTCCCTGTGCAAAGGAGTCTGCGCCGGGTAGAGGTGTGGGGATGCTGGCAGCAAGTGGGGTGGGCCTTCCTATGGCTACCTCCGAAGGAGAGAGGGAACCGGGTCCTGCTTACCCCACGCCCACCCTGGCAAGTCCACCAGAGACATCAGAACCTTTGGGGAGTGAGAGCTCTGAAACCTGCAGCCTGAGTCTCATCAAAGCTCTGGGTGGTTTCTTTCATTTCCGAGCTCCGGAGAGGCTCCCCTGCCCAAGGCAAACCTGTGCCTGTCGCCACCTGCACGCCATCCTGTCTCCACCAGGGTGGCCTGGGCAGATGGCGGGTGCAGACCGTCAGCTTTGCCCCACCCCCGCCCCCAGGAATTTCCAGAATCTCTGCTGGGGCCACAGACAGCTATTATCATGGAGTCCAGGGATGTCAGGCCTAAGGACCCTCAGAGGTCACTCAGTGTAAACCCCTTATTGTTCAAATGGAGAAACAGGCCCACAGAGAGGAAAGGAGCTGTCCAAGGAGGCTCAGCAAGGCGGCAGCAAGCCTGAAGCAAGCCCCCCAACCCCTGGCCTTCCCACCACCATCCTTGCCTGGCCTGAGACTCCTGGGGCAAGTGTAGAGTCAGGACAGGATTCATAACTGGGACCGGACTTAGGGCGGGGTCAGCTCCAAGGACTGTCCCAGAGCTTGGCGAGCCTCTCAGGATGGTCCCCCTGCTGTCCTCAGGTCACCTGCTCCGAGGCCCAGCTGGCTCCATATGTCTTTACATCCGGGCAAATTCAGGTCTGGTATCCCTGCCCTGAGTCCCCCAGATCTGCCCTGGGGGCTTTCCCACTGGGCAAGACCATGGACATAGGCAGAGTCCGAATTCCACCCCAGGTTTTAGGCTGTGATGTGCAGGGAGCTGGGCTCAAGCCAGCCCCTGGGAGCTATTGCTGGGCTAGATATGCTAAGAGTGTCTCTCACAACAACTGGGCCTGGGGCTTGTTCTGGCAATGCACACCCAGGCCTAGCTGCGGCCCCCACCGTGCAGCCCTGCCTCGCTTCTGTTCCTCCTTCCTCCAGACCCTGGGTCTACCTGAGGCTTCCCTGGGAGGAAGCCCTGAAGCCTGAGGTACTCCACACCTGTATTTTAAGAATCACAACTCCAGGCCTTTCTGGGTGGAGTCAGGAGCCTGTCCTTTCTGCTTGCTTCAGGCCCGTGGGAGCCACTTCGAGAGCTCCCATGAGGCTCACTCTGTCTTTACCTCCTTTGTGGGTTTATATCTGAGACTTCACTCCCCTCCTCCTATGCATGCCCTCAGTCTCCTCCCCAACTCAGAGCCACCCCAATCCGTCCATTCCAGGAGAGGGGACCCTAGCTGTGAAAGCCAGCCTTGCCGTGGAAGGACAGAGAGGCAGGTTACTCACCGAGGGTCTCTCTTAGCTGACAGGGTGCTTGGGGTCTGTAACAGGTGTGGTCTTGGGGCTGGTCCTTCCTCTCAAGGTTCTGTTCGGTGTGGTTTGGTCCTGCTGGCTCTGCAGACACCTTCTCGCCTCGCTGGCTCCAGGTCTCTGTCCCCCGCCAGCCGCAGCAGCTGCCTTTATCTTGCTGGTGAGGGGGTGGGCCGTGGGGTGGGGGGGGCGGGCGGGAGAGGCTATGTTCAGAGCATTAAGTGGTTTGGTTATTTTTAGGGCTTGTGGAAGTCACTCTTCCATCCGGGGGAATCAGTTACATGTCCTTTGGGCTGGGGAGGGGAAACAGAGGGGAAGAAACTTCATTCATCCAAAGTCTGATCTGGGGCTTGGGGTCAGTGACTCAGTTGGGTTGTGGGGTTGGGAGTGCCCCAGACTATTTTGAGAGAGTGAATAAGAAAGGACATCTGTCACCTTGGACACCTTGCTCCCGTCTTGTCAGTCCTCACCACTCTACTCTGGTTCTGCCTCTGACTCTTCCTGATGTGTCTCCACCCACCGTGCCAGGAAACTAGAGGTCCCCTGAGGGCAGGCCGGGCCCCTCCTCCTCTGCTCTGAGCCTGGCTGCCTCTGAGAGTGAGGCCCAGCTCTCCTTCTCCATTCCCTTCTGCACTAAAGAGTTCCCCCTGTCTTACCCACTCCTCCCCGAGCCCCACAGCACAGGTCAACAGTCCTGATGCAGCTGGATTTGGGGAAAGACATCTGAATGACCAGGCTCAGCTCTTCACTAGGCCCCTGATTTATCAATGAATTCCACAGTAAGACTCTGTGGTTTTCATCCCAGATTATCTGAGTCTTTGCTTTTTTCTGGACTCCTCCCTCTGACTCAGGGCCCAGGCTCTCTGGGAATGGAGGGGAGGGGAAGGGTGGCATGCAGGGAGCTGACCGTGGGGTTATTTCTGACCCTGGAGTCATCAGCTCCCCAGTCACAGACGAAGTGGTGGGGGAGGGGAGGTCACACCTGCCTCCTCCTTCGTTTACCAGGGCCCGAGGGCCGAGCAGGCTCAGATCCTGGCAGTCAGACCAGTGTGGTGAAAGATGCCAGGGGACCATCCACAGAAAACCCGAAAGAGGTGTTTTGTCCTAGGTGGGCCTGGCCCAGGCTCCATTTCTGAGGGTGTGCAGGTGCATTCTGCGGCCTGGCACATGAGGTCTTCCTTTTGACTCCCCAAATGCCCTCTGGTGCCAGCGGTGATGCCAGACATTGCTCACTTTTTCCATGGAGTCAATGTCAGTTCAGCAGCGTCAGCTGGGATGGGGTGAGGACATCTGGGAACCCCTTCTTCCTGGTCTCCCTCCCTCTTGTCTCTTCCCTGCTCTTTTCTAGCCCTCTGCCTGTCCCCCAGGCTCCTGGCTCTCCCTAGGAAGGGCAGGGAGACAGATGTACCCGTCTTTGGGGTAAGGAGCTGCCTTAGGTCTTGCAGGATTTCTCCTGGGAGGAGCTTTCTCCCTGTGGATACTGAAAGTTCCTACTTTCTAGGATGGTTTTGAGAATTGAAGGAATTATTATATGAAAAGAGTGCCTCCTGCCAGGCATGGTGGCTCACGGCTGTAATCCCAATAATTTGGCAGGCTGAGGTGGGTGGATCATTTTAGGTCAGGAGTTCAAGACCAGCCTGGCCAACATGGTGAAACCTTGTCTCTACTAAAAATATAAAAAAATAGTTGGGCATAGTGGCACATGCCTGTAATTCCGCCTACTTGGGAGGCTAAGGCAGGAGAATTGAACCCGGGAGGCAGAAGATGCAGTAAGCCGGGATCACGCCACTGTACTCTAGCCTGCGGTACAGGGCAAGACTGTCTCACAAAAAAAAAAAAAAAAAAAAAAAAAAAGAAAGAAAGAAAGAAAAAAGAGGAGTGCCTGAGAGCAGTTAGCACACAGCCTGTGCTTTAGAAGGGCCCGCTATTATGCTGTATATACTATAAAAAAAGAAAAGCCCATGGGTGGAACTCACTCTTGTATTCACCGTCTGTGATAACTCATGGGAGAAATTCTTCAGGCCTCAATATTAAGAAGAGGCTCTTCCTGAGCACTTGGTTTCTTTCGTCTAGTACAGCTGTGCTGTCCAATACAGTCGCCACTAGCCAAATGAGGCTATTTAAACTTAAGTATATTACAATGAAATAAAATAAAAATTCATCTATTTCACTACACTAGCCATGTTTTAAGTCCTCCATAGAGACAGGTGGCTAGCAACTATTAGATTGATTTTTTTCTTGTTTGTTTTTTGAAATAGCATCTGGCTCTGTCACTCAGGCTGGAGTGCCATGGCACGATCTCGGCTCGCTGCAACCTCCGCCTCCCGGGCTCAAGCGGTTCTCCTGCCTTAACCACCCAAGTAGCTGGGATTACAGGTATGTGCCACCACGGCCGGCTAATTCTTGTATTTTTAGTAGAGATGGGGTTTCACCATGTTTGCCAGGCTGGTCTTGAACTCCTGACCTCAAGTGATTCGCCCACCTCGGACTCCCAAAGTTTGGGGATTAGAAGCATGACCACCACGCCCGGGCTGAAACTGTCATATCGAATACTGCACCATGTTTCCATTATTGCAGAAAGTTCTGCCAGATAGTGCTGGTATAGATGTTAAAATAAATAAGAAATTTTTTTCCAGAAAAAGAATTGTCAATAAGAATAAACAATTTTTATAACATATGTTGCTTCTCTTTGCCTTGGCTGCTAGGAAACTCAGAGCTAAATTTTTAATCTATCAGGTAGACTTTGTGTCCCAAATGCTGTGTAATAAGGGTGTCCAACATTTGTTGTCTGTCTCTGAGGAGTTTTAAAACTGGAAAAGTCCTAACAAAACCCAGGACAAGTGAGTCACTCTGTGAGTACTGATCTAATGCTATCACATCATCGTGGTATCGGTTATGAGGCCGTCAAGGCAGTAAACTAGGCATTGTTTACTGGGGTATCTTTAGTGGTATTGAAGAGTTACACTGAGACACATACATTGTTTAAGGGTTTATTTGTGCAAACAATTTTTGAATCAGGCAGTCCCAAACCAGAAGTGGCTTGGGAGCTCTACGGAGGAAACACAAGTGGGAGGTTTTTACAAAACAGACACAGAAGTGAAGCAAAGATAACATCTGATTGGTTACAGGTATACAGTTGCTTTATTTGATCTATTTCATTGGAAAGTCCCTGGCTATATAATTATTTGTGCTGGCTGCTTCTCCTTAGTTCCACTTAAGTTTTATTTTTCTTTAACATAGGCATTTACAAGAAACAGCTCAAGGGCAGGCATGGTGGCTCACCCCTGTAATCTGAGCACTTTGGGAGGCTGAAGTGGAAGGATCACTTGAGCCCCGGAGTTGGAGACCAGTTTGGGCAACATAGCAAGACCTCGCCTCTACAAAAATAAAAAATTAGCTGGATATGATGGCATGCACTTGTTGTCCCAGCTACTTGGGAGGCTGAAGTGGGAGAATTGCTTAAGCCAGAGAGGGGGAGGCTGCAGTGAGCTGTGATTGTGCCACTGCACTCCAGCCTAGGTGGCAAAGTGAGACCTTGTCTCAAAAGAAAAGAAGAAAGAAATAAATAAAGGAAGAAGAAGAAAGGAAAAGGAGGGAGGGAGTGAGGAAAGAAAGAAAGAAATGAAAGAGAAAGAGAAGAGAAGAAAAGACAGGGCTGCAGTTTTGCTTATGTCTGCAAATCAAGCAAGGTTAAGTTATGAGCCCTAACCTGGTTTCCCTGCTCAGGGGTGCTTCAGGCCTGAGCTGCATTTTAACTGACTTTAACAGTGGAGATACTGTGCAGATAGGATTCCTTTAGGCTCTCTCAAATCATATTGGGAATGAGGCTGAAAATAAATAAATACACTGGCCGGGCGCGGTGGCTCATGCCTGTAATCCCAGCACTTTGGGAGGCCGAGGTGGGTGGATCACGAGGTCAAGAGATCGAGACCATCCTGGTCAACGTGGTGAAACCCCGTCTCTACTAAAAATACAAAAACTTAGCTGGGCATGGTGGCGCGTGCCTGTAATCCCAGCTACCCAGGAGGCTGAGGCAGGAGAATTGCCTGAACCCAGAAGGCGGAGGTTGCGGTGAGCCGAGATCGCGCCATTGCACTCCAGCCTGGGTAACGAGAGCGAAACTCCATCTCAATAAATAAATAAATAAATAAATAAATACACTGAGGTTGGACAGCTGATCTTTGTCAACAGGCAGAGAGGCGCTCAGGGAGCGGGTGTGAGGGAAGGGTGGTTCCTCTCCAGCTATCGCAGTCCCCTCTTCGGGAGCCTGCTGCTTCTCTGGGTCCAGGGCACCTTTTTCTGCCAGCCCCTCCCTCCAAGTGGGGCTCCATCAAAGTTGGTTTGGGCAGAAATTCACACATAAATCATGAAGGAGCTGAGTCAGTAGCTGGCAGCTGACTCACTTCAAGTTATGGAGAGACAAGATTCAGGAACGGTTAGGAGCCAGACTGCTTGAGGTTGAATTCTACCTGTGACACCAGCCGTGTGATTCCCAGTTACCCTGGTGCTGGCTGGGAAGCAGGCACGGGTGCCAGGGGGACGGCTGGGGCAGTCGGGCTGGTTCTTCCTGCTGGCTGGGAAGCAGGCACGGGTGCCAGGGGGACGGCTGGGGCAGTCAGGCTGGTTCTCTTCCAAGCCTGCAGGGGATGGGTCTGCTCAGCCTCTTGATACCAGAGAAGAATCATCTGAAGCCAGAGAAGGGATTTTCTGCTCTGGGTTCAGCCGATTTGAGAGGAGAGCCTCCACTCTCCTGCCATGGGAATACCACCGCTACTGTGGGAGAGGCAACAGAACATGGTGTTTGGGAGAGCGGGAGCTGGCGTCAGATGGCCTCAGATCGAATTGCCAGCCTGTCTCATACTATTTATTTGACCTCTGAGAGTCTTTCAGCTCTCTGTACCTTAATGTCTGTATTTAGATTCTTCCAAGAGCAGAATCTGAGACAAGCATTTGAGTACAAGTGATTTAACCGGGAGAGGACCCCGGGATGTAGGGAGGGTAGAGAAGTGAGGAAGGGAAGCAAGCGGTCTACCTCTGTAAACAGGCAGGGCTTCATCGCCTGGTTTCCGCTTCAGGTGGTTCATTGTTAGAGCATAGGCACAGGCTGATTCGCCTGTGTTGATTCTGTATCCTGCAACTTCGCTGAATTTTTATCATTAGTTTTAACAGTTTTTTAAATTGAGTCTTTAGGAGTTTTCTGTATGTATGAATCTGCAAATAGGGACAGTTTTACTTTTCTGATTTGATTAATTTTTATTCTTTTTCTTCCTAATTGTTCCGGCTAGGACTTCAGTACTATGTTTATTGAATATAGAAGTGGTGAGAGGTAGCATCCCTGCTTGTTACTGAATGTAGAGGAATAATTTTCTGTTTTTCACTGCTGGGTATGGAGTGAACTGGGGGCTGTTCATATACAGCTATTATTATGTTGGTGTGCCTTCCTTCTATTCCTGGTTTATTGACAGTTTAAGCTGTCAAATGCCTGGATTCAGGTTCTTCCAAGAGCAGAATCTGAGACAAACGTTTGAGTGCAAGTGATTTACCTGGGAGAGGATCCCAGTGGAGTGAGGGTAGAGGAGTGAGGAAGGGAAGGGAGGAAATTGGGTTACTTCTGTGTTGAATTTTGTCAAATGCTTTTCTTTCTTTCTTTTTTTTTTGAGATCGAATCTCACTCTGTCACCCAGGCTGGAGTACAGTGGCATGATTTCGGCTCACTGCAGCCTCCAAGCCTCCGCCTCCCAGTTTCAAGTGATTCTCCTGCCTCAGCCTCCCAAGTAGCTGAGATTGCAGGCATGCGCCACCACACCTGTCCAATTTTTGTATTTTTTTTTTCAGTAGAGACGTGTTTCACCATGTTGGCCAGGCTTGTCTCAAACTCCTGGCCTCAAGTGATCCACCAGCCTCCACCTCCCAAAATGCTGGGATTACAGGTGTGAGCTACCATGCACCCCAGCCAAATGCCTTTTCTAAGTCAACTGAGATGATCATGTGATTTCATGCTTTATTATGTTAAGGTGGGGTATGATATTAATTAGTTTTTGAATGTTGAACCATTCTTGTATCCTAGGGATAGATCCCATGTGGTCATAAAACTGAGTTTAATCTCACTGTAGATTCTCTGAGGGGTGGTGGGTAGTACCTGCCTCACTTGGGGAGAAGAAGGTGAGTGCTATGGTTCAAGTATTTGCCCCCTCTTAAACTCATCTTGAAATTTACCCTAATGTGGTAATATTGAAACATGGCAGCCTTTAAGATGTGATTGGTTCATGGGGGTGCTGCCATTCATGGTTTAATAGTTATATTAATAGATTAATGGATCTATGGGTTGTCGTGGGAGTAGGACTGATGGCTTTATAAGAAGAGGAAGAGAGACCTGAGCAAGCACTCTTAGCCCCCCCGGCCATATGATGCCCTGAGCTGCCTTGGGATTCTGCAGAGAATCCCCACCAGCAAGAAGCTCCTCACCGAATGCCACCCCTCAACCTTTGACTGCTTGGCTTCCGTAACTATAGGAAGTGAATTTCTTTTCGTCGTAAATGACCCAGTTTCAGTTATTCTGTTATAAGCAACGGAAAATAGATTAATAAAATGGGGTATTTATCTACAAGCCCTCACCTCCCATTGATGTGGTGCTGTTTCAGGAAGTGCTATCTACCTCCCCTTCCTCTGAACTTCTTGCCTGCCCCTCAAGCAGAGAGAAGATGCAAGTATTTGAGGTAGGAAGCTCTTATAGGAATCGTCTGTGGAAGCTACAGGCGACCCCGAGGAGGGCGAGGCAGCACAGGGCACGGGCAGCATATGCTATGTTAGGATCCCCTATCTGTGAGATGAGCGTGATAAGAACAGGCCCATGTCGTGGCGTTGCTTTGAAGATTTGGGCCAGTGCTGTTGGGTAAGAAATAATGCAATTTATCTGAATAATACAAGCCAAATAGTGTGAGAGTCATATAAGTCATTTAAAATTTTCTAGTAGCCACATTAAAAAAATTTTTTAAAAGATGAAATGAATTTTAATATTTTGTCTGACCTAGATTTCCAAAGTGTTATCATTTGCACATAAATTAATATAAAATTATTAATAAGATATCTTGAATTATCTTTGAAATCCAGTGTATATTTTATATGTATAGTATATCTTAATTTGGACACTAAATTTTCATCAGAAATATTTTATCTGGCCAGGCATGGTGGCGCATGCCTGTAATCCCAGCACTTTGTGAGGCTTAGGTGGGTGGATCTCTTGAGCTCAAGAGTCTGAGGCCTGCCTGAACAACATGGCAAAACTCTGTCTCTACAAAAAGTTAGCCAGGCGTGGTGGTGCACACCTGTAGTCCCAGCTCCTCGGGAGGCTGAGGTGGGAGGATCACTTGGGAGGTCGAGGCTGTAGTGAGCTGAGATGGCATCACTGTACTCCAGCCTGGGCGACAGTGAGACCCCACCCCGAACACCACCACCAACAATGAGAAAAAACACTCCATCTATATTTAGTAAAATGTATGGCTGAGAAGTAGATTCTCAAGTTGTTCACACACACTTAAAATTTTCCAATAACTTAATTATCAGTTTTTAAATTTGAGTCAATTAAATAAGACCAAAGAAGCCGTTTGTGCATTTTGCATTTTGTTACCCTGGTTGTAATTCCAGTGCTCAGTAGCCACACGTGGTGAGTGGTGACGCATCGGACAACACAGGTTTAGAGGGTTAACCCCAGTGAGGTGTTGAGGGCAGGTGGTCAGCTTGTATCAGCTGTGGCTGACTCTGCTCACTGCCAGAGGCCGAAAGGTGCCGGGCAAGCGCTGGCCTGAGGTCAGGAACCCACTGCTGCCCTGCAGCCCCTCCTCCTCCTCCCCATCTGTGAAGTGTGTAAGATAATTAATGGTATTTAAAGTCCTCTCTGGGTCAAAAATCTCACTGACAGGGAAAGATTAATTCCTATTTCCAACTGAAGAAACTAAAACTCAGCAAAGGAAAGCGATTTGTTCATGGTCAACAGCCGCAGGGAAGGTAAAACCGCTGACATGTAGCTCACTTTTCTTGGCTCACAACACCTTTCCCAGAGCTGCCAGTGTTCGAATCCCGCTTCTCCTTTAATTCCAGCCCCAGCGTTCTGAGCTCCTATCACATGTGCTCGATCTCATGCAATCCTCACAGAAGCCCGGTGAGAGTTACCTGTGCGCTCATTTTACAGGCGAGGAGACGGCTCGGAGAAGCTGACATGTTAAAGTGACACAGTAAGTGAGAAGCACAGTAAGGACTAGAACGCAGGTTTCCTGAGCCCCAGGTCAGGGTGGGAGGTATACTTTTAGTGCCCAGGGATACCTTGTGGGGAGGAATGTGATGGGGGATGGGACAGGCCTACGGCTCTCTAAGGACATGGTCATCATCAAGATGACCCAACTCTGCCTGGTTGGGGGCTGCAGAGCTGAGAGATGGCTGCCCCCTAGGCCTGGGGCCTGCAGAACTGCATCCAGCCTGGGAGACAGCAAGACTCTGTCTCAAAAAAAGAAAAAGAATAAAATGAAACTGTCTCTTTGTACAGTGGGGATGAGACACTTTGGACATGAGAAGATGAGAAAAGGGAATTGGGCAAAGGGAAGAGAATGGGCAAAGGCACGGAGGCTTGGATGGTGTGACGTGGGCAGTGTGCCCTGAAGGCAGGGTGGATGGGCAGAGCTGGTGCCTGGTCTTGGACAGCATAGAGCCAAGTTGTGAAAACTGAACGGCAGGTGTGGAGTTTGGGCCCCATTCTGAAGGGTTTTAACCAGGGGCAAGCTGGAGCGTACAGTCCTTAGAGTCAGGCCGCAGGGAGGAGTCGGGGCATAGGCTCTGTCCCAGCAGTGCAGGTTCCATGCCATGAGGATCTGGTTGGTGGTGGCAGACGAGGGGGAGGAGGGACTGTCTGGGGGCCGCCCAGGAGTCAGATTCGACAGAACCTAAAAGAGCTGAAATATGCCAAAGTGCTTGGTGCACTGTCTGACGCAGCTGTCTAAAACCATTTAGTGACCCTGGAGGTGAGGAGAGGGAAACGATGAGCTGTCCAGGGAAGTGAGTGGGGGATGCATAGGTGGGGGCAGTGTGAATGGGAGAAGGGGCAGAGCGGTCGGCAGTGAGGGGAGACCACAGGCCGACTTCGGACAAGATAAGCATTAAATGCCGGGGTGCCCCAAGCAGAGCTGGCTTTCTGGGGACCAGGCAGTCGGATATGGAGCTCGAGAATCAGACAAGATAAGCATTAAATGTCGGGGTGCCCCAAGCAGAGCTGGCTTTCTGGGGACCAGGCAGTCGGATATGGAGCTCGAGAGAAAAGACGGGCTGGCAGATGATTCTGTGCAGATGGGGATTGAGGTTGTGAGGGGAGCTGCTTTCGCAGGGGTCCCTGAAGAGAGGCTTAGGGTCAGATGTGGGAGAAGGCAGACTGGAGAGAAGCAGCAGCCAGAGAAGGAGGGAGAAAACCTGGAGAAGAGTTGGTCACGGAGGATTTTAAGGGAAGACCGTATCTGAAGAGGGAGGAGAGCGCCAGTGTCTGGTGCTACACAGAATTGTGGTAAGGTCAGCAGGCAGGAGGGCTGCTGGTTCAGCAGGGACACCTGGAGCACTTTGGCAGAGCAGTGACAGTGAGGAGGCACAGCCAGGGGGTGGGCCGGGTGGGGCTGCAGAGAGGGAGGCTTCTGTTCAGCAGCTCCTCTGGTCCTCAGAGTTTTCATTGGTCAAATAGGAATCAACACAGGGGTCAGAATTCCTGTCTAAAAAAGAAGATCCATCAGCCACTGGGGGACCCAGCGACGTGGCTCATGCCTGTAATCTCAGCACTTTGGGATGCTGAGGATCACTTGAGCCCAGGAGTTCAAGACCAGCCTGTGCAACAAAGCGAGACTCCCATCTCTACAAAAATAAATAAAGAAATAATTAAAAAAATTAGCTGGGTATGGTGGCACTTGCCTGTGGCCCCAGCTACTCTGGAGGCTGAAGCGTGAGGGCCATTTGAGCCCAGGAGGTCAAGGCTGCAGTGAGCTGATACTGCGCCACTGCACTGCTTCTGGGCAACAGAGCGAGACTCTGTCTCAATAAAATAAATAAATAAAAATCAGCCATTGGGAGACTGCCTTGTAAACTGAGAGTGACTTGGGGCAAGAGGGGTGCGTAGCTCCAAAGACAGGGTGCCTCTGACAGGGCTAGAAGTACCGCAGCGCCCAGAAGGTGACAGCACCTCATCAAGCGACACTTCATCTAGCGGGACTACGAGGGTATTTCATTTATTTTATTCTACAAGATTTCTTTGTGCTCTTTGCACAGCTGCTATGTGTTGGACTCTGGGCTAAGCACTGGAGATTATTGTACATGTACATGCCTAACAGAAAATCTAATATACTAATATAAAATATGCATAATATAATATATATGTACATAACAAAACTTCCTTAGGAAGTCTACATTTTAGTTGAAGAGGCAGTTAACACAAATAAGTGAATTATCTTTGTAACTGTCAATCAACTCTCCAAACTCCAAGGTTAGAGAGAAGTCTTTCTAGAATGTGTGACATATATCCCCTCCTCCTGGAACAAAATGTACTGGAAGGAACTTGAGTTCAAATACTAGGTCCACCAGGAAGTTATAGTGTTGGCCTATTCATGGGACAAGTTAGGTGAATTTTCCAAAGACGGTCACTCCAATATCTCCTACCCCATATGTCATGTGTATAATGTGGCTTGGATACTCTTCCCATTGAGACAGAGGTCTTTGTGCCATCCCCTTGAATCCAGGCTGGCTTATGACTTCTGTGGCCAGACATTTTGTGACTTCCAAGGCTGGGTCATAGAAGGCAACTCAGGTTTCACCTCTGATGACGTTGCAACCCAGCCACCATGCTGTGAGGAAGCCCAAGCGTCCTGTGGAGAGATTATGTGGGAGGCAACCAAGGCCCCCAGGCCACGGCATCAGCTGAGCTCCCAGTCAACAGCCAGCATCAACTTGTGGATATTCTTGGAAGCAGACATTCCAGTCTCAAGCTGAGTTGTTCCAGCTGATACCACATTCAGCAGAGATGAGCTGTTCCTGATTGTCCAACTGTAAGCAAAATAAATGATTTTCATTATTTTAAGCCATTTAAATTTTGGAGTGGTTTGTTATGCAGCAATAGATGGAGATAATTCATGAATTAATATTTATGAGCGCCCACTCTATGCTGGGCTCTTTGCTAGGAGCTGGGAGGTATGGTAAACAGGACAGGCAGTCTGTGCTACCATGGCATTCACTGTCTGGCTGGGAAAATGGACTGCAATAAAAGTAAATGAATTCACTGGTCAACCTAAACTGGAAGCTGTGACAAGGTTCCCAGGTTCCAAGCACCTCGCGTTTTTGGCCTTATCTCCAAGCAGATTGCACATACAAATAACTTTGCTTTCCTCAGAGTCTTTGTGACTCTCCAGTGGATAACGGCTATTAAGGGCACACACAGAGAAGCATGGGACTAAAAGTGATGCTAAAAAGAGGATTTCTTAAAGTAAAGGGTTGTTCTTTCTCTCCCCTCAAGCCCGATAGGGGTCTTCAAGAGAGCCTCTTGGAGAGCTTGGCCTGAGTCCCTCGAGCTGACTGTGCAAGAATGAAGAGAACAGCCAAGGTCTCCTGTGAGCCCCCTCAAGAGGATGCCGGCAGGGCAAGGACCTGTGTGGGTGGGGAAGCCATTGCCAGGACTTGGCTTGAGGTTTGTCACTCTTGTCAGGGAATGGTGCACCTGTGAGATGCACCCACCAGAGCACCCCACAAGAGAAAGGGCCAGCATTTGGACATCTGACCCACCCAGAGGGCACCAGCAACACTTTTCTGCCCCTTTCTCTCTCCTCTCTCTCCTTACCCCACTCTAGATGAGTCAGGAGTGGCATCACGAGTGGATCAAGAGGAATGAGGAATAGACATAGTGAGGAAGCCAGCTCCACTTCCCTTCCTCACCAGGTTTCCAAGCCGAGCCAGGGCTGCCTTCCATGTCCCCACCTTGTCCATCTCCCCTGCCTGCCCGCTTGTACTTCAGTTTTTTTTTACCTCTCCAGGTCAAAGCTCAAGGGATGGAGCAGGGAGACAGGTAAAGGGCATGAAAGAGATTGAATGCTTGGGATTTCCCTAATGTGTCTCTAATGGCAGGTGGCTCTTTCTATTGTGGGTGTTTTGAAGTTTATTTGGGATATCTACGCCCCACATCCCCTGCAGTTACCGACACAGGTGATGTACTTTCCAGCCTTTTCCTGACAGCTCCCATTCAACCCCTGGTCCTGGAAGACCATCTCTACAAATATTTTGGGCTCCTATTGGCCCTCCAGGCAGCCCCCATGGGCAAATCCTTTTAAGATGTCTCTCCATCTCAACGTACCTGGGACCCAGTATTCTCTACTCAGACATTCCATCTCACTTCCAGGACGTGTGCGGTTATTTTTTCTAGGTCCATCCACTGAGGGAAGACTATTCTGCTAGCATATACCTTTAGGCCTGGGAGGGTGGCCAAAGAGAGGGGAGTTTATGGAGGCAGCTTGGATCTGCAGATGGGATGTTCACACATATGCACTTCATGGTGCAGAACAGAACCAGGGAAGGGAAGAAAAGAGGGATGAGGCCAGGGGTCCATTTATTCTCTTCCCTCTGCTGTAAATGTTACAGGCAGTTGAGGTAGGAGAGGGGGCTAGATGTCGCCAGCATCAGCAGAGGAAACAGCAGGTGCTAAGACCTGAAATGACAGAGAAAACTGTACATTCTGGGGACAGGAAAGGGAAGGAAGGAGAGAGTGCTCTGAGTCTCAGTAGGGGATGGGGTGGGCAGGTGGGTGGGTGCATCTGTGAGCCTCTGCAAAGACTTTGCTCTTATCCCAGTGTAGTGGGAAGTCTTGCAGTGGTTTAAACAGGTTAACGGTGTGAACAGACTGCATTTTAGAGAGACCCCTTTTGCTGCTTTGCGACGTGGTGTTGGGGGTGTTGGGGGAAGACACAAAGAGTAGAAGCTTGAGGAAGAGTCGAGGTGCTGATGTCACAGTGAGACATGAGAAGTGATGCCCTGGGCTAGAGCAGGGCATCTGGAGGTAGTATCATGGAGCATCAGCCACGATGGCTGCCTCTGGGCCCATGCCAGCTTCCCCAAGTACAGCCTGGTGGCAGGTGGTGAACTGAAAAGTGACAACCAATTCAGTTGCCATTTTTCTGCAAGGTGGTACTTCATTCCAGAGTGTGTGGCACTTGAATGCATTTTTCTTACTTCTGGAGCTTTGACCCAAATCTCTGAGACAGGAAGAGCTCCTTGAAAAGTCACGTTACAGCCGGGTGCAGTGGCTCGCGCCTGTAATCCCAACACTTTGGGAGGCTGAGGCCGGCGGATCACAAGGTCAGGAGATCAAGACCATCCTGGTGAACCTTGTCTCTACTAACGCGGTGAAACCTTTTCTCTACTAAAAACACAAAAAATTAGCCGGGTGTGGTGGCAAGTACCTGTAATCCCAGCTACTCAGGAGGCTGAGGCAGGAGAATTGCTTAAACCCGTGAGGTGGAGGTTGCAGTGAGCTGAGATCACGCCATTGCACTCCAGCCTGGTGACAGAGACTCCACCTTGAAAAAAAAAAAAAAAGAAAAATCTTGTTACGTGAGGAATGATTCTGCACCTGCAGGGATCCAAAATGCACTTCGATGACATGAAGATTATTTTAAGCTAAAAACATCTGAACAAACAGCAGCTGCAGAAACAAGAAAACAAAAACTACCTAAACTTTGCTGACTCGAGCAGGACCTCCTGAACACTGTGGCCATAAATCCCCTCTCTAGGAAATTCACGGCCAGAAAAGTGACTAATCGTTGTCACCGTAACGAGCAACTGCTTAAACAAACATTCTCTGAAACTCCACACCTTCCATTCGTTTTCCATGGAAGTCCTCTCCCTTTCTCCTTGTGAAGTGGGTATATAAACCCCTATTTTTGGCTGTTTAGAGAGCTATATTGATTTGAAGACTCCTTTGAATAAATAAACTTCATCTTTTTTCGCTGTTAATCTGCCTGTGGTTGATTAATCTGTGGACCCTGAATGTTAATAGGGAAAGAAAAGGTGTTTTTTTCCCTACACTTTCCTTTTGCCAACAGGAGTACAGGTGGCCGGCAACGATTTCTATCTGGTTCTGGGTTTTATCTTCCTGCCCTGCAAAGTTGCTGAATAGCAAGGGTTTGCTCACTGTCTGTCTCTCTCTCCCATGCATGTTAATTGGATTAGAAGAGATGGAGGCAGCAAGACCCTATAGGAGACTGTACTGCAGACGCACTACTACAGGGTAGCAGAATACTCCACCCCAAAGCATGCCACGCTGGCAAAAGGATTGTTTTGAACTGAAGGTAATTGAGAAGAGGCAGATGCAAGACAAGCTCTTTGCCCTCCCCATTTGCCTAAAAACGGGACATAACTTTACAAAGGAGTTCTTCCTCCTCTCTGTCAGGAAGAACAGACTGTGACAACTTTAGGCCCTCATCACCCTGAAGGTGGCACCAGAGGCATTGACATAGCAAACGTCACTCACTAGCCTTTATACATTTCCCATCTATTTGCTTCCCCACAATCTTCTCCACCTGGAGACTCAAGATCCTTTTCTTTTGTCTTGACGTTTCTCTAAGAATTTATTGTTTTTTGTTGAAGATGCTACATAGTTGAAGCTCTAAGCCATTTATTTGAGAGTGATTCTTTCCCTATTTCCCATATATATATAAATTAACACATTAATACATTTCTCTTTGTTTTTCTCTTTTTAATCTGTCTTTTGTTACAGAGGGTCCCAGGCCAGAACTAAGAAGGGTACAGGGGGCCGGGTGTGGTGGCTCTTGCCTGTAATCCCAACACTTTGGGAGGCCAAGGTGGGTGGACGACCTGAGGTCAGGAGTTTGAGACCAGCCTGACCAACATGGTGAAACCCGGTTTTTACTAAAAATACAAAACTTAGCTGGGTGTGGCGGGTTCCTGTAACCCGGCTTCTCGGGAGGCCGAGGCAGGAGAATCACTTGAAACTGGAAGGTGGAGGTTGCAGTGAACTGAGATTGTGCCACTGCACTCCAGCCTGAGTGACAGAACAATACTCCATCTCAAAACAACAATAAAAAAGAAGGGCAGAGGGAAAATGATTTTTTGTCCCCTACCTTATGTATATAAATCATTGCACTTCCAATTCAGCTACGAACAATGAAGCGTTGCTATATGCTGGAGAAGCTGAACAGATGGAATGCTTTCTTGCTTTCAAAGTGATAATGACCGGGAGGGTACGTGGGTTATGCTCGTTTACATTTAGTCTGATTTAGTTGCCCTTAAGTAGAATACTAAATGTCACCAGGTGGCCGATTATACGGTGATTGAACCAAAAACAAACTAAATAGCCTCCGTATCCGTCTGCTGGGGCTGTCGTAACAAAATGCTGTGGACTGGGTGAGACGACGGACATTTAGTTCTCACAGTTCCAGAGTCTGGGAAGCGCAAGATCAACGTGCCGACAGCTTCATTTCCTGGTAATGGTGGCCACCGTCTCACTCTGTGCTCACGTAACCTCTTCTTTGTGTGCGTGCAGAGTGAGCTGTGGACTCTCTTCCTCTCCTTATGAGGACGCTAATACCATTATGGGGCCCCACCCTTCAAGACCTCACCTAAACCTAATTAGTTCCCAAGGGCTCTACCTCCTAATACCATCACTTGTTGCCCGGCGATGGCGTTGGGGGCTTCAGCATATGAGTTTTGGGCGGTCACAAATTTTGAGTCTATAACAGCTTCTCTATAAATAAAGACTAACCAGCTAAACAGTATTATAATGAATACAATACCAAATGTTCATGTGAAAATGTGTTATTTTTGTTTTTTTTTTCTGCCCGTCTTTTGTTAGATCTTGCCCGGAGACATCAAACCCTCCTTGTTCCTGGCCTGCCAGAAACTCCATCCGCCCTTGCTGGTACTTATATGCTGAGTGCTTCTGTCAGGTAAATCAAGTGTAGGAAAAACCCTTTGTGTTTCAACAGAAAACAATGCACCATCTGTAGCACACCTTTCTGTGTTATAAGATTCTAGGCCTGTACATTGTCCGACCTGTTTTGAAACTCTTTGTAAGTTGTATTAATGCTGTACTGTCTGGCAGTGATTTTAACTGACTTCCTCCTCACTGTGGAAAACTCAGTTTTGTCCCCATTTGCAATTCATCTTAACATTGCTCTACTCCATATAAACGTGTGCTGCTTCGAGTTTTCCTTTAAACGGTTATAACGTCCGCCTGCTTTTCTCAGATCACGTAACTGAAGTAAATTCTTCAACATGCTAATTTTTATATCTGTATGACAGTCCTGATTTCACCTTTTTCTGAAAAGTTTCTTTGAACACAGGGAAGCCTTTGCAGGGAAGTGGCAGCGCTTGGCTTCCAAAGCAGAATGGACTGAATCTCTGAGCCCCGTGTCTTCCCCGGCTAGCTTCGCGGCCACGCGTTCCTCCAGCTGCTCAGGCCCCAAGCATTCAGGTCATTCTCGACTCCTCCCTTTCTTGCATTCCCATCTCCAGCCATATATGAGCTAAATAACGTCTCCCTAAAGCTGTCTGCATCCAAACCCCGGAACCTGTGAATGTCTGTGTTATCTGACACAGCAAAAGGTACTTTGCAGATGTGGTTAAATTAAGGCGTTTGAGACTGGATGGATTATCCAGGCGAACCCACTAACCACGGGGAGGCAGACGGGGGATGGATTATCCAGGCGAACCCACTGTAACCACGGGGAGGCAGACGGGGATGGATTATCCAGGCGAACCCACTAACCACGGGGAGGCAGAAGCGTCACAGTCAGAAAAAAGAGATGTGAGAACGGAAGCTGGGCTGGAGAGATACGCTTTGAAAATGGAGAAAGTGCGCACCTGCCGAGGAGCGCAGGAGGCCTCTGGAGGCAAAAAAAGGCTGGGAATTCTCCCCTCAGAGACCCCAGAAGGAGCTAGTCCTGCTGACATCTTGATTTTAGCCCCATAAGACTGTTTTCAGATTTCCAGCCTCCAAAATGGTAAGGGAATAAATTTACGTTGTTTTAAACGAGCAACTTCGCGTAATGTGTTAAAATAGCAATGGGAAATTAATACAAATGCCATAGCAAATCATGTTGGCTTCATCTTCAAAATGTAGCCGGGATCCGAGCGCATTTCCCCAGCGCTGCTGTCAGCATTCGGGGCCAAGCCAGTCGTGTGCCTCGCCTGGGCTGTGGCAATGGCCTGCATACGTGTCTCCTGGGCTGTGGCAATGGCCTGCATACGTGTCTCCTGGGCTGTGGCAATGGCCTGCATACGTGTCTCCCGATTGACCCGGGCCAAAGCTTTTTCTGCTCCCTGGACGCAGTATTTGAGACTCCTGGTGTGCTGCCAGGGAGGCCCTCTGGCTTTCACACCCGACACTTCCTCCAGCGCTTCAGCTCCCAGCAATGGCCATCCAGTTCCATTGTCTTTATAATGACCACTTGGTGGATCACACACGCCTGGTACATTCCACCCACCAGGGGATCCCTCCCTCCGAATACATCCCAGTTCACCACGCCTGACAGCTTTGACCATCGTACTGCCTCAGTTTGCTGGGGCTACCTGTACTTCACCTGCAGTCAGCAGTAGGGCTTTCCTTGCTAGCTAGCTGGCAGATAATGAGCTCCAAAATCCCACTGTAAAGATAATCAGCTCCAAAATCCCATTGTAAAGAGCCTGCTTTCTTGGACCACTGCTGGTCTCAGCTGTTGCAGGTCAGGTGCTCTGGATTCTGACTCTGAGATGCAGGCAGGGTTTGGGGGCTTGCTCATGAGGTAAGCACCTGGAGGAGAGGGAGGGAAGCAGATGGACTCCTCGGGGAGGGAGGCAGACTGTGGAAATGCCATGCCTCCACAGCCGTGCCACCACGGCCATGCCACCACAGCCGTGCCACCACGGCCGTGCCACCACAGCCAGGGTCACAGCTGGCAATCCCAGAGGGAGCCCTGCAGCTGGGCAGTGCTTTGGAACTGTCTGCACAGGGCACAAGAAGGCCAGGCCTTCATGGCCTACATTAGTGAGTCATTGAATGTGGGTTGATTCTGAGAAAGGAGTGCTACTTTGAACAAGGCAGCGCTCATCAGCCGTGAGCAACCCTTGGAGAGGGACTCACCTGAGAGCTTTTGGCCACCAACATTCAGGGCGAGTTCTGAAAGGGGCGGGAGGGGGGCATGTCTGAGTGCCAAACTGTAGCATCTATCACAGCGAACTTTGATAGAAGTTATGTTAGATTTTACTGCTGTTCTCCTTAAATTCCTCCAATGGCTTAAAGTGAAATCCATGGGTAACAGACCCTACGTACTCTGGCTACTGATTACCTTTAGAAGTATCTTTCCATTCTTCTCCTGGCTTATGTGCTGCAGCTATGTTAGTCTTCTGTCTTATCATTTGCTCAAGAAATATTGACTGAATATTGACTATGGACCAATGTTTTAGATTGGTACTAGAACTCTGTACCGTAAGCTAAATTGTGTGACTGTTTTTCTAAATAAAGTTTTATTAGAACACAGTGACACTTATTTGTTTAAGTCTTTTCTATGACTGCTTTTGTGCCACAACAGCAGAGTTGAGCAGAGCCCATACAGCCCCAAAGCCTAAGATATTTACTATTTGATCCTTTACAGAAAAAGTTCACTGACATTTCTTTTAGATCAGTGCTGTCTGATACACACACACACACGGGCACACACATAAACACACACATTGCAGACCACAATTTGTTTATAAAAAAAGAGAAATACATTTTAATAATATATTTTATATAACCCAATATGTACCAAATATTTTAACATATAACCAACGTAATAAGTTATCAGTGAGTTATTTTACATTTTTCTTTTAATACTAAGTCCTTAAAATTCCATGTGTATTTTACACTTACGGTGTATTTTGATTTGAGACAGTCATTTTTCAGCTTCTCACTACCCAAACATGGCTAGTAGCTACAATATTGGACGGTGCAGTTGTAGAAGTAGCGTAGCAGTGAGACCAAATTTCCTGCCGTCAGGAAGCTTACATTCCTATGGGAGAGAGAGACAATAAACAGACAGGTAAAATGGATTTTTTTGCCTGCTAGTGATAAGTGGTGCCCATGACTTCACAGAGAGAGAAAAAAGGGAAGCCTCATATTTACACAGACCCTCCTAGACTCTGTCTTGACTGACCTCATCCCCCCAATTGGCGGGTTTTAATCTGCATGGCTTCCCTGTAATAAATCATAACCATGAATACAATGGCTTTCTGTGAATTCTGTGAGCCCTGCTAGCAAGTTATGGAACCTGAGTGTGGCTTTGCTCCTAAATTGCATTGGTGTCAGAAGCGGGGTGATCTCTGGCGGGGCTCTTGTTCTCTTTAACCGCACGGTTGGCTTAAACTCTTTGCAGAAGGTGATGTCTGAGAAAAGACCAGAAGAAAATGAGGGGACCGGCCAGGAGGCTGTGGACTTGGGGCAGAGTGAGCAAAGGGGAGTGGAAGGAGATGCCTGCTTTACTCACTGCCATTGATAAGACGCTTTACGCGTAGAACAAACGCTCCTGCTTTAAAACTGTAGCATCAGGATTAAGGTTTAGGTTAACGTTGAAGTTAGGGCTTGGGGCTGCAAATGAGTGCAAGTCTTTATGTTTCGTTTGGTCTAGGGTAGAGTCGGGGTGCTGCCAGGGTTTAGGCTTTTGTGTTTCATATGCAGTGTTCAGACGTTTATAGATAAGAGCATTGCTGTCTCTTGGTCCACGGCTGTGAAGAGGACGCTCCTCAGACTCAGACCCGGTGCCTGCTGGCTGCCCCCTGCCATGTGTCCCTGTGACCACGGCGGCAAAGATGGCCCCAGGAGTGCAGGTTGCTGATAAAGCATGTCACATTTTTTACGACATGAAAGTTCATAAACGCTCCATGCCAGAAGAAATCAAGAAAAGAAAGAAGACCGTCATTTTTTTCGTCTCAGGGCAGACAAAAAGTGCGTTATTGTGAAGAAGGCCAAGAGATCTTGGCTGGGCTGTTGATGTATCCACAGGCAGGCCAGGGGCAGTGGCTCACGCCTGTAATCCTAGCACTTTGGGAGGCCGAGGTGGGTGGATCACCTGAGGTCAGGAGTGCACATGTGTCCACAAGCAGACCTTTCAAGCGCTTTGTGGGAATGCTTCCTGGAAAAGATTGCAGCTGTGCTTTATACGATGCAAGCTTTGAGATGAAGGAATCCAGAAGAATTTTTCTTGTTTGCTTTTGTGGGCACCTGAACTAGCACCTCGGAAAAGTAAAATGATCTACGCAACCTCTAAGGATGTAATCAAAAATAAATTTCAAGCAAATGGACCAGAAGATCTCAACTGGGCTTGTACTGCTGGAAAGTTAGATGGGGACTTAACTGCAGCTTTTGAAGCTGTGTGTAGGTCATCATTCAGTGTCGCAAATGGAAAGCCTCCATGTCGAATGGTATCCTCTTGCTATATAAATAAAGCAAACGTATGTTTTTTAAAAAGGAAAAACAAGAGCAGTGCTCAGATAGAATGTGTAGCTCATGGAATTCAGTAGTGGGAGTCATGTTTCGTTCCTGGTATGTACATTTGATAACAGGATCCTACTAAGCAGCCAAGGATACATATCCTCTGTCAATGAAATAGTAGAAGCCAATTGAGCATTGTCTTAGAGTTTGGGGGGAAAAGGTGCAACCCTAGAAATTATGCCCATTCTGTGTATTATCAGTGTGTACAAGCCACAGAAAGACGTTTTGGAAAGCATATTGCCCAGGAACTTTTTCTGAAAAGGGTGATATGGCTGATAGGATTCAGCTGAATGGAAACTAAATTCAAATAAAATAAAATGAAGAGAGCCTCTGTAATAAAGAGGCATTTTATGTAACTATTGATGATAACGAAACCAGTTATAAATAGTTAAATCTAAATATCTTTCATAATAGGAAAAAGAGGTTTGATGTGAAAAATTACTAAGGAATTAAGCAGACCTATTTTTCCAACACTTCAAATCATACGGGAGGGCAAGTTACAGTGTCCAGAATTTTGATGATCTGAGAGGTAAAGAGTAAAGACTTGTTTAAACAAACAGTTGTTAGGCCAGGCTTGGCGGCTAGCTGCTCACGCCTGGAATCCCAGCACTTTGGGAGGCTGAGGAAAGTGGATCACTTGAGGTCAGGAGTTCGAGACCAGCCTGGCCAACATGGAGAAACCCCGTCTCTACTAAAAATACAAAAATTAGTCAGGCATGGTGGTGCGTGCCTGTAATCCCAGCTACCTGGGTGGCTGAGGGGTAAGAATCACTTGAACCAGGGAAGTGGAGGTTGCAGTGAGCAGAGACTGTGTCACTGCACTCCAGCCTGGGTGACAGAGTGAGACTCTGTTTCAAAAGAAACAGTTGTGAAATGCACAAGGTAAAGACATTTGAACGTGAGGAAAGGTGTCCAATTAAGAGTAATTAAAGGTAAACCTCCATCCTGAGCTTTCTCTTCATTACTCTTTTGAGATGGATTCACTCTTTCCTGCCCTGTTGGAACACATCTAAGTACGATGCAAGGTATGTTTATTCTACCATTATGCTCTGCTGGTGATTGAGCTAGCACTTCGGAGGTTTGCTTTTTATCTTCTAGCCCCGGGGATTGCTGATCAGATTGCTGGCAGTCTGATCCTTTTTCTTTTTTAATGCAGGTGACAGCTTTTACTGCTATCATTTGTGTGTGTGTGCCTGAAGATTTTAAGATTGCCTCTTCATTTTTGGTGTTCTGAAACTTGACCGCGACATGTCTAGTTGTGGGTCTTTTTTTCATTCAGCCTATTCAGTAATTGGGGAGGGGAGCTTTGAGTGTCTTCAGTCACCTATGTGAATTAACCCAGCCCTTTACTTCAGATATAAATGGGCCTCTATGGACCACCAGACATTTCTGCAAAACCAACAGCAAAACTGAGAAGAACTGAGATAAACAAACGGGGAAAGAAAACCCAGATAGCATTCAGGGAACTGAAAGTTGTAAAGTGCTGACCGGTCTGTCCCTAAATCCATGAGCCTGAAACCTCAAGTAGCCCAGAGTGCTGCTCAGCAACTGTCCTTTCCCCCATTCCATCCGCTCCTCTAGGTGACCACCTGATATCTTACCTCTCTCAGACCCCCAGTGCAGCCCCCCCACCCTGCCTCAGCTGATGACCTTGCTCCTCACTTTCTTGAGAATTAGAAGCATCAGAAGAGAACTTTCATGCGCTCCCATTGCCAGATCCACCCGGGCACCTGACCTGGTACCCACACGCCTTGTCTTCCTTCCTATTCGTGTGCAGTAATTGTCTCTTCTCTTAGCTCAGGCTGCCTCCTCCCTGAAGCCCTGCCTCCTAACCCCTCTCTGCTTCTTGAGGACATGGCTTCATCATTCTCTACCTTCTCTCCTGAATCATCATTTCTCCCCTCTCTACTATATTATTCCCATCTGCAAACATGCTGTTATTTTTTTGCATCTTAAAAACAATAAAGAACATCTCCACTCCCCCTCCAGCTACTGCCTTTCATCTCCCAACTCTTTTATTGCTGTCCTTTTAAATTTTAATAAAATAAATAAATTTCACATTACATAGAGAGCAAGTCCATCCACTCATCCATGATAAAATTTTAGAAATATTTCTTATAAAATGTTTACTATTTGTTTGGAAATGAATCCAGTATAACATGACTTCTACAGATACAGCATTTCCATCCTCACCCCCATTCCTATTGAGGAATTTTAAAAATACAGAAAAGTACAAAAAATAAGACAAGATATCCATATACCGCAATCCAGAATCAATCAGAATCTTCTTATATTTACTTGAAGTCCTTTTAAAGAGAAGTGGATGTTTATATAAAAAGCTCAAGTCCCCTTTAACCGATACCCACCCCACACTCATCGCTTTCCCTTCTCCACTCTTCACAGGTGACCACTATCCTCCCAATTTTCTATTTTTTTTTTTTTTGAGACTGAGTCTCACTCTGTCACCCAAGCTGGAGTGTAGTGGTGCGATCTTGGCCCACTGCAATGTGCGCCTCCAGGGTTCAAGCGATTTTCCCGCTCAGCCTCTTGAGTAGCTGGGACTACAGGCACGTGCCACCCTGCTTGGCTAATTTTTGTGTTTTTAGTAGAGATGAGGTTTTGCCATGTTGGCCAGGCTGGTCTTGAACTCCTCAAGTGATTTGCCCACCTCGACCTCCCAAAGTGCTGAGATTACAGGTGTGAGCCACCATTCTCTCTTAATCAAGATTTTTCCCCCACCCCGCTACTCAAACAAATCTTGTCAAGTTCAACAATGGCCTCCTTATAACTAAAGCCAAAGGCCCCAGATTCCACTGGATGCAGAGAATCATGTCACTACCTTGAAGCACTGTCTTCCTTGGCTTCCAGAACCCCTGCATTCTCCTGCTTTGCCTCTGATCTCACTGGCAGCTTCTGAGTCTCTATTGGTGGTTCTCCCTCCACTGTCTGCCCTCCCAATATTGGGATATCCAGGGCTCAGTTCTTGACCTCTTCTCTTCTTTATCTATACTTCATGAATTTCTTTTTAAAGTCCATCTATATATAATATCTACAGTCCTAACTTCTCTCCTCTGATCTCAAGGCTCACGTATCCCCCTGCTTATGTAACATCTCCTTTTGAATATCAAGTAGGCATCTCACGCTTAGAAAGACCTACTCCTTTGCCTCCAAAATGGCTTCTTCCACAGCCCCCTCATTTCTCAGTAGATGCTGACTCAGGTCTCCTAGTACTCAATCTGAGAACACAGGAATCTTCTCTTTTCCTTACATGATACATCCCAGGCATTAGGTATTATATGATGCACCTGTTATTCATCCAGAATCAGACATCTCATAATCACCCCCTCTTCTACATTCAGCTGGTCCAAGCTACAATCATTTCACATCAGAACCTTCTGAAATAGTCTTGACTAGAGTAATCAGCTTCTTTCAGTTTGCCTGGTACTTTCCCAGTTTTTGCACTGAAAGTCCAATCTCAGGAAATCCCTCAGCCCTGGGGAAACCAGGATTATTGATCATCCTACTTCTGACTGGACTGCTTTCTTTTTTCATTGCTTCCCTACAGTCTATTTTCTCTTCTTTCTTTCTTTTTCTTTCTTTCTTCCTTCCTTCCTTCTTTCTTTCTTTCTTTTTCTTTCTCTTCCTTCCTCTTTCTTTTTTTTTTCCTTAGAGAATTCCTAAGTCTCACTGTCTATTTTCAATACAGCTAGGGCGATTCTTTTAAAATGCAAATTTCATTATGTCACTGCTCTGTTCAAAATCCTTCAAAAAAAAAAAAAAATCGATGAATCCAGGAGCTGTTTTTTTGAAAGGATCAACAAAATATTTTTTTATTTTTATTTTTTTTTTTTGAGACGGAGTTTTGCTCTTGTTACCCAGGCTAGTGTGCAATGGCGCGATCTCGGCTCACCGCAACCTCCACCTCCTGGGTTCAGGCAATTCTCCTGCCTCAGCCTCCTGAGTAGCTGGAATTACAGGCACGCACCACTGTGCCCAGCTAAGTTTTTGTATTTTTAGTAGAGACGGGGTTTCACCATGTTGACCAGGATGGTCTCGATCTCTTGACCTCGTGATCCACCCACCTCGGCCTCCCAAAGTGCTGGGATTACAGGCGTGAGCCACCGCGCCCGGCAGGATAAACAAAATAGACCGCTAGCCAAACTAATGAAGAAAAGAGAGAAGAATCAAATAGACACAATAAAAAATGATAAAGGGATATTACCACTGATCCCAAAAACTACCATCAGAGAATACTATAAACACCTCTGTGCAAATAAACTAGAAAACCTAGAAGAAATATATCAATTCCTGGACACATACATCCTCCTAGGACTAAATCAGGAAGACGTCAAATCCCCGAATGAATAACGAGTTCTGAAACTGAGGCAGTAATCAATAGCCTACCAACCAAAATAAATCCAGGACCAGGTGGTTTCACAGCTGAATTCTACCAGACACCCAAAGAAGAGGTATTATTCCTTCTGAAACTATTCCAAACAATGGAAAAAGAGGGAATCCTCCCTAACTCATTTTATGAGGTCAGCATCATCCTGATACCAAAACCTGGCAGAGACAAACACACACAAAAGAAAATTTCAGCCCAATATCCCTGATGAACATTGATGCAAAAATCCTCAATAAAATACTGGCAAACTGAATCCAACAGCACATCACAAACTTATCCACTACGATCAAGTCAGCCTCATCCCTCAGATGCAAGGCTGGTTCAACACATGCAAATCAATAAACGTAATCCATGACTTAAACAGTACGAATGACAAAAACCACGATTATCCAATAGATGCAGGAAAGGCCTTTGATAAAATTCAACAGCCCTTTATGCTAAAAACTCTCAACTACGTATTGAAGGAATGTATTTCAAAATAGTAAGGGCTATTTATGACAAGCACACAGCCAATATCATACTGAATGGACAAAGATTGGAAGCATTCCCTTTGAAAACCTGCACAGACAAGGATGCCCTCTCTCACCACTCCTAGTCAACGTAATATTGGAAGTTCCAGCCTGGGCAGTCAGGCAAGAGAAAGAAAGAAAGGGGTTTCAATTAGGAAAAGAGGAAGTTAAGTTGCCTCTGTTTCAAGATGACATGATTGTATATTTTAAAAACCGCATCATCTCAGCCCCAAATCTCCTTAAGCTGATAAGCAAGGATACAAACAGACACTTTTCAAAAGAAGACATTTATGCAGCCACCGACATATGAAAAAAAGCTCATTATCACTGGTCATTAGAGAAATGCAAATCAAAACCACAATGAGATACTATCACTTAAATGGCAGTCATTTAGTCAGGAAACAGCAAATGCTAGAGAGGATGTGGAGAAATAGGAACATTTTTACATTGTGGGTGGGAGTGTAAAAAAACAGTGTGGTGATTCCTCAAGGATCTGGAACTAGAAATACCATTTGACCCAGCAATCCCATTACTGGATATATACCCAAATGATTATAAATTATTCTACTGTAAAGACACATGCACAAGTATGTTTATTGTGGCACTGTTCGCAATAGCAAAGACTTGGAACCAACCCAAATGCCCATCGATGATAGACTGGATAAAGAAAATGTGGCACATATACACCAAGGAATATCATGCAGCCATAAAAAAGGATGAGTTTGTATTCTTTGTGGGGACATGGATGAAGCTGGAAACCATCATTCTCAGAAAACTAACCCAAGAACAGAAAACCAAACACCATGTGTTCTCACTCATAAGTGAAAATTGAACAATGAGAACACACGGACAGAGGGAGCGAAACATCACACACTGGGGCCTGTTGTGGGGTGAAGGGCAAGGGGAGGGATAGTATTAGGGGAAATATCTAATGTAGATAATGGGTTGATGGGTGCAGCCAACCACCACGGTACATGTATACCTATGTAACAAACCTACACGTTCTGCACATGTACCCCAGAACTTACAGTATATATGATATATGTGTGTGTGTGTGTGTATACATATATATGTGTATATATGTATTTATACATATATATACACATATTTATACACACACATATATAATATTTGTTAAAATGAAAAACATATTTATATACATATAAAATACTTGTTAAAAATGAAAAAAATCAATGGTAGGCCTGAAAGACAAAATTATAGAAGCTCTGTCTGGTGATATTAATATATTCATAAGTAATATACATATGATATAGTTATCTATTATATATGATTAAAATATATAAAATAAAGACATATAAATATGTATATAAAGAAACACATTTGCAACATGATGCACCAGATTCCCAAAATCTTCAACTTGCATCTTTCCCAACCAAGGACACTCTTCTACATAACCGGCATGCGACTCTTCCAATCAGGAAATAAGAAATCTGCTCCGACTCTAATATCTAATCTGAATGACGTATTGGTATTTCACCAGCTGTCCTAACAATATCACTTTCCTGTCCAGGCTAGGATCACACACTACACTTCACCTCAAGTCTCTTCAGTCTCTTTCAATCTGCAATCGTTCCTTGGTCTCTCCCTGTTTTTCATGATCTCAATAGTTTGAAAGAGTGCAGACCTTTCAATCCGTAGGCCGAAGCTCAGCCTGGGTCCACCAGTTCCCCAGGACTGGGTTCACACGTGTGTTCTGGGAGTGCGGAAGCTCAGTTTGGTAGGACTGGGTTCACACGTGTGTTCCGGGAGTGCGGAAGCTCAACCTGGTTCCACCGGTGTTTCCCCAGGACTGGGTTCACACATGTGTTCCAGGAGTGTCAAATCTCAGCCTGGTTCCACCGGTGTTTCCCCAGGACTGGGTTCACACGTGTGTTCCGGGAGTGCTGAAGCTCAGTTTGGTAGGACTGGGTTCACACGTGTGTTCCGGGAGTGCTGAAGCTCAGTCTGGTTCCATCAGTGTTTCCCCAGGACTGGGTTCACACGTGTGTTCCGGGAGTGCCGAAGCTCAATCTGGTTCCATCGGTGTTTCCCTAAGACGGGGTTCACACGTGTGTTCCGGGAGTGCGGAAGCTCAGTCTGGTTCCACCAGTGTTTCCCTAAGACTGGGTTCACATGTGTGTTCTGGGAGTGCAGAAGCTCAGTCTGCTTCCACCGGTGTTTCCCTAAGACTGGGTTCACATGTGTGTTCTGGGAGTGCAGAAGCTCAGTCTGGTTCCACTGGTGTTTCCCTAAGACTGGGTTCACACGTGTGTTCCGGGAGTGCGGAAGCTCAGTCTGGTTCCACCGGTGTTTCCCTAAGACTGGGTTCACACGTGTGTTCCGGGAGTGCTGAAGCTCAGCTTGGTAGGACTGGGTTCACACATGTGTTCTGGGAGTGCTATTCGGAAGGGAAGCTGCCCTCTTCTCACTGCATCACACAAGAGTGCACACAATGTGGGCTCATCCCCACACTGGTGACGTTCATCTTTAGCACCTGGTCAATTTGTGTCAGGTTTCTCCACATTAACTCATCATTTTCCTATTTGTAATTGATGAACATTTTGTGGGAAGATATTCTCAAACTATGCCAATATCCTGTATCCCATTAAATCTCTACTAACTTGACTTAGTGGTTATTGATTATTCTTGCCTGAATTAACCACTATGATGGCAGTTTGCTAACTGGTGGTTTACCTATGATCATCATTTCTACGACGTGCATTAGCTGCCATTCTACTGTACGGAAGACATTTCCCTTTTCCTCCACTTACTTTTTTCTTCTTTAAAAGATGACTCATACTCAATCCTCTACTTCTTTTTTTCTTTAATCATACTTTAGGTTCTGGGGTCCATGTGCAGACTGTGCAGGACTGTTGCATAGGTACACACAGGGCAATGTGGTTTGCTGCCTCCCACTTGTTATCTATGTAGGCTCATGGATTCCTACTTTATTCAGTAAATTTAATCCATTATTGCCAGTACTTATTTACTATCAAGTTATTCCAGATTTGGCTAGAGGAGCACCATTGAAATTTGTACCTACGAGCTATAGACATGTCCCCTCTGAGCAATTCTTTACTTTCTGGTCCAAGAAAAGATTTCAGGTTTATCTTGAAATTTCCCTGCCTCGCCTTGGAATTACTAATTTCCGTAAGAAGTGCTAGAGTTGAGAATGATATTTGGAGACTATGGTCTAGGAACTTGGTTGCTTATTGCTCCTGGGCCTTCCGGCCTCATGTTGGCACTAGGACAGCAAAGTCAGGAGCTGGGGACACCCGCCCTCTCTCAAGAGCAAAGTAATTTCTCAACTTTCATAGGCCACAGGACTTACTGATCACTGTGTCTGTCTGCATCCTCCTTCTTTTAATCAGCTCCTCTGCCTTCGTGTCATTCTCTGTGCCCATCAGCCTTGAGTCTGACCTGACCACTGAACTGCCCACCATTATTGGCTATGGAGTCTGCAATGCCCAAACTGTGAAAGCAATAATCTGCTGTCTCTATCCAGTCTGTGGACTGGTTCATCTTGCGTTTGGGTTCTATCTCTAGTCATCACTTTTGGTCAGGGCAGTTAGCAATGCAATAGTGGCTGGGACAGCCCAGACGGCCCTGATATCCCTGGGCCATCGAGAGGACGGCGCAGTTTCTCTAGGAAGGAATGAGTCCTGTGCAGGACCTTGACTGCATCTGCCACATTCCAGAGTCATACATCAGGTTCTTATAGAGAAGTTTTTAGATTTTCAGAAATGAGGACATTTGGCAAAGGTTCTGTGAATCTGAACATTAAGAATCATTTTGGGTTCATGGATCAGTTATTGGGAAACACTGATCTAACTCCAGCGTTTCCATTTCTCAGATGAGCAAACTGAGGCCCAGAGAGAACAAGAGACTTGTCCTCATGCACGTGGCCTGTGAACAGCAGATCTGGGATTAGAACCAGGGCTGGCCAGCCAGCTGGGCAAGAGAGACAGCTAAGATGCAAAATGTAAGGAAGCCGTCACCCTCAGGGTCATGCAAGTGCCTGAGGGGCCTCCCTCGACTCACCCTAGGCCCAGCTCAGATTAGACCTCTAAGGTCCTGCTTGCCAGGAGGGAGAGATGACATCTCTCAAGCCCCCAGTGGTTAAGGGGGACTGATGGGGAGTGTTCTTGTGTTGCCACCTTCAGGGAGAAGAAAGTTCCCGAGGAAGGTTAGGAACTTTCCAGTGTCCCCAAAGTCAAAGATCTGATAGCTTGGGATGGCTGCTCCCTGGAGAAGCTGGAATTATCCCGCCTGCCCAGAGCACTGAGTCTCTTCAGTCTGGGTACAGCGTGCCTAGCCTGGGTTATCTTTAGCTGGTTGCTGAGACTTGCAGCATTTCTCAGCCCTGGTGATGGACACTTCTCTTTTTCCCATCTCATCAAAATAGAGCTCTCCAACCAGATCTGCCTTGTTAGATCTGTTCTTACACGGACAGGACACGTGGGGTTTGTGCTTTTCTGGTCTCCAGTCTGGTGTCTGCTTCCTCCACATGGAACTACTTACTAAGAATTTTACCACAGTAGGATTTTAAGAAAGTCAATGTTGGCTTTGCTGTTGGTTGAAGTTAAAAAACAAAATCAAGATAGTCAAAAGAAATTAAGGAGAGAACAAAAGAGAAATATCTGAACCACTTTGTGACCCTTTTTCTGCTACTGCCCTGGTCCAAAGCACAATCCATTCTCACCTGGGTTTCTGCCACACTGTCACCTTGATCTGGCGTGTCCTCAACAAGGCAGCCATTTGCTAACATACAAATTAGGCAAGAAAATGGAAATGAAATAAAAGGCACGCAGATTGGAAAGGAAGAAGTAAAACTCTCCCAATCACAGATTGTATAATGATGTATATCCACCAAATCCACTGAGAAACTGTCAAACTAATCAATGAGTTCAGCAAGGTTGTAGGCTATGCAGTCAATATATAACCATCAATATATAACCCATTCATAGAATAAAGCAATATTCCTGTTCTCTCTCCCTCTTTTTCTTCCTCTTTCTTCCTCTCCTTCTCTCCTTTTTTTCAAAAAAAAAAAAAAAAAAAAAGGTGTGTGGTCATCTCATAATCTGTCCCCAACTTACACCCCAGCCCTCCAACACCTTCCATCACTTCCCCTCCTCCACTCCCCAAATCACTGCACTTTTCCAATCCTTCTCTTCCAAGCCCAAATGCCTTTACCTTAAGAAAAAAAAAATAACCAATCTATCACTTATCTCTGTTTTATTCTCTTCTTTTTCTTTTTGAGACAGAGTTTCACTCTTCTTGCCAAAAATAAAAAAATAAAAAAATAAAAACAGAAGTGAAAGGGAATTAAGCAATGGGATATATATATATATATATATATATATATATATATATCCCTCAATTGTATTTCTATACCTTTGCAATGAACAATCCAGAAATGAAAGTAAGGAACCAATATTTTTAGTAGCATCAACTAGAATAAAACACTTACAAGTAAGGTTAACAAAGGAAGTGCAAAGCTCATACTCTAAAAACTACAAAACAGTTTTGAAAGAAATTAAGGAAGAACTAAATAAAGGGGAAGACATTCCATGTTCCTAATCAGAAGACAATACACAGTCTTAAATACTTAATATATATTAAGCATTAAAATATCAATAATCCCCAAATTGATCTATATATTCAACGCAGTTTCTATCAGTATCCCAGCTGACTTTTAAATAGAGATTGACAAGCTGATCCTAAAAATTATATGGAAACTCAAGGAACCCAGAAGAACCAAAAAATAATCATAAAAAAGAAGAAACTATTGGGACTCACACTTTCTAATCACAAAACAATAATCAAGACAAACTTAAAGATAGACACATAGATTAGTAACATAGAATTCAGAGTTCAGAAACAACCCCATTTACCTATGATTAGTTGACTTTTGACAAGAACGTCAAGACTATTCAATGGAAAAAAAATGAGTCTTTTCAACAAATGGTGTTGGGATAACTGTCTAGCCTCACACAAAAGGACGAAATTGGACTCCTCCATTGTGTGTAAAGATTAAACCAAAGTGCATCAAAAACCTAAATGTAAGAGCCAGAATTATAAACTCTTTTTTTTTTTTTTTTGAGACAGAGTTTCGCTCTTGTTACCCAGGCTGGAGTGCAATGGCGCGATCTCGGCTCACTGCAACCTCTGCCTCCTGGGTTCAGGCAATTCTCCTGCCTCAGCCTCCCGAGTAGCTGGGATTACAGGCACGCGCCACCATGCCCAGCTAATTTTTTGTATTTTTAGTAGAGACGGGGTTTCACCATGTTGACCTGGATGGTCTCGATCTCTTGACCTCATGATCCACCCGCCTCGGCCTTCCAAAGTGCTGGGATTACAGGCTTGAGCCACCACACCCGGCCCTCAGAATGATAAATTCTTAAAAGAAAATATCGGTATAAGTGTTCATGACCTTGGATTTGGCAATGGATTCTTAGATGTGACACCAAAAGCATAAGCAACAAAAGAAAAAAAATGGACCTCATAAAAATTAAAAACTTTTGTTTTAAAAGACACTACCAAGAAAGCAAACAGAAAACTGATAGAATGGGAGAAAATATTTATAAATCTAGAAGATATAAAGACCACATACAACTCAGTATTAAAAGGACACACAACCCAATTAAAAATTGGGCAAGGGATTGGAATAGCCATTTCTCCCAAGGCATGCGAGTGGCCCCTAAGCACAGGAAAACATGCTCCACATCAGGAGTCATCAGGGAAATGGAAATCAAAACCGCAGTGAGATAACACTTCACATCCACCATGAGGACCACAGCAAAAGAATCAGATAAGTGAGGGCCGGGCGCGGTGGCTCACGCCTGTAATCCCAGCACTTTGGGAGGTCGAGGCGGGTGGATCACGAGGTCAAGAGATCGAGACCATCCTGGTCAACATGGTGAAACCCCGTCTCTACTAAAAATACAAAAAATTAGCCGGGCATGGTGGCGTGTGCCTGTAATCCCAGCTACTCAGGAGGCTGAGGCAGGAGAATTGGCTGAACCCAGGAGGCGGAGGTTGCGGTGAGCCGAGATCGCGCCATTGCACTCCAGCCTGGGTAACAAGAGCGAAACTCCGTCTCAAAAAAAAAAAAAGCATCAGATAAGTGGTAGCCAGGATGTGGAGAAAGAGCTCTCGAGTACTGCTGGTGGAAGTGTAAAATGGTTTAACCGCTCTGGAAACAGTGACAGTTCAGCAGAATTTACACATAGTGACTGTTTGATCCAGCAATTCACTCCTAGGTGTATACAAAAGAGGAATGAAAACATGCTTCCACTCAAAGATTTTTACATGAATGTTCTTAACAGCATTATTCATAAAAGCCCAAAAGTCCGTTAGCTGATACATAGATAAATATAATCTATTCATACAATGAAATATTATTTGGCCATAAAAAGGAATGAAGTAGTAATATGTGTTACAACATGGATAAACCCTGGAAACATTCCAAGTGAAAGCAGACAGTCCCAAACGACTACATATTATATGACTCCATTTATAGGAAATGCCAGGAATAGGCAAATATATAGAAACAAACAGAAAATAGACTCCTAGTTACTTAGACCTAGCAGTGGGAAGGAGTTGATCAGAATACTGTGAAGTGATGGCTGAGGGCTAGGGTGTTTCCTTTTGAGGTGATGAAAATATTTAAAAATCCACTGTGGTGATGCTGGTGAGGCTGTGCAGGAATAAGAACACTTTTACACTGCTGGGAGGAGTGTAAATTCATTCAACCATTGTGGGAGCCAGTGTGGTGATTCCTCAAGGACCTAGAACCAGAAATACCGGTTGACCCAGCAATCCCATTACTGGGTATATACCCAAAGGATTATAAATCATTCTGCTATAAAGACACATGTGCACGTATGTTTATCGCAGCACTATTTACAATAGCAAAGACTTGGAACCAACCCAAATGCCCATGAAGGATAGACTGGATAAAGGAAATGTGGCACATATACACCACGGAATGCTATGGTATAAAGAAGAATGAGTTCATGTCCTTCGCAGGGACATGGATGAAGCTGGAAACCATCATTCTCAGCAAAGTAACATGGGAACATAAAACCAGACACCTCATGTTCTCATTCATAGGTGGGAGCTGAACAATGAGAACACATGGACACAGGGAGGGGAACATCACACACTGGGCCTGTCAGGAGGTGGGGGAGAAGGGGAGGGAGAGTATGAGCACAATGGCTGATGCACACAGGGTTTAAAACCTAGAAGATGGGTTGATAGGTGCAGCAAACCACCATGGCACATGTATACCTATGCAACAAACCTGCACGTTCTGCACATATATCCCAGAAGTTAGAGTAAAATTTGAAAAATATATTCACTGTGGTGATGGTGGCATAATTCTGAGAATGCACCATAATGCATGAGATTATACTCTTTAAATGAGTGTAGTGTATGGAATATAAATTCGATCTCATTAAAGGTGTCTAAATCTATACAAATCGGAAAGTATCTTGCCTCTGCTGAGCATCCTCTAAGGGCTCTCCTTTCCTTCAGAAGAGTAAATTTGCAAGTCCTCCTAATGCCCCACAGCGCCCACAGGATCCAGAACCGTCCTCACTTCCTCCTGGTCTCATCTCCTACTCATGCAGTCTTTCTCTTTGCTGTCCCTCTAACTGGACGCTTTCTTCCCTTATCACTGCATGGTTCATACCCTTCCATCTTCCAGCTCTTTACTCAATTCAGATGCCACTTCCTCAACAGACTGATCATTTTATTGAAAATTGTAGTTCTGACCCTATTGCCTTGCTCCATTTTTCTTTTCCATAGCACTAAACATCTCAGCAGGTGTGATAGTCAAAATATTTAACAATCCATCCTATAGGGTAGAGAACTACAGGGTATGAAACAAGGTAGGAATTCTAGAGACCCCTGCTGGCTGAGCATAAACCCTGTCATCACTAGATCATAAGGAGATCAGGGCAGTGGTGTTCCTGGAAAGAGCCAAGGAAGCTAGGGGGCACTCAGGACTTAGGGCAGAGGTACAGGAATATTTCCACTGGACTGGCAGACTAGTGCCTGATAAGTATCAGATCTGCTTGTATTATATTACATCAGTTTCTTGTTATGCTATTATCAGCTTTCCCTATTAGCACATAAGCACCACTAATGCAGAAGCTTTGCCTACGCTGTTTACAGTTATATTCCCGGCCCCAAGAGAAGTCTGTGGCACATAGCAGGCTTTAAAAAACATTTGTCGAGCACAGGAATAACCCATTTTCAGAAATAACAGCACGTGGATTTTGGAAATAGGAGCCAAATCTACATGACCTGGACCTTTGATGTTAAGATTTTCCAGCTGCAACACATGTTGAGAAGGTCTGTGTGTTGAAGGCCCAGGACAAGCAGCCTGGTTTTATCTGTTGCTGAAAATGCCAGACAAAGAAGAAAGGGACTAAGTTCCTGGACTTAGAGGCGGGGAGGGAGTGGATTAGTCAGGAATGTTGATTGCAAGGTACAGAAACTGAATTCATACTGTAAGGACAGGAAGGAATTAATGGCTCACGTAACTGACAAGTTCAGGGTTTTATCTGGCTTCAGATGCAGCTGGACCCAGAAATTCCATTCACACCTTGTTGGAATGGCATAATACCACAACCGGATATTGACATTGAGAGTGTCAAAATACAAAACGTTTTCACCACTGCACGGATCTCTTCCATTGCCTTTCAAGAGACACACCCACCTCCCCAACCCCCAGCAACCACTAATCTCTTAATCATTTCTGTAATTTTGTCATTTCAAGAATATTATATAAATAGAATCACAGAGATAAAATTCATGAGAAATGTATCTCTTCATTCCTTTGCACTGCTTTCTTCAAAATCACCTTCATTCACAGATTGGCTCTCACCAAGTTGCAGCAAACGCATCCACAGGCAGCTGTAGATTTAGTTCTTGCAGCTGAGTACATTTCTTTGGAAAGACAGGACCCTTTTCTGGGTAGTTGGTCCAGGTTGGATGACAGGCAATCCCTCAACTCTCTCCCAAGCCAGAAGAACAGAATCTACCTGTGATTCAGACAGATCCCTTCCCAGGAGGATGGAAATCCGTACCCACAAGGAGGAAGGAGGCCCATTGAGTTCACACCAGAACTGAAAGCCAGATCCTCTGTGGCTTTCAAGGCTCTTGGCTAAGGGTCATGACATAGTACTGTATTCTTGACATGTTTTGATGATAGAGTGGGCAAGATTTGCTGAAGGATTAAATGTGATGAGTCGCAGAAGAGTCCAGGATGATCAAAAATTACGCATCTGGACAACTAAATGTATCAAAGTGTCATACGCCAAGAGGGAACACTGAGAAGATGTTTTGGGTGGAAGTCAGGAGGTCAGACTTACTCATGTAACTTTGAGAGACTTATTAACACACAATTAGAGGAAGATGTTAGGGAAACCGTTCGATGTACAATCTATAGTTCTGGAAGATGCCCAGCTGGGGAATATACATTTCAGAGTCATGAGAAATGGATTATATTTAAATCTGTGAGCCTGTCTGGGCACCGGGGAGCACAGATAGACAGAACAATGGAAGGATGAAGAAGTGAGCCTTGAGATGCTGTAACAGGAAGAGGTGGGAGATGAGACTGAGAAAGAGATCCAGCAAAGTAAGCGGAAAACCCAAGAAGAGGAAGAGGGAGTCGATCAGCTGCGCCAAGCATGTAAAATGCTGTTTATAAGTTGAGTTAGATGAGAAATGGGATTGGCTGTAGGGGTTAGCAATGTTGTAAATGATCTCGGCCAGAGCTATTATGGGGAAACAATGTGGGGAACTGAGCTGTGGTGTAAAAAAGGAAGTGGCATCTAGAGGCATTTTCAAAGTTAATTCTTCATAATTTTTTCTGTGAGTTTTCTTTTTTATTATTTTTTAAAGTTTTTATTTGGATTTAAGTTTTTATTTTGAGGTAATAGTGGATTCACATACAACTGTGAGAAATAACACAAAGACGTCCCATGTTCCCTTTACCCAGTTTCCTCAAGTGGTAACGCCTTGTAAACTATGGTACAATACCACAACCAGAATATTGATATTGATAGTGTCAAAATAGAAAACATTTTCACCACTGCAAGCATCCCTCACGTTGCCCTTCACGAGACACACCCCCCTCCCTAGCCCTCAACAACCTCTCATCTCTTACCCATTTCTATATTTGCGTCATTTCAAGAATATTTTGTAAGTAGAATAATAGAGTATGTACCACGTGGGAGGGCTTTTAAAAAAAACTCATTATAATTCTCTGGAGAGTCACCTAGGTTGCTGCATGAATCAGTAGTTCATTTCTCTTTATTTGTGAGGACTGACCATGGTACTGACATACCACAGTTTGACCATTCATCTGTTGAAGAATATCCAAGTCATTTCAGTTCGGGGTTATTGTGAATAAAGCTGCTATAACTATTTATGTACAGGTTTTTTTTGTGTGTGAACATAAGCTTTCATTTCTCTGGGACAAATTCCCTGAAGTACAATTACTGGACCATATGGTAGTTACATGCTTAGTTTTAAAGAAACTGCAAACTGTTTTCCAGAGTGTGCAGCATCAGTAATGTATCAGTGACCTAGCTTCTCTACACCCTTGCCAGCAGTGGTGATGCCATTATTATTATTTTTTTAGCTATGGACAGATGTATCGTATAGTAGTACCTCACGATGGTCTTAGTCTGCGTGTTCCTCACAGCTAAGGATGTAGAACGTATTTTCATGAGCTTATTTGCTTTCTGTGCCTCTCTTCAGTGAAACGTTTCTTCATGTCTTTTACCCGTTTCTCATTGGATTGTTTGCTTTTTTTTACTGTGAATCTTTGAGAGTTTTAAGAAACATATTTGTGATATTAGCCTTTGGTTGGATACATGGTTCGTAAATACTTTCTCTTACTCTAGAGATTGTTGTTTTATCCTCTTAAAAGAATCTTTTGCATGGCAAGTATTCTTCAATGTTGGTAATGTCAAGTTTATCAATTGTTTAATTTTATGGATTGTAATTTTTATGTCAAGTCTGAGAACTCTTTGCCCAGCGCTAGTCCTGGAGATATTTTACTAGGGTTTGTTCCTCTTATTTATTTATTTATTTTTATGGGTTTTTTTCTAAGTTTTTCAGTTTTATATTTTACATTTAGGTTTGTGATCCATATGGAGTTGATCTTTGTGTAAGGTATGAGATTTAGGTTACATTTAAAGTGAGGTTTTTTGTAGAAAGCTTAGAACTTGGTTATGTTTTTAAATACCATCAGGCAGTGGTAAAAGCCCCAACTCTTCAGCAGGCCTCCTCTGGTGTTACCTCAGTGGAGAGTTGGAGGGTGCCTCATTGTCACCTGGCATGAGTGAAAGTCCAGGGCCTTGTGCAGCCTCTTCTAACACCACACAGGGTGGGAGCTGGAGGGCAGGGCTTGTAACAGCTGCAGGAAGGTCAGAATGTGGAGTCCCCACTCTGCACTTGCTGGCATGAGTTGGGGCGCGGCCGTGGTGTTTTCTGCGGTGTCTGGCTGGAGCAGAGCAGTGATTGTCTGAAAGTTTCCTGTCTTGCTAGGCTGCCCCTCTCTTCTTCCTTTGGCTGGAGACAAATACCTTTTCTCCGGCTCAAAAGAATTTGTTTTGTCTGTGCTCATTGGTGTTTTTGGATTTTCGGTGTTTGTAGCTCTAAGCCAGGATACATGAAGATAAAAGGAAGTGGCATGGCCGAGGACACACCATCACGACCTGCCTTGGGTCCTGAGATTTCCAGCCAGTCCGCCCTAACCTCTCCAACTTCTAGAGTTTCTTACATTTGTTTTATATGTCCAGGATTTATATAAAGATAATGCAAAGATAACGTGTGCATGCTCATGGGAACAGTAGGAAAAATAGTAATGTAGGGAAGGAGGAGAGCAATGCTGGCAACGTGCCCTTGAGGAGCAGGCAGGAGGGGTGACAGCAGGCGTGCAGGGGAGCTCTCAGTAGAAGAACGGACAATTCGTCTAGTAATGTGTGTGGAGGCAGAGATGCAGTTAAGGTCAGTGAAGGAAAATGAAAGAGGAAAAGAGTAAAGACTGTGATAGAAGAGTTATTTTACACAGATGGTTTCTCTGAGCAGATAATCTTTGATCACAAACCACTGCAAAACAAGGAGTAAAGCAGATCAATATGTGGGGGACACTGTCAGCTGGAAATGAGTCTGTCATGTTCTAGAAACAGAAAGAGGGCATCCTCTTCTGTGCCACTCTGCTAGACCACCCTGCCCCTCCCCAGACCTAACCAACCTTCCTCTGTGGACCATTTGACATATCCCTGATTGTTTACAGTGGTGATTCTCTCTGCATTGCAATCCATTTCTTCCAGCTTTCTAATGTCTCTCCCATTAAGCCTTCTGAGGACAGGGACTACACCTGTTTTATCTTGGTAACTTTGGCACTTTGTACCATGCCAGACACAGAGGAGGTGTTTTAAAACTGTCTTTCAATGGATTACCACTGAAAAAGTTGTCCACTTCTAGAAGGTGCTAGAGAAGGCACAGGGGAGGGAGCATGGACTTGGAGGGCAGACAAAACGTGGACTAACTGTTGGACTGTGGGCTTGGGCCGAGAAACGGCGAGGTGTGTTTGGATGGCCTGCTTTCCTGCTTCTGACTAAAGAACATGCACAGCGTCGTCCATTTTTTTATTTTGGATTTCCAGAGATAGAATGGAAACCATACAAAGTGGGGATTGTGCTCTTGGTTTCATTTCTCCTGATCCCACATGTCAGACCTTCCTGTGTTACTGGGACAGGCAGGCTGGTTGGCTCCCTATTTTCAGATGGTTTCTGAGGGGAAAGGATCAAATCCCCTCACTTACGCTCTAGCTTATCCAACTGTCAGCCAATCAGCACCAAAAGACTCAAGAAGCTGTTAAGTGTTAAGTTTCTATTTCAGGGGACTGGAGGCTTCCACGGAGCCCCAGGTGTGCAGTATTAGACTTAAACTCCAACCTACAGTTACCCCTTCCTCATTTTAATGGTAAAAATCATGCCCAGGAGTGGAGACGTAAAATGCTAATACTACATACAATGTATAAAGAAGTGTGTGGAGCCACTGCGCAAGCACTAGAAAAACCGCTCCTATGCATGCCCTGATGTCACCCTCCCCTATAGGAAGACCCTATAAAACTAACCCACACGTTAGCCTTGGGAGCAGCCTATTCCTTTTCCTTTCTTAGTACCAGCTCCCTTGTGCAGAAGCTAATATAATCGTACTTCAGCTCTAAGCCAGTATAAAAAAACTGATACCTTTTTTTTTCTTTTCTGCTAGTCTCTTTTTGATTTCTATTCTGGGAGGTTGCAAGAACCCAGGGCATGGATGATGTTACCATGTGGATGGTCTGTTGGCTGGCGGACATGGGACAAACCACCTCTCCTTTCTTCACCTAACTTCTCATCTTCCAAGGTTTTTTTTCTTCTAAATCCTCACCCTCACGTACCCAGATTCCCTCTTTTTCTGAATCGGGACAATTTTCCTAGAAATTTCAAGACTTCAGCCTCCTCTTCCATCTTTGGAAATTGGCACAGCCTTTGGCTAGTCTAATCACAGCTCCTTACCCCTCCCTTTCTCTAGACCTTTTGGGTGAGGGAGAGGCTTTAGTGAGTAGAGAAGGGGAGGAAGATTTTCTTTTACTGAATTCTACGCTTTTATCTTTAAATTTTTGACTCTTTCACTGTTTGGGTTGGTCTTCTGCCACCACTACTCAGCAGGATTCATACGTTGCTGACGATCCTCCTGGCTAGCGCTAGTGTAATTGTTAGACCTTATGCTAGAAGGCTTCCTGTCTCCTTTGCACACCTTGAGTTACCTTACAAATCTCCTCTTAATTTTCCTTGGTGTTGCCACATGCAGGAACTATAGGTCCCAATTCTGAGGTTCCCCTCACCGCCCCTGAACCCCCCGCCAGCTGGAGAAGCTAAGGCTGTTCCCTGGGACCCAGATGCTCCTTTTACTTTCCTATCCAACGTCTCAGCCTTTGTGATTGACCTCTTGAATCAAAACAGATACCCCTTCTCCTGCATAAGGCCCTCCTCCCACTGAGGCCGGAGGTCTCCTCTCCTGGGCTGTAGGTACTCTGATGAACTAAGGGTCATTTTTCATGTCGGTTTCTCCAGTAACAGTGAACTCCCTAAAGGCAATCTTTTACTACTAGGTTGGTGCAAAAGTAATTGCCGTTTTTGCCATTGAAAGTAATGGCAATTACTTTGGCTCCTACCTGATAGCTCTTCCCCCAGGCTTCAGTCAAACCATGTGGGACCCAAATAAACGATCTGTAAAATAAATGCTTATTCCGCCCCATCCCATCGGCCAGATGGGAGGGTTACCAAGTTGAGGCAGAAAACTCTGGTTGATGATTTGAAGAAGGGACAGAGCACTGTCTGTGAGGAACAGGTCCGAAAGGGAGGAGGTGGGTCACCTGTGTTCTCAGAGTATTCTCTCTGTAGGCAGGAGCTGCTATTTATGGCAGGGGAGCGATAGGCGTGCAAGGGGCACAGAACTCACACTGGAGAAAATGAGCAAAAATAAATGGAAAAACTGTCCACCTTTATGGGGTCCTGAGAGAGAACTCAGTGATGCCACAGGGCAGTGTCCTCTGTCTTGAAGTGTCTAGGTTTGCATTTCTCTGAAAAGGAGCTGAGAAAGGGAGTGGTTCTATTTCCTGCCAACAGCAGCAGGTTTATTGACGCCCCAGCAGCAAGCGGGCGTCTCCTTCAGCTGAGAGTGAGATCACACCCAGGGAGCTGCTGTTTGCCCCTCCCCTCCTGCATTAGTGTGGTGACCAGGGTGAGGCATCCTTGCTTCTGCATGCAAAGACTCTAAGCTGGAAGTCTAGGAAAAATGACCCAGGAAAAAAGGCTTCAGTTGTAACTGATAAATGAGAGATAGCTGACATTTAAGGATTAGCTCCATAGATGACTTCAGGGCATTAAAATTTGGAGCATTAAAAACATCACTTACCCCAGGGAAGAAATTAAGAACTGGCAAGAAGAGAGAGCTGGGGTCATAGTGGACACCAAATGGTGATGTAATGAATGCACTTCTATTAGCAATGTGGCAGTCAATGGGGAAAGTGGGACAGGCCTTTGGATGGTGAGGAAATGGCTGAAATGGCCACAGATCCTGGAAGAAAAGACAAGGAACTGTTTACAGTAAATCCATAATAGTCTCAAGGGTTAAGAAGGAGTATGAGGCCAGGAGTGGTGGCTAATGCGTGTTATCCCAGCACTTTTGGAGACCAAGGGGGCAGATCGCTGGAGCCCAGGAGTTCCAGACCAGCCTGGGCAACATAGTGAGACCTCATCTCTATTAATAAGGTTTTTAGAAAAAGAAAACAAATTTTTAAAAAGAAAAAAGTATGAAGAGATTTTATGCAATCATTCCCCATCTTTAGAGGGGAACCTGCATTTGTGGGTTTTCAACAAAAATGTGTGTGTGTGTGTGTGTGTGTGTGTGTGTGTGTGCGTATGTGTTTTCGGCAAATGTGAAGGAGAATAGAGTTACAGCTGACACATCATTAAAATACACTTTGATGATGGTAAATTTTCCATGTGATTTCTAGCATTTCACTTGGAAAGTGTTCAAATAAGTGAGTGTCATCGCTATTACAAGATAACCCAGCTGGGTGTGGTTGCTCGCACCTACAATCCCAGCACTTTGGGAGGCCAAGCAGGAGAACTGCCTGAGCCTAGGAGTTTGAGACCGGCCTGGGCAACATAGGGAGACCCTGTCTCTTAAAACAAAGAAATTTTAAACCAACTGAGTGTGGTGACACACACCTATAGTCCCACCTACTCGAGAAGCTGAGGCAGGAAGGTTGTTTGAGCCTGGGAGGTTGAAGCTGCAGTGAGCTGTGATGGTGCCATTGCACTCCCGTCTGGGCAACAGAGTGAGACCTTGTCTCAAAAAAAAAAAAAAAAAGAAAAGAAAAGAAAGTCCTTCCATTCCCATCTATTTATTTGTACAGTTAAAAAGACAGATATAGGCTGGGCGCGGTGGCTCAAGCCTGTAATCCCAGCACTTTGGGAGGCCGAGGTGGGTGGATCACGAGGTCAAGAGATCGAGACCATCCTGGTCAACATGGTGAAACCCCGTCTCTACTAAAAATACAAAAAATTAGCTGGGCACGGTGGCGCGTGCCTGTAATCCCAGCTACTCAGGAGGCTGAGGCAGGAGAATTGCCTGAACCCAGGAGGCGGAGGTTGCGGTGAGCCGAGATCGCGCCATTGCACTCCAGCCTGGGTAACAGGATCGAAACTCCATCTCAAAAAAAAAAAAAAAAAAAAGACAGATATAGAATTGATACCAAATTCTGTCTTATTCTGCAATAAGTTGTATTCACCTGTGGAAACACAAACTAATTAGGAAAAAACCACAATTTTTACCTCAATGAAACGCATATTCACTGGAAGTTATTTATCATGTTCACTATTTTCACAATATGTGTCGTTTTGATTCAATGTTCTCCAGTAGACAACTGTAATAGTAACACATCCAGAAGAAACTTTAACACTTAGAGTCTTATGGTTATAGGACATTTTTAAAACCCATTTCAAATAAATAGATGGTTTTCTTAATTTGTTTCTTTATTGAAAAGAAAATACATTTTCATAATAAAAAGTTCCAAGACTACAAAAAGAACCCAGGCTGAGAATGAAGCCTCCTCCCACCCCGGTCCCCAGCCACCCGGTGGTCCTGCCAGAGGCACCCTCTGAAACCATTGGTCATCCTGCCATAGATTCTATGTGTGAACATTTGAGCAGATAGTTGGCACTCAGTAAGTGTGTCACATTTTTATTTTTTTGTCTCCTGCATCCAGAAAAATCCATTTATGGCTCCAGCATGACTCTGAAGCAGATGTGCACAGCCTGAGATCGGTTCCTGCGGAAGATAGGACACCTTCCTTCTGCAGGCGCCACTTTGGTGGTCTCTGCCTTGGAGAGGCCGGTGGAAATGTTGGGAAGGCCAGAGGGATCCCGCCGAGCGACACACAGAAGTGTGCGGTTCCAAGGCCACAGGCCGCCTCTGCCGTATTTCACATCCCAACCCACTGGCTCGGTGCCGGGCTCTCCCAGCTCAGGAGTATTGCAGGTTAAGTTGTATTTCCCTGGTATCTGTGAATGTGACTTTAGAAAGAGAGTCTTTCCAGATACAATTAAGTTAAATGAGGTCACTCTGGATTGGCATGGGCCTACATCTGATGACTGGTGTCCTTAGAGAGACGCATTGGAGATGCAGAGACACAGGCGCACAGGGAGGACATCACGTGACAACAGAGGCAGAGGCTGGAGTGATGCGTCTTCCGGCAAAGAAATGCCGATGGTTGCCAGCATCCACCAGACACTAGGAGAGAGGCATGGGACAGATACTGTCTCCCTCAGAGCCCAGAGGAGGAACCAGTCCTGCAGACTTTCAGCCTCTGGGACTGTGAGAGAATCAAGTTCTGTTGTGTTAAGCCTGCAGTTTCTGGTGCTGTGTCACCGTGGCTGTAAGAGACCAATACAGGTGGTCTCAAGCTATTCCAGTGTTCACCTGTCAGTACCTGAAGGAGGGTTTCTTCCTGCAGCAGGGGCTACCCTGCCCAGACCCCTGACCTCTGTTTTAGCAGCTAGAGATGCTGCTATAGGTTTGTGCCAGGGACCGTTTCTGGAGGGTTGCTTTCTGGAGGATGGAGCCCTGCCCCACAGATGCCTGAGAGGTATGCGCCCTCCACCCATAACCAATGACACTCTGGCTCCCTGGCCTGGAGGAAGACAGACTGGGTGCTCTTTACAGTCCAGAGCTCTTCGAGGCATTGGGCTGAGCCTTGACATCAGCTGGCCCCACATCCTTGCTTAACTTCTTTCCCCGCCCCATCCTGCTTCTTTCCCTCCCTCCCAAGTTTCTCCTGAGAGCATCCCTGATCCCAAATCACCTGCACCTGAACCCTGTCTCAGCCTCTGCTCCTAGGGAGGCTGAGGTGACACTTCCCAGGGCCCCACTCCTCTGTTCTTGGGTTTAGGGCTGTCCTGAGGTGCTGGGGTGTGGCATGTCCATGTGGTGAATTTAGACCAGGACTGAGTGAAGCCCTGGGGCTCTGCCAGGCATCAATGCCATTGAGTGATCTGTAGGGGAAGACACTAATGAAGTCCTCGTGAAGGCTGGGGGAGGGAACAGCTGGCAGTCCCTGGTGTAGATGACAGTAGCATCTTCCTCAATGGAACCCTAAGAGTCACAGAAGGTGATCGAGCACCCCAATAACGTTCCTGTGGCCGTTGTCAGACTCACCCGCCAGCTCATCCTGGAGGGCAGCTTCTTGGCTCCTTCTCTGAGGCTCTGAAGTCTCTCCTCTCTCGATGTCCTTTTTTCTCTCTCTTGCCTCCCCCTCATATATTAATTCATTCCACAAATATTTATTGTCAGCTTTGCCTCAGGCACTATTCTAGCTGTTGGGGTCAGAGCAGAAGATAAAAAAGACCAAGTCTGTGCTCTCACGGAGCTGAGGGTCAGATGGGGAGACAGGAACACACGCAGCTGTGTCAGCTCAGGTCCAGCCTGGGAAGTCTCCTCAGAGGCAACCAAAGCCTTTCCTTTGCCTGTTTCTGTCGAGATGCTGCAAGTCTCTCCTCCTAAGGATTTAGAGTCTACTAATAGGAGTGATTATAAATATTATTGTAGCAGCAAGCCTTCTTGTAGGGTATTTCTTTTCTGTCCTGTCCATGCTACCCGCTAATATGGGAAGAGAAGAACATACAGGAGGGAATAAGCATGCATTAATGTCTCAAAATATTACCAACCTATGTTTTACTTGTTAAATCATATCATTAGGTGTCAGCTCATAGATCCCATTAGAGAGGGAGAGGTGAGGGGCTATTTCTAGAACACTCCATCATTATCTTTAGGGGTTGGGGAAGGTTATAGGAAGACCTTGTGGGTGACTTTGGGTGAGTGCCTTAACTGCTCTTAACAACCTCACCAGCATCTGTTATTTTTTGACTTTTAGATAATAGCCATTCCGACTGGCGTGCGATGGTATCTCATTGTGGATTTGATTTGCATTTCTCTGATGATCAGTGATACTGAGGTTTTTTTCCTATGTTTGTTGGCCACATGTATGTCTTCTTTTGAAAAATGTCTGTTCACCTCCTTTGCCCACTTTTTAATGCGTTTTTTTTCTTCTCGTAAATCTGTTTTTTATTTATACATGCCGGATATTAGACTAGCCCCCAGAGTATTTTAAATAACACTTTGAATTGGTTGCTAATTAATATCAGGAGATTTTGATTTGAACATTTCTGTTTTCAGATGTTAAGAGATTTGGAAACACAGGTCCTTAGCCTCCCAAAGCCAGTGTCCCAGAGATGTGTCGCTGCTGTCTTATAATTCAAGACTGCAATGTCAGCTCTTCCTTAGACCTTCCTTGCCAGCCTCTCTGCAGATTTTGAACTTGCCATTTTCCGTAATCTCATGAGCCAATTCCTTAAAGTCTCTCTGTCTCACACTTACACACACACTACCACCACCAGCACCACCAATAGAGCATATGTCCAATTGGTTCTTTGGAGAACTCTGACTAATGCAGGTTCTAAGCTAAAGCACGTTTTTACGTAACATAATTTACGTCATTTATTTATTTATTTATTTTGAGATGGAGTTTCGCTCTTGTTACCCAGGCTGGAGTGCAATGGCGCGATCTCGGCTCACCGCAACCTCCGCCTCCTGGGTTCAGGCAATTCTCCTGCCTCAGCCTCCTGAGTAGCTGGGATTACAGGCACGCGCCACCAAGCCCAGCTAATTTTTTGTATTTTTAGTAGAGACGGGGTTTCACCATGTTGACCAGGATGGTCTCGATCTCTTGACCTCGTGATCCACCTGCCTTGGCCTCCCAAAGTGCTGGGATTACAGGCTTGAGCCACCGCGCCCGGCCAATTTACGTCATTTAATGGTCACGACGTTCCTTCAGAAGTAGGTATTGTTGCTTCTACTGTGCATTTGCTTTTGAGAATGCTAAAGGGACAGAGAGGGGTATTAAGAGATTTTCTCAGGTGGGAAAAACGGATATCTAAAGGCAGGTGTATCTGGATGGAGAGTCAGCACATTGAGTCAGAAGATGAAATAAGACCAAGATGTGAAGAGGAGAGACGGGCTCCCTCAACTCTTTCAGGCCCTTTTGTTCTCTGTCTGGATGTTTTTCTTGACCCTTCTTCAAGTAACAGTCACCAGAGACGTTCAGGGAGCCACGCGGAACTAGGTGTGAGAGTGCTCAGGCAGGCAAATCCTCTTTAGTGGGTGGGGGTGTGTAATTTAGACAAAGGAACTTCTAGTAAGAGATGTTTAGGGAAGTCCTAGTCTCTCAAACAACTATCTCAGGGTGAGATTCTGTTCCATGTTCTTCATTGCCCAATACTTTAGGTTGCAAGTGATGAAAACCCAGATCAGATTGAAGTAAATAAAAAAGGGACTTTACTGGCTTACATAATGAAGAGGCCAAGGCTTGGGTATGTTGGGATCCAGGCCCCTTGAAGTAGATCATTGGGACTGTCTCTCTTTCACCATCTTTTGGTTCTGCTCTTGTCTCTAAGGGTAACAAGATATTTATGAGAGTTTATGAGATTAGATTTTCATCTTACCAGTTGAGAAACTCCAGAGGAGAGTGAGAGAGAAAGGAGAGAGAGAGAGAGAGAGAGAGAGAGAGAGAGAGAGAGAGAGCGCTTCCCAGCAATTCCCACAAATATCCTGAAATTGAAATTGACTCTCTTTGGGCCATCTCAATACATGTGCTTACCTATGACCAATCTGTGTAGTCAGAGGTGTGGAATATGATGGGCTCCCCACTGGGATCCATTCGAGCTCTGAACAGCTTAGAGCATACAAAGTCCTTGATTTTAACAAAATGATTCATAAAGGAAGCAATTAGTAGATTTGTCTACCTGAAAATTAAGAGCATTTGAATGTCAACATCCATCATATACAACATGAAAGAGAAAACAGAAAATTGGACAAAAATATTTGCCACATTTGTCACCAGTCGTCTTATAATAGTCTTTATATAAAAACAGCACACACCTTGGTTTAAAAAACACTGACTCTGTCTGTGACTTAGAAAAATAACTCATGCATGTGAGTGTTCATTGCAGCACTATTCACAATAGCAAAATCATGAAGTCAATCTAAATGCCTATCAATGACAGACTGGATAAAGACAACGTGATACACAGACAACATAGAATACTATGCAGCCAGAAAAAAGAATGAGATTATGTCCTATGCAGGCACATGAATGGAGCTGGAGGCCATTGTTCTCAGCAAACTCACACAGGAACAGAAAATCAAATACTATGTGTCCTCACCAGTGGGAGCTAAATGATGAGAACACATGGATGCACAGAGGGGAACAACACACACAGGGCCTATTGGAGGATGGAGGGTAGGAGGAGGGAGAGGATCAGGAAAAGTAACTAATGGATACTAGGCTGAATACCTGGGTGATAAAACAATTTGTACAACAAATCCCCATGACACACATTTACCTATGTGGCAAACCTGCAATGTACTCCATAACTTAAAAGTTAAAAAAAAAAGAAAAATGAAAATTGGCAGCACCATTTAGATAGCCCACAGATACGTCAAAATCAGCTTGCATAGTGGACCCCCTTCTGTATAGCAGGTGGAATGCTCTCAGAAGTCAGTATCAGAAAATCTGACTCATACCAGCTCTAATCATAAAAAACAGAGGTCTAATGGCCTCAGATATGGTTTGATCAGAACTCTAGTTCAATTTATCTGAAATTTCCTCTTTCTTCCTTTCTCCCCATGTTCAACCTCCTCCTGAGGCTGGCTGCTCTCATGGAGACGAAGAGCCTGCAGCAACTTCAGATTTTATGGACTCAACACCACACCATCCAGAAGGTGTGTCCCAAAATTCCAATCAAAACACTTCACAATGATTGGGTTATCCTTCAAGCCACACATAGTCAGAAAAATGCCATAGGCTAATTGGCTTAGACCTCGTTCTTTAACTAGTCTTTTTGTAAAGAGAAATTATTCTGTTTCCTCTAAGTCTGTCAGAATCTACCCTAGCAGCTGGGAGGGGTCAAATTTACCAAATTTCCTGGCTACTGTCAGATGAGATGGGGGAAGAATCGTTGCTGGAAAAATGGTCACAAAGTCCATGATTGGTCTCTGTGTTCTCATAAGTCCTCTCTCTGCCCCTCTACCTTGTTCAGTTCTGTGATGACAGAAATGAGTTTATTTTATACAACGCCGTTTCTCTGTTGTCTTCCCCTACTCCATCACACACAGTGTGTCCAATAAATATTTATTGAATAAATAAGTGAAATAACAAAGGAAGTATAATAATTAAGAAGTCTACGTAGAATATTTATCTTTGGGAAGTGAGATAAAGCTAATTTTCAAATAGTTTTCCATAATGTTCTAAATTTTCTTCAACAAGCCTTTGTTATTTATACAACATACACAGTGAAGAAGAAGGCAAGTTCTCCCTAATGTCGACTGGAGATTTAATTTCCAGTGACCTTCCACACGGATCCTGGCTCTAACCCTGAACATTGTGCCTTTTGGTCTTTCTTAAGTTCTATCTTCCTCATTTTCTAATCCTCTGTTTAGCTACATCTATTCTACTGCTAAGTCTGTCTTTTGAGTTTTTAGTTCCATCATAATTTTTATTTCTAGGAGTTATATATTTTTTTTCTGGGGCTGTTTCCCTTTAACTGATATTTTCAAGCTTCTCTGTCATTTATTGGAACACATTAAATAGAGTTTTATCTTCTATTTCTTTTATTTCCAATATCTGAATTTAGTTAGGATCAATTCTGTCAGGTTTTCTTCCCTGCTAGCTTTTTTTCATGGTGCCTTTTTTCCTTGTATGTTTTATTTATTTATTTTTAACTTTCACTACCTTGGAAATTTGTAGATATTCTTTCAGAATTGGGATGGGGGAGTTTCCTCCAGAGATTTAGATTTACCTTTATCTGGCACTAGGGATACGATCTGTTCCAGAACCACCTGAAGTTATTTGGTGAGTTTTTCCGACCTCTGGGAAAGAGTGAACTGAGGCTTCACATTTATATGAGGGAATGGCTCATGGTTACTATTGCCAGGAGAGATATTTCCTGCTTCCGTTCAGCACAAAGGGTCAAGACCTTCACTTCCCTGTGTCAGGATGTAGGCAGTTCACTTTTATCCTTAGCAAACTGACGCAGGGATGGAAAAGCAAATACCACATGTTCTCACTTACAAGTGGGAGCTGAACACTGAGCACACATGGACACAAAGAAGGGAGCAACGGACACTGGGTAGGCCTTGAGGGTGGCAGGTGGGAGGAGGGTGAGTTGTTGGGGTCATTGGTGCGCTGTGGACACAGTTCATCGCTGGTCGCTGAGTTGTTATACTATGGATGGGGTCATTGGTACACTGTGGATACAGTTCACCGCTGGTCGCTGAGTTGTTATATTATGGATGGGGGTCATTGGTACACTGTGGATACAGTTCATCGCTGGTCGCTGAGTTGTTATACTATGGATGGGGTCATTGGTACACTGTGGATACAGTTCATCGCTGGTCGCTGAGTTGTTATATTATGGATGGGGGTCATTGGTACACTGTGGATACAGTTCATCTCTGGTCGCTGAGTTGTTATACTATGGATGGGGTCATTGGTACACTGTGGATACAGTTCATCGCTGGTCGTTGAGTTGTTATACTATGGATGGGGTCATTGGTACACTGTGGACACAGTTCATCGCTGGTCGCTGAGTTGTTATACTATGGATGGGGTCATTGGTACACTGTGGACACAGTTCATCGCTGGTCGCTGAGTTGTTATATTATGGATGGGGGTCATTGGTACACTGTGGACACAGTTCACCGCTGGTCGCTGAGTTGTTATACTATGGATGGGGGTCATTGGTACACTGTGGATACAGTTCACCGCTGGTCGCTGAGTTGTTATATTATGGATGGGGGTCATTGGTACACTGTGGACACAGTTCATCGCTGGTCACTGAGTTGTTATACTATGGATGGGGTCATTGGTGCGCTGTGGACACAGTTCATCGCTGGTCGCTGAGTTGTTATACTATGGATGGGGTCATTGGTACACTGTGGATACAGTTCATCGCTGGTCGTTGAGTTGTTATACCATGGATGGGGTCATTGGTGCGCTGTGGATACAGTTCATCGCTGGTCGCTGAGTTGTTATACTATGGATGGGGGTCATTGGTACACTGTGGACACAGTTCATCGCTGGTCGTTGAGTTGTTATACTATGGATGGGGTCATTGGTGCGCTGTGGATACAGTTCACCGCTGGTCACTGAGTTGTTATATTATGGATGGGGTCATTGGTACACTGTGGACACAGTTCATCGCTGGTCGCTGGGTTGTTATATTATGGATGGGGTCATTGGTACACTGTGGACACAGTTCATCGCTGGTCGCTGAGTTGTTATATTATGGATGGGGGTCATTGGTACGCTGTGGACACAGTTCATCGCTGGTCGCTGAGTTGTTATACTATGGATGGGGGTCATTGGTACACTGTGGATACAGTTCACCGCTGGTCGCTGAGTTGTTATACTATGGATGGGGTCATTGGTACACTGTGGATACAGTTCATCGCTGGTCGCTGAGTTGTTATACTATGGATGGGGTCATTGGTACACTGTGGATACAGTTCACCGCTGGTCGCTGAGTTGTTATATTATGGATGGGGGTCATTGGTACACTGTGGACACAGTTCACCGCTGGTCGCTGAGTTGTTATACTATGGATGGGGGTCATTGGTACACTGTGGATACAGTTCACCGCTGGTCGCTGAGTTGTTATATTATGGATGGGGTCATTGGTACACTGTGGATACAGTTCATCGCTGGTCGCTGAGTTGTTATACTATGGATGGGGTCATTGGTACACTGTGGATACAGTTCATTGCTGGTCGCTGAGTTGTTATATTATGGATGGGGGTCATTGGTACACTGTGGACACAGTTCACCGCTGGTCGCTGAGTTGTTATACTATGGATGGGGGTCATTGGTACACTGTGGATACAGTTCACCGCTGGTCGCTGAGTTGTTATATTATGGATGGGGGTCATTGGTACACTGTGGACACAGTTCATTGCTGGTCACTGAGTTGTTATACTACGGATGGGGTCATTGGTGCGCTGTGGACACAGTTCATCGCTGGTCGCTGAGTTGTTATACTATGGATGGGGTCATTGGTACACTGTGGATACAGTTCATCGCTGGTCGTTGAGTTGTTATACTATGGATGGGGTCATTGGTACACTGTGGATACAGTTCATCTCTGGTCGCTGAGTTGTTATACTATGGATGGGGTCATTGGTACACTGTGGACACAGTTCATCGCTGGTCGCTGAGTTGTTATATTATGGATGGGGTCATTGGTACACTGTGGATACAGTTCATCGCTGGTCGCTGTTGTTATACTATGGATGGGGTCATTGGTACACTGTGGACACAGTTCATCGCTGGTCACTGAGTTGTTATACTATGGATGGGGTCATTGGTGCGCTGTGGACACAGTTCATCGCTGGTCGCTGAGTTGTTATACTATGGATGGGGTCATTGGTACACTGTGGATACAGTTCATCGCTGGTCACTGAGTTGTTATATTATGGATGGGGGTCATTGGTGCGCTGTGGACACAGTTCATCGCTGGTCGCTGAGTTGTTATACTATGGATGGGGGTCATTGGTACGCTGTGGATACGGTTCATCGCTGGTCGCTGAGTTGTTATATTATGGATGGGGGTCATTGGTGCGCTGTGGATACAGTTCACCATTGGTCGCTGAGTTTACAGACATGAGCCGTCACACCCAGCGGAGAGTCTATTTTATTCAGCATTTCAAATTGTTTTTACCACGAGAGAAGAGAGCTACAAACACAGAATGGGGTATTTCCATTGGATTGCTGGATTAAAATCAGCATGAATATGGACTTGTAATTTTAAAAAAGAAGTGTGTGTGTGTGTGTGTGTGTGTGTGTGTGTGTCCTCACTCTATCCATAGAAAGAGATTAGAAATAATGACATCCAGTAACATGCAGGACACTTATTCCAGATGTTAGTGTTCTTTTCTGCTTCCAACTTTAGGCTCAGGGGATACATGTGCTGGTTTGTTGCATGGGTAAATTGTGTATCACTGGGGTTTGGTGTACAAATGATTTAATCACCCAAGTAGCCGGCATAGTACCCAATAGGTAGTTTTTCGATCTTTACCCTCCTTACACCCACCACCCTTAAGTAAGCCCCAGCGTCTATTGTTCCCCTTTTTGTGTTCATGTGTGCTCAATGTTTAGCTCCCACTTATAAGTGAAAACATGCAGTATTTGGCTTTTCTGTTTCTGCGATAGTTCGCAAAGGATAATGGCTTCCAGCCATTATCAGTTGGGATGGCCCATTAAAGTGGTCCCAGGGTGGGGTGAGGGACCCGGGTCTTTTTATTTCCCAGCCATTTCCCCACATTGTTTAGCATGAGGCCAGGGCATCATTGGAGAAGGCAGCTCCTTCCCATGGAGGAGGATTCCTGGGGACGGTCTTGGCTGAGAGCCCTCAGCAGACAACACTCCGAGCAGCTGGGGAAGGAGTGCCCGGTCTAAAGGAGATCAGGAAAGCAACCACAGCATCCATGATGACACCAGGTAAGGAATGTAGAAGGAACGGCAGAATTAGAAAAACACAACTTTTCCAAATCCAGTCTAATAATGGATCCAGGCAAGGACCAGCGGTGATGCTAAAATCATTAGGTGAATGGTTTCAAGGGCACAAAGTGTGGCTCAAAATTTGTTCCTTCATTTTGTCCCTTCAATTTTGTTTATTCATTTATTATTTATTTTAATAAGGTACAGTTGACAAATAATTATATATACTTATGATTTGCAATGTGATGTTTTGAAATGTATATACACATTGTGAAATAGTAAAGCAAGTGAATTAACATGTTCATCATTTCACATACTTATTTTGCTGTGAGAATACTTAACCACTCTCTTAGCAATTTTTAAGTATATAATACATTGTTATTCAGCATAGTCACTATGCTGTACAATCTCCTCACTAATTACAAACAGGAAAAAGTGCCTTTACAATGGAGAGATCTGACAGATACCATCTTTTTTAAAATTTATTTTATTTATTTTTTATTGCATTTTAGGTTTTGGGGTACATGTGAAGAATATGTAAGACACAAGAACAGAAAATGACAGATACCATCTTAACCAAGAGATGAAACTTAACCTTACCAATAATGTGACACACTAACTTCATATATCTCCTGACATATGCTCCGTAGCTTCATCTATGTTGCATTTTTGCCTAATATTTTAACCTGATCTAATAATGAGAAAATAATCAGACAAACCTAGTACATATATGAGATATATTGCAAGATAGTGTGGCCTAGACTTCTCAAAAATGTAAGTGTCTTAAAAGACAGAAAAGGCTGGGGGAATGACCCACAAATGTTCATGGGTTGACAAACTATAGTCCATGGGTTAAATCTGGCCCTCTCCACCTACTTTTGTAAATAAAGTTTTATTGGAACATAGCTAGATCCATTCATTTACTTACTGTCTATGGCTGCTTTCACTTTTCAATGGCAGAGTTGAGTAGTCGAGGCACAGACTTACTAGCTCTTCACAGAAAAAGTTTGTCTGACTTCTGCCTTAAAGATGACTAAGGAGACATGACAATCAATTGTCAATGCAATGCTGAATCTTGATTGGATCCTAGATTTTTTTTAAAAAAATGCTGTAAGAAGAAATTGGGGTACAATTGGATTGTACATTAAGTGTCATTACTGAATCACTGTTACAGTTCCTGGTTATGATAATAATATTGTGGTTATGTGGCAGGAGTCCTTGTTGTTAGGACATGTGCTAATGTAATTAGGAGTCATGTATCTGTCACTTAATCTGTAATAGTTTAGTCAAGGAAAAATCACTTTCTGTCTCTTTTTCTGACTCTTTCTTTCTCTTTCCCTTCTCACACAAGGAGAGATCAAACGCAGGTGGCAGAACGTTAAAGCTGGCGGATCCAGATAAAGGTTAGATGGTGTTTGTTGTAGTGCTCATTGAACTTCTTAGCTTTGACATTTTTTTAAATAAAAAGTTGGGGAAAACAGTGAAAGAAACTTTCTGGATTTAAATATTTAGTTAAATATTCTGGCAGTCAGTTTTCAGGCTATTTAAAGTGGTTTGTTTAATTTTTTCCAAATCTGAAAGTCTCCCTCTACTCCCATAGCTAGAACAACAGTTCTTGTTTGACAGGAAGAGAGCTGGGTGCTTTCAGCCTGCGTGGGGCATCGACGACACCCAGCAGGCTGGAAGGGAAGGCTGCCGTGATGTAAAAACACCTGGTAGTACCCTGGGAGGATGACTTCTCTACCTTTCAGTTCCTAATTTTTAGTTTTGAATCTTAAGGAATGGACATTTCCAAATTGAAAACAGCTTCTTGGAAAGAGTGTGGCTGGGTAGTGACATAGTACTGAGTTCAAATCCCGGCCTGGGCCACTCTCTACTGCTAGGACATGTGTAATAACGATCACCATCACCACTGCCACAAACAGGGTTCACGGACTGTGTGCCATGGCCCAGGTCGAAGAACTTCTCAAATACTAATTCATTTAATTCTTACACTGTGAAGTGAGACTTTTTTGTTGTTGTTGTTAATCAGTGAGAGCTTGTAACACTGCTCAGGTTAGCCTTGAACTCACGGCCTCGCCTCCTCAAGCGCCAGCACATCTGGCCGGATCACTTTTATTCTACGGAGGAAGGACTGAGTCCGAGATGTGTGAAGAGCTTGCCCAATACCTCACAGCGGGTGGGAGGAATGACTGAGATTTGCATCAGGCGGTGTCCTCGGGAGCTCCCACTTATCACCACTATACCACAGGCTCCTTCAGGTGGATGCAGGCTGACCTTCCAGAATTGCAATCTAGTAACTTGGGTCTATTACATTTCTGTCTGGATTCATCATGCACCCAAGTCAGCCATCACGGCCATGCCATCAGATGTGGCTTTTAAGGATAAGAGTTATGGTAAAGGTCACTGGCTGGTGGTTGGGTGTTGAGGAAAGGCTGGTCTGTGGACATGTTGACCTTTAATGACCCAAGCAGAGCAAGGACATATCTTACCCAGAGTGGTCACCCTTATTATTGGGCCATTCCAGATGAGGCATCTGTAAGGGCAACTTTTGAAGAAATCAATCCCAGTCCAAAAAATGAGAGATCCTTTATAAGGGATGAAATAGTTTCATCAGATTTAGTTCTGGGTGACAGGTGGGTGAGCTAGCAAGGTCCAAAAAGACCAGCCCTTTTCTTTCAGTATATGTGCCTGAAATTCCTCCTGGTAAACGTCTGCAGCTCACTCACACCTTGGTTAGGAACTGCCGCCCTCCTCCCCTGAGAGCAGGAACACAGCACCCAGAGGATACCACAGCGGCTCAGCCAGACGGCTGTCTGCCAAGAGGCCTGGGGCAGGAGCCAGTCACGGAGACACTGCAGGAATGAACTCAGGAAAGATCATGCGCTTGGTCAACCTGAAGTCATACCCTAAAAATACCCTAAAACCTCTTTCTTTGTCTCTTGCAGGTAACAGCCACCACAACGGTGTGACCCGAATGATGCTGTGACTAATTTTCAGACTTTCAGGAAGCCCTGTGCTTGAGTACCTGTCACAAAGGGCCATAAGGACTGAGGACAACGGTGCCAAGGCTGCTTCAGCACAATGCCTGTGTGCAGCAGACGCACATAGACGGCAGTTCCTTTCTGAGTCGGTTTGTGCTGGATGCTGACACTTCCCCAGACAATGCCACCCTTTTGGGCATGCGTAAGTTCCTAGACTGTCTCACCCTGGGCCATGTTCCTTAAATCAGAAATACAAGGTAAAAATACGAGGCGTTATCTCATCCTTCAGGGTGCATGGCTCCTCTCATGTCCCATCCAGGGTAGCGATGCCCCTGCTGGAACAGCCCCTCTTAGACCTCTCCTCCTAGAGCCTTGGAAACTCAATTTCAGGATAAGTCATGGCTTCTCTTATTCATTTTTAGAAAGATACTATTTGGATTTCACACATGGCTGTGAAAGTAAAAACAGGATTTATAACGCTGAAGATTGAGGAAGAGTTTTGCAACTCAAACCTCAAAGGAGAAGTATTGGCTTCCTCAGCTTCCCCCTGACAAGGGAGATTAATGTCATTCCACTATGCTAGTGACTAGCTGGCAGAGGGAATTAAAATAGATCTTTGTTGTGCCAGGCAGGAGAAAGAATGTTGGAAGCTCCCAGCACTGCTCTCTTCTTGGTGTTTTAGGAGCTGACAGGTGAAGGCTGGATGCCGACTGGCAAGGGCGACCTAGCCTCCTGTGGGAAGCCAGCCAGGGCGGAGGCTCAGGCACAGGTCCCCTAAGTAGGGGGCATGGCTGTGACTCTGAGGGGGACTCCTGCTTGGCCCACACTGCCTGAAGGTTCAGCGTGGGGAGGCAGAGGCATATGGAGGCATCGGTCTTGGGCCTTCCCTCATGCATGGCTAGGGCTGCGCCCTGTGACCCACTCCACCCATCATGCACTCCCCCTGCCCAGTGTCATTTCTCCCCTGGCCTCCCCCTCCCGGGCCTTTCTGTCTTCCTGGCAGGGACTGTGGCTGGAGGGCAGATCTGAGAGGAGACCTAAAAAGAAAGAAAACAGGAAGAAGACGAGGGGGAAAAAGAATAAAAACAGGAGGCTTATTGAAGGAGGGAGGCATAGCGGGGAGTGGGGAGCAGACAGAAGGTTCCAGAGGGCTGGATGTTGGGAGAAATATAATGGGGCTCAACGTGAATAAAACTAGCTCTATTCCCAGCACTTCATCAGAATTAGGTACATCCTTAAATTCTGCGACAGCCCCATGGCCGACGTGAGAAGGTGCCCTCAGGGCTCTCGCTGTGGGAGAGAACTTGACCATTGAAGTTACTCCCCCTCGGGAGACTCGGTTTGGCTGGTCCGTTCCCGGGTGACATCACCTGGGCCCCATGACATCCCAGTGGCCTTGCCAAAACTTTCCTTCCATCTCTTCAACACGGGGGACAGACCTGTGTCATGGTCTGAAGGCTCCTCGGCCTCTCCCAGCCTTCCCTTTTCCCTCACAGGTGTTCTGCCCAACACACCTCTCACAGGTCCAATTCCTTCCCATCTTAGCATCTGCTTCTTGCAGAAGCCGTAATAGCAGAAACCCCAACACTGGGCACCATTGTTATGTTTATTCCACAGATGGGAAAATGAAGGCACAGAGACATTAAATGAATTGCCTCAATCTTGTAGTCAGTTCATACATGGTGGGGCTGGGAGTTGAACCCACCTGCTTCAGCCCCATGCTGCTCTTATTACCGTTTTTTCACATGGAGAAGCCAAGACAAGTTTAGAAATAAATGCACTGTCCCTTGGCTATTGTGGCTCAAATGCCCCAAGATACTAATGGGGCCCAACAATAATCTGGGGTCTCCAGTCTCCCCTGAGGAAGGACAGCATCTCCCGATGCCTTTCTGGAGTGGGGGGCAGCTCCCAGGTGCTCAGGGACAAGTCCATGCCTACCAGTGGCATCCTACACATCTGCCAGGCACCAGGCGTCTCCGGCCTATGATCACATCTCCTCCTGGCTCCCCAGCAGCACTGTCTGTGGTACACTCCAATGACTGCAGAGTTCCTGAGACCCCAAAACTGCCACAGCCTTGCTGGCTCCCACGCAGATCTAGGGAGTTCTCAGAGGGTCTGAAAAGATCTGGGGCAGATGTGGGGCCAGATACCTCCTGCTTCTTTTTCTCCACACTTTTCACATTGCTGGTCCCAGATACCTTTGCACAGAATTGGCTTTCTTAACCACATGGCAGTTACCACAAGAAGATCACATTCTGCTGACCTGGGAACAGCTGTCTGGATTCAGGAGGGCTCAGATGAAACACTGCACAGCTGGGAAGTCCTGGACTGAGATTGAAGCTGGGTCTGCCTCTGCATATAACAGCCCTGCTCTTCCTTATAACTGAGGAGGAGGAGGAACCTGGAAGAGAGGGAAATCACAGGAGGTAGGAGACAAAGTGATGAATGGAGATGGGGACAGTGATGCTTTGGGACAAGGAGAGATAAGGAGACCAGAGAGAGGGGCATCTCTGTGAATGTCGGGCTCCCTTGCTAATGGTCCTGCAGGTGGCCCTGGGCCAGGAGGGCATTCGGCTTGTCTGGCTGTGTGAGGGCTGTTTCGGGAAGCATCTGTCTGAGAGCTGGGGACTTTGCCTATGTCAGTAGGACCTTTCCAAGTCCCTGGGATCACTGCTCTTTCAAGCAGCCACCAACCTTCTTAGCCTGATCTCAACCACGCAGTGACTTGGGGCTTCTCCCAGTAGCTCCCTGGGTTCTCACAGGCCTTTCTTTCTTTCCCTTCCTTCCTTCCTTCCTTCCTTCCTTCCTTCCTTCCTTCCTTCCTTCCTTCCTTCCTTCCTTCCTTCCTTCCTCCCTTTCTTTCTTTCTTTCTTTCTCTTTCTTTCTTTCTTTCTTTCTTTCTTTCTTTCTTTCTTTCTTTCTTTCTTTCTTTCTTTCTTTCTTTCTTTCTTTTTCTTTCTTTCTCTTTTTCTTTCTTTCTTCCTTCCTTCCTTTCTTTCTTTCTCTTTCTTTCTTTCTTTCTTTCTTTTCTTTCTTTCTTTTTCTTTTTCTTTCTTTCTTTCTTGGAGTTTTACTCTTGTTGCTCGGGCTGGACTGCAATGCAATCTCTGCCTCCCAGATTCAAGTGACTCTCTTGCCTCAGCCTCCCAAGTAACTGGGATTATAGGCATCCGCCATCACATCTGCTAATTTTGTGTTTTCAGTAGAAATGGGGTTTCTCCATGTTGGTCAGGCTGGTCTCGAACTCCCAACCTCAGGTGACCTGCCCACCTCGGCCTCCCAAATTGCTGGGATTACAGGTATGAGCCACCGCGCCCAGCCTTTCTTATCCTGCATTTCCATGTCATTACACCTGCCTGCCACACCCTCCATGAAATGTGGCCCTTCTTTTGCTCCTACGAAGCATGTGTGCATGTGCACATATGTGTGTCTGTGTGCACACAGACCTAGGGACTCTTTCACCCCATGGACTGCTGGCCAGCCCCCAGCACAGGAGGAGTGATGGGTCACAATGGCGATGGAGGAGTGAAGCCCCCCAGCCAGTTCTGGCAGTCTTTTGAGGAGGTGACGAAGACAGAAGGGGGCTCCAGCAAAGGTGATCCCATTTCCTTTCATGCTGAGACTCAGGTATGCAGGCGGTCACCAGGCAGTGCTGGGGAGACTGGCCGTGGTGCTGGCGGTGCAGTTAGTGGTGTGCAGAGTGAGGGCAGGGGAGGCTACTGACAGAAGGTCTGGCTGAAGGACAACAGGGACGGGGTGACTCTGAGGGTTGACTGTGTGAAGTGGAGGATGAAGAGGACTTGGGGCTACTTTTGCCTGCAGCTTCCCATGCCTCTGTGACTGCTTCTCCCTCACTCCGTCCCCAGTTAGCACCGCGCATCTGTGGGATTCTTCCCGTCTTGCCTGGTCCCTAAGGCTCCAGCCACAGTACCTGCACTACCTGCTTCTTCCACCTGATGCTTCCTCTCCGACCTCCGATGTCCAGGACTCTGCCATGCCCCGTGGCACACTGGCCCTCTCTTTTATTCCTTCTTTTCAAATTCATTCACCTTTATGTGACACCTAGTCTGTACTATGCCCTGTGGAGCAGAACAAGCCATGGAGAATTTCAACCCATTTTTTCCCAGTTCTACTTTTTAAAGGTCTAAATTCCTTTGGCAGTGGTATAGAGGAAGCTGTCCCCTTTCCTCTCCTTCTGGACCATAAACAGATTTCCTGGGCAGGAAGAGTCAGGGTCGGGCAGGGCAGCTACGAATATACAGCTCAGGTGAGCCACAGAGAGCAAGGCCCTTCTCTGCCTCTGGGGCAGAGCCCTGCAGATGCTGCAGCACCCATGATCATCCGCAGGATCCAGTGGCAACGGGCCTGTGCCCTGCTCCCTGAGCATGGTCCTAGGAGGGAGCAGACCCCAGAGAGAAAACAGGTCTAGGTGGATAGCCACAAGCCAGGTTTCAGAGGCCCACGATGTGGTGTGGCAGGGGTCAGCAGAGTGACTCTGGCCTGCGGTGTGGCATGGGGAAGTGAGCACAGGAGCCGGACCCAAGGCAGGCAGCAGCAGGGGCCGGACCACCTATGTGGCTCGATGGCGGAGGTGCAGTGGGGAGACGTCTGGTGAACACCAGTGTGGCAAGCAGAGGATTCAAAGAAGGGTAGTTACCGGCTTACTGCAGGGGGCTGAAAGGAGCAGAAAACCCAGTAGAAGGTGATATGAACAAGTGGGAGGCTTTGTGACTCTTGTGCTGGGAAGTCCCGAGCGGGCAGTCCAAAGTGGCTGCAGCCCCATAACACCGTCACCTGGCGCCCGGGCACCTTGGCCTGTTTGCTCTGCCATTGCTGTGGTTTGAATATGTGCTCTCCAAAATCCAGGTGTTGTCAATGTGACAGTATTAAGAGGTGGGGGTCTCTAAGAGGTAACTGGGCCATGAGGCGCCTCAATGTAAATGGGATTGTCTCTTACGAGGCTTCATATAGCGTTTGGCTAGCTTGGCTCGACTTTCTGCTGTCTGCCGTGTGAGGACATGGTAAGAAGGGCCTCATCAGACCAAATGCTGGTGCCTTGATCTTGGAATTCCCAGCCTCCAGAACTGTGAGAAATACATTTTTGTTGTTTATAAACATTCTAGTCTGTGGTATTCTGTTATAGCAGCACAAATACATGATCTAAGAAACTATTCTTTTATTAGGAAAAAATAGCAAATTGTGGTTTTAGATTTAAGAGATAAATTTAATTCATGAAAAAGATTCATCCTATAAAGATGAGTCATAAGTACAGAAGAAGTGCATTTTTTAGATATGCTTAAACAGCCCACAAGTATCAATGCACTGCTAACTGTAGCTACTCCCACAGCTTCGAGCTCTCTCTTACTCAGCCAAATGTCAAGATTTTATCAGTGAGAACTTAATCACCGTTTTTCTGGCTGCATTAATTCACCCCAACGAGCCTTTAGTACTTTAGTAATATGTTGCGCCATCTGAAAAATATCAGCCGCTGAATTTACCCAGCACATGCCATGAACCCCAAAGCCATATATTTTGAAGGGCTCACTCAGGTTCATCACAGAGCAGAACAACACCTCTTGCCTCCTCAACTCTGTATCCTTCATATTCTGCTTCAGTGCAAAACTGTGTTTATGAAAAAGCACGTATAACTTTAGGTCCTACTTCAGCCCCAAGATATGTTCAAATTTGTGTATGCAGCTTAGGCGCTACTGGAGACCCCTGTGTGCAGGAGGTCTGAGGCTGCAAATCTTCATCTCATTCTACTCCTGAAGAGGGAAGAGGAGTTAAGAGTCCATGGGAAAGTTCCTAGACACTAGAATTAATCCTGAGAATAAATATTACCACCCCACTTTTCTGAGTAAGCTATAAGGTCCAAGGTAGTTAAGTAATTTCCAAAGACAAACCCTCTGAGTGCAGATGTCTAACCTTCAAGTTCAGGCCCATCAGCATCAGAGACAGGTTCTGAGGAGGGGCCAGTGCAGATCCCTGAAGGCCAGAGAGTGGCAAAATGGCCTCAGGGCCCTGCTGGTGTCACTGAAGACAGTAGTTGGGGAGTCCGGACTGCATGATGGCGCCTGCAATACTTGGAGGAAGAGGGTCGTCTGGGGCAGGTGTCCCCTTAGACCGGGCTGAAGGGTGACAACCTGGCTCCTTACTTCTCTCAAGGTTGCTCTGACACTGTATTTAGGGTTTACACAAGGTATTTTCAATTCTTTTTGCCAGTAAAGGTACAGGAGATTTCAGAGATACTGTCAACTCTTAATTGCTGCAATTACGCGATCCCTAGACTGAGCATTTAAAAAAAATGCTTCGTGGTGTAAGGTTTGGCACTGTCTGAGTGGTTCACGCCGCCACAGGTAAAATACCTGGGGGCCCTTAGGAAGCAGCCAAACGGAGTGATCAGCGCTCCGAAGAGTTGGCATGGACACGGATTGCTTACTATTTTCTCCAGCCTACCTGTATCTGCCGTGCTTGGAGTACTGATGAATTAACTCAGTGTCATCTGCTGCCTCTGATCCGTTTATATTCATGGCCATGATAAGTATGTTGCAACTAAAAGTCATTTTCTTGACTTACAGGTTTCAATGGCATCTGGCTAACGGCCTCTGGGCAGCCCTTTTCAATATTCCATTAAAATGCCAATGAATATGTAGGAAAAGATGAAAATGCTCAATAAAGCCACAGGCGAAGACTGAAATGGATTGATTCTCTTGTGAGAATCAAGGAGGAATCAGCATTCCACATGGTAGCGCCATTTAAGAAAAGAAACCACCGTGGGTTTGGCCGCACATGCGGTGCCAGGGAAAGTGGAGCATCTAGGATGACTCCGAGGTTTTTGGGCAGAGCACCTGGAAGAATGACGCTGTCATTACTGAGACAGCACAGACTGCAGGGGTGTGGTTTGCGATGAGTGCCAGGAGATGCCAGGGAAGCTGTTAGGGAATTAAATATTCCCATCTGGACTTCGGAAAAGTCTGAGCTGGAGAAAAAGGCCTGGACCTTGTTAGTGTGTAGAGATGGTTTTGCGACTGGCTGAGATTTCCAGAGGAGGAAGGAGAGAGGACAGAAGAGAAGGGAGGGGAGGGGAGGAAAAGAGGGAAGCTGGAAGGGAAGAGGAGAGGATAAGTCTGGAGACTGAGGCTGAAGCCCGTGAGGCATAGAGGTTGGGACGCAGGAAGGAACCAGGAAAGAAGACTGCAGAGGAGCTCGCAGTGAGGTGGTTGGAGAACCGTGAGAGTGGCGTCTGCAACGCTGACAAGAAAAGGTGCTTCAAGAAGGAAGGAGCGATTGACTTCACCTAATTCAGCTCGTGGGTCGAGTAAGGGGAGGCGTGATTACGGATCGTCAGATTCAACATAGAGAACACTGGTGACTTGGACAAGGGTGTGTCCGGGGAGGGTTGAGAAGGAAGTTCCAGAATGGGAGACAGGGACCTGGGGAGAACTCCTGATTGCCTCTGCACGGACAGGAGCTGGGGGAGATGTGGATAGAGGAGGCTCCTAGAAATGAGAAGTATTCTGGCCTGCTTGCATGCCAAGTGAGAATTACCCAGCGGGGAGGAGAGATCGATAAGGCAGGAGAGAGGGGACAAATGAGGGGGGCGGGGGAGGAAGGTAGGAGGGGCTGGGATGTAGCATGCAGGTGGCAGGTTTGGCTTTAGATAAGCACAGGCACGATTCTTCCATGATGCGAGGAGGGCCAGCAGGGTGCCTTGGCACAGCTGCAGGGGGATGGGAAGGTGTGGCACAGCTGCAGGGATGGGAAGGTGTGGTACAGCTGCAGGGGTGGGAAAGTGTGGCACAGCTGCAGGGGTGGGAAGGTGTGGCACAGCTGCAGGGATGGGAAGGTGTGGCACAGCTGCAGGGGGATGGGAAGGTGTGGCACAGCTGCAGGGATGGGAAGGTGTGGCACAGCTGCAGGGATGGGAAGGTGTGGCACAGCTGCAGGGGGATGGGAAGGTGTGGCGCAGCTGCAGGGATGGGAAGGTGTGGCACAGCTGCAGGGATGGGAAGGTGTGGCACAGCTGCAGGGATGGGAAGGTGTGGCACAGCTGCAGGGGTGGGAAGGTGTGGCACAGCTGCAGGGGGATGGGAAGGTGTGGCACAGCTGCAGGGATGGGAAGGTGTGGCACAGCTGCAGGGATGGGAAGGTGTGGTACAGCTGCAGGGATGGGAAAGTGTGGCACAGCTGCAGGGGGATGGGAAGCTGTGGCACAGCTGCAGGGATGGGAAGGTGTGGCACAGCTGCAGGGATGGGAAGGTGTGGCACAGCTGCAGGGATGGGAAGGTGTGGTACAGCTTCAGGGATGGGAAAGTGTGGCACAGCTGCAGGGGGATGGGAAGGTGTGGCACAGCTGCAGGGGGATCGGAAGGTGTGGCACAGCTGCAGAGATGGGAAAGTGTGGCACAGCTGCAGGGATGGGAAGGTGTGGCACAGCTGCAGGGGGATGGGAAGGTGTGGTACAGCTGCAGGGATGGGAAGGTGTGGCACAGCTGCAGGGGGATGGGAAGGTGTGGCACAGCTGCAGGGATGGGAAGGTGTGGTACAGCTGCAGGGGGATGGGAAGGTGTGGCACAGCTGCAGGGGGTGGGAAGGTGTGGCACAGCTGCAGGGATGGGAAGGTGTGGCACAGCTGCAGGGATGGGAAGGTGTGGCACAGCTGCAGGGGGATGGGAAGGTGTGGCACAGCTGCAGGGATGGGAAGGTGTGGCACAGCTGCAGGGGGATGGGAAGGTGTGGCACAGCTGCAGAGATGGGAAAGTGTGGCACAGCTGCAGGGATGGGAAGGTGTGGCACAGCTGCAGGGGGATGGAAAGGTGTGGCACAGCTGCAGGGATGGGAAGGTGTGGCACAGCTGCAGGGATGGGAAGGTGTGGTTGGGGAGGCTGTGGAACTTCTTTTCTGGTTCTATTTCCTCAGCAAAATAATGTTTCTTTTTGTTTGTTTGTTTGTTTTTTTGACAGAATCTCACTCTGTTGCCCGGGTTGGAGTGCAGTGGCACAACCTCTGCTCACTGCAACCTCTGCCTCCTGGGTTCAAGTGATTCTCTTACCTCCAGTCTACCGAGTAGCTGGGATTACAGGCCCTCACCACCATGCCCAGCTAATTATTGTATTTTTAGTAGAGACGGGGTTTCACCATGTTGGCCAGTATGGTGTCGAACTCTTGACTTCATGATCCACCTGCCTCAGTCTCCCAAAGTGCTGGGATTACAGGCATGAGCCACCGTGTCTGGCCTAATAATGTGCTTTCAAAGGGAGACTCATGTAGTAGAGCTGGAAGTGTAAATGAGCCTTTTAGTATGAGGCTTCCCCGTCTGGCAGCTGGGCGTCCTCCTCCCCAAAGCAGGGGCACCTGGACATGCCAAGGAGTTCTTAGAGCTGGAACTCACAGACTTCCTTGATATAAGTTGTCCACAAGGTCACTATGGTTTGAACTTTTAATAAATTTCACTTCCACACAAAGTATGAATAATTTGTGAAATGCAACCCAGAGAGAATTTATTTAAATAAAGTTGCTAATGCTTGATTTCGTTCTTTTATTTTACAGGTGTGAGCTCCACAGTATGCTGAGGTGGCTACGGGCAAGGGTATCCGAAGTGACGGTGGGTGCATTGGAAGTCCAATCAACTGTGCTAAACCTGGAACCGATTCTGTCTGTTGCCTTTAGCAGGTTGTTCACGTTTTGTACAGAAGTGGACGTTTTGAACATTCACGCTGCACAGGGCTTTCTGGTTGCTCTGCTCACTCCATTTCTTCTGCTGCTAGGAAGCCCCTCTACCCCAGCACCAGTGCATCCACATCCTGCTCTTGACTGGGGCTGTGTGGCTCTGATGGTCTCTTCTGTGTCCCCTTAGCCCGGGTGCTAAGTAGTCTCTCTGTTTCCTTAAAATAACTGTTTTGTGATGTTATCGGTCCCTTTTAAAAAAGAATCCCCTCATCCCTCTTCTTCTCCCTCTCAGCCTTGCACGCCCTTTTAAGAACAGAAGTCTTTTCTCTCTGCCTCTTACAGTCAGTGGCTGGCTCGTTACCCAATAACTATATCCTAACCTCAAAGATCAGGGAGGCAGGTGGTGCTGAGGCCAGGGACTGGGAGTCTCAGCCAGCCAGCAACACAGTGTCATCTCTCTGGAAAGGAAATTTCCAGTAGCCAGCAAGAGACTTACAAATGCTCAAATCTGTAGTCTACTCATTCCTTTCATACGATCAGAGATATGTGCAAAGACTTATGTTCATCATAGTACCATTCCTCACAGTGAAAAAGTGGGAGTAGCACCCATGTCTGTCAGTAGGGCTTGGATGGATAAAGTCTGTTACTGAGTCCTATGCAATCACTCAAAATCACGTTTGAGTATAACAGATGAGAAAATGACCATATAATGCTAATTGAAGAAAGAAGATATAAAGCTGTGTGTTTGTTCTGATCTCAAATCTTTTAAAAATAAAAATGGGCCAGGTGTGGTGGCTCAAGCCTGTAATCCCAGCACTTTGGGAGGCCGAGGCGGGTGGATCACGAGGTCAACAGATCGAGACCATCCTGGTCAACATGGTGAAACCCCGTCTCTACTAAAAATACAAAAAATTAGCTGGGCATGGTGGCACGTGCCTGTAATCCCAGCTACTCAGGAGGCTGAGGCAGGAGAATTGCCTGAACCCAGGAGGCGGAGGTTGCGGTGAGCCGAGATCGCGCCATTGCACTCCAGCCTGGGTAACAAGAGCGAAACTCCGTCTCAAAAAATAAAATAAAATAAATAAAATAAAATAAAATAAAAATAAAAATGTGCTTATGTTATATGTTTAACTCTGAAATTTGTCTTTTTGACTTAATAATATATTATGGACATAACTTTAGGCTCATATTTATAGAAAGGACTCATTCTTTTAAATTATACAATATTTTATTTTATGGCTGAATTGAAGTTTCCTGAACCATTTCCTTATTGATGAAATTCAAGTACCTTTAGGTTTTGTTCAGCTTTTTGAATTGTAAGTGGATGATTTATGATTATATAGAATTATGAAGTAAAAAGCATAGTTATGATTTATGAATATCATGTGAAATAATTAAAGCTAGTTAACATATTCATCATCTCAAATACTTAACATATTTTGTGGTGAGACCATTTGAAATTTACTCTTAGCATTTTAAAGTGTGCAATACTCTATTATTAACTAGATTCACCACACTGTGTAATAAAACTCCAAACACGAAAAAAGCAACATATTCCTTCTAACTGAAATTTTGTACCCTCTGACCGTCAGCTTTCTTTTCTCTCCCCACCCCCAAGCATCTGTAACCACCATTCACTCTGTGCTCCTATGAGTTTGATTGTTTCAGATTCCACATAGAAGTGAGAACAGGCAGTATTTGCCTTTCTGTGCCTGTCTTATTTCACTTAGCAGCATGTTCTCCAATTCCATCCATGTTGTTGCAGATAGCAGAGTTTCCTTCTTTTTAAAGGCTGAGTAGTATTCTATTGTGCAAATATACCACATTTCCCTTCTTCACTCCTCTGTCGATGGACACTTAGGTTGATACTAAAACTTGGCTATTAGAATAGTGCATGGGGGTGCAGGCCTCTCTTTAACAAACAGATTTCACATCTTTTGGGTAAACACTCAGAGGCGGTATTGTTGGGTCACATAGTAATTCTGTTTTTAGCTGTTGAGACACCTCTAAACTTTTGTCCACAATGGTTGTGTATTCATTCATATTTCTACCAACGGTGCACAAGCCTTCCCTTTTAGCCACATTCTTGCTGGCATTTATGATCTTTTGTCTTTTTGATAAAAGTCATTCTGACAAATGTGAGATGTAGCGCATCGTGATTTTAATTTGCGTTTTTCTAATAATTAGAAATGTTGAGCATTTTTCCATTTACCTGCTGGCCATTTTTATGTCTTCTTTTGAGAAATGTCTATTCTCAAGTCTTTTTAAAAAATATTATGGGCAGGGAAGAAAATAACCTCAGTGTTAAACCACGGTTATCTCTGGGAGGTTGAATATTGTGTAAATAAAAAATTTTAATTTTAACTTGTATGCTTTTCATATTTTCCAGAACGAGTATCTTTCTTTTAGAATCGGAAAAAGATACAAATAATTTAAAACGCACACCTTGAAAACCGAACAATCTTACCTGGTATTCAAAGAAATACAAACTAAATGATATGTTTGTTTCTATATCAGTAAGGAGTAAACATGGAGTAAAGAGTAATTTTCCTGCTGAGCATGTTCTGCGGTTGCCAGCGCTGCTGGGTGTGTCTGGAGGAGCTCTCGCTGTTGCCTAACAACGTGCTGTAATAGAACAGAAATAGAAACATCACGCCACACATCCCTCAGAAAACGACCTGGCCCTTGGCCCTCCCGAGGATGGAGAGCGTATTGAAGATAAACTGGATATTTGAACATTCCCTAAGACCCGCTTTTCTCACTTGCTGTCAGATCACACTGCTCTTAAGTGGCCCCCAATTTTGTTGCCAACTCAGCAAGTTAGGCAAACAATATTACAAGTCACGTTGAATCTGAAGTGGTCCCCCTGGGCCAGTGAGTGCGGTGCAGGTGGGGAAAAAATTAGCTGCGGAGAAAGGACGAACTGCTCCAATTTTGAAGGCACAAATGGGCATCGTCTTGGGCCCAGGTGCTGCCCAAGGTGGACCTTTCAGTCAGGCTGCTATGCTCCCAGGTGTAGTTATCGGACTTTGTGGCCAGAGGTGAACTCTCCCCCTGGATGCTCAGGGACAGCACCTCAGAGAGAGGTGAACGGAAAGACCATGAGACCCTGTATACACTCCAGGTGCAGTGGATTACAAGGGCTGATAGTTCTTAGTAACTGAAAGCATGTATGCTCCATCTTTCTTGATGGCAAGGTTCCTGGGAAGGAGACACTCCCTTAGAATGTCATTAAATGAGCACAGAATAAGCATGAAGCGAGTGGAATTATGTGGAAGGGATTCTGCATTTTATCCAAGCACTGGGCAGCCCCTGGGTTTGGCTGTCCCTCCACAGTGCCCCATCTGTCTAAGGCTTGGCCTACCCACCCAGATCCTCCTGGAAGCCACTGTATAGCATTTGCCTCTTGGAATTCTGCAGCGTTGCTGAGGAGTCTCGGTTGACACTATCTGTCATTCCAGATACAGATATCTGCAAATGGCTATCGCCAAGGTCAGTGCCACACAGCACACACCTGTCCACGTGCAGATTGATTCCGTTAAACTCTGCAGCCACCTTGCGTGCTGCTCTTCTCTGCCTCATTCCCTGCCTGCAGACCTTCCTTCTGTGCTCTTGGCTCTTAGAGGCCAGACTGATCTGTATTTTTGTCAAGATGAGAAAGGGGACGGTAGACTGTGAATCAAGGATCTGCTTCTCTCAGTAATTCACTGTGGCACCTTGGGCCACCTCCTGGCCCTCTCTGGGCCTCTGTTTTCTAACCCACAAAGTATGGATTTGGACCCAGTTATCTCCAGTCACCCGAGTCTGCAAGTCTGCTACTAAGAAAAGTAACAGGCAAGGAAGGACAGGACAGTATGTATTGAGCTGCTGGGAGAAGCTCAGTCTAATGAAAATAATAAGTATAAAAATAATCGCCACCATGTGTCTGAGCTGGCTTCGCCAGGCCTGCACTGTGATCTTCACAGGAGAATCTAACTGAATGCTCTGCACCAACCCTAGCAGCTGGGAACTACTTTTATCTTAATTTTTCTGATGAGGAGACTGAGTCTCAGAGATGTTAAGTAACCTGCCCAAAGCAGACAGTTAATATGTCGGGATTCATCACAGATTCCTGTGCTCTTGGGAAGCCCAGAGCTCAGAAGCAGGAGTGGATCTGATTCAGCTGTGCTCTGAGGGCCAACTGTCCTTTCCAAAATGCCTTCTTTTATTTAGACACCAACATCCTTGCTACTTTGGGTTTTTTAATGAGCTTCCTTATTTTCTCCCTATTCTGCCCTATTCAGCAAAATGAATGAATAAATAAATATAGGTTTCTAATGAGACAAATTTAATTTTCTTCTAGAAGTGCAAGTGTTTGTTTTTCTTATTTATCAAGCCAAAATAAATATTTCCTCTGTATTGGAGGTCCAGAAATAGGTTAAGCTTTAATTAGAGTGTCATGGTTCAACAGTTGGAATGAGGATCAGGTGATAATGAAGAAACCTGCAAACACCCTGAGGAGAACCAGCGCCTCCTCCATTGGTTGTTTTAGCTCAGCCCACACCTCACAGCTCAGCTCAGAAGGTTTCTACCACCCACTCCACTTCCAATGCCTTTTACTATCCGCACAAAGTTTTCTCACATTGTGAGCTCCTCATGCTCTCACACACTTCCTTTACACATGCTGCTTCCTCAGGCTGGAATCCCATCTTTCTTTACCTGGAGAACTCCTTTCCCCTGAAGACTCAGGTCAGAAGTCACGTAGCACTCCTGCGCTACTAATGCAAAGCTTGATTATTCCTTCTCTTCTCTTCTGCATTGAAATGTTAAGCTATTGAGGGAAGAGGCTTGGTCTTGTTGTCTTTGGAATAGCCTCATTGTCTGTGTTCACATTTCATATATCATACAGCTCACTAAAGGTTTTGTAATATATGATTTTCATATGTGTATATCAAAAGCTAACATGTTCCCATGTCCTTTGGCTCAGTAATCTCCATGGCAATGAATTTATCCACAGGAAATAATTGAACAAGGAGAAAGAAAGTTACACAGATGGAACTTCGAACACTGGAAACAAGTTAAATGTTTATCAGCAGAGTGAGGGTAAGTAAATTTTGGTACATGATCTTGAAGAAACATGACTTATTCTCTCATTCATTATATAAACACATAGACTGCCAAAGAGCTGTCGGATGTACAGCAATTTATCAGACACCACATCTGCCTTCAGTGAGTGCACAGTCTGGTAGGGTCTTCTGAAATGATAATTACCAAACTACACAGAAACTGAGCACTATTTGTGGTCTAGTTAGGAGGAAAACAAATGAGATTATAAAACCATCTGTACATTATGATTGCAACTCTAAAAGGTGAGCGTGTGAACAGGGTCTGGATGGGTGAACGCAGGAAGGACAAGATTGATGTGGTCAGATTGGATGACACTTTCTTTAGCATTATCACGGTCGTTTTTCAAGCTTTAAAGTTTTAGATTGTCCCAAACGTTTCTAGGAAGGAAAAAAAAAAAAAAGCTGTTCCCATGGCCCTGGCTCTCCAGGTTGGCAGTGGCATGAATGATGGGGTATTTTGCCAGAGGGGTAGGGGCCTGCCACAGGTCCCTGTGGGGGGACCTGGGATTGGGATGGAATATTCAAGACAGTCCAGGAGAGTCACTCGAGGAAGGCTATTATCACTCGGTGGGCTTGGGAGTGCTCGCTGGGTGCCATTGTAAGAACTGGCCTCTTCTGTGTCTGGGCTATGTCATGTGGCAGCACCTGACGCTCCTCCAAGTTTCGTCAGCATCACCACTTGGGCACGGTGCTGCAGCACCAGGTGTGGGGAAAGCAGAGGTCTAAGAAGCAGACAAAAGGGCTGGACCTGCTAGAGTTGGTAGCTAGTTCCTCATGCTGGAAAGGGTGGTCTCGATGCAAAAGGTACCTTATCCCTCTTCTACAGATGAGGAAACTGAAGCTTGATTGGTCTCAAGCTGCCCAGGGGGCAACTGACAGAGTTGGGGTTGGAATCCATCCATTCTTATCTGGGGACAGAGTTCTTTCTATTTCCCCTACTGGCCTGGGAGCAGGTGGAGATGAATGTCAGATGGAAGAGACGGGCTGATAGGGTGGGTGGAGTCCTTTGGGAAGGAGGAGCAATGGGGAATCTGTTGGTGGGAATCCATGATGGGGGTATGAGAGGCCAAGCATTTGAGTTTGGACTTGATGCAGTAGGCAGCGGGGAGCCCTTGTAGGCTGGGGACATGATGGAGGAGGGCTTAATGAAGAGGAGGCTGGTGTGATCAGTGGAGAGACTGGGCCGGACACATGGTAAGAGTGATGTGTGGCATCGGTCTGTGTAATCAGAATAGTACCCACCCACCCAACTTCTTAGAAATATGTCTTTTTGCTTCTCTATTCATGAGATTGAACTGGAAGCTTCCCTCTTATATATCCCTTCCCCATGGAGAACAGTGCCTTCCAGGTTGAGCACTTGATACAAACTTGGCCTATCAGAGCACTTCCCTGGGGATTTGCCTTTGCAGCCAGAGAAGCATGTCCCTGTCTGGTGATAAAGTTGTGTCCCTCTCTGGTGATAAAGTTGTGTCATGTAAGTCTGGGGAATCTATAATGACTAAAAGATTCAAATGAGGGATGGTTTGGTTTGGTTTGGGAAACCAGGCCCTGGTTTCCCCTCACTTAGAGAGCTCAGATACCCTTTTGCCTATGCCACAATGTGAACAATATTCATCACCCCCTTTTAACTAAACTAGTCTGAGTTGAATTTTTCTCATCTGTAAATAAAAAAGTTCGGACATTTGCAGTAAGAGACATGTCTACTCTTTGTCATTCAAATTTTGAGCACAATTCTCAAAAACACTCTAGGGTTGTTTCGTGTGTATTGGGTCCATCATTTTGTGCTTGTAAGAAAAAACAGCAAAAATCTTTCCTCATTATCCAGCATCAGATTTAGGAACTCCAGGTTCTCTGTAGACACAAGGCTCTGTGAGTCCCTTCAGAGGGGGGACACACCTCCATCACTGGTGTGGTAGGTAAAATTGCTGCTCAGAACACTTCCCTGCCTGCTCCTTTGTGATCTGGCTGCAGAGAAACCAACATGGACTGAGCGCCCGCACAGGACAGCCAGGCATTTCCCATACAGGTGGTAGAGGTATCTTCTGAACTTCTCCCCAGCAAACGCATAGATGAGAGGATTCAGGCAACAATGGCTAAATGCAACCGTCTCGGACACACTGAGGGCCAGCTTCAGCTCCTTCCTCAGGTCACAACTGGGAAAAAAGTCGTAGAGCTTAAGCGTCTCCAGGAAAACCATAATGTTGTAGGGGGTCCAGAAGAGGAAAAACACGACGACCACCAGAAGGATCAGTTTGATGGCTTTGGCTTTCTTTTGGTTCTTGCAGGAAAAGAGCGTCTGGATGATTCTGAAGTAGCAGTAACTCATAATGAGCAGGGGGAGCAGGAAGCCAAGAAGATTTGCTTCCACGTTACGGAGCACGGGCCAGATTTCCTGGAGGACCTCGGGGTAGTCACCAAGGCATTCGTTTTCTTTCTCCTTTGTGAACATGAACTGGGGGGCTGCCACCAAGATGGCTGCTGCCCAGACACCTAGGCTGATGGTGACGCCGTGCTGCATGGTCCGGTTTTTCATGGAGTTGGCTGCCAGGACGATGGCCAAGTATCTATCAATGCTGATGACCGTGATGAAGAATATGCTTCCAAAAAAGCCGATGAAGAAGAAGGCGGTAGTGAGTTTGCACAAAGCATTGTGGAGGCCCTGTTCACTAATCACATAGTGAGTCCAGAAGGGCAAGGTGGCTACAAACAGCAGGTCAGACAAGGCCAAGTTTAGGAGGTAAATGTCAGTGACACTCTTGGGCTTCTTGCTGTTGGTGAGGGCAAGCACCACCAGCAAATTTCCCACCAGGCCGACAGCAAAGACAAGGCAATAGAATGCGGACAGGAAGACCGTCCCAAAGGCCACGACGTTCCCAATGTAACAGGCTTCAGCAGAGTCGTCGTACTCAAAGTCTTCTGGAACTGAATCAGTGGGCATGGTGAGGGCCTGGATCAACACGAAAAGCAAGTAACTGCATTAGTTCTCAGAGAAACAGAGTTAGAATTCTGTGTGGCTCCGTATGTCAGGCAGGTAGAAACAAATACAGGCTGGGTGCAAACTACATTTCCCAACTTCCCACTTGCCATCTTCTTTAATCCTCACAAGTCTCATGATGAAGACAGCAACAGACTCCTTTGACATGCCCAACGCCATGCAGTAAATGGCTCTGTGGCATTTGGCTCTAGGCTTTTTTTTTTAATGGAGTCTCGCTGTGTCGCCCAGGCTGGAGTGCAGTGGTGTGATCTCAGCTTACTGCAACCTCTGCCCCATGGGGTTCAAGCAATTTTCCTGCCTCAGCCTCCTGAGTAGCTGGGATTACAGACTTGTGCCCCCCACCCCTGGCTGATTTTTGCATTTTTAGTAGAGACGGGGTTTTACCATGTTTCTCAGGCTGGTCTTGAACTTCTGACCTCAGGTAATCCACCCGCCTTGGCCTCCCAAAGTGCTGGGATTACAGATGTGAGCCACTGTGCCTGGCCAGCTCTAGGCTTTTTGAAGCTTGAGACAGATAGGTATTTCTTTGACTGTCCAAAGTCTCTCCAAAACCTAGCTAGTTTGACCACAGTGTGGATGAGCAAGGGAGAACCACAGGCAGGAAGGGAGGGGTGAGATGGGCTGAATTAGGGGTGCAGTCATAATTCACACTTCCAGTCCAAACTTCCCCAAAGCAATTCTCCATCCTCTTCCTTTATTTCCACCTTTCCCCACTCTGGCTCTCACTTCTCCGTGAAGCTAGGCCTGGAGAAAGAATCTCAGACCCAGAACGCTGCGCAGAACAGCACCCAGAAGCCCTAATCTTTGTTTTTTGAGAACCATTTCACTTCCTCTTCTTATAACCAACAAGTCTTTCTCTTTCTTAGCAGGTATCAGACAGAGTCATTCACTCTAGAGGGAACACCGTGTTTGGGTTGCCCAGGACTTTCCTGGTTTCAGCCCTGAGGGTCCCACCTATTGGAAACCCCCCAGTCCCAGGCAAATCAGGACTGTTGGTCATCCTACAGCTCTAAGTGAAGAGGAGGGGTGGCATTCAGGGTTCTGTAGTCACAGAGGGGCTGCCTGATCCAAGCTGGAGGCTGGGGCTCGGTTAGCCTGCTGTGCTAGGCTCCCGATCACTGACTTCCCTGCCATTACCAGCCTTACACTTCACTAGGCCTGGTCTTCCCCACTGTTCTTATCTCCTCTTCCTTCGAGTATTCAAAAAAGACGTTTCTGCACAGACTGCACCGCCCTTCTTTTCGCAGCCAGGACTTGCTGGTCGTTCACTACAGAGCCGGCTGGGAGGCAGCCCTTTCACACTGCTCCCCTGGGCGTCTCCTCCTCTTCCCTGTGATACCACAGATGGGTCCCCCAGAAACCCTGAGGCTGCTCAGAACGGGCCTCCTGATTGTCACTGCCTCCCTCCTCACCACAACTTACAGCAAAGCTCACGCTTTAACCGAGGGAGTTTTCACACCCCACTACACCCTTTCCATGATGGTTTCACCCAGGTGGCGTCTCTCAAGATCAGGGCCCACCCAGCCAGGGTGTCACGTCTCCCGTCCCAGCCTCTGCTTCGAGCCCTGTATCTCACCCAGACTCTCCCAGGATAGGTGGGCCAGGGCTTTACGCCCCGAGCTGTCACGGGCTGTGGAGAGTTCTCAACCCAGGGAACCTGTGCGCCTTCTCTGCTCCAGGCTGCAGTGCCCTTTTCTCAGAGAAGAATCTCTGGCCGTGGTATTAATTAATAATATTTAAATCAAATGGTCTAATGTGGCTGGCGTACAGCTGTTTTTGAGCCACATCAATGTCAGTTTCATATGACTCAAGCTGACATGTGGGGAAACAGGAATTGGTAGCTTGTCACGGAGCATGATCTTCCCAGACACGCTGCTGTAGGAGTAAAGCTAGGCAAGTCCTTGGTGGCTCTGTGTTAGGGACCTGGAGCTACCTACTTCCTCCCTCCCCTTGCCCCAGTGAGAAGAGCTGGCAAAGCTGACTCAAGAGGTAGCCAAATCCAATAAAAACCGCCCTGCGTCTCTTTGTGCCTGTGGCCAGTCCTTCAGCCCAGGAACTTCTGCGGACTCGGGCACTCCTGAGATTGAATCCTGCAACTGTCCTCTCTGGCTGAGTGATGGGTGAGCTTCGAACCTCTGAGCCTAACAGTCCTTGTCTGTAAGATCAGATCGACCCTCGTGCCTGCCCACAGAACTGTTTTAAATGGAGCACCTGGCACTGTGTCGCATACAACAAGCACTTAATACATGTTTAGTTTGTTTCCTGCATTATATGAGGAAGAAGAAGCTGTTTGGATCTTTGGAATCATCGAGGCTGCGTGTGGGCTCCTATGTTTCACCTCTACCTGGGTATCCTGGGAATCTGCTCTTTAAAGGTCACTTTATATATTTTTTTTCCCTGAAATGAGACACACTTTCTTTTCAGATGATTCTGGGGGGAGGGGAAGGAAGACACCCTTTTCTGAGCTTTTACTAAACTGTCAGCCTCGTTGCTCTACTTGCATCATTATCGATCTAATCTTTTCTGCAAATCTGAAAAAAAAGTTCTATATTTAATTCACTGCCCTGCCGAAAGGCTGTGGGGATATTTATAATGAGATGAAGAGGAGGAGTGGGACAAGAATATGGAGAAGGCAGGGAAAGTTAGAACTTTCCAGCAACTGACTGCCTGGTTGGGTGGCAGAGGGGTCCCAAATCAGGCCGTTTGCCTGACTGGGTGCCTGGGCTCAGGGCTGCCACCTGCACAGGGACGTCTTCTCTAATTTGCACCAAGTCTCCATATAAGCTGGGGGTGGTTCTGGCTTGTCAGGGAGCTCATGGAAAGATCAGCCAGGAAAGTAAGCCAGGAAGGGGCTTGTCTTCTCAACAGGGAAAATTTACATAAGACTTTGGTGGAGTGGGTCAATGCATCCTCTGCAGATGGGATGCAAATTCAGATATGCTCTGCGATGGAGGGTTTTGCCCAACTCCTGGTAACATTATGTATTGAGAGCCAAATGGCTGGTTATAGGCATCCATCTGGCTTGGGACTGCTCCCTGCCATCCTGGGGGTCTGCTCGGCGAGGGCAGAGGAACACTCTGCAGCCCTCATCCTGGCTCCCTGCTGTCTCAGAATCCCCAGTGAAGACCCTAGAATGGCCATGACTCCACAGGAGTCTCTCAGTGCCGGCACAGTGGGTGGTCACCCAGCATGTCGTGGTCCGTGCTCTGAGCCATCTGGACCACCCAGGAAGGAACAGGACAGATATCCCTTTCTAAGAGTTCCCCTGTCACCCTGAGGTGACATCGAGGGACATTGTTGATCTTCATGGTCACATTTCCATTTTGCACAAATCATGCCTCACAAGGGGGCACAGCTGGGTGAAGCACCTGGCCCAGTCCACAGCTAGAAGCAGGGGGAGCACGATTGAGGCCAAGGCCTGTGCTCTTCCCACTCTCCCTCGAAGATGAAGGAGACTCAGGCCCTGGGCTTAAGGGCCAAATCCTGGCATCGGAGAAGAGTCAAGAACGCAATGCCTATCCAACAGTTGAACCCAAAACCCAGTGGTTAAAAAGGCATCAAAACAACTGCCTCAGCTTCTTCCTCTAAAAACAACACCTTTGGTTTGCTGAGAGCATAAGAATGAAATTACATTAAATTCCTTATTGGGATTTATCCTAGACACACACACACACACACACTCAAGCAAGTGTGTACACTGTCACTGCAGCAAGCTTGAAATACAAATGAAGGGAAACAACCCCAATGTCCATCACCAGGGACAGATCAAAGTACAATAAATCTAATTAATGGAACAACAAGCAGCTGCTTGAGAACGCAGTTTCCAGCTCTTAGAAACGGGAAAAACAACAAAAACAGGCAGATCTGTATATTCTGTTCGGGGACAATCTAAGACATACCAGTAAGTGAAAAAAGCTAGGTGAGGTACCATGTACACATAGTACGCTGTCATTTGCGGGAAAGAATGATGTGTGCGTATTTTCTGTAGTTTATGCTTTTCTCCCTGGAGGGGAAATCTGCAGGATACTGTAGGCCACTGCTGTCAAAGCAGAACTGATTAACAGTAGACCCAGGCTCCTTAAAAGAAACTGGTCCATGATGTATCCCTGAATTCATTGGGTTTCTCCCCTCTGGGCTCATAACACAGCAAACTGACCCTCAGGGATTGGTGAGTGGAAAATGGAAGATGGGATATTATTTGCCCTTCCAGCCATCACTAGGTGGTCCTCACTGCCAGACCCCCAAGAATCTAGCTCCCATCAATGATGCTGAGGAAACTGGGGTCATTTTCTCTGGAGAAGAAAAGGCTGAAGGCTGAAGGGTTAGCCTACTTTCTGCCTTCAAATAGATGACAGTGCTTTTAGGAGCCACATGTTTCAAAGAAGCCCACACATGTCCAAGTGGGAATGTCTGAGAGACTCTGGGCAGGTCACTCCGCTCTGCTGCAGTTTCTTGATGGATGAAATTAAAGCATTGGACCAGACCACCTCTAGGGGCCCTGCCAGCTCCTGCATGCTCAATTTTTCAGCAAGAATCAAACATAGTTTTTTTGTTTGTTTGAGACGGGATCTCGCGCTGTTGCCCAGGCTGGAGTCCAGTAGCATGATCATAGCTCACTGCAGCCTTGAACTCCTGGGATCTAGCAACCCTCCCACCTTGGTCTCCCAAGTAGCTGGGAGTGTCAGTGTGCACCACCATGCCCAGGTATTTTTCGTAGATATGGGGTCTTACTATGTTGAGCAGCTGGTCTTGAACACCGGACCTTGAGAGATCCTCCTGCCTGGGCCTCTCAAAGGGCTGGGATTACAGGTGTGAACCACGGTGCCTGGCCAAGGAAGCAGTCTTAAAGAGCAACATGAGTCCTAGGTCAGCAAAAGTGTGCTCTATTGTCAACGGAGAGGCTGCTAACAGCGTGCCCAGGGAACATGAGATTCCTGGGGCACAGCCTGTGAGCATTCAGATGAGGTTCTGTTTGGAGACAGAGAGCTGGAGCAGTTAATCGAGTCTTGGCAAATCTTGTTTTCCCTGCACTAGATAGTTGGCTGCCATGCCCAGACCCCTGACTGTTTGGGAAGCCAAGTTTTACCAGGTCCTTACGGTTTTCTCATTTATGATGGCAGCAATTTTTATGACAGACACTCCTCAGATTGCAGAGAGAGCTGAGGCTGATGGGGAGACGGATGCCGAATTCCATGTGAAGGAGCTATAAGGAAACATTTTATACCCCAACCCCTATGCAAGTAAATGGAGCGACTGTCTATTCCTACAGCAATGAGCCCACCTAGAACCCACCAGGGTTTCACACAGGCCAATGCACACCCAAACCCCGCCTCCAAGAAAAAGAAAAATAGCAACAGCAGAACCCTGTTGGGTTTAGTAAGTTCTGCTTTACAAAACCTACCATTATTTTGTGTTTGACACCCCTCCCTTTCCTTCCCTTTTCAAAACACCTTATGGTATTTATTTATTTATGTCAAAGTAAACTGAAATTTTGAAGGGAAATACTTCATAACGTTTTTAATAATTGAGAAAGAGATGGACTTGTTAATTGTTTAATTATTAATTAAGTCGATATTTTTGAGCATCTGTACCATATTCCAGTCTAAGGATAAGTAAAAATTAAAAATAAAGGTCTTCAATTATTCTTGTTAAAAATAAGGAAAGAGATTTTCTCACCTCCTTTTTTTCTTAGAGCATTTACTTTAGAAAACTTTTTTTTTTTTTTTGACACAGAGTTTCATTCTTGTCACCCAGGCTGGAGTGCAATGGCGTGATCTCAGCTCACCGCAACCTCCACCTCTGGGTTCAAGTGATTCTCCCGCCTCAGACTCCTGAGTAGAGGCATTGCAGGCACCCACTACCACTCTCAGCTAAGTTTTGTATTTTTAGTAGAGATGGGGTTTCACCATGTTGGCCAGGCTAGTCTCGAACTCCTGACATCAGGTAATCTCCCCACCTCAGCCTCTCAAAGTGCTGAGAATGCAGGCGTGAGCCACTGCACAGGCCTAGAAAACTTTTAAGTACTTTCTTCTCTCTTTGAATGTATACAAATCCTTTTGAAACTTGATAGGCTTTTTTTGTCAGCTTTAAGAGAGAGGCTAGTCTCTTTCAAGGACCTGGGCATCATCTCTTTGAAATGTGAACAAACAGAAGGGAAACAGTACTTCTGTCTCCTAGCTTCTGTGGGAAGGTAGTAACCTAACTTAAGAGCCTTGCTTGGGCTGCAAATTACCCCTTGTCTTAAAGATAAATGTGTTTCTCCTCTGGGTAGAGCCAGTTAGCTAACGTGAGCGGTTACGCTAATTACCAGGTAAATTCAGAGTGAAGCTCGTTTGACCAATGGTGCTGGTAAGACCTCTTACTTGAGGAATGGTTATTGCTTGTCTGGATAACATGCATGTAACAGGTTACATCTGCTTGGCTGCATAAAAGGAGGAGATTTCTTTCTGTCCTTGCAACTTCTTAGTAGACGGCCAGTAATGCAGAGCTCATTTTGGTTACTGCTTATTCAATAATAAAACTGTTCTTTCTCTACTACTTTTGTGGAGAGAATTTCTATGTTGAAGGAAGATTTTGTTAATTACACTTCACCAATACTAGGCACTGTGCTAAATTCTGTAGAGGCAAAAGTGTTTAAGATACAGTACCTACAAGTGTTTATTATTGTTTAGTAACAGAATATAAGAAAAGTTACAGGAAGCTCAAGGATTGGACCTCTCCTTAAAAACTGGGGGAAGGTGATCCAGAGGCTATCACATTAAAAAAAAAAAGCTGCCATTTAAGCTGATGTTTTAAGGGTGGGGGAAGTCTTCCAGGTTGACCAAGATGGAGGTGGCAGCAAATAGGGGGTGGGCTTTGAAGACAAAGGCACAGAGGGTCTACGTGTAGGAAGGCTTCCCGGGGCCGAGGCCAGGAAGAGGGAAGTGGAAACCGAAGGCAATGAAGGTGGTAGAGCTGGGAGGGGCCACATGCTCCCAGCAGTGTTCAGGAAAGTCAGTTTAGGCTAGTGTGGGGCTTGGGGGAAGGACGCAGAGAAAGCCAAGGCTGAAAAGGCAGAAGAGGGACAAAGAGAGGGGTCTCAAATTCCACACTAAGGAACTACAGGAAAAATGACGGAAGACTTTGAAATAGGCACAGCCTGAAGATTACTGGGAGTCCTTTCTAGTATACTGTGTGGGGCTACCTCCCCCTTTTATTGCCTGAGCTAATGTTATAGCGCTGTAGATTATAGAAAACAGATAGCAGTGCAAATGACTCTTTCTCATGCAAATACAAATTGTGTCCCATGGACTTGCACTGAATAAGTGCCCTGTGGATAAGGACCAATTTTGCCTTTTTCTGTGAATTTGTCTCAGTATTTCTGGAAGCATGTCACCCATGATGTTGGCGTGGCTGTAAACTGCTCATTCTCATTGCTGCATAGGATTCCACTGTGTGACTATTCCATCATTTATTATCATTTCTACCGCTAATGCACATGTAGGTGGCTTTCAGTTTGTTGCTAGTTTGGACAATGTTGCCGTGAACATTTCTGTGTGTGTACATCTCTTACAACATGGATTCATTTTTAAAGTTTAGTGTTGGCCGGTGTGGTGGCTCATACCTGTAATCCCAGCACTTTGGGGGGCCAAGGCAGGTGGATTGCCTGAGGTCAGGAGTTCAAGACCAGCCTGGCTGACATGGTGAAACCCTGTCTACACCAAAAATACAAAAATTAGCCAGACATGATGGCGGGCACCTGTAATCCAAGCTACTCGGCAGGCTGAGGCATGAGAATCGCTTGAACCCAAGAGGTGGAGGTTGCAGTGAGCCAAGATCACACCATTGCACTCTAGCCTGGGTGACAAGAGCAAAACTCTGTCTCAAAAAAAAAAAAAAAAAAAAAAAAAAAAAAATTAGTGTTGAGCCAAAACCCAAAAAGTAGACCTTTTGAATCCAAATATGAAGATCACAAATAGGCAAAGCTAAACTATATAGTTCAGGGATATTTAAATTGAGTCAAACTACATGGAAAAGCAAGGAAGTAATCTCCATAAAAGTCAGACTTGTGGTTCCTTGTGGGAGAGGAAGAGGCTGTGGTCAGGTAGGGATACGAGAGAAGTTTCTGGGGCTCTATTTCGCAGCCTGGATGGCAGTAATGTGAGAGATTAAATCTAACACTTGATAACCTGGACATTGAAAGGTGTTTATTGCAAAATACGACACACTGGAAGGAGACTTTCCATTTTCTCCTGAAGCATACTTTAAGGGAAAAACAAAGGTGGTCTGGAAGATGTTTAAAGACATGTAATAGAGCCTTGTCTCCCTACTCATGATCTAAACACACGTAATATAGCTTTTCCTCCTACTTACAATCTAAAAAGGTGCACTTCGGCCAAACAAGATGAGGTGGTTGAGCATCAGCTGTGGCCGCTGTGCCGTGATCCCACCTGCACAGCAGCTAGCGGATTCCCAGCCCCTCAGAGGGCAGGTGCGGTCAGGGTTCAGCTAGAAACCCCAGCTTTCCCTTGGCTCTTCTGGGCAAAGTAATGATGCCAGAGAACCCGACCTCTTGGAATTCCTGGGCTGTGCTGCTGGGAATCAGAACAAGTCCTAGAAAAGGCAGCTAAGATCTGGATTCTGCTTCTGCCATGCTTGGTTCCATTCCCTCCCACGACCAGGACCTACTATGGAGCAGCAGAAGGTCCCCTCCTTGTTCAGCTCCTCCGTTACAGGTGCTGATTCCAAATGACTCTGGACTCAGGACTCAGGGTCAGAGGCTGGGGCTGGGGAGGAGGAGGAGTTGGATGCCTGGATCCGGGGAAGGAGATTCTTTGAGGCTAGGGTCTCCGGCTAGGGAGGACCATACCTGACATTGCCACTGTGCCATAGCTGCCCAGGGCTGGGCAGGGTTCCTCGTGGGCTGAAGTGGGGTAGGAAGGGGATAGACGATCATCCTGATTGGGTCAGCTCTACCGTGTTCTTTGCTCTCCTGCCCCTATAGCTCTGGATTCTTCACAACCTCATTCAATAGTAGTGTTTTTCAGGTATCCAAACTTTCTGAGCCTCAGTTTCCCCATGATAAACAACATATATTGTTTCTTGAGCACCAAAGGTGTGCCAGGCAGTGTGTTTGGGACTTTCTATACCATCCTCTTAATCCTTGCAGAAAGTCGACACATACCCATTACATGGCTTCAAAGGCTGATGGACAATCTCCATTCTAAAAGCAAGAAACCGACACAGCAAGTGCTGTGCACAGTTACCATGTGCAGGAGTTTATTCCAAAGCCAAGCGGCCTATGTCCCCAGCTGTGGAGCAGGGTTCAGGGGCAGGCTTTGTGGAGACTGGCACGTGGCTGAGGGGTAGTAGCTGCTCCCTTCCCGGAGGTGTGGCAACTGCCAGGTCAGTCTGAGCGCTAAGAAGAACCACACTGAATTTGGGCTGAGACTATTTCCTGCCCTGCTGTCCTTTGTGAAAATAGAGCCAAGCAAAGAGGAAGATGAAAGAATCCCACCTTAGCCTTCCTGAGCTCATTTCTCATTCCCAGGGGTTTTGAACCCTAACCCACTGCCCCCATTCCCAGCCTGCGGTGGTCCCCAAGGCTCTGCAGCACAGGTCCACCCCTACCCCACCTCCTCTTCGGAAACCCAGGTCCCTCCAAAGTGCCCTCGGGGTCTGCGATGAACTGTGCCCCGATCAAGACAAGCTTTTTTGCCTGCTTTTACAGGGTTCAATTTTCCTTTTTTTGGCTCCATTTTTTTCTGCCTCAAGCTTTCTACCTCAAGTATTTCCAAAATTAATTTCTTTGTGTGCAAATGGGAGGTTGAAAAAAATCCTAAAATGTTTTAGCTGTTCTCTGGACTGAGCTATAAACTCACAAAGCAAGGACTGCAGGCTGTGTGAGGCTGTGGGTGCCAGAGGTGAGGCGAGGGAAATAGCACCAAGCCCGGCCGGCCCTCAGCTGGGCCCGATGGGTGTCCTCCTGTCTTGTGCTCACAGTTTCTCTCTGAAGACCATGTTGCTCACCCACACAAACCTGAGCCTGAGTGTCCTCGCAATGGCTATGACAGCATATATCAAAATTGAATACTGAAATTGTGCCAGCGATTTGTGAATTAAAATAGCTTTTATTATAGATTCAATATATGCTCATTATAAAAAACTCTAGATGGCACAAAAAAATGGAAGAAATAGGAAAAACACCCATGAGACTCTCTGCAATGCAATTTCCTAGACTCAACCACAGCAATCTTTTAGCTTTTCTCTATCTAAACCTTATATACATTTTATATTTATATTAAGTGCATTTGTAGTTATATTAAAATGCAGATACAATTAAAAAAACTCTTTATTATTAAATTTTTAAAGAAGAGCAGCGAGAACCTCCTTGTACCCATCAAGGGAGTTCAACGATTAGCAACTCATGGTCAATACTTCCTCAGCTTCCCACTTAATGTCTCTGCGGAATGATTTAATTTCACCCATAAACATGTGTGTGCAACTCTAAAAGATAAGGACCGTTTTTAAAAAAACAACCTTTAATACAATTTTTCATCTCAAAAAATTAGCAGCCCGGTGCGGTGGCTCACACCTGTAATCCCAGCACTTTGGGAGGCTGAGGCGGGTGGATCATGGCCTCAGGAGATTGAGACCATCCTGGCTAACACAGTGAAACCCCATTTCTACTAAAAATACAAACATTTAGCCAGGCATGGTGGTGCGCACCTATACTCCCAGCTACTCAGGAGACTGAGGCAGGAGAATCACTTGAACCCAGGAGGCAGATGTTGCAGTGAGCCGAGATTGTGCCACCGCACTCCAGCCTGAGCGACAGAGCGAGACTCCATCTCAAAAAAAAAAAAAAAATTAACAATAGTTCCTCAACAGCATCCAGATGCAATTTTATATTACGCTCTTTTCAGTCAGTGTAAAATCATGAGCTTTTCTCCATGTCTCTAAAATGTAGTTACAAATGCTCCTAATCTTACTCCGCCAGACTGAGTGTATTATAAATAATCCAATCACTCCTTGCCCAGTCCTCCATCCCCTTGGACATACTTAGCTTACAACATCCCCAGGATAATGGCTTCCATTGCCTGCACATAAGGCAGATGAGTATTACTATCCTGCTGGCTGTGTACTGCTCCACCCCACCCACAGGTACTCAACTAGTCCCGTGCACCTACCTGGCGTGGACTGCCGAGGGAGCCTCTAGATGTGCCAATCAGTCACCCTGTCCTGTGCAGACACTACCAGACACGAGTATTTCCCTTTCCCTCCCTCTAAGGGCATTTTATTTGCAAAGTTAGCCAATAGTATCTGGTTTCCTGTGAGGGAGACTATCTTTAGATGCCACCACAGCCAAGCTCACACACTCCAGGGTGGAGGCCAGCTGTCAGTGGGAGGGCCTGACTTTACAAACCTGGAAGACTTGGACCTCGGGAAAGACTGCAGAGCTGGAGGGAGAGAGGTATCACTTACCCCAACCTGGAGGTGGGGGAGGGAGCAGACCCTGCAGTCAGCACAGCGCAGTCCGCTCTCATCCGTGGGGAGCCTTCAGGAGCTGGGAGACTTCCCTGTCCGTAAGAGGGAGCCCACAGTACTCACTAAACTACATTGCAGCACACATAGCTCTTCTCAAAGTGTGGCCCCAGGCACTGGGAGCTTATTAAAGACAGCACCTCAAGCCCTGCCCTGTATCTACCGAATTAGAATCTGCATTTTAGGGAAATTCTTAGAAGATTGATATGCACCCTGAGTTTGAGACGCTGCGGTACTGAAAGCATCTAGTGAGCATCTTGCGCCTGGTAGATACTCAATAAGTATTTTTTTCTCACCTCTCTGCCCCAAGGCATTTAGTGGCTCCCTGTACCCATCAGTCAAGCGTGGATCACTTGCCTGAGGACACAGCTTTCACCCAGGACCTGACCCAGGCTCCTTTCACAGTCCCTCCCCCACCCCTCTGCCCCGCAATGGGGAGCCTGGTGGGCTCCAGTGTCCAGCTGTGCCCCTGCACCCTGGCCTGGCCAGCTTGGCCCTTTGACCACAACATGAATCTCAACCACCACTGCCTCCCCACCTTCCCATCAGCTTCTTACTTGCCTGGCCCCTCCCTGAGGCGCGGCAAGGCACGTGCTATACAGTTCTGATCCCGGCCCGCTGTTGGCCTCTAATACACCTTCATTCAATGGCCCAGGACTCCTTCGAGTCCCCTCTGGCCCTTTGCTGCCCACATCCCAGCCCATGCCCGGTGCTGTCTTGGCTCTAGTCACTGTGGTCTCCTGAGGACAGGGGGTGCTTTGTGTACTCCCTACCTTGCCCCTCCTCACCTCCCCCAACCCCAGGACGGTGCTGGGGGCTGCAGTGCAGTGCTGAGGGCAAGGCAGGCTGCTCACTGCGGAGGAAGTCTGCCGGCCGTTTCCCTTCTTTGTTCCTGGCCTCAGTGTTTCACCTTTCCCCGCCTTTGGCCAGAAGGCTGTAGGACAAAAAGCCGCTCTCCACCCACTCTCTGGCACTGGCCCCTCCCCACCCCACCCCACCCCGCGGCACATCTCCTGGGGTCCACTCAGCAGGGCTGGTTGCCCCAGCCCCTTCCTTGCCTCTGACTCCCCTCCTCTTCTGAGGGCTCCTTTCTGGGATCCAGCTGAGACTCTGCCTCTCTTCCCGTCCCACACTCTTGAGGTCAGTCTCATCCACCCACGTCAGTAATTCCCTCTGTGGACACGAGGTGACAGCTCTACCTCCCGCGGGGCCTGGATAACTTCCCAAGCCCGCCCAACCTTCTTCGTTTTCTGTCTTTCCACTCACCATTTACCCCACTGGTCGTTCTCCACCCAGAAGCCAGAGAGTTCTTCCTGAAACCCAAGTCTGCCAACTGAAGAGCCTGCAGGGGGCCGCCCCCCTCACTTCCTACTGTGCTCTCACCGCTACCACTTCCCCAGCACCCCTGTGGTGGGCTCTCTTCTCTTCCCAAGTCACCTGGCTGTCCTGTCCTGGATGCGATTTTACCCTCTTTTAAAGCTAACAAATAAGCCTTTATGCTCCACAGCTGCCGGAAGCAGACAGGACTTCCCACGGGGCAGGCATGAGCACCAGCGTCCAGCGTCATTGCCCTGCCCCCCAAGCCCCAGAGTGATGCCATGGCTCAGACAGATACCTGTGCATGTGTGAGGTGTGAGGGGTGGGGAGGTTAGGGGAGGGGAACGCCGAGCTTGGGGAATGGGCCATTTTATAGCAAGCAGTAAGCATGTGTGTTATTTGGCCCTGAGTGAGATGTCAGCTGAGCCCTCAAGGTTGCTCACTGCAAGCTCAACCCTGCGAAATGGACCAAGTGAAGAGCATTAGTGCCTTGTGTTCTTGACACACTCACAGAGATGGAAAGAGCCTCCCCCTCCCTCCATGCCTCTTTGGGCCTCTGTCAAGCAGTCTCTGGCTCTGTGCTGGGAACCCTCTCCTCCCTGAACTCTTGTTCACTCCTCCCCAGTACTCTCACCCTGTGCAGCCTCATTCCTGAGGCCCCGGTCTTCATCTCTCTTTTTGCCCAGCCCCTTTGGCTTAACTCTCTGTTGGAGCTGACCCTTGCTCACAAGTTCTTGGCCATTCTCCATTTCTCTTCCAGTTGAGACAGTACATGCCAAGGACAGTCTGGTTTCTGCTGAACCAAGAAATGAGAGTGTGGTGGGCTAGCTTAGAGGAAGGAGGCCAGGCAGAGAGGCTGTGAAGATGGTGGACACCCTGGACAGTGAGGGGCTCACACAACGCAGGTGAAGACCAGAGACTTGGTGTGAATAAACTTTGTGGGAGTGTGGGGTAGAGATGCTGATAAGGGAAGTAAGAGCATGACCCATCTTGATTGCCAAGCGAAGGTGCTCCCACGCTCTTCTGTGGGCTTTGGAGAACTTTGGGACCATGAGCAACTGTGCAGCACTGGGTCTGCCTGAGGCACCGTTTTAAGTCCTCTATGTACATGAACTCATATAGTGTCCCCAGTGACCGCATGAGGTGCTAATTTTTTTTTTTTGTCAGACACGTCTGGCTCTGTTGCCCAGGCTGGAGTGCAGCCACATGATCATAGCTCACTGCAGCTGAATGATCCTCTCACTGCAGCCTCCCAAGTAGCTGGAACTACAGGCTACCACACCCAGCTAATTTTTGTAGTTTTTGTAGAGACAGAGTTTCACCATGTTGCCCAGGCTAGTCTTGAACTCCTGAACTTGAGCGATCCTTCTGCCGCAGCCTCCCAAAGTGCTGGGATTACAGGCGTGAGCCACTGCGTCTGGCCTCAGGTACTATTATTACCCTCATCTTAGATGTGAGGAGTCTGAGCAAGGAGGAGAAGTTACATAACTTGCACAAGACCGCACAGCTCATGTGTGGCAGGGCCAAGATTTGCACTTAGCATTGAGGTTTATGGTCTATGCTGTGCATTCTCAGTGGAGGTGGTGCTACTTCCAAGGCGGTGAAAATTGGTTCTGAGGGTTCTTGTGCTTTATGTATAAAACGCATGGGCCCAAAGTGGCTCCGGCCGGATGTTGTGGCGCTTGCGAAGGCGAGGCCAAGAGTTCAAGGCCAACCAACCTCAGCAACCTTACTAGCTCTCATTGATTGGCAAAACAAAAAAAAAACAACAAAAAAAACCGCAGATATACCCGAGGCAGGAGAATTGCCTGAACCCAGGAGGCGGAGGTTGCGGTGAGCCGAGATCGCGCCATTGCACTCCAGCCTGGGGAACGAGAGCGAAACTCCGTCTCAAAAAAAAAAAACCACAGGTATCCATACAGTAGCTAAAGCAACAGCATATCTATGTAATAATAGTCCATGGTAGAGGAAGGTGATGAAGAATGTAACGTGTGCCAGACATGGCGGCTCACGCCTGTAATCCCAGCACTTTGGGAGGCTGAGGCAAGTGGATCACAAGATCAAAAGTTTGAGACCAGCCTGGCCAACATGGTGAAACCCCGTCTCTACTAAAAAAAAAAAAAAAGTACAAAAATTCATCAGGCATGGTGGCGTGCAGCTGTAGCCCCAGCTATTCAGGAGGCTGAGGCAGGAGAATTGCTTGAAGCCAGGAAGCAGAGACTGCAGTGAGCCAAGATCGCACCACTGCACTCCAGCCTGGGCGACAGAGCCAGAGTCTATTCTCCTCTGCAAAACAAGAACGTAATGTGGTTAATGGGCACAAAAAATAGTTAGAATAAATAAGACCTAGCATTTGCAAGCACAACAGGGTGACTATAGTTAACAAAATTAATTTACATTTAAAAATAACTAAAAGAGTATAATTGGATTGCTTATAACACAAAAGACAAATGCTTGAGGTGATGCATACCCCATTTCCCCCGATGTGATTGTTACACGTTGCATACCTGTATCAAAGCATTTCATTTAACCAACAAATATATACCTGCTCTCTAACCCCTGCCACACACAAAAGAATATAATATCTAAAAGGACTTGCTGGGGAGTGATAATGAAAAAAAAAGTTGAGAGACCCTTTTCTAAGATTTTTTTTTTTTTTGAGACAGAGTTTCACTCCCATCACCCAAACAGAAGTGTAGAGGTGCAATCCAGGCTCACTGCAACCTCTGCCTCCCAGGTTCAAGAGATTCTCCCACCTCAGCCTACCGAGTAGCTGGGATTACAAACACCTGCCACCACAGCCGACTAATTTTTGTATGTGTAGTGGAGATGGGATTTCACCATGTTGGCCAGACTGGTCGTGAACTCCTGACCTCAAGTGATTTGCCTGCCTCGGCCTCCCAAAGTGCTGGGATCATAGGCATGAGCCACCACTCCCAGCCAAGAAACCCTTGTTTAAGGTCTTAATCAGACCATTCTACTACCTCCCAGTTGAAAGTCTGGGGGTTAGAGGGTAACATGACAAAAGTAGTCTCTTGGAAAAATGAATCAACGGGTGGGTGTGAGGGAAACTGCAGGAGAAAGGAGAAGGAAAGGACGTGCATCGAGGGCTTCTCTGCACCAGGCCCTGCGCCAGGCACGTTGCCCATGATATCTCTTTTTCACTTTCACCTTCAAGTTCGGTATTGTTTTTTCAGATGATGAAATCAGGAGAAAAGAGCAATAAGTCCTAGGCCACATAACTGAAAAAGGGGCAAGTCAGGATTTGAACTTCCTGCCCAAACGCAAGTAGGGAACAGCGAGAGGGCAGCCGAAGCAGTGGGTGGCAGAAGGTAGAGAAGGGATCTCGCTAAAGGAAAATGCATAGAATTGTAAAAAACCAGACATGTTGAGGGTCAACAGAGAATCCAAAGGCTGTGTTGCCATTGACAAGTCAAAAGCCACATGCTAGGAGATTTCAGAAACAGAAAAAAAGTCTCTCTTTCCTCTTCTCCCCTAAGAGGACAAAAGATCTTCTCCTTCTAAGAGGAGAAAAGATCAGACTTAGAAAATTGGAGGCCAATAGACAATTGGAGGTGGCTCATGCCTGTAATCCCAGCACCTTGGGACGCCAAGGTGGGAAGATCACTTGAGTCCAGTAGTTTGAAACCAGCCTGGGCAACATAGGGAGACCTATGTTAAAAAAAAAAAAAAAGCTGGGCGTGGTTGCACTGACTGTAGTCCCAGCTACGGGAGGCTGAGATGGGAGGGTCTTGAGTCCAGGATTCAAGGGTGCAGTGAGCAGTGATCCTGCCACTGTACTCCAGCCCGAACAAAGAATGACTCCAACTCTTAAAAGTAAAGACAAGAAAAATGGAAGGCTGGAGAGGAGTAAGTGTAGACAAAGTCAGTGCCATTTACTCCCTCCTTCTGTCCTAATGTCTACGTTTAACATCATCTGTTACAATTTCTCAGGTTTGTTTTATAGATTCTGCTCAACAGTGATTAAAGCACTTCCCCTTTGAAACCACAGCAAACAGGATCTGGCAAGGAACTCCCGGGGGACTTAGGATAATTTTTTTAACGGCATCATTCAACTTTTGCTTTGCAGTACTTAAAATTGTCTGTTTGCAGACAGTATATGTCATTTTTAAAATTTAAAAATAAAAAAATCTGCTCTCTCACCAAATAACGGCATGTGTTTCCACTGAAGTGGAACTTACCAATGGAAGAATAATGGAAGATGAACAAATGAACTAACAATCTTGAATTTTAAAATATGCCCGTTTTAGCCCTTTGAAACACACAGGTAATTCAAATTAATCGCTAACATGTCTTTATATTGTTTGCTGATGTTCTGGAGGATACTTTAAAAAATAGAGAAAATATGCCGGGAATGGTGGGTCATGCCTGTAATCCCAGCACTTTGGGAGGCCAAGGTGGGTGGATTGCCTGAGCTCAGGAGTTCAAGACCAGCCTGGGGAACATGATGAAACCCTGTCTTTACTAACAATACAAAAAATTAGCCAGGTATGGTGGGGGGTCCCTGTAATCCCAGCTACTCGGGAAGCTGAGACAGGAGAATTGCTTGAACCCAGGAGGCGGAGGTTGCAGTTAGCCAAGATCACACCATTGCATTCTGGTCTGGCTACAGAGTGAGACTCTGTCTCAAATAAATAAATTTCTAAAAAGAAGGAAAATAATAGTTGTCTCTCACAAACGTCTTTCAAACAGCCTTTTCTTTCCTCACTGTACAGATATATAATGTTCAATACCTAGGAAAATAAAATATCAGAACTCGTGGGTCTATATCATTGGCCAGATACTGAAAAATAAGATAGTTTTCAGCTGGCCAGGGTATACGTGCACCTATGAGATAAACTTACATGTGGCATCGTGTGATGATAGAAGGGACAGGTAGGTTTCCTAGGCCATTGTTTTCAGGATTTTACTTATTTTGAAGCAGGAACAGAGGGAACAAACCTCTCAAACACCGAACTGTGGAAGGAAGTGGCTTTTTATTCGGCCAAGAGCTGTGGGAGGCTACAGGCTCATTCACCGAGCTCCCCGAGCTGCAGCTTCTTTCCCCTTTTAAAGGCTTACAATGCTAAGGGGAAACTGAGGAAGAACTATGTCATTGTCCATTTGCTGGATGTCCAACCTTACAATCTTTTGGCTTCATTGTTTTGCCAATTCATATACTGCATGAGCAGGGACCAGCAGGGGAGGGGGCTTACAGAGACAAAACAGAAGCAACAAGCTGTTTGTTCGCAGAGGTGTTTCCAGGAGGGAGCCTGGTCCGTGGAGGTGTGAGGGCGTGACCCAGTGCCGCACTCCTGCCGGCACAGACGGCATTCATTTACAGCTCTTTCAAGGTTAACAGGCAGCAGAGATGCTGGGCACTAAAGAGAGAGTCATTTTCCCAGCTCTTTGGTATATTATTTTATTTTTTTTCCTTCTTCACCCTCCTTTCTATCTGGAAGAGGGGAGGGAGGAGGTGAAATTGAAGGAGGCGACGGGGTCTCCCCTCTCGATTACAAAGGGTAATTCCAACAACAAAAGCCAAGGGACTTAGTGTTGTACAGAGTGAGGAACGCGTCCAGAGGCAGCCTGGCATTTGCTGACACAAATGCAGCAGGTTCACTGACACGAAGAGACTAACAACAGGTGATCTCATGGGAATTTGGGGGATGCAACAGATGCTGTTTAATGTAAGACTATAATTGGACCACAAATGAAGTTGGCGGGTGGGATTCTGGGTCCAGCGTAAGCCAAATTAGCTCCTGATAAACTCCCTCAGTTGGACAAACTTGAACTAAGAATTTTAGACACCTCAGGCATGCTTTTTCATCCCTTGGAGGATTAAGTAATCCTTCACGTGAACTGAAACTTGTTTCAAAAGTACATTACAAGATGCAAAGACAGCAAAGGCTGTGAAAGAAACACTTGACCATCTACTTTCTTGGCATTCAGAATATCTTTCTTATCCGAAATAAGCAGATACTTGGCTGCTGTTGTCAATGAAAACTTGAACAGTATGAAATTGTAGCTGTGGCTACAAGTGAATGCAGGTGACGCTAGACTGGAGAGTCTCGCACAGCAGCCAACCTGTGGATACAGCAAGAAGCCCTCCCGAGGGTTCTTTTAGAGATCTCTATTCTTTTACAACAAAAAAAATTGCGGTGCTAAGTAAAACAATTCAGAGCCAGCTTCTAATCTACTTGACTCTACAACAAAATATCAATATTTATTTCTGCTTGGTCTAGCTGCCAAAAGACTCTGTAAATCACAATCGTATTTTCATCTATGTTTGAAGGTAATGAAGGCCTGCATCTGGATGTGGCTGTACAAGGTATTTATTTGGCTGTTTACTGTGGTGCAGCTGTAGTTGGTAGAGCAAGCGACAGGCCTCAAGTGACCGTTTGGCCGGGAGGGAGGGCTTGGTGTCCAGCAAGCCCCCCACTCATTTCACTCAGTCAGTACACTTGGTGATGGGACCTGCAGAGAAGCTTCAATTTAGAAAGACCACATGTAGGTGCTGTGCCCAGTCCGAAGTTTGACACTGTACTCAGTAAAGAGACTTCAGATTATGTTAGTGCCTTCAGAGCATTTATTTTTGACGAAGTTGGAACATCCTTGAAGCTAAATTGGGCACAAGGAGGTATATCTTTTAATAATCTGAATGGGTTTAATGGAAGGTTCGCTTACTCTCCTGTCAAACGTGTTTTAGATCAATGATCAAGATTTTGTAAATACAATGTCAAGTTAATTTTACCTGCACACAAAAGAGGCTGAGAGGGATATTTCCTTGAAGCCAGTACCTAGTCTATAGCTTAAGTGTATGTCTGGGTTCCAGGAAGAAGCTAACGTTTGTTGAAATCACACATTCCCATCATGGCTGTAATTCCTGGATTGTGACATTTCACCAAAGGAAGCAAGTTAGGATGTGAATTAAGCAACAGTTGTCATATTCAAAAGCTCACGTATGTGTGTGTGTGAGAGAGATGATTTAATGGTTTTTTGTTTTTTTTTTTTTTTAAGTAAGTGAAATCCATCTGTGATTCATATGTGAAAATGTGTCTGTCATTCTCTGGGAACCTAGCTTGGGTTGAATTATTTTTAAACCTCAATATGTTGAGGCAGAAGCCCTAAAAGGCTCATTGCAGACTGAAACAAAAGTGCCCCTTTATTCCGCAGTGAGCCATCACTTGCCCCATTAGCTGTTGAATACTGGTAATTGCTACTATTGTGTGTCACTCTTGTACACAAGCCATGCATCACCCGACTGTTGCTCACTCACGTGCCAGGTATTTAGAAAGCACATGTTGCCTGCCTACCTCCTGCTCAGGGCCGTTTGTTGAGGATACAGAGACGAATAGGGCAGGGTCTCTGCCCTTGCCCTTGATGGTCTTCATTTGACTCCACTCTTCCAGGTAGCTCAGGAAACTTAAGGTAACCTACAGTCATCAGAAAGACACAGGAGTGAGCTGCCTTGCCTCTGTCCCCTGAGCCCTGTCGCCCCCTCCTGGTGTCTTTGGTTCTCTCCAGAAACAGCTGGTAGAGCAGCCAATCAGCAGACATGGCCCCACTTGGTGGGCAGCCCTTTGGCCTCAGAGCACCCCTCTGATTCATTGATTTTGTTCAAAGCACTTGGCTTTGCTGACAAAGACATCTGTGGTCATTTCTCCGCAGGGAGTGGTGTGTGCAGGCAAGTCTGCAAGCCAGTGGATTACAGTTTTGTGATGAGCCAGCCGGCCCACAATTACCTGGTTCAAATCCTGACCCTGCTACTCTCAAGCTGTGTGGCTTAGGGTGTTATTTCTCTAAGCCTGTGTGTGATGACATGTGTAAAGCACTGTGCATGGAGCTCCAAGTAAGGTACTGAGGGTAACAGAAATCTGTGTTCCGGGGAAACGCAGAAGGAACAGTCCCTTCCAATGAGTCTTGGTGGATGCATTCACCTGGGCCGGACGTGCCGGGAGAGGGATCAAGTTGTACAAAGGGTCAAGAGGGTAAAGGAGCCTCCCTCATTAGAGGGGCCTCTCAGAGAAGCCCCTTCTAGGATCTCTGGGGCTTTGCTGAAGCGCAGCTGTCGCCCCCCCACCCCCGAACTCATTGCACTGTCTCTGGTCATGGTTCCCTCTTACTCCACGTGCTTGGCAAGAATTTCTGAGTGACAGCTCCCTTTTCTACTTGAACCTGGTGGGCAATCTTATCCCTCTCCTCTCCTGAATGGCCTTTTTACTATCCTTAGAAAAAAATCAAAATCCAAGTGTACGGACTGAATTGTGTCTCCCCAACTCCCGTTCATATTTTGAAGCCTTAACCCACAATATGACTGTATTTGGAGATGGGGCCTCTAAGGAGGTCATTAAGGTTACATGAGGTTAGAAGAGTAGGACCCTAATTCAATAGGACCGGTGTCCTTATGAGAAGAGAGACAGCAGGGATGTGCGTACAGGAAAGGATACCATGAGAGGCGGCACCTGCAAGCCAAGTGCGAGGCCTCAGGAGAAATCAAGCCAGCTGACACCTTCATCCTAGACTTCCAGCTTCCAGCCTGTGAGAAATACAGTTCTATTTTTTGAGCCAGCCAGTCTGTGGTATTTTGTTATGGAAGCCCAAGCAGACTGACCCCCAACTTTCACGTCAATTAATCAGGGTGAAATTCCTTCTCATAGTGTGTGGGCTGAAACCATGAGGAACATCTAGGGTTTAAAAGTTAGGTCTGTTTAGCTTACTGTGGCGAGGGAAGACACGCGCCAGAGGAGCCAGGGAGGGGTCCTTCAGGGGGAGTGGGGCTTGTGCTGGACATGGTCTAAGGGAGGACTCAGGAAGTGGAGGCAGTGCTGGATCAGGTGCTGTCAAAAAGCAGGGGCAGTTCAGTGACTGGGAGTCTTAGTGGATTTTACCTGGGAGGACTGAAGTGGGCCACAGTCATCACTGCAGAAGCAGCAGCGTCCCTCGTGCTGATCAGAGGTGGGATGTTTAGTTGTGTGGTTATGGAGGGGTCTTGTTTGAGCCTTTTCCAAACACGGTCTCGGCGTGTGGGAACATTAGTCTGGCAGCCGACAGGCAAGTTTTCACTTTCTTCTTTGATATTAGGGAGTCCCACGTGGTACAATCTGCCAAATGTGAATGTAAAAGGAAAATAAAATCTTGGGACCTTAACCCACTGTGACAAAGGGAAAGATTAAGCTGGAAGCTGAGTCACACAAGAAACTGCCTTCCTTTTGTTCCTAAGCAGACAGCCACAGACAAACGGTCAGATAGATGGCCAGGTGTCTCCACAGGTAGCTACCCTATGCTTACTTTATCTTATGTAAACATTTACTGAGCACTGGATAAACACGATTGACTTTTTTTTTTTTTTTTTGCTCTTATCGCCCTGGCTGGAGTGCAGTGGTGTGATCTTGGCTCACTGCAGCCTCTACCTCCTGGGTTCAAGCGATTCCCCTGCCTCAGCCTCCCAAGCAACTGGGATTATAGGCGCCCACCACCACATCCAGTTAATTTTTGTATTTTCAGTAGAGATGAGGTTTCACCATGTTGGCCAGGCTGGTCTCGAGCTCCTGACCTCAAGTGATCCACCCACTATGGCCTCCCAAAGTGCTGGAATTACAGGTTTGAGCCACTGCGCCCAGCCCATAACTGACTACTTTGAAACTCCCCCTTTTTCACTTGCAACATGTGGATTCAGTCGTGTGACCACACACTCCCTCTTCCTGCCCCCCCCCCCCACCCGCCCATTTGTCCTCTTCAAATATTGAAGCCCTCAGAATCCTCTTTGGAAAAAAGCACAGATCACAGGTTGTTCTTGGGATTTTGTGTTCCTTTTGTGCGGGGTACATCCTTAACCTGGGCAAAATAATTCTCTAAATTGATTTACAGGGACAATGAAAAGAACAGTTAGGAAACACATGTGCAGCTCACGCCATGGTTTACAAAGCACTCCCACAGGCATTGGAAGGGATTATTTTCAACTCCTTTCAGGTGAGGAAACTGAGGCCCAGGGAAGTTAGAGAAGTAACTCCAAGTCACTCGGCTGGTAGGTTGGTGGGAGGACCACCCCAGGTCACAAATTTACTTACATGCAGTGTTTGGAAACCAAGGCTGTTTCTCTAAGGGTCATTGAATCTCGAGCAGAGGCCTTCAGGTTCTGGAGAGGTCCTTTCCAAAGGGCCTTCTCCTGGGCTTAGGACAGCAGCAGGGGTGTGGGAGGGAGGCTGAATGACCGGGCCAATGAAATGGTTCCGGTGAATAGAAAGCTTGGGGTGCTCCCTTGTGGTAATCACATGAACTGCTGCTCCAGGTTTGGACTGAGACAGGTGTGGGCAGCAAGGTCCCGTCCAAGGCAACAAGAGCAAGCACCAGGGATTCAGCACCCACCTGGGGTCAGGCCCCTTGCACGCGATGGTCAGGGACTCCTTTGACTCTCAGCCCGCTGACCTGAGAGCTGAGTATTTTTCTCAGCCTGTGTGAGAGATGAGGAAACAGAGAAGAAGGCAGAGTTTATCCATGACAAGAGTGCTGGAGCTAGGCTGATAGACCCCGTCCAGTGGCAGAGCCGCTGCTGTCAGGCAGAAGCCCCTTCCCATTTCTAAGTTCCTCGTGACTTGCTAAAGTCAGACCTTCAACTAGACTGTAGCACGGAGGAGCTGCTTCTGACTTTATAAAGGGTCTCCCGGTTTTTGTTTTGTTGTTTGAGACAGAGTCCCGCTCTGTCACCCAGGCTGGAGTGCAGTGGTGTGGTCTCGGCTCACTGCAACCTCTGCCTCCCGGGTTCAAGCGATTCTCCTGCCTCAGCCTCCCTAGTAGCTGGGATTACAGGCACATGCTCGGCTAATTTTTTTGTATTTCTAGTAGAGACAGGGTTTCACTATGTTGGTCAGGCTGGTCTTGAACTCTTGACTTCAGATGATCCACCCACCTTGGCCTCCCAAAGTGCTGGGATTACAGGCGTGAGCCACCACGCCTGGCCATGGGGCTCCTGGTTTTACAAGGTTGTTTTCATATTCGTCATCTCTTATAAGTCACACAGAATCCTGTAAAGCAGGTTTTTTTAAGGGATGATTGTCTCCACTTGAAAACCAAGACAACAGAGGCACAGAGATAACAACAGGTAAAACACAGTAATAGACACTGTTTATTAAATGTTTGCCATGTGCCAGTGCTTTCCGCTTGTCATCCTGTGGAATCCTCCAACAATGTCAGTGCTGTCCTCGCTTTACAGATGAGGATAAGGAGGCTCAGAAAAGTTGAGTGTCTTTCCCAAATTACCCAGCTCAGGACCTGGAGCCGCAGTCCAACTCCAGAACCTGAACTCTTGCTTACCACACTGTGTGGACAAGTGTGACTCATTCTAGGCACCAGTCTGATAAAGGATGGGCACAAGCTGGCATCTGTCTGCTTTGACACTGTAGACAATGTTCTTTCCACCACATGATACAGGTTCAGACGTCCTCTTTCAATATCTCGAGGGAATGCTATAGTTAGAAACAAACAAAACAAAAGACCAGTTACAGTCAGTTCTTTGAGGGAAAAATGTTGGAGAGGCTAATGGGGGAGACTCAGGGCACCAGGAGGGGGCGTGTTCTTGTGGTACGATGAGCAAGAACTGAGGTCTGGGTCAAGCCTATGACCTAACCTGGCTGCAATTCACATAAAGCTGCTGTGTGTGCCAGCGCCTTCCTTGAATGTTGTTCTAAAGTGCCTCTGGCAGGTGCCTGAAGCCTGTGCTAGTGAACCAATCCTTCCTGGAAGTAGTGGTTGCAATATTATGATAGTCACCGGCCACATGTGGCTATTGAGCCCTTGAGATATGGCTAGTCTCAGTTAAAACGTGATAAAAATGTAAAATATTTGCCAGATTCTTAACGACTCAGTATTTTAAAAGAAACGTAAAATATCCCATTAATTTTTATGTTAATGATGCGATGATACTATATAATATGCCTTCCATTTAATAAAATACCTTATTAATATTAACTTTACCTATTTCCCTTTACTTTTTAAAATTTATTTATTTATTTATTTTTGAGACAGAGTCTCGCTGTGTTGCCCAGGCTGGAGTGCAGTGGCATGATCTCGGCTCACTGCAACCTCTGCCTCCTGGGTTCAAGTGATTCTCTTGCCTCAGCCCCCCAGGTAACTGGGATTACAGGCACCCGCCACCACGCCCAGATAATTTTTGTATTTTTAGTAGAAATGGGGTTTCACCATGTTAGGCTGGTCTTGAACTCCTGACCTCGTGATCTACCTGCCTTTGGTCTCCCAAAGTGCTGGGATTACAGGCATGAGCCACCACGCCTGGCCTCCCTTTACTTTTTAAATCACTACTAGGAAATTTTAAATTACCTACACGGGCCAGGCATGTGTAGCCACTATGAACTCATTTCAGTTCTCAAACTCCCGAAGCTTCCTCCAGCCTTGGCCCCTTCCCCTCCATCCTCACTACTCAGGTAGCTCCTTAGGTGGCAAGTCTGTTCTGCAGAGACCTCCTGTGACCCTCTAAGCTATATTAGGACCCCACTCTGTCAGCCTCTCGGTCTGTTTCTTCTTTGTGAAACTGACCATACTTCATCACCACCCTTTTGTGTGTGGCTGTGTGTTCAATGTTTGTCTTCTCTGCTAAACTGAGCATCATGAGGGTAGGAATGGTGTCTGTGTAGCTGTGACCTGGTGTTCACACAGTCATTCTCACAAGGATTTGTCCTTGACTCCTTGCAGAATTAGGAGAGAAGTTGCCACTGGCTATCATCCAATCTGAGCCAGGCATTCTGCATGCCTTGTCACTCCCCGAGGCAACCTTCAGGACACCACTGCCGCACTTCTGCTGTGGAGCAGCCCAGTGGCTTGGGAAGGGAAGCCATGTGCCCAGAGTCTCCTTGTGGGGGAGTGCCCAGGCGGGACTGGAAGCCAGGCCTGGCTGCTTCCAACCCTGTGTGCCTCCCTCCTTGCCAAGGGTACCCCCGTTTTCAGGTCTCATCTCAGAGAGGCAGCGCTCATCCTGGCCAGCCTTGGCTCTGCTCTGTTCTTTGGGAGATCCCAGGTCAGAAGACATGGGCCAGGTGGGTGATGGGTGGAGACGCTGAGTGCATGGGCGGGGAGCACTGAACCCCAAGCCTGGGGTTGGTTCCAGCCAGACAGGAGCAAAGGAGCTGGCGGCAGGTCCGTGCGGCCTCGCTCCTCCCAGGTGCAGCCCGAAGGGTCCCCACAGCGTGCTGAGGCACTTGCCCTCACCTTCCACTTCCTCAGGGGAATGAGTCCATGAGAAGAGTATGGGATGCTTGGATGACCGGGCCGGCAGAAAACAACCTTGACAGGCTGGAATGTGAGCAAAAATGGAAAAAGTCAAGCTCCTCGATGGCAGAAGAGCAAGGACCAGGCTTGAAAGGGTTTCTTTGAGCGGAGACTGAAAGGGATGTTCTGAGGACCTGTTGACAAGGAGAGCCAACCACTTCACAAGGCCCCCCATCTTCCTCTCAGTGGGAGCCTACACAGGCCCACTTCGAATCCACACACATCTTAGAACCCACTGAGCAGGCCCTGCAGTCCTGCTTTCCTAGTCCCCTCCCTGGCACAGAAACACTCGAGGAGACAGTAATGTGGACTCCAGTTGGCCAAAATAGCAAAAGTTATAAAAGCACAAGAACAGCAAGCGATCTGCCAGATACTGAGGGAGGCAGAGATTCCCCTGGAGGAGTAGACACAGGAGCGGAGAGGTTAGAGGCCCTGGCCAGAAGAAGCATGAAGCCCCGAGCTCCATAAGACAGGCTTCCTAGTGTCCTGGGTAATGCCTTGGGAACTGCTCGTGTTCTGGGCAAGGGGTAAGGCAGCCAGACAGGGGGACAACACCTGACCCGGAGCTGTCTGGAGTTATCACTGGAGGCCCAGAGGGAAAAACTACATGAACTGTCTTGAGAGTTCCTTGAATTCAGCTTTGCACATAAAACTCCTGTCCCACACCTAGGCTTTGGAGATCCCACACAGTGAGTGACCAGGCCACAAAGGCATGCCCACACAGGTGACACCTACACTGCAGGGCCAGCCAGAAAGACCTTTGGAAACCCCCTCTCATGGACAGCTGGCACACGGAGGCTTTATGAAACTCCATTTGCTCAGGGTCATTGATTACGAACAATGGGCAATACTGGGGTTCAATGTATGACTTCATCTGGAGTTTCACTTTAAGTGAATAGCACACTGTATATGTTTTCTTTTCATGGTGAATAAGAGCTATGCACAGGTTGACTGGGAGGAGGAATTGACAGCTATTTTTAAAACTACTTTTTAGTCATTCTTTCAACCCTTCTCACGGACGTATGCAAGGAGCAGGTTCTGGCTGGAGTGCTGAGCCCTGATGTGCCATGCCTCAGTTTCCTGCTCTGCACAATAAGAGGAAGTGGCCACGTTCTCCCCTAGAGCCTCTCCAGCTCTACACCACTGGCGTGTGTGCCCTCTGTTTGCCAGATCACCTAGTTCTAGGAGACGTAGGGAATTCTCTTGTAGATGTACTGCGTGAAGTATTGAGCTAGGCTGAGCATGGGATGCAGAACTCTGAATTCCAGAGAGTCAGTGTGGAAGCCTCTGAGACCTCAATGCCATTGGCCTCAGAGGGATGGAAGACGTGGCCTGTGAAAAAGAAAGAGGGAGAGAGAAAAGAAATAAAGGAGAGAAGAAGCAATCTCCAAATAATACAGGAGCAAGAATGTCCAGCATCCCTTTTTCTGGTATAGAACACCTAAGATACTGGATAATTACTCAAAAATACCTTTTAAATAAACAGTTGGTTTGGAAGAAAGCTAAGAGGAATCCTCAGAGGCCAGAATGGAAAGCAGGTGGGAGAAGGGAAAGCTGGAGCTTGCATTCGCCCTGGGCCCTCTGTGGCCCCTTTGGCCGGGAGCCTGCTCTTCACGGGTCATGTGCCTGCAACGTGGAAGACAGACACGTTTTGGGTAGGAAGGGTGAGAGTCTATCTGAAGCCCACACAAAACCAGTATCTCCAAAGGGCATCTCCTTTTGTGGGTGAAGTGAGAGCTCCACCCCTCTCTCACTCCCACACAGAGGGGAAATTATGTGGTGATGCCTGTATTGGCTTTGACTCCAGTGAGTAGAAAAAAAGAAAAGTCCTCTCCAGAACTTTCAGCCACAAACCTGTGTTCATGAGTATTGGGGCTGAATTTCACACTGCCCGTGTGGCCAAAAAACCAATCAAACACAGAGGTCCCAGGTTGGAAGGACCCCAGAACACTGGCTGAAGTAAAGGCATTTCTCTCCTTGGGAGAAATGTGCTTTACAGCTGGGCCTCAAGGAATAGCATAATTTCCTCCAGGGCTTGCTTAGCTCCTTCCCTAGGCAACAGAGGCTGAGGCAAAGCCTGCATGGTGATGCCATGTTGGAATGTGCCATTCAACTGAACAAAGTGAAGGAAGAAGGGAAGTGAGGCAGGGAAAGAGGGAAAGCAAACAGTGGTGCATTCCTGAGCAGGCCATAGCTACAGCAGGAAATGTATCTGATTATGCAGGCTCTTCTGCAAAAGGCCCATGGAATGGCCCAGTGCAGTAACTTACACTTGTAATTCCAGCATTTTGGGAGGCTGAGATGGGAAGATCAATTGACATCAGGAGTTTGAGACCAGCTGGGACAATATAGTGAGATCCCATCGCCAAAAAAATTTAAAAACTAGCCAGGTGTGGTGGTACACACCTGTAGTGCCAGTTACTCAGGAGGCTGAGGTGGGAGGATCACTTGAGCCCAGGAGTTTGTGGCTCCAGTTAGCCAGGATCGTACCACTGTACTCCAGCCTGGGTGACACAGTGAGGCCCTGTCTCTAAGAACCTCAAAAAGCCCATGGCACCACTGCTTCTTGGAACTGTTGGCTGTGGAAACACAGGACCACAATTTATTCCTCAGCCCTTTCTCTTCTCGTGTGTCTCTTTGGTCAACGTTTTCTTTCTGGAGCATCAACTTCCCTGAACTTTTGGGTTGTGTCACCTGGGCTCTCTAGTTAGCCACTGGGAAAATCAGAGCCTCCACAGGTCCAGGCAGATCCAGCCTAGAAACCAGAGCTATTGTGTCTCCCAGTGCTGTGGGAACAGTGGAGGCTGTGCCAAAGCCTAGCTGTCACCCTGGGGAAATGAGACAAGGGAGGTGGAGGCCTAGACTTGACAATCCTGGAGACTGCATGAGCTACCTTGGAATGCTGTGTCTGCAAGCAAAACAAGCAGCCAAGGTTCAGAAGGCAAGCAGGGCTGGGCCGTCCTGGGGAGGCACTATACCTATGTCTAGTATGGATGTTGGCAAAAACAGATAACGCACCTAGGAAAACTCAGGGATAATTTCTTTATAAAGAGCTATTTATAAAGATATGGGCAAGTCAAGGAACCACAAGGACCAGTGCAGTAACTCAAGCCTCCCAGTAGTAACTGTACGGTACTGTGCCATTGGTGGTAGCAAAACAATCTGTTGCCACCTTTAGGCTTAAAACGACAAAAGGGCACTGCTGGGTGCTGCTGTCAGGACCCAACTGTAAGCCACTGGCAGTGACCCTGCTGCCCCCAGTAGTGGAGCTGCTATGCATTTACAAGTACCTGAGGAACAAACAGGCTACCCTGACTGCAGCTGCCACTTGCAGGTGAAACTTGCAGTCCCCAGCATTGCATGTCTGCACCAAAATATATCATGTACTCCCATAAATAGATATGCCTACTATGTTCCCACAAAAATTAAAAATAAAAAAATTTTGGCTGGACACAATGGCTTATGCCCATAATCCCAGCACTTTGAGAGCCCAAGGTGGGCAGATTGCTTGAGCCCAGGAGTTCAAGACTAGCCTGGGAAACATGTAGAAAGCTTGTCTCTCCAAAAAATATACAAAAACTAGCCAAGCATCGTGGTGGATGTCTGTAGTCCAAGCTACTTGGGAGGCTGAGGCAGGAGGATTGCTTGTGCCTGGAGGCAGTGGTTGCAGTGAGCTGAGATTGCACCATTGCACTCCAGCCTGGGTGACAGAGTAAGACCCTGTCTAAAAACAAACAAACAAATAAAATTTAAAGAAATTTAAAGAAAAAGACTTTCAGAACCTAAAGAGAGGTTTTTTTTTTTTTTTTTTTTTTTTTTTTTTTTTTTTTAAATAACCCAGTCAGATTAAAATAAAAAAAGAATGAACAAAACCTACATGACATATGGGACACCATAAAGCAACCAAATATTTAAAATTTTGATGTCCCAGAAAGCAAAGATAAAACAAAAGGGGTAGAAAACTTATTTAACCAATTAATAGCTGAAAACTACTCAAATCTAGCAAGAGATTTAGACACCCAGATACAATTTCCCAAATAGAAACATTCAAACATCCAGATACAGTTTCCCAAATAGAAACAATTCAGAAAGGTCTTCTCCAGAGCACATTATAATCTAACTGTCAAAAGTCAAAGACAAAAAGAGAATTCTGAAAACTGACATAAGAGAAAAGTGTCTAGTCATTTATTAGGGACTAACTGTGGATTTCTCAGCAGAGACCTTACAGGCCAGGAGAGAATGGGATGATACAAAGAGCTAAAAGAAAAAAATGATAATAAAGCCAAGGATATTATAGTCCGTAAAGTTATCCTTTATAAATGAATGAGAAATAAAGTCCCAGAGAAGCAAAAGTTGAGGAAATTTATCACAATTAGATTGGTCCAATAGAATAAATACTTAACAGAATCCTACACCTGGAAGAGAAAAGATGGTATCTACCATGATGAAAACCCATGAAAGCATAAAACACTGCTAGAGAAAACAAGCAAATAAGGAAGAGAAAATGCAAATGTTACCACTACAGAAAACCAGCAAACTACAGTAATAAACAGAGAGAAATATAGGAATGAAGGATGTACAAAACAACCAGAAATCGATTAATAAAATGACAGAAAAAAGCCTTCATATATAAATAATAATAAACCTTGAATGTAAATGGATTAAACTTTCTAATTAAAAGATACAGACTTGGCCAGATGTGGCTCACAATTGTAATCTCAGCACTTTGGGAGGCTAAGATGGGAGCATCACTTCAGGCCAAGAGTTCAACACCAGTGTGGGAACATAGCACGACCATTCTCTACAAATATATACATGTATTAAAAAGATATAGATTGGCTGAATAGATAAAAAACATGATCAAAGTATATGCTGTGTAAAAGAAACTATCTCATCTGTACAGACATGTATGGGAGGAACATGTAAAGGGAGGAAAAAAGATATTCCATGTGAACAGAAACTGAAAGCAAGCAAGAATAGTTATACTTTTAACAGATAAAACAGACTTTAAGCCAAAAACAGGAAAAAGAGACAAAGAAAATTACTATATAATAATAAAGAGATTAATTTAGCAAGAGGGCATAATAATTCTAAACATATATGCATCCAACTCTGGGGAACCCAGATATATAATGCAAATATTATTAGATCTAAGGGGGTATCTAAAGGGTACAGACTTTAATGCAATAATAGTTGGAGAAATTCAACATCCCACTCTCAGCATTAGACAGATTGCCTACATAGAAAAATTAACAAATAAATGTTGTATTTAAACTACACTTTAGACTAAAGGTAACTAACAGATGTTTGCAGAACATTTCACCCAACAGCTACAGAATATGTCTCCTTAACAGTACATGGAACATTCTCTAGGATCAGCCATATGTTAGTACACACACACACACACACACACACACACACACACACGGAAATAACTCAAAAAGTTTTAAAAACTTGAAACCACATCAAGTATTTTCTCAGATCACAATAGAATAAAACTGGAAATCAACAACAAGAGGGACTTTGGAAACTGCACAAATATACAGAAATTAAAGAACATAATCTTGAATTACCATTGAGTCAAGAAAGAAATTAAGGAGGAAATTTAAAAAAATTCAAGAAACAAATGAAAATCAAAACACAACATACCAAAACCTATGAGATACAGCCAATGCAGTGCTAAGAGGTAAGTTTACAGCAATAAACACTTATATCAAAAAAGTAGTAAGGAAGTGGCTGGCAAGATGGCTGAATAGGAACAGCTGTGGTCTGCAGATCCCAGTGAGAGCAACACAGATGGTGGGTGATTTCTGCATTTCCAGCTGAGGTACCTAGCTCATCTCATTAGACAATGGGTACAGTTCATGGACAGTGAGCTGAAGCAGGGTGGGGAATCCCCTCACCCAGGAAATGCAAGGGGTGAGGGAACTTCTCCCCTAGCCAAGGGAAGCCATAAGGAATGTGCCCTGAAAAATGGTACACTCCAGCATGGATACCATGCTTTTCCCATGGTCTTCACAACCCACAGACCAGGAAATTCCCTTCAGAGCCTATGCCACCAGGGCCCTGGGTTTCAAGCACAAAACTGGGTGGATGTTTGGGCAGACAATGAGCCAGCCACAGGAGGTTTTCTTCTTACCCCAGTGGTACCTGGAATGCCAGTGAGACAGAACCATTCACTCCCCTGGAAAGGGAGCTGAAGCCAGGAAGCCAAGTGGTCTAGCTCAGCTAATCCCATCCCCTATGGAGTCCAGCAAGCTAAGATCTACTGGCTTGAAGTTCTCGCTGCCAGCACAGCAGTCTGAAGTTGACCTGGAATGCTAAAGCTTTGTGGGGGGAGGGGCATTCACGATTACTGAGGCTTGAGTAGGGGCTTTTCCCCTCACAGTTTAAACAAAGCCTCCTGGAAGTTTGGAATGGGCAGAGCCCACCGCAGTTTGGCAAAGCCACTGTAGCCAGACTGCTTCTCTATATTCCTCCTCTCTGGCCAGGGAAACTATGAAAGAAATGCAGCAGTCCCAGTCAGGGGCTTATAGATAAAACTCCTATCTCTGTGGGACAGAGCATGGGGAGGAGGTGTGTCTATGGGTGCAGTTTCAGCAGACCTGAACGGTCCTGCCTGCTGGCTCTGAAGCGAGCAGCAGACCTCCCAGCACAGTGCTCAAACTCTGCTAAGGTTCAGACTGCCTCTTCAAGTAGGTCCCTGACCCCTGTGTCTCCGACACCTCCCAGCAAGGATCAACAAGCACCTCATATAGGAATGCTCTGGTTGGCATCTGGTGGGTGGCCTTCTGGGATGAAGCTCCCAGAGGAAGGAATAGGCAGCAATCTTTGGGGTTCTGTAGCCTCCACTGGTGATACCCAGCCAAACTAAGTCTGCAGTGAACCTCCAGCTAACTCCAGCAAATCTGCAGCAGAGAGGCCTGACAGTTAGAAGGAAAACTAACAAACAGAAAGAAATAGCATCAACATCAACAGAAAGGACATCCACACAGAAACCCCATCTGAAGGTCATCAACATTAAAGACCAAAGGTAAATGAATCCAAGCAGAGTAAAAAGGCTGAAAATTCTAAAAACCAGAATGCCTCTTCTCCAAAGGATCACAACTCCTCGCCAGCAAGGAAACAAAACTGGACAGAGAATGAGTTTGATGAATTGACAGAAGTAGGTTCAGAAGGTGGGCAATAACAAACTCCTCCAAGCTAAAGGAGCATGTTTTAACCCAATGCAAGGAAGCTAAAAACCTTGAAAAAAAGGTTAGACAAATTGCTAACTAGTATAACCAGTTTAGAGAATAACCCATTTAAATGACCTGATGGAGCTGAAAAACACAGCACGAGAACTTCGTGAAGCATACAGAAGTATCAATAGCCAAATCAATCAAGTGGAAGAAAGGATGTTGGAGATTGAAGATCAACTTAATGAAATAAAGTGTGAAGACAAGATTAGAGAAAAAAGAATGAAAAGGAACAAAGCCTCTAAGAAATATGAGGCTATGTAAAAAGACCAAACCTATGTTTGATTGGTGTACCTGGAAGTGACAGGGAGAATTGAACCAAGTTGGAAAACACTCTTCAGGATATTATCTAGGAGAACTTCCCCAACCCAGCAAGTCAGGCCAACATCCAAATTCAGAAAACACAGAGAACATCCCAAAGATAGTCTTCAAGAAGAGCAACAAGATTCACCAAGATTGAAATGAAGAAAAAAATGTTAAAGGCAGCTAGAGAGAAAGGTCAGGTTACCTACAAAGGGGTGTCCATCAGACTAACAGTGGATCTCTCTGCAGAAACCCTATAAGCCAGAAGAGAGTGAAGGCCAATATTGAACATTCTTAAAGAGTTTTCAACTCAGAATTTCATATCCAGCCAAAGATTTATAAATGAAAGAGAAATAAAATCCTTTATAGACAAGCAAATGTTTAAAAATTTTGTCACCACCAGGCCTGCCTTACAAGAGCTCCTGAAGAAAGAACTAAATATGGAAAGGAAAAACTGGTATCAGCCACTGCAAACACATAACAAATTGTAAAGACCTATAAAGAAACTGTATCAACTATTGGGCAAAATAACCAGCTAGCATCATAATGACAGGATCGAATTTACACATAACAATATTAACCTTAAATGTAAATGGGCTAAGTGCCCTCAATTAAAAGACACAGGCTGATAAATTGGATAAAGACTCATGACCCATTGGTGTGCTGTATTCAGGAGACCCATCACATATAGGCCCAAAATAAAGGGATGGAGGAAGATTTACCAAGCAAATGGAAAGCAGAAAAAAGCAGGGGTTGCAATCCTAGTCTCTGATAAAACAGACTTTAAACCAACAAAGAGACAAAGAAGGGCATTACATAATGGTATAAGGATCAACACAACGAAAAGAGCTAGCTATTGTAAATATATATGAACCCAATACGGGAGCACCCAGATTCACAAAGCAAGTTTTTGTGAACCTACAAAGAGACTTAGACTCCCACACAATAATAGTGGGATACTTTAACAACCCACTGTCAATATTAGACAGATTAACAAGACAGAAAGTAAGCAAGGGTATTCAGGACTTGAACTCAGCTCTGGACCAATTGGACCTAATAGACATCTACAGGACTCTCCACTCCAAATCAACAATATATACATTTTTCTCAGCATCACATCACACTTATTCTAAAATTGACCACATAATTAAAGTAAAACACTCCCCAGCAAATGCAAAAGAATGGAAATTATAACAATCACTCTCTCAGACCACAGTGCAATCAAATTAAGAAACTCACTCAAAACCATACAACTATATGGAACTTGAACAACTTGCTCCTGAATGACTACTGGATAAATAATGAAATGAATGTAGAAATAAAGATGTTCTTTGAAACCAATGAGAATGAAGACACAACATACCAGAATCTCTGGGACACTTTTAAAGCAGTGTGTAGAGGGAATTTCATAGCACTAAATGCCCACAAGGAGGAAAGACCTGAAATCAATACCCTAATGTCACAATTAAAAGAACTAGAGGAGTGAGAACAAGCAAATTCTAGCAGAAGACAAGAACAAATCAGAGAAGAACTGAAGCAGATAGAGACATGAAAAACCCTTCAAAAAATCAATGAATCCAGGAGCAGCATTTTTGAAAAGATCAACAAAATAGACCACTAGCCAGACTAATGAAAAAGAAAAGAGAGAAGAATCAAATAGACACAATAAAAAATAATAAAGGGGATATCACCAATGATCCCACAGAAATACACACTACCATCAGAGAATACTATAAACACCTCTACACAAATAAACTAGAAAATCTAGAAGAAATGAATAAATTCCTGGACACATAACACCCTCTCAAGATTAAGCCAAAAAGAAGTCAAATTCCTGAATATATCAATAACAAGTTCTGAAATTGAGGCAGTAATTAATAGCCTACCAACAAAAAAGCCCAGGATTCACACCCAAATTCTACCAGAGGTACAAAGAGGAGCTGGTACCATTCCTTCTGCAACTACTCCAAACAATAGAAAAGGAGGGAATCCTCCCTAACTCATATTATGAGGTCAGCATCATCGTGATACTAAAACCTGGCAGAGATACAACAAAAAAAGAACATTTCAGCCCAATATCCCTGATGAACATTGATGCAAAAATCCTCAATAAAATACTGGCAAACTGAATACAGCAGCACATCAAAAAGCTTATCCACCATGATGGAGTCAGCTTCATCCATTGGAGGCAAGGCTGATTCAACATATGCAAATCAATAAATGTAATCCATCACATAAACAGAACCAATGACAAAAACCGCATGATTATCTCAATAGATGCAGAAAAGGCCTTCAATAAAATTCAACACCCCTTATGCTAAACATTCTCAATAAACTAGGTATTGATGGAACATATCTCAAAATAGTAAGAGCTATTTATGATAAACTCACGGCCAATATCATACTGAGTGGGCAAGAGCTGGAAGCATTCCTTTTGAAAACCAGCATAAGAAAAGGATGCCCTCTCTCACCACTGCTTTTCAATGTAGTATTGGAAGTTCTGGCCAGGGCAATCAGGCAAGAAAAAGAAATAAAGCATATTCAAATAGGAAGAGAGGAAGTCAAATTGTTTCTGTTTGCAGATGACATGATTGTATATTTAGAAAACCCCAACATCTCAGTCCAAAATCTCCTTAAGCTGATAAGCAACTTCAGCAAAGTCCCAGGATACAAAATCAGTGTGCACAAATCACAAGCATTTCTATACATCAATAATAGACAAACAGCCAAATTGTGAGTGAGCTCCCATTCACAATTGCTACAAAGAGAATAAAATACTTAGGAATACAACTAACAAGGTATGTGAAGGATCTCTTCAATGATAACTACAAACCACTGCTCAAGGAAATAAGGGAGGACACATACAAATAAAAAAAAATTCCATGCTCATGGATAGGAAGAATCAATATAGTGAAAATGACCATACTGCCCAAAGTAATTTATAGATTCAATGCTATTACCATCAAGCTACGATTGACTTTCTTCACAGAATTAGAAAAAACTACTTTAAATTTCATATGGAACCGAAAAAGAGCCCGTAAAGCTGAGACAATCCTGAGGAAAAAGAAAAAAAGTTGGAGGCATCATGCTACCTGACTTGAAACTACATTACAAGGCTACAGTAACCACAACAGCATGGTACTGGTGCCAAAACAGATGCATAGACCAACGGAACAGAACAGAGGCCTTAGAAATAACACCACACATCCACAACAATCTGATCTTTGACAAACCTGACAAAAATAAGCAATGGGGAAAGGATTCCCTATTTAATAAATGGTGTTGGGAAACCTGGCTGGCCATAGGCAGAAAATTGAAACTGGACCCCTTCCTTACACCTTATACAAAAATTAACTCAAGGTGGATTAAAGACTTAAACAAAAGACCTAAAACCATGGAAACCTTAGAAGAAAACCTAGGCAATACTATTCAGGACATAGGCATAGGCAAAGACTTCAAGACTAAAACATCAAAGAGGAGGTACGAAGCCAAAATTGATGAATGAGATCTAATTAGACGAAAGAGCTTCCGCACAGCCAAAGAAACTATCATTAGAGTGAACAGACAACCTACAGAATGGGAGAAAATTTTTGGAATCTATGATTCTGACAAAGGGCTAACATCCAGAATCTACAAATAACTTAAACAAATTTCTATTTTTAAATCAAAGTTTGTAACATACTGTATTTAGACTTCTAAAAAATAGCTAAGGATATTTTAAAACTTAACTTTGCATTATGAATTTGTTTATGTCATTGAAAATTTTATCATATATGTTATCTCATACATTCTCATGCACCATACAGGAGTCTCTAGATTTATTTAACTGCTTCCTTACTTTGGAATTTGGGTTGATTTTATTTTTTTGCATTATAAATAATGTTGTAAAAATACATTTAACTACATATTTTTTTAATATGTTTCAACAATTTCTTGAGATTCCTGGCTTTAAAATAATTTAATGAATCAAAGTAAATACGTGCTTCTAAGATTTTTGATACTCCCTATCAAATTGCTTTCAGAGGCCAGGTGAGGTGGCTCACTCCTATAATCCCAGCATTTTGGGAGGCTGAGGTGGGTGGATCACCTGAGGTCAGGAGTTCAAGACCAGCCTTGCCACATGGTGAAACCCCATCCCTATTAAAAATATGAAAATTTGTATTTTTATACAAATTTACAAAATTTGGCCAGGTGTGATGGTGGGCACCAATAGTCCCAGCTACTCAGGAGGCTGAAGCAGGAGAATCTCCTGAACCTGGGAGGCAGAGGTTGCAGTGAGCCTAGTCACACCACTGCACTCCAGCCTGGGGACAGAGTAAGACTTTGTCTCAAAAAAAGAAAAAAAAAAGAAAGGGAGGGGGCGGGAACCACCACCACCAACAAAAAACACAAATTGCTTGCAGAAAGGCTTCAACTTTGAAAAAAGATTTGACAAAATCCTAACGAGAATAGACAATTTAGAGAGGAATATAAGTGAATTAATGGAACTGAAGAATACTATATGAGAACTCCGAGAAATATGCACAGGTTTTAACACTTGAATTGATCAAGCAGAAGAAAGGATATCAGAGGTCGAAGACCAACTTATTGAAATGAAATGAGAAGACAAGATTAGAGAAGAAAAAGTAAAAAGGAATGAGCAAAGTCTCCAAGAAATATGGGACTATGTGAAAAGACCTAATTTACGTTTGATAGGTGTACCTGAATGTCATAAAGAGAATGAATCCAAGCTGGAAAATATTCTTCAGGATATTATTCAGGAAAACTTTCCTAACCTAGTAACGTAGGACAATACTCAACTCCAGGTAATACAGAGAACACCGCAAAGATATTCCTCAAGTAGAGCAATCCCAAGACACATAATTGTTAGATTCACCAGGGTTAAAATAAAGGATAAAATTCTAAGGGCAGCTAGAGAGAAAGGTCAGGTTACCCATAAAGGGAAGCCTATCAGACTTATAGCAGATCTCTCAGCAGAAACCCTACAAGCTAGAAGAGAGTGGGGGTTAATATTCAATATCCTCAAAGAAAATAATTTTCAACCCAAAATCTCATATCCAGCCAAACTAAGCTTTATAAATGAAGGAAAAATAAAAATTTTCACGGACAAGCAAGCACTCAGAGATTTCATCACCACCAGGCCTGCTTTACAAGAGCTTCTGAAAGAAGCACTACACACAGAAAGGAACAACCAGTATCAGTCATCCCAAAAACTTACCAAAAGATAAAGATTATCTCCATAATGAAGTATTTACATCAACTAATGGGCAAAATAGCCAGCCAGCATTAAATGACAATATTAAACTCACAAATATCAATATTAATCCTAAATTTAAATGGATTAAATGCCCCAATCAAAGATACAGACACGCAAACTGAATAAAAAGTCAAAACACATCGGCACTCTGTATCCAGATCCATCTCATAAGCAAGGACACACAAAGACTCAAAACAAAAGGTTGGAGGAAGACTCACCAATCAAATGGAGAGGAAAAAAAAAACAAAACAAACAAACGAACAACAACAACAAAAAAAACAGGAGTTGTAACTTTCAAAATAGACTAAAATAGTAACCAAAACTAAAAGAAACAAAGAAGGACATTACATAATGATGAAAAGATCAATGCAACAATAGGAGTCAATGATTATAAATATATATGTACCCAATACAGGGGCACCCAGATATACAAGACAAGTTTTCAATGACGTATAAAGAGACTTGGACTCCCACACTAATAGTGGGAGACTTTGACACCACATTGTTAATATTCGACGGATCAACGAGATAGAAAATTAACAGGGACATTATGATTTGAACTCAGACCTCGAACAAATAAACTCAGTGAATATTTATAGAATTCTTCACCCCAGGTCCACAAAACATACTTTTTTTTTTTAGTATCACATTACACCTATTTTGAAAGAGACCACATAAATGGAAGTAAATCACTCTTCAGCACTTGCACAGCATTTCACAGATTTAAACAAAATATTGATTGGTTGTTTGTTATTTTCTTTCCTTATTCCTTCCTGTCTCCACTGTTAAGCACGATCATCAGCATAAAAGAGGTTTTTAATACCTATTTCTAGATTGCATTCCAGCCTGGGCAATAGAGCAAGACTCCTGTTCTCTCTCCCCCTTTTCTCTTTATCTTTCTTTCTTTTTTTTTTTTTAAAAAAAGGCTTCAGTAGTTTTTGCTGTCACTGGAAGATCTAAGACTCTGCCAGCACTGAGTATTATCAACCCAGGAGGTTCAACATCTCATAAGTCAGAGTTTCAGGAAGGAAAAAAGAGAGAACAAAAGAAGAAAATTATTAGGGGGCAGGTGCGGTGGCTTAAGCCTGTAATCCCAGCGCTTTGGGAGGCTGAGGCAGGTGGATCACTTGAGGTCAGGAGTTTGAAATCGGCCTGGCCAACATGGTGAAACCCCGTCTCTACTAAAAATACAAAAAATTAGCCAGGCATGGTGGCGGGCACCTGTAGTCCGCTGAGATCATGCCACTGCATTCCAGCCTGGGCAACAACAGCAAAACTCTGCCTCAAAAAAAAAAAAAAGAAAAGAAAAGAAAAAGTAAAAGAAAATTATCAATGATATTGGCCTGAAAAATATCAAGTTGCCATTTTTATAGGTTAAAAAAAGGTTAAATATCAGCACTTTCATATACGTCAACCTAATAATTAGCGGAAAGATTTGTCAGAACCAAAGGGCATGAACCACGAGCTTGAAAATGCCAAATGAATAAAAGAAGAATCACATTAAGGCACAATATTAGGACATTTCAGAGCACTAGGGATAAAGGAAAGATCCTGGAGGATGCATTGGAATCAGGGGGTGAGGCAAGGGCAGACAGACAGAGAGAGAGAGAGAGAGAGAGAGAGAGAGAGAGAGAGAGAGAGAGAGAGAAAGAGAGAGAGAGAGAGAGAATATCACCTTAAAAAGGTGAAGAATTCTAATGCATCAGACATCTCAACAGCAAACTGCCAGTAAACACTTGAAAGCACTGGAGCAATGTCTTCACAATTCTAGAGAACCTAGAAGTTGCCCAGATAATTATCAGCCAAGTGCAAGGTTTTTCACACATGTAAGAACTAAATGAAACTACCTCCCAAGTGTCCTTTTGTAGGAAGTTACTGTAGGGTGTGCTTCAGAGAAACAGAAAATAAACCAAATAAGCAGAAGATATGGGGTTTAAGGAACAGGAGCTCCAGCCCAGGAGAGTAGAGAAAAGGAAAAATAAGGATAATAACTATTACTTAAAGAGCAGATTAGGGTGGAAGAGATGAGGGCCAGGAGGGGCTGATTCAAGGTACAGGAGGAGGGCAGAAGAAACCAAAAGCACATTACGCATTTAGAAAAATTACTACTCTCTGATTGGGCAGACCTGCAGAAACATTTGGAAAAAATAATTGTAGACACAAAGAAGACTAAGCAAATAATTTAAAGTGAGATAATAAAGGGAGAACAAAAAGTAGCTTAAGAAAGGAAACAATATTTTTTGTGTTATAATCATTCTGAAAGGTTGAAGAAGTGGGGAAGGGTAAGAGAACTAAATCCTCGATCATCTCAATAGGTAATCAATAGAAAATAAAAGTTCTGAGCTGAAAAATGACATGATAAGCATACTATTTAGAAATTTTGATGGTAAATCCCAGAAGGAATAAAAGAGCAAAAAGCGCTATTGGTCATATTCTCTCTAGTGTGGAACTAGTGTGGGATTGGGGATAAGAAACAGCTATATTTTGTTATAAAACTTACAGTACTGTTTAATTTTTTGCATGTATCACTTAGAAAAAATTAAAAATTTAGTACAGTTTAAAAGTCTGCTGCTTACCCCTTTTTCCCCACCTTAGAAAAAGCACATGAACTAACCTTTATGTACTTCATAGGTCAGTCATTTTTATTTTTGCCCTGATGTTTATCTGGAAATAAAATCATTTTGGTGTTCTCACAGAACTCTCTGACTCATACCTGGAGATGTATCAGCACACGTGACCTCAGAGATTTCTAGATCTGTCCCATTATTACAAGAAATAATGAAAAGGATTTTATAATTTTCCTCTCCCTTCTTTGAATTTTCTTTCTGGCATTTGTCAGTGGCTGGAGAGAAGGCCTATTTCACACCAGAGATGGGGCATAGGGTTTCGGTAAAAGTATTAGGATATTACAGCTATAATAGGGTTGGCTAGGGTAAGGGTTCTCATCTACCACAAGTCCCCTAAACTTCCCTAAAACTGTAATTGCTCAATGGGCTCTTCCTGCCCACTGCACAAACAAAACCAGTTCACTGAGACCATGATCTTACGGTAAAGAGAGTTTAATTGACCTGAGGCCAGCCACATGGGTTTAATTGACCTGAGGCCAGCCACATGGGAGATGGAGTTATTACTCAAATCCATCTCCCTGATGGCTTGGGGGTTAAAGTTTTCAAAGATAGTTTGGTGGGTAGATGTAAATGAAAAATACAATTCTAACCCCCGAAGCAACTGGAAAGACCCTTCCTCTCAACCAAGGACATTCAAAAGTAAACCTGAAACACTAGTGCAGGTCATGATGGAAATGGGTGGTTGGACATGACTCATTATTCCCCGCTTCCTTTGGAATTCAAGCACAGCCGACCAGCATTAACATTAAAACAGAGCCCTTAAGACTGATAAAGGGCCAGGCACAATAGCTCACACCTGTAATCCCAGCACTTTGGGAGGCCAAGGCAGGAGGATAGCTTGAGCCCAGTAGTTCGAGACCAGCCTGAGCAACACAGTGAGAACTTGTATCTACAAAAAATAAAAAATTAGTCAGCTGTGGTGGCTCACACCTGTGGTTCCAGCTTCTTGGGAAGCTGAGGCAGAAGGACTTAAGCTCAGGAGGTCAAGGCTGCAGTAAGACCCCTGATCATGCCACAACACCCCAGCCTGAGAGACAGAGTAAGAACGTGTCTGAATTAAAAAAAAAAAAAAAATCAGTTATCTTTCACGTTTTTCTTATTTTTTTTTTTGTAATAAAAAATAAATTAAATTTAAAAAAAGACTGGTAAAGCAGACTCTTCATGGCAAGAAGAGACAAACATGACAGCAGGCTTTGACAGATTTTAAAACGTCCCTGCAAAGCTGTCACTTGTGGGGAAAATCTACACTCTGTAGAGAATCTTCTTCCCTTTCCAGGTCTTCTTCCTGATCCAGGAGAGAATTAACTGAGTCTGACACCTTTTCAAAACAAGGATGTTGACATTGATATAGTCAAGATGCAGAATAGTTCAATCACCATAATGATCTCTCATGTTGTCCTTTTATAGCCACATCCAAGAATGTTACATAAATTAAATATGAGATTTTGAAATATGAACTTTTGAGACTGAATTTTTTTCACTCAATCTAACTCTCTAGAAATTCATCTCAGTTGTTCAAGTTCAATGACGAGGCTCCCTCTCCCCCACCTCCCCCCCCCAAAAAAAAACAGAAAAAAGAAAAAAAAGATAAGAAAGAAAGAAAAAGAAATTCAACCCAGTTGTGATCTGTCTCAAAAGTTTGTTTCTTTTTATCTCTTGATTACTGGATAATGTTGAATAGTATGGATGTACCATAGTTTAACCATTCACCCACTGAAGAATAATTAGGTTGTTTACAGTTTTTGACTCTTAAAATACAGCTACTAAGAACATTCAATTTTCATGTGAATGTAAGTTTTTATTTCGCTGGAATAAATGCCCAGAGGAACAACTGCTGGGTTACATAGTAGTTGCACATTTAGCTTTTTAAAAGAAACTACCAAACTATTTTTCAGAATGGCTGTATCATCTTACATTTCTATCAGCAGCATATAAATGAACCAGTTTCTCTGTGTCCTTGCCAGCATTTTAAATTTTAGCCATTTTAATAGGCATTGCAGTAGTATCTCATTGTGATTTTCATTTGCATTTTCCAATGACTAGCCATGTTGACAATATTTTCTTGTGCTTATTTGCTACTTGTTTATTTTCTTTGGTGACATGTATCTTCCTGTCTTTTGTCTACTTCCTGGTTGGATTGTTTGCTTTTTCATGGTTGAGTCTTGAGAGTTCTTTTTGTATTTGAGACACTAGCCTTTTGTTGGATATATGGTTTGCAAATCTCTTCTTTCATCCTGTAGCATATTTTCTTTTTGTTTTTTCTTAACCTTATCTTTCACAGAACAAAAGTTTCTTATTTGAATAAAGTCCAGTTTATCAATTTTTCCTTTTTTAAATTGTGCTTTTGGTATTATGTCTAAAAACTTCTTGCCTAATCATTAAATATTGAAGTTTTTATCTGTTTGTTTTTCCTAAAAGTTTAATAATTTTGAGTTTTACATTTACATTTGTGATTTTTAATTTTTCATAAAGTGTGAGGTTTAAGTGAGGTTTACTTTTTGCTATGGATGTCCAGTTGCTCTAGTCCTACTTGTTGAAAAGACTACCCTTTCTCCATTGAATTATCTCTGCATCTGTGTAAAAAATCAACTGTGCATATGTATGTGGCTCTATTTCTTGGTTATCTAGTCTGTTCCATTAATCTATTTGTCTATTTCTCCAGAGTACCACCCAGTTTTAGTTACTGTAGTTCTATAATAAGCTTTCAAATCAGGTAGTTATTCTTCCAATTTTATTCTTTATTCTTTTTTTTTTTTTTTTGAGATGGAGTTTCACTCTTCTCACCTAGGGTGGAATGCAGTGGCACGAACTCAGCTCACTGCAACCTCCACCTGCCGGGTTCAAGCAATTCTCCTGCTTCAGCCTCCCAAGTAGCTGGGATTAAAGGCACCCACCAACAAGCCTGGCTAATTTTTATATTTTTGGTAGAGACAGGGTTTCACCATATTGGCCAGGCTGATCTCAAACTCCTGACCTCAAGTAATCCACCTGCCTCGACCTCCCAAAGTGCTAAGATTACAGGTTTGAGTCACCGTGCCTGGCCTCCCTTTATCATTTTTTATTGCATCTAGTTGATTCTTCTCTCTTTTCTTTTTTATTAATCTAGCTAGTGGTCTGTCTATTTTGTTGATCTTTTCAAAAAACCAGATCCTGGATTTATTCATTTTTCTGAAGGGTTTGATTTATTCATTTTTTTTTGAAGGTGTGTGTCTTTATCTCCTTCAGTTCTGCTCTAATCTTAGTTATTTCTTGTCTTCTGCTAGCTTTTGAGTTTTTTTGATCTTGCTCCTCTAGCTCTTTCAATTTTGATGATAGGGTGCCAATTTTAGATCTTTCCTTGCTTCTCATGTGGGCATTTATGCTATAAATTTTCCTCTACACAGTGCTTTAAATGTGTCCCAGAGATTCTGGTACATTGTGTCTTCATTCTCATTAGTTTCGAAGAACATCTTTGTTTCTGCCTTCATTTCATTGTTTATCCAGTGAACATTCAAGAGCCAGTTGTTCAGTTTTCATGAAGTTGTGTGGTTCTCAGTTAATCCTGAGTTCTAATTTAATTGCACTGTGGTCTGAGAGACTATTTGTCATGATTTCCATTTTTTTGCATTTGCTGAGGAGTGATTTACTTCCAATTATGTGGTCAATTTTAGAGTATATGTGATGTGGTCTGGAGAAGAATGTATATTTCATGGATTTGGAGTGGAGAGTTCTGTAAATGTCTATTTGGTTTTCTTGGTCCAGATCTGAGTTCAAGTCCTGGATATCCTTGTTAATTTTCTGTTTCATTGATCTAATATTGACAGTGGACTGTTAAAGTCTTCCATTGTTATTGTGTGGGAGTCTAAGTCTCTTTGTAGGTGGTTAAGAACTTGCTTTATGTATCTGGGTGCTCCTGTATTGGGTGTGTATATATTTAGGATCGTTAGCTCTTCTTGTTGCATTGATCCTTTTACCATTATGTAATGTCCTTCTTTGTAACTCCTGCTTTTTTTTGCTCTCCATTTGCTTGGTAAATCTTCCACCATCCCTTTATTTTGAGCCTATGTGTATCCTTGCACATGAGATGGGTTTCCTGGATACAGCACACCAATGGGTTTTGACTTTTTATCCAATTTGTCAGTGTGTGTCTTTTGACTGGGGCATTTAGCCCATTTGCATTTAAGGCTAATATTGTTATGTGTGAATTTCATCCTGCCATTTTGATGCTAGCTGGTTGTTTTGCCCATTAGTTTACATAGTTTCTTCATTGTGTTAATACTCTTTACCATTTGGTACATTTTTGGAGTGGCTGGTACTGTTTGTTCCTTCTATGTTTAGTGTTTCTTTCAAGAGCTCTTGTAAGGCAGGCCTGGTGGTGATCAAATCTCTGAGCAATTGCCTGTTCATAAAGGATTTTATTCCTCCTTCACTTATGAAGCTTAGTTTGGCTGGATATAAAATTCTAGGTTGAAAGTTCTTTTCTTTAAGGATGTTGAATATTGGCCCCCATTCTCCTCTAGCTTGTAGGATTTCTGCTGAGAGATCTGCTGTGGGTCTGATGGACTTCCATTTGTGGGTAACCTGACCTTTCTCTTTGGCTGCCCTTAGCATTTTTTCCTTCAGTTCAACCTTGGTGAATCTGATAATAATGTCCCTTGGGGTTGCTCTTCTTGAGGAATATCTTTATGGTGTTCTCTGTATTTCCTGGACTTGAATATTGGCCTGCCTTGCTAGGTTGGGGAAGTTCTCCTGGATAATATCCTGAAGAGTGTTTTCCAGCTTGGATTCATTCTCTCTGTCACATTCAGATACACCTATCAAACATAGATTGGGTCTTTTCACATAATCCCATATTTCTTGGAGGCTTTGTTAATTTCTTTTTACTCTTTTTTCCTCTAAGCTTGCCTTCTCATTTTACTTCATTGAGTTGATCTTCAATCTCTGATATCCTTTCTTCTGCTTGGTCAATTCAGCTATTGAAACTTGTATATGCTTTGTAAAATTCTCATGTTGTATTTTTCAGCTCCATCAATTTATTTATATTATTCTCTAAGCTCTTTATTCTTGTTAGCATTTAGTCAAACCTTTCTTCAAGGTTCTTAGTTTCTTTGCATTGGGTTAGAACATGTTCTTTTAGCTCAGAGAATTTTGTTATTACCCACTTTCTGAAGCCTGTTTCTGTCAATTCATCAGACTCATTCTCCATCCAGCCTTGTTCCTTTGCTGGTGAAGAGTTGTGATCCCTTGGAGAAGGAGAGGCACTCTGGTTTTGGATATTTTTCCACTTGTTTCTTCCCATCTTTGCAGATGTATCTAACTTTGGACTTTGTAGTTGGTGACTTTCAGATGGGGTCTCTGAGTGGATGTCCTTTTTGTTGATGATGAAGTTATTTCTTTCTGTTTTTCAGTTTTCCTTTGAACAATCAGGCCCCTCTGCTGTAGGACTGCTGGAATCCACTCCAGGCCCTGCTTGCCTGGGGATCACCTGCAGCAGCTGCAGAACAGTAAGGGTTGCTGCCAGTTTCTTCTTCTGTCATCTTTGTCCCAGAAGGATACCTGCCAGATGTCAGCCTGAGCTCTCCTTTTTGAGGTGTTTCTTTGGATATATGGGGGTCAGGGAGCTGCTTGAGGAGACAGTCTGTCCCTCTTAGGAGCTCAAGTGCTGAGCTGTGAGCTCCATTGTTCCATTCAGAGCTGCTGGGCTGGTATGTTTAAGTCTACTGCAGTGGAACTCATAACCACCTTTTTTCCCCAGGTGCTCTGTCCTGGGAAGATGGGGCTTTATTTATAAGTTTCTGACATGCTGCTGCCTTTTTTTCAGAGATGCCTTGCCCAGCAAGGAGGTAGCCTAATCACAGTCTGCCAGCAGAGGCATTGCTGAGCTGCCATGGCCTCTGCCCAGCTGCTGTGTGAACTTCCTTGTGGTTTTGTTTATAGAGGTATAGTTAGAATTGCCTTAGTAATGGTGGTCTGCCTTAGTAATGGTGAACTGTCTTGGTAATGATGGACTGCCTCAGTAGTGGTAGACTGCTTCAGTAATGGTGGATGCCCTTCCCCCCACAGAGCTGGACTGTCCTGGGTCCATCTGTGCTTGCTGTGAAATTCTCAGTCCAGAGTATTTCTGATTGCTGGTCTTTATGGGGGTAGGACATGCTGAGCCAAATCACCTGGCTCCCTGTTTCAGCTCCCTTATTTTCTGTTGAATGAGTGACTCTGTCCCCCTGGGTGTTCCAGGTGCCAGTTGAAACAGCACCCAGATTTGTGTGAGTTTTTGTGTGGAGACCCACTGTGCTGGCTGAAACAGCCATGCTGGAGACTTGTGGTGCTTTTCCACCCAGAAATCTCCTGGTCTGTGGGCAATAAAAAACTCATCTGGAAATGCAGTGATCATTCACCCTCTGTGTTCTTGTTAGGAACTGCACTCCAGAGCTGTTCCTATTCAGCCATCTTGGATCATCTCCCCATTTCTTTTCTTTTTAGAGAAATTTTTTGAGTCATTCTATTAGGATAGGTCCACTGGTGACAAATTCCTGATTTTCCTTCATCTAAAAACATCTTGATTTCAGCACTTAAAAATGTTGTGCCACAGATGTCTGAAACTCTACTCATTTATTTTTTTTATTTTGTTTTTGAGATGGAGGTTGCATTGACCAGGGACATCAAGTAGAATCACCACCAATGAAGACAACCTGGTTGAGGTTTGTTGTCAGGAGCTCAAGGTGTAACTAGTTCAGAGAATCATTTATGTCTCAACTAGGAACTAATGTGAGGAAGAGAGAGACGGCAGAAAGTTCAAGGCTTCCCTGAATCAGTTCTGTCTTTGCTCCCCACAGACCTTGGTCCTGTTTTCAATAATGGCTGAGTGTCTGCCTCTGCTCTTTTTCCATTTCCCCACTCTGTCTGCCTCATTTATTCCTCTGGGCCTCAGCCTTCTTCCTCCTTTTTCTCTCTTGCCACATACTCCTTCAGTTTCTCATCCTGCCCACAAGTCAGCTCAGCCACAAAAACTAGAACAGGGAATTCAAAGGCACAATCATAGTGACTTTCTCTGTTTTACAAAGATTTGTTAGAAGCAAATGCTTGTTCCTTGGTGTCAAAAAGAAAAACTAGCGCTCAAAGAATTTTCTCAGCAAGGCAATTTTACTTTCTGTAGAAAGGGTGCTTCTTAGAAGTCTGATTGCCACAAGAGCACATCAAACAAAGAAAAGCAGAAGTTTTTATCCCTGATACTGGGTCCTATCTCCATTGGCTGGAGATGGACCACACAATCTAGACTGATCCTGACTGGCTAAAAACTTAAAACTTTCCTAAATAGGTAAACATGTGATGGAGAACAAAGAAAGGAAGAGAGTTGTTTACAGGAAACTAGGAGAATGATAAAATTTCCAAATAAGGAAGAGGCATAGGCTGTAAGCTGGGAAATGCCTGGGCATGTTCAGACACATCTGAGCAGGCTATAGGCCAGAACAAATAACTTGGTTAAAATACAAGGACATAGAATGTGCTTACTCCCTTACTATATTTAACAGCTATAAAGGGCTTAACAAAGAGTTATTAGCAAAAAGCAAAGAAGCTTGAAGGAAGTTAGTTTTTAAAAGAAACTATTATTTAACAAAAGGGAAACTTTGAAGAGGAATATTTTACTTTTTACAGATTCCTAGCTCCATGCTGTTGCCTGAGGTGATTTCCTTAGAATGCAGGCGGGATATGGAGGTTGAAGTGAGTCAAGATCACACCACTGCACTCCAGCCTGGTAACAGAGTGAGACTCCATCTCAAAAAAATTTTTTTAATTAAAAAATGAAGAAAATTATCAGAAGAGCCCATCTCTGTGTTTGGAAAGTGTGTGTGTCTGTTCTCTTGCAGGACTTCCTGTTTCTGCAGGTTCTTCCTCCACCCCCTGAGCTTTGGAAGCCACTGGATGCCCATGTTGATCTGTCAGCTATCACACAGCATTCTTGTTAACTCTCTTCTTTTCTTCTCCAGGGACCCTGCCATTGAGACTGTTGTGTCCTCCTGGTACAGTTAATATTTCTCATAATTTGCTGGGTGTGACCATTGTATTCAGGTATCAAGCAGTGGAGATATAGAAAATCTCACTTTCATTTTATTGTATAGCTTTCAAATATCCCATCTCCACAATGACAATTTATTATATTTTTAAGGAGCAACACATTTTCCTAAGCACATTTACACATATTATCTCATTAAATCACAATGTCCTCATAAAGGCTTCTTCTTCTTTTCTTTCTTTCTTTCTTTCTTTTTTTTTTTTTGAGACAGGGTCTCACTCTGTTGCCCAGGCTGGAGTGCCATGGTGTGATCATGGCTCACTGAAATCTCCATCTCTCCAGGTTTAGGTGACTCTTCCACCTCACCCTCTCGAGCACCTGGGATCACAGGCATGTGCCACCACACTCAGCTAATTTTTTGCATTTTCTGTTGAGACAGTTTCACCCTGTTGGCCAGGCTGGTCTTGAAGTCCTGGGCTCAGGCAAATATCCCGCCTTGGCCTCCCAAAGTGCTGAGATTACAGGTGTGAGTCACTGGACCCAACCCTCATGAAGGCTTTATTCCCATTTTACATATGAAGATCCTAGCCCCTTGTCAAAATATGACCAGCCGCACTGGCATCACCTAGGAGCTTATTAGCCTAAGATATGCAGTATCTTAGGCTCAGACCTGCTAAGTCATAATCTGCCACTTAACACAGTCCCAGGTGATTTGGGCACACATTAAAGTTTGAGAAGCACTGGACTAAAACTCAGAAAGGTTTAGTGACTCCCAGGTTTCCAGAGCAATGTGGTAGCCCACTTGGGACAAGGCTCTGGAGACTCAGAGAAATGCTTTCCTTAAAATAATGTTTCACTCTCTGCTGGAAGGCACACCCATTCTTTAGGGGCAGCTCCCAGACCTCCTCCACATTCTTACCTTGAAGACCAGGCAGAATCAGGAGTCCCTTTTGCTCCTGAAGCCCCTCATGTATTCCTCTGTCACAGTAATGAATGCATTTGGCCTTGTAACAAGATGGAGAATAAAAGGAAGAATGAAATACTATTTCACAAACCACTCTTCTATGCAAGGAACAGGGTGAATATTATCAGGAGTGAAGAAGAAAAGTGTCGACATTCTATGTTTATCCTTAACTTGGGAGCATTTTTCCTCGGGGAGGGGTGGACTCTTCCTAGTCTCCCCTTAAGAGTTCTTCATGTGGCTCAGGTACTGAGTGTAAGATAGACTTGGAGAGGCCATGGGTTCTGGAGGCTTAGCACTACTTTGGCCTCATAGTTTTTTTCTTTTTTTCTCCCCAACTTTATAATGATAAACTCAGGCTTCCTTTTGTACCATTTTTTGCAATGCAGGTGCTTTTTGCAAGTCAATGAATGAGAATTACAAGTGAGGCTTAGTAAATTAACCTACAATTTAATCAATAAATCATTCACAAAATGAAAATGTCTCTGCTTTAAATTAGTTCTGATAGTAATTTTCTATTTCTTAAAAACTTGTAATTGAAATGATGGCATGTCTTTATTAAAGAAAACTTTGAGAATAAGGAATAACCCTATATAAGATTATTTTAACTTCTGCCTGTTTCATTCTAGATGTACCCACACTCATCCATGCTTCACAAAGAGACTGTCATAGTATACATGCCACCTTAATCATAAATATTTCTCTGGGTTTCTACCTAGTTTTCACAATGATACTATCTTCTTTCGTTATTCATCATTCTTCAGGGGACCATTACCTCCTGGAACTTCTGTGACAAAAGGCCATGATTGCTAAGCTTCTTCAGTGGGGAAATAATATAATTTAATTTTTTTATACCTTCTAATGGCAAATCAGTTCTGAGAATATGCTATGCACTTAAGTGCTTATAGCCTTGGAAAAAGGTGCTGAGCATGTTTGTAGAAGATAAATTCTGGGAATAAAGCACCATCAAAAGGCTAAGAGGTTTAGCCAGGCATGGTGGCATGAGCCTGTAGTCCCAGCCACTCTTGAGGCTGAGGCAGGAGAATCACTTGAACCCGGGAGGTGGAGGCTGCAGTGAGTTGAGACCATGCTGCTGCACTCCAGCCTTGGTAACAGAGCAAGACTCTGTATCAAAAAAAAAAAAAAAAAAAAAAACCCAAAACAGAAAACCGCTAAGAGATCTAATCAATTCTCAAAGGTAGTATGAATTTCCTGAAAATGCAACTAAAAATAGTTATTAACTACATTCCTCCTTTGAAACAGAATTGTGACTATATCCTTTTTTGCATGCTGACAGTTGTCCTGCCTACTAATATGAAGGAAATAAATAGTAGTTTAAAAAAAATCTGTTTCTTGCTACGCTTTGTCATCAATGTGTGAAATTAAATTATATAGATGGCAAAAACTTTCCTGATAAACTGGCTTTACTATTAATAACATATAATCTTTTCTTAAAGTCCGGGTTTGTCTAGCACTTTTTGTTAAGCAAATGCGTTTTCACCCTACAAATCACTGAGGGACTGACTTACAGTTGAAAACTATAGAAAATACAGAAAGGCTTCCTCTAGTCTGATCCACAACTCTTCTTAATGTTATTGCATGAGAATTTTTAATGCAGAACAGTAAGAAAAGCACCCCTAGCAGTGCCTAAAAAGACCTGAGTCCTGGCTCTGGCTCTACCATGAAATTACTGTGTGATTTTGGATGAGTTACTTAGCCTCTCTGGACTTAAATATTACCACTTTGAAAGAAAGAAAGGGAGAGAAGATCAGCCAGATGATCTGACGTTATTTTCTGCCTTAATACTCTATGACAGGTATCTGTGATAGTAGTAATTTCTACATTTACACTTAGGGTGTATTTAAATACGGTCTTTTCTTTCTCTATATTTTGGGGAAAAGGGGGTCAAATATGCTGCTGGTCTCCTTTTCCCTTTGACATGAAATGTAGTCTTTTGAACCTTTGGAGGGACCCAGTAAAACTGAATTTAGATGGGATGTCCCTAATGTATCTGATCCAGCATTTTCAGAATCCATTGGATGTGCAGCAGAAGGCAGACTTGCAGAGGCACTGATTGGTTCTGGAGGCGTCACACTACGTTGGCTTTGTAGTTTGGTTTCTGCTGCTTTCCCATAGAATTCCTGAATCCCTGCTGCAGGCCCAAAGGTGAGGGACCAAGGCTTGTCTTAATTAACTATGTTACAGTTTGTCTTCAGTCAGGAAGTTGTGGGTTGAATAATCGTAAACTCAGTAGATGAAATCTTAATTCCTAGAACTTGTAAATGTTACTTTACTTGGGAGAAGAGCCTCTGCAGATGTGCTTAAGTCAAGGGTTTTGAGATGGGGAGATTATCATGGATACCTGAATGGATCCTAAATGTAATCATGAGTGTCCTCATAAATTATGGGCAGGGTGAGATCTAATGCTGACACACGGTGGAGAAGATGTGAAGACGGTGGAGATTGCAATGATGTGTCCACAAGCCCCAGGTTTGCTGGGCAACCACTAAGAGCCAGAAGTGGCAAGGAAAAATCTGCCCTTCAAGCAACCAGAAGGAGACAGTCCTACTGGATTACAGCCATCTGGCTTCCAGAACTGGGGTAGAATACACATCTGCTGTTTTAAGCCACTAAGTTGGTGGTAATTTGTTAACAGCAGCCACAGGAAACAAATACACAGGTGACAGTAGGTGAGTGTCCAGACCTGCAGGGGCCCACATCACCACTCAGATGTGACCCTGGAACACAGAAAGAGGGGCATCCTTCCATTCTGGCTGTGCAGTCCTTTCCCCCAACTCTTCACCAGACTCCCACATCTCCATCTTGCAGCATTCTCTCTGTTCAACTATTTATTAAGAAGTTGTTGTGCACTAAGCACTGTGCTAAGTATGGAGGAGCAGCTGATAAAAGAATTCCTGGGAACTGAAAATAGAGTGTTTCGGGTTGAGATCAGCTTGCACTAGAAACTGGGCTTGGGGAGTATTCCACCTTAGTCCCTCAAGCCTTGCTTAACTGGGCTTTGGTGGGGAAGGTGGCTTCCCCCACTCCTGCCTACACTGATGAGGCAGGCCTCATAGTTCCCACCATCATGACACAGACTAGCAATACCTGAGGGCCCTGAGTTCTCCATTAGCTCACCATTGATCTTTTCTTATCACATAAAAAACTCTCAGAAAAAAACTGGGTTTTCCCCAAACTGCGTCAAAACATGAATGATGGTGAGGGGGATTACCAAGGTATAAATTCAGGTACCAGTAGATATTTCCTTTTATTTTTTCTTTAGAAACAGGTCAGTGGTGCGATCATAGCTCACCTCAAACTGCTGGACTCAAGTGATCCTCCCACTTCAGCTTCCCAAGTAGCTGGGTCTACAAGGGCATGCTACCAAGCCTCGCTAATTTTATGAAGAAATTTTGTAGGGATGATGTATTAGACATCATCACACTACTATAAGGAAAGACTGAGATTGGATAATTTATAACGGAAAGAGTTTCAATTGGCCCATAGTTCTGCAATGCTGGGGAGGCCTCAATAAACTTATAATCATGGCAGAAGACAAAGAGAAGCAGGCACCTTCTTCACAGGTCGGTAGGATGGACTGAGTGCAGACAGGGAAATGCCAGATGTTTATAGAACCATCAGATCAGATCTCGTGAGACTCACGCACTATCACGAGAACAGCATGGGAGAAACCACCCCCGTGATCCAATTACCTGCACTTGGTCCTGCCCTTGACACATGGAAATTATGAGGATTATAATTCAAGATGAGATTTGGGTGGGGACACAGAGCCAAACTGTATCAGATTGGGTCTTGCTATGTTGACCAGTCTGGTCTTGAACTCCTAGGCTCAAGCAACCCTCCCAGCCTCAGCCCGTAAAGTGCTGGAATTACAGATGTGAGCCACTGTTCCAGGCCTCCAGCAGATATTTCTACAGCATTCCTCCAGGAATGAGTGGAGGAGACTCTGGAACTTCTGTGGTCTGGAGCTTCCAACAATTCTGGGACTCATGTTCAGTCTCCTGGGACAGGGGAAACTGACTTAAAGCAATTTTCTTTCTTTCTTTTCTTTTTTTTTTGAGACGGAGTTTCGCTTTTGTTACCCAGGCTGGAGTGCAATGGTGCAATCTCGGCTCACCGCAACCTCCGCCTCCTGGGTTCAGGCAATTCTCCCGCCTCAGCCTCCTGAGTAGCTGGGATTACAGGCATGCACTACCATGCCCAGCTAATTTTTTGTATTTTTAGTAGAGACGGGGTTTCACCATGTTGACCAGGATAGTCTCGATCTCTTGACCTCATGATCCACCTGCCTCGGCCTCCCAAAGTGCTGGGATTACAGGCATGAGCCACCTTAAAGCAATTTTCAAAGGGCATTCCTGTTGAAAGAGCTAATCTCTGGATCTTAACGTCCATTTTTGACCCAATACATACTGTGACCCAAAGCCCCTGACACTTGCCAATTTTAAAATGATGAAATTAAGAGTTTGGGCATTGTGATCTCTTGGATGGGACTTGAAGTCTAGTTTTCAGCTTACTAGTTGGGTGACTATGGGCAAGTCACCTAATTTCTCTGAGCTTCAAAGGTCAAACTTCTCTGAGGTCAAAATGTGTGATACTCTGAACCTATCACGGTGGACAAGAAGATGAAAAGTTCTCATTGATCAGACTTGAGTCAGGGGTCTCCCTTTTGATGGCTTGTGTTGCAGTGTGATTGGCAGCATGACCATTAACACATAGAATGGAGGTGGCATGAATGCTCCCTCATCCCAATATTCATTTAAAGAAAACATGTTCAACAGTCATTACATAATTCTTGTTGCCATAGGATTAAAAAAAGGGAAATTTTAATAACAATTATGATATTTTCAATGAACAATTTGTGAATAATGGCATCACTCTAATAGAAACTATTACTGCTACCATTATAATCTGAATATAAAAACACACATACAACATACACACACATTTGTGTACGCTGCATATCATGGAGGAAAGCCAGTCCTGGCATAAATTATACAACTTAAAAATAATAATGGATTATAATTTCATTTTAATATCATTTTCAATTAAAATATTTAATGGACTATCTTTTAGAGGTTTTAAGTTTACAGAAAATCTAGGTAGATGGCCAGGCACGGTGGCTCACACCTGTAATCCTAGCACTTTGGGAGGCCGAGGTGGGTGGATCACCTGAAGTCAGGAGTTTGAGACCACCCTGACCAACATGGAGAAAACCCCATCTCTACTAAAAATACAAAAAAATTAGCCTGGCGTGGTGGCAGGCGCCTGTAATCCCAGCTATTTGGGAGGCTGAGGCAGAAGAATCGCTTGAACCCAGGAGGCAGAGTTTGCAGTGAGCCAAAATTGTGCTACTGCACTTTACCTGGGCAACAGAGTGAGACTCTGTCACAAAAAAAAAAAAAAAAAGGAAAAAAAATGAAAATCTAAGTAGACAACACAGAAAATTCCCATTAACCCCTGTATTAGTCTACTAGGACTTCCGTAACAAAATCCTAAAGGCTAGGCAGCTTAAACAACAGAAATGTGTTTTCTCACAGTTCTGGAGGTCAGAAGACCAAGGTGCCCACATGTCTGGTTCCTAACGATGCCTGTTTACCTGACTTGCAGACTGCCACCTTCTCCCTGTGTCCGCACATGGCTGTTCCTCTGTGCACTTGGAGGTGAGAGGAAGTGCATGGAGGAATCCCCTCCCAAAGTGCTGGGATTACAGGTGTGAGCCACTGCGCCTGGCCATCTACCTAGACTTTCTGTAAACTTAAAACCTCTAAAAGACAGTCCATTAAAAATTTTAATTGAAAATGATATTAAAACGAAATTATAATTCCATTATTATTTTTAAGCAAGCTCTGGTGTGTAGTCCTCTACCTAGAAGACCCCAGTCCTATTGGATTAGGGCCTCTCCTTTTTTTTTTTTTTTTTTTTTGAGACGGAGTTTCACTCTTGTTACCCAAGCTGGAGTGCAATGGCGCAGTCTTGGCTCACCGCAACCTCCACCTCCTGGGTTCAGGCAATTCTCCTGCTTCAGCCTCCTGAGTAGCTGAGGGCCTCTCTTTTAACCTTCATGAGGGCGGAGCCCTCCAGAGAGACTACCTTCTCTGCTCTGTCACCTCCAGAGAAGCTGCCATTCATTGAGCTGCACTCACACATGAGGGTACAGACTGTGAAAAAGGAATTGGCAACACTGAAACCTCTAGAACAAAGGCTGTCACTAAGGTATGTGCTATAAGCATCCTTGGGGAAGAAGGGCAGGAGTAGGCAGGGGCATTTTTATCTCTTTAGGGGATAGGGAAAGGGAATTCACAGGTCTAACACAAGAGGTAAAAAAACCTCTTTATCTTTGCATTTGCACACACAAAAACACTGTTTGCTTCCTTGTGCTTTCAGATTATAGAAAGGTAGCAGAGTGGATTGGGATGTCTGAATGTAAAGGAAACAAACGCCTTGGGAAAACATGCCTGGATTGAAATTGCATTAAATGTATATATCAATTTGAGAGGAATTTTCAAGTTTTATCATTTTTATGTAACTGAATTGCATTGTTATTAGTTTTATTCCTAGTAATGCTAGTAATGTTCATTGCTAGTATAGCTGGGATCATTTTCCTGTTATAATTTTCTTCCGGTGCTTAGGAAAGCAATTAAAAGAATAAACTGAGAAATACTATGCAGATACATCTCTAAAACAATAACCAAAATATAAAAGGAGAAACAATATTTATCATTTATGTAAGTTAAAAGTAAACACATGAAAATATATATTTTTCATGGATATATATATGTAAAATGTAAAAGTACAGGGGAAATTGTTTGGAATGATACATACCAAATTGGCTTCAGTGGTTGTTTCTGGGTATGGGGATAAGTTGTGTAGTTAAAGCGAACATTAGCTTAATCTCTATTGCATTAGAAAGAAAAAAAGGAAAGAGGGATGGAAGAAAGGAAGAGAGGGAAGGAGGGAAGGAGAAAAAAAGGAAGAAGTGAAAAACAAGACACAAAGCATTGTGACAATGTTAGCAGCTGCTAATTCTAGGTGATGGAACTGTAGGTATTTACATTTTCTTTGTAAGTTTTGGCTTCTCTCATCTCAGCTAACTCTCCTGTACTAACTTGGGTTTACACAACAAAATACAATAGAAACAACAGAAAATGTTGTTTAACATACTTCTGAAGGCTGGAAGTCCCAAGACCAAGATGCCAACGAGGCTGGTTTCTGGGGAGGCTTCTCTACCTGGCTTGCTGGTTTCAGCCTTCTTACTGTGTCCTCACATGGTCTTTCTTCTGTGCCCAAGGAGAGAGAAATTTCTTGTGTCTCTTTCTCTTCTATTAGGGACACTAGTTCTCACAGATTAGAGCCCTGACTTTTTTGTTTTTGTTTCTGTTTTCTTTTTTTTTTTTGAGCAGAGTCTCACTCTGTCACCCAGGCTGGAGTACAGTGGCATGATCTCGGCTGGCTGCAACCTCTGCTTCCTGGGTTCAAGCAATTCTCATTGCTTGAGGCCTCAGCCTCCTGTGGTAGCTGGGATTACAGGTGTGTGCTACCATGTCTGGCTAATTTTTGTAATTTTAGTAGAGACAGGGTTTTGGCATGTTGGCCAAGCTTGTCTCAAACTCCTGGCCTCAAGTGATTCACTTACCTCAGCCTCCCAAAGTGCCAGGATTATAGGCACAAGTCACTGCAACATCGCGGACGCTGCCTTTATAACTTTACTTTTTTTTTTTTTTTTTTTTTTTAATACAGAGTCTCAGCCTGTCAGCCAGGCTGGAGTGCATGGTGTGATCTCAGCTCACCCCAACCTCTGCCTCTTGGGCTCAAGCAATTCTCCTGTCTCAGCCTCCTGAGTAGCTGGATTACAGGCACCTGCCACCACGTCTGGCTAATTTTTATTATTTATTTATTTACTTTTAGGCAGAGTTTCACTCTTGTTGCCCAGGTTGGAATGCAATGGTGCGACCTCGGCTCACTGCAACCTCTGCCTCCCATGTTGAAGTGATTCTCCTGCCTCAGCCTCCCAAGTATCTGGGATTACAGGCACCCACCACCATGCCCAGCTAATTTTTTTTTTTTTTTGTATTTTTAATAGAGACGGGGTTTCACTATGTTGGTCAGGCTGTTCTCAAACTCCTGACCTCAGGTGATCCACCCACCTCAGCTTCCCAAAGTGCTGAGATTATAGGCTTCAGCCATCATGCCTGGCCTATTGTGTAACCTTAATGCCTCTTTAAAAGCCCTATCTCCAAATAGTCACACTCACGCTGGGGGTTCAGCACTTGTGAATGTGGGAATTTGGGGAGAACACAATTCAGTTCATAACATCCCCCTAATTTTTAAAAAATAAAAATGTTTTTAAGGAGTGAATGTCTTTTATGTTTCTCTGTGACCAGGTCCCGCTGACTAGATGGATTATACACTCGACCCCAGTGTGACAACCACCGACTACTACTACCCTGACAGCTTCTCAAGCCCCTGTGACGGGGAACCTATCCAGAGAAATGGCAAGTTGCTCCTTGCTGCCTTTTATTGCCTCCTGTTTATATTCAGTCTTCTGGGAAACAGCCTGGTCATCCTGGTCCTCGTGGTGTGCAAGAAGCTGAGGAGTATCACAGACGTATACCTCTTAAACCTGGCGCTGTCTGACCTGCTTTTTGTCTTCTCCTTCCCCTTTCAGACCTATTATCAGCTGGGTGAGTGGGTGTTTGGGACTGTAATGTGCAAGGTGGTGTCCGGCTTTTATTACATTGGCTTCTTCAGCAGCATGTTCTTCATCACCCTCATGAGTGTGGACAGGTACCTGGCCATTGTCCATGCCGTGTATGCCATAAAAGTGAGGACAATCAGGATGGGCACGGTCCTGAGCCTGGCAGTATGGCTAACCTCTGTCATGGCTACCATCCCACTGCTAGTGTTTTACCAAGTGGCCTCTGAAGACGGTGTTCTGCAGTGCGATTCATCTTACAATCAACAGACTCTGAAGTGGAAGATCTTCACCAACTTTGAAATGAACATCTTAGGCTTGTTGATCCCCTTCACCATCTTTACATTCTGCTACATTAAAATTCTGCACCAGCTGAAGAGGTGTCAAAACCACAACAAGACCAAAGCCACCAGGCTGGTGCTCATTGTGGTCACTGCATCTTTACTTTTCTGGGTCCCATTCAACATGGTTCTTTTCCTCACTTCCCTGCACAGCATGCGCCTCTTGGGTGGATGTGTCATGAGCCAGCAGCTGATTTATGCCACCCATGTCACAGAAATCATTTCCTTTACTCACTGCTGCGTGAACCCTGTTATCTACGCTTTCATGGGAGAGAAGTTCAAGAAACACCTCTCAGAAATATTTCAGAAAAGTTGCAGCCATATCTTCTTCTACCTAGGAAGACAGACACCCAGGGAGAGCTGTGAAAGGTTATCATCCTGCCAGCAGCATTCCTCCCATTCCTCCAGCATAGACTACATTTTGTGAGGATCAATGAAGACTAAATATAAAAACTTTTTCTTGAATGGCATGCTAGTAGCAGTGAGCAGAGGTGTGGGTGTGAAAGGTTTCCAAAAAAAAGTGCAGCATAGGGGCCCAAAGTGGCTCCAGCCGGATGTTGTGGCGCTTGCGAAGGCGAGGCCATGAGTTCAAGTCCAACCTCAGCAACCTTACAAGCTCTCGTTGATTGGCAAAAAAAAAAAAAAAGTGCAGCATGAAGGATGCCATATATGTTGTTGCCAACACTTGGAACACAACGACTAAAGACACAGTTGTGCATGCCCGGCACAACCTCGAGCCTGTGATTGCGTTTATTGTTGATGCTGAACAAGTGGTAACTTTGAAGGATTCTGTATGCCAAGCAAAAAAAAAAAGTCTGACCCCCTTACATATGCAAAAACATACCCCCAGAGCCTGTCAGTAGGCTGGAAGAAGAGGATACTGAAGCTTTTGACATCAATGCTGAGGCTCCAGTTGTTCATGCAGTGACTGATGGTGAAAAAGCTGAAGTGGTTCTGAATCAAGGTGATTGGGATTACAGTCACAATGAAGATGCTGCTGTTAACTGCAGAAAAAGTGCCTGTAGATGACAGGGAGACATATGCGATGGGCTCATGGAGGACTAGAGCAGCATGCATTCATAACAGGACAAGAAGTTATGTCGGCTTACAAAATCAGAGAGAGACTTCTAGACGAAAACCACTGTTGATGGGCAGATGCCTCTAGTGGAGACATTTAAAAGCAATCCAGCAGAATGCCTCATCCTCCCTGGAGGACCCACTTCCTGATCCCTCAACTGTGTCTGGTGCTTCTTCTCATGTAAGAAATTAAAAATAAAAATAAAATAAAATATATTGGTATGTAACTACAGGAAAAAAATAAAAACTATAGATTGGACAGTAACCTTTCAATCAAAACTCAGCATCATAAGTAGAGACTGAAAGCTTACCACTCGCTGTTGGATGAACAGCTGATACAGGTATTCTGCTGATGTTACTGCTGCTTAGTTACCATGAACACATTGTTTTTTCGCTATTAATGGTGTGTCATATTTTTTACTACTAAGTACTTATGTGAGAGTAAGTGTAAGAAAATGATTGCTTATCAGTAGTGTCAATGATTAACTTAATATCTGAATCACTTTAATTCAGAATCATTTCAGCTATTTCACCATTAGTCAATGAATGAATAACTGCAGCCTCATTATTTATGTCAAAAACCTCAATATCCACTTCTTTCAGCCTACTGCAGACTCTGTAAGTATATTTTTTGCATGGGTAAGGAGGTCAGGCATTTTTTTTTTTTTTTTGGCTTGGCATACAGAATTCTTCAAAGTCACCATTTGTTCAACATCATCCGTAGACACAACCACAGGGCAGAGGTTGTGCCAGGCATGCACAACTATCTCTTTAGTCATTGTGTTCCAAGTGTTGGCAACTACATATATGGCATACTTCAGATGAGTTCAGAGGCAGGAAAGATGACGGTGCAAACAATCACAAATATTCTATATGGGTGGCTGAGGCAGTGACGCATTTGCTTTCTGATGATTCAACATATACAGACTTTGTTGCATGCATAAATTTATTTAAAATTTTGGCTGGGCACAGTGGATCACCCCTATAATCCCAGCACTTTGGGAGGCTGAGGCGGGCAGATCACTTGAGGTCAGGAGTTTGAGACCAACCTCACCAATATGGTGAAACCTCCTCTCTACTAAAGATACAAAAATTAGCCTTTCTGCCTGTGGACACTGCCAAAAAAGTATTGTTAAAGTCTCTCTTCTTCCTGCCATCATGTCTAAGTCAGTCTCCTAAAGAGCCTGAACAGCTGAAGAAACTCTTCATTGGAGGATTGAACTTTGAAACAACTGATGAGAGCCTGAGGAGCCATTCTGAGCAATGGGGAACACTCAGGGACTGTGTGGTAATGAGAGACCCAAACACCAAGCATTCCAGGGGCTTTGGGTTCATCACATATGCCACTGTGGAGGAGGTGGATGCAGCCACAAATGCAAGGCCACACAAGGTGGATGCAAGAGTTGTGGAAACAAAGAGCTGTCTCAAGAGAAGATTCTTGAAAACCAGGTGTGAAAAAGATATTTGTTGGTGGCATTAAAGAAGACATGAAGAACATCACCTAAGAGATTATTTTGAACACTATGGAAAAATTGAAGTGATTGAAATCATGACTGCCAGAGGCAGTGGCAAGAAAAGGGGCTTTGCCTTTGTAACCTTTGATGACCATGACTCCGTGGATAAGACTGTCATTCAGAAATACCATACTGTGAATGGCCACAGCTGTGAAGTTAGGAAAGCCCTGTCAAAGCAAGAGATGGCTAGTGCTTCATCCAGCCAAAGAGGTCGAAGTGGTTCTGGAAACTTTGGTGGTGGTTGTGGAGGTGGTTTTGGTGGGAATGACAACTTTGGTCGTGGAGAAACTTTCAGTGGTCATGGTGGCTTTGGTGGCAGCTGTGGTGGTGGTGGATATGGTGGCAGTAGGGATGGCTACAAAGGATTTGGTAATGATGGAAGACATTTTGGAGGTGGTGGAAGCTACAATTATAACAATCAGTCTTGGCCGGGCGCGGTGGCTCAAGCCTGTAATCCCAGCACCTTGGGAGGCCGAGACGGGTGGATCACGAGGTCAAGAGATCGAGACCGTCCTGGTCAACATGGTGAAACCCCGTCTCTACTAAAGATACAAAAAATTAGCTGGGCATGGTGGCACGTGCCTGTAATCCCAGCTACTCAGGAGGCTGAGGCAGGAGAATTGCCTGAACCCAGGAGGCGGAGGTTGCAGTGAGCCGAGATCGCGCCATTGTACTCCAGCCTGGGTAACAAGAGTGAAACTCTGTCTCAAAAATAAATAAATAAATAAATAAAAATAAAAATAAATAAAAATAACAATCAGTCTTCAACTTTTGGACCATGCAGGGAGGAAACGTTGGAGGCAGAAGCTCTGGCCCCTGTGGTGCTGGAGGCCAATACTTCGCCCAACCACAAAACCAAGGCAGCTATGGCAGTTCTAGTAGCAGCAGTAGCTATAGCAGTGGCAGAAGATTTCAGTTAGGAAACAAAGCTTAGCAGGAGAGGAGAGCCAGAGAAGTGACAGGGAAGCTACAGGTTACAACAGATTTGTGTACTCAGCCAAGCACAGTGGTGGGGCCTAGCTGCTTCAAAGAAGACATGTTTTAGACAAATACTCATGTGTATGGGCAAAAAGCTCGAGGACTGTATTTGTGACTAATTGTATAAAGGTTATTTTAGTTTCTGTTCTGTGGAAAGTGTAAAGCATTCCAACAAAGGGTTTTAATGTAGTTTTTTTTTTGCACCCATGCTGGTGATTGCTAAATGTAATAGACTGATCGTGATACTGAATAAATGTCTTTTTTTAAATGTGCTGTGTAAAGTTAGTCTACTCTGAAGCCATCTTGGTAAATTTCCTCAACAGTATGAAGCTAGCATTTCTTCAGGGTGATACCAGGTTCTATTTGGAATTTATATACAACCTGCTGGGGTGAAGAAGCCATTGTCTTTAGAAACCTTGGTGTCATTGAACTAACTGATAGTTACCGTTGTGACCTGAAGTTCACCATTAAAAGGGATTACCCAAGCAAAATCATGGAATTCTTGGTTATAAAAATGCAATCCTGTACAATGTATGTAAATTAAATAATGGTACCAGATAAAATTATAGATGGGAATGAAGCTTGTGTATCATCCATTATCACGTGTAATCAATAAATGATTTAATTCTCTTGAAAAACTACAAATACAAATACAAAAATTAGCCAGGTGTGGTGGCTTGTGCCTGCAGTCCCAGCTACTTGGGAGGCTGAGGCAGGAGTCACTTGAACCCAGGAGGCAGATTTTGCAGTAAGCATAGATAATGCCCCTGTTATCCAGCCTGGGCAATAGAAAGACACTCTGTCTCAAAAAATAAATAAATAAAATAAAATTTATAAAACTACTGTGATTGTTAATACTGTCAACTTGATTGAATTGAAGGATCAAACTATTGATCCTGGATGTGTCTGTGAGGGTGTTTCCAAAGGAGATTAACATTTGAGTCAGTGGGCTGGGAAAGGCAGAAAGACCCTTAATCTGGGTGGGTACCATCTAACTAGCACAGCCAGAATAAAAGACAGGTAGAAGAAAGTGAAAAGAGAGACTGGCCTAGACTCCCAGCCTACATTTTTCTTCCATGCTAGATGCTTCCTGCCCTCTAATATTGGACTCCACATTCTTCAGTTTTGGAACTCAGACTGGTTCTCCTTGCTCCTCAGCCTGCAGAAGGCCTATTGTGGGACTTTGTGATTATGTGAGTTAATACTTAATAAATTCTATATATGTGTGTGTGCATATATATACATGAAGAACACACACACACACACATATATATATATATATATTTCATTAGTTCTGTCCCTCTAGAGAACCCTAACTAATACAAATTTTGGTATCAGGAGTGGTTCTAGAGGATCAGAATATTAAGGATGGAGTTCTTGCATTGGTTTGGGGGTTTCTAGAGTTGATTGCTTAATATGATTAGACCCCAAAAACGCTAAGGACTCTACTTCAATAGTGTGGAGAACACTCATAGTCCTTGGTGTGAATTGTTTAAAGACTTATGCAAAAATAAATGCATTTGACACTCCGAATTCATTACTCATACAAGGCAAGGAGTTTACCACCTCTATACATAATACCTTTGACCATATGTGGAGAACCAAGGAACATAATGAAGCTGGTTGGTTGCTCCTAAGTTCAGTGAGCAACCAACTGAAATGATGAGTTGAAAGAAAATGATGAATTCAGGGATTCTGTCTCCCAGCTTCAGAAGCAGATACTAAGCCTCAATCTGCTAAGATTGCCCTGAGTGATAGTCTTATCTCCTGCAGAGAAAGTGCTGAAATTGTGGAAAAGCAGACACAAGCTCTTATCGTGTGAGTGGCTGACCTGCAATGAAAGGTGCATGCACAGCCTCACCAGGTGTCTACTGTTAAAGTGAGGGCACTGACTGGAAAAGAGTGGGACCCTGCAACTTAGAATGGGACGTGTGGGAGGATGCCGATGAAACTGGAGACACTGAGGTCGTAAACTCAGATGAACCTGCTTTGCCAGAAGACACAGCTTCCCCATCCCTAGTAGCAGCAACATCCCTTCCCTGACCCAAGCCACCATGAGCCTTTCCACCTTTGTCTAAGGAGATAAACCGTATGCTGCCTGAAGCAACAGTGATGGCCTCCTTTGAGGCAGTTGCCAGGAGAAATAATGTTGATTCTCCTCAGGAACCACCCCCAACACCCTAGACCTATAACTAGACTGAATTCTTGGCGGGCCCCTAGAGGTTAGGTTGAGAGTGTGACCCATGAGGAGGTGCACTACACTCAAAAAGAACTGCTTGAGTTTTCTAATTTATATAAACAGCAATCTGGAGAACGGTCATGGAAATGGAAATCAAGGGTGTAGAACAATGGTGGAAAGAACACAGAGGTGGATCAGGCTGACTTTATTGACTTGGGCCCACTAAATAGGGACTCTGAATTTAATGTTGCAGCTCAGGGAGTTAAAAAAGCTTCTGATAGTTTATTTGCTTGGTTAGCTGAAATATGGATTAAAAGATGGCCCACTGTGAGCAAGTTGGAAATGCCTGATCTCCCTTGGTTTAATGCAGAGTAAGGGATCCAAAGGCTTAGGAAGATTGAGATGGTAGAGTGGGAGAGTCACTTTAGACCTACTCATCCCAGCTGGGAGGGTCCAGGAGATAATACCCTTAACCAATGTCTTTTAACCTTGGTAGTACCAAATGATGTATGTCAGACTAGCCTTGCTATTGTGGAAAGAGAAAAAGCTAGACAAAAACTTTAAATACATGTGTATCCAATTACTTGAAAGTTAATGGATAATTATGAGATCTTGGAAAAGACATAAATCCAGTATTTGGGTCTGTTTTTCCCCTGAAGATATTGCCAACTTCAGATAAAGCTTCTGCAAGCCTGAGAATCTCAGTAGCATTTTTTATTGACTCATAGGGGTAGGAGATTAAAGTTGGACCTCAGTACTTTCCAAAAGTGGATGCTGGCAAATCTCTTCTGTCTTAGGTTGGGACCCTTAGAGCTATACCTTAAGATTAGTGTAAATCACAGCTTTTGGAGGAACTGGCACCTAACTCCCAGTTTTCTCGATCCTTAGAAATGGATTTGAGGCAATCTCAGGCTGCTGTCTTTCCCCCAGGAACCAGACAGAATCAAACACTAATCCCCTCTAGAGGAAGATAATACCATTCTATACCTCAGTCATTACTACAGTTTTCTAATTACTTTTGAAAATTTTTTATTGTGTTTTTGGCACACAATAAAAATAGCCAGGCACATGGAGAGACAGGACACCACAAACAAGAAAGACTAGAAGCAAAAAACAGTAGGGGCAGAACTACAGGAGCAACAGATACAGATGGGCAAAATTAAAATTTAAAAACAACTATGCTGAGGAGGAATGAACTGGCCCAAGTCGGATATGAAGGAGGTCAAAGTTCTCATGCTCAGTAGCTGGATCACACCTGTGAATGGCCACTCATCACACTCTAGCCAAGGCAACATAGCAGGCTCTTATCTCAAAAACCAACCAACCAACAAAACCCCCCCAAACAAAACAAAATAAGTAACTATGCTTTCTCTGTTTACCGAGATAAAGAAAAAACCTGGCCAGGTGCAGTGGCTCACTCCTGTAATCCCAGCACTTTGGGAGGCCAAGGCAGAGGATCACCTGACATCAGGAGTTTCAGACCAGCCTGGCCAATATGGTGAAACCGCATCTCAACTAAAAATTTAAAAATTAACTGGGCATGGTGTCATGCACCTGTAATCCCAGCTACTCAGGAGGCTGACACAGGAGAATCACTTGAATCCAAAAGGTAGAGGCTGCAGTGAGCCGAGATCGCACCACTGCACTCCAGCCTGGGCGACAGGGCAAGACTCCAACCCCCTCCTCCCCCAAAAGAAAGAAAAGAAAAAGGAAAATCTTGATAATTTGGCAGAGAACTGGAAATCAAAAATTTTTAAAAGCACATATTTGAAGGTCACTAAGTAGAAAAATCTCAAAATAAAAAATAAAATGATTAAAATTAACAACTCTGTGGATGAGATTTTCCATAGAGTGGGCATAGCCAGATAATTAGTGAACTGAATGATAGGCAAGAAGAAATACCATGAATAAAGCATGGAGGGACAAAAGAAGAAAAATAAAAATACAATAGAGAGGATAAGAGGCATACAGCAGAAGATGATAGATCTAACATGTCTTTAAGAGCTTCAAAAGGAGAACAGAGAAAGAATGAAGCAGAATCAGTATTAGGAAATATAACGACTGAGCATGTTCCTACACTGAGGAAAGACATCAAGAGACAAACTCAAGAAGTCCTACAATCCCAAGCAGAATTTTAAAAGCCCAACAATAGGCATACCAAAAACTGGTAGAAAACAAATGTTTTTCAGATTAAGAAAGTAAAATTTTAAATCAGATTTTAAAAAAGACACTGTCTCCAAGCAAGCAGCAATTAAAGTGAATCAGACTTCTCAATAAAAATAGTAAAAGCCAGTAAGAAAGGAATAATACCTTTAAAGAACAAAAAGAAAATTACTGCCAAACTAGAATTTCACATCCAGTGAAGATATTCTTCAAGAATAATGGTGACATAAAACATTTCAGAATTTGCCGGGCGCAGTGGCTCACGCCTGTAATCCCAGCACTTTGGGAGGCCGAGGCGGGCGGATCACGAGGTCAAGAGATCAAGACCATCTTGGCCAACATGGTGAAACCCCATCTCTACTAAAAATACAAAAATTAGCTGGGCATGGTGGCGCACGCTTGTAGTCCCAGCTACTCGGAAGGCTGGGGCAGAAGAATTGCTTGAACCCTGGAGGCGGAGGTTATAGTGAGCCAAGATCCCGAGACTGCACTCCAGCCTGTCGCCTGGCGACAGGGCGAGACTCTGTCAAAAAAAAAAAAAAAAATTCAGAATTTATTTTTTAAATGCAAAGTACCAAGTAGAGACAAGACATAAAAATGAAAATAAAATTTTCAAATAATAAAAAATCTTAATGACTTTAGTACAAGGAAATAATATGTCATAAATGAGATCCAAAAACACAAACCGTAAGTGAAATTTGGCTGCACCCTGTCTTTTGGTTAATAGAAGTTAACCAAATAAGTTAATGATTTCTGTTAACCAAAAGACAGAGTGGTAGAAGCTATGATGTTCAGAAATAAAGAACGTATTAGTCCAGCTGCTGGGAGAGCCACCAGCAGGCATTGCTGAGCTCGCGGTCCCTTTGGGGACTGCCTCACTGCCACCTTCACAGCGTGGCCTGCATCCCATAGCCAGTGGAAGGTATAAAGTCCCAGCTCCTCACTGCAGCTTGGAATTGCTTCCAAGGATAGAGTCTGCTGAAGTTTCTGCTGAGACTACAGTGTAGCTCTCCCTCTGCTCAATCCTGCTGTCCTCCTTTCCCTTTCTTTCCCAGGTGTTGATTGCAAAAGCACTTTAAAATAAACTTCCTGCTCACTAGTCTCCATCTCAGAATCTCTTTCTTTGGATAACCAGCCTGTCACAGACAAAAGTAGACAAGCAGACGCAGACCTTGGAATGGGAGAAGTGAGAGAGAGAGAGGAGAGAGAAAGGAGAGAGAGAGAGTGGCGGGGGTGGGGGTGAGGAGAGGGAGAGAGAGAGAGAGAGAGAGAGAGAGAGAGAGAGAGAGAGAGAGAGAGAGAGAAGAAAACAGGAGGGGGATTGATTTGTAGTCAGGAGTCATTTGTTCTTGATTATAGCATTCAACCTGCAAATTACATTCACCTCTTGGTAACAAAGAGGCAACTTGCCTTTTCTCTGAGCCATTTCACTCAGATGGAATTATTCCTGCACAATCCTTATCTATATGTCTGCCAGCAATTGTCCCCTTTTGTTTCCCATAATAATATGTAAACTCTCTCTTAAGAAGAATAACTGAAGAATGTCTTTAGTTCAGTTGCATAGCCATATATAATAGAGAACCTCTGGCTTTTCAATGGACTTGATATATTCTGTAAAACGATTAAGATCTCACATTATATAACTTGTCTTTGATGATCCCAAAGGCATTTGAGAATCTAACCTGGCAGTGTCTCATGGTTACTGATTTTCTCTAGATAGTATTAAAATTTATAGGTTTGTTAAGTCTGTCCTAACCCTGGGTGTTCATCCTGAAATTAATTTATTTGAATAAAGTTTTGACACATTTTTCTCTCTATGCCATTCTGTAGTCTCCAAATGAGCAATACAGGAAGATTCCTTTTGCTCATCCATAGTTTCTGAATTGTCAGCAATAAAAATGTATTACTTTTTAAAAGAAAGTTATAAAATTCTCACAAAGAATTAAAAGTAAAATATAGGGTGTTTAGCAGGAGCTTTAAGATAACAGCTCCCCTTGACCCCCCTGTGGATGTTGTGCATGCAGTGGGCATGCATTACAATGGCGGAAACTCATGTTTTGGCAATCCACTCTTTTAAAGAAACTGCTAGCAAACCTGACCAATCTTTGCCCTGGAGGGAGACCTTATTTCTATGACAGCAGGGAAATCTATCTTCACTCCAAAAAGGGACAGTATCTTACAAGATATTTTGCTGTACAAAGAGCTGAGAATAGTTGGTCCAGAACAAAAGCTGTCTATGCCTTTGCTCAGATGGGTAGAAATACGAGAGACTCATTGAGACTTGATTCCCAGGAGGCATGAATGTCTAAACTAAATAAAGACCTTCTACATACCGATATGAAAAAGAGAGATAATCAGTGGAAGGATTGGCAGGGAATATCAGCAGACAATTTTTGAAAGAAGATGTCTAAATGGTCAAAAAGTGAATGAATATGTGCTCAACTTCACTAATAACCAGGGAAATACATATTAAAGTCATGATAAAATATCACTATAAACCTACCAGAATGGCTAAAATTTAAAAGACTGACAATATTAAGTGTTGGAAAGGATATAAAAGAAGGGAACACTCACACACTGCTGGTGAGACTATAAAATGATCCAACCACTTTGGAAAACTGTTTGGCATTATCTACAAAAGTTGAAGATACATACAACCTATGACCTACAAATTCCAATCTTAGGTATAAATCCAATGAAAATGCATGCATGTGTGCACCAAGAATGCTTAAAGGAACATGATTCATAACAGCTCTTTTGTGGTTGAATTGTTCCCCCCCAAAAAATAAAGAAAATATGGTGAAGTCTTATTCCCTGGTATTTCAGAATATGACCTTATTTGGAAATAGGATCTTTGCAAATCTAACCAAGTTAAGATGAGGCCATTAGGGTAGACCCTAGTCCAATACAACTAGTGTTCTTACAAAAGGTGAAAATGTGGATACAGGCACACACAAGGGAAGATGATGTAAAGACACACAGGCAGAATACACGTAACAAGGATGGCAGAGATTTGAGTTATGCAGTTGCCTGCAAAAGAACATCAAGCATTGCCAGCAAACCACCAGAAACTAGGAAGAGTCAAGGAAGGATTCCGCTACAGGCTTCAGAAGGAGCGTAGTCCTGCTAATACCTTGATTTCAGACTTCTACCCTCTAGAACTTTGAAACAATACATTTCTATTGTTCTAAGTCACCTGATATGTAGCACTTTGTTTCAGCAATCATGGAAACAAAGGTAAGCCCCAAACTGAAAATAGTATCTATCAATATCCCATCAATAGTAGGAATGCTAACTTCAATCAGAAATAACAATTGCTGAAATAACATAGAAATAGCTATTTAAAAATTGCAGTTATGGCCTGGGAATGGTAGCTCATGCCCATAATCCTAGCACTTTGGCAGGTCAAAGCAGGAGGATAACTTGGGGCCAGGAATTTGAGACCAGCCTGGGCAATATAATGAAACCCTGTCTCTAGAAAATAAAAAATAGGCTGCGCGCAGTGGCTCACACCTGTAATCCCAGCACTTTGGGAGGTCAAGGCAGGTGGATCACTTGAGGTCAGGAGTTCGAGACCAGCCTGGCCAAGATGGCAAAATCCATCTCTACTAAAAATACAAAAATTAGCCAAACATGGTGGTGTATGTACCTGTAATCCCAGCTACTCAGGAGGCAGAGGTAGGAGAATTGCTTGAACCCAGGAAGCAAAGGCTGCAATGAGTTGAGATGACACCACTGCACTCCAGCCTGGGTGACAGAGCAAGACTCCATCTCAAAAAAAAATAAATAAAAAATAAACAATTGCACCTACACAAAAAAAATCATGAACGCATCCGACAAATAAGACGTTTACCATAAGAAGGCAGACACAAAAAGAAACACATTATATGATTTCACTTATATGAAGTTTAAAAAGTGGGCAACTAAGCTATAATGCTTAAAAATATATGCTTAGGAGGTGATGAATTATAAAGAAAAGCAAGGACAAGATCACTGCAGAAGTCAGGACACTGGGTGTTTGGGTGGGAGTAGGTGGGGCAGCGAAAGCATGAGGTAGTAGCTGAAACAGGGAACTGGGGGCTTCTGGGATGCTGGCAATATTATGTTTCTTGATCTGGGTAGTGGCTACACAGGTGTTAACTGGGAAATATGCTGTTATTTTGTGCTTTTCTGAATGTGTGCATATTTCACAATTTTAAGTTTTATACAACTATTGTTTAAGTCACGTAAGAAGATCTTACAAAAAAGATTATGTTGTTATTTTTATTCAACAGCGTCATTACAGAGTCAATGGCTTAAAGTCATTCCATGAAAACTAATGCCCAAGCATGTTTTTAGATGCTGCACTCTTGAACTGAAATTTGATCCCATTAGATATGGCATGAAGAAGTGACTTCTTAGGCTAGGGAAGTGTAATTTGCAAAACATCACAAGAAAAAGATTGACTTCTTTCATGACACCATAAGGAGCTTTGCTGACCTGCTTTCCAATGAAACTGGTGAAAATGACAAAGAAAAGTAGTCATTTAAAGTCTTTGGAAATGGTTCCAATTATAAAGAACAAATGAAGAAACATCTATTCAAAAAAACCCGTGAAAGAAAGCAAAAGAAAGCAAAAGTCTATGGTAGCTGAGACCCCTCCACCCCAGCTCAGTATGGTGGAGACTCCACTCGACTGCTACAGCTAAAACAGTACAGGTCTCCTTCTCTCCACAGCTTCTGAAACCACCTTTGCAAAATTATGACTGAGACAGTAAAAGAGATCTAACCTAACTGACTTTATCTTGCTTTTAACCTTGAAGCTGTCTTTGTTCCTTCCTGGGCGTAGGCTGAACTAATTTGGGGAGAAAGTTAGTTTATAGCTAGGTGTAAAACAAAGATGATAACAGTCCTTTCCCAAAACAGAACTCTTTCTTGCCTGTGGACTAGACTGCCTTTGTAGGACTAACAAATTACCCACAAGATAAGAAATTACGGTTTAGGAGTGACGCAGCTGGAGTCTGGAAGATCAGGCTGTAAAACCTAGTTAATAAACTCTAGCACAGAGAGACTGCTTTCTGGGTAATCACCAAACTTCACATACATATGATGAGTCCCTTACTGAGCACATTCCTTTCCCTTTTTAGGGAGCACACTAAGATAAGAAAGCTGGAAGTTTGCATGAGGGTTGGGGGATGCCTGCAGCTGCAAGGACGTACCTAGGTACCTAGGACCAGGCATAGAAACTCCCCCTCCTCTTTTTAACACATTCACAGTGGGAAGGAGACAAGCAGCATGGAGTAGCCCAAGCTAAGAACCCACCTGCATGATAAAAGAGTGGCATGGCGGTTGCCAGAGATTCTGCTCATGCAGATGGCACACCTGATCCTAACCAGTCTTTCATGCCCTAAATAGATAAGATACCCGCTCCTCACTAGCTCATTTATAAAACCCCTTACATTTTACTGCAGTATGGCAACCCATATGTGACCCCTATCTGTAGCAAAGAGCTGTTCTTTTCCTTTTGCCTATTAAATTTTCGCTCTAACCTCAGCCTATGTGTGTGTCCGTGTTCTTGATCTCCATGACCGAGCCAAAGAACCTCGGTGTTATCCCAGACAACAAGGCTGCTTCAGAAAGAGAAAGGGAAAAAGGTAGCTGATAGGAGCTTTTCAGGGAGCAGAATAAACATCAAACACTGACCTCAGAAACTATTCTTTAAAAGGAAATACAATTTCATTGGCTTACACTGTAAAGCAATTTATGCCCCAGGGCATTGTTGAAAACAGTAGAGCAATCGGCAGGCAATTAGTGAACATTAACACCTAGGTGTGGTCAGAGAAAGGGAAATGACCTTTTCTAATACCACTGTCACTGAGGATAAGTGTAGGCAGACCCAAAACTGTGTCTTTCTGAGGAGCAACATCAGAGACTTCATTAACGCTGTGGGGATTAGGGGAGAGTGTTTAAACTTTACTGAGATAATCCAGAGAGCAAATAAACAGATAAACCAATAACAATAGGAAGCTCCTGGGGGTGGAGAAACTGGTGCCCAGAATTCATATAATACATAATCTGAGAGGTAAAATTTCCAACAAAAAATAACAAGGTATACAAAGAAACAGTAGGGTGTGATCATATGCCACATTAAAAAACAAAAACAGGCAACATAAATGGCCTATAAGAGCAACCAGATGTCAGATCCAAATTCAGAACCGTTCAAAGTAACTATTATAAATATGTTCACAGAACTGAAGGAAAACATGATTAAAGAAGAAAAGCATGATGACAATTTTGCATCAAGTAAAGATTCAATAAAAAGAAATTATTTTGAAAACAACAAAATGAAAATTCTGGAGTTTGAAAATATGGTAACAAATAAAAATTCACTATCGGGACTCAATAATATATTTGAATTGACAGAAGAAAGAATTAGCAAACTTGAAGGTAGATTGATAAATATCATGCGAGCCAAAAAATAGAAAAAAGCAGGAAGATAAATGAACAGAATCTCAGAGGAACATGGGATAGAGTTAAGTTTGCCAACATATATGTAATAGGAGTACAAGAGTGGAAGAGAGAAAGAAGAAAAAAATGAAGATATCATGGCTGGAAACTTCCCAAATTTATACACAATAACCTATAAACCCAGAAATCTTAACATAAGTAGGATAAATGAAAAGAGATCCAAAAACAGAAAAATCATAGTAAAAGTGCTGAAAGTCAAAAACAAGAGGAAATTTGTTTTTTGAGACAGGGTCTCCCTCTGTCACCCAGGCTGCAGTCCAGTGGTGCAATCTTGGCTCACTGCAACCTCTACCTCGGGTTCAAGTGATCTTCCTGCCTCAGCCTCTCAAGTAATCAATCCCTCCTGGGATTACAGGCACATGCCACCATGCCCAGCTAATTTTTGTATTTTTAGTAGAAACCACATTTTGCCATGTTGCTCAGGCTGGTCTTGAACTCCTGGGCTCAAGTGATCTACCCACCTCAGCCTCCCAAAGTGCTGGGATTACAGGCTTGAGCCACCGTGCCCTGCAGTTCTTCAGGTTTTAAACCCAAGTGATTCCAGACAGGAATTTAAATCCACATCAAAAAACGAAGAGCACTGGTAGGACTTCCATCTGATACCAACAAAATTAGAGTAAGGTGACAGAAGTGTGAGGAGAAAAGGGAGGTGACAGAATTTAGAACGCCTAAAATTCTTAATTTAGTCCTGGGTCCTCTCCTGTATTCCAAGATCGCATCAAATGCTGCTGTGTGGGAGTTGGTATCTCACTGGCTCTAGCATATGCAGACCTCTTGTCTTCACGAGTTCCTTCTCCCCTCCACAGGGGGCATTCTCATTGAAGATTGGAAAAATCATTTCTACTGCCCATTTCTTTAAGATGCTTCCCATATAAGTTTGGAGTTGTATAAAACAAAACTCAGAAAGATTTGGAGGGTCTCTCTATTTTTCTGCTCAGCAACATGCCCATGATGCAGCATAGAAGTATAAAGGGTGAGGGTGGAGGTGGAGGAAAATAAATAAATAAAGATAAAGGGTGAATTTCACTGTGTGCAAATTATAACTTAATTTTAAAATGCAATCCTCCTTACAAATGGCTTGACATTGGGAGTTTGAGGCCAGCCCGACCAACATGGTAAAACCCTGTCTTTACCAGAAAAAAAATACAAAAATTAGCCAGGTGTGGTGGTGTGAGAGTGGTGACAGAGTGGGCATCAGAGTGAGAACCTGTCTCAAAAAAATAAATAAATAGAAACAAAAATAAGTAAATAAAATACAATCCTCCTCTAGAAACAAAAACAACCATAAAAACTCTTCAACATGGAATATAAAACCCTATAAAAATATATATTCCTGTCCAGCTTTCCTGTCCACCATTCCTCCTCACGTTACCTGACTCCTCTCCTCTCATTACTTGCATTTCTTATGACATTCCAGCCACTCTGGCTTTTCTTTAACCCTGAGAGATCTCCATTATTTATTCAAATAAGTCTTCCTTTCTGTTCTCTCTCTCTCTCTCCACTTGAACTTTAGTTATGTAGGTATTAACACTCTTATGCTCTCAAATAATAAACAGAGAGGCTCTCTTAGAAAAAGATATTTATTCAGGAATGGAGCATCGCAATAGAAATACATGTGCCATAGTAAACTATGTGCATGTGCATATTCAGGGAGGTAAAGAAAGACAAAGGTTTTTAAAGGAAATAGCAGGATTACAGAATTGTTTTGAGATAATTATCCTTGGCTACAATAACCAATAACAAGGTGATGCTAGTTTGAGGTTAAACAGGCAGTTGCTGGGCAGATATACTCAAAGACAGTTTTTTTGTGTGAAGTTATGATGGCCTTGGTACAAGCTTGTGGCTTTTGCACAATCTTTTGTAATAGTTCTTATTAGTAGGCATTTATGCATGAGAACTCTCCCTTCATAGACTTCCCTGGCTCTGTTTGTCAGGGTTGTTTTTTCTAACCCTTTTCTAAGCAACTGCATTTCGATTCTGACAACTTTCACATTTTATCTTTTGATCAAGATCGTTCTTCAAAACCATCATTGATCAATTATCCTGTAGTTAGGTTTTGATTGTCCCTTGATCCTGGAATGAACCTGTCCTGGTTTGGACTGGTTTAGTGCAGTGAGCCAAGATCATGCCACTGCACTCCAGCCTGGGTGTCAGAGTGAGACTCCATCTCACAAAATAAATAAATATATAAAATAATAGCAAACTGAATTCAACAACACATTAAAAAGATTATTCACCAGGATTAAGTGGTATTTATTCCAAGGACGCAAGAATGTTTCAATGTATGCAAATAAATAAATGTGATACACCTAATTTACAAAACCAAGAACAAAAATAATATGATCATTTCAATAGATGCTGAAAAAGCATTTGCTAGAATTCAACATCCCTTTATGATAAAAACCCTCAGCAAACTGGGTATAGAAGGAACATACCTGCAACTAAAGAAGACAACCGTATATGACAAGTCCTCAGTCAACATTGTACTGAATAGGAAAAACTGAAAGCCTGTTCTTTAAAATCTGGAGCAGGACAAGGATGCCCACTTTTACCACTTTTATTCAATGCAATACTTGAAGTCCTGGCCAGAGCAATCAGGAGAGAGAAATAAAAGGCATCCAAATTGGAAAGGAAGAAGTCAAATTAGCCTTGTACTCAGAGGGCATGATCTTATATTTAGAAAAACACAGACTCCAAAAATTGTTAGAACTAATACATGATTTCAGTAAAGTTGCAAGATACAAAATCAGCATGCAATATGAGGTGGGGTGCTGAAGTCCCTACAATTCCTGTATTGCAGCCTATTTCTCCTTTTAGATCTATTAATATTTGCTTTACATACATAGGTGCTCCAGTGTTGGGTGCATAGATATTTATTTATAATTGTTATATTCTCTTGCTGAATTTACCTCACCATCATTACAGCATTTACATACGGCAACAGCAAAATCTGAACAACAACAACAAAAAAAAAAAAAACAAGAAAGCAATTCCATTTGTAATAGCTACAAGGAATAAAAACTACTTACAAATCAATTTAACCAAGAAATTGAAAGAAAATTGTTGCTCAGCATTGCTTTGTTGATTTGGCATCTTTTGCAGTCTCACACAAATTTTAGCGTTGTTTTTCCCATTTTTGTGAAGAATATCACTGGTATTTTGATAGGGGTAGCATTGATTCTGTGAATTTTCTTCTACATAAAACGATGATAAGGCCGGGCACGGTGGCTCACACCTATAATCCTAGCACTTTGGGAGGCCAAGGCGGGCGGATCACGAGGTCAAGAGATCCAGACCATCCTGGTCAACAAGGTGAAACCCCATCTCTACTAAAAATACAAAAATTAGCTGGGCATGGTGGCGCGTGCCTGTAATACCAGCTACTCGGGAGGCTGAGGCAGGAGAATTGCTTGAACCCAGGAGGCGGAGGTTGCAGTGAGCCGAGATTGCGCCATTGCACTCCAGTCTGGGTAGCAAGAGTGAAACTCGGTCTCAAAAAAGAAAAAGAAAAAAATTATAAAATGCTGATGAAAGAAATTGAAGAAGACACAAAAAAAGGATATTCCATGCTCAAGAATTGGAGGAAGTATTATTATTGTTAAAATGACAATACTACTCAAAACGATTTATAGATTCAATTCAATGCTGTCTATATCAAAATACCAGTGATTTTCTTTTTTTACAGAAATAGAAAAAAAAAATTGTGAAAATTTGTATGGAACCACAAAAAAATGCTGAATAGCCAAAGCAATCCTGAGCAAAAAGAATGAGGCCGAAGGCATCACACTATCTGACTTTAAAATATACGACAACACTATATCAGCATGGTACTGGCATAAAAACACAGACCAATGGAAAAGAATAGAGAACTCAGATATAAATCCACACATTTACAGCCAACTCATTTCATCCAATGGGAAAAGGAGAGTCTCTTCAATAAATGGTGCTAGGAAAACTCAAAGTGCAGAACAGTGTAACTAGATCCCTGTCTCTCACCATATACTGTAATCAACTCTAGATAGTTAAAGACTTAAATATAAGGCGTGAAATTATAAGCCACTAAAGGGAAACATAGGAGCAACACTTAAGGACATTTGTGTAGGAAAAGATTTTATAGCTAAGACCTCAAAAGCACTGGCCACAAAAACAAAAACAGGTAATTGGAACTATATTAAACTAAAACGTTTCTGCACAGCAAAGAAAACAATCAACAAACTGAAGTGACAACCCAGAGAATGGGAGGAAATATATGTGAACTACTCCTCAGACAAAGAATGAATAACCAGAATATATAAGGAGCTCAAACAATAGGAAAAAAGCAAATAATTACATATTAAAATGGGCAATAATCCTAGCACTTTGGGAGTCTGAAGCGGAGGGATCATTCGTGCCCAGGATTTCAAGGTTACAGTGAGCTGTGATCATACCACCGCACTCCAGCATGGGCTACAAAATGAGACCATGTCTCTCACAAAAGGGGGAGAAAGGTGAAAGATCTGAATAGACATTTCTCAAAAGAAGACGTACAAATGGCTCAGAAGAATATTTTTAAAATGCTGAGCATCACTAGTCGTAAGAGATAGGCACATCAAAACTACGATGAGGCACAGTGGCTCATGCCTGTAATCCCAGCACTTTGGGAGGCTGAGGCGGGCAGATCATTTGATGTCAGGGGTTCAAGATCAGCATGGCCAACGTGGGAAAAAACCCTTCTCTACTAAAATTACAAAAATTACCCAGGCGTGGTGGCATGCACCTGTAATCCCAGCTATTTGGGAGGTGGAGGCAGGAGAATTGCTTGAACCCAGGAGACAGAGGTTGTAGTAAGCCGAGATCATGCCACTGTACTCCAGGCTTGGCAGCAAAGCAAGCCAAAAAAGAAAAGCAAGAAAGGAAAGAAAGGAAAGGAAAGGAAAGGAAAGGAAAGGAAGGAAGGAAGGAAGGGAGGGAGGGAGGGAGGGAGGGAGGGAGGGAGGGAGAGAGAAGAAAGAATAGACAAAATATGTACAATGAGATATTACCTCACCACAGTTAAAATGGCTTTTATCAAAAAAGAGCTTTTTCACAACGGGTATGCTGCCAGAACACAGGTGTCATGAAAACTACCCCTAGGGGTCTATTGGGGGGAATGGGGAGGGAGAGCGGGGGCGAGGGGAGCTGGGAAGGGATAGCCTGGGGAGAAATGCCAAATGTGGGTGAAGGGGAGGAAGGCAGCAAAACACACCGCCATATGTGTACCTATGCAACTATCTTGCACGTTCTGCACATGTACCCCAAAACCTAAAATGCAATTTAAAAAAATGAAAAACATCTAATAACAAAATATTTGTAAAAACAACTATGGTCACTGAGAAAACGGGAACAAATGAGATGAGAAATGCCATTTCTTAGAGTTTTGGCAATTCCAAGATTGTGACACAGAGTCCAGAAATCTTTACCAGTTCAGACAAATGTTGAAGTGTGAGATGTCAAAGTGGCCAGAAATTCTAGGGCACATTATATGAGAGAAGGAATTTATACTAGAAAGAAATTACAGTAGGAAGTTTTGGTCTTTGACTAAACACTGATCTACACATTTGTAAGGTAGAAACCCACAAAAAGAACAACTTCCAAAGAATAAACAATAATCAGATGGTTGTAGATGTGTAGTGTTATTTCTGGGGTCTCTTCTGTATCATTGATCTACATGTCTGTTTTGGTACCAGTACCATGCTGTATTGGTTACTGTAGACTTGTAGTACGGTTTGAAGTCAGGTAGCATGATGCCTCCAGTTTTGTTCTTTTTGCTTAGTATTGTCTTGGCTATATGGGGTCTTCTTTAATTCCATATGAAATTTAAAGAAGTTTTTTTTTAATTTTATGCAGAATGTCAATAGTAGTTTGATAGGAATAACACTGAATCTATAAATTACTTTGGGCAGTATGGCTCTTTTCAGGATATTGATTTTTCCTACCCATGAGCATGGAATGTTTTTCCATTTGTTTGTATCCTCTTTTATTTCCTTGGGTCGTGGTTGGTAGCTGTTGAAAAAGTCCTTCACATTTCTTGTTAGCTATATTCCTAGGTATTTTACTCTCTTTGTAGCAATCGTGAATGGGAGTTGATTATAATTTGGCTCTCTACTTGTCTATTGGTGTAAAGAAATGCTTGTGATTTTTGCACATTGATTTTGTATCCTGAGACTTGGCTGAAGTTGTTTACCTGCTTAAAGGAATTTGGAGCTGAGATGATGGAGTTTTCGAAATATAAATTCATGTCATCTACAAACAGAAAAAAAGAAAGAAAGAAAGAAAGAAAAATACCCCTAAAAGCCAAAATGGAAAGGAAAAGATTCATCAACATTGCTGTCATTGGACATGTAGATTCGGGCAAGTCTACCACTACTGGCCATCTGATCTACAAATGCGGGGGCATCAACAGAAGAACGATTGAAAAATTTGAGAAGGAAGATGCTGACATGGGAAAGGGCTCCTTCAAGTATGCCTGGGTCTTGGAAAACTGAAAGCCAAGTGTGAACATGGTATCACCATTGATATCTCCTTGTGGAAATTTGAGACCAGCAAGTACTACATGACTATCATCGATGCCCCAGGACACAGAGACTTCATCAAAAACATGATTACAGGGACATCTCAGGCTGACTGCACTGTCCTGATTGTCGCTGCTGGTGTTGGTGAATTTGAAGCTGGTATCTCCAAGAATGGGCAGATCTGAGAGCATGCCCTCCTGGCTTACACACTGGGTGTGAAACAACTAATTGTTGGTGTTGACAGAATGGATTCCATTGAGCCACCCAACAGCCAGAAGATATATGAGGAAATCGCTAAGGAAGTCAGCACTCACATTAAGGAAACTGGCTATAATTCCAACACAGCAGCGTTTGTATCCATTTCCGGTTGCAATGATGACAGCACGGTGGAGCTAAGTGCTAACAGGCCTTGGTTCAAAGGGTGGAAAATCACCCATAAGGATGGCAACGCCAGTGGAACCCACTGCTTGGGGCTCTGGACTGCATCCTACCACCCACTCGTCCATCTGACAAGCCCTTGCACCTGCCTCTCCAGGATGTCTACAGAATTGGTGGTATCGGTACTGTTCCTGTTGGCTGAGTGGAGACTGGTGTTTTCAAACCTGGTATGGTGGTCACCTCTGCTCCAGTCAACATTACAACAGAAGTAAAATCTGCTGAAATGCACCATGAAGCTTTGAGCGAAGCTCTTCCTGGGGACAATTTGGGCTTCGATGTCAAGAATGTGTCTGTCAAGGATGTTCATCGTGGCAACATTGCTGGTGACAGCAAGAACAACCCACCAATGGAAGCAGCTGGCTTCACTGCTCAGGTGATTATCCTGAGTGATCCAGGCCAAATCAGTGCTGGCTATGCCCCTGTACTGGATTGCCACACAGCTCACATTGCATGCAAGTTTGCTGAGCAGAAGGAAAAGATTGATCGCCGTTCTGGTAAAAAGCTGGAAGATGGCCCTAAATTCTTGAAATATGGTGATGCTGCCATCGTTGATATGGTTCCTGGCAAGCTCATGTGTGTTGAGAGCTTCTTGACTATACACCTCTGGGTCGCTTTGCTGTTCGTGATGGGAGACAGTTGTGGACAAGAAAGCTGCTGGAGCTGGCAATGTCACCAAGTCTGCCCAGAAAGCTTAGAAGGCTAAATGAATATTATCTCTAATACCTGTCACCCCAGTCTTAATCAGTGGTGGAGGAAGAACAGTCTCAGAACTGTTTGTTTGAATTGACCATTTAAGTTTAGCAGTAAAGACTGGTTAATGATAGGAATGCATTGTAAAACCCTCAGAAGGAAAGGAGAATGTTTTGTGGACCACTTTGGTTTTCTTTTATGCATGTGGCAGTTTTAAGTTACTAGTTTTTAAAAACAGTACTTCTTTTTTTTTATTTTATAAAGACAAGGTTTCACCATGTTGGCCAGGCTGGTCTTGAACTCCTGGCCTCAGGTGATCCGCCCACCTTGGCCTCCCAAAGTGCTGAGATTACAGGCATGAGCCACCACGCCCAGCCGAAATCAGTACTTCTTAATGGAAACAACTTGACAAAAATCTGTCACAGAATTTTGAGACCCATTAAAAAGTTTAATAAGAAAAAAAGAAAGGAAATAACAGATATTGGCATGGATGAGGAGAAAGAGGAACCCTCATACACTGTTGATGGGAAGGTAAATTAGTCCAGCCATTATGAAAAATGGTGTGGAGTTTCCTCAAAAAGCTAAAAAATAGGCCGAGTGCAGTGGCTCACACCTGTAATCTCAGCACCTTGCAAGGCTGAGACTGGTGGATCACCTGAGGTCAGGAGTTTGAGACCAGCCTGGCCAATATGGTGAAACTCCATCTCTATAAAAAATATAAAAAAATAGCCAGGCATGGTGGCAGGTGCCTGTAATCCCAGCTGCTCAGGAGGCTGAAGCATGAGAATAGCTTGAACCTGGGAGGTGGAGGTTGCAGTGAGCCCAGATGGTGCCATTGGACACTCTAGCCCGGGTGATAGAGCAAGACTCCATCTCGGAAAAAAAAAAACAAAAAACGCTAAATAATAGAACTACCATATGATCCAGCAATTTCACTATTGTTCACTACTGGGTATGTATCTAAAGGAAAGGAAACCACCACATCAAAGAGGTATCTGCATTCCCATGTTTATGGTGGCACTCTTCACAATAGCCAAAATATGGAATTGATCTAAGGGTCCCTCAGTGGATGAATCAATAAAGAAAACTGGTATATATACACGATGAATTGTTATTCAGGTATTAAAAAAATAAAATCCTGTCATTTTCTAATGCTGGTTAATGATAGGAATGCATTGTAAAACCTTCAGACGGAAAGGAGAATGTTTTGTGGACTACTTTGGGTTTCTTTTCTGTGTGTGGCATTTTTAAGTTGTTAGTTTTTAAAATCACTACTTTTTAAGGGAAACAACTTGACCAAAAATCTGTCACAGAACTTTGAGACCCATCAAAAAAATTTAATGAGAACAAAAAAAAGAACAGAAATAACAGATGAAAGAAAAAACAAACTAAAAAATAGAATTACCAGATGATCCAGCAGTTTCACCATTGCATGTATATCCAAAAGAAAGGAAATGAACATATCAGAGGTATCAGCAGATTTCTTGTCCACTGCTTTGATGACACCCACATCAAGTGTCTGTCTGATACCACCAAGAGTAAAGCAACCCAGAGGTGGATAGTCTGAGAAGCTCTCAACACACGTGGTCTTGCCAGGAACCATATCAATGATGACAGCATCACCAGGATTCATCTGCATCAACATGGATGGAACTGGATGTCATTATGTTAAGTAAAAGAAGCCAAGCACAGAAAGACACTTATCACATGTTCTCACTCGTATGTGAGAGCTATAAAAGTGGATTTTATGCAGATAGAAAGTTGACCAGTGGTTACCAGCGGCTGGGAAAGGTATAGGTACAGGGGGAATGAAGATAGGTTAGTTAATAGATACAAATATACAGTTAGAGAGAAGATGTAAGACATGGTAGTCAACAGATCATCAAGGTGACTACAGTTAACATTAATCAATTGAACAATTCAAAATAGCTGCAAAACAACAATTTGAATGTTCCTAGTGTGAAGAAAAGGAAATATTTAAGATGACAGATAGCCAAGGATTCCTGCAGGTAGTTAGAAAGAGACCACAGACATTGAGGAAAACCCACTCTGCTCCTCACCTGTCTCTCTGGTAAAATAGTAAGTGAGGTGCTGAGCAGGATGAGCTGCTTTGTGGTTTCTACTGTGAGCATCCCTGCCCCTTACTTAGTGGCTTGTCCTAGACAGTCAACCTAAGAAGAATGAAGAAAAGCAGGTGGGGGCAATGGCCCACCCGGAAGTAGTACAAGGACAAAAGAACCTCCACCCACAGCCAAAGGAAGTAGTGAGTGATCGTGCAACCCTGCCCAGGAAACCATGCTTCTCCCACAGATCTTTGCAACCCACCGATTGGGAGATCTCCTCGTAGCTCACACCATAGAGCCTTGAGTCCTATACACAGAGCTGTGTGGAGTCTTGGCAGAGCAGCCACTCAGGAACTCACAGAGATCCAAGACTTTTACATACTCCAGCCCTGAAATCCCTGGTAAGGCAGCAGATCTGTTCATACATTCCCCTAGGAAGGGGGCTAAATCCAGAAAGCCAAGCAGTATCATTCTGCAGGCCCCACTTCCACAGTACCTCATAAGTTAAGACATACTGGCTTAGAATTCCAGCCAGCCAGGGGCAACAGGGTGAGCCTGCCTGAGACAGGAAGAAGTTTCTGGGGAAGAGGTGGCCGCTTTCCATGGTGCAGTCAACTCAGCATTCCTGCCTGCTGGCTCTGGAGAGTGTAGGTGATCAGGACAAGGAGGGGGCCCCCTAAGGCAGCACATCTGCCTTGCCAGATTGTGCCTGGACTGCCTCTTTAAGCAGACCCCCATCAATTCCTCCTCACTGGGTGGGGCAGTGGGGCCTCTCTGTGAGGAGCCTTCAGTTACTCCAGCAAGGCTTATAAAGACCTGATATCTCCTTGGGAGGGAGTTTGGTTGGGGGGCAGGGATGGTATCCATATCTGCAGTTCACTCAACTCAGCTGTTCCAGCCTGCCAGCTCTGGAGAGTCTAGGCATCTGGACAAAGAAGAGTACCCCCCTCAACACAGCAAAGCTTCTCTACCAAAAAGCAGCCAGACTGCTTCTGCTAAGTGTGTCCCTGAGTCCATTCCTCCTACTGAGTGCAGGCCCCCGACAGGAGTCTCCAGACACCTCCTATAAGAGCATTCAGTCTAGGAAAAGGTCAGTATCCACCTGGAACAGAGCTTCCAGAGGAAAGAGCAGGCTGTCGTCTTTGCTGTTTCACAGACTTCACTGGTGATTCTTCCAGGAACAGAAAAAAATGAGGTGACTAGGTTCTGGAGTTGTTTTCCCCAGAAAACCACAGCAGCCCTACTGTTGCTAAGTTCACGGCATGTTAAGAGAAAAACCACAACAACATCAACGAAAAAGACCCCATAAAAATGCATTCAAAGGTCAGCAACCTCAAAGATCACAGGTAGATAAGCCCACAAAGATGAGACTGAATCAACAAAAAAACTCTGAAAACTCAAAAAGCCAGAGTGCCTCTTCTCCAAATGACCACAACAGCTCTCCAGCAAGGGGACAGAACTGAGTGGAGGCTAAGATGGCTGAACGGACAGAAGTAGGCTCAGAAGATGGGCAATAAAAAACTTTGCTGAGCTAAAGAAGCATGTTATCATAATAAAACAATACAGGTGCTAATTACCAGAATAGCCAGTTTAGAGAGGAACGTAACTGACTTGATGGAGCTGGAAAACACAACATGAGAACTTCACAATCACAAGTATCAACAGCAGAACAGACCAAGCAGAGAAAAGAATCTCAGAGCTTGAACACTATCTTTCTGAAATAAGACAAACAAAAATGAAGAAAAAATAATAAACAATTAGCAAAACCTCTGAGAAATGTGAGATTATGTAAAAAGACTGAAACTAGGTATGATTAGGGTACCTGAAAGAGACATGGAGAACAGAATCAAGTTGGAAAACATACTTTTTCTTTATTTTCTTTTTCCATATGCTGCTTACACAGAAGAAAACATACTTCAGGATATCATCCAGGAGAACTTCCCCAACCTAGCAAGACAAGCCAACATTCAAATACAGAAATCTAATTTAAGCTTCATAAGCAAAGGATAAATGACATCATTTTTGGATAAGCAAATGCTGAGGGAATTTGCCACTACCAGGCCTGCCTTGCAAAACCTCCTGAAGGAATCATTAAATGTGAAAAGGAAAAGCCATAACCAGCCACTACAAAAACACACTGAAGTACACAGACCCGTGACACTATGAGGCAACTACATCAACAAATCTGCAAAATAACCAGTTGACATCATGATGGCAGAATCAAATTCACACATAACAATATTAACCTTAAAAGTAAATGGGCTAAATAAATGCCCCAATTAAAAGACACAGAGTGAGGCCGGGCACAGTGGCTCATGCCTATAATCCCAGCACTTTGGGAGGCCGAGACGGGTGGATCACAAGGTCAAAAGATCGAGACCATCCTGATCAACAAGGTGAAACCCCGTCTCTTCTAAAAATACAAAAATTAGCTGTGCATGGTGGCATGTGCCTGTAGTCCCAGCTACTCGGGAGGCTGAGGCAGCAGAATTGCTTGAACCCAGAAGGCGGAAGTTGCAGTGAGCCGAGATCATGCCATTGCACTCCAGTCTGGGTAACAACAGTGAAACTCTGTCTCAAAGAAAAAAAAAAAAAAGACACAGAGTGGCAAGCTGGCTAAATAGCCAAGACCCATCAGTATGCTGTCTTCAAGAGACCCATCTCACATAAAGACACAATAGGCTCAAAATAAAGGGACGGAGGAAAATTTATCAAGCAAATGGAAAACAGAAAAAATCAGGGGTTGCAATCTTAGCTTCTGACAAAACAGACATTAAACCAAAGATCAAAAAAGACAAAGAAGGACATCATATAATGGTTAAGAGTTTGATTCAACAAGAAGAGATAACTATCCTAAATATATACGTACCCAATACAGAAGCATCCAGATTTGTAAAGCAAGTTTAGAGTCCTACAAAGAGATTTGAACTCCCACACAATAATAGTGGGAAATTTTAATACCCCACTGTTAATAGTAGACAGATCATTGAGACAGAAAATTAACAAAGATATTCAGCACCTGACCTCAGTGCTGGATCAAGTGGACATGATAGATATCTAAAGAACTCTCCAGGCCAAAACAGTAGAATATACATTTTTCTCATCACCACATGGCACTTACTCTAAAAATTATCACATAATCAGAAGTAAAGCCTTCAGAAAGTATAAAAGAACTGAATCATAACAGTCTCTCAGACCACAGCAAAATCAAATTAGAACTCAAGATTAAGAAATACTCTCAAAGCCATAAAACTACATTGAACAACCTGGTCCCAAATAACTCCTGGGTAAATAATAAAATTAGGCAGAAATCAAGAAGTTCTTTGAAACTATTAAGAACCAAGAGACAATGTACCAGAATCTCAGGGATGCAGCTGAAGCAGTGTTAAAAGGGAAATTTATTGCACTAAATGTCCACAACAAAAAACTAGAAAGATCTCAAGTTAACAACCTAAGATTACAACTAAAAGAACTAGAGAACCAAGAGCAAACAAACCCTAAAGCTAGCAGAAGACAAGAAATAACCAAGATCAGAGTTGAAATGAAGGAGAAAGAGACATGAAAAACTCTTCAAAAAAAAAAAAAAAAATCAATGAATCCAGGAAGTAGTGTTTTGAAAAAATTAATCAAATAGATTGACTATTACCTAGACTAATAAAGAAGAAAAGAGAAAAGAATCCAATAAACATAATTAGAAATGATAAGGGGGATATTGCCACTGACCCCACACAAATATAAACAATCACAGAAATATAAGCAATACTATAAACACCTCTATGCACACAAACTAGAAAATCTAAAGGAAATTGATAAATTCCAGGACACATACACCCTCCCAAAACTGAACCAGGAAGAAACTGAATCCCTGAATAGACCAACAATGAGTTCTGAAATTGAGGCAGTAATAAATAGTCTACCAACCAAACAAAAGCCCAGAATCAGATAGAGTCAAAGCTCAATTCTACCAGACATACAAAAAAGAGCTGGTACCATTTCTACGAAAATCTTTTAAACAATTAAAAAGGAGGGACTTCTTCCTAACTCATTTTATGAGGCTGGTATCATCCTGATACCAAAACTTGGCAGAGATACCACAAAAAAAAGAAAACTTCAGGCCAATATCCCTGATGAACATTGATGCAGAAATCCTCAATAAAAATACTGGCAAACCAAATCCAGACATTTATACAGCTGGCAAACCAAATCCAGCCAACAAACATATGAAAAGAAAGCTCAACATCACTGATCATTAGAGAAATGCAAATCAAAACCACATTGAGATACCATCCTATGCCAGTCAGAATGGCAATTACTAAAAAGCCAAAAACAATAGATGCTGATGAGCTTGTGGAGAAATGGAAATGTTTTTACACTGTCAGCGCCTGTGTAAATTAGTTCAACCATTGTAGAAGACAGTGTAGAAACTCCTCAAAGATCTAGAGGCAGAAGTACCATTTGACCCAGCAATCCCATTACTGAGTTTATACCCAAAGGAATGTAAATCATTCTATTATAAAGATACATGCATGCATATGTTCAGTGCGGCGCTATTCCCAATAACAAAGATGTGGAATCAACCCAACTGCCCATCAGACTAGATAAAATGTAGTACATGTATACCATGGAATATTATTCAGCCATAAAAAGGAACAATATCATGTCTTTTGCAGGGACACGGATGGAGCTGGAAGCTGTTATCCTCAGCAAACTAACACAGGAACGGAAAATCAAACACCACATGTTCTCACTTGTAAGTGGGAGCAGTATGATGAGAAGACAAGGACACATGTGGGGGAACAACACCTATTGGGGCTTGCTGGGGGTGGGAGGTGGGGGAAGGAGAGCATCAAGAAGAACAGCTAAGGGATGCTGGGCTTAATACCCAGGTGACGAGATGATCTGCACAGCAAACCACATGGCACATGTTTACCTATGTAACAAACCTGCACATGTACCCCTGAACTTAAAATAAAGTTGAAGAAAAGAAGATGATAGATACCTCATCAACCTTGATTTGATTGTGTGAATGTATCAAATTATCACACATACTCTGAAAATATGTACATCTATTACATATCAATAAAATAAATACTGAGTTGAAATGATGAGAATAGGAGGAACATGTTGAAAGGGAGAAAGGAACACTTACATTTTTAGACACCTACTGTGAGCTAGGCACTTATGCAGCATTTTCTCACTTATTCTTGAAAAAGTCTTTCCTGATTATTATTGTTAACCCAGGAGGCTGTCAAGTTGGAAGTGAATCTGTGCCTCAAAACTTAAAAGAAACCAGTAACAGAAATACTTGAGTTTGCAAGATGGCAGATAAGAAAAGAAACAACTTGTTGAAACACTGAAACTCTCTCTGATTATGAGATAAAGTAAATGATTAACATCAATTGGAATCAATATGGCCAGTGCAAGTCTATTCAGAACCAACTTGCTGACATCACCAGCTGAAATTTACACCACGTTTCATACTAACTCCCCTTGAATTTGTACATGTGATCCATGAGGTATCATGCAGACACAACTGCACGTGCCAGAGACATTCCAGACGTCCACTTTTCATCCACCAATCACCTGCTAATCTCAAAATCCACCCGCTAAACTTTTTCCTACAAAAATACTACTTTGAAGCCAGCAGAGAGAGACAGATTTGAGCTTGACACTCGTGTTTCCTTGTGAGTTAACTTCCAGTAAGAAGGCTTTCTTCCCTCAAAACCTGGTATCATAGTATCAGCTTCTAGTGCATTGGTCAGCAAGCTCCCTTTAGCTTGATAACAGAGTCTCAGAGTAGAATGTCTTTAATGCCATCTCTACCCTGCCTCCTGCATCAGCCAGCTAGTCCACGGTCACACATGCCCTGTGCTTTCTTGGCTTTGCTGTCCCACTGCCTGACCTACAGCAGGCCATGCTCTGGAAGACTTAATTCTGAGTGCAGCCAGCCCTATGAAAGGTACCGACACGCTGGGCACAGCAGGATTGGACGACCTCTGTGGTTGTGGTGAGATTTGAAGAGAGGTCTCCTCCACCTTCTGCCAGACTGCTGCCTGTCAGGACTCTTCTCTCTCTCACCCAGCAAAGACCATTTGGAAGAGCCAACACTTGTGAAGTGAAAGGTATTGCTGGATCTTCAATCATTCCAAGTGTTCCTTAGGAGACATTGCAAGGGTTATATTAAAAGACCTGACCTGAACCCTGCTCCTTTGCTTACAAGCCAGCCTGAACTAACCTCTTTGAGGTTAGTCATTGGTAAGATAAGGATGATGAAGATGGTGATGATATGCTGTCTCTCCTGCCTGTTCTATAGAATGGCCTGATATCCAATCTGTAACTGCAAAACCCTTTGTACACACACAAAGGTTATTATTCATAAACAGCATATAGCTTTTTACTGATAGTGTAACTTTGGGCAGCTTATTTTAACTGTTCTGGGCGTCAGTTTCCTTATATGTAAAATTGGGACAGTAATAATGCATTCCTCTGGTCTATGTGTTCAGGGTTACGAAGTCGTGTTCTAACATCACCTACTATTCACTGGCTAGCAGTACCACTACTTGCCTACAGCAGAATAGAAAGAATTGGAGCTCATTCCTGGGTGTATCTGTGTGATATGTTAAGAATATGTCTGTCAGCCGGACGTGGTGGCTCACACCTATAATCTCAGCACTTTGGGAGGCCGAGGCAGGCGGATCACGAGGTCAAGAGATCAAGACCATCCTGGCCAACATGGTGAAATTCCGTCTCTACTAAAATATACAAAAATCAGCTAGGCGTGGTGGTGTGTGCGTGTAGTCCCAGCTACTTGGGAGACTGAGGCAGGGGAATTGCTTGAACCCGGGAGGCGGAGGCTGCAGTGAGTCAAGATTGCGCCACTGCACTCCAGCCTGGTGCCTGGCAACAGAGCAAGACTCTGTCTCAAAAAAAAAAAAAAGAATATGTCTGTCAAGAAAAGGCTAAAGAACTGTTCCAGATGAAACTAAAAAGACATGACACCTCACTGAAATATTAATATATAATTCTAAATTGGATTCTGGATTGGGGAGAAAATGCTATGAAGGACAGTTTGAGGATAACTGGTGAAATCTGAATTTGGACTGTATATGAGATCCTATGAGTATTAAAAGAGATAAAGCAGAAACATTTATAACAGTGCCTGGGGTGTAGAAAGCACAATTAGTCATTACTTACAGGATGTAAGCCCTATCTGTTTTATTCACTACCATACCCACAGAGCCTGGAACATGTAGTATATGCTTGATTAATATTTTTTGAATGAAAGAATAAATTGGTCTCCTACAAGAGGACAGAGCTAAAAACTAGGGTGAGGTATCCAGGGCCAACTGTCCTTACATGCAGGGACTGATTGTCATGGCTGTTTCCTAGTCATTGTTGGTTACCTTAGTGACCCCTGGCATGCAAAACATTCTAAGAATGATCCAATTATTCCAGGTGCCTGGTTAACACAACCAGAAGTCCTGGCAGCTCTACACATCAAACGCATTTCTAATTCACTAACTTACGATTGCTTAGTGTTTTGCCCAGCAAGGGAGGTGGCGTGGATTTTGCTGCTGGTCCTCTGCCCCTCAGAAGACAGACAGGCTCTGCTTGGCGGAGGCAGAAGCTCAGGCCAATGTTTATCTAATAGGAGGAAGGCTGGCCTTTGTGAGGAGGTTCAGTTGGCAGATCTCAGCTGGACGTCATGCTGCAGAGAGGTCTCAGATGGCTGGTGGGGCGCTGACAGGCAGTGCCCCTTCTCCAAGCTCTGGCTGGCCAGCACCTGCTACCCAGATCAGCCTGGATGCCAGTCCAGCTCATCACTGTGAGTATCCTCATCACCAGATGCTGGACAACCGAAACCGGTCATAGAGCCCCAGAATGAGAGCTGACACCCTAGATAGTATTCGATCTGCTGCTCTCCTTTGACAGATGAGGGAACTAAGGCCTGGAAATACAAGTTGGCCTGCCCAGGGACACAGCAGATATTGGCAAAAATGAAGACTTAGGGGCAGAGCTCCTAATTCCTAGAAGGTGCTCATTACACTTGGCTCTTTTACCCTATATTGAGGGGTGAGGCTCTCAAAGTGTGGCCGCTCAGGGCTTAGAGACAGTATCTAGAGGCCCCTTCTCTCTTACCTACTCTGTAGCCATTCTCTAGCTTTTCTTGAACATTTCTGATGTGGGAAAGTTGAATTGCCAAACCCTAGAGTAGGTAGAATCGGGGAAAGAAAATCCAGGCAGTAGCACCTGGAGGGAAGGCAGCAATTACATTTTAATACGATAATTTCTAGGCTGGGCACAGTGGCTCACTTGAGGTCAGGAGTTCAAGACCAGCCTGGCTAACATGGTGAAATTCTGTCTCTACAAAAATACGAAAATTAGCCAGGCATGATGGCAGGTGCCTGTAATCCCAGCTACTCAGGAGGCTGAGGTGGGAGAATTGCTTGAACCTGAGAGGTGAAGGTTGCAGTGCCGGATCATGCCATTGCACTCCAGCCCGGGGTGACAGAGCGAGACTCCGTCTCAAAAAAAAAAAAAAGGCAGAATCAAAAGTGAACTGTATGCAATTTAAGTGCTAAGAAATAGCATCAATTGGATGTCATCCCTTTCATATCTTCATGAGTAACCTTATCCCAAAAAGGATTTCAGTCCAGGCTTTGTTAATATAATTATTGCTAAAAAATACTCTTCGGGCTCAAACTGGAGAAGGAGATAGTTTTTTTCTGTTGAATTCAGATGAAGCTAGTATCTTGGAATGCTTGCTCTGGCAGGTACTGAGCCAGGTACATTCACATTATGCAGTTTCCACAGTAATCTGCAGGGAGGGTGGCATTATTCTCATTTTTAAAGATTCGAACATTGAAGCAGAGCAGTGAAGTGACAAGCAGCAGTAACTGTGGCATATTAATGGGAAAAAGTTTTGGAGACTGAATTAAAATGCCGTTCTACCATCCACTAGCTCACAAAAGAGCTTCCTGCAGAAGGGTAGTAGTAATCGTTGATCATTCCTTCATCCCTGACCCCTGGCCCTTAAGAGCTTGTCTGTTTATAAATAATTTAAGAAGCTATGTTTCTGTCCATCTGCATAAGTAGAGAAGGGCATATAGAGGGAAATGTGAATAAGCCAGATTAATGCACCAGAAAAAGTAGAAACTGTACCAAGAGCAGGAAGGACTGATTGGCACCAGTGAATTCAAACCATAACCAGGTAGAAGATACAAGGTGTTGCCATGTGATAGATTATCCAGAATTCCCAGGGAGGAGGGCTATCTGGACTCAATCATCTACTCTGTCTCCCAGAAAAGGGAGTCTCTGGTTGAGCCTTCTGATGGTAATAGAACAGTAAGAAGATATATAAACCAAAGAGTGAAACAAGGTGAACAGTCTTAGAAGCAGAACTGAAGGACTTGGGGAGCAGGAGAGGGAGGCACAGAAACCAGGAGGGGAAATATTGTGTCTTTGAATTGTATATCAGCAAGGCTGCCCAGTGTCAGTGAGACTTGACCAGTTTGCAACTTCCAGTGTGCAGAGATCCCTCTAACATGCAAATCTGACCTTTCATTCTCCTGCTGAAACCTCTTCAGCATAAAGCCTGCATTCTCCTACATGGTTGATGGAGGGTATCAGGCTTTCCCTCTGGCCTCCTCCCTTCTATTCCTTCCCTCCTGCTAGACATTTCCGTATTTACAGTCTAGGAATCTGACATGCTCTCTCTTACCTCTGGGCATTTGTAAGCACTCTTCAAGAGAAAATAGGCTCATCTGTTACATAAATGTTTGAACGAATGAGTCAAATTGGAAGGTACTGGGAGCTGGAAGCTGTTATCCTCAGCAAACTAACCCAGGAACAGAAAACCAAACACCGCATGTTCTCACTTATAAGTGGGAGCTGAATGGGCATAGTCCACCACCTCTTTTGGACTTTTCTGGTCTCAAGCAACAGCTACCTTCAGTCTGATACAAAAGATTATTCCCTCCCCAATGCCAGCTGGAGCCTGCCATGGTGAGGCTATATAATGGGTTCATGGAGAAGACTGTGGATGGGTCATGGACAAGACTTCCAGGTTGCTGGCACTCTGCAATTCCTTAAAGAAGCAGACCTTGCTAAGATTGTGAAAGCTGTCCCTGGTATGTTGTAACCCCCTATATCAATAGCGGTTTTTTGTTTTTTGTTTTTTGTTTTTTTTTTTTGAGATGGAGTTTTACTCTTGTTACCCAGGCTGGAGTGCAATGGCACGATCTCGGCTCATCACAACCTCCGCCTCCTGGGTTCAGGCAATTCTCCTGCCTCAGCCTCCCCAGTAGCTGGGATTACAGGCAAACTCCACCATGCCCAGCTAATTTTTTTGTATTTTTAGTAGAGACGGGGTTTCACCATGTTGACCAGGATGGTCTCGATCTCTTGACCTCGTGATCCACCCGCCTCGGCCTCCCAAAGTGCTGTGATTACAGGCTTGAGCCACCGCGCCTGGCAGGTATCAATAGCGTTTAATGGGGATTGCAGGGGTGCTCTACAAAATATGAAACTGTGGGCAAAGGTTTGTGTATGCACATGCATTTTCCTCAGTGCAATCTGTGCCCCAGCCCATCTCCTGTATCTCCAGTGTGGCTTGCATTAGCCTGAAAGTCAGGACCAAGGGAGTCTGGAGATCATGATCCCAGATTCATATGCTTTTAGCCCAGAAAAGGAACTTGGAGCCACTTCGTTCAAGGCCCTCATCTTACAAGTGAGAAAGCTGAGGCCTAGAGCGATGACAATGAGTGTTTGGCAGAGTTTGGACAAGCATCAGAAACTCCCGACTTCTAGTTCAGTGCTCTCTCCACCCGCATCCGAAGCCACTCTTGGCATCTCCTTATACTTGTCCACTACAGTTAGTCTCCTGTATAGACCAGACAGGTGAAGCATAAGCGAGGAATTGGAAAGGCGCAGGGTCTGGGACTAAGGGCCGGTGCCTTCACCCTGCTGCACCCAAGGCCAATGGGACTATCAGGTAGTTTACAGACACCTGAGGCTGGGACCCAGAACCTGTTGGGGACAGGACACATGTTCCCTCTAGTGGTCAGTTTGAGCTGAGCTTCTGAATGGGTGAAGGAGAATGGATGGGAAGGAATGGCAGATGTTGGAGTGCCACATGTTGTTAAGAGACAAAGGGCTAGCGGGAAGACTTCTAATTTATATACCTGATCTGTCATTAGAAATCCTGCTTTGAGATTTTTGGTAAAAGTGCAGGTGTTTGGTAAGTATTTGAATTTTGACACAAGTAGATGGGCATAGTGGCTTATGCCTGTAATCCCAGCACTTTGGGAGGCTGAGGTGGGCAGATCATGAGGTCAGGAGTTCAAGACCAGCCTGGCCAACATGTGAAACCCCATCTCTACTAAAATAAATAAATAAATTAAATGAAATAAATTAGCCAGGCGTGGTGGTGGGTACCTGTAATCCCAGCTACTCAGGGGGCTGAGGCAGGAGAATCTCTTGAACCTGGGAGGCAGAGGTTGCAATGAGCCAAGATTGTGCCACTCAACTCCAGCCTGGACGACAGTGCAAGACTCTGTCTCAAAAACTAAAAATTAAAAAAAATTAAAAAGACACAGGGTCTTGCTCTGTCACTCAGGCTGGAGTGCACCGGTGCAATCATAGTTAGCTGCAGCCTCAAACTGCTGGGCTCAGGAGACCTTCCTGCCTCCACCTTCTGAGTAGCTGAGAGTACAGGCTCACACCACCACACCTGGCTATGGTTTTTATTTTTGTAGAGACAAGGTCTTGCTATATTGCCCAGGCTGGTCTTGAACTCCTGGGCTCAAGAGAACCTCCTGCTTTGTCCTCCCAAAATGCTAGGATTACAAGCCTGAGCCACTGAATCTAGCCTAAGTATTGAGATTTTATATATGGGAGGCTTCACTCTTGACCTCTAATTAAGGCCCATAAACTGGCCAGGCACATTAGCTCATGCCTGTAATACCAACACTTTTGGAGACCGAGGCAGGCGATCACCTGAGGTCAGGAGTTTGAGACCAGCCCGACCAACATGGTGAAACACCCTCTCTACCAAAAATATAAAAATTAGCTGGGCATGGTGGCGTGCGCCTGTAATTGGCTACCTAGGAGACTGAGGTGGGAGAACTGCTTGAACCTGGGAGGCAGAGGTTGCAATGAGCCAAGATTGTGCCACTGCACTCCAGCCTGGATGACAGGGCAAGACTGTCTAAAAAAAAAAAAAAAAAAAAAAAAACCCCATAAACCCTTTCCATCTTTCTTGAGGTCATACTGCTTAGACAAATCTAACTTAAACAAATCTCAAACCTGTGGGGATTAGAGGAGGGGACACATTTGTTTCTTTCTTTTTTTTTTTTTGAAACGGAGTTTTGCTGTTGTTACCCAGACTGGAGTGCAATGGCACAATCTCAGCTCACCGCAACCTCCGCCTCCTGGGTTCAAGCAATTCTCCTGCCTCAGCCTCCCGAGTAGCTGGGATTACAGGTGCGCACCACCATGCCCAGCTAATTTTTGTATTTTTAGTAGAGACGGGGTTTCACCATGTTGACCAGGATGGTCTCGATCTCTTGACCTCGTGATCCACCCGCCTCGGCCTCCCAAAGTGCTGGGATTATAGGCGTGAGCCACCGCGCCCGGCCTGTTTATTTTTCAAAAGGGTCTTTTCCTGTTTCTTCCTTGATCTGCCCAAATCAGTGCATTTCAGATTAGTATTTCTGATTCTGATGATAGAAACAGCTGAATTCTGATTTCATTGGTGGTTCACTCCTCCTCCCCTTCCCGGAAGCTGTTCTCTTTCTTCAGATTATATGGGTCTACTCCAGAAGTACAGAGGGGACACTGAGGGCCATAGGTTTTCCTGAGGACTTCCTCTGGTCTTCCGCCCTGGAGGTCTGCTCTCCTCGGAGGGCCAGACTCCAGCCTGAGGTCCCTCTCACTGACTTGACTCTTCTCTCTAGTCCAAATGATAGAAGACACCCACCTCCTTCTCAGGATTACACAGGAAAGACTTGGCTTTCAGTATGCCATTTTCCACAATGACTTGAAGAAGTGTGCCTGCCTGTTCCAGACTGGGCCCTCCCTCAAGGGACTGCCTAGGTAAGGCACGGAGAGCCATCCCAGCTGGCAGCTGAAGCATGGTTTTACTCAGTATAAAGCAGGGAGCGAGAGGCCAACTGGTAGGTCTGGCTGCCTTCCACGGGGTCTTGGTTACCGAAGTACAGGGAAGCAGAGGCTTCATACTACTGACTCCCTAGGCGAGGAGTGGCCTCTTCCTATTAGGGAATTATTCATTAATCTTCAGCTGCCTAAACTTCAGGGGAGCAATCAGTGGGTGTTAAAAATGAGAAGGGAGAAAAACTCTTCTTGTTCAGTGGCTGGTATATGCCAGAACCTGTACCATGAGCTTTGGCTGTGTTCATTTGACAGTCACAAAAATTCTTAGAAGGAGATCATTACTTTTTTTCTGTTTTATAGGTGAAGAAACAGATGCCCCAAGTGGTACTGTGACTGAGGTCACAGGGCTGGAAATTTGGGATTCAGAACTAGGTCTCTCTGCCTGCAAAGCCCATGCTGTTCTCGCTGAACCATTCTATTTCCACCTGAGATGGACCCAGAGGGGAAACAAAAGATCAGAACTTGAGGCTGAGGCTGGCGGTGGGGTGGGGGGCTGCTTCTGTCCCCTTGAAGAGCTCATCTCCTAAGCAGGGAGAGCATACTTCAGACAACCTTGCTTGTCTCCCCTTGCATTTTTTGGCTCTCACTTGTCTGCTTCACACTGAGTGATGCCAGACTCCGGCCATGGTTTGCAGGGAAACGGTCAGCATCTCACCTCACCAGCACCTGGCCGTGAGGAGCCGAGTGATGATGACTTTTTCTCCCCTCACCAGGCTCTGCAAGATTCTCCATGGAGATGCATTGGGGACCATACTAGACCCCACACTTTTCATGACAGCATATCACAGTGCCAGTTGCAGTCTTTACAGGGACAACGACCATCACCTTCAAGAGGTCTGTTTTCCTTGCCTGGGTTCCAGTTAGGAGCAAGCTGGTATGAGATTATTTGATGTATTATGATGGAAAATATGGATGCAGCAATCTTGATTGCAAAGAGAAGTTTCTACTTTTGATTTTCACATGAACCAGTCTAAAATTTTTAGACGTTCCTTTTTCATCCAAGGACAAGGTAACAAGCTTGAAGATGGTTGATGTGTTCAAAAATAAAAATATTCTACATAGGATGAGGATGAGCTATTTCTGGCCACCTCCAGTTTAAATAAAGCCAACACAGGTGCCTGTAAATCTTTAACTCCGCCCACAAATCATTACACAACTGTCATGACTTTACTTGTCAGGCACAAGCTGCCCCCAAACCCCCTCAGCTGACCTCCACCCTGACTGCTCTGCAGCTGCATTCCTGAACTCACATCTAGGGGCCGCAGCAAGGCTGCCAGACCTGCCAGCTGAGCAAACCTGGTCACAGCCATCTGGGCAGTGTGGGGAGGTCATGGGAAACAAACCTTTGTTACACATACTTGTAAATTCTTGTTTTACACATAGCCGCAAAATTCTGTTTAACTGCCGCCACAAGTCTGTCACAAGCCGATAACCTATCTGTGCTTGTTACAAGCTGATAGATTATCTTAGTCTGGAGACTCCCTTAAGCCCCTCTCACCCCAAAAACTTGGTGCCTGACTTTAGGTCTACTTGTCCTTTCTCTCAGCTAACCTTACATTACCGTACTTACAATTCCTTATATTTAATTACCTCTTTAGGAAAACACTTCCATAAACATTATTTCATTTGATTTTTACAATAATCCTGGGAGGTAGGTAATATCATCTCCAAGTTGACAAATGAGAAAGCTGAGGTGGGCCAGGCATAGTGACTCATGCCTGTAATCCCAGCACTTTGGGAGGCCAACCCAGGAAGACCGCTTGAGTCCAGGAGGAGTTTAAGACCAGGCTAGGCAACATGGCAAGACGCCACCGCTACAAAAAAAAAAGTTTTAAATCAGCCAGCCATGGTGGTGCATGACTGTAGTCCCAGTTACTCAGGAGGCTTAGGTAGAAGGATTGCTTGAGCCGGGGTGTTCAAGGCTGCATTGGGACACGATTGTGCCACTGCACTCTGTAAGGTCCGACCACGCCATGGACACCACGGCAACCCCGACGACCCGCATGTACACCTCTGGATAGCCTCCTGGAATTAGAAAATCTGAAGTAACTGGAAGACCATGAAAAGAGGAAGAAATGATCAACCCTGTGGCACCTACTTAACTTCGAGACAGTCTCTGTTGTTCCTTATTCCTGCCCCAACTGATAAGGCCATTGGACCTTGGTCAACCTCGTGACTCCAGAACCTATGACCCCCTCCTGGCTTGCAAAAACCGCCCAAACCTATCAAACCAACTCCTATCCCACTGCCCTCCGCTGACTCTCTCTCTGGTCTCAGCCCACCCCCACCTGGGTGAATAAACAGACATATTACTTACACAAAGCCTGTTTGAAGGGTCTCTTCATTCAGAGCATGAGTTTTAACACACTCCAGCCTGGGCAATAGAGCAAGACCTGTCTCAAAAAAAAATTAAATAAAAGAAAGAAAGAAAGAAAGAAAAATGAAAACAAAACCAAAAAAGCAGGCCGAGTGTGGTGGCTCATGACTGTAATCACAGCACTTTGGGAGGACAAGGCGTGTGGATCACCTGAGGTCAGGAGTTCGAGACCAGCCTGGCCAATATGGCAAAACCCCGTCTCTACTAAAAATACAAAAATTAGCTGGCCGTAGTGGCATGTACCTGTAATCACAGCTACTCAGGTGGCTGAGGCAGGAGAATCAGTTGAGCTCAGGAGGCAAAGGTTGCAGTGAGCTGAGATTGCATCATTGCACTCCAGCCTGGGCAACAGAGCAAGACATGTCTCAAAAAAGAAAAAAGAAAGCTGAGGTGAAGACACAGCTAGCAGGTGACAAAACCAGGATCAAATATGGAATTAGTGCCTGATTCCAAAGTCCACTGTCTTTTTACAGCATTACTCTGCCTCAGTGGTCTCTTAAGGACACACAGAAAAGAGCAGGAGATAGCCTCTACCCTTTAAGGAGGGGAAACAAGGAGTATCCGTCAGGAAAATCTGTATCCTGATTATCTTTCAGCCAGAGTGTGAAAGATAATCTCCTTTACTTAAAGTCAACCAATTATAGAGGTTAACCACATCTACAAAATCACGGGCAAAGCACAAGGTCAGGAGTTTGAGAACAGCCTGGCCAACATGGTGAAACCCCGTCTTCTCTAAAGATACAAAAAATTAGCCAGGCGTGGTGGCAGGTGACTGTAATCCCAGGTACTTAACAGCAACACCTGGATTCGTGTTGAATTGAAACTTCACAGCAACACCTGGATTAGTGCTGCACTGAAAACTGGGTATTATAGTCTAGCCAAATTGACACATAAAACTGTCACACAAGATGCTTGCTTGTAAATAAAGTCATTCAGCCAAAGATAAAAAAATCTTCCACATATGAATAGAGCTATAAGCAAACCGCAGGTGGGTCCTGCTCACCGCTGTGGGAAATTCAGATCAGTCAGGACCTGAAACAATTGTGACCAGAAAATATGTGCTGTTGTTTATAAACTTTTAGTCAAAATGTTGCCTGTTTCCTCATTGCAAAGAAAGCAGGAAAACAAGAGGAGTTTGATTTTTTTCAGAAGATGGGGAACTGGTTTGTCGAAATGTTGACGGAGTGACATGTGGCTTCCATATGATGGCAACAGACAAAACGCCACCCCGCCTGGGTGGGCCTCATGGCTCCTTTCCCTTCCACTGCCCCTGACAGCTTGGTCCTTGGAGTAGAATCTGAGGCCTCCACTCCTGCAGGAAGGTGTCCACCCCGCAGAGTCACCTGCCCCTCCCTTGGATACCAGCTTGTAAGCCCCTCTAACTGTCGTAGCCCAGTTACCCTTGACTCGGGGTGAGGCTAGAGGCATGAGTCAATGGCACAGAAGGAAGAAAGGTGTTTCTTCCTTGTGAAGCCCAAAGCAGTGACAGGACCATTCTCTTTGTGGAAGCATCTGGAAAAGCCCTTATAATTCTTTTTCTGCAGTATTCACCCATCCTTGTGATCAGGCAGAGAGCAGTTTCTCCCACTGGTGAAGACAGTGCACCTGCAGACTCTTAGGCTTCTCTCTCAGGGGCATGTGTTTCAGATGGGAGCGGATGTTCAGATGCAGAGGAGCCTTCATGAATTATAGGATGAAGACCATCATAAGATGCCCATAAGACCTGAGAGGCCAGTAGGCATAGAGAGGCGTATGAAGATGGACGGCAGGGGAGGTTGTGGCAGAGAGTATGCATGGCATCTCCCCTCTCAATCCTCTACTGGTTTCTAAAAGGCAAAGGCTGGCCTCATTGTTTTGGCATGAGTAAAAGAATTTAGATATTTCCAGAAACAGCTCTGGCTCCAGGAGGGTAGAAAGATCTTGCTGAGCTGGTTTTGTGGAAGCATGGGGGGTGACGGCAGTGATTTACCTACGTGCTCTTCACCATTCCAGCCATCTTCTTACAAATGAAGTGAAACAGATGTAAGGTACCGCAAGACCCACCTCCCCCTGCTCTGACAGGCAGACAGGAAGCCAAAGCCACTGTCTGAGCAGCCTCTGTCTCTGCCATTCACCTCCAGCTTCCTCTGTGGACTACGCGTGTATTTCTTCCTCGGTAGAGGATGTCTACAATCCTTGGGGTGGGAAAACATCATGTAACCTGATCATACAATCCAGAAAACAAGAGCCACTTTGGGTCTTTGAGAGACTCAGTGTGTAATTGGGGGAAGTTGGGTCATAAGAGCCAAATCACTTTTCCCTGACTGCAGATAAATCCATTAGGGCTTGTCTACGCTAATGACTTCGTTTTGAATTAAGGTCACACACAATGTTTTCTTTTTTAAAAAAGTCCACTCCTCCAACCTTGTGATTAAGTAAGTACTGCTCCAAAACCCCCACTCCTCATCTGCCGATGAGTGATGCTCCTTTCCCATGATCATTATACACCTCTGCATCCCACAAGCATCCAGGGGAGATGTGGGAAAAGAAGGGCCTGTGGGCTTTAGAGTTATGAGTAAGCATGGAGAAACAGACACAGAGGGAAATCTGCCAGCTGCCACCCTTGAAAGCCAGCCCATTTCTTCCAAGCACATAGCCAAGCAAGCATACCTGGAAGGGTGAGGCAGTGGACAGCCGTCTTTCACTCTAGGTCCCACCTCTGCTCCACACCCAGAGTGGCCAACAGCAGTCTCTATGCCAACATATGATTTCTCAAAAGTAGGAATTCTTGGCTTATGGAATTGGTGCAGACAGTTGGGAGAGGTGTCAGGGTGGAATTAGGTCTTCCCTTAAAAAGAAGTTTCAGGCTGGGCATGGTGGCTCACACCTGTAATCCCAGAACTTTGGGAGGCCAAGGCGGGCAGATCACAAGGCCAGGAGTTTGAGACCAGCCTGGCCAACATGGTGAAACTCCGTCTCTACTAAAGATAGAAAAAATTAGCCGTGCGTGGCGGCGGATGCCTGTAATCCCAGCTACTTGTGAGGCTGAGGCAGGAGACTCACTTGAATCCGGGAGGTGGAGGCTGCAGTGAGCTGAGATCTTGCCATTGCACTCCAGCCTGGGCGACAGAGGGACTTTCAGTGCATAGTTATCAACATCAGCACTGCGCCAGGAGAATGAACCTTGCAGCTTAGAACAAAGGGTAGCAAAATATTCAACCACCAGGCAGCTTTGTAATTTTTAAAAATGTTTATACTTTCCTTAATTCTCTTTGGGAATAATCTCCTCTAGGACCACTTTCTTGCCAGTTCTATGTACCTCAGCAGCACAGGAATTAAGCCTCAAAAAATACTATCTTGCTCCCTAAGTCATCAGTTTCTTTTCTGCTCTAGAGTTCTTGGTGATGAATGCATGTGGAAAGTAGCAAAGGTTGCTATGAAAAGCTTGGACTTCATTCTGCAAATTCCCAGGGTCACTGAAAGTGTATGCCTGTACTTCCAATAGAAGTGTCAGGATCCCAGCAGTAATACTTTTCCATGGATCAGCCAAACAGGCATAAGGGGCAGCTGGGAGACCAAAAAAGCTATTGACAGATTCCAGGTGAGCAACAAATCAGAATTTTAACCAACTAGACCAGTGCTATCCTACAGAAATGTAATGGGAGCCACATGTTAAAGCTTAAATGTTCTACCAGCCACATTCAAAAAGAAACACGTGAAGGTATTACTATCCGTTTTAGAGACGGGGTCTCGCGTTGTTGTCCACGCTGGTCTCGAACTCCTTGGCTCCCTCAAACGATCTTCCCGACTGGGCCTCTCAAAGTGCTGGGATTACAGGCCTGAGCCACGATGCCCGGCCTGAAGTTAATTTTAATAATGTATTTCACCTAACCCAATATACCCAAAATATCATTTCAACATGTAAAAATGACTGAGATTTTACCTTATCAGTCTTAGCTATCCAGCGTGCGGTTTATGCATACAGTACACATCAACTCCTGCGCTGAGTTTTCAGCATTTAAAGGGAAATACGGTCCTGTCAAAACAAAAACGCCTGTTTAACGAGAAGCAGATTTAAAAGATTGATTGGTTAATCAATAGCCCCGGTCGCCTAGTGTTACCCCTTACTGGGCAGACCAGGTCTGGACTGTAAATACGTTCAGACGTTCCACGCAAAAGCAAAGTTGCCCGCAGCCACCCCATCAAGTTCTGGGTGCAGGGACCCTGCAGTCCTGGGCGTTTTCACCAGGTGGCACTAAGGACACCCTCACGTGACGAGCGTCCCACCCGGAAGCGAAACCTCCCCTTCTACAGAGTTCCTCCAGCCTCCTCCAGCGCAGGATATACAGAACCTCACCTCCAGTGCTGAGGCCTGCGGCGGGGCAGGATGGGCAGACACCCGCGAAGTCTGCTGCGCGGGTGAAAAGCGGCGCGTGATTCCCGCGGCGGGATCGTTCGGCGCCCGCAGCCTCGGGACGCGCAGGCCCGGACCCCGGCGGCTGAGCGCTGACAGACGCAGACGTCAGAGAGCCCGCGGCTTAAAGCGCGTCGCCCGGCTAGCGCCATCCCCCGGCCTTCTTCCAGGTCTCCACGGCACCCTGGGCCCAGAGCACTCGCGGGCCACCTCTCCAATGATTCAGAACTCACGTCCGTCGCTGCTGCAACCCCAAGATGTCGGAGACTCGGTGGAAACCCTTATGGTGAGGGCACTGCGGGGCAGGAAAGGCAGGGGTCCGAACCACGGGCTCGGGCAGGAGAATTCGGAGCGTTGCTACGGCTCAGCGACCCTTTTCCGCGCCCCAGGTGCGCTCAGGGTCGAGGATGTAGCGGGAGAGGAGTCTGACTAAGGAGTCTGAGAAGGGTGCGGGGAGGGAGGAGGGGCCAGAAGCTGCAGCCCAGCCATGGGGACAGGAGCTGCGGGGCCAGAGTCCCGGTTGAGGGCGGAATTGCCCGGGTCTGAGCGGGGCGCGTGCCGGGGAGTGTGCCCGCGCGCCCCCCACAAGGTGCGGGTAGGATGCCAGGAGTGGCGGAGGTGGGAGGGCACCTGGGCAGATTTGGGATGGTCACAAGGCCTGGTAATAGCGCTGAGAAGCCGTCGACGCCGCCGCGAGCTGGCCGGGTGCCGCCGCGAGCTGGCCGGGTACCGCCGCACGCCCGCGGGTAGCGGTGCTGATACGCGCGGCCCGGGCTAGTCTGCACCTCGGAGCAGGGGCTGAGGCGGTGTGCGGTCCGTGGACGACGCCACGCCTCCTCCGGCGTTCGATTGGCCGCCGTGGCCGGGCCACCGGGCCGCTATTGGTGGAGGCGGAGGCGGAGCTGGCGGGAGGTTGGCTGGTGGGTGGAGTCGGGGTGCTGCGGTTCGTAGGTGCTGAAGGCCTGGGGCCGGGCGGCTACTGCTCCCTCCGAGGTCTTGTGCCGCAGGTGGGGGCAGAATGCCGCCTTTTTTTTTTCCTTCAAGGCCGAGACGGCGGCAGTGGTGACTACGTTGACGTCTTTGAAAACCTGCTTACCTTTTTCAGAGCTCTCCGGCTCCAGATCTGAATTGAACTTAGGGTACTTTTTTTAAGGGGAGTAGGAAGTGCTTGAGGAGCCAGTTTGCACTTTTACGTGTTACTTATTTCCTTTGTGTGTGTATCATTGTTTATGCCCTCCTCTTTCTCCCCTTAAAAACAAACTACATTTTTATTTACCTTGAATATCTTTGAGCTACCCGTTTTCTTGAGAGGGAGTCTCGCACTGTCGCCCAGGCTGGAGTGCAGTGGCGCCATCTCAGGTCCCTGAAGCCTCTGACCCTCGGGTCCAACCAATTCTCCTGTCTCAGCCTCCCAAGTAGCTGGGATAACAGGCGTGCGCCACCCAACCCGGCTAATTTTTGTATTTTTAGTAGAGACGGGTATGAACCAGTTAAAGGGTATTGGTTTGGTTGGGTTTTTAAAATTACAATTCAATGAGTATTAATGACAACAGCACCCCAATTCCACCCACCCGGCAACCTCTCCGCTAGCCCCACCTCCACCAATAGCAGCCGGGCCGTGGGTGGCGACCAGTCAAACACTGGAGGAGGCATGGCATTGCCCGCTGACCACTGGCCCTCCCAGCAAACCGTTGGAAGGCAGGCACTCAAAGGTGCCGTCACGTCTGGCCCGCAGGTATGTTGGCCAAGCTGGACTTGAACTCCTGACCTCAAGTGATCTGCTCGCCTCGGCCTCCCAAAGTGCTGGGAATACAGGAGTGAACCACCCCTCCTGGCCTTGAGCTCCTTTTTAAAAATTAAGTTCACTCGCAAAGGATGTGTGCCATTCACCATTGACAAAATCTTAAGACTCTTCAGTATGACCTGTTGGGATGGTGGTTTTTTGTTTTGGTTTTGGTTTTGCCTGTTAGAGGTTAATCTATACTGCTAGTATAAATAACATCTGCTAATGGACTTGGAAAATTACAAAGCTAAAAAAGTTACTGGCTCAATCATTTGAGCCAATAACATGTCCAGTCATTGTGCTGTAAAATTAGAGATTATGAAGGTATTTCCTGCAATCAAGGATGGGAAGGTGAAGGACAGCAGCCTTAAAACAAATTCCACACCACACCTGTGTGAACACTGGGGCAGCAGCGCCTAGAACTGCCGGGAAACTGTCACTGCAGTCATTCCTACAGCCTTGCTGGAACAAGGGTCCTGGAGGAAGCTGGGGAGATTAACATCCTGGAATGAGGCAGACAGGGTCCACTGAGCCTTATCCGGTGGGGTCGTGCTCAGAGGGAGAGCATAAGGTTTCCTGTTAGGTGGCAAGATTTGTTTCATTGTCAGTGTTGAACACCTACGGTGCACCAGGCTCTGAGGTCAGTTCTTGAGATACCACCATGAACAAGACAGGTGGGAGTGTGACCCCTCTGTCTTGGACACACAGCCATAAGGGAGATGGGCCTGGGTGCTGCTACAGAAGCCCCAAGGAGAGGCACTGAACTTGGATGTGGAGGAGTTAGGAAGCAAGAGAGGAGCTAGAGCATAACAAGAAGTCAGTTTTCAGAGGTGAGAGCAAGGTGGGAGTCCTCCAGTGTGGCTTCAGAGTGCGTGGGTGGGAGGGTGAGAACAGAACCAGGAGCCCTGTGATTCATGAAAGGCCTTACAACCAGCAGTGTGGACTTTATCCTCAGAGGAATCTGAACCAATTAAAGTATGGGTTTGGTTGGGTTTTTAAAGCTATAATTCAGTAAGTATTAAAGACAAATTTGTGGGATATTCTGTAGTTCCTAATACATTTGTCATTACTTGTATTTGTCTTTTTTGTTGTTGTTTGGTTGGTTTTTTTTTTGAGACACAGTCTTGCTCTGTCACCCAGGCTGGAGTGCAGTGGCACAATCTCAGCTCACTGCAACGTCCACCTCCCGGGTTCAAGTAATTCTCCTGCCTCAGCCTCCTGACTAGCTGGGATTACAGGTGTCTGCCACCACGCCCAGCTAATTTTTGTATTTTTAGTAGAGACAGGGTTTCACCATGTTGACCAGGCTGGTCTTGAACTCCTGACATCATGATCCACCTGCCTCAGGCTGCCAAAGTGCTGGGATTACAGGCATGAGCCACAGCGCCCGACCATTACTTGTATTTTTGTTCCTTTTTTTTGTTTTTTGGTTTTGTTTTTAAGCTAGTAACTTCAGATTTCACAAAACATTGTCTTTCATTGAAGGGTTTTATTCCTGAAAGCAGTGTGATCAAATTTGCAGTTTTAAAAGATGACTCAGACTGGGCACGCTGGCTCACGCCTGTAATGCTAGCACTTTGGGAGGGAGAGGTGGGCAGATTGCTTGAGTCCAGTTTGAGACCAGCCTGTGCAATGTAGCAAAACCCCGTGTCTACAAAAAATTAGCTCGGGGCCCAAAGTGGCTCCGGCCGGATGTCGTGGCGCTTGCAAAGGCGAGGCCAAGAGTTCAAGGCCAACCAACCTCAGCAACCTTACAAGCTCTCAATGATTGGCAAAAAAAAAAAAAAAAATTAGCTGAGCATGGTGACACACACCTGTAGTCCCAGCTACTCGTGAGGCTGAGGTGGGGGGATCGCCTAAGCCCCCGAGAGGTCATGGTTGCAGTGAGCCATGGTTTAGCCACTGCACTCCAGCCTGGGTATCAGAGCAAGAACTTGTCTCTAAATAAATAAACAACAACATAAAAGATGCCTCTGGCTTTAGGGTCATAGAGGTGACAAATGGGTGAAGAAGTGGTATCAGTCACCAAAGCAAGAGATGACAGGGCCCTTAGCTGGAATAGGTAGGTGGATTTGAGAGCTGCTTAGGAGGTCCAGTGAACAAGTGTGGAGAGACCAAGTCCAAGGATGAGAAAAATAGAGAAATGACAGGGCATTCACTGGGACAGGGCACCTTGGAGGAGGAGCTGGTTGGAGGTGTGGGAGAAAGATGCGTTCAGCTTTGGAAACATCATCTGAGGTGGCTGGGACATCTGAGTAAGTGGCTGTGTGAGTCTGGAGCTCCAGTGAGAGGCTGAGCATGTGGAGGGGTGGGTGGAAATGAACCCCTGGAAGTGGATGAAAGGCCATGGGAGTATAGTTCATTTAAGGGAGAGGCCAGAGAAGTGGGAAGAAAACCAGGGTGGTTTTAACCTCTGAAGCCAAAGGAAGAGAGCACTTCAAGAAGGGAGTGGTGGTGAATAGTAGAGTGCCCTGAGTGGCTAAGTGTCCTGGATTTCCTCTTTAGACTGAGCTATGTGGTGAAAAGAATATGAACTTTAAGTCCTGGCCGGTGGCTTCCACCCCTGTGTTGTAGGACACATTTGTAAACCTCTGTGAGCATAAGATGCTGTGAGATTTTTGAGGTGGTGTCTTTAGATGCCTCGCCCAGTGCTACTCGGGGAGCAGAGTGGCAGGTGGGTTGGCAGAGTTGAGGATGGAGACTGCCACAGAGGTCATTAGGATGGATCAGTGGAGGCCAGACTGGGAAGGCTGTGGGCTTAGTCAGTGGGACTTGTGATGCAGCAGGCATAGTGAGTTTTATGTGTCCCTGAGGTTTCCAACCGGATTCCTGGAGTATCCCAGCATGGATTGGAGAAGAGGCAAATGCGTGGAGAACTGTTCACCAAGTTTCCCATTTTGGACATATTGAATTTGAGATGTCTGTGGGCCATTTGAGGGAAGACAGAGATATTAGCAGAGTCAGGGGAGAGCTGGCCTGGGCTGGAGATGTGCACGTCACCAGCATGTGTGTGAAGCCTGGGTGTGGGTGAGGTTACTCTGATAGGAGGTAAGAGGAGCAGTCCTATGTGAAGGGCAGCCGGAGGGAAGGAGAGAGAAGACACAAACTTCGAGGAGAGGCTCTCAGCCATATGGCATGCACCAGAGAGGCCAAGGAAGATAAGGACAGGGACAGGAAAGGGGTCCTAGGGTGCAGCAGGTGCTTGGCAAGCCCTCAGAGGCTGCATTAGTGGAGGAGATTTGGCTGGATAGCACACTGTGGTGGAGTAGGGGGTGCTGCGGAGGGACTGGCATAGAGCAAGTGGAGATGACGTAGAGTCAGGCTGGAAAGATGGATGCTTTGGAGCATGTTGCCTGGCAGAAGAGGAGATGCCAGTGGGATTGAGGCCCAGTGTGTGAGCAAGCGGGGCTCATTGATGCCACAAAGTCTTGGGGAGACACTGGAAACACAGAACTCATGGGAGTATTGGTTGGCAGAAGAGCAGGACCCCTCTGGGGAAGAGGGAGTCAATGTGGATGGACTTGCTGAATATGCACACCTTACTTGGTTTTACCTGTTGTCTCATCAGACCACCCTTTGGTACTTCAGAAACTATTGGATTGTGGTTGTAAACTCCAGTTTTTAATGACCTGACTTAGTTGCCCCTCCACTCCCTGCCTCCAACAGTCTTATGAGGAATTCCAGTTATAACTGGCTCCTTTGGTGGAATTGATATGCACTGCCTTCTCTGTTAAGCATATACCACAGATCACAAACATTTCAGTTCCAGTTAAGTAGTTATGTGATATGTATAATATAAACTTTATATATATTCATCTTAATATTTTAGGGCTACAGTGTGTTATTTATTTAAAAATAATAGTGCAAATGCCACTTAATAAGGGAAGAGAAGATCTTTGAGGATGAATTTGCCAAGCATTTTTGGAGAAGATAGCTATCTATTTATTTATTTGAGGGAAGGGGAGGAAGGGGAAGAAGGTCACTGGTTGGGTTTTAAGTAACTTTTCATAGTCAATTGTGATTCCACTGGGTTCTAGGGGTCTGGGAAGAGGATGCTGTCCCGTAATGGTAGTACCAGTGCTGGAAGCTGCAGCTCCTGGAACATGCTTCAGGGAGGTGCATTTAGTCTTTGAAGGAGTTCCACCCTTCCAGGTGGTGTCTGTAGATTAGCCAGTGTGTATGACAGTGCATGGGCTGAAGAAGAGGCAGCAAAGCCAGGAGAGGCTACTGGTCTGTAAGACTGTGATCTGCTGAGGGTCCAGTGGCATGGATGGTTTAAGAGAAGGGGAAAGTGGCCGGGCGCAGTGGCTCACGCCTATATTCCCAGCACTTTGGGAGGCCAAGGCCAGCAGATCAGCTGTGGTCAGGAGAGTGAGACCAGTCTGACCAATATGGTGAAATCCGTCTCTACTAAACATGCAAAAATTAGCCAGCAGTGGTGGCAGGTGCCTGTAGTCCCAGCTACTTGAGAGGCTGAGACAGGAGAATTGCTTGAACCCAGGAGGCAGAGGTTGCAGTGAGCCAAGATCACACCACTGCACTGTAGCGTGGGCGACAGAGTGAGATTCCATCTTAAAAAAGAGAGAAACAGGTAAACGAAAGAAATACTAGATTCTACAGGAAGTGGCACTTATATTTTACACAGTGGCGAGCTTAAGGTTTCATTTGCTTTGCCTTGGTTCTATAAATATCTACAGGTCCTACAGCCAAGGGAGCCTGCAAATCAGCCGTTCCAAGTGAAAGCACTACACTGAATTGACTTTGCTTTTGCAAAGGTAGGGAGATGACCAGTAACTTTTTGAGTCAGAACAAATAGGGAAGTGTGGTCAGTGGCATGGAAGTAGCCTCGCTCCCACTGAGCAGCACGTCTCCCAGCAGTACTGAGACCTGAGATCCCTCTTGCAGCATACAGTGTCCTCAGCAGCATTCTGGCATTTTTAATTTCTGGCTGGCTATGCTTTTCCCTTCTCCGAGGTATGATAACAGGAGGCACCACCAGGTAAGTAAGTTTCTAAGAGACATTATAAAGGAATTCACTGGTCAGGTGTGGAGAAAGGTGAGGCTCACACAGGCAGAGCTGCTGACACAATATTGTCTTGTCCTGCAGTTACATCCAGTGATCAAGGCTTTCCTGTGTGGCTCCATCAGTGGGACCTGCTCTACCCTCCTTTTCCAGCCTCTGGATCTCCTTAAAACACGACTGCAAACTCTCCAGCCTTCAAATCATGGGTAGGCCCTGCATTAGGAACTGATTTCAGCAACTTCAGACACAGGAGCATCTTTACTGGGTTCAGTCAACTTCCATTCTGTTGGATGTTCAGGGAGAAACACAGACCATGCCCAGCTTTCATATGTTCTGCGAATTTTTATATTTGACATGTCTTATTAATTAAATAGGGTCCTTTCCTGAACCACTTCCTGGAATGTGCCTCAGTGACATTTCCACTTTATTGTGTTAGCTTGTGATGTTAACTGTATTGCCTGGCATGAGTGTAGCAGGTGACTTTCTGGAAATAACATCAATATTGTCTGTTTTTGGTTCTGTTTGTTTGTTTTTTGAGGCAGAGTCTCACTCTCTTGCCCAGGCTGGAGTGCCGTGGTACCATCTTGGCTCACTGCAACCTGTGCCTCCCAGGTTCAAGTGATTCTCCTGCCTCAGCCTTCTGAGAAGCTGGGATTACAGGCACAAGCCACCATGCCCAGCTAATTTTTGTGTTTTGGGTAGAGATGGGGTCTCGCCACGTTGGCCTGGTCTCAAACTTCTTGCCTCGAGTGATCCTCCCGCCTCAGCCTCCAAAGTGCTGGGATTACAGGTGTGAGACACTGCACCCGGCCTGCATTGTCTGTTTTGTGCCCTGACATTGAGCTCTGTGCTGTGGGAAGTATACAAAATGTACATAAAATGGGAGGTAATCCCATTGTTGCAGTGTAAATAGATAAGCAAATATGTGTGTGCCGACCTATGAACACATAGTAAGTCAGAGCACCTCCAACGTGTGTTGTGGAGAATGTTAGGTGTCCTAGATGAGTCTGTAAAGGAAGTCTTTGGGAACTGTTTTATGAGAAAGTGATCTAAGTGATTTTTTTCTTCCCTGTCTCCATTTTGTCTGCTTTCAGGTCTAGACGTGTCGGGATGTTGGCTGTGCTCTTGAAGGTGGTTCGCACGGAGAGTCTTCTGGGCCTTTGGAAAGGGATGTCCCCTGTAAGCTGCCTTCTGGGTCTAGGTTCTCTTGCACAAACTCCTTGATAACCCGCCATTTCTCATTTACTTACCAGCTCTTAAGGATGTGTGAGAGTAAGAAGCAGTGGACGTCACGACATGGTCTTCCTGCCCATCTCTCGTGCTACCACTGACTTCCGTTTGCAGGCTCAGGGAAATGTTCCATCTGCACATTATGCTTAGATGTGACTGATTAGTGCAGCATAGTCTCTACAGCAGAAGTTCTAGTGCCTGACCTGTCCTTGCCCTTATCACTTCGGTGAAAGTGGGATGGGGCCTCCACACCAGCATTTCTTTGCTCAAAGGCTTTTTTCTGGCCTTAGGGACTCACTTTACTGGAAGTGCCAAGGAATTAGTGCCCAGCCCAAACCTGAATCAGAAATACATATGCTGATTTCTCTAAGTATCCCAATAATGTACTTCAGAGTAATTTTGTGTTTTCTTTTCAAGAGTATAGGCCAGTTATATAACTCTGTGGGTTTCTTTGCAGTTCCTTTGTGATTAGATTTAGTTCTACATTTTTAGCAAGAGGACCACATAGGTGAAGTTGATTTTCTAACCCTCAGCAGTCCCCAACCACTGAAACACGAGAGTTGATGTTTAAAATCCCATGTCCCTCCTTGCTCAGGTAGAGGGATAACTCTGAGGTGTGTTCTACACTGATTCTCAGAGTTCCCCAAAGGGATTAAGCTGCCCACAGCAGTAACTGGTTTTATAACACACCCTTTAGTGATGGCCCTCTCTCCTACCTTATGTCCCCCACTTCCCTATTGGTGTTCCTTCCACACCTTAAACAAAGTACTTGCATACAAATCTTCCTGGGGTCTTTTGGGAAAACCCAGCTGAGACAATACTTAAAGTGTCGGGTCTTTGATTTTCTTTTCTCTGTGACCTTTTCTGCAGTCCATTGTGAGATGCGTCCCTGGCGTTGGAATCTACTTTGGCACTCTCTACTCTTTGAAGCAGTATTTCTTGCGAGGCCATCCCCCTACTGCCCTGGAGTCGATCATGCTGGGGGTGGGCTCTCGCTCAGTTGCGGGGGTCTGTATGTCACCTTTCACTGTAATCAAGACTCGCTATGAGGTGAGTTCAACTGCTTTAGGGCCTCAGGAAAGTTCAGTTCAGCCACTGGGCTCTTGGGGAGTGACCACTGATGTCAGCTCCTGATTTATAATCAACACAGTCTGATGTGGTCAACCAAGCCATATGTGAACTAGAGCCCATGGTTTCCTGGTAATGCCCCATAACCTGCAGTCTGCTTGTTCAGTGCTCAAATGCAGGGCCTCCATGCGAGTCACTGGTTCTGTGCTCTCTTTGCAGAGTGGGAAATATGGCTATGAGAGTATCTGTGCCGCCCTGAAGAGCATCTATCGCAATGAGGGGCACCGGGGCCTCTTCAGTGGCCTGACAGCAACTCTCCTTCGAGATGCGCCCTTTTCAGGAATCTACCTGATGTTTTACAACCAGACCAAAAACATAGTGCCCCACGGTAGGGATAAAGGAAGGTGTGGGGAAGAGCTATTCTTGAGATTTCAGATCCTCACCATTTTCTCTGGGTTATGAGACTATTTGATTCTCTTAGCAGAGTGTTAGGAACTGAGCCATATTATGATTATGTCAGGAACTGGGATGCAAAGGTAGATATGACAGACTTGGTCCCTGCCCTTTGGAGTTTACATCCTATTAAAGAAAACAGTATTTACACTACTATAATTTGGGGGGTGAAGATAGGGTGAGTGAGAGGGAAATAAAGCATGCTCTGCAGAGTTCCTGCAACAATACTTACTAAATTTGATCTGAAGATTGCTGGGACCCATCCAAGGTCTCTTAGATGAGAAACGTTGGGGTATAACCTAGGAATCTGTATTTTTCAAGAAGCACTTGATGTGATTCTGGTTAAAGTCTGGGAAACAGTAGTAAGTTAGGAGTTTGAAGAAAAATAATATTTTCATCTCCCTTGCTGTTACCAGTTAGCATGGTTTTGAGCCCTCCAGGCACAGGGGGAGGCCCGCCCCGCCCCGCCCCACCCCACACACCTGTTAGCTCATGTTCATGTTAGGCTAGACATGGACAAACTGGTGGGCAGTAAACACTGACCCGACCAGAACAAAGTAGTGCTAGAAACACATCCATAGAGTGAACCTGCATGCAGTAAGGTGTCTATGGATAATTTCAGCAAGTTAAGACCAGCCTGGCCAACATGGGGAAACCCTGTCTCTAATAAAGATACCAAAAATTAGCCAGGTGTGATGGTGGGCACCTGTAATCCCATCTACTCAGGAGGCTGAGGCAGGAGAATCACTTGAACCTGGAAAGCGGAGGTTGCAGTGAGCCAAGATCACACCACTGCACTCCAGCCTGGCGACAGGGTGAGACTCTGTCTCAAAAAATAAAAATTCTGAGGCCCATTGCTTCTTGGCCTTTTGGCTAAGATCAAGCGTGAAAATTTCTGAGGCCTGGTGCGATGGCTCACGCCTGTAATCTCAGCACTGTGGGAGGCCGAGGTGGGTGGATCTCTTAAGGCCAGGAGTTTGAGACCAGCCTGGCAATGTGGCAAAACCTGGTCTCTACTAAAAATACAAAAATTAGCTGGGCATGGGTGGCACATGCCTGTAATCTCAGCTGCTTGGGAGGCTGAGGCACGAGAACTGCTTGAGCCTGGGAGGTGGTGGAGGTTGCGGTGACCTGAGATTATGCCACTGCACTCCAGCCTGGGTGACAAAGAAGACTCCCTCTCGAAAAAAAATGGATTTGGTATTTGGAAATAAACTTACAGAAAAGCCACAAGAACAGTACAATGTATGTATTTTTTTTCTGCTCTTTGAGGGTAAGGTAGAAACGTGATGCCCTTTTAAGTACCTCAGTGTCTATTTCCAACAAATAAGGACATCCTCTCATAGAACCATCTCATAAAATTCAGAAAGTTTAACCCAGATAATTTTTTTTTGAGACAGTCTTGCTTTGTTACCCAGGCTGGAGTGCAGCAGTGTGATCTCAATTCACTGGAACCTCATCCTCGCAGGTTCAAGCAATTTGTGTGCCTTAGCCTCTGGAGTAGCTGGGATTACAGGTGCATGCCACCTGTCTGGCTAATTTTGTATTTTTAATAGAGAGAGACAGTTTTACCATGTTGCCCAGGTTCAAGTGATCCTCCCACCTCGGACTCCCAAAGTGTTGCGATTATAGGCATGTAGCCCAATTCTTTAACCTAGAGTCTGTATTCTGATGTCTCTATTTGTCCCATTAATGTACTTCGTAGTAATCCTGTGTTTTATATTTTTAAGAGTATAGGCCAATCACATATCTCATTGTGGGTTTATCTGCAGTTTCTTCACGATTAGATTTTTAGCGAGAGGACCACATAGGTAATGTTGTATCCTCACTGACTTATATCAGGAGGGTCATGGCAGCAATTTGACCCATTATGAGTGATAGTAACACTTTATCATTTGGATAAGATACTGACAGGTATCTTCCCTGAAAACTCACCCGTTTTTCCCCTTATAATGTCTAAGTATCTTTGTGGGAAGGTAACTTTGAATCTATATAAACATCCTGTTTCTTTTCCCCACACATTTTAACATCAGGGAAAGATTCTTGCCTGAGTCAGTTATTGTGATGGTGTTTTGAAAAGGGTGCTTTTCTATCTGTAGCATTCCATCTACATGTATTTACTAGCTGCACCTTTTAAGTTTTTAATTCTCAGCCTTATTTGAATTCATACCTTTCTTGGTTTGAGGAAGAATCAGTGGGCAACTTGCATTGACCTTTATGTGGTGAATGTAAGATCTATAATCACGTTACCCTTGTTCTCTTTCAGACCAGGTGGATGCAACCCTCATTCCTATTACAAACTTCAGCTGTGGGATATTTGCTGGCATTCTGGCTTCACTGGTAACTCAACCTGCAGATGTTATCAAAACTCACATGCAGCTTTACCCACTGAAGTTTCAAAGGATTGGCCAGGCAGTGACACTGATTTTCAAAGTAAGACTACGGAATAAGTACTGGTTCTTGTGGTGTTTAAGGATCTCTTTCTAGAGCAGTAGTTCTTACCCTTCATTCACATTAAAGTCTCCTCTAGGCCTAGAGAGCTTTTAAAAACCCCCAAGCCCAGGTTAAAATCTAGGCCAACTATATCAGAATGTCTAGAGGCATGAAACCCCAGCTTTTTTTTTAATGTTCCCCAGTGATTTTAATATGTTTTAAGCCTGAGAACCACAAAACTGGTATTTTTGGGGGGTGTGGAGACACTTACATTAGGAAGAACTGTGATATCTGTTAAACTTGCAAATTGCTGAACTCTACCCCAAACTTATTGAATCAGGAAATCTGGGTGAAATTGGTACTCTAATTGAGGACCTAGGGTAAAATACTATATAGTCAGAGGGGAAAAAAACCACAAACACATTATTTTATTGTAGCAGTTTGCTCTAATATATAGGTGTCCAGTCTTGTGGCTTCTCTGGGCCACACTGGAAGAATTGTCTTGAGCCACATATAAAATACACTAATGATAGCTGATGAGCTAAAGAAAAAATGTCACCAAAAAAAAAATCTCATAATGTTTTAAGAAAGTTTACGAATTTGTGTTAGGCTGCATTTGCGGGCTGAAGAAGTTGGACAGGCTTGCTCTAATATAAATGGACAAATGGTATTATTGAAGATAAAAAGTACAGTAGAGGCTGGCTGTGGTGGCTCATGCTGGTAATCCCAGCACTGTAAGAGGCTGAAGCAGGAGGATCCCTCAAGCCCAGGAGTTCAAGACCAGCATGGGCAATATAAGGAGCCCTTGTCTCTATTTAAATTTAAAAGAAAATTACAGTAGATGAATAGTGCACTAAGTTCTATTTATAAGCCACTGTGTTGGCTCTTTTCGAACACATATTGTTATCACAAAGCAGATATCCTTGCTCAAGGTAAATGTGAATTTGTGTTTTTATCTCTATATTAAAATCATAAAGTTTTAAAATAATATTTTCTTTAGTATATGTGAAACCCAGATTATGAGGGAGGAGGAAGGGGCATTTTGTCTTTAATTTATATGAAGATAGGGCCACAAAGAGCATACAGTGAATTACAAAAAGATACTCATTCCTGATAGAAAGCACCTTTTCCTTCAGCCTGGATCCCGGATCCAGGGCTTGGCAGGCAGGTCTCTGCCTGGATTTCATCTGCTACTTGGCGCTTAGTGCTTCTGTACAGTATACAAACTGCATAACTAAATAGCAACCCTGCATAAAGATTTTCAGCCAAGAAACTCCCCTAGACAGCAGGCCTAAAAAGGTAAGTACAGCAACTACAAAAAAAAAAGGCTTTTAAGTTCATTGGTTGTGTTCTTGGACCCGTTATTCATAATTTAGGCATGAAGTAAGGTTTCTCTTTTTTTGTTGTTGTTTTGTTTTGTTTGTTTCAGACGGAGTTTTGCTCTTGTTACCCAGGCTGGAGTGCAATGGCGCAATCTCGGCTCACCGCAACCTCCGCCTCCTGGGTTCAGGCAATTCTCCTGCCTCAGCCTCCTGAGTAGCTGGGATTACAGGCACACGCCACCATGCCCGGCTAATTTTTTGTATTTTTAGTAGAGACGGGGTTTCACCATGTTGATCAAGATGGTCTCAATCTTGACCTCGTGATCCACCCGCCTCGGCCTCCCAAAGTGCTGGGATTACAGGCGTGAGCCACCGCGCCCGGCCTCATGAATTAAGTCTTAAACATGGAGTTGCAGAGACCCTCACTCTGGTACCAGGTGGATAATTAATCGTATTGCTACTTTGCTTCCAGAGTTCTGACATTTATTTTCACCATAGGACTATGGACTACGTGGCTTCTTCCAAGGTGGCATACCCCGAGCCCTCCGCAGAACTCTGATGGCAGCAATGGCGTGGACAGTGTATGAAGAGATGATGGCCAAAATGGGCCTGAAGTCCTGACCAAGAGAGGCCTGGGAAAGGGTGACATCTGTTGCCCTGCTTAGTTTCTGCCGAGGGCTGCTGCTTCTCACTACCTGCAGTAAGCTGAAGTCCTACCTGGAAAGCCAGGCAGAAATTGTGTTGCCTTTGCCTTTGGTAACCCCTTTAAGGAGAAAATAGTTGGACCTGATTTGAGCCTTGAGAATCTCCAGAGAGGAGTCACTAATACATACAGCACACTGGGGAGTCAGGAGAGAGCTTTGCATACCCTCAGAGGCTACTTGGAGAGGCGTTTTCCGAGGAGAGCTCTGTCAGTGGCTGCGCTCCAGCCCCCCACCTACACCACAGGGTCTCCTTGGATACGTTCTTGGGCAAGGAATCACAAAACCAGAGAAGCCATAAGCTGCCTGCTGGGCCTGAGGAGCTCCAGCCAGGGAGGACTGGATGTGAGGAGAGGAGTCACTGTCACCAGGTCACAGACTGACTGAGGTGATGGTAGGATGAGGAGGAACAGATGCCCTTTTTTAATTGCTTCTCAGTCAACTTCTCGGAGGCTCTGGAGAACGGGACAGTGGCTTTCTAGCCTCTGAATGTCCAAATAAGATTTTCTGGTCTAGGCCCCTGGACTGTTTTACCTCTAAATTCTGGCATTTTTTTTTTCTGTAATTAAAGTGCTTTATTTATTGAACTTTATCATTGAAAACTGTTTGGAAAACCTAAAAGGTGTTGTCATACTTCTTTTTTCCTTACTTGTGCCTTGTAAAAAAAGACTGAACCCTTTTTTTTTTGAGACGGAGTTTTGCTCTTGTTACCCAGGCTGCAGTGCAATGGCGCGATCTCGGCTCACTGCAACCTCCGCCTCCTGGGTTCAGGCAATTCTCCTGCCTCAGCCTCCTGAGTAGCTGGGATTACAGGCACGCACCACCATGCCCAGCTAATTTTTTGTATTTTTAGTAGAGACGGGGTTTCACCATGTTGACCAGGATGGTCTCGATCTCTTGACCTCGTGGTCCACCTGCCTCAGCCTCCCAAAGTGCTGGGATTACAGGCTTGAGCCACCGCGCCCGGCCTGACTGAACCCTTTTCTAAAATACTTTTAGGGTGGCTGGTTCTTGACCTATGTAGGTCCCTAAAACCTAATCTAAAAAAAAAAAAACAGCTTTACTGAATGATGCTGTACCGTCACTATCAATCAGTTTGAGAACATTTTTATTCCCCAAACAGATCTCATGCCATTTGTAATTAATCCTCATTCCCAGCCCCAGGCCACCACTGATGTACTTTGTCTTCATAAATTAGCCGTTTCTGGATACTTTGTGTAAATCCAGTCTGTAGAGTGGGTAGTGGCTCATGCCTGTAACCCCCACACTTTGGGAGGCCAAGGTGGGCAGATCACATGAGATCAGGAGTTCAAGACCAGCCTGGCCAACATGGTAAAACCATCTCTACTAAAAATACAAAAGTGAGCTAGGTGTGGCGGCAGGCGCCTGGAATTCCAGCTACTTGGGAGGCTGAGGCACAAGAATCACTTGAACCCAGGAGGCAGAGGTTGCAGTGAGCCAAAATTGTGCCACTACACTCCAGCCTGAGTGACAGAGTGAAATGCTGTCTCAAAAAAAACAAAGTGACTATACCATTTTACATTCTCAGCCACAGTATATGAGAGTTCTAATTTCTCCACATCCTTGTCAACACTTGTTACTGTTTCTTTTATAGCTATTATTATTGGGTACTCAAATCATCTTTAAAATTCAGGAAAGATGGCTGAGTGCAGTGGCTCATTCCTGTAATTCTAGCTCTTTGAGAGGCTGAGGCAGGTGGAACACTTGTGGCCAAGAGTTCAAGACCAGCCTCGCCAAAACAGCACCGCTATTAAAAATACAAAAATTAGCCAGCATCCTGAGGCATGACTGTAATTGCAGCTACTCAGGAGGCTGAGGCAGGAGAATCACTTAAACCCAGGGGGTGTAGGTTGCAGATCATGCCACTGCACTCCAGCCTGGAGGACAGAATGAGACTCCATCTCAGGAAAAAGAAAAAAAATCAGAAACGGCCATTACTTATGCAAGAAACAAAAGTGGGGAGATATTTTGTTCTCCTGGTTAAGAACGTGAGCTCTAATCCAGGCAGCCCAGGTTGAAAGCTACTCACTCTCCACATACTTAGGCATGGTACTGAAACTGTGCCTAGGAAATGTGATTAGTTTGAGTTTTTTTGAGTGGATGGGGAACAAAGTCTCGCTCTGCCACCCAGGCTGGAGTGCAATGGCATGATCTCAGCTCACTGCAACCTCCACCTCCTGGATTCAAGCAATTCTCCCACCTCAGGTTTCTGAGTGGCTGGGACTACAGGCAGATATCACCATGCCCAGCTAATCTTTTCTATTTTTAGTAGAGAAGGGGCTTTACCACGTTGGCCAGACTGGTCTTGAGCTCCTGACCTCAAGTGATCAGCCCATCTTGGCCTTCCAAAGTGCTGGGATTACAGGCGTAAGCCACCGTGTCCAGCCAGAAATGGGGCTAGCAATATTTCCTGCCTCCTCAGGTGGTGGTGAGAGTTAAGGAATAAATATTCCTGGAATGTGGTATTAGCTTCATAGGACAGCCACAACAAATTACCACAAATTGAATGGTTTATGACCCTCAATCTGGAGGCCAGAAGTCTGAAATCAACGTGTCAGCGCTGCACTCTCTGGAGGCTCCAGGGGAGTCACGGTTTGCCTGTTGGACCTTCTAGTGGTGGCTGGCATTCCTTGGCTTTTAAGTGCCTCACTCCAATCTCTGCCTCTGTCTTCACATACCTTTTCCCTTGTGTATCTGTTTCCGTGTCCAAATGTCTCTTAAGGACGCAGGTATTGGTTTAGGGCCCATACTAATCCAGTATGACCTCATTTTCATTTCATCACATCTGTTAGACCCTATTTCCAAATAGGGTCACATTCACAGGTATTAGGGGTTAGAATGCCAGCATATCTTTTATGGGGACCCGTAACAGATTAAGTTTACTTGATGTGTAAGTTAAAATGAATTTATACTTTAGGTTTTAGGTTAAAACACCATATTTAAAATAGTAGTTTGGGTAGGGGTATGGGAGAGGATGAAGCAGAGTCATAATCTTACAGTGGCACCCACGCCTCCAGTGCTGTGACCTGTAAGTTGTGAGGCCTCATGCTGTGGGAAGCAGGGGAGAACTCGGGATGGGAAAGGAGGGGAAGGACACAGTTGGATGGAGTGGCTGCCTCCTAAGAACTTAGACTCTGGGGCAGGTGTTCCATGTCCTTTGCCTCCTCAGGTTCCTTTGACCCTCATCCTGAGCGCAGGAAAGCTAATGCCAGTGAGGCCTCTTAGGGAGGAGGGGCAGAGATAAAACCAAGAGAGACGGGCTTCTTCCCAATGCAAATATCCTGGCCTTAGGCTGGCAGGTGAATTTCGGCCACCAGATTCCCCTCATATTTTCTTCATTTGTTTTTTAGGGGAGCAAATAAACATGATAAATCAGGAGAAGTATCTAGTTTTCTCTAAACATGGGGTAGAAAATTTGTCCTGTGAATCCCAATTCCCGTGGCAAGTAGCCTGTTTTTTCCTGTCTCACAGTCTCAGTATTAAAGCTCGGAGAGGAACTGGCTAGTGAGCGTGGAAACACTGCCCATTGCCCTTTTTTTTTTTTTTTAATGGTTCCTTCTTGGCTGTCTTAGACGTAAAGCACTTAGAGGCTGAGCTCTATGGGAGGAAAATAGTCTTCTGGTGACTAAAGTTAAGGCAGTGCAGGGCTAGAGCCAAAAGACACAGAAGCAAAGGTTTCAAGCTGCATTACACTCGCTTTCTAAGAATACGTGATTATGAAATCTTTCAAGCCATCACAACAGGAGAGCCAACGGCCCACTAGCTCATATCGCTCAGATGGAACAATTGCCAAGATTTTGCCACACCTGCTTCTCCCAACTCTGTCCCCTGCCCCCCACCTTTTCTTTCTTTTATGAAACTTTTAGAGGCAGATCCCAGGCATCACATCATTTCACCCTTGCATACTTCAAAATACATTTCTAAAAATTATAGAATTTTTTTAAACATAAATACAACGTCATTACCGTACCTGGAAAATTTTAACACATTTTTTGCATATCATCCATATTCATGTTTCCCAGATTATCTCAAAAATGATTTTTTAGAGTTGGTTTATTTCAATCAGAATTCAAACAAGGTCCACACAAGGCATTTAGTTTATTATGTTTTAAAGACAGGGTCTTTTTCTGTCACCCAGGATGCAGTGCAGTGGGATGATCATGGCTCACTGCAACCTTGACCTCCCTAGGCTCAAGCAATCCTCCCACCTCAGCCTCCCAAGTAGCTGGGACTACAGGTGCACGCCACCACACTGAGCCACTTTCTAAAAAATTTTTTTGCAGAGACAAGATCTTGCAATATTGCCCAGGCTGGTCTCAAACTCCTAGCCTCAAGTGATTCTCCTGCCTCAGCCTCCCAAAGGATTGGGATTACAAGTATGAGCCACCACACTTGCTGGCAGTTGGTTTTAAAAATCTCTAGGCTTGGCCGAGTGCAGTGGCTCATGCCTGTAATCCCAGCACTTTGGGAGGCAGAGGCAGGTAGATCACAAGGTCAGGAGTGTGAGATCAGCCTGGACAACATGGTGAAACCCTGTATGCTAAAATAAATAAATAAAAAAATACCAAAAAAAATCTCTAGGCTGGGGGCAGTGGCTCATGCCTGTAGGTCCAGCCCTTTGGGAAGGCAAGGCTGATGGGTCGCTTGAGCTTAGCAATTCGAGATGAGCCTAGGCAACACAGTCAAACCCTGTCTCTACATAAAAATGTAAAATTTAGCCGGCCATGCTGAAGTGTATCTGTAGTTCCAGCTGCTCAGAAGGCTGAGGCAGGAGAATCGCTTAAGCCCTGGAAGTCAAGGCTGCACTGAGCTGTGATCAGGCCACTGCACTCCAGCCAAGGTGACAAAGAAAGGCCCTATCTCAAAAAACAAAAATGAAACCCTCTTTGTTCCAGGACACCACCCATTCTCCCCACTTTTTTTGTCATACATTGTCTTTGTAGGGACTGAGGAGCTGGAAGAACAAGATGAGCTTAGAGGAACCTCAATTCTGAAGTAGTATCCAAGGTCTCTGTAGGCATACGCAAGGGCCAATCTTTGAGGGAACGCTTTCTCGGCTCCAGTATCCTGTAAACGTCCCATTTTCTGAATTTTGTTTTCTGATGGTTTTAGCTCATTCCTCTGTTTCACATATGTTCTATAAACAGGACGTTAGCTTGGATGGCTTGACTGTTTAGGTCTATCCAATTTCTTTCTTTTTTTTTTTTTTTGAGACGGAGTTTCACTGTTGTAACCCAGACTGGAGTTCAATGGCATGATCTCAGGTCACCGTAACCTTCACCTCCTGGGTTCAGGCAATTCTCCTGCCTCAGCCTCCCGAGTAGCTGGGACTACAGGTGCGCACCACCATGCGCAGCTAGGTTTTTGTATCTTTAGTAGAGACGGGGTTTCACCTTGTTGACCAGGATGGTCTCAATCTCTTGACCTCGTGATCCACCCGCCTCGGCCTCCCAAAGTGCTGGGATTATAGGCGTGAGCCACCGCGCCTGGCCAAGGTCTATCAAATTTCTTAGGCGGAGGAAAGACCAGAGCTACAGATACTAAGCAGTGAAAAGTCTGAAAAGGCATAAGAGGGTTTCTCACTTGGCAAATTTGTGAGTGCAAATGAAACGTTCTATTTACTTCTTTCAGTTGCTTATTCCCAAGAGAAATGAGGAGAGGCTGAAATTTCTTTAACCAGCAGTTAGAAAGGATAAATAATTTTGAGGCAAACTAAGGTTCCAGTGAGTCAGTTCTGAGGGCCCAATCCAAACAGGGAACCCAGCAGTGACTCTGAGAGGTTACAAAACTGAAATCTGCTACTAAGGTTATGCCTTATGCCCTTTCCATATGCTCCTGGCTGAGCCGTGTGCATTTATAACTTGTTGGTTTTTTTAAAGACAGGGTCTCTATTTCATTGGCCAGAGTGCAGTGGCACAATCTCAGCTCACCACAACCTCGACCTCCCAGGATCAAGCAATCCTCCCACCTCAGCCTCCCAAGTAGCTGGGACTACAGGCATGCAGCTCTACACCCAGCTAATTTTTTTTGTATTTTCAGTAGAGACAGAGAGACAGGGTTTTGCCAAGTTGCCAAGGCTGGTCTCGAACTACTGGGCTCAAGGGATCTGCCCACCTCAGCTTCCCAAAGTGCTGGGATTACAGGTGTGCACCACCATGCCTGGCCTTCTAACTTATTGTTGATATTAAATTTCACAACCAGCAGGGCACGGTGGCTCACACCTATAATCCCAACACTTTGGGAGGCCAAGGTAGGTGGATCACTTGAGGTCAAGAGTTCATGACCAGTCTGGCCAACACGGCAAAACTGTCTCTACTAAAAGTATAAAAAATTAGCCAGGTGTAGTGGTGTATACCTGTAGACCCAGCTATTTGGGTAGCTGAGGCACAAGAATTGCTTCAATCTGGGAGCAGAGGTTGCAGTTAGTTGCAATTGCACCACTGCGCTCCAGCCTGGGCGATAGAGACTCTGTCTCAAAAGAAAAAGAAAAATAATATAACAACCCATGTATCTCAAATCTCAGCTTTTGTCATGACTCCCTCAAAAAAAAACTGCCTTGGGCCGGGCGCGGTGGCTTAAGCCTGTAATCCCAGCACTTTGGGAGGCCGAGGCGGGTGGATCACAAGGTCAAGAGATCGAGACCATCCTGGTCAACATGGTGAAACCCCGTCTCTACTAAAAAATACAAAAAATTAGCTGGGCATGGTGGCGTGTGCCTGTAATCCCAGCTACTCAGGAGGCTGAGGCAGGAGAATTGCCTGAACTCAGGAGGCAGAGGTTGCGGTGAGCCAAGAGTGCACCGTTGCACTCCAGCCTGGGTAACAAGAGCGAAACTCCGTCTCAAAAAAAAAAAAAATGCTGCCTCAAGCAACAGCATCTAGGTGTTCTTCAGCTTCTAAGTACTCCTCCTCTGCTCATGGTAGCCATTAGCTTAGGCAGTCAAGAAATACTCTAGGCCAGGCGCAGTGGCTTATGCCTATAATCCCAGCACTTTGGGAAGCCGAGGTGGGCGGATCACCTGAGATTAGGGGTTCAAGACCAGCCTGGCCAACAAAGGAAAATGCCATCTCTACCAAAAATACAAAAATTAGCCAAACATGGTACGTGCCTGCAGTCCCAGCTACTCAGGAGGCCGGCCGAGGCAGGAGAATTGCTTGAGCCTGGGAGGCAGAGGTTGCAGTGAGCCAAGATCACACCATTGCACTCCGGAGTGAGACCCTGTCTCAAATAAATAAATAAATACTCTAGAATCTAGGATCATAGTTTTTAAACTCAATATGGCTGCACATTGGAATCATCTGGGAAATGCTGGGGCTCAGAAAATGATACCCCAAATAGGGCACTTTGGCATGCTCAGAGTTTTGAATTAAAGAAAATTGAAAGGCCTCTGAAATAAGCCTCAGAACCAAGGTTTCTTTCTGACCTTCCCCTGACCCCCATCTCTCAATCCCCTCTCTTTTTCAAAGCAACTGAAGGGGCTTTGTCTAAAGTTCCCTTATCTGAATAAGGAAAGTTACTCCAGAATAAACACAATAGTCTTTTTTTATTATTATTGTTTATAGAGATGGGGTTTCACCGTGTTGGCCAGGCTGGTCTTGAACTTCTGACCTCGTGATCCACCCACCTCAGCCTCCCAAAGTGCTGGGATTATAGGTGTGCACCACCGCACCCAGCCAACACAATAGTCTTAAAACTTCCTCCCTAGGAATCTTATCAGGTAACCAGGAAATATTAACCACTGGGAAGAGAAAAGACTAAAAGTTATCGTCATGCCCAGACAGACTCTTCATCTATTTTTCTGAGGGCAGCTCTGAGAGATTATCCAGGAGACATTATCTGCCTAATAAAGAAACCTCTGGTCACAGTGAAGTTCCTCCCCTTACCTTACTGTAATTTGCTGCCATTTCCCCCAGAGCTCAGAGGAACTTTGTCCCAGGCAAACTTTCTATTATTTGAACTCATTCATATCCTAACCCTCTCAATTGTTGACAACCCCATCTCCCTTCCCTGTGAAGTAAATGCTATTTAAGCTTCAGCCATCGGGTCCTTCTTTGAGTCTTAAATTTTGTATGGCTCCTGTGCATAAGCCTATTAATAAATGTGTATGTTTTTTCTCCCGTTAATTTGTCTATTGTCAGTTTATTTTAGCAGTGAACATTCAAAGGGTAGAGGGGAAGTTCCTACAGGAGCTTTAAAAGCTATTTGCAGCTGGTTGCAGTGGCTCACGCCTGTAATCCTAACACTTTGGGAGGCTGAGGCGGGTGGATTGCCTGAGCTCAGGAGTTCGAGACCAGCCTGGACAATATGGTAAAATCCCATCTCTACTAAAATACAAAAACTTAGCTGGGCATGTCAGCATGCACCTGTAGTCCCACCTACTTGGGAGGCTGGGGCAAGGGAATTGCTTGAACCCCAGGAGGTGGAGGTTACAGTGAGCCGAGACGTACCACTGCACTCCAGCCTGGGTGACAGAGTGACTCTGCTTCAAAAAAAAAAAAAAGCTACTGATGCCCGAGTTTCACTCAGAGAGTCTGATATATTCAGCCTAGGTACAAGGTTTTAAGAGCTCCCCAGGTGATCACAATGCCAAGGCTGAGACCCCTGGAGGAACCCCGCAGAGCTGCATTCACTACTCAGCAATCCCAATCCACACTTAAAGGCTTAAGCAGGAGCACTTTTTTTTTGGTGAGGGGGAGAAGGCTTTGTTTTGGGACTGGGGGGCCTTGCTCTGAGGAGGCTTGTGGCCTGAGTCTTTGCGGACAAACTGAATGCCTCCTCTTTCCAAAACAAAGAGTAGAAGTGGAAGGCGTTAGCAGTAAGGGGCCTTGACTTCTCTGAATTTGTCCCTCAAGCCCCAGGAACTTCAGCCTTGTTGGCTGATGAGGCAGGTCAGCCTGGGGGTGACCTGCGCTACAGTCTGAGAGTTTCCAAGCTCCTCAAAGATCACACTGGCCACAGAGGAGCTGCAGAGCCACTTGCAGGAGAATGTGGATGTGCTGTTATATGGGAGGGTGGCCATCAGGGTTTAAGAGTTCATTTTGGGGTGGGCTCAGAAATCAGAGTGACTCAGCAGGCCCCAGAGAGGAACCTGCATTTTTAATGAGTACCTTCAAGTGGCCAAGGTTTTAGATGTCACAGTGAGAAACCTAACATTGGAATCCCTTTTCCCACATCTCCAGTTGGTGTTTATAGGGGGCTTGCTTACCAGTTGACCATGTGCCATAAATCTGGGAAGATGTGGCTTCTCAAGAGATGCAGTGGATTAGTTTGTTTTGACGCTGCTGATAAAGGCATACCTGAGGCCAGTTGCAGTGGCTCACACCTGTAATCCCAGCACTTTGGGAGGCTGAGGCAGGTGGATCACGAGGTCAGGAGTTGGAGACCAGCCTGGCCAACGTGGTGAAGCCCTGTCTCTTCTAAAAACACAAAAAAATTAGCCGGGCATGGTGGCGGGTCCCTGTAATCCCAGCTACTCGGGGGGCTGAGTGAGACAAAAGAAAAGCTTGAACCCAGGAGGCGGAGGTTGCAGGGGGCCAAGATCGTGCCATTGCACTCTAGCATGGGTGACAAGAGCAAAACTACGTCTCAGAAAACAACAACAACAAAAAAACCATACTTGAGACTGGGTAATTTACAAAAGAAAGATGTTTCATTCAACTCAAGTTCCACGTGCATGAGGCCAGAGAGGCCTCAAAATCATGGTGGAAGGTGAAAGGAAGTCTTACATCACAGCAGGCAAGACAGAGAATGAGCGAGCACCAAGCGAAATGCGTTTCCTCTTATCAAACCATCAGTTCTTCTGAGTTATTCAACCTTTCAAAGTGCTGGGATTACAGCCACCAAGCCCCTTCAATTAACTCCTATTTTTTGTTTGTTGTTTTGGAAACAGGATTTGGCTCTGTTGCCCAGGCTGGAATGCAGTGGTGCAGTCATACTCACTGCAGCCTTGATCTCTGGGCTCAAACTATCCTCCACCCACAAGCCTCAGCCTCCTGTGTAGCTGGGATACAAGCATGCACCACCATGCTTGGTTAATTTTTGTACCTGTTGTGGAGACAGGGTCTCCCCATGTTTTCCAGGCTGGTCTTGAACTTCTGAGCTCAAGCAATCCACCCACCTTGGCCTTCCAAAGTGCTGGGATTACAGGTGCGAGCCACCACGCCCATTTATCTTACCTCCTACTGATAGCTATTGTAAAATTTTTCTTCTACCAAAAAGAAAATTAAATACATAATATACATTTTATATAAAAAATTATAATGGTTCCCAAGTTTTCTCAATATTTAAAATAAATAAAAAATTATTTATCATATACATTTTATATAAAAATTATATAATTTATATATTATGTATCATATATCATATATAATCTGATTGATATATATTAAATTTTTCTACCAAAAAATATCATCTGGTTTTATGTAATTTTTATATACTGTAGAGTATACATGATATACTATAGTATATGCAATATACTGTATATATGATATACTGTATATAGTATATGGTATACTGTATATATCATACATATACTGTATGTAGTATATGATATACTATATATATTATACCGTATATACTATATATGATATATATAGTATATATAGACAGATGGATGATAGATATAATGCATACCATCTGTTCAACCTTGTCCTTTTTAACTTTTCCAGTGAAATTTTCAAGTGAACATTTAAATGTGAATTACGTCCTGTTAAAATGTTCTTCAGGAAAAGAAAAGAAATTCTTAAGTTTTTGTTTAAATAACGTTTAAGTTTGCTGTGTCGAACAAACCTTCCTACGTTTCAGGTAAGGAAACTGCAGTTTAGGCGAGAAAGCCGCTCAAATTCGCAGGTACAAGGGGCTGGGTAAGAACGCCCTGCCTAGCTGGCCAGCTTCAGTTCCGCGCTCTGGACAGGAATTATGGGCAGGAGAAGGCACAGGGCGTCGCTGTGGCACTACAAACCCCAAAGTCACAAGCCCCGCAGATCCGACCAATCCGCCGCCATCGGCTACAGCCCGAGTCCGCGCAGGCGCCGCAAGGCCGCCTTCCGGAAAAAGGAGCCCAGTTCCGGCAGCGCTCAACCTCGGCTCCGCCCTTTTTCCGCTCGACTTTCTTTGCCATTGGCTGACAACGGAGTACATATAGACGTCACTTCCTGCGGCCTGTCCTTTCCGCGCTACCTGTCGAGGGCTCCAAACGGCGTTGTTCTGGGTGAGTACCTTGTGACGACCCTGGCTCCTCCCAAGGCCAGAAGAATGAGCTTTTTCTGCTTAAATGAGGGATGCGAAGACTAGTAATGAAAGCGTTCAGACCGGGTCTGTCTCTTGCTGGGCGCGCGCCACCTTAGGTCTTGCGGCCCTCACGTGGCCATGCTCGGTCCCGCGGATTCCCGCATTGCCGCGGGAGCGGGTGAGGCCGCACTCCAGCGGAGGCTCGGAACTGGGGTTCGGCCCGGGCCGCGGGTCGCTGGGGGTACAGAAGTGGGCTAACATCTCGTGCTGCCATCCCTTCGGACCCCCGACACGGCGGTGAGTCGAGGCTCAGGCGCTGATTTACACCAGCGACTGGGACTGGTCGGGTTTTCCGTTTGAACCGTGCAGGTCAGGAGTTAAGTTTCTTGGATTTTGAGACAAGTCGTGAGAGCGCAACGAAGTAATCGCGAGGCATCCGCCTGCAATCTGAAAATCAATGAAACTAATTCACTTTTTTGCCTTTAGTTTGCATAGCCCAAACGTGGCTGCTTTTTTTATATCTAGGTGTTAACTTGGCGCATCCGCAGGTTTCCTTAACTCCTAAGAAGTGTTGAATTTGCATTCACTAATGTCGTCTAGGTTTGTTTGTCTCTTTTGAGACAGAGTTTCACTCTTGGACAGGCTGGAGTGCAATGGCCCACCTCAACCTCCGCCTCCCGGGTTCAAGCGATTCTCCTGCCTCTCCCCCCCGAGTAGCTGGGATTACAGGCCTGTGCCCCATGTCCGACTAATTTTGTGATTTTAGTAGAGACAGGGTTTCTCCATGTTTGTCAGGCTGGTCTCGAACTCCTAATCACAGGTGATCCGCCCACCTCAGCCTCCCAAAGTCCTGGGATTACAGGCATGAGCCACCCCGCGGGGCTTCCTCTAGGTTTATTACTTCCGTTATTCTGCCGTCCACACCATTTCCTCAGTAAGATGTGCTGTTGTTGTAAATACATGGCATGTATATGTTAACATGAACGTTCTATTGTCTTAACCCTGCCTGACACTAGAGGATGGAGTCTGGTTTTTTAAGGATGTATCCCTACCCCACTTAACTCACTGGAATGAAAAGAAATAGATTGCTTTTTTCTTTCAGATTCCCGTCGTAACTTAAAGGGAAACTTTCACAATGTCCGGAGCCCTTGATGTCCTGCAAATGAAGGAGGAGGATGTCCTTAAGTTCCTGGCAGCAGGAACCCATTTAGGTGGCACCAACCTTGACTTCCAGATGGAACAGTATATCTATAAAAGGAAAAGTGATGGTTAGTCATTGCTTTAATTTTTTTTAATTCCAGCTGTAAGTACAAATTTTCACCTTGTTATTCTGATGGTTAGTTCTGGGTAATTTCTTTGTATTTTCTTCCTCAAATGAAGCCAGAACCCTAGGTTGAAAATATACTCTTAAGTAAATGTTTTGATTGTTCCTGGAAGAAAAGATTTCTGCTTCAGGGGAAGAAAACATCAGTTGCCTGCATTATGGGCCTTGGGTTGGATCACGAATGTGACAGAGTTCATTAGCTGTGTGTGTCATGTCTCCCATAGTGCCCTCACTTCATAGGTATTTTTACAGCTACTGGACTGATTTGAGTGGAAAGTGGGGTAAGAGGTGGGAATAAAGAATACAGCTTAGAAGAATCAGAAGGGGGATGGCATTAATTTGGCTAAGACACTTACTTTAGAGATAAAGCTGCCAACCACTTGGGAGTGGCATTCTGTAAAGGAGTTTCAGGACAAATCTTGCATCAGTGCTGCTGATGAAAGGGAAAGTGGCAGAAAGCCAGGAAGTGGATTCCCCCCTTTTTTTTAATCTTCAGAAAGTGTATTTTTAAGAATCGCTGATGGACAATAGGTACAGGCAAAGTGAAAGGAGAGATGGATTTAGCCAGCTGAATCCAGGCTGCACACTGTTAAAGCTCGGAGTGGAGGCCTGTCTTGGCCTGTGAACTTCCGAGTGTCGGAGGTGTGCTACAGTAATGGCAGGGTGCTCGCTAACCCCAGTAGAGCTTGCCTCTGTGGCTGGAGTTTGGTAGGACTCACTGCTACATACTCTAAACTTCTGTGAAGAATGTTTTCACAGCAGGTCAAGTGTTAAAAATCCTTCTGCCTTCACCTAGGCATCTACATCATAAATCTGAAGAGGACCTGGGAGAAGCTTCTCCTGGCAGCTCGTGCCATTGTTGCCATTGAAAACCCTGCTGATGTCAGTGTTATATCCTCCAGGAATACTGGCCAGGTTTGTGGAACAGTGATTAGTTTTTATATTACAGAAATAAAGCTTACAGATCCTGTGAGAAATACAGAAAGGTAAAAGAAAATTAGTCAGAGATCTTAAGTTGGACTGAGCCATAGAAATTACTCTTAGATGTCCTTTTCCTTTTTAGAGACAGTCTCCTGTTACCCGTTGCCCAGGCTGGAGTGCAGTGGTGTGATCTGAGCTCACTGCAACCTTTGGCTGCTGGGCTCAAGCTATTCTCCTGTCTCAGCCTCCTGAGTAGCTGGGATTACAGGTGTGTGCCACCATGCCTCATTTTTGTATTTTTAGTAGAGACATGGTTTCACCATGTTGGCCAGGCTGGTCTTGAACTCCTGCCTTCAAGTGATCCTCCCACCTTGGCCTCCCAAAGTGTTAGGATTACAGGTGTGAGCCACTGCGCCCAGCCTATATGACCTTTCCAACATAAATGTTGGGCATCTGGCACCCTGTTGAACTTATAATTTCATTTTGTGTAGACTTAATGCCACTAAATATATAGAAATTATCCCATTTAAGTGGCTTATCACATTTTTCCATAGTCAAAAGTTTTTACGTTGAAATGATGAAATTCTGGGGCAGAGATTTGATATCAACTGCAACATTTTTCGGAAAGCTTTCCTTAGACTAGGACACTAGTCTTTGTTTTATCCAAGTCGCGTGAGCAAGAATTTTTTAAGAATTTTACTCAGTCGTAGTGACATGCCGTCCCAGTTAATTGAGAGGCTAAGGCAGAAGATCCCTCAAGTCTAGGAGTTTGGGCTGCAGTAAAAATCTGGTCATGGGTCACTCATGCTTGTAATACAGGTACTTTGTGAGGCTGAGGCGGGTGGATTACCTGAGCCCAAGAGTTCAAGACCAGCCTGGGCAAGGTGGCAAAACCCTGTCTCTACTAAAATTAACAAAAACTAGCTGGGTTTGGTGGTATGCGCCTGCAGTCTCAGCTGAAGCTGAAGTGGGAGGATTGCTTGAATCCAGAAGGTCAAGGCAGCAGTGAGCGGAGTCTGTGCCACTGCATTCCGGCTTGAGTGACAGAGTGAGGCCTTGTCTCAAAAAAAAAAAATCTGCCAACTCGAATGAAAAATACCTTAATTTATATTTTTGAAAAATTACTAGTTAATGGCCGGGCACGGTGGCTCATGCCTGTAATCCCAGCACTTTGGGAGGCTGAGGTGGATGGATCACAAGGCCAAGAGATCGAGACTGTCCTGGCCAACATGAAAAATTAGCTGGGCATGGTGGTGGCGTACGTGTAGTCCCAGCTACTCGGGAGGCTGAGGCAGGAGAATAGCTTGAACCTGGGAGGTGGAGGTTGCAGTGAGCCAAGCCACTGCACTCCGGCCTGGCGACAGTGAGACTGTCTCAAAAAAAAAAAAAAAAAAAAAAAAAGGCTAGTTAGTAGAACTTGAATCTTTTTTTGCCACAGCTCTATTAACAATCTTTCTGTTGAGAAAACTAGTGGATTTCTTGAATTGTAAGCGTTTTAACAGATTTCATTCATCTCAACAAGACAGATTTAAAAATTGTGTGGTAAGGACTCTTTCAGTGTTGACAGCGCAGATTCCCATGTTTTTGCAGAGGGTTATTCCTCAAACTCACTTGTTGCTGGGACCACTTTGGGTCCCAAAAAGTCACCCACTTGGTTCCTAGAGCCTGGTAAGTGTGGTTCTGGAGCCTCCAGATGTGAGGAAGCCAGTGAACCAGACACGTGAGGGAAGAACTGGGGGTGGGAAGCGCATTCCAAGCAGAGGGCCTAGAGGTGAGGGCATGTCTAAGGTGTTTCTGGCTGTAGTTTTTAAAGTACTTACCAGTTTGTATAGAAAACAGAAGAATTAATGCTTTCAGTGTTTAATTTTGATGCTTGCATTTTTGAAGAAGTGGGTATTTGAGGGTTTTAGCTAGATGGGCTCCTTGATGTGGTTACAGCACCGGGCGCCGGCATATGGGGAGTTGCTGTGAAGTATCTGGAGTACTAATGGGAGTGCTGTGAAGTATCTGGAGTACTAATGGGAGTGCTGTGAAGTATCTGGAGTACTATGGGGAGTGCTGTGAAGTATCTGGAGTACTAACTTTTGATTCTTCAAAGAGGGCTGTGCTGAAGTTCGCTGCTGCCACTGGAGCCACTCCAATTGCTGGCCGATTTACCCCTGGAACCTTCACTAACCAGATCCAGGCAGCCTTCAGGGAGCCACGGCTGCTTGTGGTCACTGACCCAAGGGCTGACCACCAGCCTCTCACGGAGGCATCTTATGTCAACCTACCTACCATTGCTCTGTGTAACACAGATTCTCCTCTGCGCTATGTGGACATTGCCATCCCATGCAACAACAAGGTAACGATTTTATGATCTAGAGTTTGTGAATGTGTACTGTAGAAAACACTTCTGTGCACATCGTTAGAGCTTGGAGTTGAGGCTACTGAGTGGCCGATGAACTCGCAAGTGTAGGTAGTGTGCTACACGAGAGGCAAGTTTTTCGCTGACACCATGAGGGTCTCTGGCCCAGTGAGTGGAGTTGGATAGTAATTCTTGCTACAGTATAACATTACTGCGTGACAGCTTTGTGGAGAGATGAAACCATTTGGAAAACTGTATTTTCTTCTGCCTTTGCCCGTGTTTCTTGCTCAGGCCTCAAGCACTTGGCCTGTTTTCACACCAACTTGATGGGTTCTGCTATAAGATTCTAAAAAGGTGGGTTATGTGGTTCAAATTGGTTGATTTGTAACTGTTCTGAAAACCCTCCTTGTGCATAAGAATTGCCCAGATTTTTTTTTTTTTTTTTTTTTAAATGCTAGTGTCTAGGCATTTCTCCCAGTGATCTCATTTCATTGTGTGGGGTGAAGTCCTGAAAACTGTGTGTATGGCTTTTTTTTTTAATCCCTGTCATTCCAATGTGCAGACAAGGTTGGGAATCCTGATAATGTTCCTTGTTACAGTTGTTTTCAAACTTTAAGAGATGGCTGTACTTGTGGTACCTAGATGATGTAGGATCCAGGAGGGTGCTTGCTGTTTGGGTTTGACCAAGTGTCACTTGTTAATAATCGGCCACTCTTGGCAGGGAGCTCACTCAGTGGGTTTGATGTGGTGGATGCTGGCTCGGGAAGTTTTGCGCATGCGTGGCACCATTTCCCGTGAACACCCATGGGAGGTCATGCCTGATCTCTACTTCTACAGAGATCCTGAAGAGGTAAGCTTTTCCAGAGGCTTGTGGTTACATAAGCAAATTGGACAACTTGGTCTGTGCTTCTAGGAAGCAAAATTTGTCAGACCCTATAAGTCTCCCCCGCCCCTCCTTTTTTTTTAATGACCAGATTGAAAAAGAAGAGCAGGCTGCTGCTGAAAAGGCTGTGACCAAGGAGGAATTTCAGGGCGAATGGACTGCTCCAGCTCCTGAGTTCACTGCTGCTCAGCCTGAGGTTGCCGACTGGTCTGAAGGCGTGCAGGTGCCCTCTGTGCCTATCCAGCAGTTCCCTACTGGTATGTGTCAAGATAGAAGTGCATCAAGCTGATACTTTGCAACTTCCCAGTTTTATTCTAACTTTAATGATCTCTGACATTTATATTAGCATTAAGAGGTTTTCATCTTAGTGTGCTGTAGCATCTGTTAGATTGCTGTTGGGCAAGGAATGGGGTAAGGAAAATCCTACTTTGAGGACAGCGCTGATGGCTTTTTTGGTATTTTCTTAACAGAAGACTGGAGCGCCCAGCCTGCCACGGAAGACTGGTCTGCAGCTCCCACTGCTCAGGCCACTGAATGGGTAGGAGCAACCACTGAATGGTCTTAAACTGTTCTTATGTGGCCTCTTAAACAACATGTAAGATTCATGGAAAATAAACATCAAGTTTCTAAAAGTTGTGTTGATTTATTTTGTTTTTTTATTCCAGATCAGAATAGCTGGGATTTCATACCAAAGTCTAACAATAAATACATGTCTTGGCATGAGTTGTAAAGTTCACTGTAGTGTATGTTGCTCTTCACTTGAGAGTTTCCTGAGCTTCCTTTGTGTAGAGAACATCTGTGTCCTGAAAATAAATGTAAGTGGTTACCTGTATTTAGGTGGTCGCTTCAGGAATGCTTTTCCAAGGCCTGATAATGTTGACTTTTATTACCATTAGTGTAGGTAAATTCTGTAGAGCTAAGGTTTTTATTTATTTTTGAGGCAGTGTTCCTCTCACTTAGATTAACTATTCCTGGAAGCCCTGGAGAGGCAATGGCCCTTCTCCACATTGAGAGACATTCGTTGCCCCTCTTGTCAGCTTGCCTACAGGTTCTGGGTGAGGGAAGTTTGTATGTATGCATAAAAATTAATTTAATGCTCTCCATATTTGTCTTTTGTTTGTTTTGAGACAGTCTTTCCCTGTTTCCCAGGCTGGAGTACAGTGGTGTGATCTCAGTATCACTGCAACTTCTTCCTGGATTTAAGCGACTGTCCTCAGCCTCCTGCCTAGCTGGGATTTTAGGTCTGTACCACCACACCTGGGTTTTTGTTTTTTTGTTTTTGTTTTTTTTTTTTTTGAGAGGGAGTCTCACTGTCACCAGGCTGGAGTGCAGTGGTGCGGATCTTGTGCTTGCTATGACCTCCCCATCCCAGGTTCAAGCAATTCTCCTGCTTTAGCCTCTGGAGTTGCTGAGATTACAGGCAGATGCCACCATGCCCAGCTTTTTTTTTTTTTTGAGGGTTTTGGCAGGCTGGTCTCCCCAACTCCTGCCCTCCTGGTGACCCGCCCACCTTGGCTTCTCAAAAGTCCTGGAATTATAGGCCGGAGCCGCTGTGTCTGGCTATATTTGTTGTCTTTTATGTATTAATACCGGTGGCTCCATCCTAAACTGATTTCACGGTTTTCATTGCCTATTGAAAAATGCTCTTGGCTGGCATGTTGGCTGACCCGTAATCCCAGCACTTTGGAGATGGAGGCAAAGTGATTGTTTGAGCTCAGGAGTTAGGACCAGCCTGGTCACCATGGCAAAATCCCATCTCAAAAAGTTACAACAAAATTGGCAGGTTGTGATGGCATACTCCTGTAGTACCTCAGCTACACAGGAGGCTGACGTGGGAGAATCACCTGAGCCCATCGGGTAGAGGCTGCAGTGACCTGCGATCCAGCCCCTGTAATCCAACCTGGGTGACGAAGTGAGGCCCTGTCTCAAAAGGTAAAAAGATAAGACATTTCCATAGATTGGATTGAATTCAGATTTTGAAGTCCCTGAACTGATTTACATGGATTCATACTTTTTTTTTTTGGAGATTAAAAAAAAAAACATGTACATGTGACCACATTCTCAGGGCTCCTTCCAGTGGTGCTGAGGCTGTGGGGACCTAGTCCTAAGCATTGTCCTAGCCTGCTTGTGGCTGTAAGCAAGGTTGGGAAAACCTGCCGTATAGTGTCTCCAAGTGGAATGACTTTCAGTGAGCTTTATGGTTCCGGGGCTGCAATTGGTTAGCAACACAGAGATTCCTGGAATCAGGATGGTGGGAAGCAGGGACAGTTTACCAGAAGCCTAGGAGAAGCCTTGTGAGGTGGTGTGAGCCTGGAGTAAGGTATGCTAAGCTCGTTTGTCAGCCGGTTCTGGGTATAGGTGTCTGTTTGGGGAACAGAACCTTGACATTTATTGACCCTTGAAGGCTTTGTGGAAAACATCCTGTTGTATCAGACACGTCAACAGCGGCCTCCAGGGCTACCCCATCCTGCTGGGGTCCCACACAAACCCAGCGTCTCTGTAGACTTGTGTCCTAGTGCCAAGTACCTCCAACTCTGAGACCTTGACAGCAGTTTTACAGTCTCTGGATTCTAAGGTTAGGGAGGAGGTAGTCTCCCTTGTCAGGGTTCATTCATGTGGAAGCCAGAGAATATTAGAGGGGATTTCTCTCCCAGACCCACTTCCTACTCAGCTGGGGTTAGCCTTCCCTGGTGAGCCTTAACCTTTTCATAACTTGTATACCTGAAAATAGGATCCTCTTCCCAACTCACTCCCCTGGCCCTGCCCCACATCAACTGCTGGTGGATTCTGGCTCAGATCCGAGGTCGCCATGTTCTCATGGGACCCAGCAGCTGCCCATTGCTACAGAATCGGTTGCCACCAAGCTGTCACCATTTGGATTAGCCATCTTAAACTAGCCAGTTCAAAATGAGTTTTTTCTTGCCTGGTGGTGCCCACCTGACATGGGGCAGCTCATAAGCGCTGCTGAATCAAAGTGACAATCTGTCCCTTTGGTGTCAGCAGCCTGCTTCTGGCCACTTACCCCAGTCGTGGTTGCAGAACTGAGTCTTCTGTCTGCCGTGGGCCCATGTCCAGCATGAGGCCGTTGCTCAGCTGAAGGAGAAGCCTTCTTCACTCCCAGGCACGGCTTTTGCTTTGGCCCTGTGAGCCACCTCCCTTCTTTCCCTGACACTTCAACATTTCCTTCTGCACAGGAATTGGTTTTCCCTCATTAAGCTATTCAGTTTTCTTGTTCAGTCTGATCTTAGAAATGCAGCTTGCTCTAGATACTACTTGCCTTAAGATTTCACCTGTTCGCAGCTTCAAGCTCTTCATATGCAGTTTGTCTTCTATGCTTAATAGAAACTGACTCACACAGAACTCCAGTTTCTCCTCTTCCTCTACTTTCCTAAGTAGCTTAGGGACTCCTTTCATAGGACTGTATACAATAATTTAAAAAAAAAATTCCTAATATAAGGGCAAATCCAAGCATCCTAATTGGAATCAGCTTATAACAAAAGCTGGCACTTGGTAAATACTAGTAAGTACTGAGTGAATAGAAAAAGTTAAGAATAAGGCTGGGCGCTGTGGCTCACGCCTGTAATCTTAGCACTTTGGGAAGCTGAGGTGGGCGGATCATGAGGTCAGGAGTTTGAGACCATCCTGGCCAACATGATGAAACCCCATCTCTACTAAAAGTATAAAATTAGCCGGGCGTGGTGGCACACACCTGTAGTTCCAGCTACTGGGGAGGCTGAGGCAGGAGAATTGCTTGAACTCGGGATGGAGGTTGCAGTGAGCCAAGATGGCGCCATTACACTCCAGCCTGGGCAACAGAGCAAAATTCAAAAATGAATGAATGAATCAGGCTGAGTGCAGTGGCTCATGCTTGTAGTCCTCACACGTTGGGAGGCTGAGTTAGGAGGATCACTTGAGGCCAGGAGTTTTAGACCAGATTAGACAACATAGACCCCATGTCTACAAAAAAAATTAAAGATTAGCCAGGTGTGGTGGTGTGCACCTGTAGTCCCAGCTACTTGGAGGGCTGAGGCAGGAGGATCACTTGAGCCCAGGAGTTGGAGGCAGCAGTGAGTTGTGATGGTGCCACTGCACTCCAGCCTAGGCAATGGCAAAACTCTGACTAAAAAAAATAATCATAAAAGATAAATCGGCCGGGCATGGTGGCTCAAGCCTGTAATCCCAGCACTTTGGGAGGCCGAGGCGGGTGGATCACGAGGTCAAGAGATCGAGACCATCCTGGTGAAACCCCGTCTCTACTAAAAATACAAAAAAAATTAGCTGGGCATGGTGGCGCGTACGTGTAATCCCAGCTACTCAGGAGGCTGAGGCAGGAGAATTGCCTGAACCCAGGAGGCGGAGGTTGTGGTGAGCCGAGATCGCGCCATTGCACTCCAGCCTGGGTAACAAGAGCGAAACTCCGTCTCAAAAATAAAAATAAATAAATAATAAATAAATCGAGAGACTTAATGAATATTCAAAAAAAGATTGGGAGAGGTAAGTTTCATTTGCAAACCTGAAGCTCCCAACAGGATTCGAGGTGCTCACTCTTGCCTGTTGTTCAGGAGCATATCAGCGTGATTTCCGGGTGGCCACATCACCTGCTCTCAACTTGGATGTTTGATCAAGTTCCCTACTTGGTCAAAGACGCCAGCTTCACGGTGTTTTGAGAACGCACTGCACTCCCTGAGGTCAGCTTGGGTGTGTCTCCTGGTGAGTTAGTGGGTGGGACTGGGTCTGGTCTTTGCCATGGCCCAGCACTAAGGGCACCTTCGCATAACCAGTTGTCCTGTGAAGAGACTGGCCCATTGTCACCATTGACATGTTGGGCTGCATAGAGAGGTGGGTAGTGTGGGCTTTAGAGCTGGATATACTTGGGTGATGAAAGCCCTGCTTGGCCCACTCCTAGTGTGTGGTTCTGGGCAATAGACCATGTCTCTAGCCCAAGTGGCCTCACCATCTAATGAGGGTGATTGTGCACTGCTGTTACTCACTGAGATCGTCCTGCACAGCAATTAAAGGGTTTGGCATGTAGCAAATGCTGTTCGTATGCATTGCATTGTCTTAGTACTTACTTTAAAAATAATTTTTGTTGTAAACTGGATCATAGATGCAGATAATTTAAGTGACATGTCGGCCAGGCGTGGTGGCACATGCCTGTAATCCCAACACTTTGGGAGGCCGAGGCAGGTGGATCACAAGGTCAGGAGTTCAAGACCAGCCTGGCCAACATGGTGAAACCCTGTCTCTAACAAAATTAAAAAAAATAAAAAGACATATCTGCATTCTTGAAGAGTAAGAATCAAGTTAAAGCCTCTGCAACTGTGATGCAGGTTATGAAAGGGAGAAGTGCCAGGACCAGAGAAAGCATCTGTGTGTCCCTCCCTGCTCCTCTCTGAGGTCAGAGAGCTCCTGCTCCTGTGAGACCCTGGCTGACTTTATTGTTTCCCCACCTATGTATGTGCTTTAAATCATGCATTGTTTAATTTTCCTGTTCATTTTTGAGCTTCTCCTAAATGGAATCTTAGCGCATCATCTGTGTGACCTGCTTCTTTCCCTCATTGTTATCTCTGTGCTTTTTCTTTTTTGAGACAGTCTCTGTTGCCCCCGCTGGAGTGAAGTGGTGCAATCATAGCTCACTGCAGCCTTGACCTACTGGGCTTAAATAATCCTCCCACCTCAGTCTCCCAAGTAGCTGGGATTACAGGTGCATGCCACCATGCTCCGCTAATTTTTAACTTTTTTTTTTTTTGTAGAGAGGAGGGCTCACTATGTTGCCAAGGCTGGTCTCGAACTCCTGAGCTCAAGCCTGGACCTTGAGTGTCAGCCTGGGATTCACACATTAGCCGCTGTGGCCCACCATTTGGAACATTTTTGATAGACCTTGTGCATGGTTTTCCCCTGTTGGTTTTAGACTCTAGTTTCACCAGATAACATCACGTGGTTTCACAGTTACATATTAAATCCTACAAAAACATAGCCATAACCTTAGCACTTTCTGTTGAAAACACTGTCTTCACTGTTCAGAATTGCTGCTGCTCAAAAATCAGGTCCATCCATGCAATCTGATTGTGACCTCCCATTTTTCTCCCTGCTCTGAGTGTCTCTGAGTCAATGCCACATGAGCCTATGTACTAGAACTCTATAATCTATTGTGGCAACAGTTCGGGTACTCCTTCTGTCTTCCTCCTTTCCTCCAAGAGAGGCTTGGCTATTATTGATGCTTTTGCATTGTCATATACGTTTCCAAGCCAGCTCCTGTCAGTCCAGCTCCACTACAAAGCCTGTTGGGATTATATTAATTCTATAATTTAGAGCAATACCGACTGATTTACACTACTGAGTTTTTCAATGAGTGGGCAATCTGTATGTCACTCCATTTTCTCATTTCTGTGTCCCTCAGTAAGATGTTATAATTTTTCCTGTAGAAGTTTTGCACATCCTTTGGTAAATTTATTTGTAGATAACTGAAACATTCTAAAATTGTTCCCTTTTGGGAAACTAACATTAAGGATCCTGTTGGAACAGCTCAACCTCATATTCTAAATAACACGATATCCAGTGGTAAATGTCATTATTCTCATGGGGCTTCTGACCCAGCCTGAGCAATCCAGAGCTTTTCTGCAAGGCGGGGATGAGACTGCTAAACTCCATCCATAAAAAACCTGCTTCAAGCCTACAGGTAAAACATTCTATTTGTTTAATAGGGCAGGGCCAGCTGACTTCTGAAGATGCTAAATTCACCAGGCTTCACTTAGGAATTGTGCCAGAATCAGCCAATTTTATTTCGCAAAGAATCTCAAGTAAAATAATAAGAACTGAACATTCAGCAAATATATATTCAGCACTTACTCTGCACCAGGAATTATTACAAGCAATGGGGATAGTGCAGTGAATGAAGACAAAGCCTGGGACCTTGCGGCAGTTATCTGGAGAGGGAGGTAAGTGAACAGTTTGTTTTACTATGGAAACAGAAGTAAGGATGATGGAAACACGAGGAAAGCTTTTGTCTAAAGCAAGAACCACAGGCATCAGCCTATAGAAACAGGAGACAAATGGAGAAAATCACTGGAGAGAATAAAATGGCAGCAAAGAAACCCCTCCAGAGAGAAGAGGTCTCCGTCCAGCCTCACACCAAGCAGAGCCTCATCAAGATGTTCCATTCTCGCGGCGAGCTGGGGCCTGTGCCAGAGGCCAGGAAGTCTCTTGGAGTCCGCTTTGTGAGTGGTGCACCTCTCCACTGCTCAACTCATAGAACACTCACCTAAGTTTTCTCTCTCCTTTCCTATAGATGGTTTTGGAAATGAGTTGGGGAGAAGGAAAGAGCTGTGACATCTACCCCAATTCTGCCTCTTGCTGCACCCTCACTGAAACACAATGGTCCAAGAAGCACTTGCCCCTTTCCGTGGCTGGCTAGCTCGGTTCACACTGGTGCAGAGCGCTCGGCACTTCTAGAAGTGTGCCTCATCATGTCCCCACTGTAAGGCCCTCTCGCCACCTCTCAGCGACTCAGCTCTGCGTTTTCTTCCATCTAATACTCTTATCTCAACCCAAGGGGCATCTTCCATTTATGATTTGCAAAAGAAAGGTACAGTCTTCAGCATGAGAAAGTAGTCCCTTAAACCATCATGGTGGTATACAAGACTCTGTGCAGGCCATCAAGCCCAAAGAAATGAATGGGCTAGTTTGACATTTGTTTCAAAATACCTTATAGGGAATTATTTTTGGTATTACTGTATATCGTTTCATATAGATGTATTTCTTTTAAATAAATTATCTTTTTAAGACAATGTCTAGTTATTGACACTGTGCTTTGCCATTTAGAAATGAAAAGTATGATCATTACAATTTAAAACTCAATCAGCAGACAAAATAAGACACTGCTATAGAAAGGTCTGATGAACTAGAAAAAATATGAAAAAATTACTCTTAAGTAGAACAGAGACAGGAGGAGAGAAAATGCAAAAGAGAAGATACAGAGAGAGTAAAATTAGAGAGTCAAACTGTCTAACTGGAGTTCCAGAGGGAGAGAAGAGAGAATAAAGAAGTCAGTATCAAATAGATATGACTGAGAAAGTTTCATGAATCTACAAATAGTTATGATCCAAAATTCTCACAAGTCTACAAATTAAGGAATTTCAATGTATACTAGTGCAATCGTTTTTTTTTCTTTTTGTTTTTCTTCTTTTTCTTCTCCATATCAGATTAATGCTCGGATGGAATCTGTTTTTAAAAACCCATTCTTATTTACATTGTTAAAGAATCATGAAAATGCTAAAACCAAGTGTTTTTGAAAGAAGCCAAGGGGAGAAAGAAGGACCCCTGACTGTTCCCCAACAACAGTGGCAGTTAGAAGACAGAAGAATGAGAACAACGAATGGTTAACTGGGTTCTGTCATTCAGCAGTTAGGACAACTAATGACTTTTCCAAAGACGGAAGTCAAGAAGGAAAAAAGAAAGTGAAGGCAAAAGCAAGCGATGGCCAGGATGAGCAGCAATGTTCATCCTCCCTTCGTCCACAGTAACAGAGCCTGTGATTTATTTATGAATTCTTTATTTTTTACTGGGAACAGCCTGAAAAGCTGGTGCCTGACATTACGTGGTGGTAAAATGGTCAGGTTTTGGAGCCTGCATTACTTTGGAGGGTAGACCAAAACTTGACCAAATCTGTGGCATTAGGAAAATGGTGGAAGAGATCCAGAGTGATGGTCTGGGTGGCTCTGGGCTGCTGTAAGCACAGTCCTGTGAGAGACGAGAACTCTGGCTGGATCTGGCCAGCCCACAAGCTGAAGTAAAAGGACTAATGCAGGTCTTCTCTGTCTCGGTCTGCCATACGCAGAGCCACCCACCCAAAGCAGTTCAGAGCCCTGTATCTGAAGGGGCAGACTCCAAAGGAGATAACACTCTTGCTCTTTGGAAAGGTGGCATGCATTAAGGTGTGATTAAGGTGGGATCAAAGGAGCTGTTTTCCACTGCAAACCTACCATACACAAGAAAAAGTCCCAACCTGGCCTCATGGCAAAACCCCATCTCTACATAAACATACAAAAGTTACCCGAGTGTGGTGGCAGGCACCTGTAATCCCAGCTACTCAGGAGGCCGAGGAAGGACAATCATTTGAACCTGAAAGGCGGAGGTTGTAATGAGCTGACATCGCACCACTGCACTCCAGCCTGGGCAAAAGGGCAAGACTTTGTCTCAAAAAAAACCAAATAAATAAAGGAAAAAGTCTGGCAAAATCAGATTATGGTAACAAGAATTTGGAACAGGAACTATTATACTAACTGGTAGGAGTATAAATTAGTACAGTTTGGCATTATTTGGTAACATAAGCATCTACATTATTGCGCTTGAAGGTATACGCTAAAGAAACGCATACACATTTGCACTAGGATACGTGGACAAGAATGCTCATTGACAAACCCGGAAGTGGCCTGGGTCCATCTACAGCACAGGTGATAAACGGTTGTATATTAAACCACAAAGTGCCAAGCAGTGATGAAATTAAACAAATCATGTCTACATTCAATGACATTATGAATCTTACAAATTTGGTAAAATAAGTATAATAGAATATTTTTCCTAATATGTGATTCCATTTGTAAAAAGTTCAAAAACAAGCAAAGGTAAGCTATATATATATAATATATAATATTTAATATATACAATATATCATACATTATACATATGTTATATGTTATACATTATATGTTATATATAATATATAATATATAACATATATATAGAGCTTACCTATTGCTTGAACAAGCTATATATATATATATACTTTTTTTTTTTTTAATTTTAATTCTTTTTAGATAGAGTCCTGCTCTGTCACTCAGGCTGGAGTGCAGTGGCACAATCTTGGCTCACTGCAACCTCTGCCTCCCAGGTTCAAGCGATTCTCCTGCGTCAGCCTCCCAAGTACCTGGAATTACAGGTGTGCACCACCACACTTGGCTAATTTTTATATTTTTAATAGAGACAGGGTTTCATCATGTTGATCAGGCTGGTCTTGAACTCCTGACCTAGTGATCCACCCGCCTTGGCCTCCCAAAGTGCTGGGATTACAGGCATGAGCCACAGTGCCCAGCCATGTATATATATACACACACACATATATATACACACACACATATATATATATATACACACACACACATATATATATACATATACACACACATATATATATACATATACACACACATATATATACACATATACACATATACATATACGTATATGTATATATACAGATACGTGTGTGTGTGTGTGTGTATATATATATATATATATAGAGAGAGAGAGAGAGAGAGAGAGAGACTGAGTCTCACTCTGTCACCCAGGCTGGAGTGCAGTGGCACAATCTCAGCTCGCTGCAACTTCTGCCTCCTGGGTTCAAACGATTCTCCTGCCTCAGCCACCCTAATAGCTGGGACTGCAGGCGCGCACCACCGCACCCGGCTGATTTTTGTATTTTTAGCAGAGATGGGTTTTTGCCATGTTGGCCAGGCTGGTCTCAAACTTCTTACCTCAGGTGATACGCCTGGCCTCCCAAAGTGTTGGGATTACAGGTGTGAGCCACTGCACCCGGCCTAGCTATATTCTTTAGAGATATATTCCTTAGCGGCAAACATTAAACTGTATAAATCAGTAACAAGATTTCTAATATGTGGGGTAAAAAACAAGCAAGATAAAAGCAATCAACAAAGTATTTACAAAGAATATAGGCTGGGTGTGGTGGCCCATGCCTGTAATTCCAGCACTTTGGGAGGCCAAAGCCGGAGAATCTCTTGAGCCCAGGAGTTGGAGACCAGCCTGGGCAATGTAGCAAGACCCTGTCTCTAGTAATAATAATAAAAAATTTAAAACTGGTATGGTGGTTATGTGGAAAATAAAGTATTTTGAAGTTTTTGTTAATGGGAGAGGTTAAAATATCAGCTTTATTTATTTATGAGACGGAGTCTTGCTCTGTCAACCAGGCTGGAGTGCACTACTCAGAACTGCTATCTCTCAGCTCCAGAGTCCCTCCGTGGCCTTTCCGATCCTGGCCTCTCTGTTTTCCCCGCCCTAGTGTCTGTCCCTGGGTCAATGCCACATTTGCCTGATTACTAAAGCTTTAGGGTTCATGATATCTGGCAGAGCAAAATTTTTTGCCTATGAGAGAAAACCAGATATTTTGCATAGTGTGTGTCTGGATTTACCCAAGGCATTGGTTAGAACCAAGCCAAGGTGGTTTGGGGACCTCCATGAGGGAGGTTTGAGCAGGCGTCCTGCAGGGCCCATCGTCCCAGGGTAAAGTAAGAGCTGAGGTGGAAGGACCCTTGATGCAGTGTTGGCCGGAAGGCTGGTGGCAAAGAACAGAAGGCGGAGGTCTTGGGGTAAAAAGAGAACTGCCTGCTGTCTTTTGCCCCTCCTCCTTGTAGTCTTTCCCTTTGAGAACTGCCTGCTGTCTTGTCTTTGCCCCTCCTCCTTGTGGTCTTTCCCTTTGTAGCTTCTCAGAACCCGCAGGATGGTCCAAAATGTCCCGCTGCTCTTCGGACTGGCCCCATCTCTTTTCCAGAATCAGGAAATTGAAAGATTACCCACATCTCAAAAAACGATAACTAATATAGAAGGAAAGGTAGTTTGGGAATTTTCTATTAAACATTTTAAAAAATAGAAAGAAAGGGCTTTCAGCTTTCATCAGGGAGGATCATTACTTTATACACCATAAAAAATGGAACTCATAAACTCACAGCAAAATTCCCTGATCTTAGTCATAGAAACACTTACTAATTTCTCCACTTTTCAATTAATACAGGAAAGTGGTATTCAAACTACAGGGAGTGAGCACTTAATCTTTGTTAATTCAGTTCGAACAGTTCAACTCGTATCTTTATAATGAAAGAAAGTATTATTATGGGCAGTATCATAAAATAGAAAATTCCAGAAAACTGGCTACGTGCAGTGGGTGGCTCGTGCCTGTAATCCTAGCATTTTGGGAGCCCAAAGCAGGCAGATCACTTGAGGTCAGAAGTTCAAAACCAGCCTGGCCAACATGGTGAAACCTCATCTTTACTACACATGCAAAAAAATTAGCCAGGCGTGGTGGTACATGCCTGTAATCCCAGCTCCTTGGGAGTCTGAGGCAAGAGAATCGTTTGAACCCAGAGGAAGAGGTTGCAGTGAGCCGAGAAAAGAAAGAAAGAGAGAGAGAGAGAGAGAAGAAAGAAAATGAAGAAAGAAAGAGAGAAGAAAGAAAATGAAGAAAGAAAGAAAGAGAAAAGAAAAAGAAAAGTAAGACAAACCAGAAAATCACTTCTGCTATTGTTGAGAAGAGTTTGGCAAAATTTTCTTTCGGTGATTAATAACCCAAATGAACAAATTCAAGATGCCAAATTCATTTTTTAGTGTGAGTATTGTCAAAGTGGCATAGTTAAATACAGAATCCTAACAATAGACCTAGGTGTCAGCTTTGGCTGGAGAAACTTCTGAGTGGCTGGGTTGTGTTCTACCCCACGGGGGCCCCGAGAGATAGCTGGGTTGTGTTCTATTCCATGGTGGCCCCAAGAGTCAGCTCTGAGTGACAGGTGGGACCTACACAGAGGGTCACCTTGGCTTTCTCTCTCTTCTCCTCGTTAGATGATGTCTATAAGTCATATGTGGACCAGTAAGAGACCTCTATCTATATGTATGTGGGTAAATGAGGTCAACAGGAAAAGTGTCCCACTCCTCTCCTGTGGCATAACAAAAAAATACATTTGGTCTTCATTCTCGGTTCCTAGCACAGAGCTCTTAAAACCCTTATAATTTTATGATTGATAAGAAGAGTGTCTTTTGCCTGCTAATAGATGACTCAAGGTGAGGATCCCTAGATAGCTTCAGGATGGGAGCTGACCACTAGATAAATCAACCAGGTTAGAAGGTCAGAACTTTTTTTTTTTTTAAGGAGAAAAGGAAAGAAAAAAAGGAGTGAAGGAGAGGAAGAAAGAGGAAGAAAAAGAGGGAGAGAGAATGGAAATGTTGCTTTATTCTAAAAATGGGTATTAATAATGGCCGATCAATATTTCATTTAAACCTATGAGTAGGTGTGATGTGGTATTGACAAGAATGTATATTTTGTATATTTAAAGTGGAGAGCTCTATAAATATTTATTAAGTTTACGTGTTCCAGATCTGAGTTCAAGTCCTGGATATCCTTATTAATTTTCTGTCTCGTTGAGTCTAAGTCTCTTTATAGGTCTTATGTATCTGGGTGTTAGGATCGCTAGCTCTTATTGTTGCATTGATCCTTTTACCACTATATCTTTGTTGCTTTAAAATCTATTTTATCAGATGGAGAATTGCAACTCCTGATTTTTATTTATTTGTTTTTGCTTTCCATTTGGTTGGTAAATCTTTCTCCATCCCTTTGAGTCTTTGTGTATCCTTGCATGTGAAATGGGTCTGGATGTAGCATACTGTTGGGTTTTGGCTGTATCTTTTGATTGGGGGATTTAATCAATTTAAATTTAGGATTACTGCCATTTGATGTTAACTGGCTGTTTTGTCCATTCGTTGATGTAAATTCTTCTTTATGTTGATGCTCTTTACTTTTTGGTATATTTTTAGAAAGGCTAATACTGGTTGTTTCTTTCTATGTGTAATGCTTCTTTCAGAAGCTCTTGTAAAGCAGGCCTGGTGGTAATAAAATCTCTGAGTACTTGCTTGTTCATAAAAGATTTTATTTTTCCTTCAGTTGTGAAGCTTAGTTTGGCAGAATATGAAATTCTGTGCTGAAAGTTCTTTTCTTTAAGAATATTGAATATTGGCCTCACTCTCTTCTGGCTTGTAGGGTTTCTGCTGAGAGATCTGCTGTAAGTCTGATGGGCTTCCCTTTGTGGGTAACCTGACCTTTCTCTCTGGCTGCCCTTAGTATTTTCTCCTTCGTTTCAACCCTGGTGAATCTAACGATTATGTGCCTTGGGGTTGCTCTTCTTGAGGAATGTCTTTGTGGTGTTCTCTGTATTACCTGGAGTTGAATATTGTCCTGCTTTGCTAGATTGGGAAAGTTTTCCTGAATAATATCCTGAAGAATATTTTCCAGCTTGGATTCATTCTCTCCATTGCATTCAGGTACACCTATCAAACATAAATTAGGTCTTTTCACATAGTCCCATATTTCTTGGAGACTTTGCTCATTCCTTTGTATCCTTTTTTCTCTATTCTTGTCTTCTCATTTTATTTCATTAAGTTGGTCTTTGACCTCTGATATCCTTTCTTCTGTTTGATCAATTCGAGTGTTTAAACCTGTGCATACTTCTTGGCGTTCCCATATTGTATTCTTCAGTTCCATTAATTCACTTATATTCCTCTGTAAATTGTCTATTCTCATTAGGATTTCGTCAAACCTTTTTTCAAAGTTCTTAGTTTCTTTACATTGGGCTACAACATGTTCTTTTAACTCACAGAAGTTTCTTATTATCCACCTTCTGAAGCCTGATTCTGTTAATGGAATGCACTCGTTCTCCATCAAACCTTGTTCCCTTGTTGATGAAGAACTGTGATTCTCTTTAGAGGGAGAGGCATTCTGATTTTGAGTATTCTCAGCCTTTTTAAGCTGGTTTCTTCCCATCATTGTAAATTTATCCACTTGTCATCTTTGTAATTACCAACTTTCAAATTAGCTCTCTGAGTGGACATCCAAGTTGTTAATTCCCAGGGCCGAAATCTGAGCAGCCCACTGCACCGGCCAAAACAGCGGCGTTAAGACTGATGGTGCTTTTCTGCCTGGGAATCTCCAGTCTGGCTTTCTTCTTGAGTCTGTAATAGGCGACTCTGCCTTCCCGGAGTTCCCAACGTCAGTCAGAAGGGGAACCAGTCCCGTTTACTCTGCATCAAGAGCTGCCGTGCCGAGGTGCCGGCAAAACCGCTGCGCCGGCCACAAGAGTTGTGCTGGCAACCCATGGGGCTCCTCCACTGGGAATCTTCTGGTTCGTGAGTGACAAAAATTTGTCTAAAAGTGTGGCATCCTCTTGTTCTCTGCGCTTTCACTGGGAGCTGCAATCCCGAAATGTTAGTGATCAGCCATCTTGGATCATTCTTCAAAAGGTCAGAACTTTCAGTCCCCTCAGCTTCTGGGGAGGGAAGAGGGGTTGGAGACTGAGTTCAGTCACCATTGGCCAATGATTTTAAACAATCATGATTATGTACTAAAACTTCAATTAAAACCCGTAAGCAGTGGGGTTTGGAGAGCTTCTGGGTTGATGAACACATTAATGTACTTAGAGAACGGTGTCACAAAAAGTGCACAGAAGCTTTCAGCACCCGCCCCCCATACATGGCCCTATGCATCTCTTCCATTTGACTGTTCCTAAGTCGTGTCTTTTATAATAAACCAGTATTGTAAGTAAAGCACACCCTGAGTTCCATGAGGTATTCTAACAAATGACTGAACCTGAGAGGGTGGTTGTGAGAATTCTCAAGTTGGTAGTTGGCTTGGCAAAAGTGTCAGTAGACTGAGGACCCCATTTGTGGCTGGCATCTAAAGTGGGGAGCCTTGTGGGACCGGGCCCTTGGCTTATGGGATCTGCACTGACCCTGGGCAGTTAGTGTCAGAATTGAAATAAATGGTTGGACACTCAGTTGATGTCACAGAATTGGGGATTCAGTGGTTGTTTGGAAAACCATCATCTCTTCCTCTCATCCCATGGATGTCTCCACCTGCAGCATCTCCTGTTTCTACTCTGAGTCACTGATTTGGATCTGTATCTCTATGCAGGGCTGAGAAGGGAGCTCCTCCCTGACTCAGGTGCTCACTTTTTTTTTTTGAGACAGAGTCCCACCGTGTTGCCCAGGCTGGAGTGCAGTGGGACCACCTCGGCTCGCTGCAACTTCCACCTCCCGGGTTCAAGTGATTCTCTTGCCTCAGCCTCCCAAGTAGCTGGGATTACAGGCATTGGCCACCATGCCCAGCTAATATTTTTGTATTTTTAGTAAAAGGTGGGGTTTCTCTATGTTGGCCAGGCTGGTCTCAAACTCAACCTCAGGTGATCCACCCGCCTCGGCCTCCGGAAGTGCTGGGATTACAAGCGTGCGCCATCATACCTGGCCCGGTGCTCACTCTTTCTCCCCACAGTACCTTGGCCCCATTTCTGCCCATGCTTTGTCCTCACCGACAGACAGTGGCCCAAGGAGCCCTGTCCGCAATCCCTGAGTGGTGGACTGGTTCATGCTGCTGTAAAGACCCCCATCCCATTATTGCCCTCTTCTTAAGAGGCCTCCAGCACTACTTGGACAATTTGGGCCAGCTCCTCAGCCCTAGCCTCCATTTTCAACTGCTTTTCAGCTGGGCTTTTATCTATAGAAATAGGATATTCTACCTGGAATGTTAGGATCACCTCCTAAATAGGATACTGGAGATACAGGTATTTTAGGGCTCTTGCCCCATTTGGTATCTGGTCTAATTAATGCCTTATCCTAGCCCAGGAGGCTTCTCACTTGTACTGTATGCATAGGAAATTTCTAGCCTTCGGCCTCAAGAGAGGAGCCTGCAAGTCTGGCTGCACACAGGGTCCCACCAGCTTTCGGCCTCATAGGATAATGGAACATTTTAAATGCTGCCAACTCCACAGAAAACGCGAGTTACTGTAAATGCCATTATTCAGACTTTTTTTTTTTTTTTAGTTGTGTTGAGTGGAAGAAAGAGAATTTTACTCCATCACACATGGAATACAAGTCTCTGAATTATAATGTTAAGTATTCATTCTAATTCATTGTCTTCCTTTCCTTCTTCAGGTATACAAATAATATGTATGTTAGATCTCCATTGTCTGTCTTCTTCTTCTTTTTTTTTTTTAAAAAAAAAGGAGAGAAGGAGAGGAAGAAAAAGAGGGAGAGAGAACAGGAATATTGCTTTATTCTATAAATGGGTATTAATAATGGCTGATCAATATTTTGTGTATTTAAAGTGGAGAATGTATATTTTGTGTATTTAAAGTGGAGAGCCCTATAAATACTTATTAAGTTTACTTGTTCCGGATCTGAGTTCAAGTCCTGGATATCCTTATTAATTTTCTGTCTCGTTGAGTCTAAATCTCTTTATGGGTCTTATGTATCTGGGTTTTAGGATGCATTGATCCTTTTACCACTCTATCTTTGTTGCTTTGAAATCTGTTTTATCAAATGTGTGAATTGCAACTCCTGCTTTTTGTTTATTTATTTATTTTTGCTCTCCATTTGGTTGGTAAATCTTTCTCCAACTTTGTTTTGAGTCTTTGTGTATCTTTGGATATAAAATGGGTCTGGATGTAGTATACTGTTAGGTTTTGGCTGTATCTTTTGATTGGGGGATTTAGTCAATTTAAATTTAGGGTTACTGCCATTTGATGTTAACTGGCTATTTTATCCATTCATTGATGTAAATTCTTCTTTATGTTGATGCTCTTTACTTTTTGGTATATTTTTAGAAAGGCTAATACTGGTTGTTCCTTTCTGTGTGTAATGCTTCTTTCAGAAGTTTTTGTAATGCAGGCCTGCTGGTAAGAAAATCTCTGAGTACTTGCTTGTTCATAAAAGATTTTATTTTTCCTTCAATTGTGAAGCTTAGTTTGGCAGGATATGAAATTCTGGGCTGAAAGTTCTGTTCTTTAAGGATGTTAAATATCGGCCCCCACTCTCTTCTGGCTTGTAGGGTTTCTGCTGAGAGATCTGCTGTAAGTCTAATAGGCTTCCCTTTGTGGGTAACCTGACCTTTCTCTCTGGCTGCCCTTAGTATTTTCTCCTTTGTTTCAACCCTGGTGAATCTAACAATTATGTGCCTTGGGGTTGCTCTTCTTGAGGAATGTCTTTGTGGTGTTCTCTGTATTACCTGGGGTTGAATAGTGTCCTGCTTTGCTAGATTGGGAAAATTCTCCTGGATAATATCCTGAAGAGTGTTTTCCATCTTGGATTCATTCTCTCCATCACATTCAGGTACACCTATCAAATGTAGATTAGGTCTTTTCACATAGTCCCATATTTCTTGGAGACTTTGCTCATTCCTTTTTATCCTTTTTTCTCTATTTTTGTCTTCTCGTTTTATTTCATTAAGTTGGTCTTCGACCTCTGATATCCTTTCTTCTGCTTGATCAATTCGGCTATTCAAACTTGTGCATATTTCACTAAGTTCTCGTGTTGTATTTTTCAACTCTGTTAGTTCATTTATATTTCTCTGTATATTGTCTATTCTTTTTAGCATTTCTTCAAACTTTTTTTCAAAGTTCTTAGTTTCTTTACATTGGGTTAGAACAAGTTCTTTCAATTCCCAAAAGTTTCTTATCATCCACCTTCTGAAGCCTACTTCAGATAATAGAACACAGTCCTTTTCCATCAGGGCTTGTTCTGTTGCTGATGAGGAATTGCAATCCCCTGTAGAGGGAGAGGGGTTCTGATTTTGGGTATTTTCGGCCTTTTTAGGCTGTTTTTTTCCCTTTATTATGAATTTATCCATCTGTTGTCTTTACAATTACCACCTTTCTAATTAGGTTTCTGAGTGGACGTCCAATTTATTGATCTTACTTCATTCATTCATTCAGATCTTACTTCATTCCCCCAATAGCCCTTGTTTTGTCTCTTTTATTTGACTGTTCCTAAGTTGTGTTCTCAACATCATTAGTTGAGTGATTTGAGTAAAGTGGTTAAATTCTGCTGCTTTTAGAAAAATCACGGATTTGTATTTGCACCTCTTGGGAGAAGAACTGAAATGTTGCTTTGCAAATATGAATTTAAAAATTATTTAAAAATAGAGATGAGGGTTTTGCAATGTTGCTCAGGCTGGTCTTGAACTCCTGGCCTCAAGAGATTATCTCAGTTTGGCCTCCCAAAGTGCTGGGATTATAGACTGAAAGTCTGAATTTATCAGTGGAGGAGTGAGGAAGAAATGAACTTTTTGAAGAAAGTGGTTTGCTGAGGGAATACTCTCTACAGAGGGCTCCAGGACAGGTTCCAGAAGACCTCAGTACAGATACAGGGTATGAGAACTAGCATCTGTAAAGTGGGTCCTCACGGAATCTTTTCCCCACTCCCTGGGATACTGTCATTGTGCTCATATTCCTTCTGATTTCTAATTACGTATATTTGTGCCTTTTCTCTTAGTGCAGCATTAGTGAGTAGTCCACAGACTATCCTCACTTCTGACATCAATTGCAAGTTTGGGAGGTCCCCAAGACCACCCCAGGTCTTTGTCTTGTTTTGTTTTGTTTTGAGACATAGTCTCTTTCGGTCATATAGGCTGGAGTGCAGTGGCATGATCTTGGCTCACTGCAATCTCTGCCTCCCGGGTTCAAGTGATCCTCCCACCTCAGCCTTCCGAATAGCTGGGACCATAGGTGTGTGCCACCATGCCTGGCTAATTTTGTATTTTTAGTAGGGATAGAGTTTCACCATGTTGGCCAGGCTGGTCTTCATGTGATGTGCCTGCCTCAGCCTCCCAAGTGCTAGAATTACAGGTGTGAGCTGCCAAACCCAGCCCGCTCTCAGGTCTAATGATTCCCCAGAAGGACTCTTAGAACTCACTGAAACTGTGATCCTCATTGTTATGGCTTATTACAGTGAAAGAACACAGATTAAAATCAGCCAGAAGAAGAGCTGCGTGAGGCAGAGTCCAGCAGAATTCCATGCTTGGAGCTTCAGTTGTCCTCTCCCAGTTGTGGGCTCACAGACAGTGCTAAAGGACCCCTGCAACAACATGTGACAATATGCAGGAAGCATGGCCAACCAGGGAAGCTCGCCTGAGCCTTGGTGTCCAGGGCTTTTCTGGAACCTGGTTATGTAGACACCATTGACCATCCATGTGGCTGACTTTTAGTCCCCTGCTCCTCCAGATACAGAGCAGGTACTGTGTGGTCTAAAGATTCCATCACAAATTAGTGTGAGACTATCTGGCATGGGCAAAGCTCCCAGATAAACAAAGACACTTTTTCTTTCTCTTTCTGAGATCACTGTCAGAACTAGTAAAAGTCTATTCCAAAGATGTACTCCAATGTCTCATTTATTGTCAAAGAAGGAAGTTTTAGAAAGCTTATTTGTGTCCTGCCTTCCAGTGATCAAAGTTTCAGAGAGAAAAATCACCTTACTACCCAGTTAAAAAAAACCAGAAACACAAAACAACAATTACTTCATTGCCCTATTGTATTTAAAAAGTATTCTTTAATAAAGCAGGATCCAGAAAGAAAGAAAAAAGGAAGGAAGAAAGGAAAAAAGGAAGGAAAGAGGAAGGAAGGAAAAAGGAAGGAAGGAGGAAAGGAGGGAGGGAGGGGAGGGAGGGAGGGAGGGGAAGGAGGGTGGGAGGGAAGGGGGGGGAGGGAGTTATGACTGTGCTAATGCAGTCCAACCTGGGTAGAAGAGTGACACCTTGTCTAAAAAAAAAAAAAAAGGTTTCAACAAAAATGAAATATCACATGCTGATAACGCTAATAAAAAGAAAAAATATATAATAGGCGTTTGCTTTAAAGACTTTTTGTTTGTTTGTTTTGAGACAAAGTTTCACTCTTGCTCAGAGTGAAATGGCTGGAGTGCAGTGGTGCGATCTCGACTCACTGCAACCTCTGCCTCCCAGGTTCAAGTGACTCTTCTGCCTCAGCCTCCTGAGTAGCTGGGATTACAGGCATGCATCACCACTCCTGGCTAATTTTTGTATTTTTAGTAGAGATGGGTTTCACCATGTTACCCAGGCTGGTCTTGAACTCCTGACCTCATGATCCACCCGCCCTGGCCTCCCAAAGTGCTGGGATTATAGGAATGAGCCACCATACTCAGCTCTAAAGATGTTATTGAAAAAAATCATAATTGCTGTTGTTTACATTGTTGTGTTGCCAGCTCTGAGCTACTATGTTCAAATTCTTTATTCTACGTAATATGTGTGGGAAAAATTTAAATCCTAGGTTGCCCCTGGCATAACTCTCTAGACTCAACATCTGGAACTCTGTCTTCATTTTCAAGTTAATATATTCTCAGAGCATGAAAAATAATTTGACTGATTGTCTAAGGAAGCACTAATCCATGCTGAAACATTATGTTTTCTATAGCTAAAGAGCCCTTTGCAGCCAGTTTTTTTTCAATAATCCTAGAATACAAGAGCTGGCTGAACCAAAAATACTGATAGTATAATCAATAAGTTACACTTGTTAAACAAAGAGTAAAGAAATATAACATCTGAATTCTTTAAAACCGCAAGCCTGAGGAACATACCTGAAGCACTGACTACTTAAAGCATTTTCTATCTTCACACTCCTAGAAAAACAAATATTACAGAAGCTTTCTGTTCTATTTCAGAAGTCTTGATTGGTTTGAAGTGAAAGGAAATCAAGACACTAAACAAGTCAAGAAAAAGCCTTAAATACCATGAAATGTTTATTAAAAAGGCACTATAATTTGCAATGTATTTTGCAGGGAAAAAAATGAAATGCAGGAATTGAATGCCTAACTATGAAACCAGCAAGCCTCTGAGAGTTTCACTTTATTTGCAAAATAAGGGATTTGGTTATGTGATCTCCAAGTTTTATTTTCTGCCAGATAATCTGTGGGTGACCAGGCATTAGAGATCCCCAAATGATCTGATGAAACTCAGTGTGGGAATGAACAAAGAAGTGAGGTCTCCCAGGGTCACTCAGCTGCTTGGAGGCAGGACGGAGACTGGTACCCGGACCTCTGAAAAGAAGGGCAAAGCCTTCTGTGCATTGCACTTCCAGGCGTGGATCACACTGATGCAGCCCAGTTCATTTCTCCCTCGCTGTGCCTTCAACAGCAGCTGCCAGGTGATAGGACAAGGTCTGACACAAATGACAGCCCTAAGCATGATTGGGACCTGCAGTGCTCAAATCTGCACAAAGGCAGATTCTATTGACATTGGTCAATAGAATGCAAAGTTATACTCTGTGTGATTAACAAAGCTGCTGCAGATGGTGAGCGATATAACAAGCTCCTTATTTGCATGCCTGGATGCTAGCCCTGCCTTTCACTGTTTAGCTTTTCCAATCTCTGCTTCTATGAGACCAAATCTATAACTTCACATGTAATGCCTTTGCTCTACTATGTATCACTGGAATTGGGTGTGAATGTATTTGAAATCTCCAAATGTTCAAGCATAACATTTTTTCCTTTAGTAATCAAAGAGACTATTACACATTTATACAATCTATTATATGCTATATGCATAATCTGTTTGTTATTTTAAAAAATAGAATATTTCTCACAACTAATAATAATAAACTAAAATGGAAAGACTGGATAACAATCAATTTCTTACTCATTTAGTCTCTGAATGATTTTCCTTTAATAAAAGTATCATGTTTGTTAATGACTCCATTCATAATCTCTCTTGAAAAAAACATAGGCCAGGCACGGTGGCTCAGGCCTATAATCCTAGAGCTTTGGGAGGTCGAGGAGGGCAGATCACTTGAGGTCAGCAGTTCAAGACCAGCCTGTCCAACAAGGTGAAATCCTGTTTCTACTAAAAAAAAAAAAAAAAAAGCCAGGCTTGGTGGCAGGCACCTGTAATCCCAGCTACTTAGGAGGCTGAGGCAGGAGAATTGCTTGAACCCGAGAGGCAGAGGTTGAAGTCAGCAGAGATTGGGCCACTGCGCTCCAGCCTGGGTGACAGACTCAAGAAACTCTTGACTTTCTATATATATATACAGACCCCGTGTCAAGTATATATATATATATATATATATATATATATATATATATATTTTTTTTTTTTTTACAGGAAAATATTCTGATTTTTATTTTTGCACGTTATTCTCAAGTACACAATTACAATAATGTCACACATCCCTATATGATTTTCTTTTTATGTATTTTACTTTTTTTTTTTTACAAAGTATACAGAGGGAGGGACATACAATATTTAATAGGATATTTCTACAGAACAATAACTTTTATTATGTCCTTGTAAAAATCTGTACCTCTTTAAAACATTTAACATTTAACTACTATATATATATATAGTATCCCGGCCGAATGAGGGAGGTCACTTGAGCATGGGAAGGTTGAGGCTGCCGTGAGCTGCGATTGCACCACTGCACTCCAGCCTGGGCGACACAGCGAGACTGTTTCGACGAAAAGGAAAAAGACAAATATATAGCATCTTATACATAGACTAGATAAAATTTCCAGTATTAGAACAAAGCCACCAATACCCAAATGTGGTCCTTTGCCCCCTTGGCATTGGAAGCTGTGGGCCTGTTACCCCTGGACTCCTGGGGCTGTGTGCAGAAGGGGTGGCCTGTAGAGCATTGCTGATCCTGCACTGCAAAGTGATGGAAGCCTGAGATGAGGCAAACAGGGCAGACTCCCTCATTGCTGGAGGACACTGGAGGGGTCGCCATTTCACAGTGCTGTTGGAAGGGGCATTTGTTTGAGCTCAGCAGAGGCCGGAAGAGTGTCTTGAGCCCATAGTTCTTACCTGGGTCTACGGTCAGGCCCTGCACTGTGGACGCTGCAGTCAAGAGCATCCTGATGCAGATGAGGCAGCAGGGAGGGATGGGGCAGGGAGAGAGAGAATTGGATCTCTCTTGTGAGCACCTCTGTCCCGAGCACTGGGTCCTCCCTTCCCATCAACCCCTGAATAGGGCTCCAGAGGCCAGAACGGGAATGGGGAATCTGAGTGTGTCCCTACTCATTCCTTCAGACACAGCTTGGAAATCTTTTCCCCAGATTTCGGACTCCCAGCTCCCTGCTGAATGAAATGCCCTCTTCCACATTCCCACAGCATCCTTTGCTAACACTGACATCCTTTGCTAAAGCTTCTATCCAGGCACACGAGCTGTCTCCAGCGCTCTTTGAGGCCAAAGACTTTGTCATGTTCATCTCTCTGTCTCCACAGATTCACATAAGGCTTCGTCCACGGTCATTCTTTGATTGCCGATGGAAATACAAAGGAATGAATGAATGACTGTAATCCAATGACTTGCTTTTTGTCCTTGAAGTGCTCCCAAACTATTTTTCTTTGCCATAGGAAGGGGAGGAAGAAAGTGATTTGAAATTTAAAAGGCCAGGAGTCCTGGAAACACAGAGGTATGTCCCATGGCAGAAGCAGTACAGGATTCAGTGTGAGCTCAGGAGCCGGAGAGCTCAAGTTTAAAACCAGCTGTTGCCGTTTGGTCTTGTTACCCTGGGGACGTGATTTAACTTCTCTGTGCCTTGCGTTCTCCATTTGTAAATTAGAGAATAGTAGTGCCATATCATCGAGTTGTCAGGAGGAGCAAATGAATTCATATTTCTAGAACCCTTAGAATATTTTCTGGCAGTTTGGGTATGGTGGCTCATGCCTGTAATCCCAGCACTTTGGGAGGCTGAGGTGGGCAGATCACAAGGTCAGGAGATTGAGACCATCTTGGCTAACACAGTGAAACCCCGTCTGTACTAAAAATACAAAAAAAAAAAAAAAATTAGCTGGGCCTGATGGCCTGCACCTATAGTCCCAGCTACTCGGGAGTCTGAGGCAGGAGAATCGCTTGAACATGGAAGGCGGAGCTTTCAATGAACTGAGATCACACCACTGCACTCCAGCCTGGGCGACAGAGTGAGACTCTGTCTCAAAAAAATAAAAAAGATTATTTTCTGGCATGCAGCAGTGCTCCAAACATGTCAGCTGTTGTTGCATTTCCATGTTTAACATGTGATCATTCTTTTATTTTTTTTGAGGCGGAGTCTCACTCTGTTGCCCAGGCTGGAGTGGTGTGATCTTGGCTCGCTGCAACCTCTGCCTCCCCAGGTTCAAGTGATTCTTCTGCTTCAGTCTCCTGAGTAGCTGGGACTGCAGCACCTGCCACCATGCCCGGCTAATTTTTGTATTTTTAGTAGAGGTGGGGTTTTAACATATTTGCCAGGCTGGTTTCAAACTCCTGACCTCGTGATCCATTCGCCCCGGCCTCCCAAAGTGCTAGGATTACAGACATGAGCCAAACGTGCCTGGCTAGCACTTCGATTTTTAATATGTGATCATTCTCATGTTGGTCAGGCTGGTCTTGAACTCCCGACCTCAGCTGATCTGCCCGCCTTGGCCTCCAAAGTGCTTGGATTACAGGTGTGAGCCACCACACCCGGCCGAATATGTGATCATTCTTAATGCCCAAGCAGAGATGAGTGTTAGGCCAGGAACTGCATCCCTTCATTGTTTATCACTAAACAGAATTCAACAGTGAAAAGAAAACCTGGCTTCACTCAAAATTAGATAATTTCCTCCAGAGACTAATAAAAGAGAGACTGTTTTAACTTGATTAAAGGAAGCTTGGGGAAAATGAGAGCAAATGATACAACAGTAGACTCTTTCCCAAGATAAAAAGGAATGTTACTTAGGCTGCAAGGATAAATGACAGATGAGTTGGAAGTGTTGCATAAAGGGCCAGGAACGGGCAGATTCCAGGCAGAAGACTGGCTGGCCAAATCGATGAGCCCCATTTCATAAGACATTGTATCTTAGCAAGCGGGAGATGTGACATGAGAGAAGTTCCTGACACTGCTTTGAGTGAAGGGCTCAAAGAGACCCTTTTCTTTCCTTTTTTATAACTTTGAAAAGTCATCTTTTAAAATTTCAAATTTTGACCATCAACGTAAAATATTCAAGACACTTGATACTGTATAATATATAGGGAACAGAAGAGGAGAAACAAACCCTGTTTTAAGTATGTAAATATTATCTGCCACGTTAAGGTAGGGATTTCTCATATCAATTTTACATAGTGTTGGATGATACAATGATGAAAGAGCATCATTGACAGAAACAGGCAAAGAAATCCAGGTCTTTTTTTTTTTGAGATGGAGTCTCATGCTATTGCCCAGGCTGCAATGCAGTGGCATGATCTCGACTCACTGTAACTTGTGCCTCCCCAGTGCAGGTACTTCTCCTTGCCTCAGCCTCCCAAGTAGCTGGGACCACAGGCATGCACCACCATACCTGGCCAATTTTTGTATTTTTAGTAGAGACAGGGTTCCACCATGTTGATCAGGCTGGTTTCGAACTCCTGACTTCAAGTGGTCTGCCCGCCTCAGCCTCCAAGAGTGCTGGGACTACAGACGTGAGCCATCATGCCTGGCCAAAACCCAGGTCTTTTAGAAATGTTTAAATAGCTCATCTGATCACAGTATCTTCATGTAAATATTTTCTAACTTTTTCAACTGAATTCTATATTGAAAAATAAGTTACTTGGCCTGGAACAGTCCCTAGATGGTTTCAAGAACAATTTTTTAAAAATTAATTTTATGCCGGCCATGGTGGCTCATGCCTATAATCCCAGCACTTTGGGAGGCCGAGGCGGGTGGATCACGAGATCAAAAGATCGAGACCATCCTGGTCAACAAGGTGAAACCCTGTCTCTACTAAAAATACAAAAATTAGCTGGGCATGGTGGTGCATGCCTGTAGTCCCAGCTACTCAGGAGGCTGAGGCAGGAGAATTGCTTGAACCCAGGAGGCGGAGGTTGCGGTGAGCCGAGATTGTGCCATTGCACTCCAGTCTGGGTAACAACAGCAAAACTCCGTCTCAAAAAAAAAAAAAAAATTTATTTTGAATAAATTATAGTTGTATACATTCAAGGGCGATATTGTGATGTTTTGCTATAGGTATACCATATGGAATAATTAAATCAAGCTAATTAACATATCTGTCATCTCACTTATTTTTTTCTGATGAGACATTTGAAATGTACCCACTTAGTAATTTTGAAATATACATTATTATTGACTATCATCGCCCTGATGTGCAATAGATCTCAAAATGTGGTGCACAGTTTGTGCAAGTTCTACAAGTCATCACCAACTTTCGGGAGAAACAGGTTTAACACCTAGTTTTCTACTAAGTAAGTTAAGTGGGGCAGAGAGACGGGTGGAAACAAGGCCAATAAAGGTACATTATTGAGAAGGTAAAGCTGTGGTCAGCTGAGATTCCATACACCGGGAGCTTTGGGAGGCCATGGAGAATTGAAAGCAGCAGCGAGGGGGCAGATGGGGAGGGTAATGAACACGTCCCTCTGATTTGGTGATCATTGTGTTTTGCTGAAAGTTTCAAAAATGGAAGTTTTTGGGTGCTCCATTCACGAATATTTTGGTTAAAGGGTTTCAATGGGTTTTAAGCAAAAACAAATCAAAATGTGGGGCACAGTTTGATTTACACAGTAGTTTTTCAAAGGCTCAAAAATTTCTCCAATCTGGTGATCAGTACCAAACTTCAAGTAAAAAGTTCAAAATTCATTTAAAAGGACAGTCATTAAATAGAAAGTCACCTTCGTGGTGTGATCTACAAATGTGCATTCTGTAGCTGCACATTTTAAACTGTCATTTCAGGGCACAGTCTTCTTAAAATACCTACTTATTTTTGGAGTGGGCATTGAGGCTTCCTCAGCAGGTTTCCATCTCTCTGGGGGAATGTGGGAGGTGGGAGGATCAGTGAATCACCACAGCTCCCACATGGCAGCTGAAGCTTGTGCACAGTTTGTGCAAGTTCTACAAGTCATCACCAACTTTCTGGAGAAACAGGTTTAACACCTAGTTTTCTACTAAACCTTGATTTCCATTCATTAGCTCACTGCTATCGAAAGCTTTATTGCAAAATGCAAAATCATTGCCAAACAGGGGAATCAATAGTTGCAGATCTACATTATACAGAAAAATGATAAAGGCAGCACAGCAAAGGCAGAACGCTCTGTTCTCGATGGGAGGATTTCTCAGCTTCCTTCTTACCTGTAATTTCCTACATTTCCCACCTACCCCAGCAATTGACAGTCCAGCTGTCAGCATTTCACAAGCCGTGGTAATCGTCACTGTGCATCTGGCTGGTACTCACGTTGCCAGCAGGAGCAGCAGCTGGCACTGCTTTTATGAGCATCTGAGACAAATAGGAACTGACTGTCTCTGAGCCTCATGTCCCAGCACATTCTATAATTTTAGCAAGTGTCCTGAATGCTGTCTTTGAAATGGAGGTATTGGTTAAGTGGCTGCATTTGGAAAGAGCAGAGCAAGCAGATGTGATTACTGCTGATCATCTTTCACTAAGCATGTCTAAGTGAGAGTTCCTTTTACTGCACGTATGTATCACGTGCCATGACCAGAAGAGATAATGGCTCAAGTTGGGTGGACAAGTGGATGCTTGCCAAACCCAGTCTGACTTATTTTCACGCAGCAATTAAATACTATTTTGGGCTGGGTGTGGTGGCTCATGCCTGTAATCCCAGTACTTTGGGAGGCCAAGGTGGGTGGATCACTTGAGGTCAGAAGTTCGAGACCAGCCTGGCCAACATAGCAAAACCCCTTCTCTACTAAAAACAACAACAACAAAAAAGCTTGGCATGGTGGCACGCACCTGTAATCCCAGCTACTCAGGAGGCTGAGGCAGGAGACTCGCCTGAACCCAGGAGGTGGAAGTTGCAGTGAGCCGAGATCGATCAACAGCACTCCAGCCTGGGTGACAGAGTGAGACTCCTTCTCAAAAATAAAAAATAATAAAAATAAAAACATTGTCACAAAATGGGCAATCTTGGACCAGTGATAAACTGGAAAGGACTCGGGAAAAGAAATGTAAACCAGGCCTGTCCCAGACCGTTGGGATGTGTGCTCCCCTCTGTCAAGCACGCCATCCGGCTATAGCAGCTGGGGCCTTGGCGTGTGAACGCTGGTTTGGTTAATATCTCAGTCTCCAGCTGCGATGCAGCAGCAAGGACTGAAATCTAGGAAAATCCCATTCCCAAGCCAGTACTCGTTGGTGGGTGACACCTCTGTCCTGAGTCTGCGATCGCTCTCCGCTGTTTCTACCGACTCATTCTGGCCACAAGGGTGCAGTATACGGCAGTGATTGTGAGCGCAGACCGGTCAGACTTTCCGAATTCAGGTCGCATTTCCGCCCCTGACTTTGTGACTGGGCAAGTTACTGAAGATCTTTAAGTTTCAACATCTATAAAATGAGAATAATAAGAACATGGAATAGGGTCGTCGTGGGGAACAGATGAGACAATATGCATGAAGTGCTTGAAGAATATATAGTCATAAGAAACTTAACGATGGGACTGCTTTCTGAGAAGTGCGTGGTTAGGCCATTTCGCCATTGTGCAAACATGACAGGGTGTACTTACACGAATGATAGTGGCATAGGTTATACGCACCTCGGCTATGTGGCGCAGCCCACCGCTCCTGGGTTACTGTCTTAGTCTGATTGTATTGTTATATCTAGGGCTAGGTAATTTATGAAGAAAAGGACTTTATTTGGCCACAGTTCTGCAGGCTGTACAAGAAGCATGCTGCCAGCATCTGCTTCTGGTGAGGGCCCCAGGTTGCTTCCACTCATGGCGGAAAAAGAAGGGGAGGCATCATGGGCAAAGATCACATGGCAATGGGAGCAGCAAGAGAGTGAGAGGGCAAGGCTCTTTTAACAGACAGATCTCAAGGAAACTCAGGCTGAGAACTCACTCATTACTGTGAGGCTGGCACCAAGCCATTCATGAGGGATTCCGCCCACCATGACCCAAATGCCTCTCATTAGGTTTCACCTCCAACACTGGGGCTCAAATCTCAACCTGAGGCTTAGGGAAGACAAATACCCAAACCATAGCCACTATAAACATGTACAGCATGTCACTGTACTGAATACTGCAGGCAGTTCGAACACAATAGCATTTGTGTATAAAAACATATTTAAACAGAAAGTCGGCAGGAAAAATGCAATAAAAAAGATAAAAACTAGTACACCTGTATGGGGCATCAGCATTCACCCTGGGCGAGTCAGGGAGTGGGTGGTGAGCAGGTGTGAAGGCCCAGGATGTTTCTGTACTCTGCTGTTGACATTATAAACACTGCACATTAAGGCTACACTACATTGATTGATTGATTGATTGATTGATTGATTGATTGATTGAGACAGAATCTCCCTCTGTCACCCAGGCTGGAGTACAATGGCATGATCTCAGCTCACTGCAACCTCCACCTACTGGGTTCAAGTGATTCTCCTGCCTCAGCCTCCTGAGCAGCTGGGACTACAGGCACATGTCACCACGGCCAGCTAATTTTTGCATTTTTAGTAGAGATGGGGTTTCACTATGTTGCCCAGGCTGGTCTCGAACTCCTGACCTCAAGTGATCCATCTGCCTTGGCCTCCCAAGGTGTTGGAATTACAGGTGTGAGCCACTGCATCTGGCCTCTAACAGTCCTGCTCTGAGGTTCTCACAGTCCCACCTTCTCTCTGCAAGAAGCTGAAGCATCAGAATGAAGAACAGGAGGAGATGTGTGTCATTGAATGTTATTTCCAATTTGAAATTTTTGCTTTAATTGGAACATTTGCTTCATTTACCAATAGTGTAATTACTGAATGATACAATGGACTGAATTTTTATGTTCCCCAACTCCAATTCAAATGTGGAAATCCTTACCCCATCATGACAGTATTAGGAGGTGTGGGGCCTTTGAGAGGTCATTAGGTCATAAGGGAGAAGCCTTCATGAATGGGATTGGTGCCCTGATAAAAGGAACCCCAGGAAGTACTCTAGCTCTCTTTCTGGTATAGAGGTACAAAAAAAAAGTTGGTAGTCTGTAAGGCAGAAGGCCCTCATCAGAACCTGGGGCCATGCGGGCATCTTGATCTGAGCATCCGGAACTGTGAGAAATGAATTCCTGTTTGTAAGCCACCCGCTCTGTGGTGCTTTATTATGGAAGCCTGAATGGATGGTGACAATATATTTTGTTCATCTTCTTATGTTCTATTTGTCTTGCCTGCTTTTTTTATCCCCTATTTTAGAATTAACCTTTTTTAATTAAAACATTTAAAATTGAGATATGATTTGTATACAGTAAAATTCACTTTTTGTTGTTTAGTTCTAGAAGCTTTTAAATTTTTTTAAAAAATATTTAAAATTGTTTTTGAGACACAGTTCCACTCTGTCATCCAGGACAGAGTGCAGTGGTGTGATCATGGCTCACTGCAGCCTCAACCTCCCAGGCTCAAGTGATTCTCCCACTTCAGCCTTCCAAGTGGCTGGGACTACAGGTACACGCCACCATGCCCAGCTAATTTTTGTAGTTTTTGTAGAGACAGGGTTTCGCCAGGTTGCCCAGGCTCAAGCAGTTCTCCCGCCTTGGCTTCCTCAAATGCTGGGATTACAGGCATGAGGTTTTTTTAGAGACGATCTCACTTTATTTTCTTGGCTGGGGTACAGTGGTGCAATCATAGTTCACTGCGAGCTTGACCTCCTGGGCTCAGGCAATCCTCTCACCTTAGCCTCTTGAGTAGCCACCATGCCCAGTTAATTTTTTTTTGTAGAGGTGGGGGTCTCACTGTGTTGCCCAGGCTAGTCTCAAACCCCTGGGCTCAAGTGAGTCCTGGGCTCCTACCTTGCTCTCCCAAAGTGCTGGGATCACAAGCGTGAGCCACTGTGCCCAGCCTAGTTCTGAGTTTCGACAACACATACAGCTCATCACCACCACCATGATCAAGATACACGGTAGTTCAAAGCATTCTCGCACTCTGATTTATAGCCTTCCCCAACCTCCTCCTACCCCTGCTCCTGGCAACTGCCAAGACTTCTCCATCACTTTAGTTTCGCCTTTTCCAGAATGTCATGTAAGTGGAATCGTGCACAGTGCAGACTTTTGTGTCTGGCTTCTTTTAGTTAACATAATGCGTTTGAGATTCATTCCTGTTGTTGCCAGTTCCAACGGTCTGTTCCCTCTTACTGTTGACTAGAATTCCGTCGTGCGAATGTACTAGAGTCTGTTTATTCACTCACTAGTTGAAAGACATTGAGTTTCCAGTCATATTTTCAGTATTTGGTAATTATGAATGAAGTCATAATAAACATTTACTTATCAGTTGAGTTTATTTCTTTAGAGAAGTTGAGCAGGGGGATTGCTGGTTCGCATAGTAAGTATATTTAGTTTAACTTTTTGAGAAACTGCCAAATTGTCTTCCAAAGTGGCTGTACTATTTTGCAACCCCACTAACAATGGTGAAGAGTTCTGGGTCAGGCGTGGCAGCTCACACCTATAATCCCAGCACTTTGGGAGGCCGAGGCAGGTGGGTTCACTTGAGGCCAGGAGTTTGAGACCAGTCTGGCCAATGTGGTGAAACCCCGTCTCTACTAAAAATACAAAAACTAGCTGGATGTGGTGGTAGGCACCTGTAGTCCCAGTTACTCGGGAGGCTGAAGCAGGAGAATTGCTTGAACCTGGGAGGCAGAGATTTTTGCAGTGAGCTGAGATTTGCGCCACTGCACTCCAGCCTGGACAACAGAGTGAGACTCTGTCTCAAAAGAAAAAAAAAAAGAATTCTGGTTACTCCGCAATCTCACTCACATTTGGTACTGTCTGAAATCTTTAAAAAGCCATTCAATGGGTTTATAGTGCAGCATCATTGCGGCATAATTATATTCCCCTGATGATCAATGATGTCGAGTATCTTTTTTCTGTGTGCCACCCATATTAATCTTCTTGGGCAAAGTGCCTTTTGATTGTCTTTTCGTTTGAAACTTGGTCACAGTTTTTGATTTCTCTACATGCCAAGTAGTTTTGGGTTGCATCCTGGACTTTTTATTTTATTTTATTTAGAGATGAGGTTTTCCCGTACTGGCCAGGCTGGTCTTGAACTTTTGGCTTCAAGTGACCTGCCCGCCTTAGCCTCCCCAAGTGCTGGGTTCGTTGTTATGTTGTGTTGATTCTGAGTCTTGTTACAGTAGTCTGGAAAACACTGATTTTGGGGGGTTCATTTTAGAAGGCATTATTCAGCAGCTTTTATCCCAACTGTTTCTTCCTTGAAGATAATGTCTTTTTTTGTTTGGCTGCTTCTCTTCGTCTAGTTTATTTTTTCTAAAAATTTTTTATAAGTGTGTCCATTTGTGAATTTCTTTTCACTTATCATGCTGAGGGTGTCAGCATATCCTTAGACTTTGAATTCATGTCTTCCGATGTTTTGAGATACAATTTTTATCTAACCCTCTGGGATTCTGGTTAACTACATGCTGCACTTTTTCACTGTTTCCTTCAGTTTTTCTTCTGTGTGTTTCATTCTTTTTTCCCTCTGTGCTGCATTCTGGATATTTTCTTTTAACTAGTTTTTTTTTTTTTTTTTTTTTTTTTGAGACAGGGTCTCACGTTGTTGCCTAGGCTGGAGAGCAGTGAGTTGCTAGGCTGGAGTTACCTAGGATACAGATTCTGGGTCTCTGCAGCCTCAACCACCTGGGCTCAGATGATCCTCCCACCTCTCAGCCTCCTGAGTAGCTCAGACTACAGGCATGTGCCACTATACCAGGCTTTTTTTTTTTTTTTTTTTTTTGTAGAGATGTGGTTTGCCATCTTTCCAGGCTGGTCTTGAACTCCTGGGCTCAAGCAGTCCTCCTGCCTCAGCCCCCAAAGTTCTGGAATTGCAGACATGAGCCACCACACCCTGCCTCATATAGCTTTTTGATTCACTAATTCCCTCTTCCGCTGTGTCTAATCTGATTTTATACTAATCTGTTTAGTTGATAATTTACATGATTTTACTTTTGAGTTTTAAAATTTCTATTGTTTTTTCTTTTTGTCCAATTTCCCAGGAAGTTTTTGTAGTTTTCAGGTCACAGTCAAGTTTTTCAATCTTGTGTTTTATCTCGTTGTTCATAATAAGCGTAGCTGCTTTCAACTCTGTGTTAGATAATTCCATGGTTACGATCCTTTATGTTTTTGTTTCTGGTGCACATGTTTTTCCTGCAACTTCTCATTTATGTTGTCTATTCACATGCTTTACTGTCTTTGAATAGGGATGGGGCCTTTTTTTTTTTTTTGAGGCGGCATTTCGCTCTTGTTACCCAGGCTGGAGTGCAATGGCCCGATCTCGGCTCACCGCAACCTCCGCCTCCTGGGTTCAGGCAATTCTCCTGCCTCAGCTTCCTGAGTAGCTGGGATTACAGGCATGCGCCACCATGCCCAGCTAATTTTTTGTATTTTTAGTAGAGACGGGGTTTCACCATGCTGACCAGGATGGTCTCGATCTCCTGACCTCGTGATCCACCCGCCTCGGCCTCCCAAAGTGCTGGGATTACAGGCTTGAGCCACCGCTCCCGGCCCCGGATGGGGCCTTTTATTTAAAAAGTTGTCTGAAGAAGTAACTTGATAACTTGGAGATTGTTACTTCTCTCCAGAAAACAGTCACGTTTCCTTTCTTGGGTATACTGTTAATCTATGTTTACCTCCAGGAACTGAGAATTTTCTGGGTCAACCAAGTGACTGCAAGATTGTGCCAGAACTATTTAATTCTTAGTAGCCCTTTTTCTTAGGGCAACCTCTTGTGTTCACAGTCTACAAATTTGGGAGATTTATTATTGTTAGTGGGCTGTAATCAAACTTTTGTTCCCATAGTCTGCTGAAGGTGCCATGGTGGGCTAAATAGTTGGTTCCCAAAGATACGCATGTCTTAATTCCCAGAACCTGTGAATATGTTACCTTATGCAGAAAAGGCATTTTGCAGATGTGATTAACTCAAGGATTTGAGGTGGAAAGAGGATTCTGGATTATCTAGTGGGTCCAATACAATCAGAGGAGTGCATGTAAGAGGGAATTAGGGGTGAGACAGGGAAAATGATTTGAAGCAGAGGCACGTGTGGGCCCCGTAGAAAGACAGGGAGAACATGGAGAAGATGGTGCACTCTAGCTTTGAAGACAGAGAAAGAGGCCGCAAGTCAAGTGCGGGGGAATTCAATTAAAAATAAAATCTCCTACCACCCTAGAAAAACAAGTCCAAAGAGTTAAAGAAAAAGAAAATAGTTTTAGTATCAAATAAATGTTAAAGCAGGTGTAATGCACATCCCAGGCAATCTACTAAGATTATGAGGACAGAAAGATATCTCACCCTTTTACACAGTGTAGAGACACATACATGTCTTTTCTTTTCTTTTTTCTCTTTCTTTCCGTTTTTCTTTCTTCTTCCCTCCCTTCCTTCCTTCTCTTTCTTTCTTTCTTTCTTTCTCTTTCTTTCTCTCTTTTTCTCTCTTTCTTTTTTTGTTTCTTGCTTTCTTAAAAGATGGAGTCTCACTCTGTCACCCATGCTGGAATGCAGTGGTGTGATCTCAGCTCACTGCAACCTCTGCCTTCTGGGGTTCAAGTGATTCTCTTGCCTTAGCCTCCTGAGTAGCTGAGATTACAGGCATGTGCCAGCACTACTGGCTAATTTTTGTATTTTTAATAGAGACAGGGTTTTGCCATGTTGGCCAGTCTGGTCTTGAACTCCTGACCTCAGGTGATCCGCCTGCCTTGGCCTCCCAAATTGCTGGGACTGCAGGTGTGAACTACCACACCTGGCCAGATGTTTTCAAGATGAACAATAACTACTCCTCTAGCAAGAGGACTGAACAGCACCTCTTAAGACAGACACTTCAATGCCTTTAAGCAAAAAAAAGAAGAAAAAAAAAGATTTGATTTATTTCAGTGGCAATGATTCAAAGTGCTTCTCCCCCTCTCCAAATACTTTAGAAAAAAGAAAATGACACTGTCACAAAACTTTCAAAGATATCATGAATACAATTTGTTTACAGACTTTGTCACACATAGTTTGTCCTAAATTCACCTGATAATTGGGGTAGCCATCCGTGTAGCTAATTGCTATATCCAAAGGACAAATAAACTTCTCTTATCTTTAAGACAGGAGGTTGTTTTGCAATTTGGAGTGAGGCACCCACTGAAGTCAAGCTGCCATCCTCCCACAGGAACTGGGAGATGCAGGGGCCATGTCCCTTGATGTTTACATTTCAAAGAGATGATACACAGATCCTTAAGAAGGACATTCCTGGGCTGTGATGCTGGCTTGTAGCTTTTAAAAAGATTTATACACATCTCAAAGAGGCAGAGGAAGAACTCAGAATTTTAAGTTTTCTTTTTTCTTTTTTTTTTTTTTTGAGACAGAGTTTCGCTCTAGTTGCCCAGGCTGGAGTGCAGTGGTGCCATCTCGGCTCACTGCAAACTCCACCTCCTAGGTTGAAGTGATTCTCCTGCCTCAGCCTCCCAAGTAGTTGGGATTACAAGCATGCAGCACAATGCCCGGCTAATTTTATGTTTTTTTAGTAGAGATGGGATTTCTCCCTGTTGGTCAGGCTGGTCTCAAACTCCCACCTTTAGATGGTCCACCCACCTTGGCCTCCCTAAGTGCTGGGATTACAGGTGTGAGCCAACCTGCCCTGCCTAGTATTACAAGTTTTCTAAAGTAAATGTTCTTAAAAAGGGAGAAGTCTCTTCCCTGATTTTCTTTTTTTTTTCTCTCTTCTTTATTTGTATTTATTTATTTAGTCTCATAGCTATGAAATTCTAGCTCATTGCAGCCTGGGACTCCTGGGCTCAAGGGATCCTCCCACCTCAGCCTCCCGAGTAGCTAGGACTACAGGTCCATGCCACCACACTTGGCTAAGTGTTTTAATTTTTTTGTAGAGGCAGGGTCTTACTATGTTGCCCAGGCTGGTTTCAAACTCCTGGCCTCAAGTGCTCCTCCCCCCTCAGCCTCCTAAGGTGCTGGGATTACGAGTATGAGCCACTGTGACTGGCCTGATGGGTAAGATAGAACAGGTGGTTTCCTGAGGAGACCAGACCTGCCTGTAGCATAGTGAAGGTCATACAGAAGCCTTGGGGCCCAAAGAGAATTCAGAAATGGGACCCTGGGGACCAGCCAGGCCCAAAGGAGGTGGCAGGAAAGGAAGATGAGACCTGGAGAAGTAGCTGATTGTTTCCCTGAATGTGTGATTGGCTAAATCTTGTGACTGGGAAAGTTTTTTCTGTGCTTTTCAGAGCTCAGTTTTTGGGTGCCCATATCTTTGCTTTGAAAGGGTTTTGTCTGTGAATGTAGCGTCTTTCAGTGATGATTTAAGTTACTCAGAAAACTGGGGCCCCTGGAGTGAAAGGAAGAGATGAAAGGGGAGAAACATCCATGCAGCAGCCGTGTTCTGTTTGATCTGGAAGACCTCGGCAACAATGAAGACTGCTGGAGACGGAGAGGCCGGGTGGTTGGATTCTACCACCCCGAGCCACATCTGCTGTTTGGATTTGCAGACTTGAAACACGATGGGGGATTCCTAATTATGATTTCCTTCTTGGCGCTTAAGGGGAGCAGTCATTGCTGGGTGAGATGGTCGCAGGTCAGATCCTGGACACCGGCTTACCTGTGTGCTCTCTGAAATGACTGCATTAATTGTAGCTCTTACTAATGGAAAGGAGCCTGTTTTTTGACCACGTGGTCAAATGAAGCTTGGGTGTGGTCACTTAGCTCTGGGATAGGGAGGGCAAGATTTAGGCTTTGGGGCCCAGGACCCCACAATCTGACTCCTCCCATTTCTAGGCCTCCCGGGATCTCCCAGAATCTGAGATCACAGGCAGTGAACAGGATGTAAGGGTGGTGGTGGTTGTGGGGGGTGGGGGGGATCCCGTCCTTACAGCATTGTGCCCTCAGTTCACTCCTAGTTAACCCTGACGTCCCCAACTTAGTGAAAACCTTGCCTCTGTCTCCATCACACATCTGCCACCTCCAAGTGATGGTTAAGATGATGGGAGAGAGAAGCCTGGGCCCGGAGTGCAGGCTGGTGGTGACGAGGCCCAGGAAGCGGGTTCCCCATCCCCACCCCGGCAGCGCTGCGTGGCCACTTCCTCCCCAGCCCCGCCCACAGCCCTCCCTGTCCCCAGCGGCGCTGCTCTGACCCATCTCCCCGTTCTGCAAAAGGGAAAGCTGAGCCGCTCTTTCTTTCTTTCTTTCTTTTCTTTTCTTTTCTCTTCTCTTTTCCTTTCCTTTCCTTTCCTTTCCTTTCCCTTCTTTCTTCTTTCTTTCTTCTTTCCTTATGTTGTTTGATTTGTTTTGTTACTTTGTCACCCAGGCTGGAGGGCAGTGGTGTGATCATGGCTCCCTGTGACCTTGAACTCCTGGGCTCAAGTGATGCTCCCTGCCCGGCCTCCTGAATGGCTAGGACTACAGGCAGCACTACCACACCCGGTTAATTTTTATTTTTAAATTTTTATAAAGACGAGGTCTTACTATGTTGCCCAGGCTTGTCTCAAACTCCTGGCCTCAAGTAATCCTCCCACTAGCCTCTTAAGGCGGGAGCCGCTGAGACTGGCTTTTTTTTCTTTTTTCTTTTCAATTCGTACTGCCTTTACAGCAGCAGCGTAGGCAGCCTCCCAAGGAAATGCAGGCTGAAAAGGGGAGCATATTATTCCCCGGTCTGCAGGAGAAATACAGCCCTGCTGGTATCCTGATCAGAGTCCAGTGAAGCCAATGCTGACTTCCACCTTCAGAACTGTAAGATAAGGCAGCTGCTTCAGGTTGTGCTGTTTTAAGCCATTAAATCGGTGGCACTTTGTGGCATCAACAATAAGAAACTAATACCCTAATCAATATACTCCTTGTTAAGTGATAAGAAAAAAAAGCGTCTGCACACTAGATCACTATTGTAGCTGGCTACCGTAAGAGAAGCACCTTGAGCATATCTGTGATTGCTTTTTCATCGTTTACTCTGTCCACTGACCTAGATTGCAGAATTTTGGGTGAGATACACTTGACTTAATAATTGAAGTGTTAAAGTGTTACGGCATGAATATTTCATACAAATAAGGTTAATTCTAACCATGTCTCTTTCATTCCTCGTGGAGACCTGTCTGTATCATTAGAAATTGTCTGGCTGCTAGTTACAGAGGCCTAAACTAACAGGGGCTTAGTGAAGACAGGTGCACATTTTTCACCCGTAGAAAGTGAATCACAACTAGGCAATCCGGAGATTGTACAGAGGCTCCAGCTATTTTTCGTGTTTCAGAGTCCTCTGTGTGCGCTGCCTGGCTTAATTTTCATGGTCGTAAGATATCTGCCTTCGCGCCATTCGAAGCACCCCATATTACAGGCAGGAAGAGGGGAAAGGGGAAGGGTAGGAGGGTGCCTGCCGGTGGAGCAAGTCTAACCCTGAAAGAATGTTCCTGAAGGCCCAGCCAGGCCCCCACATACACATCACTCATCCTCGGGCACCACCACGTGTAGGGAAAGCTGGGCAGTGCAGGTTCTTTGTAAAGCTAAGTGCATTGCCCCCCAAGTATCAGAGGGGCTCTAGGACTTAAACGAAAAGGAGGTAGAGGCCGGGCGCAGTGGCTCAAGCCTGTAATCTCAGTATTTTGGGAGGCCGAGGCAGGTGGATCGTGAGGTTAGGAGTTCAAGACCAGACTAGCCAAGATGGTGAAACCTCGTCTCTACTAAAAATACAGAACTTAGCCAGGCGTGGTGGGTGGCGCCTGCAATCCCAGCTACTCGAGAGGCTGAGGCAGAGAATTGCTCAAACCTGGGAAGGAGAGGTTGCAGTGAACCGAGATCAGGCCACTGCACTCCAGCCTGGGCGACAGAGCAAGACTCCAACTCAAAAAGAAATAAAAAAAGAAAAGGAAGAGGAGGCATCAGGTAGTGAATGGTTTCTGATGGCCTGTTCTTTCCAGATAACTCAGGGTATTTGGATGCTCTCTCGTGCCCTCCTGCTACTGAACCTTGGGTGAGATTCGTGGATGACAGATTGAGAAAATTCACGCTTGTTAGTTGTTCGTACTGCTCTTTGAGGAAACGGGATTTTTCAGAATTGCTTCAGGGATTCCACAGACAATATATATTTTTCTCTTAAAAGTGAAGGTTTAGGCTGGGTGCGGTGGGATCACATGACTGTAATCCCAGAACTTCTGGGATGCCAATGCAGGTGGATCACTTGCGGTCAGGAGTTTAAAACCATCCTGGCCAACTTGGTGAAACCCTATCTCTATTAAAAATACAAAAACTGGCCGGGCGCGGTGGCTCAAGCCTGTAATCCCAGCACTTTGGGAGGCCGAGGCGGGTGGATCACGAGGTCAAGATATCGAGACCATCCTGGTCAACATGGTGAAACCCCGTCTCTACTAAAGATACAAAAAAAATTAGCTGGGCATGGTGGTTCGTGCCTGTAATCCCAGCTACTCAGGAGGCTGAGGCAGGAGAATTGCCTGAACCCAGGAGGCGGAGGTTGTGGTGAGCCGAGATCGTGCCATTGCACTCCAGCCTGGGTAACAAGAGCGAAACTCCGTCTCAAAAAAAAAAAAAAAAAAAATACAAAAACTAGCCAGGTGTGGTGGTGCACGCCTGTAATCCCAGCTACTCGGGAGGCTGAGGCAGGAGAATCTCTTAAACCTGGGAGGCAGAGAGATTGCACTGAGCTGAGACAGTGCCACTACCCTCCAGCCTGGGTGACAGAGCAAGACTCTGTCTCAAAAAAGAAAGAAAGAAAGAAAGAAAGAAAGAAAGAAAGAAAGAAAGAAAGAAAGAAAGAAAGCAAGCAAGCAAGCAAAGGTTTAATGTTCCCACAGATCACAACTTTTTTTTTTTTTAATAATTCATACCAGAGATTCTTAAGCATCCTTTTTTTTGGTCTTATTTTTTGTCACTATAGCAGAACAGATTTTAAACATTCTTGATTCAATTCTTCATGGCCATAGTCAAAAGAAATATTTAATAGCTCCTTTTATGAAGTAACTTGGCTTGAATAACTTAAATAACTTTTATGTTCTAACAGCTTAGAAGTGATTTGAAAACATCATAGACATAAATTGAAAGGAACAATAATGTTTTTGTTTTATTCTTTTTTTTTTTTTTTTTTTTTGAGACATGGTCTCACTGTCACTTAGATGATGAAGTTCAAATACCTGAGACCTGGAGAGCTGATGGCATAGATTCCAGTCCAGGTCTGAAAACCTGAGAACCAGGAACGCTGAGGGTAGAAGTCAGTGTCCCAGCTCAAGCAGTCGGGCAGGAGTGCAAATCCAGCCTTCCTCTGCTGTTTTGTTCTATTCAGGCCCTGAACATTGGGTGAGGCCCACCCACACTGGGGAGGGTGGTCTGCTTGACTCAGTTCAGCAATTCAAATGCTGATCTCTCCTGGAAACACTTGCGCAGATATACCCAGAAGTAAGGTTTAGCCGGACAGCTGAGTATCCTGTGACCCAGTCAAGATGATACCTAAAATTAGCCATCACAGCGTAGTTTATCCTGGTTCTAGCATTTACTCCCTTAAAGTGATAGTAAAGTTATTGGCTGATAAAACAATTAACTGTTAAAACTATTTGTGAAGAATGTTTAACGTTTTTACTTCACAAGGCCCCTCATAAGCAATTATCCATGCAACTCCCTCTCTGGGACTCAGTGAAGAATTTTTCAGGGCACACCTACTCAAATTTTCCTTGAGTGAAAATTTACTGGTTCCTGGCCCTGCCAGGCATGGAACTCTTACGGCAATTATTATTATTATTATTTTGAGACGGAGTTTCACTCTGTCACCCAGGCTGGAGTGCAGTGGCGTGATCTCAGCTCACTGCAACCTCTGCCTTCTGGTTTCAAGCATTCTCCTGCCTCAGCCTTCTGAGTAGCTGAGATTATAGGCACCCGCCATCACACCCGGCTAATTTTTGAATTTTTAGTAGAGATGGGGTTTCACCATGTTGGCCAGGCTGGTCTTGAACTCCTGACCTGGTGATCCACCCACCTCAGCCTCCCAAAGCTCTGGGATTACAGGCATGAGCCACTGTGCCTGGTCCCTTAGGACAGTTTTAATTGGTGGGGATCCTTTTTATTAAAAAGAAATCTTGCTGGAGTTGTGTGTAGTCAGAGCCCTCTTTGAGAAATCCACCCACTGAAGTTAATCTTTCTCAAATTTGGTCTCTAGCTGAGAATCGAAATTTGGAGTAAATGGGGTTAACAGAAACTTCAGGTAAAAAAAAGAGTAAGTTAAAAATAGGCTATTGTCAGCTTAGCCACAGGTGCTCTTGACACCTTGTTGTGGATTTCAGATCAATAAGATCAGAAATGAAAATTTTAGTTTATCAAGGGGCAATAGCTTAAAGAAGGTAGCTTTTATTAGTTTAGCAATAAATTAGAGAAGGTAGCTTTTATTCATAAAGATCTTATTGTGCCCAGCAGTGTTAAAACAGAGCCTTAAACGATAACAACAAACAGAGCCTGACAATAAATTCCAATGCATCAACTCACAGTGGTTTTCAATGACTTGGGATATGTGGTTTTCTGAAGACACTTTCTCCATAAACAACTACCAGATCACAAAGTGACAAATGTTCGGCTGCTTGGTAAGCACAGAATTAAAATAATGGTGAGTCTTCTTTTCAAAGGTTAGTTCCGTTAGTGTGGGGTCCCACTCCATGGTACATAGTTTTTGTCTAGTGAAAACCTGGGTCAGGAATTGGAATTAGGGCACATCCACTGCTGCAAGAGGACACCACACTGACACAGTCTCGTTCTGGGTCTCCCCTCTTGCTAGCATCCTTGCATATTGCTACCCCACAGCCACACTTTCCTTCTCTAACGTCAGCATTACACAGAGCACCAAACCTGGACTGGGCACAGGAAGTCTGACAGCAGTGGTGCGGCTCCTACAGAGTGAGTTTTAACGCTGCGAATCCGATAAAACCCAGTCCCTTAAGTAGGGAACACGATGTACATTATTACACAGGTCACCGCTGGCCAGAACACAATTGTGACTGGGCCCTAGCAGAGCAGAGGGAGAGAGATGGGGATGTTGGGTGTGGAGCTTGGGAACACACAGAGGCTTTGTCTGAGTGGCTGGCAGCTCGATTGGTATCATATTCCTCTGTTCACAATTGAACGCTGGAGAACGTGTTGCTAAAAATGTGTAAGGTTAAGGTCAAAATCTTGGATGAGACAGATTTACACTGAAAGAGAAGGTTGAAGGGCAAATGAGAAATTTAGGATTATTTTCTCCCAGATTTGATCAACCAGTCCATTATTTACTTTACAGTAATTAAATCGTCTATTGTTACTTTTCTTTTTTAAGAGACAAGGTCTCTATGTTGCCCAGGTTGGTTTTGAACTGAGCTCAAGTCAGCCTCCTGCCTTGGCCTCCCAAAGAGCTGGGATTATAGGCCTGACCCACCATGCCCAGCTGGTCTTATAATTATTTATAAAACAAAACATTTGTTTTTCATATTTATTAGGAAAAATAGCATTGTTGTGAATCTGAAACTCTCTGGTCTGACTTCTATCTTTCTGCTTGAAAAAATCAACTTTTACAACACATATTTGATACGTAATTTTGTTAAGTAAACAATAATTGTCTAATTGTGGATAAGACTTTACGTATATTTAAGTTTTTAGGTGCAATATGGGAGATGTTCTTATCTTACCAGTGGCATGCACATCTCCTTTCTTAAGGAAATGCTCTTTTGCAAATAATTTACTCACTCATATTAATTTTCTTTCTTTTTTTTTTTTTTTTTTGGAAAAGAGAGGAAGAAAAAAAGGGAGAGAGAACAGGAATATTGCTTTTAATGGGTATTAATAATGGCTGATCATTATTTTGTATATTTAAAGTGGAGAATATATATTTTATTTATCTAAAGTGGAGAGCTCTACAAGTGCTTATTAAGGTTACTTGTTTCTGATCTGAGTTCAGATTCTAGATATCCTTATTAATTGTCTGTTTCATTGAGTCTGAATCTCTTTATGGGTCTTATGTATCTGGGTGTTAGGATGTATTGATCCTTATACCACTCTACCTTTATTGGTTTGAATTCTGTTTTATCAAATGCATGGATTGCAACTCCTTTTTGTTTATTTGTTTTTGTTCTCTATTTGGTTGGTAAATCTTTCTCCAACCCTTTGTTTTTAGTCTTTGTGTATCTTTGGATATAAAATGGGTCTGGATATAGTATACCGTTAGGTTTTGGCTGTATCTTTTAATTAGAAAATTTAGTCAATTTCAATTTAAGATTACTGCCATTTGATGTTAACTGGCTATTTTATCCATTTGTTGATGTAAATTCTTCTTTATGTTGATGCTCTTTACTTTTTGGTATATTTTTAGAAAGGCTAATACTGGTTGTTCCTTTCTGTGCATAATGCTTCTTTCAGAAGTTTTTGTAAAGCAGGCCTAGTGGTAATAAAATCTCTGAGTACTTGCTTGCTCATAAAAGATTTTATTTTTCCTTCAATTGTGAAGCTTAGTTTGGCAGGATATGAAATTCTGGGCTGAAAGTTCTGTTCTTTAAGAATGTTAAATATCGGCCCCCACTCTCTTCTGGCTTGCAGGGTTTCTACTGAGAGATCAGCTGTAAGTCTAATAGGCTTCCCTTTGTGGGTAACCTGACCTTTCTCTCTGGCTGCCCTTAGTATTTTCTCCTTTGTTTCAACCCTGGTGAATCTAATGATTATGTGTCTTGGGGTTGCTCTTCTTAAGGAATATCTTTGTGGTGTTCTCTGTATTACCTGAGGTTGAATGGTATCCTGCTTTGCTAAATTGGGAAAATTCTCCTGGATAATATCCTGAAGAGTATTTTCCAGCTGGGATTCACTCTCTCCATCACTTTCAGGTACACCTATCAAACGTAGATTAGGTCTTTTCACATAGTCCCATAATTCTTGGAGACTTTGCTCATTCCTTTTTATCCTTTTTTCTCTATTCTTGTCTTCTCGTTCCATTTCATTAAGTTGGTCTTCGACCTCTGATATCCTTTCTTCTGCTTGATCAATTCGGCTATTCAAACTTGTGCATATTTCACTAAGTTCTCGTGTTGTATTTTTCAACTCCATTAGTTCATTTATATTCCTCTCTATATTGTCGATTCTTTGTAACATTTCGTCTAATCTTTTTTCAAAGTTCTTAGTTTCTTTACATTGGGTTAGAACAAGTTGTTTCAATTCCCAAAGGTTTTTTACCATCCACCTCCTAAAGCCTCCTTCAGATACTGGAACACAGTCCTCTTCCATTAGGGCTTGTTCTGTTGCTGATGAGGAATTACTATCCCCTGTAGAAGGAGAGGGGTTCTGACTTTCAGTTTTCTCGGCCTTTTTAGGCTGTTTTTTTCCCTTTATTGTGAATTTATCCATCTGATGTCTTTACAATTAGCGCCTTTCTGATTAAGTTCCTGAGAGGATGTCCAATTTATTGATTCCCAGTGCTGGAATCCGAGCAACCCACTGCGCCGGCCAAAACAGCAGCGGTAAGACCGATGGTGCTCTTCTGCCTGGGAATCTCCGGTCTGGCTTCTTTCTTGAGTCCGCAACAAGCGGCTCTGCCTTCCCGGAGCTGCAAACGCCAGTCAGTAGGGGAACCAGCCCCGCTCACTGTGCACCAAGAGCTGCTGCGCCGAGGTGACGACAAAACCGCTGCGCCGGCCACAGAAGTCGCGCTGGCGACCCGCAGAGCTCCTCCACTGGAAATCTTCTGGTCCGTGGGCGACGAAAATTCCTCTGAAAATGTGGTATCCTCACGTTTTCCGAGCTTTCACTGGGAGCTACGATCCCGAGCTGTTAGCGATCAGCCATCTTGGATCTCTCTCTCCATATTAATTTTCAATTATCTCCCTGACAAAATGTTTTCTATTTCTTCTAACCCTTTTTATGGTTGACTTTCTCTCTTTGCTAATATAAAATAGTATTGTGACTGCTAATGAGTTTGGGGTTTCTTTTCTTTTCTTTTCCTTTTTGGAGATGGAATCTAGCTCTGTTGCCCAGGCTGGAGTGCAGTGACGCAATCTCAGCTCACTGCAACCTCCACTTCCCGGGTTCAAGCGATTCTCCTGCCTCAGCCTCCTGAGTACCTAGAATTACAGGCGTGTGCCACGATGTCCAGCTAATTTTTGTATTTTTAGTAGAGACGGGGTTTCATCATGTTGGCCAGGCTGGTCTCAAACTCCTGACCTCAAGTGATCCACCCACCGTGGCCTCCCAAAGTGCTGGGATTACAGGCGTGAGCCACCGTGCCTGCCCTGGTGTTTCTTTTCAGAGTGATGAACATGTTACAAAATTAGACGGTGGTAATGGCTCCACACCCTTGTGAATATACTAAAAATGCTCTAAATTTTGCAGCTTAAAATGATGAGTTTTATAATATATAAATTGTATCTTGCTACAGTTAACTGCCCTTTGGTAAAGTGGCAGATAACCTACATATGGTTATTTTATCTACTCTCCTTTCCAAAAAATTACTAAAATTATAGTATTAAAATATTTGTAAAAGGTAAAGGACTAAAAAATATTTTCCTCCACAAAGGCAGTAGAGCATTTAAAAACTGATTTTAACTCCCAAAGAAAAAAGAAAAAGAGACAAAAACATGAGAGACGATAACCCAATTTTGGGAAACATGAGGCGGAAGGAGGATGTAAACAGAGTGGAAGAAGTTTCCGTCTGAGTGCTGGCAGGAGCGACGCCTGAGAAAAGCACGTCAGAAGTTATCTGTCAAAACACTGAGGGGCTCTGCACTTAGAGCATCCCGGTATAGTGGAAGGAAGGATCAGGCCTAGACAAGCCACACTCTCAGAATGGATTCTCAGGGTCATTGCTGAGACCAACACTAACTCGCTGTGGTCACTGGAAGTTTATTATGGAGAAATGTCCTGATTCAGGAACAGTGAGAATGAGGGGTGATGGGCAGGGCTGATAAACAAAACAAGTCCACACACTCATGTGGGTCCCTCAGCTCCCTTGTCTACTCTGATCACAGAATATCAACAGCATGGTGTTCGAACTTCTGTATCTTCCCTGCCCCTGTCAGGCTGAAAACTAGACAGCTTTTCTTCGAAGAAACTGAATAACCTGTAATCCCAGCTACTCGGGAGCTGAGGCGGGAGAATCGCTTGAACCTGGGAGGCGGAGGTTGCAGTGAGCCAAGATCACACCATTGCACTCCAGCCTGGGCAACAAGAGAGAGACTCCATCTCAAAAAAGAATATATATATAAAATATTCTCTCTCTCTCTCTCTCTCTCTATGTGTGTATATATATATATATATTTTCTATATAGCATGCCCTACAATACCTTTCTTAGAAAGAGTATACATCTATACTTCTAAGAAAGGTATTGTAGGGCATGCTTCAGAAAAATGAGGGAACAAGCCAAAGATGAGGATGGCGTGGGGTCCAGGACAGGGTGATCTCTCCCAGCAAAGCCTCAAGGGAGGACCCAGGCCTGCACCTGGTCTGGAGAGCAACCAGCCTGGAATCCGAACGAGGTAAGAGAGGGTTACAAAAGGCAAAGATGTGTAAGATCGTTCAGTGTATCGGAATGCTTAAACATTATTAATACATGGTTGACAGATCTGTTGGAATGTTTGGGGAAAAATGAGTGAAAAGTAACATTTAAAACTAAGCAGATTAAAATAAATGAATGAAATTTAAAAGGGGGCAAGTATTAACAAGAAAGCAACGATAAAGTTATACAAAGAAAGGAAACAGTCATAGTTAATCTAAAAGTTCTGTAGGAAATAATACATATTTATTGTACTATAAATACTAACTAACTATATTCAGTAGCTAAGGGAAAAGGGAGAGGAAAAAGTAGAATGTAAGAAAACTACGCCCTCAAAACGAAGCCAATAACCTGCCATAAATAGGTATATAAATGGCTATTTGTGTGAATTATTTAGCAATATGGAAATAAATAGAGAAAAGGTAGCTACGGAAAGTTAAAAATGGTCGCCTCTGTGGCCGGGGTGTTGAGTGGGGTTAGGTGGCACAAGAAACTACTATTTTCCAACATAAGCCTTTTGATATTATTATAACTTTGCAGAAATGTTATTTTGATAAATGTAGAAACCAGTTAAAATAGTACTTACTGTCACTGTGCTGTATTCGTTTGCTAGCGCTGCTGAAATAAAGCACCACCAACTGGTGACGTAAGAACAGAAATGAATTTTCTCACAGTTCTCAAAGCTTGAAGTTTGAGGTCAAGGTGTGGGCAGGGCTGGCGTCTTCCGAGGGCTGTGAATGAAGGTTCTGTTCCAGGCTCCCTCCTTGGCTTGTAGATGACCATCTTCTCCCGGTGTCTTCTCTTTCTGCCCAAATTTCTTCTTTGTGTAAGGACACTAGTCATGCTGCATCAGGGCCCATCCCTAACGACTTCCTAACTTGATCATCTCTGTGGTCTGTCTTCAAATCCTTATTTGAATCCAAATGCTTTTTTCTTTCTGTTTTTTTTAGACAGAGTCTTGCTCTGTCACCCAGGCTGGAACACAGTGGTGCAATCTGGCTCACTGCAACCTCTGCCTCCCAGGTCCAACGATTCTCGATTCTTAGCCTCCCGAGTAGCTGGGAACTAAAATCCTCTGTAATGTTAGGTGCATGCCACCGCACTCGGCTAATTTCTTTGTGTTTTTAGTAGAGACGGGTTTTCACTCTGTTGGCCAGGCTGGTCTTGAATTCTTGGCCAAAGTGCTGGGCTTACAGGCATGAGCCACTGCACCTGGCCTCATTCCAAATTCTGAGATACTAGGGGTTAGGACTTCAACAGAGGAATTCGAGAGGTGGGGGATGGGACACATTTTATTTTATTTGTTTATTATTATTTTTTGAGATGGAGTTTCGTTCTTTGTTGCCCAGGCTGGAGGGCAGTGGTGTGACCTCAGTTCCCTGCAACCTCTGCCTCCCAGGTTCAAGTGATTCTCCTGCCTCAGCCTCTCGAGTAGCTGGGATTACAGCTGCCCGCCACCATGCCTGGCTAATTTTTGTATTTTTAGTAGAGATGGGGGTGTCACCATATTGGCCAGGCTGGTCTCGAACTCCTGACCTCAGGTGATGATATCCGCCTCAGCCTTCCAAAGTGCTGGGATTACAGGCATGAGCCACCGTGCCTGGCCAGATGGGACACATTTTAACTCATAACATGTGGGGATTGTCAATTATAGCCAAAGTTTCCAGGAAAATCCTCTGTAGTGTTAGCAAGTTTCTTTTTTTTTTTTTTTTTGAGACGGAGTTTCGCTCTTATTACCCAGGCTGGAGTGCAATGGCGCAATCTCGGCTCACCGCAACCTCCGCTTCCTGGGTTCAGGCAATTCTCCTGCCTCAGCCTCCTGAGTAGCTGGGATTACAGGCACGCGCCACCATGCCCAGCTAATTTTTTTGTATTTTTAGTAGAGACAGGGTTTCACCATATTGACCAGGATGGTCTCGATCTCTCGACCTCGTGATCCACTCGCCTCAGCCTCCCAAAGTGCTGGGATTACAGGCTTGAGCCACCGCGCCCGGCCCCAGCAAGTTTCTTAATTGTGACTGTGAGTTCACTTGGAGTCTGGGAGGTCGTGCTCTACCTGGAACACTGGCTGCCATTCAAGAAGAGTGACACTGACTCAGATGTGGCCTCCCCAGAGCCGTTCTGGGAGTAAGAGTGCCACCGCACGGAGGGCAAACACCAGCGTTTAAGTAGGAATAGAAGGAGACGGCATTACCAGCATTTTGTGGAACCGCCATACTTTGGATTCATAAATTGTGTATCATTTTATATATGGTGGAGTAGATCAAAGGTGTGTCTTCCCCAAAATGTGTCATTAAGAACTTTCGTTGGGGCCGGGCGTGGTGGCTCAAGCCTGTAATCCCAGCACTTTGGGAGGCCGAGGCAGGTGGATCACGAGGTCAAGAGATCGAGACCATCCTGGTCAACACGGTGAAACCCCGTCTCTACTAAAAATACAAAAATTAGCTGGGCATGGTGGCGCGTGCCTGTAATCCCAGCTACTCAGGAGGCCGAGGCAGGAGAATTGCCTGAACCCAGGAGGCGGAGGTTGCGGTGGGCGGAGATCGCGCCATTGCACTCCAGCCTGGGTAACAAGAACGAAACTCTGTCTCAAAAAAAAAAAAGAACTTTCGTTGGAAAGGTTTGAGAAGATAGCATCCTTTAATAAAGATAGCGCTTTATAATATATCTACTATATTTTGTATTTTTTAAGTAGTCTGAATTAGTCTCCAGTTATTTTGTGAATAGAAAGCAAGTCCTTACAAGTGCCACCCACCCCTGTTTGTGACCTTCCTTAGGGCCAGGGCCATAAGAGTGACATTGGTGCAGGACTCTGTGTGCCAGGCATTCTTTCCAGCAGTGCACACGTCTTAACTGATTTAGTGTTCACATGAATTTTTGAGGTAGGTCCTGTGATGATCCCAGTGTCAGGGCCTCCAGAGCCCAAGCTCTAAACGGTCTTACTCAACTCTGCAGTCCTCAGTCATAATCACTACAACACAAGCAAAACACAGGCCTCACAGTGGGAGCGAGTCAACCAGCATACGCCTATCACTCATTATGCAGAGAAAGAATGTTTGACTAACTACAAAATTAGTATATGAAGAGGACAGGCACAGTGGCTCATGCCTGTAATTCCAGCACTTTGGGAGGCTGAGGCAGGAGGATCACCTGAGGTCAGGAGTTTGAGACCAGGCTGGGCAACATGGCAAAACCCTGGTTCTACTAAAAAATACAAAAATTAGCCCGGCCTGGTGGTGGGTGCCTGTAGTCCCAGCTACTCATGAGGCTCAGGCAGGAGAATTGCTTGAATCTGGGAGGTGGAGGTTGCAGTGAGCCAAGATAACACCACTGTACTCCAGCCTGGGGGACAGAGTGACATTCTGTCTCAAAACAAAAACAAAAACAAATATGTTAGTGTTCAAAGAGATTTATAGTCAATGTTTGTAGTCTCAATAGATTACCTCTTCAAGGTTTCCTGGCTGATTCTTTACTGAGATAAGAGCCTAAAGAGAAACTTGGTGGTAATGTTGACATTTATATTCCACTGTCATGCAGGGGGCTCTGGGAATTCAAAAGGCAAGGCTGCTGCTGTTTGCTGGATTGGTTTCAGAAGTAAGCTTTCATCTTTCAAATCATTAGTGGGTAGTTCTACATATATAAAATAAACAGCAAAAGCAAAGTTTACAGGACCCATGACATTTAACAGAGCACAGAAAGGTGTGGCCCCACATTTTAGGATAATTATAAGAAAATGCCAATGTCTAAGACTGAAGCCAATAAAATGTTGATTAAATGAGATTCATCATTTGCAGAAACTATTCAACATAAGAGATGGCTTATACATGTTTTTATAAATGTGAATGCATAGGATAATTGTCATAGAAACTTCCAATTTCAATGTTGTAACTGGACTGGATTAGACTTGCTAAATCAAGTGTGCAAGGGCATGTGAATGTTAGTTTTGGGGTGTATATGAGTGTTTTAGGGAAGGAAGTGTGCGGATGAGTATCTAATCTACACGGAGTATAGAAACTCCTGGAATTTGTCAGTGTGATTGCAACTGTGTTCACGGCTTATGGGTATGGCTTGTGATGTGTGAGTGGGGCGTGGGGTACTGGGTGGGATGGCACTGTGGTGTGCGGCATGTTGGTGGGAAGGGTGTGTGGCTTGTGATGTGTGAGTGGGGCGTGGGGTACTGGGTGGGATGGCACTGTGGTGTGCGGCATGTTGGTGGGAAGGGTGTGTGGCTTGTGATGTGTGAGTGAGGTGTGGGGTACTGGGTGGGATGGCACTGTGGTGCGTGGCATGTTGGTGGGAAGGGTGTGTGGTTTGGTGGGGTGAGCTGGTGTGTAGTGTGGTTGGACCTAGCATGGGGCTTAACTGGACTTTAACTGGGGATGTTAATGGAACAACGAAGCCCAAATCTTGGAATTTCACTCCCTGTAGACGAACAACCTTAATGAATGAACATTGAGGGCTGAGTTTTCACGGGGGGTGTTGGTTCTGTGGGAGGTGGGAGGCTGGAATAGGTGAATGTTGGGGGGCTATAGAGTGAAGGTGGGGGTGTGTGTGGGTGATATGGGCGTAGCTTAGCTTCGCTTTTGTTTAGATTTTCTTTCGCTCTTTGTTTTTGTCTTTGTTTGGCCTTTGTTTTGTCTCTTGTTTCGCTCTTTGTTTAAACTTTCTTTGGCTTTTGTTTGGTCTTTCTTTAGCCTTTTGTTTAAACTTTGTGTGGCCTTTTTGTAGCTTTGTGTAGCTTTTGTTTTTAAGTGGATCTTGGCTGAGGACTCATCAAAAACACCTTGTGTCATGAAAAACCCAGATCTATAACCTCTCCCTATATATTCTGGATGCATTGAGGTAGGTTCAAACCCTCAGGGACCTGGTGTAGACGTGGGATCTGTTTCACACAACTGCTATTTGAAGGTAAGAGGATGCCACTGGCTTTTATTCTACTTCACTTTATACTTTCATCTTTAAGTAACAAGTGTACGTTTTTGTATGGGGCTTTCATTATATCCCAGGGGAAACTTTCTGTAAGAATAGTCAAGACCGGGTGGTGTACAAGGATGGAGAAAACAAGACCAGGCGACAGCACGTTTATTCTGATGCGGGCAGGGGGCCTCGGGGAACGTTCCTGCCAACGTTTGGGAATTGTCTGAGCCCTCGCTCAGATTTCCTCAGATTCAAAGCCCTCGCTCAGATTTCCTCCAGATTCCTGGAGCTAGATGGATGGTGGTACATGCTGCTGCTGCTTTTCTTTCTATTTCTTTTTTTATTATTTGTCATGGCTTAAAAAAAGAGTTTCTCTTTTTATCTAGGAACAACTTTTTTCCTCATACGGTTGGATTTATGTGAGGGGGATGTTACTGGAACAACAAAGCACAAATCTGGGAGTTTCGCCCCCTGTAGACCAACAACCTAAAGCGGAAAGGCGCTAATGCTTTGTCTGATACAGAGTATCGTAGAAACAACAGGGAGTTTTCAGTTCTATGGATGACAGAGAAAGGAAAAAATATTACATGTCCCGGAGGCAAGTAATGAACTCGGCCTACAGTACTAGCGGAAAAATGGGGAAAGAACTTTTCAATGCTCTGTAAGTAAATCAGGGAGGCAGAGCAGGCCGCTGCCAGGTGTGTGGATATGCTGTTCTGTGACTATTCAGAATGGCAGGACACTTGTTGGTGAGCGGGTTTCAAAAATTGTTTCAGATTTTCGGGAAAGTTGCAAACAATACCAAAAATTTCAGGTGCACCCAAATTACCCAAATGTTCCCATTTTACTGTATTTCCTTTACATTCTTTTTTTCTCTCTCTGTGTCTATCTGTGTGTGTGTGTGTGTATATATATATATACATACATACATACAGATCTGTATCTCTCTGTGTGTATATATATATATACACACACATATATTTATATCTAATTAATTTTAATTAAAATTAAAAAATTAATATTGAGAAAAGACTATTTTCTAATCCGGAGATATCCAGATTTCATCAATTGTCCAAGGAGCCAGTTGAGAACCATGCATGGCCTTTACTTGCCCTGTCCCTTTCGCCTCCTTTAATCTGGAACCAAACCTGAGGCAGCTCTGACCTAGACAGTGTTGAAGAGCATAAGCCACTTATTTTGCTAAATGTCCCTCAATATGGGTTTGGTCTTCAGTTTTCTCACAATTATGCAGTTTTCAAAGGAATAGCTTGCATTTTAGATCCTACATATCCAAATTCATACTTGAATCTGATTATACACTTTTTAAATTCAAGGTCTTGTTTCCCTAAGTTACTAGTATTTTAAATGAGAACCTAAAATCTTTGTACACCAAATTACCAAAAATTAAAAATCTAGAGCTTTTACAGATAATTCCCCAGCAATCACCAAAAATGTATAACTGTCACTCTTGGATTATAAATGGCAATTAGTGATATGTACATAAACTTATAGGCTGAAAGTGAGGTATTCAATTTGGATTTTTTGTGTGTGTTGGATTCATGCCTACTGCTCTCTGAGGATTAGTTTCATGAATGTAATAATTCCTTTCTAAGTGCAACCAGCTGCTGAAAGCAGATACAGCTCAATAGCATTTCCCTGGGAAGCCACTCCAGGCTGGCTGGCATCATTTTGCAGGTTGATAGGACATCTGCACTATGGAGAAGGCAGGCCTCTGGCAATGCTGCAAAAGGCCTCCTGGTCAAAAGTGTTTCCTACCTGTTCTAATGCTCACATCTCAGCTCACAGCTACAGACCACACCCATATTGAGGGACAACTAGCAAAAGAACTGGCCCAACCTGTTCAAAGTTGTCCCCTTATGGGGACAGGAATTAAAACTCTGAGATCCTTAAGCTGTACCAGGCATTCTCAAAACAAGTCTTCTCAACAAAATCTGTGAGGTAGGGACTATTATTCGCATTTTGCAGAGAAGAAAACTGAGATCCAGAGACTAGCCTATGACTACACACAGCTAGTGAATGACAGAGTCCAGTACTCAAGTATGACATAAGCCTTTTAATATTTTTACGGAGGAGATGCATTATTCTTTTTAACTAATACACTTTTACTTTAAGGTTAAAAAAATTGAAGTTAAAAAGATGAGCTGAAAATGAACTAAGCAATATTTTTAAATAATTTCTATTAATGGTATAAAATTGTTTGTTCTCACTAAAAATATCAGTTGTATTTTTAATGAGAGTAATTGAGTTCAATGTCAAGTCTAGTTTTTCCTCCTCTTTGTGAATTTAACAAAACGATCTTCCTAGTAGTGGGGGCAGAGTTAGCTCTGCCTATTAAAAAAATTAATTTGGGCTTATATTACTACTTGTATGATCTTAAAATCTTAAGTTATTCATTGGTTTCTCATGAAAGAATAAGTTCAGTTAAAGCAGCTAAAAACAAAAAGATATAATCAACAAATTCACTCGCCAGGTTCAATCTGCAGTAATTTTCAGTATACTGACAGCAAAGGGGCAAGTGAAGGCCCTCAGATGTCTGTCTAAGGTCTAGCTGACCTGTGCTGAGTGAGGGTGGCAGAATCCATGCAGGCATTAAATGTTAAATGTAACAATCTCATTGTTTTAGATAACACATATAAAAAGAAAAGTCTTTTTTTTTTTTCTTGAGACAGAATCTCCCTCTGTCACCAGGCTGGAGTGCAATGGTGCAATCTTGGCTCACTGAAACCTCCGCCTCCTGGGTTCAAGCGATTCTCCTGTCTCAGCCTGCTGAGTAGCTGGGACTACAGGCACGTGCCACCATGCCTAGCTAATTTTTTGTATTTTTAGTAGAGATGGGGCTTCACCGTGTTAGCCAGGATGGTCTCGATCTCCTGATCTCATGATCTGCCCACCTTGGCCTGCCAAGGTGCTGGGATTACAGGCTTGAGCCACTGCACCTGGCAATAGAAAAGTCTTATACCTCATCTTCCTGAACCTCAGTGAAACATCTTGGGAACTCTCATGGGGTAGGCACATCTGCTTTAAAGGCCACTGGGCTGACCCTTCCACATTAACAATTCAATCACACCAGGATATGATGGGCTGACACCAAACTCCTCTTGGCATTTCAGTCTCTATCGACCCCAAGTCTGGGATATCACCATTGCAAGTCCTTTCCCAGCTCTCCTCTGGCAGCAGACATGGGTCCTGTCCCAGCTCCTCCTCTGGCAGGAGACATGCGTCCTGTCCCAGCTCCTCCTCTGGCATACCGGCATGCCCCTCCTGCCCTTGTTTCCATTCAGCTCTGTGTTACCTGCTACAGTGACCCAGTGGCAACACCCAGAGAGCTAGTGATTACACGTAGAAGGAATCTAACCTGTACTGAGATATAGACACCATAGCACTCCCAAGAAGCAGCAGGTGTGTAGAGGCATTGACTCAGCTACCAGATTCACTACCTCTGCCGCGCAGAGCAGAGCTCATTTCTCCACATAATGTTTGCACTCAGACGGATGAGGGCTTCTGTGCCTTCAAGTCCAATGGGTTTTTTATAACTACGATAGAGAATCTTGTGGTGGTTTCCTCAGAATCACCAAGGTTAACTTCAAGTCCCTACCCTTGAGATGGGGGGGCCTGATAAAGACAGAACTCTCATTTCCCTTGTAAGTGGGAGAACTTCTGTTTGGAAGTGGCTGGCAGTTTTATCAGTCTGGTGATGGAGGCTTTGACTTCCTTTACTTTGAGACAGTTACTAAAATGAATTCCTTAGATTAACAAATACAAAATATCAATTTTTTTGGAGTCATAAAAAATCTAAATGTAGGGCAGTTGGTCAACCTATTATATGATTTTTTTTTTTTTTTTTTTTTTTTTTTTTTTTTTTTTTTTTTTTTTTTTTTTTTTGCCAATCATTGAGAGGTTGTAAGGTTGCTGAGGTTGGTTGGCCTTGAACTCTTGGCCTCGCCTTCGCAAGCGCCACGACATCCGGCCGGAGCCACTTTGGGCCCCTATTATATGATTTTTATAGTACGGTGAACATAATGTGGCTCTAATAGAACTGTTCTCTGGATGACATAAACTTTTTTCTCCTAAATATGGAATTAGGTTAGGATTTTGGGGTTCTGTACATAATGCTATTTAATAATGAGGAACTCAACTATTGGGAAAACATGGCATTAGCTATTATGACTGTTTCATCTGGGTCATGAAAGTCACTCTGTAGTTTGATAAAGTGTTTTCTACTTAAAAGACTACTCAAAGGATATTCCCATGATGGATCATCCCAGAGTGAAAAATGAGCGTCCCCTTCTCTCACTCAGCCAAAAGAATTGGGGGCCACTGGCCAGGCGTGGTGGCTCATGCCTGTAATCCCAGTACTTTGGGAGGCTGAGGTGGGCAGATCATTGGAGCTCAGGAGTTTAAGACCAGCCTGGGCAACATGGGGAGACCCCCGTCTCCACAAAAAATACAAAAATTAACCAAGTATGGTAGTGTGTGCCCATAGTCCCAGCTACTTGGGAGGCTGAGGCTTGAGGATCACTTGAGCCTGTGAGGTCAAGGCTGTACTGAGCCATGTTCTTGCCATTGCACTCCACCCTGGGTGACAAAGTGGGACTCTGTCTCAAAAAAAGAAAAAAGAATAATAACTGGGGGCCGGGACATGGAAGGGTTGGGAGGCCAGAGAGTCTTGTGGATAGGGGTTAAGCTGCTTCCTACAACCTGGGTGACAAAGTGGGACTCTGTCTCAAAAAAAAGAAAAAGGAATAATAACTGGGGACAGGGACATGAAAGGGTTGGGAGGCCAGAGAGTCTTGTGGATAGGTGTTAAGCTGCTTCCCACAACCTGGAAGTCTGCTGGGCTGGACTAGGACCTGGGATTAGATCCCATCATGTGGGCGCCAAGAGTGACTTCTTATATTGGCTGTGCAGGCCACTCTGGCTTCTGTTGCTTCTGTCACCCTTAAAGCATTAGGTAAATACCTGGTGTCAGCTGTGCTCTGGGTGGGTAAGGAATCTTCCTGTTTTAAGATGTACTTGTGGGGTGTGGTGGCTCATGCCTGTAATCCCAGAACTTGGGAAGCCAAGTGGGGTGGGTCATGAGGTCAAGAAATCAAGACCATCCTGGTCAACAAGGTGAAACCCTGTCTCTACTAAAAATACAAAAATTAGCTGGGCATGGTGGTGCACACCTGTAGTACCAGCTACTCAGGAGGCTGAGGCAGGAGAATCACTTGAACCTGGGAGTTGGAGGTTACAGTGAGCCGAGATCGTGCCACTCCACTCCAGCCTGAGACTCTGTCCCCTCCAAAAAAAAAAGTACTTGCGATTTTGTTTTTGTTCAGGCATGGTGAAGCCAACCAGATCAGGAGAGGATTGCCTTTGAAAAGACAGTGTTTTCTCATCACTCCCAGGAGGAGGGGGCATGTGGGGAAGGGCCACCTGCCACATGGGGAAGCACCAAGGTCTTAAGTCAGGAGAGGAAGGAGTGAGGATGAAAAAGCGCAAGTGAGAGCCTTTATTGTGGTTTTTGTTGGGAGAAATGGGCTAGGCAGAGTAAGCAGAAGAGGTATGTTTGAGATTGGCTAGTTTGAAAAATTTCATGGGGCTCTGAGCTGTATAGGAGCTGTCTGGTCCTGGAGTGATAAGGGCAGAATATTAGTTCAACTTGTAAGAGCTCAATAAAAGAGGTAGTTGGTGAATCTGGGTTCTGGATTGGTTGATTTGTATATAAATGGCTGCTCACAGGGGAGTCATTTAGGACTCTAGGAATATCTCTAGGAATCAGCTGGCCTTGGGAGGGGCTTTGCTGACCCTGAAAGGCAATACAGAAAATATGATCATTTCCCACAGAATATATGTATCAAAACATCACACTGTACCCCTAAAAGCAAAGGAGAAGCAGCTCAGGAAGCTCTAAGGTTGTATAATAAGGGTGCTTGATAGTTAATCCGGACTGAGTGGCCAGGAACGTTTTCACGGAGGGAGGCATATTTGACTTGAAATGTTGTTTTCTTTGGCAGGTGTTAACGCAGGTAAAGTGAGCTGGGGAGAGTATTTCTGGAAAAAGAAATATTATTAGCAAATGTCCAAGGTAGAAGGAACCATAGCGCATCGAGACAATTGATTATGGCTGAAACACAGAGAGACAGGAGCTACGTATGTTTTTTAGCCCTATTTTTCTTCACTGAGCTGCTTTTCTGAATGTTCCAAACAAGAGAATTGAGAGTTCCTACTCCACTCACTGACACTTGATGGTTTATGTAAGTTATTGTAATAAAAACATGTGGATGGCATTAACTTAAGTGAAACAGATTCGAATTACAGTGATGTATTGGTTAACAACGAAGATACATTCTCAGAAATGAGACATTAGACAATTTAGACATTGTGTGAACATCATATAGTGTACTTACGCCAACCTAGATGGTACAGGCTACTTAATACAGTGGTAAATATTTGTATGTCTAAATGGAAAAGATACAGTAAAAATACAATATTATAATCTCCTGGGATCTCCGTTGGTTAAATGATCCCTCATTGACTGAAATGTGGTTATGAGGCATATGACCTTACATGGAACACCTAAAGTATATACACAACATCCCCCTAAGAAGTCATTTTTCCCTAACTGCTTCTCTCTCTCTCCATGAAATTTTAATACCACAGATGTTCAGTGTGTCTGTTTATGTATTGTACATATGTGTGCTTTGCACATAAAAAAGTGAGAATTCTCACATAGGTCTGAGATTAAAAAAAAAAATCCAAAAAATTAGCCAGGCGTAGTGGCACACACCTGTAGTCCCAGCTGTTCAGGAGGCTGAGGCAGGAGAATCGGTTGAACCCAGGAGGTGGAGGTTGCGGTGAGCCAAGATCGCTCCTGGATGACAGAGTGAGACTCTGTCTCAAATAAACAAATAAATAAAAATAAAACAAAATAAAAAGATTAATTTTTTTTTTACCCCTCTCAAGATCCAGTTTTCACCTCTTGGAGGTGATATACCCACGTTGCGAATACGGCATGCCCTTTATACAGCTTCCTTCAATGTGAGCGTCTTCCATAACCGTGTAGCGCAACTAATAAAACTAATAAATTAACACTGATGCATCATTAATTAACTATAGACTCAATTCACATTTTACAAGTCTTACTGCTAATGTCCTTTTTCTGTCAGGCGCTAATCCAGGATCCTGCATTGCATTTAGCTATCAGGTCTCTTTAGTTTTCCCTAAACTGTGACAATTCTTCAGCTTTTCCTTGTCTTTCGTGACCTTGAGACTTTTGAAAAACATGGGTTGGTTATGTATAGTGCCCTTCCATTTGAATTTTTCTGATGTCTTCTCATGATTAGGTTGAAGTCATATATTATTGAAAAGAATCACATGGAGATGATGTGTAACATATCAGAGAATAAAGGAGAATGATCCTTCTTATTAGCGGTGATGCTAACCTTGATCATTTGGCTAAGATGGTGCTTTTCAGATTTCTCCACTTTAAAGTGATTATTCTTTTCTTTTTAATCAGTAGATTATTTCTTTTGGGAGGGATATTTTCAGATGACGCAAATATTGTGTTTCTCCTTCCACTTTCACTTACTAATTTTAGCATCCATTAGTCAATGAAGCTTGTAGAAATGACTGTGGTATTCTAATAGTGCTTTTCTATTTCCCTTATTGTTTCTGCATTTACTAATTGGAATGATTCTTTAAGGAAGATTATCTCTTCTGCTCCATTTATTTAATCAGTATAGGCCCAACAATATTGATTTGATTCCTTGGTTTATAATTCAATACTATTTTTATTTACCTTCTTGCTCAAATAACTTTGGTAGGAGCTCTTTCAGATCAACTCCTATGCCCTTGTCACATGTTGTGATCCTCTCTGAGCATTTTCTGAAGTCACAATTTGTTCCAGGATTAACTTGTATTTTCTCTAACTCAGCCTGAAATCAATCACCTCCTCCATGAGCCAGGGTTCCTTTTACTGGACACTTTACCAGTCTAGCCTAGTACACTGAAGGAGTTAAAAAACAAAATTTGGGTATTACTTGTTGTATCAGTTCATTCTTGCATTGTTATAAAGAAATATCTGACACTGGGTAATTTATAAAGAAAAGAAGTTTAGTTGGCTTATGATTCTGCAGGCTGTACAGGAAGCATGGTGGCTTCTGCTTCTGGGGAGGCCTCAGGAAACGTCTAATCATCAAAGAAGGCAAAGAGGAAGTTAGACATTTCAGATGGTGAAAACAGGAGGGGGGGAGAGAGAGAGAGAGAGAGACAGAGGGGGAGGGAGGGAGGGAGGGAGGGAGGGAGGCGGTGCTGCAGACTTTTAAGCAACCAGATATCATGAGAACTCACTCACTATGGTGAGTTTAGTACCAAGGGGATGGTGCTAACCACTCATGAGAAACTGTGATCAAACCACCTCCCACCAGGCCCCACCTCCAACACTGGGGGTTGCATTTTAACATGAGATTTGCTGGGGACACAGAGCCAAACCACATCAGGTGTGTTCCTTGCTATTGGGGTGTTACCTCTTCTAAAGATTGTGCTCCTTCTACTTGTATTTAAAAAAGGTAGCTGTAAAATAGCCTCAAGCAGGTTCTTCAGGAGGTGTTCCCGAAGAAGACATTGTTGTCATAGGAGATGACAGTTCCACGCGTGCTGTTGTCCCTGAAGAACTTCCAGTGGGATGAGAGGCGGAGGTGGAAGACAGTGATATTGACAGTCTTGACCCTGTGTAGGCCTAGGCTAATGTGTGTGTTTGCGTCTTAGTTTTTAACAAAAATGTTTAAAAAGTAAAAAATAAAAATTTTAAAACTAGAGAAAAGCTTATAGAATAAGAATATGAAGAGAAAATACTTTTCTCCAGCTGTAGAATGTGTTTAAGCTGTTATTAAAAAAGAGTCAAAAAGTTAAGAAAATGTAAGTGCATAAAGGGAAAAGTTACCGTAAGCTAACATTGTTTTTGAAGAAAGAAAAAATTAAAAAAAATAATTCCAGTGTGGCCTAAGTGTACAGCATTTGTAAAGTCTATGGTAGTATTCTGTAATGTCCTAGGCCTTCACATTGACTCACCACCCATTTGCTGGTTCACCCAGAGCAACTTTTGGGTCTGTAAGCTCCATTCACGGTAAGTACCCTATAGAGCTGTACCATTTAAAATCTTCTATACTGCATTTGACTGTTCATGTTCTATTTTAGATATGCTTCAATATGCAAATACTTAAATCACTGTTGTGTTACACTTGCCTACAGTGTTCAGTACAGTAATATGCTATACAGGTTTGTAGCCCAGGGGCAATAGGCTATACCATATAGTCTAGGTGTGCAGTAAGCTAAATCATCTATGATGTTTGTACAATGAAAGAATTGCCTAATGACTCATCTCTCAGAATTTGTCCCTGTGATTAAGCAGCACATGACTGTGTGTTTTCTCAGTGGCTCCCTACTGTCCGTTACTCTCCCCTCCACCCTTCCAGATTCCTGCAGTCTTAGCATCTCCTAACTCCTACCTCTGTTTCTTCCTGTCTCTCCTTGGACTCCTTTTTCCTGGATAGCAGATTGAAAGACGTCTTCATGGAAAAACCCAGGATGAATGTGGGGCTTAACTACTTTGCTTCCTTTCTCTCAAGGATCATAGTTCTGCAATGATTGACATCCAGTGCCTAAGAATAATTTTTCTGTATTTTTTTTCAGCTTTATTGTTTCAGCAGGAGTTTAAATTCAACACTTGCTACTATGTCATTACTGATCATTTTCTTTTGAGACAGAGTCTTGCTCTGTCACCCAGGCTAGAGTGCGGTTGTGTGATCTCCACTCACTGCTACCTCCACCTCCCGGGTTCAAGCGATTCTCTTGCCTCAGCCTCCCTAGTAACTGGGATTAGAGGCATGCACCACCACACCCGGCTAATTTTTGTATTTTTAGTAGAGATGGGGTTTCACCATCTTGGCCAGGCTGGTCTCGAACTCCTGACCTCATGATCTGCCCACCTTGACCTTCCAAAGTGCTGGGATTACAGGTGTGAGCCACCATGCCCAACCCTGATCATTTTTCTAAATAAGAAAGTTTGTAGACTCATAAGATTTCAATTATTCTGTCAAGCAGAGGGGAGAAAAGAAACATGCTATGATCCTTAGCTGATTTTACTTAAAACTCTTACAAAGATTTATATGGTTAATTACGCAAAGTTTTTAATTACACCATTCTTACTAGAATAAAAATAATCAACTAAGAGAACCCATAAAAAATACAGGGTTCCTTTGGAGGCTATTCTTGTGTCTAGAATCTTGATAATCTTTTAAGACCTTTTTGTTCAAACAGCCTTTCCAAGATCTGATATATATATATGGAATAGGACAAAGTGTTATGAATAGTCAGGTAAACTTCCATATTTCACAGGAAAACAAGATTGACATCCTCTGGAAGTTCTCAATTTAATGCTTTATCAAATTGGATTTTTTAATGTAATTCATAGCACCAAAAACACATCTCTAGAGCTGTAGAAAAGGAGGAGGATATTCCTTAAGCTCCTTTCTTGGCATGATGTGAAGATTTGTATTTTTACAGCCAGTCTCTGGAATTTCATTTATCAAGTTTATAAGCAAAAATTAGGCTCATAGAGCTCAAATTTACTAGGAGAAATGGAAAAAGAACTGCAGATTTTTTACATAATGACAGTGAATTAACTGGACATATAGCATTTTTTTCTGTATAACGTTAAAGCGGGTTTTAAAAGTTTACATGTGATTTTGTGACTATTCTTTCCCCCATCCCTCAGCTGGCAGATGACATCTAGATCAAATGTCATAATCCGCCCTAGTATTGTGGGAGTGAAGCTCCATGTGTAACACACTTGGACTAACTGCAACCTGAGTAACCAAGACACTGTATTAACCAGAGCATATCCTATTGCTTTACTTTTAGGGAAAAAAAGAAGCAAATGATACCAAGACAAGCTCCTAAGAGAGATCTAATCAGCAGATGTGTACGGATGAAAATACAGGTACAAATGAACCTCTTACAGGCTTTTGAATCTGCATCTACATTTTTTGCATAACGATGACTGGTATTCAGAATGTCACAGTAGAATGCAGAATCAGCAAAAGAAGGAGCAATCATATTTTCAGTAAGAGTTAAACACTTGTTTAGTATGTCCACGTGGCTCACCGTATTCTAGGTTCTGGGAGCAGAAATATAAAAAATTTTTCTCTACCTCAAAAGACTATGACCCAAGCCACTGTGTGTTTGCGCTTGACAAACCCACATACCATGCACAGTGGAACAGCCATTCTTGGATAAACTGCTTTCTCCCTTTAGATTCCCAAACTCTCGGCGGGAGAGCCCTTCCATCTTTTTGTGTTAATTGAGTCCAGCCAGTTCCCTGAGAACAAGGCTTCATCTATTGGCCTCTCAAATAGGGACCACGTTACACTCCAGGTAGCTCCAGGCTTGAGAGTGGGGTCGGTGTCCCGTGTTCCACTTTCAGGGCACTATGCTTTCACCCTCTAGTTAAAGCTCTGCGTTTTGAAGCTTGTGCTCCATTCCTGCGGCAGCCTTCACGGGGCCTGCAAGCCACACTTCCTCCTTAGCTGTTGGGGTGTTGCTGGGCTGCCCACTCGCTCTCCACTTAGGTGACTTTACTATTTACTTGAATAAACTATTCACCACTCCAGTGAATTAGCCACTCTGCTCATCCATCTGTTGTCCTCTGTGACCGCTGTCCATACTTGAAACTACTCCCTCAACCAAACAGTGCAGAAAACATCCCGTATCTCATTCACAATCTTCCTTTCTTTTCACTTGTTTCACATATCCCATCACAGCTCTTCTTTCACTGGGCGCTTCTAGTTGACTTGCCCTTTCATCTCCCGTTCATTTGCCTGTCCATTCATCTAACACCTTTTTCTACCTTCTGTTTTCTTCGTATTACTGATAGATTCTAAGATCCATTACTTCAATTCAACTCTTGCAAATTGTCCAGCAATTTCCACCCCGATGAACCTATCTACCTTCTCTATGTCTACACCCAGGCTGCTAAGAAAAACTGAAGAAAAACAGAATGGAGCAGATTTGTATTTCTGCAAATTAATGGTCAGTGACCTCAACTAGAATCTCAAAACTGACCTAGCTCCTAGTTTCTACAAAATCTCTCTTAAACCCATCCTATTCCTCTCACGTCTCCAACTCTCTCATTCGCAGCATTTTTCCATTTCACTGGAAAAATGGAAACTATTAGATGGAGACCTCATATAGTCAAAAGTTTTTTGTCTTCTAACAAAGGCCAACCATTTCACGTGTGCTTTGCACTCTAGCTCCTCAGGTTTTTCTCAAGAATATTAATTATTTCCTCTCTTTCTGATTTTATTTCAGTTTCTTCCTCTCTAATTCCTATTAGCATTTATGCATGCTCCAATTTGTCTCATTACTACAAATGTCTCAACAAACCAGTCAAACATCTCCTGCCCCACAAATGACCCTTTGCAAATCACATGCTTCTCTAGCTACTAGCCTCTCTCCCACTGTCCTCAACTTTCTGGGCTGAGTTGCCTGCAGGTTCTTTTTCTATCTTTAGCCAGTCACTATTCCCTCCATAAACCCTCAAGTTCAGCTTCTGTTTCAGCCACTCCATGGAATCAACTCTTGCTAAAGTCCGTTATTTTGCTAAAGACCAATTATTTTCATACCAGTTAATCAAATGTACTCGTAGTCCTCTATCATGCCACCTCTCGGGATCATTCTACAAAGTTGACTATTCCGTCTTTTGAAATGCTCTTTCCCCTTGAGTCCCACCGTGTCACATGCTCCTAGTTTCTCTTTTACCTCATTCAGCCACCAAGGCAATCCCATCTACTCTCATGGCTTCAGTTGCCACCTATACTCCAGTGACTGTCAAATTCTATCTTGAGCAAACTTCTCCTCTGAACTATTCACATGACATCTTCCTCTAGAAGCCTTCAAACACCTCAACTTGAATGCATTAAAAGTGAACTCATGCTTCTGTTTACCCCCAAACCTTCTCTTTCTCCAGCAAATGCTTTCAACACCCATCTAGTTGCTCAAATGACATACCTTGGATAGACACTTGACTCCTCCTCATTACCACTGCTTATGTGCAGTGAATGACCAAGTCTTGTTAATTCTACTCTTGGAGTATTTTGTCACTAACAGCAATATTCACATGGCTTCCTGGAATGGGCTTTGCCCATGAAAACAATTTTCCTTAAAGCTATGGAAGTGAGCTTAGAAAAATGCACCTCTGATTATGACACATTTCTACTTAATATCCTTCAGTGTATTAAGGATTTCCCTCCCTTCTAGTATTTTTTTGATCTATCAAGCATGTCAGTTCACACCTCAGCCTCTGATTTCCTCTCCAGCCCATCTTGCTCTCCTTTTTATATTCATTGTTACAGTCACACTGGCTTTTTTCTAAGTCCTCAAATGTACCCGCCCCGACCCGAACTCAGAGTCTTCTGTCTCAGACACTCTAGGCCTATTCCTCTCTCTGCTGCAATAACATTGACTCACTCTTCAGCTCCTACCCTCCAAGAAACCTTCCCTGACCTCTTATCCTAGTTAAGATCTTCATCTATATGGACTCATTACCAACTTCACTTTCCCTTGAAGGCGCTGGTCACAACTCTAATTAAACAAGTACTTCTAAAGATGATACTTGCTTAATACGGGTCCTCCTTGCTAGGATGTGCACTCCCTGAGGTCGGGGTCTTTGTTCATTGTCATATTGTCCGGGGCTAACACTGTGTTTGGCTCCTCATATGTGCTCAGTGACTGCTTTTTTGAATGGATGAGCGGTTTTAATACAACATGGAAAATATAAAGATGGAGGCAGAAAGATTGCAAAATGAAACAGAGATAAGTGGCATTTCCCTTAGCCAAGGAAGCCAACTAGTGTAATTGTTATTGCCTGACTCAGATGATGGTCTTGGACACAAAACCCGGGAATACAGTGGTCAGCGATGGAGTGCTTGTTTCAGCTTCTGTCTCTGGCTTGGCCTCTCCAAGAATGGGACCCCTGGAAAACCCAAGGCAGCTTGGTAGCTATCACTGTTCTCTAGTTGTAGGTGGAGCAATAAATTAGGCCATCAGGCAATCTGAGTTTTCTTCTTAAGTCCGCTGCTATGACCATAGATCATTTAGGTTTTCCTGTAAAACAATACAAACTGGGGCCAGGCATGGTGGCTCACGCCTGTAATCCCAGCACGTTGGAAGGCCCAGGTGGGCAGATCATGAGGTCAAGAGATCGATCCTGGCTGACATGGTGAAACCCCACCTCTACTAAAATGCTAAAATTCAGCCATGGTGGCGCATGTCTGTAGTCCCAGCTACTCGGGAGGCTGAGGCAGGGGAATCACTTGAACCTGGGAGGCAGAGGTTGCAGTGAGCCGAGATCACGCCACTGCATTCCAGCCTGGTGACAGAACGAGACCCTGTCTCAAAAACAAAAAACTCACAATAATATGATTCGGGAGATTGCTTGTCTTCCCCATAATTCAGGAAAGAACTATAAGAGGATTTGTTTAACCTACATATATGTACATTCAAAATCCCACCATTTTCAGAGGGGGAAACATATCATCCTTATTTCCCTATTTCTTATATGACAAACACTGGATTAAGAAAGCCAAATAATTGTAAAACCTAGTACTCTTTGAAATTATACTACTTTCTATGGAGAGACCATTTTACGCTAAAACCTTAATTTTTAAAGTACCAAGTCCTACATAACATCCCAGGGGACAGAAGCACCTGGGGATTTTTAAGACACTTTCAATCCAATCAGTGTCGGCGTTCTTTCATTGAGTGAATGGTGCAATAGAACCCTGAGGATTCAGACAGAAACTCTGCCCTCAAGGAGCTCACGCTGAGATCACAGACATACAGCTATGTTATGATACTGCAGTCCACAAATAGAAGTATGTACAAGTTATAAAGATGGCCCAGAGAGGGACAAATCCTTTTGAAAGATCAAATTCTGATGAGGCAAGACCTCAGCTGGGTTGTTAAGGATGGAGAAAAGGCATTCCAGGGAAAGGATATAGATACTCAAAGGTACATCTGATCACAGGATAATGCTTCTTGTACCAGCAAGAAGTGGTGTGGGAGGTGAAGGACAGAGACCAAACCGTGAGGGGTCTATGTGCCACATTAATTGAGAAGCAAGGACTTGGTTCTGTAACTCAGGGGACCCTTGAAGTTTTCGAGTAGGGACAGATATAATCAATTTTGCATCATCTCTGTTGCAACATGGAGGATAGATTGGGGAAAAGTGGGTCTAGAGTCCGGGCTGGCCGGCAAATAAACGGAGAGACTGGCTGGACCCGCCTGTCCCCTCGGCCTGTAGGAAATTGTAGGAATACTTATCTGCATAAAATTCCAGGGTAAATTTGAGTGTCCATAAACTAAAACCATGTACTGTATAATTTTAGACACAAGAAACTGAAGGATATCATGTTATTTACGTAACATTTAGAAAGCTACTGTACTTCTTGAATGTTTATCTGGCCCCACTATAATAAGTGAAAGTTTTACTCTTGAAATAGTTGCTAAATAAATTATCTGTGTGCTAAAGATAATAACCTTAGGTCACACACCTTTTCCTTTCCCTTAGAATAGCTGGAGGCAGGTAGAGTTTGTTCATCAGAAAGGACTTTTGCACAACTTTATGAGACAGTTGCAGGTGGGCAGTGTGGTTCTTGGACCACCTTAGTGTGTCCTTGCTGCCCAAAACAAAGCAAAACAATGAGGGCATTTAACATGGCTTTATTTTGTGTCCTCGCATGGGCCTTCAAAATAATTAGGAGTCTCTTATTCCTTCTTTTTTTCATAGTCTTGGCAGATCCCCACATCAGTATTAGATTTTGACATCTTGCTGCTTTCTATGGAAAAGCACTCAGATTCCAAATAAATACGTGTATGAAATTTTCCATTACCTGGCACTGGTTTGTCACCCACAATCTACTGTTAACATTCATTGTCCTAATTTGTAAACATAATCATTGTCATGGAGACAAATGGATAAACAAGGACAGACAGATAATGACGTCCTTAGAGACAGCATGTAGTAGTTACAAGCAACCTTTGGGTTCTACATTTTTGTGTTTTTGCTGCTGTGGACTGATGAACACAGAAACCATTGTCTTTTACTGTGTAAATCTACACTCAGAGGAAAGGGTCAGCCTCTGGCCTGAGAGGATTAGCAAGGTTTTAGAGATTACTAAAGGTCTCTAAGGGAGCTGGTGAATGTGGAATAAAATTACTCTCCAGGAAACACTGATAATTTTTATCACAGCTAAGGAGTTGGGGCTGAGCAGTTTTGGAAGGCTGTGGTTAGGCATATGTGAAAACCTGGACCAGGAATGGAATCTCTGGACCCCCAGTTATTATTCCAAAATAGCCCCTGAAGAAGCACCTGTGTGCACGCCTCACTTGTAGGAAGTGATGGGCTCCTTCTGACAGCCGGGGGCTCCCTGGCCTGTGAACATTCCTCACACCAAGCGCAGGTCCAATCAATGGTGGTTGAATGGACCCACCTCCCTCGCCATGCCTCTGATTGGCTGCGTGCCCCACCCTCTGCCCGACGTCATTTCTCCCTGTTTCTGAGGACCAATCAGGATGGACACAAACGCCACTTCCTTGCTGTCCTTTGCTTTTCTCTGAATACTTTCTAGTTGAGAATATTTGCAATATGATTGCTAGCTATAAAATATACCTCTTTTTCTATTATTTCCCTATTATTTGTTTACTTTTTTTGATTTATAGTTTGTTCTTAATGTAAACATCCTGGTTACTAAAACTATACATTCATATGTTGGGATATTTTCTTCTCTACAATCACTGGTCTTTTAACTTGTAACTTCAAGTTGTATAAAATACTCTTTTTATTCTATAAAATAGTCTTTATGATTTGCTTTTCTCCTGTTCATATTTGCTGTGTTAGAAGGAGCATGGTGTCAGGGTTAGGAATACATTCTAGTTTACCTTGGTTGAGCTCCTGGGACTCCATTTACTAGCTCTGTGATCTTTGTTGAGTTATCTGATTTCTCTGAATCTCTCATTTGCGAAGCAGGGCTATTAAGAGGTTATGAGAATGAAATGAGTTAAACACACAAAGCCCTTGAACAGTGCCTAGCTTGTATCTCATTCCACTTGTTTGCTATTATAATTTTTTTCTAGGACATTTGTTCTAATTTCATCTTGTCTTTATTTAGGGTAATTTCCCAACTATATTAAATAAAATACAATAAATAAAAATGCCCCCTCTGTTGTGATCCATGCTACTATACATATGTGTAGTATATGTGTAGTGTATAGCATGGAAGTACATACTATACTTACAGCTTGCCCTCCGAAGTGGCTCTTCACCAGCTGTGTGTGAGAGTTCCTGTTTGTCTATGGGCTCCCTTCATGTCAGGCTATTTAACTTTTACCCGTCTGATTCTTGTAGAATGGTATCAATTGTTATAATCTGTGTCTTTTTGATAATTGATGAGTTTGAATGTATATTCATATGCTTATGGGTCATCTGTGACTTCCTTCTCTGTAAATTGCCTTTTCACATGATTTGCTGAATTTTCTTTCCTTTTTTTTTTTTTTCCTTAATGATTTGTGGGAGTTCTTTAAAGATTCTGGATAGGAATTCTTTGTATACGTTATGTGTTACATTCTCCTAGTTTTGTTTAACTTTTGACTATGTTTATTGTGTCTTTTTATGTACAGTAGTTTATTTATTTTTTGAGACAGGTTCTGGCTTTGCAACCCAGGCTAGAGTGCAGTGGTGTGATCACAGCTCACTTCAACCTCCAACTTCCAGGCTCAAGGGATCCTTTCAGATCAGTCTTCTGAGTAGCTGGACTACAGGCATGTGACATCATGCCCTGCTAATTAAAAACAAAATTGTAGGGCTAGTCTCGCTATGTTGCCCAGGCTGGTCTCAAACTCCAGCATGGGCCTCAACTGATTCTGCCTCAGCCTCCCAAAGTACTGGAATTACAAGCATGAGTTACCATGCCCAGCCAGTAGTTTTAAATTTTGATGTAATCATGTCTCCTTGCAAGTTAATTTTATAAACATTATTTGTTGATAAAAATCAACAAATTTGTTGAAGAATCCAACTGCCCCCTACCTATTTATAATAACATCCCTATCATATATCAAATTCTCTTGTTAATATGAATGCATTTCTGAGTTCTATTTTTGACCCCACTGTTCCACTTGTCTATTTCTGGGCAATGCCACACTATTTTAATTACTATTGCTTAGTAATGTGTTTGGATATCTAGTATGAAAAGTCCTGCCATTTTTTTTTCAGACTTTTCTTAGTCCTTTGATTCTTGGTGCTTTGCTCTTCCATCAAATCAGATTATTATGTGCCACAAAAGACCACTGGTGATTTTAGTAAGAAATGCATGAAGTTATGAATTCACTTTGGAAAAGTTTACATCTTTATGATAAATATTTTTTCTACCTATGGATAACTTTTCCTTCTATTTATTGACACATGCTTATACTTTCACTGAAGTTTTAAATTTTTTTTCTTGAAACAATCCATACATTTTAGTTTTTGATTTATTTCTAGGTATTTCAGGATTCTTGTTGCTATTGTGAATAAATTTTTTTTCAGTTAGTATTTTTTCCATACTCCCTGTCTCCCTGGGTGTTCTCATATGTTCCCTTGGCTGTAAATCTCATTTGTATGTCAAATACAATTCAATTGATTTCTGCCCCTCTCTCTTGAGATTTCTCAATCCTCATGACCAATTATTCTCTTTTACAGACACTTGGAGGTTTCAGAAGTATCTCAGACTGAACGTGTCTGAGATTGAACTCTTAATTCTTCTCTTTCCCATCCTTAAATCATTCCCCAACCTTAGAAAAATAATTGGTCATCTACCTAGCTTCTCTTGGAGACATCCTGGATGTCTGTGCTTCCTTGCTGACATTCAGTCTGACTTCATGTCCTATTCATTGTTAGGTTTCTTTTCTTGCTCATGCTGTACTCTGACCTTCCCAAGACCAGTCTATTAGGTGGCATCATCAGCACTTAGACCTTTAGAAGCATCTCAGGCTTAACCTGTTTGGAACATAGTAGGTGCTCAATTAGTATTTGTTGAATACATAAATGTCCAAAACTGTACTCTTACCTTTTCCCCCAGCCTTCTCCACCTCAGTATATTGCTTCATTGGGCATTTGCCTAAGTCATAAGTCTGACAGTCATCCTTACCTTATCCTTTCCAACAAATTGCATGTGCAGTCTGTCCTAATGTTCTATTAATTTTGCCTCTAAAATCCACCTCCTCTGCCAATGCTCTTGTTAAAGTCTCTTTTCCAGATTCCACTCCTGCTTACTTCCAATCTATGTTGCAAGGAGCTTGAGTGTTCTTCATGGAACCTAAATATGAAGATTTATCTCCTTTAGTCAAGACCTTTCAACACCTTCATATGTTTCCTATTCCTTAGCTCACCTCCCTGGTCTTACTTATGCCTTGCCCTAACCTCAATGTTCCCTCCCTCACTGTGCTCCAGCCACCCTGTTCTCTGGTTTCTTGGGCACATCAAGTCTCAAGGCCTCTTTCTGGAACTGTTTTCTTCTTCATGTATGGATGGCTTCCATGTATCTTTTGGATCTGGAATTAATTGCATTTCTGCAGGAATCCTTCCTTAGCCCTCCAATCTAAATCTGTCTCATTGCTATGTTGTTTCCTGCCACCCAGTTCCTTCCTTTTAGAGCCTCACTTGCATTTCTGTTATATATTGGATATACTACTCAGGGGTAAGAGATGGTCTGTTAATGTCTTCTTCTCTGTACCCTGAGCTCTGTGAGCATAGGGACCTTCTTTGTCTTGTTCAGCACTTAAATGTACTCAACAAATCTTCAAATGGATGACTGTGAGTGTTGTATTTGGCTGCATCTACCTTCAGTCATCTTATGTGTATATTCTTTGCACATATAGCCTGATGTCATCTGCCTTTCCGGTCAGTGGAGTCTATTGTGCTCATAAATAATCTCAGTAGCTCCTATCTACCGTTCAGAGGATCCTTGTCAGCCTTAAAATCAGCACCAATAATTGCTCTCCAGGGTCCTAATATCTCACCTATTCAAGGCAGGATCTGGGTGTACGGTTCTCCCCTTGGCTCCTGGCCCAGCCCCTGGTGAGGGTGGTACCTCTGGAGGTGACTGAGGGTAACAGAGGGAGCCGTAAGTTCTCTGTAGCTGATTGCCACATTGACTCTTAACTGGCTTCAGCTGGGATGGCTGGCCACCCCTAGTTTCTGCCATATAATTAATGACCTAGTTTACTGCTGTTTTCAGTCTAAATTAATAGAGGTATTTTCTTATGTCAATACAGCTTCTTCATAAGTATCTTTAAAAATGGATAGCTAATATTCAGTTGGTCTTCAAATGACTACCTAATAATTCTGTAATTAGCTAATTATAAGAATATTAATAAATAACAAATCCTTACTGTTTACATTATATTTGCATATTTCGCAAATATGCAACATCGCCCCACTCATCTTCTCTTCTTTAATAAGTTAGGCTGGCTTTCAGAAAGATACAGAATAATGAATGCTTCACTTTTTCTGTTTTGGTAATTTCTTTACCACTCCTGTTTCTGGAGAATATGCAGAAATTAAGTTTGGGATTCTCCTACTATTCTTCCCCTGTCCTCATCAGTAAGTAAAATTCCACTAAAAATTTTCCATTCATATTATTACTTTCTTACTGAAAATATATTTTATTTCGGTTTCTCTTCACAGAACGAAAGGTTAAGAGATTTTGTTGCTCTCAAGGACATTGATATTTAGTGAGTAAATATTAAATTGTGAAATGGAGGCAAGGTTTATAAAAAACTCATTGAAGATTTATAAATATTTTAAGACTCAAAGTTAATTCTTCATGCTTTGAAATAATTCAGTGTTTTAAATGTTGACACTTCATCTTGTTCTTAGAACCAATTTACGAAAATTGTAATTCCCAGTTACTTCCATCTCTTTCTTGCAATTTTTTCATTTTTTTGAGACAGAGTCCCCCTTTGTCACCCAGGCTGGAGTACAGTGGTGTGATCTCGACTCACTGCCTCCTCTGCCTCCTGGGCTTAAACGATTCTCATGCCTCAAGCTCCCAAGTAGCTGGGATTACAGGTGTGCACCACCATGCTTGGCTAATTTTTGTACTTTTAGTAGGGATGGGTTTCACCATGTTGGCCAGGCTGATCTTGAATGTCTGACCTCTGTTGATCTGCCCACCTCAGCCTCCTAAAGCGCTGGGATTACAAGTGGGAGCCGCTGCACTCGGCCTTTTCCTAAGTTTTTTCTAATCAATTGAAGACATGCGGGGGATGGTGTGGATTTTGAGAAATTACAGCCATGTACTAGAAAGAATTAGGAAAAAAGAAAGGGAAGGCTTAGGAGAAACATGACCTCATTTGATCAAGTCTTCTCTACTTTGTGAATTTATGGGGGGATTCTGTGTTCTGTGGAGAGCATACTTAAGTTATTGAAGGGAACTCTTCCATTCTGTTCCTTAAAATGGGAACAAAGGGGCCGGGCGCAGTGGCTCATGTCTGTAATCCCAGCACTTTGGGAGGCTAAGGCGGATGGATCACAAGGTTAAGTGATCGAGACCATCCTGGTCAACCTGGTGAAACCCTGTCTCTACTAAAAATACAAAAAATTAGCTGAGCATGGTGGTGCATGCCTGTAATCCCAGCTACTCAGGAGGCTGAGGCAGGAGAATTGCCTGAACCCAGGAGGCAGAGGTTTCGGTGAGCCAAGATCGCGCCATTGCACTCCAGCCTGGGTAACAAGAGCGAAACTCCGTCTCAAAAAAAAAAAAAAAAAAAAAAAAAAAAAAGGAACAAAGAACGAGGCCTGGGATAGGTAATTTATTATAACTGTCTTCACCTTTCTCTAGTGTCGGGCATGTCACAGTGATGTCATCCTCTGGACTGTGAGTGACCATGTCTTCACCTTTCTCTAGTGTTGGGCATGTCACAGTGATGTCATCCTCTGGACTGTGAGTGACCAGTTGATGGTATCACTGAGGCCCCATCTCCCCTGCTTGGACAGACAAGTGATCTCACCAGTCACTCATAAGTTGTGCGGATTCTTGTTTACTTACCTTCTCTGGGCCTCGGTTTCTTCATCTGTAAAATAAGGATACACATGATCTACCTCATAGGATTATTACCAGGGTTAGATAGGTTCATAAAGGCCATGAGCTTGAAGAGTGCCCGACTCACAGTGAGCTCTCAATAGTAGTATTATTTGCTGTTGTTAATAACTTATACTTCTCAATGGATGTGATTTAGCAAATAGTAAATAACATGTTTTTGGTTTTTGTAATTCTTAATTTCACATGGTCTGGCAGCTCACATACCAAGAATCATGCCAGATAAGTCAGAATATCGTTTCCTCTGTGGTGTAAATGCACGTCCTTTCTACAAAGAGAGCTGAGCCCCAGGTTTGGTGCCTGGAGGTGAAAAGAGGATATGCTAGAGGCTGAGTCTTTGCCAGAGAGAAGGAGGAGGCAGAAAGAAGAATCTTTCTAGCCCAAAGAAGAGTGGGAAAGGAGAGAGAAAGAGAGAGGAAGCTAAGGAGACACACGTTTGTTTTCTCTTTTCTCTAGGTGAACCCTCGATACCATGGTGGGGGATGTGGTATGGTGTGGTAGAATCATCCAGATAGGTTTGAAATTGTTGGTGTGTGTATGAGGGGCAGTGACACACTTCAACAGGAATAGTGTAGTGGGGGCACTGCAAGCCTCTAGAAAAGGCTGCCCTAAGCCTCATCCTGCATGACTATGAGGGACTGCACAGCTTTGGCTGGGACGCTGTCTAAGCCAATGGCCTAGAATAACACTCTTGTTTCCCCACTTGCAATGCATGGAAACCAAACATTTCCTTGAATAGAGGTGAAGGAGCTGGGAGGACAGCTGGACCAGAATAGGAGGCTACTGAGTCAGGAGCCTGGTGATCAGTGGCTTTGGTTGGATCAAGTGGTCAGTAGCAATGTGTGTCATTCATGCTTAAAGGCAGGTGAGACCAGATGACGCACCCCATGGCAGAATCCAGCAGAGAAGGACACCACCCAGACAGCCACCCTTCCCTCACTGCCATGAAGATTCTCAGCTTTCTCATACTCTTATCCACCTTGAGAAGGAAGAGAGGGAGGTGAGAAATAGTCATGTTAGGGAACTGAACTCAACTGACTACAGAGTAAGAAGGGACGGTTTCAGCTGGAAGTGATCAAGGCGCTATAAATTTAGAGTTTTGGTTGCTCTCTCTGTTCCACATTCTTTCTCAGCCAATATTCCTCATGGGATGGGCTTGTAATATCACATGAATTCCACAATTAGAGAGAAATAAAAAAGTTGTTCTTTTTTTTTTTTAGTAAAATCAATCTCAATTTGAATAAATTTGAAATTCCTTGCTTTCTTTATAAACCTGAAGTTTTCTTCTTCAGTATACATTAAACATTTCATTCCTTAATTTACATAATAGGTCTGGAGCCTGATCATTATTTTCCTGTGGAGTTTTGATATGTAAAGGCAGCGTGTTGATCTCACATAGGGTTCAGGTCCTGGGTGGATAGTGAAGGTCGAAGCTTGTCTCATACTCTTCCCATGTTGAGTTCTTTATACCTAGGGAAGAGCAGACCCTTGCTTATCGTTGTGAGGAAGCTGAGTGAAAGAATTCAAAAACTATTCTGCTATCAAAATATAGACCTACATCTACCCTTCATTCTGCCAACTCTATACCCATCTACATGTCTGACTTCCTGTGATGCCATGCAGATATGAAGGGGGTGTGGGCTGCAGCATGTCAGCTTACCACTTGCATTCTCTTTCCTTTCCAGAGGATGCCCAGAACTGAGGGCCACCTGCAGCTTTCATGACATAATCATGCCACATCCCATTGCTTTCTCAGAAAAGGTGATAGAGAGAAAGGAGGAAGGATTGGAAGAAGGGCAAAAAAGCCACTTCATACTCATGATTTTAATTTCCACTTCCAGCCTCTTTAGGGAATGGCGAGGCTGTGTTTAAACATACCGTGACACTGGTGGCTACATAGATCTTAATGCCATCTCTAGGACGTGTAGTGAAATGTGTATGTAGTGATTAAAGCTTGCTAATTAATTTGCACAAATTAGAAAAAGGTATAGTGTGTTTTTTCCCCTAAAGAGCCCAGTTTTAGAACTTTCAAGGTTAGGTCCTTCCTCTGTTGAGCAGACATTTTTGCCTGAACCTGAGCAGAGTCCCCGATGAAACACGGGGCTGCTAGAGGGCATCTGGGGACAGGGAGTAAGTGGCTGAGGGCTCTGCCGCTGTTGTGAAGGACACCCTTTGTCCATTCCCTCGTTTTTAATCAAACATCCTCTGAACACCTGTTTTGAATCAGGCACTGAACGAGGCTTATGGACAACAAATTTAAGGAGACAGTGAAATAGTAAGGGTAGCACTGAGGCTTCTAGATGCTTTCCTAGAATTATTCACAGGACACAAAGGAAGGAGGCATGATCATTTCTCTTTGTGGGAAGGGAAAGATCTGGAAAGGCTCCACAAGGACTGCCTTGAGTTTGAGCTGAATCTTAAGGCAATGGAGGTATTTGCTGTGTAACTGTTGAGTGGTAAAAGATGGGGGAAGGCGCCTATGGACAAGTTCCAAAGGCTTGAGATAATCTTGTCTCTTAGGGGCTAGGAATGATCGGGTTGGACCGAATGCACTTACCAGAGGAGGGTTCCTTCGTGAATTGAAAGCCTTATTCTTAAAGAAAGATCATCTTCCCATAGACTCTTTGCCTACCTTTTATTGACTAGAATGTGGTCATGTGGGGGAGTTGTATAGATTAAACCAGGCATATAGCATGGCCAAACAAAACCAAGGTTTGTTACTGAATAAGGGAGAGGGGATGTTAGGCAGTCCGCTAGTCATATTAACCATTCGGAGTTTGCTATTTTAAAATTAGTATTGTATGGTGTAGGGGATTTTACTTAAATTCTTCTGGCCTCGATTTTCTCATCTGTAAAATGGAGATAGTAGGAACCACCTGGAGGGTTGTTCTGGGGAATCACAAATGTTAGATATAAAGTATATGGAACATCCTAGGTGCTTAATAAATGGTGGAGAGGTTGTTCTCCTTTCTTTGGGTCCTTCCATTCGCTTTCTTCTCATTCTTTGAATGCTTGCTTCACTTTTCTTTTCTCTTTAGTTTTAGATTGTGTGGAAACATCTGGAAAGCCTGGAGAAGATTATCTTTTACAATTTCAAATTTGGTTATTTTTCTCTCCATCCTGCCAGAGAGATCATAATCATCTTTGTTTGCAATTAGGTGGTATGTTTTGTGAAAACGTCATGAGGTGTTTATAATTTGTTTTTAGTCACTAAAGTAAATAAAGATGTGATTAATGCTTAAGTATCATCAGAGATAAACAGAGTGTGTCTAAAAAAATTCAGTAGAATTAGACAGGCCATTTGAATGAATTCTCATCAGCAAAAGGAAAATTGAATTTATTAAGCAAGTTATTTACATTAGTTAGTGCTAGGTTCAATTTTTTATTTACTTTATTTCATTTCATATTTCAAAGGCCCCCTGAATTAAGTATTATTATTGTTACAGGAACTGAGTGTACCAGTTAGGAATGTACTTGGTTACTTGTAACTGAAATAATAGTGGTTTATACAAGGTGGAAGTTTGCCTCTCATGTAAAAGGTGCTCAGAGTTCAACAGTCAAGGCCTGAAGCAGCAAACTCCACAGTCCTCCAGGATTCAGGCTCCTCCAGTCTTTTTCTCTCCCACCTCACAGGAAGTGGCTTCCCCTGTGGGGTTGAGCTGTGGTCCAGGATTGCTGCTGCACCACCCAGGAGTAAACTGCTAGACCACAGTTTCTGCACATCTTTATCTCCACTAGATAATCCCAAATTGTTTCCAGAAACGCACAGTCTTTGCAAACATACATAGAACAAGGTCATAAAGCAAATTTGAACAACTGCTGGAGTCACTGTCATAGTGACTGCTTTCTCTAACTGTTAAAACCAGAAGCCAATGTAACAAAAATAACTCCACATATTTGGGAATTTTACAGATTTTGTAATAACTGATGAATCCAAGAAGAAGAACTCATCCCTAATTAAAATGAAGATTAAAAATTTATATTAATATTTGTGTTAAGTAGCTAAAGTTGTGGAAAAGGTCATAGTCATATATGAAGCATTTGACTCAATAAGAAAGGAAAAGCAAGAACACAAAGATAAAGAAAATGGAAGGAAAAAACTATAGGCCGGGCATGGTGGCTTCCACCTGTAATCCCAGCACTTGGGAGTCTGAGGAGGGAGGATCACTTGAGCCCAGGGAGATCCCATCTCTACAGAAAAAAAAAAAACCGGGTGTAGTTGCAAGCACCTGTAGTCCCAGCTACTTGAGAGGCCGAGGCAGGAGGACGGCTTGAGCCCAGGTGATTGAGGCTGCAGTAAGCTGTGATTGCACCACTGCACTCCAGAATGGGCTACAGAGTGAGACTTTGTCTCAAAAAGAAAAAACAAAGAAAAGAAAAAAAAAAGAAGTTATAAGTGCATACAGAAATGAATAAACTAGGGGAAAAAAGAACAGACAAGAAAACAATTTCCTTACTTTTGAAAAAAGTAATGAAGTAGATAACTTCTGACAAGAGTACTCAAGAAAAATGAGAGAAGATACAAATACAGAATATAAACTATAAAGGGGATTATAATTACAGATTTTACACGGATTCTAAAAACTGTAAGAGAACACGACAGATAACATGAACTTGAAAAATGTATGATTTTTTTCAACAACAGAAATTTGAACGATGTGTAAGGTGTGGTCCCACTTTTTATTAACTATATATTTACATGTAAATATTCTCAAAGAAAAAAAGTTAACATATTTTACAAGTGGCTAACCATAGGTAAGCATTTAGGAATTTGTATTATTTTCTTTTTCTTTCCTTTTGTTTTTTGAGACTGAGTCTCGCTGTACTGCCCAGGCTGGAATGCAGTGGCATAGTCTTGGCTCACTGCAAACCCTGCCTCCCAGATTCAAGCAATTCTCTTGCCTCAGCCTCCCAAGTAGCTGGGATTATAGGTGCCTGTCACCATGCTCAGCTAATTTGTATTTATTTACTTATTTTTGAGATGGAGTTTCGCTCTTCTTGCCCAGGCTGGACTGTAATGATGTGATCTCAGCTCAACATAACCTCTGCCTCCCAGGTTCAAGTGATTCTCCTGCCTCATCCTCCTGAGTAGCTGGGATAACAGGCATGCGCCATCATGCCTGGCTAATTTTGTGTTTTAAGTAGAGACAGGGTTTCTCCATGTTGGTCAGGCTGGTCTCACACTCTCAACCTCAGGTGATTTGCCCTCCTTGGCCTCCCAAATTGTTGGAATTATAGGCGTGAGTCACCACACCCAACCTGGCTAACTTTCCTATTTTTAGTAGACACAGGGGTTTCACCATGTTGACCAAGCTGGTCTCGAACTCCTGACCTCAAGTGATCTGCCTGCCTCAGCCTCTCAAAGGGCTGAGATTACAGGTATGAGCCACAGCACTGGGTGTATTATTTTCATCCATCCGAGTTTTCTAAGTTTCAGCTGTGAACATAGATTTTTAAATCCACTAACGGACTGGAGGCGAGGAGCTGCAGAAGTGCCTGTGGGTCACACTCACTCAGGGCCCATCCTAAGCTTACTCCTAGTCCCTGACAGGGACCCTTCTGGGTGGTGAAGTCTCCAAACTCCATTCTCTACCTTTCTCTTCTGGAGTGATTTGTTTCCCCAACTTTCAGTCTTTTTCACCCTGGACATAGACCCACGATCTCCGAGCCTTATCCCTCTAGAGATGGGTCCATCTCTAGTCCCCCAAAGGCTAGTTTGGCCTTGGAACATGGACTCCTATTTCTTGGGAGGAGGGTTGAGTCTTTAAGAAGCACAAAGCAGTGTTGGACCTGGTTAAAGTGCTCGGGATGTTGGAGTCACACAGATGGGGATTCAAATCCCTTGCTGTCTTTTACTGGCTTATGGACTTAGTCGTGTTCCTTAGACTCTCCATATTTAGTCTGTTGATAACACCATGTTATAAAATGAGATAAAGTATGCAAAACAACCATACACAATGGTGCTGAGTAAATTGTTACTTCTTTGCTGTTGGTATTTGTTTTATTAAAGGAAAACTTTTAATAAAACAAACTCAATTTAACAGAGTTTAATTCAGCAAAGAACAATTCACAGATCAGATGGTCCCCAGAACCAGAATAGGTTCAGAAGGACTCCAGGGCTGCACGGACAGAGAAAGGAAAGTGACAAATAGAAACCGAAAGTGAGGTACAGAAACAGCTGGACTGGTTACAGCTGGAACTTTCCTTATTTGAACACAGTTGGCTGTGATTCGCCAAAGCTGTCATTGGCCAAAGCTCTGTGACTGGTAGAAGGCTGGGTTACAATGTACACTAGGTTAGGTTACAGTTCACTATGTACAAATGAACCATTAGGCGGAACTTAAAATATGTAAGGATGTGGCTTTAGGCTAAAGTTAATTTAACAGCCTGTATTTCCAAGGAATGTACTAGCAATGCTGGTGTGTTAGGAAACGATGCCTGTTGTTTAGCATGTGGTGCTTAGTGGTTTGAAATTGAAGGGTGGCCTGGGGCCAACAGTTGGGGAGGCAGTATATAGAACCACTTAACCAGGTACCCCAACTAAGTGCTGTATTTCTGCCACCGGGGTAAAGAGTGAGGAGCCTAGTCTTTTCAAAAATATAAACATTTTACTAAAGGATGGAGCAAATATTATTTTGAAAGTAAGATGCATTTTCAGGTGTTTGTGTTAGGAATGGCGGGGTTCTTGCAGGGAAGAGAATTGCTTTTTTCATGACCACGTATTGATGGATAACGAGAGGTGATGCTGCCCCCTGGCGGACATGGTCAGGGGCGACAGTGAGGGAAGTTGTCACGGAGTAAGAAACAACTTTCCCCCCAAGCGCTGGGGGAAAAGATGGCTGGGCAGGGGTGCAGATGGGCACACAGTGACCCAGGCATCACATCAGCGAAAGCAGTGAATGGGATTTGAGAATTCAATTAGGGAAGGAATTCAGAGTCATAGTGGACTTCAAATCTCCTTATCCCATACTAGTTATTTCTTAAAAATTTGGGGTAAGAGCTAGATTTTCTGTTATTTGTGATGGGTGCCTGAGCTGTTTGGGAAAAGGTGACCTTAGCAGGCTGGAGGAATTGGGAATATTTGGGTTGCCTGTGAAAAGCTGAGTAACATAGTCTCCATGTGCTGGGCACCTGAACAAATTACTCTTGAAGGTTAGTCCTCAAGTGTTTCATTTCATTGAAACACTTTCGCCTACGGGAGGAGAAACTCTAGCTGAACTTAGCGAACTATTTAGGACTTGGGGAAGGGCTTAGTAGAGATTTAGGGTCTTTTTTTTTGTTTTTTTTGAGACGGAGTTTTGCTCTTGTTGCCCAGGCTGGAGTGCAATGGCGTGATCTCGGCTCACCGCAACCCCCGTGTCCTGGGTTCAGGCAATTCTCCTGCCTCAGCCTCCCCAGTAGCTGGGATTACAGGCACGCGCCACCATGCCCAGCTAATTTTTTGTATTTTTAGTAGAGATGGGGTTTCACCATGTTGACCAGGATGGTCTCGATCTCTTGACCTCGTGATCCACCCACCTCGGCCTCCCAAAGTGCTGGGATTACAGGCGTGAGCCACCGCGCCCGGTCATGTTTAGGGTCTTTGCAATGAATCTGACCCTATAAGTCAGCTGCAGCTTCTCATTGGTCTACACATACCTGTCTGGATAAAGCACTCCTTTGAGTATACCTGATCAACTCCTCCTTTGGAAATTCAGCAACTTCTCTCCTAGGAGACTGCTATGCATCCTACCTCTCTGAATACCCGTTATTCTTTCTTCCTGCAGCTTGAAGGCAGGTCCAGTCCTTGTCCTGGGAGCCTTCCCTTGCCTGACTCCTCACTGAGTTCGTATCTTATCCATGCCCAATGTTGTGCCCCCTTCCATGAGGTGAACGGCTCTCAAGATGACAGATTTAGGTCCTGAGTTTTGGGTGCCTATTTATTCATGGATGACCTTGGCTCTTTAAACTGACGGTATCTCAGACCACGAGATGATCTCCCTCCTTGTCATCTAGTTAGACCTCTGGTTAGCAGATGGCACAACGGTGTTCCCAGTCACCCGGGCCCTCCTTGTCATCTAGTTAGACCTCTGATTAGCAGATGGCACGACTGTGTTCCCAGTCGCCCGGGCTAGACACTTCAGAGTGAAAGGTAACTCTTGTCCTGCCTCGTTGCCTGTGTCCTGGCTCTCTTACCTCTCCCTGACACGATGAGGGCTCTCAGGGTAATGCAATCCAACTCTGTGTATCTGCTTAGGTATCAGCCATTCCCAAGCCCTCATCTTCGGCTAGATGAAATGTTTCTGCCCATGGAGTTTTACCATGTTCTCTAGCCCATGATATTGCCCTCTCTTCTGTGACTTTCCATGCCATCGCACCAGCACATTCTTATGTTCTAGAGCATGCTGCCTTTGTATCACACTTACTGATGTTTGTGGACATTCCTCTACCTACAGAGTGAGCAGGATGCTTATCTCATCTACCCCCTTCTGCATCTCAGTGACTTGTAGTTATTAGTCTCAGTAAGTGAGTTTTCTGGTCATTAGCATATTATGTGCGTTCTAATCACTTGCCTGTATCTCCACTGCTGGATTAGTTTCTTGGGGACTGGACTAAGCATGATTTAGCTTTGTGTCCAGCATGTGAACCGAGCACTGTGCCAGGCACAACTAAAGTATAAAATAAACGTTAAATTAAATGGGCAAAGGTAACTTCATTAATCATTTAGTCTTTATTACACCTTAAATAACTATAACGTTAAAAGTTTAGGATTTAAAAAAATTAAAGGTTTGGCAAAAGCAGATGAGCCTATAAGGGAAATGGACGAGGAGAGGCTACTGATAGAGGAGGGGATCTAGGAGAATGTGGTGTCACAGGAGAGAGTTGAGACGGAGAGAGACCAAATCTGAAGACAAGTGGCTTAGCAGCATGGAGGTCTATGGAGAGCTAAGTAGAGCCATTTTTCCTTGGGAGGAAAGGACCAGGAGCCAGAGTGGGGTGCACTGATGAGTGAGTGAGGAGATGTAAAGATGGAGGAAAAAAGTATTAATAACTTTTCAAGAACTTGGCCTATGCAAAAAAGGAAGGTAATAGGGGAACAAAAAGACGTGGGAGCAGGATCCAGAGAGGATTTTCTTTTAAAATGGGGCATCATGAGCATCTTAAAAGCTGATGGAGTGGGGAAAACTTCCTGGGAAAAATATAAAACCTTTAACAAGAACTAAGGTACTTAATTACATAAAACTAATTATTTTTGCATGATAAAAGCAGGTGAAATATTGTGAAAGAATATTTTTAACCTACATTTAACAGATGTGACACATAATTTGGAAGATCACAAACAGCAGTGCCAAAAAGTGTATTTGTAACTGTATTCTACCTGCTTCTCAGCTGTCATTTCTATTTGTAGCAGAAGACAACCACACCAACTGATGAAGAAATTAGAATATCCCCTCAATATTATTTAGTTTTCTGTGGTTGCCCTTAAAAACCCAGATTATTGGTTCTGTCTTCAAGGAATCCATCCTTTTTCCATGCTTTCCTTGACTTTTGCACACAACTGCATCGGTCAACGTAACACTGTTTGTAATTACATTCTGCACATCTGTTCTCCAACCTGACCCTGAGTTTGCTGAGAGCAGAGACATTGTCAGTATCCATCAGCTCTGTAGACTCTTGTAGATTCTTGTTGATTGATTGTTACTTAAGTCCCCTGTGGACTTTGGCATTTTGCAATTGCAGGCAGGACTATTTCTGCGTTTGTCACATTCCTAGAAGGAACGTTTTCAGTCCCCAGCTAGCTCCCCTGTTGCCCCTTCTGAGTCAGAGCCCACCTTCTTCAAATATAACTATGCTCTGATTTCTAGCACCATCGTTCAGTTTTGCCTGTTTTTGAATCTCAAAATCCGCTATACAGCTTGTTTTCTTTCGTTCAGCATTGTCTGCGATGTCAAATGTGTTGATGTATGTCAGTTGTTTGTTCTTTTCCCTTGTTGTGTAGTATTTTCTTGCATGAATGATGATTATTTTAATGAGCTGTTTTTCTTTCTTTTTTAGAGAAAAGGCTTTTCCTAGCTCTAGAATATTATTTAGTCAAGGATATGTTTTAAACGTTTTCCTGTCTTACATGGGTCTCTAACACATAAGTAAAACAAGAGCCCAAGTTTCTTTTTCTCCCTGAAAACACGATTTTTAAAAATACGCAAATGAAAATGAACTCTCTCTCAGTTGAGCTCCTTTCCACGGAGTTGCGGGGAAGCTGGTCCTGCAGGGTTTGCTCGTAGGACGTCCCTGAATGCTACTCGGACTACGGGAGCGGCAGGGGGGAGCTTCCTGGGTAGCGGGCTCCCTCGCCTGATGCGCGTTTCTGTCTCCTCCCGTCTCCCTGCATCGGCAATTTCCAGTGAGATGAGTCAGAAAACGGCCAAGGAGGGTCCCAGACTCTCCAAAAACCAGAGGTACTCCGAGCACTTCAGCATCCACTGCTGCCCGCCGTTCACCTTCCTCAACTCCAAGAAGGAGATAGTGGATCGGAAATACAGCATCTGTAAGAGCGGCTGCTTCTACCAGAAGAAGGAGGAGGACTGGATCTGCTGCGCCTGCCAGAAGACCAGGTGAGCCGCCCGCCCTCCCCGCTCCGCACCCCGCTCTTCCCGCGGTCGGCTCGGGGTCAGGCTCCGACCCGGAAGGCGTTCCAGGGCGACCGGAAGCTGGGTGGGGGAGCAGGGCCTTCCCGCCAGTTTGCAGCTCCAGTCAGCGTCGCTTAAGCAGCCGCGGAGCGCCCTGGCTCCCGCCTCCAGCTTCTTTTGGCCCTCTCAGAACCAGCCGCCGCGCCACGTCCCCTCAGAGGCCCAAGAAACAGCCAGCTACGCCCCCCGCGGTGGTCAGAGCGCCAGCCAAGCCACGGTCCCCTCCGAGGTCAGAGCGTCAGCCACGCCCCCGCCCCGAGGTCCGCCCGCCGCCCGCCAAGCAGCGTCCCCCTCAGAAGGCCAAGCAACCGCCGCGCAGCAGCCCCGTCCGAGGGCCGGGCGCCAGCCGCGGGGGGTCCCCCGTCAAAGCTTCTAGGTTCTGGTAACACCATCTCTTCCCTTTTGCTCCCCACGCCCTAAGGTTAGTAGCTGCGTCCTGCGTTTACTAACACCGGGCGGTCCCCACGGCCCCTTCCGCCTTGTCACCAAGCCGTGACGTCAGCTCCCTGCGTCCAGTCCCTTCCGGTTGCCATACCTGGTGTGGCCCCTGGCTTCTCCCCGAGCTCTCGCGCCTGCTCCAGGAGGCTGTGGCCGTTGCGTCCTCTGTCTAATGGGACGGGAAGTTGTGTCCGTTGAGACGACTGGCCGCGGTGCCAGGTTGAATAAACGCGTTCCTCCATGCCCGTGCCCCAGGGCGAGGAGGAATGGTGACTCTGACCGCTATCCGTGTATGTGAAAGGAGAGGGTGAGGACCCAGCGGACCACGCGTCCGTCGTCGGAGGACTCGCTTTACCTGACGTCAGCCTCAGCGGCAGTGCCCATCATCCACTCACTCAGTCACTCAGCCCAGGCCCGAGCGCAGTGGTGCGGTCTCGGCTCACTGCACAGCGGAAGAGTTCCGCAGGCCGTGCTGGGGGAAGGGGCTGTGGCGGCGACAGGCCGCGCTGCGTGGGATTCACCGGGACCAAATTCAGGAGATGCCTTGTTCAAATAAGAGAACAGGTGTCAGCCGGGCGCGGTAGCTCGCGCCTGTAATCCCAGCACTTTGGGAGGCTGAGGTGGGCGGATCACGAGGTGAAGAGATCGAGACCATCCTGGCCAACATGGTGGAACCCCGTCTCTACTATAAATACAAAAAAAAAAAAAAAAAAGCCGGGCTTGGTGGCAGGCGCCTCTGGTTCCAGCTACTCTGGAGGCTGAGGCGGAAGAATCGCTTGAACCCAGGAGGTGGAGGTTGCAGTGAGCTGAGATTGCCCCGCTGCACTGCAGCCTGGCGACAGAGCAAGACTGTCTGAAAAAGAAAAAGAGAAAGGTGTCATCGTGTAGGCATCCGGGCCCTAATGTCCTCGTAATATGCATGCACCCTGGACCATGAGAACCATGAGCAGGGAGTTCCTGGCTCTGCCACAGGAGTTTGGGGCTTTACAAGGGACGTTAGGCTAGGATGAGTAGACGGCAAAGGAGACAGAAAAGGAGAGCCAGAGACGCACATTTACCTACGCTATTTTAGTAGGCTAGTTTATTTTTTTTCTTTAGATTTTTAAATTTCTTTTTGGGATGGAGCCTCGCTCCATCGCTCAGGCCAGAGTGCAGTGGTGCAGTCTCGGCTCACTGCAACCTCTGCTTCCCAGGTTCAAGCCATTCTTCTGCTTCACCTCCCAAATATCTGGGGCTACAGGGGCCTGCCACCACACCCGGCTAAATTTTTTTTGTGTTTTTAGTAGTGATGGGGTTCTGGTCTTCAATTCCTGATCTTGTGATCCACCCCCATCAGCCTCCAAAGTACTGGGATTATAGGCATGAGTCACTGTACCTGGCCTATTTGGCCTTTTTTTAGAGCAGTTTAAGGTTCACAGCAAAATTAAGGGGAAGGTACAGAGATTTCCCCTGTATTCTTGTCCCAACACACACATGCATGGCCAATTTTTTTTTCCTTACTGTTCTGAAGGTATATCAGCATGCTTACTTTTTAGTCCCTTTACTATTTGGAATTGAATCTGTTTATAAGTTAGTAGTGGGTGTTCATTGTACTTCAGATTCTTATGTCTACTCTGATACCCAGCACTTGTATAGCATCTACTGTGTGTAGATGTCATGTGATGCTTACTGATTTAGTTGGAAGAAGAGTCAATGGGGGAGAACGTTAAAGATGCCCCTAGAGAATTTGGCTTTTTGAAGTCACTACTAAGGCCTGGATATCTGCAGTTTTAGCAGGCATTCACCCCCACAAGGTACAGTTACATAGACAGTACACAGACTACACAGTGAGCAGCGCTGACCTAAATTATCCACAAATGAGTATTTCAGATAATTTGTGATATGAAGTAAAGAAATGTGGAAAGTGACAAATTTGTGGTACCAAAAGTGAAAACATGAAAAAGGCACAAAATTAGGAGAGTTTAATTTGTAAAGGAAGTAACAAGTCATTAAAACTTTAATAGCTAGTTGTATGCCAGGTTCCATAATTGTTAACTGAGACCCTCTATAGGAGCCTGAATAGAAGGGGCCTAGGACAGGTAAGTATTGATATATGGAAGTAGAAAAATATATGAAACAGGAAATTAATTGTCTAAAAGGCATGTCACCTATGGTGGCTTTGGGTGGCTGGAGTTCAAGCAGGACATGGAAAGGAGTTAGAAGACAATGAAAGCAAACTTTACCATACCCACAGATTTGTCTGGCCCTAACCTAAACTTAGGAGATATCCTGGTGTTAGCGTGCTTTGACTCCTTCAGTTGACTAATCTCAGTGGGTATCAGAGAAGGTGCCTTCACAGGCTGTTATTACCTCCTCAGCCGTGGTCCCTTACCTGGGAACAGAGGATCTGAAAGCCTTCATTAATAATGTCCCATGACTTCACTTATGCACCATCTGAGTCCTACTTGAGATACTCATTTTTCCTTCTTAGATTTCCAAAGGTCTTCAGGTAACGTATTAGAGCCACTTCTTCACCATATTGCCTATTCCTTTTATTGATACTGATTGACTGTTTTGAATCAAAGGAGTGAGAGGTAGGTTGATGGGAAAAATTTGCTCTTAAGCAGAGCTACTAACTTGCACATGAAGAAAGAGTAAACAAGATTTTCTGAAGCCAACTTACTTTCTGAAATGGTGCTATTTCTGAGGTATTGCTTTTAGAGGTTAAATAATTTTGGCAAAGGCCTAATTGGGTTCTTAATAACTCCCTTGGATAGGTCTTCTCAAAAACCAAAGAAGGATGAAATCTCAGAAACCAATTATATGATTTCCAGCATCCTGATTAAACATGGTAGCATTCTTAATATTTGATAGAAGGAAACGCAGCCATCTCCCTCTTTTTATTCTGTCCTCTCAATTCTAAGATTTTAGGATTTCACAATGTTGTCCTTGCCTTTGGGTTTAACAGGTATATTCTGGGCCTCTTTTGGTTTCAGCACTCTGCTTTTGGGAGCTGGGGAATTTGTGGTTCTTTGAAAACTGCCGTGGCTGTGGGTGGTTAATTTGGAGTCAGTCAGTCACATATATGGGGCAGTGCTATGTGTGCCTTTGACTCATTCTTTTCTGCACAGCGTGTTTTATTAAATTGAGCCCTGCACACAAGCAGCCTGGAAGGCTGTGATTTTCCAAGTCACAGCAGAGCTAGGGAAAAGGCCTGAGTTCTTTGCTTTCTGTTCAGGCTCTTGTTCTGCCTGTGCCTCAGGTTGCATTATTGCTTTTATGAGTTTGGGTGACTGAACTCTTGAATCTTGCCCTACGTATGCCGTATAGTCTATCCTATCTAGGAGCAGGCCTTTATACATCCTGGTGGTCCCTATATCACAATGCGTATGCAAAGCAGATGCTTTTGCAGAGGCCTGGGTTAGCCAGAGAGGCCTTGGGTCCTGGGAGCTGTGTGTTGTTTTGCAGTGTAGTTGCCTCTGCCTGGTCACAGGTCCTTACCTGGTCCAGACCACATGGTTAACTACTCCCTCTCTGATAGCCTTAACCCAATTGTCTCTCATCCTCGTTCAGCACTTGTTTTATAAATCCCTGATTCTAGATCAAGCTCACAACCTGCCTGCATTGGTTTTTCAACTGCTGAGCATGGTCATGTGTGCACAGAGCTGCTGAGCCGTTTGGGGAAAGCTTTGTAGCCTGGTGGGTTGGTGCCACCACAAATGGATGAACCCCAGCCACTCCCCAGACTGTCCTGGCTCCACCAGCCCCCACACATTCATCAGAATATATATGTCTTTAAATCCTTCCCCTCGGCTTCAGGAGATGAAGCCTTCGTTTTCTGATGAGGCCAGTCCCCCACCCTTCCTGTGATCTTCCTCCCTCTTGTCTCCTTTGGTGTCTTGCTGCACAGTTTATCTACCTCCCTGGCCACTTCAGCCTCTGTGTCTTGTCTCTTTCTCATTAGCATTTCAACATGTTTTGGTCTTTCTTATTGACTGTGTGTTCACATCTAGCCCTATCCAGTTTTCTTTCTACCTTAGACAAATTTTAAAATGAATACTGTAAACTCATCATCTTTACTTCCTCAAATCCCATTTGCTCTTCAATTAATCGTGTTCTGATTTCTTCCCATAGGACCTCCTGATCCTGGAATTCCTCTTGTGCAGATTCCTCCAGATGTAACGATGCAAGGGCAAGAAGTTTATTTGGGACGTGAAGGGGACACTAGGGGAGTGTGGGAAGTAAGACAAGGAAGGGAAAGAGCCAATTAAAAAAAAAAGCATTAACAATTCTCACCATGAGCATTAGTCCTGCTCAGGATCCCTGGGGAATATTGTAGACATGTGTATCAGTTATCTCATCGGAGGGGTGGAGGAACTGGGATATTTATAACCAGTTCTTTTCAGTCATTAGTCAACCAATGCTGCTTGGGGTGTGGGGGCATTTATTCTTTGACACATCTAGCTTGTTAGACAGCCAAGTGGGCTGCAGCAGCAAGGTATAATCCCTCAGGAAAAGAAGGGCAAGTGCTAGCTCCTGGAAGTGGGGCTGAGCACAAGAGCGGTAAGGGCAAGGGGTCGTGAGCAAGGCATCAGTAGTGTCTGCTCTGATGGTTACCTGTGACCTTCATGTTGCTTTTCCTAAAGAAAGCTGAATCCAGTCTATGTATCAACAGTGCTTTCTGTTGGATTTGTTGGGCTGCTCTCTCACTCAGTCTTTAAACTCTCTGTTCTCTTGGTTTCTGTGACTCTCTTCTTTCTTTTCTCTGCAGGAACTTTCCTCCTCCATCTTCTTGTGAGTGCTGCCTTTTCTGCCAATTGCTTAATCTTGAGGTGCCCTAGGGTTCCATACGGAGCTGTCTACTTATATGATTTTGCCTTCTCTTGTGGTTTTAATTGTGACTCTCATGCTGATGACTTCTAAACCTTAATTCATCCTTGACAATATATGAGCCTATTCACTCAGCATATCAGTTTGATATTGGAAAACTTAATCTGTCTACACCTGACTTCATTCCTACAAAGACTTGTTCTTTTTTTTGTTTGCTGTATCAAAAAATAACACAGCTGTCCAACTAATCCTCAAAGTTGGAAACCTTAGCACCATTGTAACTTCTGATTTTCCCCTGCATATAAATGTCTGCCAATTTGACTTTCTGATGGGAAGGGATGCAGGATTGAGAACAGGCTAGAAACAGAGGGAATGGAGATAGTTGATAAAATAGGGCTCCTCCATAGCACAAATGGAAAAGCTGTTAGATTGTACAAAGTAGAGAGAGACCCATTAATAGGCATTAAGATAGAGGCAGTCATGCCAGAGAATGAGTGAGCTAGAAGCTTAAGAAGATTAGGGTACACTTGGAATGTTAGAGACCAGGCTTCTAGGCAGTAGTTAGGGCTGGCTGACCTCAGCTCAACAGAGCTGTATATAAATCATTTGTTCTTAAGGAGCTCCTTCTCCAATAAAGGAAACACATTGCCACCTCTGAAATCATCAGTGGAATCACACAACTCCACATCCACACTCTGCTTCTCTTCCAACTTGTTTGCCAAATGCCCTCACAGCAACTGTTCTTAAACTTTACCATGCTCCTCCAGTGCTCTGACTCCTCCATTTTTATCTCCATCTATCAGACGCTTCACTCTCCTCCCTTTCCAAATTAGAAATGATATCCCAACATTTTAATCTCTTTCCCAAATACTCTAGAATCCCCTGCCTTCTGAATATGTTTTATACTTTTACACCCCTGGGTGAACCCCAGCCTTGGATGAACCCAACTATCTACCTTCACCATAGTTGTTTTTGGGCAGCTAAGTATCACTGGGAAAAGTACACAGCAGGACAACAGTAGCTGGCTTTAAGCAGAATTGTGTTTATTCTATCACCAAGCAGTTTCCTTTTGGGCAGTAGTTCAATTGCATGCATTCAGACAAAAAGAAGCATGGACCTCAAAAGCATGCATGTGTGGTTTATATGCACACACACATATTCCACATGTATCAGGTTTACTGAAGTCTAATTTACATATGGTAAAATTCAACTCTTTAGGCATACATTGCTATGCACATAGTCATATAACTACTGCCACAAGTGAGATATAGAATATTTTCATTGCCCTTCAAAATTTCCTTATGTTTCACCTTCGCAGTCAACTTTCTAGCCCCTAGTAACCACTGATCTATCTTCTGTCCCTATAGTTTTGCCTTGTCTAGGATTTCATATAAGTGGAGTTATATAGTATAGCCTTTTGAGTCCGGCTTCTTTTACTTAACATAGTACTTTTGAACCATATTGTTGCATGAATTAATAGTTTTTTCTTTTTTTTATAGTGAAGTAGTTTATATGTGTGTGTGTGTATATATATATATATATATGCACACATGTATATATGGATGCATATATATATATATGCATCCATGTGCAACCATGGCCCAAGATTTTAATCTCTTTCACAAATACCCTAGAGTCCCCTGCCTTCCAAACATCTGTCTTACACCCCTGGGAAAACCCCAATCTTGGATGAACACAGCTATATATATATATATATATGTGCATCCATATACAGTTTATATGTATATAGTATATATATATGCATCTGTATATTCTCTATGTGTATGTTTAGATGTATGTGCATATATGTATATACATACATGCACATGTGTGTGTACATACGTACATATGTATGTATATAGTATATATCTGGATTCATATACCGTAGTTTCCTACTCACCAGTGGGAAGACATTTGTTTCTAGTTTTAGTGATTATGAATACAGTTGTAAACATTGTGTGAACATAAGTTTTCCTTTCTACTGAGTAAATAACTGGGACTGGTAATGCTGGGTAATATGGTAGATATATGTTTAAGCTTCTAAGGAGCAGCTAAATTATTTTCCAAAAAAGTTGTAATATTTTGCATTCCTACCAGTAACCTGAGCTTACTGTTAACACTTGGTACTGTCAGCTTTAAAAATTTTATTCATTCCACTATTGTATTTTGAGAGGGTTAAAAATATTCTAGTTACAAGACATTTATAAACAATATGTTTTGCAAGCATTTTCTCTAAGTCTGTGACTTGCCTTTTTCTTTTCTTTTTCTTTTTTTCTTTTTTGAGACAGCGTCTTGCCCTGTCACTAGGCTGGAGTGCAGTGGCATGATCTCGGCTCACTGAAACCTCTGCCTCTCGGGTTCAAGCAGTTCTCCTGCTTCAGCCTCCCGAGTAGCTGGGACTACAGGCATGCGCTACCACACCCGGCTAATTTTTATATTTTTAGTAGAGACAGGGTTTCATTATGTTTGCCAGGATGGTCTCGATCTCCTGACCTTGTGATCTTCCCGCCTCGGCCTCCCAAAGTGCTGGGATTACAGGCATGAGCCACCATGCCCAGCTGCGTTTTTATTGTCTTAACTGTTTTGTGAAGAGCCAAAGTTTTGACAAAGTCAAATTTATCAAAGTTAATTATCACACTGGTCTTTAAAAATAATAAAAAAAATTTATTTTTGATACCCCAGTTTCTTCACCTCTCCAATGAGGTAACTGATGTACATGTCTACATTGTTCCCCAGGGATCCCCAGCAGGGTCATACTTTTTGTGTTGTATTTAAGAAGTCTTTTTCTAATTCAAGGTCACAAAGATTTTCTCCTATGTTTTCTAGAAATTTTAAATTCTAGGTTTTACCTTTAGAGTATTATCCATTTTGAGTTAATTTTTTGTAATAGTGTGAAGTATGAATTGAGGCTTAATTTTTTTTGTTTGTGGTTGCATATGGCTCAGTTTTTTTTGTAATTATTTCAGCATCATTTGTTGAAAAGTATCTCCACTGAATTACCTTTGCAATCTGGCCAAAAATCAGTTGATCATATATTTATGGGTTTATTTCTAGACTTTTTATTTTTTTCTTTTAATGTATATATCTTTCTTTTCACCAAAGCCATACTTTATTACTATAGCTTAGTAGTAAGTATTGAAATCAGTTAGTGTGAATTCTCCAATATTGTTCTTCATTTAAAAAAATTGTTCTGGTTATATGAGTTTTTTAACTTTTCCATGTAAATTTTCAGTGTGTCAGGTTCTACAGTATATTATGGTAGGAATTTTTTTTTTTTTTTTTTTTTTTTCAGATGGAGTCTCCCTCTGTTGTGAGGCTGGAATGCAGTGGCACCATCTTGGCTCACTGCATCCACCTCCCAGGTTCAAGCAATTTTCCTGCTTCAGCCTCCTAAGTAGCTGGGACTACAAGTGCATGCCACTACATCCACCTAATTTTTGTATTTTTAGTAGGTATGGGGTTTTGCCTTGTTGGCCAGAATGATCTCAATCTCCTGACCTCGTGATCCACCCACCTTGGCCTCCCAAATTTCTGGGATTACAGGCATGAGCCACCATGCCCAGCCTATGATAGGATTTTGAAAGGAATTGTATTGAGCTCATAGATCAACTTGGGAGAACTGTAACAATACTGAGTCTTATAATTCATGAACATGGTATATCTTTCTATTTATTTAGGCCTTTTTTTCGTTTGTTTTGTAGTTTCTAGTACACAGATCTTGCACATATTTTGTTTGGTTCGTACCTAAGATTTTATGCTTTTTGGTGATATCAAATATAGCATTCTTTTTCAATTTTAATTTCTAATTTTTCATTGCTAGTATATAAAAATATAACTGAATTTTGGGTATTGATCATATAGCCTGTGATTTTGCTAAACTTACCTATTATAGATTTTTTTGTGGTAGACTCTAGGGTTTTCTATGTTTTAAATAATGTTATCTTTGAATATAGACAGTTTGATTTTTTTCAATATGTATGCCTTTTTTGTATATGTTTTGAACTGCTATTTTATTTAAAACATTTAATTTTTAGAGAAATATTTTAACAAGATTAAATTCTTGCCAAATTGGCTTTCTGGAGTATTACAAGGGATTAGAGCCCAAAGGTTCATGCCTAATAACACAAGGTGCTTGGGTTTGGTTGTTAGTTCATTCCTGTGCCTTCTTCATATCCTCATTTCAAGATATGGCTCAACTTTCCTCATGGCCTATTGACTGATGTACTGTATCATCAAAATAGAGAATGGACATGAGCATTCTTTGGTTGTAAAGAATCACAGAGGTGCTAAATACTATTAGAATTACTATGGTGGTAATTGTTCAAAATTGCCGGGTACTGATGTCATCTTAATGGTTATGAGATATGGTTACCAAAGCTCTAGGGATTGGATTTACAAGGTGGATTCAATTACAGTTCACATTTGGGGATAATCACAATCTTGGAGGGAGTTAACATTTTGCAGAACAGTCATGTGGAAGTTGTCTTTGTGTGGGCCAAAGACTTATGACACTTTCTTCTCAAACCCTACATGATCCTGAATTAAATCTGTTTCCTCTCTTCAGCTATGTGGGCAATCTTTATAATTTTAACCTTTCAAGCTGTGCTATAATATAATGACTAGAGCATTTTACATAGGACATGACTTTTGTGTACTAGTGACCTATTATTATTTTCCTATTTGGGGTTTTTCAGGGTGAATGATGTGGGGTATTTTGTGGAAACAGTCTAGAGAGTCATCATTATTGTCAGTGGTAAGGGGTCTTGGCATAGCCCTCTGACTTAAGAGCCTTCACACTTCTTGCTGAGCAGATGGTCGCCCTTTCTGTGAGCTCCCTTGATACTTCCACTGCTATAATTTGGACCTCTTTGCTGATCAGTTCACGTACTTGTCCATCTTCCTTGCTGGATGGAATGTGCATGAATCAGGATCAGGGAATCTTACACTCATCCCCCATGGCCTGACTTAGGGCTTGGCTGATGTTATTGACTGAATGAGCTCTATAAATACACTTGCAGTCAATCTGGCACAGTGGGAAGGACAAGGACTCTGGCATCATTCCAACAATTGGAAATTAAAATGAAAAAGAGGCATGGATTGAAAAGGTTTGAGTCTGAGCTCTGCTGCCTGTGGATTTCCTTTGTCTGAATTACTTATTCTAAGTCACATTTTTCCCATCTGTAAAATGAAGATATTATCTACTTCATTAGTTCATCATATTATAGTACTAGTTAAGTGAATGTTATTGGAACAATTATTTAATAATGGATACATCGTGTCATTTAATCCTACTAGCATATTATTTCCAACTCAGTTGCCTCCCCTGGTTGATTTAGAGTTCAGGGGCTGTTACTGTATAAACTAGTCATCCTTATTACCATCAGTGTGGCTGCCATTGCTAGTAAAGTGCCAATTAGATAATTTGATGCTCATATTATCTGGGATGCCACAGTGGCCGATTGCAGTGATACTTGCAGAGGGTGATGCCTGCGGTCTGTGGGCTTCCATGCTAGTCTCAGCATTTGGGTTTTATATTCAGCAGTATCTGTGGGTAGTTTGAAAACACGCAGGCCTCCACATGTCTGGAGGTCATACAGCAATCCAGAAAGTGTAAAGAGAGTCCTTCCTCAAATTTCAAGGGATGTGTTCCAACCTTCCAGGCTACAATTCACTCTACAAATTTTAATAACATATTTCTGCATTTATTTTTTCTGGTATCCTCAATCCAGTTTGAAGGGCATCAGCATTGCTAGCTTGATACATAATTTGGGATTTTTAAAATGCTATTGCTAATACCTGAATATGAATTTTATTTCTAATACGAAAAACTTTCCAAATTACAAAAAAGCTGTGATCCTCATAAGTTTTGGTTCTAGAATAAAATGACGTGACACTCCTAATCCATGCATTTTGGTTTTTGTGTATTTGTTTTTTAAACTAAGACCTTTGATGATACACCGAAACTATTCAACATAGCCTCATTTCAAAGGTAGTCACATAGAGTTCTGCTGTCTGAATAAATTAAAGCTGATATCACACAGCATTTCCGTTGGGTAAGCTTGCCAGCAATGCTTGTCTGGGCCACATATATATAATGTCTCTATTGGATGTTGTTTATTTCCTTCTTGAACATGATTTATTCCCCCATCAAAATAGGAGCATGTCAACATGTTCACAATTTTATAAGTGTATCTACTCTATGTGTATATGTATGTACATTCACATTTTTATGTCTATAAGTAGTAAAACTTTTTTCCAGGAGTAGGTGTACTTTAATTTCCTTTGTGTTTTTCCTTTTTTTTTGAGATGGAGTCTCCCACTGTCGCCCAATGGCACGATCTCGGCTCTGCAACCTCTGCCTCTTAGGTTTAAGTGATTCTCCTGCCCTAGCCTCCTGAGTAGCTGGGATTACAGGCACCCACTACCAGACCCAGCTAATTTTTTGTATTTTTAGTAGGGACAGGGTTTCACTGTGTTGGCCAGGCTGGTCTTGAACTCCTGACCTTGTGATCTGCCTGCCTCGGCCTCCCAAAGTGCTGGGATTACAGGCATGAGCCACCACACCCGGCCTCCTTTGTGTTTTTCTTTGTTTCAAAATTATCTACAATGATTAACCAGAAAATTAATATTATAATTATACATAAAATAGAACTTTTAAAGAATGTCTTTTCTAGGCTTGGGCCAGGAAAAAAATATTATCATATTATTTTTGACCAGAGACTACCAGATTTAAGAAATTAAAGAGAGGGATTTTGCAGAATAACCTCAAAGCTAGTCTCAAAGTTCACAATTATATTAACTGAGCTCAGAGCGAGAGAGACAGAGTATATATTACCTACCAATGTAATGTATTTTTCTTTTTCTGTTTGTAAACCAGATTGAAAAGAAGGATTAGGCCAACCCCAAAGAAGAAGTGACCAAGGAGGAGTTTAAAGTGAATGAATGATCTCGGCTCCTGGACTCACTGCTTCACAACCCATCTACCCTTGGACGAGTTATCTGGCTTCAAATATTATGCAAGGGCAAACACCTGCTGATGCAGCAACTGCTGATGCTCGTGGTCCCCATGGCATGGGGGCCTCAGGGCAGCCTGCCTGGAGGTGAGCAGGGGTATCTCTCTGTCTTATACTCCAGTCAGGGGGTTCCAGCCACACCTGTGGGCTCCAGAGCTCAGTGCACAGTTCTTTTTGTTTCACCTGCAGTCTTTTCTTCCCCAGGATGTGCACAGGCCTCCAGGGTCTTTCATGACTCCGGGTTAGGGTGGCTCAAGTACCAGTCTACATTTTGTCCTCCAGATATTCCCTTCCATCCCTTGCATCCTGTTGCTCAGCCTGACTTTTAATTTTTAACTTTCTCCTTTGTAATTAATCTCTATCTGGGCTTCTCTCTTCCTCTGTGCCATTTGGTTTCCTTAATTAGTTCCCTGTGCCAGTCCATAGTCAGAGCCATAATTGATTCTGGGGAAGATCCAAGTTATTTTCTGAGTAAGATATTAGGCTGCCATATGATCCAGAGATGCAAAGAAATCCCCAGAGAGTGTAGGAGTTGTCTAAATCCATGTATCAGATGTAGCCAGCGAGTTGTGTCAGAAGCAAAGGAAAGACATGAAAAGCATCCCTTTTCCGCTCCTCAGGCCCCTGTCTCCATCCTTACATGGGACTTTTTGAACATCTCCTGGCTCAGCTAGGGTGAGAGCAAGTCCTCTAAGGCACTGCCTTTGAGCCTTGCTGAGCCCGTCTGAATGATCCCAGTTCTAGAATTAACTGCTTTTAAATTGTGTGACCTTGGGAATGTTATCTGGTTTCAACCACAATGCCCTACCTTAAGTCCCTCTCCCAGGTGATCCTATATACAGGGTTGCTTCCCCCCAAACCCTCTCCACCTCAGGACACAGGCTCATGGTCTTATGACACTTCACGACCAGAGGTGGTGCTCAGAGTTAACTATTTCCACCTGTAACCCCCTAATTCCTGGGAAAGCCTGTGACCTGGTCCCTCCATATTTTCATCTGATGGTGGAGTGAGATAAGGAAAAATAGGAGAGGAGCTTTACCCTGGGGGAGAAGAGAAGTGTGGAAAGGATGAGTTATAGTAGGTTAAGCAGTCTAAGATTCCTCTCCCTATGTAGGAGGCCGTTTCCTCATGTGAGGGGGTTTGAACCTAATTATAATGGGACGGAGTTGGGCGTTGACTTCCCATCTCTCTCTCTGTTTTGTTCCCACTATCTGTAGCCCAAAAATCTTGGGGAGGACTTTGAGTTTCAATATGGGCTCTTGGTCAGGGCCGAAGGAACTAACCCCAATCCTTATTCCACCTGGCTCTGCCACATCCCCTACACACAAACACATGCTGCGGGAGGGAGTTTGCCCCTGGGTCAAGTGGACGATCCCTAGATACCTTGTGCTCCTTGGACTGGGGTGTGTGTGTGTGTGTGTGTGTGTGTGTGTGTGTGTGTGTGTGTCGGGAAACTTAGCTTTGAGAGGATGTCTTTGGGCTCTCATTTTCTCTCCCAGGCACAAATATTGGGTGGCAGGGTGGGGGGGCTTCTCCAAGTCCCATGTCAGGTGCTGCCCCCTGAGGAGCTTGACCACTGAAGCCGATCATGAGATGACTGTACGCTGACAAACCTTCAGGGACCTGACCTTGACTTAGGGCTCCACTATCCTCAGCAGTGGCCTTGGAGGAGACCCTCTTGGGTTGCTTTCCCTATTCAGCCTAGAGTTGGGATGGTGAGAGAAGAGGGATCGGAGTGAATCCATCTCTATTCAAATTCCAGCTGGGATTACTTGAGGAGTCTTCCTGGCTTGTTATGGGCCCAAACTTGGCTGCATTGTTTATTGGCTCCCAAAGTCAATAAACTTTGGGATTGAAGAGTGAAAAGATGCAGGCAGTGAATTTTTCCACACACTCTTCCCCAACCTCTCCAACGCTTTTCTACTTAGGAGACCAGTGGAAGGGAGGAGAGGCCTTGCCCTAGCCCACAGGGGACAAGGCTCATTGTTCTTCCAGGCTTGGTCCACTCTGCTTTTGATTCCGAAGCTCTTTCCCTACCCAGCAAGACTATGCTTTCTTGCCTTCTTTCTGTTCTTTCTTTTTGTACATGTAGATGGTATGTTGTGATGTATTCTCAGTGCCTGTGCCCACCTTGGAACTCTGTTCTTGCTGTTCATTCCACATGTGATACTCTGGGCCAAGATCTTTGCACAGGTGCCTCAAATATCATCTCAGAGGTGCTTCCCTTGAAAACTCGGTGCTATTTCTATAGTTGCTTTATTTGATCACTCTAAGTTTTGTTGTCTTCATAGCACTTATCACCCTCTGGAACTATTCTGTTCATTGATTCACTTGTTTAATGCTTGGCTTTTTTCCTGTTCTAATGTAAACTCCGTGATTGTCAACACCTGTTTACTTGCTACAGTACCCCCGTGGCCCCCCACCTCCCCATTCCTGGCACTAGTAAGAACTCAATAAACACTTGTTGATGGAATGAATGTTTGTTTGTTGTTTTTTATAGGAATGTTCTTTCAAAAGTTCAGATATTTTTAAGAAGTCAAAGGTGTCTATTGTATTTAGCAACAGGGAACTGTTGGTGACCATGTAGGACACTCTCCGTATGACATAAATGGGGGGCGAGGAACAGGAATTTGCAATTGTAGATGCAACTCGCTCCACTAGGCTTGACTTCGAAGGAAGGCAAGGGCTGGGTAGGGCAAGGACTGGAGTGTTGCACTTACTGAGCAGGCACGTGAGCACGTGGAGGTGCTTCTGGGAGGGTGGTGGCGGAGTGGGTGTGTGAAGGAGGAGTGGATCGCTGACAGAGCTAGCAGTGGAGGAGGTGAGGGGGCCAAATCCGGGCCAGTGAGGATCAGGCATGGAGCAGGGGTGCCTTTTCACTGGAAAAGAGGGAAGGAGAAAAGGAGAGTGTGGATTCTGGTGGATTTGCAGACTTAGTAGCAGGACATTGAGGCAGTTTCTGCCTGTGGTTTTGATTTCTTCTGTAAAGTAGGAGGTCAGGCGGCCTGATGGGGTGCTGGTGTTGGGATCAGAGGCATGAGGATGAGAGAGAGGGTTATAAAGATCATTTCAAGTCATGTCTTTGAAATTGTCTATATAATTCTTTCTCCAGATGAATTTGTATTTTTATTTGTTTATTACAAATTCAAGATAACATTTTGCCACTACATTTTTGCCCATTACCTCATATTTAGATTTAAATCCTAGATCTAAACTTGAGGCTCCTATGGTTTCAGGTGGAAGAAATAAGAGTTGGAGAAAGAAATGCAGAGTCTAATCTTCCCAGTGAATAAAGGTTCATAAGGAAACTTTGATGAGGGAAGCTATAAAAATTCCACCAGACTACAGGGAGATGGAGCTGTGCTCTGAGACAGTAATTTGCTCCCTGTCATCTAGGCTGCTGTTCTTACACCAAAGAGTGAGTTGTAAAAGGTTAAGCAGTCCAATATTTCTCTCTCTGTGTAGGAAACCATTTCCTGATGTGAGGTGGGTTTGAACCCAATTATAATGGAGTTAAACTCAGGGCTGAAAACTCAGGGCTGGAAGGGCCCTGGCGGGGGAAGGGGGCTTCCAGCCTGATTCCACTTCACATGTCTCTGTCCCATTAATACCACCATTGCCAGGTACTTACTATCTCTGCTTGAGTAAAATGAAGTGTCCTTAGTTTACAAAGACGATACTGTTGACACAAGAGTAGGGTGTGCAGTTGTTGTTTGGAGAGAAGTTACATCCTCTTCTTATTGTAGTACAGGTACACACTTGCAGGAATGCTTGGGTAAGGGGAGTGATAAAATAACTTCTTACTGAGCATCAACCATGCATTCACCTTATACCACAGGGTACTTTGTGTTTGTAAACGGGAAACAGGAGAAGTTGTCATGACCCCCATGGCCACTGAAACCATGACCTTTACCTTACTACCACCATGTGGCAATCCAGAAGTTTCTAAACAGAGAATGGTTTAGAGTACCCAGGGGTACTTGGAGATGCCACTGTATGAGATAAGAGGAAGGTGGAGCCAGCAGGACTCCAGACCACACCTTCACATCAACAAAAGTAGTGTTTAGTGTCTGTGTTGACTTCTAACTTTATGTAGATAAAGGATTCCACTGGAGCCAAAGAGTCTGACTACACTTTCACAAATGCAACAAATATTGATAGAATCTTTATGTCAAGTGATTTTCTAAATGGTTTACTGAATTAAAGAGTGTACTATTTGACATTGCAGGTTTGAGTTTAGTTGGCTGGTATTTCAGTGACTACTCATTTCCTCTGAGGCAACAGTTTACCTATCACCGTTCAGTGCTTTGACTTTGATTAACTGACTGGGTTTATCCAAAGTACAGATGAGCAAAAGAACATAGATTAGAAAACAGTCCTGATAATTAGTCCTGGATTTTTAGTTTTAAACAAATTTATGTAAAAGCATTATATTTTACAAGGCACTAAAATTTATTTCTGTTGCATAAGCTTCATTGACATATAAACGACATTGGTAAACACAAAATAGGTTTGAAGATCTTCAGAGTGGAGAAAATAGGAATCTACAGCTTAAGTCGTGGTCTTCATAGCAAATCTGTTATCTATCAGATTTCCATCGTTTGGGGCAAAAAGATCTCTTAATAAAACTAAGTTCTAAAAAAGTATTAGATAGTCTGATTACCAACATTCGTATTGGATTTTGAAGCATATGAACTCTCTTACGAGTCAATTCATAATCTGAGGCTGGAGATCTGTGTGACCCAGTAGTGGTATCTGGAGAGGCTGGTGGGTCCCTCTCTGGAACCCAAAAGGTGTAAGGATTTTCTAGAGGGAAAGGTAAATAATGCCAAGTAGCTGGGGTCTAGGAAGAAAGTTTTCTCTTGGGCAAGAGGGTGTAAGTTCCTAAAGTTCCTTCAGCAGGGATGTTGGTCCTTTAGTTAGGAGGTTTAAAATCACCAGGAAGAAAGGGTGAGGAAAAACCTCTGGGCCCATGTTTGAGAAGGTGGCTGATGGTCGTGGAAGTCCTTTCTTCGATGAGTTAATAATGCATATTTCTGATAAAGATGGGAAGTTATTTACGTCAGCATTAACTAAATCTATGCTTCATGCAGAAAGGAAGAGCTCTTGGGCCATTCTCTATTAATGAAACCAAACCATTGTCAATATTAGAGTGTCTCTGAAATACACTGAAAATACTTCCCTGTCTCAGGTAGTGGCCAATGCTACCTCCAGGCAGTTTTTCTTGATTAATGATGCAATGGAGATATCCCATTGCATCCACCATCAAGGAGAGTTGGACAGTCTGTCATTCAGAGGAAGTGGGACTCAATAGACATTCTGACTATTTATTAATTCAGTCATGTTTACATGCAGATCAGAGGGCAAAGTTTTTCTTTACACCTTATATATCCTCTTCCTAGGTGGAAGTCCATTCACAACCAATTCACTGCTAGCAGACCTTTTTCCTAACAAGAACAGGTGGATGGCATAGTGGGGATTAGAACACCGCAGCACTCACAGGGGCATCCTATGGGAGCCAGGCTGGCTTCTAGGACATCTTACTGATGGAAGTTATTTAGTGGATCTTCTTGGATTTGATTTTATTTTTCTGATCTCTTAAGCACATCAATCTTTGAGTTTGTTGCCTGTAATTTTTGTCTTAGGAAGGCAGCATCCTTCTTTCCAGGAAGAAATCTTGATGCATGAAGAAAAAAACCCTGGTATCCTGCCCTGTTTTTGTTCTCATGGAGATTCAACAGATTTTTACATAATCTGATTTTGCTATAATTCACCCTCCATTTCTTGAATTCTTTGTGGACATCCCTTTTTCCTCTGAGCTGACAGCTTCTGTTCTTTTTCTTGGAGCTTATGAGCTTTTTGAGTCAGATCCTTTAGCAAAGCCCTAGTTTTCTGCCAATGGAGACCATTAAGGATCTTTACTGCCAGCTGCAAGATTTTGCATCTATTTTCAACTAGAGCATCGACTGGCTGCAGTAAAACAAATTTTCCAAGTTTAAAATTCTTGTCTTCCAACTGATGCCTTGCTGGCAATTATTTGGCTTAGACTACAAATGGCATTTTTTTTTTCCAGTTCTTGTTAATATGGATTTTGGCATTGTCTGATGACCCTAACTTTTCATCTTCTTACCGTGGTAATCTGCCAGTTAACCCTTTATTTTCAAATCATCTAGTTCATTTCCTTTCCTATGAGTTTTCTCCTCTGACTCAAAGATCAAGGTCACGTGGTTTCAGCTATCTAGTATATTTATTCATAACTACAACTGCATTATTTTCCTAAACCACAGCTTCTTTCTGAGACTTGAGGTCTTACCTGATCTGCTCACTACCTCAGTAGGTAGGGGGTGGGACAGGAGCAGTTAAGGGCAGAAAGAGGCCACAGCCTTCTATTTACTGCAGCCTCCACGTACCCCTCCAAACAATCTGTACTGCCACCTCCTTCTCTTCTAACTCCTACCTTCCATCTCTTTCTTCACCTCAATGCACACACATCTCGGATCACAATAACTTTTTTTTTTAACAACTTAAATTTGCAGATCTTGGTTTATAGATTCGTAGCAGAGCTACTTAACAACCTTTCTATATTTTTATTGCTCTGGACTTATACCCACTTCATGCTTTCTCTTTCCAGATCTTGTCCCTGGCTATTAACTCTGATTCTTCTCAAACCAGCCCTACTCTGACTTATGCAGTTTCCTACCATCAAACGGCCAGCAATGACACCTGGTAAGGGTGCTGACCCACTGCCAGGTGCATTCTTTCTCCCAGTCTCTCTAATTCCCAAATGGCCTGGTGACACAGTTACATTAGATTATGTTGGATTAGTTCTATCACTGCTGAATCTGCTTCCTTAACTTGTGTTCAACTACAATTTTAACTTACTATTACTTGCATTGTTTTAAGTCTTCAAAAGTCCTCAGTTAATCTTGAACACAGCTTCTCATGTGACACTTTTCCTCTTCTCTGTGTGTGTGTGTGTGTGTGTGTGTGTGTGTGTGTGTGTGTGAGAGAGAGAGAGAGAGAGAGGGAGAGAGAGAGAGAGAGGGAAAGAGATTGATCTTTTTATTTCTTGTAGCTTTCTTCTTTCTGCTGCTGCTTGTGTTTTGGGAGAGGTGAATTTCCTCCCTTCAATTCCCTATGTCTCCTTGCTCAAAATCATGCTGACAGGAGGTCATGGCTCCTGATACAGTAAACCTCAGGATGGTCCTTACCCATGCCAGAGGTTTGGCTGGCAATTCACACTAACTTCTTCTCCCTTATGACTTGTAACACTCAAGTACATGTGAAAATGAAAAAACTTCAGTGTACATATCTCACCCAACGAGGCTTTATAAAGCTGCTTCTGCTTCTCAAGGTAGCTCTCCTCTCTCTTTCTCTCTCTCTCTCCATTTTTTTTCTTTTCTTGGGACAGAGTCTTGCTTTGTTGCTCAGGCTGGAGTGCAGTGGCACAATCTTGGCTCACTACAGCCTCTGCCTCCCAGACTCAAACAATTCTCATGCCTCAGCTCCCGAGTAGCTGGGATTATGGATGCATGCCACCACACTCAACTAATTTTTTGTATTTTCAGTAGAGATAGGGATTCACCATGTTAGTCAAGGTTGCCTTGAACTCCTAGCCTCAAGTTAATCCTCCGGCTTCCGTCTCCCAAAGTGCTGGGATTACAGGTGTGAGCCACACGCCTGTCCAGGCAGCTCTGTATGCTAAACATTAAGGTACCATTAGGATAGAACTAATTTAGAGCAATGTTATATAGTGACGTTCTCATACAGGGAGTGCAACAGCCAGGTTGGTTATACCAGAACATTATTTATACAGGGGAAACATCAGGCTTATGTGTGTATGTGAATATAGAATTTATTTTGTCTTAAAATCTATCTGAGCCTCCTGTTTAAAGTTTTTTAAGGGACTAAGCAACTTTTGCTCTTCACTCTTAACGCTTTTCTTTCAGAGCCCATCTTTCATGGAAACCTGCAGCACTAAACACTTCTATATTTGTAACATATTTAAAAGATAAAAGTGTCTGCTCCCAAGCTCATGGGCAAGTCCACTCATCACAAGTGTTGCTGGCCAACAGGGTCAATATTTGCTGATTCAGTAAATAATGAAATAGTTTAAAGTCATTTAGGGTTTTACTGAGAATGTAAAAACTCAAAAATGAAAATTCCAACTAAAAAGCAGAGGACCAAACCATAACTTTTGATGCCGAAACTCTTGCAACTACCTCAGAGCATAGTGTATGATGCCATCTTCTCCTCTTATGCTACCATCTCTTCCACCCACAGGGGGTTTGGTGCCAAGAATCACAGGTGCACTGCACATAACCTGTGTTGACAGGTGCTCACTTTAATTGGTTGATGGTCTTGTGGTGGTGAGTGGGTATGGGAGTAGGGTGTGTCTGGACTAAAGGTATGTATGGGATCAGGCTAGTTCTCACATTCTCACTGGAAATAGGAGTTGACCACAGCTGCTATTGCTTCTCCGTCATTGGGAGAGGTGATATGTAAGGTGGTTCAGAGTGAGAAACCTGGAAACAGACATCCCTGTCATGGATTTCCTGTTTGAGGATTATTACTTGTGTGAGCTTTGACAAAGGATTGAAGGCCTCTAAGCTTTATTTTACAAGTGAAGACAATAAAAAAAAATCAATCAATTAGCATAAAGCTTGCATGTAGATAGCGCTCATATAGTAAAACAAGAAAAATGTTGCTTATTTATATAGCACTATTTACTATTTGTATTTGCTCTTATACTTATTTGCATGCTTGTTAATTACTTGCCCCCACCACTAGAATGTAAACCTCATAAGAGCAAGAACCACGGCTTTATGCCTTGATGTTGTTCCTCATTTCTCCTCCCAATTATTTGATATGGACAAGTGCTGTTTCCTGGAATGTCTGGAAACAGTTCTGAAAGCATGGCCTTAAATCCCCTTCTGATCTATTTTTTAGCCATGGTGCTATTGATTTGGCAGAGTATGGACTTGGTTTAATTTCTACTCTACTACAATAAGCAGATTTTACCTAGAAATGTCCCATTTTTTGTAATTCATCTTTAGAAGATAATTATAATAGCAAGAAAGTAATTATTATAAAAGTAAATATCTCTTTCTTAAGATGCACACAGTATCAACTTTTACACAAAAGGTTCCATATGCTTTAAGATTTGCAGTAAGTTGCCAACCCCTTTTCTAAAACTTTCAGGTTGTTTTTGCCCTCCAGCTCAATCAGTTATTCAAGAATTACATCTGTGATTTAGGCAAAAATATGACTTACATGCCCTGGTCCCTAGTGGGGAATAAAGCACTTGAGGGGCTGCAGCTAGAGACCCTGTGCTAGCCTAGGACCAAGTGCAAACTAATGTCATCCCTTTGGAGCAAAAGACATGGGCAGAGTCCTGCTGTGACCAGTGAGTCTGGATGCACCGCAGCCCTCTGCTTTCATTATTCAGAGTGTCTAGAAGAAGATGATTGATACAAGTCAGGTCTTCCACAAGAACCCTTGCCACTATTCCACAGAGTAACTCTCACGATCAAGGTGCTTGGTGCTACTTAAGCTAATGAAAAATTGGCTTTCACCAAACAATAATCAACTAATCTAAAATCCTTGGATGTTACAAATCATTTTCCTCTGCCCTGGGTGATATTTCTATGGGCATTTTTATATAGGCTTATCTGTAATTAATATTTATAAAGTAACATTTCATTGGAGTATATTAGCCTCTCAAAATAGTATAGAGATTAGTATAATCTGGTATATATTTTGATTTTTAAAAACATTATCTAATTTGTAAACATACACTCAATTTCTTCTTAACATATGGCCTAAATCTTGACTATTTTGCTAAATTTTAATACCTTCCCACAAGAGCAAATTTAGTACATTAACACACCTTCTAGTTGTTGGCATTTTGAAAGTATTGGCTCAAAGAAAGTGTCAGGAAAATGGGCAAAAACGCTGTAATCTTGGAAAGAGCATGGAGTTATGTAACAAAAACTGGGCTGGGACTGGTTTTATTTCTCACTAGCTGTATGAGTTTGGGAAAGTCATTTAACCCATCTGTGCCTCAGTTTCTTAATTAATGACTGACTTGCCTTTCCTACAGTGCAATTGTACAAACTGAGGGAAATAAAGTTTTAATTTATCCCTGTAGAGTCCTGATGGCTAAGAAAAAAAAGAAAAGAAAGAAAAATTTAAAAACATTAAAAATATTTTAATCTAAAGGTTAGCACACCTAGATGAAAATATGTTTTCTGAGGGGATATCGTAAAGAGGGGGAGGGACTGGGATTGCCATCCTTCAGACACCTACCCACCATTTTTAGTCAAGGAGCAATAGCTATTTGTGAAGAAAGGAGAGAGGCCAATTGGGGGTGCTCAGATATAATCACTGGGGAAATTACTGTGGGTTGAACAACTGCATATGGAAATGTAGTTTGACAGGTTTTCCTGCCCATTAGCACTTGGAAGATGCCATCCCATTGTCTTCTGACCTCTATAATTGCCACTGAGAGATCTGCTGTCAGTCTGCTTATCCTTCCGTGGTAAGTAAATTGTGTTTTCTCCTTGTTTTTAAGATTGTTCTCTTTGTCTTTGGTGTTCTGAAGTTTCACTATGATGTCACTAAGTATAGATTTATTTTTATTCATTCTGCTCAGGACTCAAGTTTCTTCAGTCTGAAGATATATGTCTTTCTTCAGGGACATGTGGAAAAAAAAAAGATGTTGCACAACCATCAAAATGGCAAAAATAAAAAAAATCAAGTGTTGGCAAAGATGTGGGGAAAATTCTCCTAAGCTACTGATGAGAATTTATAAACTATTATGACACCTTTAAAGTGCAATCTGGGGATACTAGCAAAGGAGGAAATTGTATAACCTGGATGAAGCAATTAGAATTTTAGGCACCCATTCTAGGGAAAACTTGAATTCGCAGAAAAAGGAGACACACATAAATATGTTCAATAAATCATTGTTTGGCATTAAAAAGAGAAGAGAGAGTTAAAAAATTTTTAACCAAAATTGTCCAATAAAATGAGTGAATCACCTGTGGTATATTCATAAATAAAAATCTTAAATAGCAGTTAAAACAAATCAGATATACACACATTAAATAGATAAATTTAGAACACAAAATGAGGAACATAAAAAGCAATTAGTAGATGGCAAATGTAATATAATGTACTATGCATAAGTTTTAACAAAGAGCAATAGTATATTGCATATTGCCCAATAAGCAGAAGCTGTAAGATCTCACACTTTCCTTATAATGCAACAGAATAAAAATGACGACAAAGTAAAAGGTATCCCCAAAATCAAACTATCCTTTCAGGAAAAAAAATGTTTAAATAACTCCTGGTTTGAAGAAATAACAGAAAGTAAAAGTTATCTATAAATGGTTAACAATATTAGGTGGACATACTTGTTTGAAGAGATAGGTGGAATTTAGATGAAAAGCCTGGGGTATCTTCAAGGTTATACATCTTAGAAACAAAAATACTTGTTTGGGTTCAGTTTTGGATCTGGTCTCGTTCCTGTGGCTCCAGATGATTTCTGACATGGAGAAAAACGGGGAAGAGTTGAAATACATCCTTCCACCCAAACCATCCTTTAGTAATAAGTAAGAAAATGCAGAAGAAAATAGAATGTTGCAGAATGTGGAGGGATGTAAAATGGACAGTACTAGGGTAGAGGGAAGCTTAGGTTACAGGAAAGAAAGAGCTTTAGGAACTATCTTGTGCTAGGAACTGCTGTGGCCAAGCACAGTCAGATGCCAAAAGATCCAACAAGGCCATGGCTCTGTGCCCCTGAGTGAGCACAACCATTCCTAGCCAAGTTTAAGAGGCAAGTAAAAATATGCGGGCAATGTCAGACAAAGTCTTGTTCAAGTGTGGGGCTAGGATGAGAGAGAATGCCACAGAGTAGGGAGGAAGAGTGATAGATCCAGGTGAAATACCGCTCAGAGTGCCATGACCCCAGGGAGAGGAACCAGGCAAGTACTGTCCCAAGGCAGCTGGAGGGTGAGGGCAGAGTGTCCTGGCTTCCTTACTTGGGGATACCATGGCTATCTGTGGAAATGCCAATAAAAAGGCAGGACAATTTGACTGGATGGAATCTTCAGGTAGACATGTTTCTCTTGCCTAAAGTTAGGTGCTAAGTAAACAACAAAATGGTAACCTCTTCTATGAAGCGTTTCCAATGATGGGATATCTGAGGCCATTATCTTCCTGGGAATAACATGGTGAGGTGCAGGGTGGTGGTGGTGGTGAAACATACACCAGACCACTGTAAGTGAGAACAAATTACTGGCCCGGCCCAACCCACACCTAATAAGAACTTTAATATCCCTTTGGCCTGATTTAGATTTTGGCAAAGCTAGGCCCATAGTCAGCGCTTGCCGGGCTCTCTCTTCCACATCATCCAGAAAACATACATTTACTATGGAATGATTGTGGAGGTGAGAGTATAGTGCATATTAATTCATGCAAAAAGTTAGATGTTAGTGCAGAAATGTAAATGACAAGAAACTACTGAATTCTCTGTCTGTTGTGGAAATAAAACCTTCTGGGGATGAATCAAAACTATCTGACAATTACTTGAAACAGGTGGATAGCTAAATGTAATGTGCCTTGGATATTATAACTAAAAGGTGCTATAATCCAGTTTTCTTTTTGTCTTTTAAGGATTGGTTCTGAGGCACACTACCAGTAAATACTGCAATTACATAAGTTCCAAAAGCTACTCTGTGTAAACTTTTTGAGTGGGAATTTTCAACCATAATGTCTGGCATATGACTGATAATTCTGAATGTTAACTGATTTTATGTTCTGATGTTTTGACTGGTTTTGGGAAAAAAAGCGAGAGTTATCCTTGTAAATACCCAACAATTGGGTCTCCGGGTAAAAAGTCCTAATTTATAGAGATTGCTAATTTCCATAGTGTAAATATTTCTACAATGCATATTTCTCTTTCTTTTTCTTTCTTTCTTTCTTTTTTTCTTTCTTTCTTTCTCTTTCTTCTTTCTTTTTCTTTCTTTCTTTCTTCTTTCTCTTTTTTTTCTTTCTCTTTTCTTTCTCTTCTTTCTTCTCTCTCTCTCTCTCTCTCTTTCTTTTTTTGAGATGGAGTTTCACTCGTTGCCCAGGCTGGAATGCAATGGTGTGACCTTGGCTCACTGCAGTCTCCACCTCCCAGGTTCAAGTGATTCTTCTGCCTCAGCCTCCCTCCCGAGTAGCTGGGATTACAGGTGCTCACCACCATGCCTGGCTAATTTTATGGTTTTAATAGAGACGGGGTTTTACCATATTGGCCAGGCTGGTCTCCAACTCTGGACCTCAGGTGATCCATCTGCCTTGGCCTCCCAAAGTGTTGGGATTACAGGCGTGAGCCACCACACCTGGCCTGCAATGCATATTTCAAGCTATGAACATGATGCCTTTGGAGTTTACCATTTACTTTTTAACTGGCAAATTTGGTGCAGAATTGGGAAGAGAAGCACACAATTAACTCTTGTCAACTGGCACAGGCCAGCGCCAGTGCACCACTGTATGTATCCATGGCCCTCTGTGAAGTTAGAGTTTACTACTCAAATTTCAGCTCTATAAATATACAAAGGCACTAGTAAGAGAAAAAATATAAAGGGAATATAAACTAAATGAAACTGGGGACCTCAAATGGAGAAAACTGACAGATAATATTTCTGTGACTTTGAAAAGTAGCATTTCTCTAGAATTACCTTTTATTGTCTTTCTTTTTTTGTTTTTTGAGATGGAGTTTCGCTCTTGTTACCCAGGCTGGAGTGCAATGGTGTGTGACATCAACTCACTGCAACCTCTGCCTCCCGGGTTCAAGCAATTCTCTTGCCTCAGCCTCCCAAGTAGCTGGGATTACAGGCACCCACCACCATGCCAAGCTAACTTTTTGTATTTTTAGTAGAGATGGGATTTCGCCATGTTGGCCAGGCTGGTCTCGAACTCCTGACCTCAGGTGATCCACCTGCTTTGGCCTCCCAAAGTGTTGGGATTACAGGCATGAGCCACTGTGCCTGGCCTATTACTATCTTTTATTAAGCAAACAGGGTATCTGTGTATTATACTAAGTGTTCTGAGCTCTTAGTTTCTTTGGTGTTCAAAGAAACTAAGATGGAGGCTGGGGCTTCCTCCTTTCAGACATTGGTGCTAATGTGATGCTGATCAAAGAACTGATGGGACCTGCACACTGTAAAGCTGGTTTCAGGATGGCTGAGCTGAGGGTCAAGAAAGAAGAGAAGATGCGAACTGCCTGAATTTTGGGTGGCACTGAGATTATACTTGTGATTTGGCAAGACAATATATAGCTCTTTGTGATTGTTAGTATTAACGAAAACAAGAAAAATTAGTTGCTCAAAAGTTGAAAAAAATGAATTTATAAACTTTTTATTAAAGTAAGGCAAAGAACATATTAAAATAGAAGTAAATGAGAAATGTCAATAAGAACTCATGGACATTTTTTTAAAAGGAGACTTTATCTGTTCTGTCCCTACAGTGATTTATGCTCTCAGATATTTTTGCTGTCATCCTGACAAATTCCAGTTGGAATGTGGAACAAGCTTATTTGTAGACCCAGTGCCAGTGGCTTCTAAAACAAATCTCTGAAAAGAGAAACCACTGCCCATTGGAAGGATAGTTGATTCCATACCTCGAGCTGGGGAAAATAATCAGAATTAGTCTGTGAATTCTAGATGTTGAGAGAAAGCAAGTTTGCATTAGGGCATCAGAGAGTCACAAGTCCATAGGATGCAAAAAAGAAGATGAAATAAAATTACCTGAAAAATGCACCTGAATTTCTGATGTTTTCTGAAAAGGCTGGGTATTGATAAATCCCAATTATGTGAGGTCAACACTTGAGAATGTATAACCAACAGTTTGCAAATGCAGCGTGTTGTTTTTTTCTATGAGGAGACAAAACAGTCAGAAGTGAGTATTGCAGGACATTTTCACAGTATCAAAGATCTTCGTGAAATGTGGTTCATTTGCTAGAAAATAGTGCAAGCCTATCGGAGAGAATCAGGGTTTCTGTGTTGCTGCTAGGGATGACCCTAGGGGTTGTAAGTCACACTTTTTCCTTAGTCTGCCCGCAGTAGCTACACAGAGTACGCCTGCCTCTCCCCATGAAAGCCACGCTGAGTTTCATCAGCTAGTAGTGTCTGGGCACTATTGCAAGTTATGTCGTGTTGTTTATGGCCATTTATCCAACTGCTTTTTTTCTGTACAGGGGGCTCTGCAGCCTCATTCTATGCTATTTTTATTACCACGTGTCTGTGTGCCTCAGGTGGCAAAGCAGACCAGCTTCTCTACCCTCAGCAGGGCTCACTATGACTCACTGTAAGGGAAGAAAATCTTATAGATGTCAGAAAATGTTAGATAAGTAGACAATGATAAAGCACCAAGCGGTCACTATTAAAGAGAAAAACAGTAAGTTGGTGAAGGAGACATATTAAAGTTAGCTTAAAGAAAGTAATAGGAGAAATATAAAGGGACAATACTCCACAAAAATTTAAATTGTAACTGAACTTCTCCTAAAGAGATTTAAAAATGAAGTAAAGGAAATAGGTGAAGAAAGAAAGTAAAATGCCGAGGGGTAAATTTGATCATGAATACCTAAGGAAAAACATACTTACACTAAAACAACCAAATATACAAAAATCAAGTGGAAAAACAGGTCAATACAGTACCAGTTGATGTCTATAAGAACTAAATGTATAAGAAGTGAAAAAAAATGGCCAGTTTAACACCAGCTGGTGCCTATAATACGTTTATTTGCAAAGTCCGCATTTTACACACATACTATGGTTTACACAAAATTGGAAGGAAACAACTAACAACAGATCTGTCATCAACACAGGATAGCACAGCACTGAACATGCACAACTAGGCGGTCAAATCGCTTTCCCCACAGGAGGCGGCAGCGGGAGCCGATGCTGGCAAGAAGTGAGCAGCACTGCGGGACGGTCCAGAGGACAGCGTGATGGAGGTGGGAACTGGATGGTATCAAGCGAGGAACCCAGAAAGCAGGGCTTTGGTGTTGTATACATGCATCAATCCTGAATGGGCGTGTGAGAGCTCGGAGCCCTGCCATGGTCCGTGTTGCCTTCCTTAGTCACTTCCTCTTCTCTCCCATGTCACTGGGACAACACACCTAGGGCTTACTAGCTAAAATGGGTTTGGAGCAATTAAGACGGCCTCCTGCTCCAAACAAACTGCTCTCCTTGCTCCTAACATTTATGAAGAAAAGGTGAGACTCCTGGAGAGAGGGTGAAAAGGGAGGCTGTCGACATAGGAGCATCTGTCCTTAACTGTCTCTTTAAATAACTGTAGGTAATGTGTGGGGATTTGGGACATTCTGCCCTGGACACCATTGAAAACCTATTTTCTGGATGTATGTAAAAAATCCAGAAGGTTCTATCTCTAGATCTTCAGCAAGTGGGAGTGACAGGGGCCTGGAAGAGACAAGAGACTCGTTTTGCTTTTGCAGACAGTAAATGTCAGCTTGAGGAGAAGAAAAGGTGGACTTCAGTGGTCATTACTGGGGTGGGCTGATTTGTCAGCCTCACTGTGAACACCCAAAAACAACTTAGGGGTATTTTGAGGACTTCAAATTTCTCTCTTCACAGGTTGGGGACTTGAAGTCAATTTCTATAGTCACAGGCAGGTGAGTTCATAGCCAAAATCACGTTCCATGTAGAATTCACTCATTCCTGCTACTCACTCTTCGACCTCCCTGGCCTTGCTTCCTTACTCAGACATAAAGGATTTCTATCATGGACCTTTTGATGTTGCTCTGCTTCTTCCTGGCTCCTGCTATCACGATCTGAACCTTATAGAGCCCATAAGGTTCCTGGGGACATACGGTGTCTCGGGACAAGGAGATAATGCTGAGGGAATGGCAGACCAGAACTCAGGGGAGCAGTCCCTAAAGCACAACTGCTCCAAGAGTGGCCAACTGGATGGAGTGACCACTAGTCCATGAGTTCAAAGGTCCTCAACAGCAACAGAACGAACTCACCATGCAATGGACATTGTTAAGTGTTCAGGCACAACCAACAATGCTTCCAACTATTGTGTTTAGAAAGAAACTGAATTGTTCTCATCCAGCCACTTACCCGTCACCACAGATCCTTAAAAACCATTTTCCCACTTCCATTGACATGTGTTAAAGATTTACTTTGCTATGCCCTGTTAGGTATTTTATAAGATCATATGTTATCTTATTTAGCCATAATGCAATAGTAGCTTACAGATGAGAAAAAAAAAATAAGATTTAGGGATCTACCTTAAAAGTGACACAGCTGACGTTCAGAGCACTTGAGATCCTGACACCCATGCAAACTCTACTTCTCATTCCTTATTTCCCAGTAAATCCCAGTGAATTGAAGCTGCCTAGTGTTCCCCTGCAGGGCTGGGGGTCCTAGGGTGCCCTTCCTAACAGATGAGTGGTTCCTGCTTTTGCCATCTCCCCCATGTGACTGGCCAGGATACTACCATGTGCTGTCTGGCCAGTGCTGGCTTGGTAAGTCACAGAGGCTTGTAGGGAAAGTGGCATAGTGTGTGGACCTTTCAGATCCAGGCAGAACAAGACCAAATGTCAAAGGCCACAGCTTCAGATGGAATCTCTGTATTGAGCAAAGCCCTGGTTCTCAACCTTTTCTGGTCAGGTTTCAGTTTGTGCTGAATCCTGATTCCCCCCCAGATTTACTCCATCATCCTTCTCATTCAGCTTAATAAAATGCAGTCACCATTTACCGACTTACTACTATGTGCCAGACACTGAAGCCCTTTAGATATTTAACTTTTACAAAACACTTCGAGATATATAGCCTTATTATCCAAATTTTATAGAGGAAATAAATCAGCCCCAAGACATTAATAAGTGGCCCAAGATTTCAAATTAGCACGAAATGTGGCAGGGATTTGAATCAGGAGCCAGAATCACTGGCTTTCTTGACTTGCATATGGACCTGCCATCCCTGGGGTTCTTGATTTTGCTACCTTGTCTGACTCTGGCCATTGACCACAGCTCTTCTTTGTTTCACCTCCATGACTCACAGGCAACGTGGGATCCTCAGTTTCCAGCTATGGTTTTGTGTTTTTTGAACTGATGATATCATTCAGCTGGACACTTCCTGACCTGGAAGTTTCCTGATTCCATGGGCAACATCACCCAAATGTCCTGGGCTTAATCTTTTGAAAAATAAATGGACTCCTTGTTCCCGCTGAAACCCACTTCAATGTTGAAAGCCAGGACTAACTCATTTCTAAAGCCAGGCAGGATCTGAATTGGTATTTGCTGGGTCAATGTCTGTCTACACTATTTTCTACCTGTTAAAAGACCTGTAGAAGCCCAACTATAAAATAGAGGCTTCTTGTTCTCTGTGTCAATGGCATGTATTATTTTGGCTATGCTAGGTTGAAGTAACGAATACACTCAAGTGGATGAATAGCTCAAAGATAATAAAAAAGTGTGCCTTGGCTCAGGTGACAATTGTGGGCAGCTGTGTAGGCCATGCGTTAACAAAAAGTCCAGATGTGCTGGACACTTTTCCTCCAGACAGTCCTTTAGCCTAGATTAAGAACAAGTCCTGGTTTATATTTAGAACAATGCCTGTTCATTTTCAGGGGAAGGGAAATGGTCAGATATGTATCATTTTTGCTCCATTCCCAAAGAGAAATCCAACTCTTTTATGAGAGTCTCATAATTAGGTTTCCACTCAAGGACTTCTTGAAAAGAAATGCACCTGGATTTCCAATGTAAACATGTTTGTGTGAATCAGTAATCTTTTTCTTCTGTATGTCATAAGAAAACAACAGATGAGGTGTTTAATGCTAAAATGAAACACGATTTTAGCAAAACTAGAGACAGTTAAAAGTTTCCAAAAATTAGGGCTTCGGGAAACAATTTAAATAAGCACAGGAGCTGAAAATGCGTGGTAAACAGCAAGCAATGATAAACTTCAGAAAACACCAAAATGAACAAACAAAAAACTTAACAAGTACCCATCACCTGCACATGGACGGTTGGGAAAATCCAACTAATTCCATGCTGAGAAAAATAAAAGGTAGCTGACCAACGGTCCATGGAAAGGTAGAATTTAAAAAGTCTGCAAAACCTATCAGATGAAGAATACCAGAAAAGCTTTGTAACCCAATATTTTGCCATGAGTTAAAAAAAAGAAACCCTTAAGAAATCAATTGCCACTATGAAGAAAGATTACCAAGTAGAAATGAAAGGACCCAGGGGAGGAGATAAAATGTGAGCTGTCAAAAACAAAAAATAAAAAGCAAGACCTCAGTACGAAATAACCCCGCAACTCTCTCATTTATCTTTTAATTGGTAAATTTGATCAGTAAATAATATTTCTAAGAGTTCTGGCCAGGTCAAAACTACCTCAGGCAACCCCATAGAGGTAGGGACAATAAACCCACTTTAACTCTACCCTTCCCACAAGCCTTCTACAGAAGAAAATATGCAAAAAGTAAACAGACCACAAGCTAGAAACTTAGAAAGGAGAGAGCTTATACGTTTAATAATAACAGAACAAAGGCCAATTGCATTTGTTATATTACTAACTGTAAATGTGTGCCATTAACCTATTAAATGAAAAAGATTTTCAAATTGGATCACAAAGCAAACTATACACAAGAGAAACATCTAGAGCAGAGTGATTCACAAGGACCAAAAGGAATGGGCAAAAGTGTATCTGAAAAGTAACCCCCTTCACATACACAAGAAAAGGTAAGAAAGGTCACATCTTAATATCAAACGAATATTAGTTAATGCCAAAAACTATGAAATGAGACTAGTGCTCTTTATATAATACTAGTATGCGACTGATACAAAGGAAATGAATATCTGTACACAAATAACACAACACCAACATTTGTTAAACAGAAATTACAGGATATGAAAGGAAATGAAGATCAAGTACAGTAGTCGTAGGCAAAAGAAAAGCGAAGATGTGGAAGTCTTAATAACAAAAGTAGTAAGATAGATGTGATGGATGTGCATGAATCTTATTCCTGTGAATTCAACTGACAATGGTAGATTTGAGAAAATGACCATATATTATCCCTCAAATAAAACCTCAGTAAATTCCGCAATGGGAAAAAAAGAAGGAAACAAAGAAGAAATTAATAATAACAAACTCAAAAGGATCTTTTCCCCTGGATATTAGAAACATCAGCATCACATCTCTCTGAAGCAATTTTTTTTTGTTAAAGAGGAAATACAAACCAAAATTACAATATTTTGAGAAAACAAAGGAAATGAAAACACTACAAATCATAAGGAATACAGCTAACGCTATGCTGTGTTGAAAGTTAAAAGCCTTAGGTTCTTGTGTTAGTCTGTTTGTGTTGCTATAACGGAACACCTGAGCCTGGGTAATTTATATAGAAAAGAGGTGTATTTGGCTTATGGTTCTGCAGGCTGTACAGGAAGCATAGTGCTGGCATCTGCTTCTGGGAAGGCCCCAGGAAGCTTCTAATTATGGCAGAAAACAAAGGGGAGCCAGGGTATCGCATGGTGAGAGAGGGAGCAAGAGAGAGATGCCAGGCTCTTTCAAACCAGATCTAGTGGTAACTCGTAGAATGAGAACTCACTCGTTACCGCAGGAGGGCACCAATCCATTTATGAGGGGCTGACCCCTGTGGCCCAAACACCTTCCAGGGATCACATTTCAACCCCTGTGGCCCAAACACCTTCCAGGGATCACATTTCAACATGAGATCTGGAGGGGAGAAATCATTCAAACCATATCGGTTCTCATATCATTGAAAAAATAAAACAGTGAAAGTACATGAAATAAGCATCCCACTGACAATGTTACAAAAAAACAGTAAAATAATCCAAAGAAATATAGAAGAAAAGAAAAATGAATATGAAAACAAATTAATGAAGTAGAAAAGAGAAAACTTAATAAATCTGAAAGTTTATTTCTGATTTTTTCAAACTCAGATCTTTGATTCCATCTCGCAAGGATCCACACTGTATTCTGGAGCAGCCTCTGAGAGAGGCTGTCCCTACTGAGGAAGAAGAAAGATTGCCACAGCTGTGAGTGGGGCACACATGTGGGCCCCCTTAGTGAAGATCCAAGGTCTCAGCTTCTGATAAGCCTCATTCATATAAATAGATTTTAAAGCACTGATAAGCCTCATTCATATAAATAGATTTTTTTTAAAGGTTTTCAAAGGTCATTGTTGCTTGATTTTTTGAAAACTTGAATTACAAATTAAAAGTTATATTATGATCTATCAACCAAAATTATTTTTAAGGATCTAGTAGTAGTCAGTTCTATGAAATTTTCCTTTCATTTTATCAAAAGCAAAGAATAGAAAGCCACCTGAGTTACAAAAAGTTTGTGGATTAGTAAACATTTGCTTCCTTGCTCTCACATTGATATTTTACATAATCTCTAGTAAAATTTTTTCACCCACTAGTCAGAAAAGTGTTAAGTAGTTAGTGCCCACTCAGCTCGTCAGTTCTTTCTTTCCTTCCTTCCTTCCTTTCCTTCTTTCTTTCCTTCTTTCTTTCCTTCCTTCCTTCCTTCCTTCCTTCCTTCCTTCCTCTCTCCCTCCTTCCTTTCTTCTTTCTCTCTTTTTCTTTCTTTTGTACTTTTGTAAAGGAAAACTACTAGTTGATATAATTTTAAAAAAAGAAGAAACAGATCAATGAAATAAAAACTGATATGAGAAAAATAATGACAAAAACAAAAAATTAAAACAATCATGACAGACCACTTTTCTCAACTCAGGAAAATCTTTGAAAATCTGAGTAAAATGAAAATATTTTTAGAAAAATATAATTTACTAAAACTGACCCCAGAAGAAATAAGAGCATAAACACATTGTTTCAGTAGAATAAATAAAGTCACCAAAGGGCTGCTTCTTTAAGAAATCAGTTAGGCATGATAGTTTCACCATATAATTCTACCAAATTTTAAGGAGCAGCAAATTTCAATGCTTTGTAAACTGTTCTAGGGTTTAAAAGATAAAGGAGTCTCTCAAATATTACATCTGGAGATTATAACATTAATGCTAAAACCTGACAGAGAACTTGCATAAAATAAAAAGTACACACAAGTTTCTCCTATGAATAATCATACAAAATAATATATATTAACAATCAGACTCCAACTCCCATATTTATATCTCCTGCTCAGACCCATTTCCTGGGCTTCAGAGAACCATAAATCCAACCACCCCACAGATATCTCTGGTCAGCCTCCTCCTAAACGGATGTCATCCCTTTCTTCAACCTGGTTCCTCTTGCATTTGCAAGCCAGAGATCTGCAATCCCCTCTATATTCATACAGCTATTCAATTGCTAAAGCCTCTTGAGTTCCACCTTCTCATCGGTTTCATCTTCTCCCTCACCTGTCTGTGCTCTAGAGCCTCATAACTGTACCCTGAATTTCTGCAGTGGACTTTTAATTGGTATTGCTGGCTGCTGTGCTTTCTCTTCATTCTTGTTACGAAACGTTATCCAAGTGCTCTTTCCAAATTGCAGATGCAGTCAAACCTCTCCTCAGATTGAAATCCTTCATTGAGTCCCCAACTCATTTGGATAAAGTTTGAATCTTTTAGATGAAGCACACAAGGCCGTTCATGGCTGTACTCCCCATTTCTCCAAACTGTCAGTGCTGCCCAGTGCGCCCTTATATCCCAGGCACAAAAACTACCTGTGGTTTCCCAAATACGTCGTGCTCTTGGCCATCTCTGCAACTCAGTTCATGCTATTTCCTTCCTCATGGAGCAGTTTCTTCAAACTTTTTGCTCATAAACCTAAAGTAAATTTTAAAAGTTTATGCCCCTGATGTTTTAAATAAGTTTAAATAGTTGCAAAGACTATGATACAATGTATTGTAAAAAACTGACATTTTAAAGTAAAACTCTTTTATCACTCTTCTATTGTGTTAAATGAAATCTAAATATCATAGCAACTTTATAATTCATTAAAATATATAGATAAGCTATACCTTCTTTCTTTCTTTAATTTAATTTTGAAACAGAGTCTGGCTCTGTCGCCTAGGTTGGAGTGCAATGGCACGGTCTCGACTTACTGCAACCTCCGCCTCCAGGGTTCAAGCTATTCTCCTGCCTCAGCCTCCTGAGTAGTTAGGATTACAGGCACCCAATTCCTTAACAGTTAGAAATTTTTTATCAGTTCCCTTTTCCTTTGGACTAATGTTTTCATTTCACTCCTTTCACATTTTTTATAATGTAATATACTTACTGTTTTACAGTAGTTTTTTATTACTATACTTTAAGTTCTGAGGTACATGTGCAGAACATGCAGGATTGTTACATAGGTATCCACGTGCCATGGTGGTTTGCTACATCCATCCCCACGTCATCTACATTAGGTATTTCTCCTAATGGTATCCTTCCCCTATCCCCCAACACTCTGCTATCCGTTGCCTAACCCTCAACCCCCTGGCAGGCCCTGTTGTGTGATGTTCCCCTCCCTGTGTCCATGTGTTCTTATTGTTCAACACCCACTTATGAGTGAGAACATGTGGTGTTTGGTTTTTTGTTCTTGTGTCAGTTTGCTGAGAATCATGGTTTTCAGCTTTATCCATGTCCCTGCAAAGGACATGAACTAATCATTTTTTATGGTTGCATAGTATTCCATGGCATTTTACAGTCTTTTTTTCAGCATTCTATAACACTTCTGTGCAGAACGCATATTATACAAAATAAAATTTCAAAATTTCTTGTGATTGAGTCATTATAATTATTAGTACTTTCGCTTGATAAAACAATATAAATATACTATATTTAAAACCTAGTCATTAAACCTAAGTTCTAAAATTTAAAAAATCAGGACCATATATTTCAATAGGATGAAAGTAACTATTTTTTCAATTAGTGCACATTTCTGTCGATAAATACTAATTATACTCAGACCAAGGCAGAATTAAGCATGAGTTTAATTTCTTTTCTTTCTTCTTCTTCTTCTTCTTTTTTTTTTTTTTTTTTTTGAAGTAGGGTTTTATTTTGTCACACAGGCTCACTGCATCCTCTAACTCTTGGGCTCAAAGGATCCTCCCCCTCAGCCTCATGAGTAGCTAGGACTACAGGTGCATGTCACCATGTGTGGCAAATATTTTAATTTTTTTGAAGAGACAGAGTCTTACTGTGTTGCCCAGGCTGGCCTCAAATTCTTGGCCTTATGTGATCCTCCCTCCTTGGCCTCCCAGAGCACAGGGATTATAGGTATGAGCCACTGAGCCTGGCTTTATCTTTTGTTTTTATATAGAAAAGCACTGATAAGCCTCATTCATATAAATAGATTTTTTTTTAAAGTTTTTCAAAGGTCATTGTTGCTTGATTTTTTGAAAACTTGAATTACAAATTAAAAGTTATATTATGATCTATCAACCAAAATTATTTTTAAGGATCTAGTAGTACTGTCAGTTCTATGAAATTTTCCTTTCATTTTATCAAAAGCAAAGGATAGAAAGCCACCTGAGTTACAAAAAGTTTGTGGATTAGTAAACATTTGCTTCCTTGCTCTCACATTGATATTTTACATAATCTCTTATTTGTGCTATAGCTGGTGAGTATGGCAGGCTCTAAGATGGTCCCCAGTGATCCCCTCCTCCTAGTGTTCATGCCCTTGTGCAGTGCCCCCACCTAGGTGTGGGCTGGCTCATTGACTTGCTTCTCACCAATGGACTACAGCAAAGGCGAGGGGATGGACCATGATAAGGTTATGTAAGATCATGACATTTCTTTCTGTCTTTGTTTCTCTCTTACAATTATCTTGTCATACTGGGGAGGGTTTGAGGACTGACCTCCCCGCCAACCACCAGTCACCAAGGTACTGAGATCTTTAGTCCAGCAACACTTGAGAAGCTGAATCTTGCCAACAATCATGAAAGTGAGCTTGGAAATGGATTCTTTTTCAGTCAGTTCATCATGTGAAACCCCAGCTTGCCCTAGAGAATATGGCGATTGCCACCTCATGGAGACTGTGAGGTCAAGGGCCCAGTTAAGCCATGCCTAGATTCCTGACCTGTAGGAACTATAAGATAATAAATATGTGTTGTTTTCACCAGCTAAATCTTGTGGGAATTTGTTTCACAGCAAAAGTAGACCATTAATACAGTAGGGAATGCAAATAATCAAAAGAAAAAAACTAGTTATTAAAGTTGGAAAGGAGGATACAAAACTATCTCTAGACGATACTGGGAAAACCAGTACTCTCAAGTGAAACTGTGTACTACCAACAAAAGAAGCGTTCAGAGTAAGATGGTTAGATGCAAAATTAATATGCAGAAATCAATAGCTTTTAAGCTGACAACTTGATACAAAATAAAATAAAAATGTACACTGTAAAACCATTTATAATAGCAACAAAATAATAAAATGCCTACAAATAAATTTAACAAAAATTGTTTAAAAAGTAGATGAACATTTGAAAAGTACACTTGTTGGGAACGAAAGACCTGAACAAATGAAAAGATATATTTATTGACAGACATATTGACATCATAAAGATGTAAATCCTACGCTTGTTATTTGTTCTCCAATAATAGAGGTACATATGCCTTAGCAAAATAAAATTGCTACATATTATTTATGGTGGCAGTGTAAACTGAGTCATTATTGAGAGATTTTTGGCCATAACAAATAAAATTACAAATACATATGGATTTATTGATTCCACTTTGAATTCATCAGTTGCACTTTTAGGAAACCTATGTGTACGAGATACTCATTATAGGATGTTTAAAATAGTAAATGACTGAAAATAACCCACATTTTCATCAATAGGAACCTGGTTAAATGAAGTATGGTAAATTCATGCAGTGGAATAGTATGAAACAGTAAAAAATAAGGTTACTCTGTATGTATAATAATGAGAATATATTCAAGGTATATTGTTGGCAAGAAAACAAAGCAAGCCCTAGAACAATGTATATAAAATGCTGCCTTTTATGTAAAGAGGTGTTAAGAATTTATATTTGCCATCGTCTGCATTGAATACAAAACTCTGAAATGACACTCTCATAAGAAAGGACATCTATTTAGGGGTGGGGTATTGGAAGAAACTAGATGTAAGTGGGGGTGATAGGATTGGAGAAGACATTTCATTATATATATTTTTATACTTTTGAATTTTGAGCCATTAAAAGAAAACAAGAATGATTCTGTGAATTAATAATAAAATAGAGGAAAACTCCCATGTCTTGGATTTAGATTATTTTTAAAAATTTAATAATACTTAATATCAAGCTAGTTTACATTAATAAATACATTATCAGTTTAGTAGATTTTACTTAATGACTTTTTAAATACAATAATTTAATATGATTTATACTCTAACCTGAAGTTACATTATATGCTCTTAGCTTTAATGTATTCATTCCATATTTTAAAATGTGAATGTATATGTATTTATATATAATTTTTCCATATATTATATATACAAATTTACATTTATATGTTATATATATGCACATAAATGCATTGATTCTTATCAAGGAAAGTGTACAGGATTAACCATGGTAACGGGTTGAATGATCCAATGACTAGTGAATGACTAGGGCATACATTTGTGAGGTGTGAGTGACAGCTCTGTAAAGACTAGTTCTAACTGTTAGGGATTGTTTTACCCACATTTAAAAATTCCCATCTGCTTTAAAAAAATGCCCTATCCTTGGTCTAGTCATTTTGCTTCTGGAAATTGATTCTAGAATAATTCTAAAAGCCTTTTCTAAAGGAAAGCTTTGTGCACAAAATTAAATAATTAAAACCATCTAAATGAATAAAAATAGTGGTAGAATCACCTCTACTTAGTGGAACTTTATAAAATTGTTTGCAGTGGAAAATGCTTGTGCTATAGTGTTAAATGAAAAATAGAACACAAAATCACACACACAAACACACGCACATTTCTCATTCATGGGGAAAAGAAACAACTGAAAAACATCACCAAAAATGTTATCAGTGGTTATGGCAGAGAAGCAGGAGTATTTTTTCCTTTCCTGTATTTTTCCAAATTTCTTTCAATGTGATTATTTCTAACGTGTTTTGTTTTAATTGAAAGTGATCTGTTGAAGGAGACATAGGTTGGAGACAAAATATGACATTTCTCAGTGTCATGTTCCTGAATGACCCATAGAAAGCTTCAATAATGAGTGGGTCCCCAGCCAAAAGCATTTTGCAAGGTTATACCCAACTTTAAAAAATACCAAGATAATTCACATTGCCACTTGCCAACTGAAATTCAGTGTCAATTGGCAACTTGCTGGATTATGAGGAGAATGTGTTCAGTCAACAATATTTGTCAAATTTATTCCAGTGCTTTGCCAGAGCACCAATAGAATACCAATAATGTTGTGGGCTGAAAAAAATATTATTAAAAACCAAGAAACCTAGAAGCATCTTTCCTAAAGGTATCTTACAAACTCCAGCTCATCACTCCCTCAATTATTAACAAATTTGTTCTGTGACTGAACAATTTTGGGGAAAACTATGTACTGTATTCCATTTATGGAGAGTAACAGTGCCCATTAGCATGTTAGAAGCTCCGAGGATTCTACCTTTCCAAGCAACCAGGTTTGTACAGAATCTCTCATACTGATTTGACCACAAAATCCTTTTTACACATAACACCTCTTAATACTCCATGGAGCACATGTTAGGATATGCTGTCTTAGAGTTTACTCATTTTATAAGAGTTGACTAGAAAATATACAAAATACTGCTCTAAAAATACTGGGGATAAATGTTTGATCAATGGCCGACTTACTATATGTGTTGGCTAACAGTTCCCTTAGTCATCTAAGATAATCTTAAAAAGCTACTTTGCAAATTCTCTTCTCCAGGAAAGATAGGTCCTTTTTTGGCCAAATTACTTCTCAAGATATGAATGTGATTTCAAAAATGGTGAAATGTACTGACCTTTGCTGATTGCCATAACATTAGTAGCCAAATGCGATTTGGAAGGGTAAGACTAGAAACTAAAAGATCCCTTAGTAAATGAACATTGAGGATACATACACACATATGTCTCAAAATAAAGCTAGATTTATTTACAGGTTGCAAATAAAATCATAGAAACTGAATGTTATAAAGGCTTTCTTTTTTATACTACAAAGCAGAATTCTAAGAGCAACTACCCAAAGCCATAGGTATCATTGCTGGGAGCATCAGAACAAGTGTAGACCTAGGACACACAACTGGGAAAGAAAACAGACCCTATCCTACTCCCGGTGCTTGGAACATGTTTGATATCTCTGTATCCCAGGGAGGAGACGTAATCTTCTTCTTGGCGTTTCAGCTGTGTGTGCAGCCCTTACACCATCCTTAGGCAGAAGAAGTGAAAGGAACAGCTATTCAGGGTACTGAGATGATAGGATGCTGCTAGTCCTAACACTTCAGCTTATTTGGTTATTTCTGCAGATTACATACCAACATGAGGCTCCTAATCTGCTTCCTATGGACTGTGAACTTTGCATTTTTAAAAAATCAATAGTGGGCAACTTTCAGGGTGGTGCTGAGATTATGTGGGCTTCACAACTGAAAGGTTGAGGGACTGGTTTCAGCACCATCACTTTCAGCTGTGAGATGTTGAACACATCACTTCGCTGATGTGACCGTCTGTTTCCTCATCTGCCTAATGAAAAATATTTTCTGCTCAAAAGTATGGTTTGAAGAATTAGAAGTAATGAATGTAAGGTGCTTAGCACAGGTCCTGACATCTAGTAGGTATACAACAAATGATAGCCAGATAATTATTTATGCATTGATTAATTTATTTGACAGTGTTTATAGAGCACCTGTTCTGTGGAAGGGCTTTGGAGGGCAAAGATTACTAAGGTATGCCTCTTGACATATCTTACTGATATGAAACGATGTTTAGTGACATGACTCAAGAACGTGCAGCTACTTTGTGGCGTGGCTGAAGTGCACACCTCCCACCTTACCCATTCCATCAGCTTTGGAATGGGAAAATGAAATATAACAACCGTTTCACCCAGACTGTTGGGATCCAATCCCCTTTTTGTACAGTGGTGGGGTACATTAAATGTCCATCCAATGGGGGAAAGTTATTTGTTCTAAACAAAAATCCCAGCTCTTAGCCTCAGATGGTTTGCGTCCTACCCTAGTCTGTTGTGCCGTCAGCTAGAAAATAGCCATTGGGATCGAAGATCATCAATAGCCTTTGCGGTTAGAGAAATAACTGTGATTAGAGATGCTGTCTTTGCTGGATTGTGGCACAGAATGACTCAGAGTCATAGTGTGGTTGTAATGAAAAAGGCGAAATGTTAGAAGCCAGTTACAGTCTGTGGGGATCAGACGATGAATCTGTGTATTGAGCTTAGGATATTTGCTCTATCGTTCAGGATTGCTGTAAGGACCAAATCAAAGGTGACGGTAAATGTGAAATGTAAAATGCAATACTAGTAGAGTAGATATTACTTTTATTGAATTCATTTTGCTATTTTATATGATTCTATGTGACGCTTTTTAAGATCAGTGATCGAGATCTAAATGTCTTTTGTTCTTCACTGTCAGGGTGACTTGACAGCTAAATAGTTGAAACCATCCATAATGTAGATAGACTGAGGCTGTGAGGACTACCTTACACTCTTACTGTGTGATAGCAGGAGCCGAACATTTAAAACATTTTATGTTTTCTTTAAACTCCTTGAAATCAAGTGTATCAGTTAGGGGTCTCCAGAGAAACACAACCAACTGGATGTGTGCATGTGCGTGCAAGTGTGTGTGTCTGTGTCTGTGTGTGTGTGTGTGTGTGAGAGAGAGATTTATTATAAAGAATTGGTTCATATGATTTTGAAAGTGGAGAAGTTCCAACATCTGCATTTGGCAAGCTGGAGATCCAGGAAAGCCAATGGTGTAGTTCGAGTCTGAATCTGAAGGCCTGAGAACCAGAGTTGATGGTGTCAGTTCTGGTCCAAAAGCCAGTAGTCTTGAGTCTCAAAAAAAGGATGATGTTTCTGTTCCAGTTAAAAGGTAGCTGATGTCTGAGTTGAAGACAGTCAGGCAGGAGGAGTTCCTTCTTGTTTTCAGAATCGTTAGCTCTTCTGTTCTCGTCTGGCCTTCCACTGATGAAATGAGGCCCATCCACATTAGGACAGTCTTCTCTGCTCAGTCTTCAGACTCAAATGCTAATCTCATCCAGAAACTCCTCATAAAAAAACCCAGAGGAATGTTTCACCAAATTTCTTGGTACCCCATGACCCAGTCAAGTTCACATGTAAAATTAACCATCACATCGATTAAGTTTTATTTTCACTTACACCGATATGATTTTTTCAGAGGTGGGAATGCCATGATTTTCTAGAATCTTTAGACTGGGTGAGATACAAATGGTCCAGTTGTAAAGATAAATAATGACCCATTAAACAGTAAACACGATAAAAAAAAACAGCCCTTCCTAGTTTCAAATGAACAATGAAATCTTTTCCTAAGAATTTGCTGTCAAATAAACAGCCATTAGAGGGAGCTCTCGTTGCAGTTTAAAACAAAATTAACCTCTGAACTGACAATGCTTGGAATGCCAAGTTTCCAGGTTTTAATAGAGACACAGAAATTATTATTTTTTTAAACAAAAAAATATAAAGTATCCTTTAGCAACACCATTTTGTATATCTGAACTCAGTAGAGACCAAATGTGCTTCTTGGAATACAAGAGCTGAATGATACAGAGACACAGCTGGTGTCAGGGGAAAGGCTGAGGTGTGTGTTTCAGCCACCCCACGAAGTGCCTTCCTGCCCTTGAGTCAGTTGCTTGCTCTATCTCCTAGTCTATTTCCTGTCCCGAACAATGAGGGTAACAGAGATTAGCATTTATTACATTGGAGTCTGTGGACATTTCCCAGGGACTGGAGGATTCTAGGAGAATTGAAAATTAAAAAAAAAAAAAAAATTTTAAGGCAACTATCTTGAAAATGTTACATCCTCAAAAGCTGATGGTCCTCAAAGGATTTTTTTAACCATATTCTCAGTCATGTGGATGATACACTCAAAACCAGCATCTACCATGAGTTTTCAGGGCTATGTCGGCATTTGTGTTGACAATTATATTGGTACCAAGTGATCCCTTCCTCGAAGTGACAGCATTGAACTTTTAATGTGTTGCTAAGTCTTTCTGGCTGACATTAGGTTGGTGTTGTCAAAATGACAGCAGTTGACTTATCATTACCATTGTATTCATAAAGACAAATTTTCTTTTCAGCAAGGATAGTATGCAGCTGAAAGCACTGCTACAGAATAAGGTTTGAGAAACGGAAGTCATTTTGCAAACTGAGGTTCTGATTTGACATAATGAAAATGACTGCAGTGGAGGAAGGTGCTCACTACTTTCATTTTCTGGACTTGAGAACAGAACAATAATGCATAACTAATAATTTGCACGTGCAAATGAAAGCTGCATGACAGTACAGTGTGCCGAGTAAGCCAGGTTGTGGTTTGGAAACAGTCTGGAAAGAGAAAAGAGGTAGGAGATTGAGTCCTCTCCTAAATGATAGACAAGCTGAGCTTGAAAGACCTGGCTCCCAGCAGGCGGAAATACACCAATGGGAAGTGAAAGGCTTGTGCAGATCCTGCTTGTATCAACTCCAAACAGTTTAGTAGCAGTAGCTGTGAAGATTTTGCAATACATTCTCATTATTTCGGACTGTACTGCTTTATTGATTGGTTTGTCATAATAATGCATCATTGTTAAATGGAAAAATAGCAATGACTCAGCATGCTTAAAAATAAAAATAAAATAGGCCAACAAGTAAAAAACCAACACAAACAAAAAATCCAGCAAGTACATCTTTGTATTATTATTATTATTTGAGACGGAGTTTCGCTCTTGTTACCCAGGCTGGAGTGCAGTGGCGCAATCTCGGCTCACCGCAACCTCTGCCTCCTGGGTTCAGGCAATTCTCCTGCCTCAGCCTCCCGAATAGCTGGGACTACAGGCACGCACCACCACAGCCAGCTGATTTTTTTTTTTTTTTTTTTTTTTGTATTTTCAGTAGAGACGGGGTTTCACCATGTAGACCAGGATGGTCTTGATCTCTTGACCTCGTGATCCACCCACCTAAGCCTTCCAAAGTGCTGGGATTATAGGCGTGAGCCCCTGCACCCGGCCCATCTTTGTATTATTAAATCAACATCAAGTTCTCAGTTTTAGCAAAATGGCACTATCCATTATGTTATACTTGTTAATTTAAACTAAAGCAGTTTTGTAGTTTTGCCTCTGGACGATTATTCTGAAAACACATCATGTCCAGGGGAAGGGGCTAGTCAGGCATTTCACTTCAAGGCTTTTTTAGCCCACTGAGCAGAAAGAGTGCTGAGACCACAGAGCAGGCACTCCCTTCGGCCAGCCCGACTCTCAGTGGGCTACTAAAAGCTTTGAAGTGAAACGCCTGACCACCTCCCCTAGAACCTGCTAACTGGCAGGAAAAGAGGAAAACTGGGGTCAGAGGAAAGTTCTACAACATGGTTAATCCACTTACAGATCATTGGGAATGGTTTGTGTTATGCTAACTTGGCACTCTGGTGTTTTTTGCCAAAGTTCATGATTCCATAGATGATGGTGGGAGGTGTTCTGCAGGCAGACGTAGCTTTGTGCTCCTTTTGCTAACTAACCTTAACTCAACAATGTCTTGCTACACAGACACATTAAGAAGAGGATATGCAGGAAGGTGTTAAGCCAAACCTTGGAATTCGAGAAAGAGTTTTGCACCCCCAACCCCACTCCCAAGTGTGGAAGGGAGAGGGCAAGTGCAGTGCACCAAGTTTCCGGGGACATCCTGTGTGCAGTGACGTTTGCATTTTACAGAGGGGCCCTTTCTCCCTTCCACTGCCTTTATTATTTCCAATTCTTAACCTCTTGAGAATTTTTGTATTAAATTTTTGCCAAGGGAGGCAGTCAATCCCATCAAGACAGCGTTTTTGTCTCATAGAATCTCTACACTACCCCTCCCAGGAAGAAGTTGGGATTAGGTTCTATCAGCCCTCAGCACGGGATGGTAGCAAGATGGAACTGGGTCCCTGTGAAGGAAGCACTTGAATAGTAAAAGAAGTAGGAGGAAACCAAGGGATTAGAGGGCATCGAGTGCCCATTTGAGATAAATTCTGTATGGACTGAAGGTCACCAGAGGGGAACAGTAAAGAAAGCTTCACTCCAACTTCAGGGCTCCAAGAACGTTCATTTGATATCAAAACTCTTTGGAACATAATGACAGAGTTATGGGAGTGTGGTCTTATTTAAGTTTCACAGCAGTACAATGAGGTAGGAATTATTACAGGAGGACAGCTCAATATTGCTTTTTATATGCACTTTTTAAAACAAAGGTGTACAAATCACGAGAAGGAAAAACACAAGTTTTACTAATTTTTCCCATTCCCATTTTAGAGTTGAGGAAACTGAGCCTCAACGAGATTAGGTGATCTCTCCTAAAGGTCATACAACTAGCAAGTGACAGGGCGAGACTTTGGCTGTGTCCCCACACAAATTTCATCTTGAATTGTAGCTCCCGGTGGGAGATAATTGAATCATGGGGGTGATTTCCCCCATACGGTTCTCATGGCAGTGGATAAGCCTCACAGACCTGATGGTTTTATAAGGGGCTTCTTTGGCTTGGCTCTCATTCTCTCTTGTCTGCTGCCTTTTGTCTTCTGCCATGATTGTGAGGCCTCTCCAGCCATGTGAAACTGAGTCCATTAAACCTCTTTCTCCTTGTAAGTTATCCAGTCTCGGGTATGTCTTTATCAGCAGTGTGAATACAGACAAATACAGACCCCAAATCTATCTGATAGTCAGGTTGGCACGTTTCCCTCCACACCACCCTTCCTCCCCTATTCTCTACATCTGTCTCTCAGACTCTCTGTCTGCCTCACTCTCTCACCTGGGTCCATCTGACTGATGGAACACATGAAAGACAGTTTGGGCACAGCCTGAAACCCTGTGCTTGGAAGATGCTGGCAGTGCTCAAAATCCATAACCCACAGGTCTGTAGCAACATGCTCCACCTCATCCCATGCCCACTAAATCAGAATGTCCATTTTAGCAACATGCTCCGCCCCATCCCATGCCCACTAAATCAGAATGTCCATTTTAGCAACATGCTCTGCCCCATCCCATGCCCACTAAATCAGAATGTCCATTTTAGCAAGATCCTTGGCTGAGTATCCTAAGCCTTAAGGCCTGAGAAGTACTGTTCAAACGTTCTCAGCTAAATCACTACTTGGAGATACACATTTTAGAGTTTCATCATTATCTTTTAAAAATATAGAGAAAAGGGTGGTCATAATAGCTTATGGTTACAATCCCAGCACTTTGAGAGGCAAAGGTGGGAGAATCACTTGAGCCCAGGAATTCAAGACTACAGTTAGCTATGGTCATGCAACTGTACTCTAGCCTTGATGACAGAGCAAGACCCAGTCTCTAAAAAAAGGGGAAAAATGAAGGAGAGAAGGCTGGGTGTGGTGGCCCATGCCTATAATCCCAGCACTTTGGGAGGCTGAGGTGAGCTGATCATGAGGTCAGGAGTTTGAGACCAGCCTGGCAAACATGGTGAAACCCTGTCTCTATTAAAAATACAAAAAAATTAGCTGGGTGTGGTGGCATGTGCCTGTAGTCCCAGCTACTTGGAAGGCTGAGGCAGGAGAATTGCTTGAACTTGGAAGGCAGAGGTTGCATTGAGCAGAGATCGTGCCACTGTATTCCAGCCTGGGCAACAGAGCAAGACTCCATCTGGGGCGGGAGGTAGGGGGAAGAAAGGAGAGAAAAGCCCATCAGTTTAAAAGCTTACTATCTCAATTAACAAGTACAATGGAATGGATTGGTTTCCATAAAAGGGTACAGGGCAGTTGTGATGTTAATGGACTTGCACTGAGAATGTCCAGATCACTGTTCGTTGAACACCTTCTGTGTGAAAGGTACATATTTGACCTTATTTACTCCCCACATAATCCTCGTGACATCAATAAGTCTCCATGTTGCAGGTAAGAAAATTGAGGCCTAGAAAGGCTGAGTAACTTGTTTAAGTCTTACAATTGGTTAGTGCCAAGGTAGGAACTTGAACCATAGTTGTTGGCTCCATGCCAGCTCTTCTCTGACTGGTGAGCAAGCACAAAGTTTACTCCAGAAAGGATGGGTCCAGAAGATTAATTCTATAATTCCAGAGAATTACAAGATATAGGAATCATAGTCTCAAAAGTGAAGCTCTTGCTCAGGTCACATAGCCTCTATGGCTGAGCTGACAAGCGCCAGAGCCCACTGGGCGGGTGAAATCCGTTCTATTTTGTAATGTGATTTGGAGATGTCTATGAATAGAAACAAAGTACATTCTTCCTGTCACCAGGAAGCAGTCCCCATAATAAACAACATCAAATATGCTAGGATCTTAAAAGCCTTTAGCATTTCCAAGAAGTGATCAAATGTTATTTCAGATTTCTGGTAATACAAGCATTCTAGGAAAATGAAGCTTTGGGCTTTCGGTTAAATAAAGCATATTGAACATACGGGTTTATCTCCATTTCCCTCCAAATCCCCAGAATGATGATAAAGAAATAATGAATAAAATGAGTGTAAGTGCTAGAACTCCTATGTGTAGGAAAACATCTTGATGCAATTCAGGACCTTGAAATGTGAGGGCTTCTTAATTAGAGTAGAAGAAAATTTAATTGCATGGGTATATAAAGTAACAGAAATTTCAGAATTGCCCTCCGACTGCTCAAGATGGGAGAAGTTTGGGAGGTCCTGAGGAAGAGCCACTGAGATGGAGGAAATCTTGGAGAGAGGATTAGTGTGAGCAGTGTCCCAGGGAGAAGAACATCAGCCAGATGGTTCTTTGTGGTGGGGGTGATTGAGTGATATGATCTGGTTCTGTGTCCCCATCCAAATCTCATCTTGAATTGTAATCCCCATGTGTTGAGGGAGGGAACCTCGTGGGAGGTGATTAGGTCATGGGGGTGGTCCTGCCATGCTGTTTTTGTGATAATGAGTGAGTTCTTATGAGATCTGATTGCTTTATAAGGGACTTTCCCCCCTTTGCTCTGTATTTCTCCTTGGTGCCACCATGTGAAAAGGGATGTGTTTGCTTCCCCTTCCACCATAATTGTAAGTTTCCTGAGGATTCCCTAGCCCTGCAGAACTGTGAGTCAATTTAACCTCTTTCCTTTATAAACTACTCTACTTTGGGTATTTCTTCATAGCAGCATGAGAATGGACTTAACACAGTGAGGAAGGGGAAAATGTCAAACATTCTATTTTTGATTTTTTCTATTCCCTATTCTGCTGAAATCATCTTTCATTTCCCCCAGCTAACCACCTAATAGTTTGGGGTTGGTACTCTGGGAAACCAAAGGGGAGAGGCTATTCCACACTAAGAACAAAGCAGGGAAGAGAGAGGGCAAAAAGGCTGCGGGCAGGTAGGCTGATGGGGAGTCACGAGAACAGGCTCTTAGGATAAGAGGAAGCCAAAGGTAGGTAAACTTCCTCTCCCTGATTTCTTACCCGCCATGATTCCAGAATCTTTAGTAATGTAATAAAGACCTGTCAAACATCTGTTTGGGCTAATAATTCTCTGAGGAGTCTCAATTTTGAGCTGTTTCTTGTTTAGGGCCAAGTGGGGTGAACAGAGGAGGCAAGACAACAAACAGGGCTATCGCAGGAAGAATTTAGAGGGAGTGGTCGTTACCTCCCTCCTTTGCTACAGAAATTTGTGGCTGGAAAGATGGGGGATATTTAGGCTACAGATGAATATTCATCAATCAATCTTGTGAAACTGGCATTCTTATCTTCCCCATTTTACAGGTAAGAAAACTGAGGTTGGTGAGTTTCAGTATGTTGTCCAGAATATTGTAGCTGGGAAGTGACTGAATAAACTTGAACCCAACTATGTGCTTCTCAAGAGTTATGTACAATTTGTATTCTGATTATGTTACACAAAACATTTGCATCTGAGGGGGCCTTTCCACCATCATAAAATTGTGTATTTTTAGGGAAGCATTATTAATGGGTTCCCAAATCTTTCCTCTTTACTTTTGCTTCCTGTGACCTTTTCCTGCTTGGCAGATGGGGCAGAGGGTAAGGAGTTTCAAATTTAAGCATGGTCCTGTAAACATTTTCTGTCTTTAGTTTTTTCACATGGCTTGTGAGAGATTGGGGTGATCCAGTATAAGGAAAAAGCTGGGACAGACTCCTCTTTGTGTCTTAAATAATTGCTCTGTCTTGGGCTTCCAGAGCTTCTGAACAGATAGGTACAGACCCCTTGGTCAAAAAGGTCAAATAGTCTCGTGTGTCCTTCTCTCCCCATTTAGAGTGAGCCCCAGGAGGGAGAGTGAGGACCATGTGTAGCTCGTTTCTTAATCTACAGATTCAAACACACAGCTGTGTATGTTCTGTGTGAACAAAAAACACTTGTTGAAATTGAATTGAGTTGAACTCTGATTCCTTACACGTGAATCCATTTGCCATGTCCTCAGAGCCTACTGCAAAATGATTGGAAAATAATCCTCTAGACCATGAAGCTTTCATAATAATTCCACACAATTAAAAAAAACTCTAAAAACCTGCATGCAGGAACACCGTAACACACCCAATTCTCTGCACAAAATAAACATATCCCAGGGCCCTCTCTAGATCTCTGCTTTACTACTGCACTGTTTACTTTGTCTATAGTTGTGAGATCTTCTGAGTGGGCAAGGCGAGTTGAGTATTCCTGCATGGCGGACTGTTCTAGCTCAGGCTATCCAGATAGAGTATAATCGCTTAGTAACTGTGCTTTTGCCTTTTGCTACTCTACAAGATTATGCTAAGAAAGGTAGGTATAATTTTCTCCCCGGCTCCTCCAAAACAAGAGTAAATCCAGAGGCATACCGTGTAAGTGATTTCCTGACACAAGCACAGCTGGTTTTGGCTCCTCTTTGAGGCTTGGTTAGGATTTCACCTCCTAGCTTTACATTTGCTTGTTTGCTAGGCTTCTAGCTTGTGCAAAAGAATCACCAAGGAGCTTTCCTCCAAGAACCAGGAATTTCCATCTTTCTGCTAAAATATTAGAGCACACTATTCGAATGTGTTTTATTTTCAAGGGCGATGATTATTTATAGATGAGTTCATTCCCAAATAAACATGACTCGATTGCTATTTATCTAAATTCTCAGGTTAACTGGGATGAAATAAAGGACTAAGAGAATCTCATAAAAATTTAAAAAGAGTGTTTCATTTGTGTCCCTGGGATTTGGTTATATTGTCATCAAACTGAACTGTTTGTGGAAAACCTGTAAGGATAGGAAATGTCAGTCAAAACCGTCAATGTTGCAAACATATAATAATTTCCACAGGGGAAAAACTCAGGAGGAAAACTTAGAACAGGAGAGAAAAATTGCTCCTTGGGGCTTAACTAAAACTCTTCAGATACCAGACCGTTCCCTGTTCATGAACAGCATGAACGGTTGTTCTGATTAAATCAGTGATGAATTTTTAACTTCCACCCCAGTGAGGCTGGCTCTCTATCCACCATAACTAGTAGGAACTTCATGGGATCGATGTAATGCACACTGTCCACTTTATCCTCAGAAGGAAATTCTATTCTCTATCCCAAGAGAAGACATCAATCCAAGTATTTGTAATGGGGAAGGCCACACATTCACTCTGCCTCAGATCTGACATTAAACAAAAACAAGGAATATGCATGAATCTGTAGGAAAGAAGTTTAGATAAACATTAAGCCAGTGAGCTCCAGCTCAGCAGCCTCCGTAGAGCATCGCAGCAGTGCAGGGTGCGGTGCCTGGGCCGAGAACTGCAAGCAGGACGTGCGTGAGTCTTCTCCACAACGGCAGTCAGCGCTTGCGTATTATCTTCTGCTGTTTCTACCCAAGGATGAAGAGGCTCAAAACCAACAAAAACCATAGGATCTAATTACTTGTCAGGAGGAGCTTCCTAAATTGTCTCCCACTGCCAGCGCTCTGGGAGTCAGGCTGTGGGTCTCAGCCTGTTGTTCCTCTGCTTAAAATCTTTCCACGGTTCAAGAAACCATGAAGTCATGGTTTGGCCTTGGCAGGCCACTGCAGTTACCTCAGCTCAAAGTTAACCCTCTGACCACACCAAACTGCACAAGCTAGGCAGTCCATGCCCCTGGGGTTTTATGCATGCCATCCCCTAAGTCTTAAAAGCCTTCCCCAATCCTGCAATCTCCTATCCTTGTTCACAACGAATCAGCCTTCAAATCGTTGCCTCCTCTCACTCTGAAGGCCTGGTGAGCCCACGGAAAACAGCTCTGTGCCTGTGTTGCAGAAGGAGTTTCTCACTCCCATCTTATTCCTTTAGTTCAGGATCTTAGGCCCAACTGCTTCTAGACTCACTTAAAGAAGGTGGAGCTGACTCCTCAGATAACAACCCATGTGCATCTGATGAGACCTTCCTGCCGGGTCCCACCCTGAGTCAGGGTGGAGATGGGCTAACTGGGCAGTTGCCCTGTGTACCTGCAACCAGAATCACTGGAGTGTGACAAGTAACAAAAGGAAGGAAATACGCTTATTGCAGTTTGAGAAGGGAGTGGGATCTGTGCTAGGCTCTCACAGAAGACCAACAAAAATGATGGATTGGGTTACCTACAGAGTTTTGTTTAACTAAATAAGGTCTGCAAATTTGTGGCAGGGGCTGCATGTCTCCAGACCCTAGGAAGACAGGCTGATGGTATCAATTCTAGCCATTTTATCTGCCCTGACCTCACACTCAGTGTTCATTGAATGAATATTTAAAAAATATTCTTTTGGACCCCCAGGCAGGATGACCAAATAGGAACAACTCCATCTGTAGCTCCCAGCGAGATCAACACAGAAAGGGTGATTTCTGCATTTTCAACCGAGGTACCCAGTTAATGTCACTGGGACTGGTTAGACAGTGGGTGAGCAGAAGCAGGGTGTCATCTCACCCAGGAAGCACAAGGGGTCAGGGAACTCCCTCCTTTAGCCAAAAAAAGCCATGAAGGACTGTGCCATGAAGGATGGTGCTCTCTGGCCCAGATACTATGCTTTCCCCACAGTCTTCACAACCCACAGACTAGGAGATTCCCTCAGAGGTCTACACCACAAGGGCCCTGGGTTTTCAAGCACAAAGCTAAGCGGCTGTTTGGGCAGACACCGAGCTAGCTGCAGGAAGTTTTTATTGTATCTCAGTGGTGCCTGGAAAGTCTGAGAGACAGAACTGTCCACTTCCCCTGAAAAGGATGCTGAAGCCAGGTAGCACCATGGTCTTGCTCAGCGAATCCCAGCCCCATGGAGTCCACCAAGCTAAGATTCACTGGCTTGAAATTCTCGCTGCCAGCACAGCAGTCTGACGTTGACCTGGGATGCTTGAGCTTGGTGTGGGGAGGGGCATCCACCATTACTGAGGTTTGAGTAGGTGGTTTTCCCCTCACAGTGTAAACAAAGTCCCTGGGAAGTTCTAACTGGGCAGAACCCACTGCAGCTCAGCAAAGCCACTGTAGCCAGACTGCCTCTCTAGACTCCTCCTCTCTGGCAGGGCATCTCTGAAAGAAAGGCAGCAGCCCGAGTCGGGGCATATAAATAAAACTCCCATCTCACTGGGACAGAGCACCTGGAGGAAGGTGTGGCTGTGGGCGCAGCTTCAGCAGACTTAAACACTCCTGCCTGCCAGCTCTGAAGAGAGCAGCCAATGTCCCAGCACAGTGCTTGAGCTCTGCTCAGAGACAGGCTGCCTCTTCAAGTGGGTCCCTGACCCCCATGCTTCCTGACTGGGGACACCTACCAGCAGGGGTCGACAGACACCTCATACAGGAGAGCCCTGGCTGGCATCTGGCGGGTAGCCCTCTGGGATAAAGCTTCCAGAGGATGGAGCAGGCAGCAATCTTTGCTCTTCTGCAGCCTCCGCTGGCAATACTCAGGCAAACAGGGTCTGGAGCGGACCCCCAGCAAACTTCAGCAGACCTGTAGAAGAGGGGGCCTGACTGCTAGAAGGAAAATTAATAAACAGAAAGCAGTAGCATCAACATTAACAAAAAGGACCTCCATAGCAAAAAACCAATCCAAAGGTCACCAAGAGCAAAGACCAAAAGTAGATAAATCCACAAAGATGAGGAAAAACCAGTGCAAAGAGGCTGAAAATTTCAAAAACCAGAATGCCTCTTCTCCTCCAGAGGATCACACAACTCCTCACCAGCTAGGGAACAAAACTGGATGGAGAATGATTTTGATGAATTGACAGAAGTAGGCTTCAGAAGGTGGGTAAAAGCAAACTCCTCCAAGCTAAAGAAGCATGTTGTGACCCAATGCAAGGAAGCTAAGAACCTTGATAAAAGGTTAGCAGAATTGCCAACTAGAATAACCAGTTTAGAGAAGAACATAAATGACCTAATGGAGCTGAAAAACAAAGCAAGAGAACTTTATGAAGCATTCACCAATATCAATAGCCAAACTGATCAGGCAGAAGAAAGGATATGAGAGATGGAAGGTCAACTTAATGAAATAAAGTGTGAAGATAAAATTAGAGAAAAAAAATGAAATGGAACAAACAAAGCCTCCAAGAAATATGGGATTATGTGAAAAGACCAAACCTACATTTTAGTGGTGCACCTGAAAGTGACGGGGAGAATGGAACCAAGTTGGAAAACATACTTCAGGATATTATCCAGGAGAACTTCCCCAACCTAGCAAGAATATTACAAAGATATTCCTCAAGAAGAGCAACCCTAAGAAACATAATCGTCAGATTCACCAAGGTTGAAATGAAGGAAAAAAATGTTAAGAGCACCCAGAGAGAAAGGTCAGGTTACCCACAAAGGGAAGCCCATCAGACTAACAGCAGATCTCTCTGCAGAAAACCTACAAGCCAGAAGACAGAGGGGCCAATATTCAATATTCTTAAAGAAAATAATTTTCAACCCAGAATTTTATATCCAGTTGAACTAAGCTTCATAAGTGAAGGAGAAATAAAATCCTTTACAAACAAGCAAATGCTGAGGGATTTTTGTCACCACCAGGCCTGCCTTACCAGAGCTCCTGAAGGAAGCACTAAATATGGAAAGGAAAAACCAGTACCAGCCACTGCAAAAACAAACCAAAATATAAAGAACATAAACACTATGAAAAAACTGCATCAACTAATGGACAAAATAACCAGTGAACATGGTAATGACAGGATCAATTCACACCTAACAATATTAACTTTAAATGTAAATGGGCTAAATGTCCCAATTAAAAGGCACAGACTGACAAATTAGATAAAGAGACAAGACCCATCAGTGTGCTGTATTTAATAGACCCATCTCGTGTGAAGACATATGTAGACTCAAAATAAAGGGATGAAGGAAGATTTCCACACCTAGTTAATTTTTAAATTTTTAGTAGAGATGGGATTCAGCATGTTGGCCAGGCTGGTCTTGAACTCCTGACCTCAGGTGATCTGCCCACCTCAGCCTCCCAAAGTGCTAGGATTACAGGTGTGAGCCACCATGCCTGGCCCTCTTTGAGGATTCTTTTAGACTAGTGTGGTGTTGGTTCTGAGTGTTCTTACACATTTAGAAAGTAAACATGAAGGTTTACAGTGTAGGCCAGGCACAGTGGCTCAAATATGCAATTTCAGCTCTTTGGGAGGCCTAGGTGTTACTGGAAAGGGATCCCAGTCCAGACCCCAAGAGAGGGTTCTTGGACCTCACACAAGAAAGAATTTGGGGCAAGTCCATAGAGAAGGTGCAAGCAAGTTTATTAAGAAAGTAAAGGAATAAAAGAATGGCTACACCAAAGGCAGAACAGCAGCAAGGGCTGCTTGACTGAGTGCACTTCTAGTTGTTTCTGGAATATATGCTAAACAAGGGATGGACTATTCATAAGTTTTTGGGAAAAGGGACTGGGATTTCCCAGAACTGAGGGTTCCTCCCCTTTTTAGACTTTATAGGGTAACTTCCAGGCACAGCCATGGCATTTGTAAACTGTCATGGCATTGGCTAATGCATTATAATTCGAGCATAATGAGCAGTGAGGATGATCAGTGGTCACTTTCATCCTCATCCCGGTTTTGGTAGGTTTTCTTCACTGCATCCTGTTTTATTAGCAGGGTCTTTGTGACCTGTATTTTGTGCTGACCTCATATCTCAGGCCATGACTAAGAATGCCTAACCTCCTGGGAATGGAGCCTTATTTTACCCAGTCTCTATTCAAGATGGAGTTGCTCTGGTTCAAACGCCTCTGACGTAGGTGGGAGAATTGCTTGAAGCTAGGAGCTGGAGACCAGCCTGGGTAACATTGAGATTCTATCTCTACACAAATAAATAAAATAAAATAAACATTACAATGTTAATAAGACTAAATTCCGTAACTTTATGTTAACAATGGAGGCTTGGTTATATACATTTTTTTTCTCTGAACTGTCCACAAACACTGCTTAAATAATAGCAAAAGTTTTTAAATGGTATTAACCAGTAAGAACAAAGTGGACTGCAAGGGGAATACTCTTGGAAAAGAGAGTTCACTGAATTTTTGAAAGAGAACAAAGACAATTGCAAGTGAAATACTCTTTGAAAAGAGAGTTCACCAAATTTTTGGAAATGAGAATTTAGATAGACAAGAGGGAACAGATTAGCATCACAAAGGATGGTCCGATGTAGTGCCTGTTGGGTAGTTATTGACAAAACATGTGCCAGACCTGGATAGAAAATGAACATTTGAAGATACTTGCAATTCCAAAATCCACAATTCTAAAAAATTCTTTAAAAAAAGGCTGGAACAGAGACAAATTCTTTTTTGGAAAGCTCATTTAGCTGCATAAAGTGGTCTGACCTCACTCATTTGGAGAGCAGCTGACTTGAACTAACACGAGGCTATTTATAACCTTTAATTTTTCCACTGAATGTGCACATTTATATGCCTCACTGCAGAATAATAGTATGTTTTAGAAAAATTTATTTATTAAAACATTAACAAACATGGTGATATATCTATTGGGAAGACAGAAGAGAGGTTGTAGGGGATGAGACTGAAGAATGTAAGAGCTAAATCCTCAACTACCTCAAAAGGAAGCTAAGGCATAATGCTCTAAAACTGTATGTCACCGGGTGCGGTGGCTCACGCCTGTAATCCCAGCACTTTGGAAGGCCGAGGCGGGTGGATCACGAGGTCAAGAGATCGAGATCATCCTGGTCAACATGGTGAAACCCCGTCTCTACTAAAGATACAAAAAATTAGCTGGGCATGGTGGCGCGTGCCTGTAATCCCAGCTACTCAGGAGGCTGAGGCAGGAGAATTGCCTGAACCCAGGAGGCGGAGGTTGCGGTGAGCCGAGATCGCGCCATTGCACTCCAGCCTGGGTAAGAAGAGCGAAACTCCGTCTCGGGAAAAAAAAAAAAAAACAAAAAACAAACTATCAATGAGACTTTACATTGTTTTCACACTGAGTCTGAAAAAGGCACTGCATATTTGACACTTCTAGCACATCTCAATTTGGACTAGCCACAATTCAAGTGCCAATCACTACACGTGGCTAGTGGCTACTACGCATTGGATTGTGCGTCTATGGAACACTGCTACTCATAGTGTGGTCCCTGGACCAGCAATATTGACACCACTTATTAGAAATGAAGACTCTCAGGTCCTACTCCAAACCTAATTCATCACATTCTGTACTTTGATAGGAGCCCCAAGTGACTGACATAGAAAGGTTGAGAAGTGTTGCCCCATGCATTTAGGTAGAGAGACCTAGGATAACATAGTGTTTTTGGCAGGGTGCAGTGGCTCACGCCTATAATCCCAGCACTTTGGGAGGCCGAGGCAGGTGGATCACGAGGTCAAGAGATCGAGACCATCCTGGTCAACATGGTGAAACCCCATCTCTACTAAAAATACAAAAATCAGCTGGGCATGGTGGCGCACGCCTGTAGTCCCAGCTACTCAGGAGGCTGAGGCAGGAGAACTGCTTGAACCCAGGAGGTGGAGGTTAGGGTGAGCTGAGATCACACCATTGCACTCCAGCTTGGGTAACAAGAGGGAAACTCCATCTCAAAATAAATAAATAAATAAAAAACTGTATGTCAAGAAATGTCAGTGTAAATATGTGATTCAGAAATATAACAAATAACTAACTAGAATATAACCACAAAAAAGACTAGGTGTCCAGAAAACTTCCTCGGTTAACTTCTATGAAACAGTCAAGGCACATACGATCCTAAGGTATGTGACCTATTTGAGATCATATAAAGAGAAGGGCTGCTTCTCAACTCATTTAAAGGCGATAGCTTAACTTTAATACCAAAATAAAAGAGGACAGCATGAGAAAGGAAAATCTCAGGCCAGTTATCCGTTATGAACATAGATTTATATTACCAGCAAACTAAATCCACAAATGCATGAAAAGAATACTACATAATAATTAGGGCTAAACCAGCAGAATAACGTCGATTTAGTGCAAGAATTCAGGTAACATGTGTCTGACCACACTAACTGGTTGAGGAAGAATAATCACGTGATTGTTTCAGTTAATACAGAAGCATCTGATAAAATTCAGCATTAATTTGTGATTAAAAAATTAGCAAACCTGGATGATAAAGCACTTCCTTAATCTGATAAGGAGAGTCTACAAATAACCCAAAGCAATTAGCAATAGTGAAAGGTTAAAAGCTTCTCCTCTGAAGTCCAGAACAAGGTAAAGATGCTCACCATCACCATAGCCCCTCAATTTTGTTCTGGAGGTCTTAGCCAGGTATGAAAATAAAGACATAAAGTTGACATTATTGCAGATAATTTACACAAACAAGTCTGAAGAAACTACAGATACATTCGAATAAGCAAATTTTATAATTTGCTGGATACAGTATATATATAAGTATATACGTTTTTACTTCAAATGGATTTATAAACTTGAACAAACTTATTTTGTAGAACTTGACAGACTGACTTTAAAATTTATCTAAAATTGCAAAGGGCTAAGTATAGCCAAGATAGTCTTGAAGAAGAATGAGGTACAGGACTCGCCTTGCCAGATATCAAGATTGATATAAAGCTTTGGCAGTCAAGACAGGGTGGTATGGAAACAAGGACAGAACAATAGTGATACGGTTTGTCTGTGTCCTCACCCAAATCTCATCTTGAATTGTAGCTCCTGTAATTCCCACGTGTTGTGGGAGGAACCCAGTGGGAGATAATTGAGTCACAGGGGTGGTTTCCTCCATACTGTTGTGAATACATCTCACGAGTTCTGATGGTTTCATAAAGGGAAACCCCTTTTGCTTGACTCTCATTCTCTCTTGTCTGCCACTATGTGAGATGTGCCTTTCGCCTTCCCCCATGATAGTGAGGCTTCCCCAGCCACATGGCGCTGAGTCCATTAAACCGCTTTTTTTTAAAAAAATAAATTACCCAGTCTTGGGTATGTCTTTATCAGCAGTATGAAAACTGACTAATGCAGATACCTAATGGAACGGACTAGAATGTCTAGACACAGATTCTTTCTTATATTAACATTTTACTTATGAGAAAACAGACACTGAAAATGACTACAAGAAGAATTTTCAAAAGATAGCATTTGGTTCTATATATAATATACAGCTATTCATCTAAGAAAATAAAAAGAGACTGGGTACGGTGGCTCATGCCTGTAATCCCAGCACTTTGGGAGGCCTAAGTGGGTGGCTCATTAGAGGTCAGGAGTTTGAGACCAGCCTGATGAAACCCTTTTGCTACTAAAAAAAAAAAAAAATTACAAAAATTAGCCTCCTGTGGGGCCAAGCTCCTATAATTCGAGCTACTCGGGAGGCTGAGGCAGGAGAACCACTTGAACCCTAGAGGGGGAATTTACAGTGAGCTGAGATCATGCCACTGCACTCCAGCATAGACTCTGTCACACAAAAAAAGGAAAGAAATCTGACATCTTTTGACAGTACACACAAAAATCAATTCCAGATAGGTTAATGCAAAAATTATGAATATTTTAGAATAATGAGACTATTTTGATGACCCTGCAAAGGAAAATATTAAAAATACGAGATACAAAAATGTTAACTATGTAATGATTAATAAATTTGACCACATTAAAGAGCCTCTGTTCATCAATCACTGCAAAGAGACTGAATGTTTGAGACACAAAGCAAGAGATCTCTATAACTAAGAAAGGGCTGAAGTCAAAGATGTAGAAAGAACCTCTTTTGTTTTTGAGATGGAGACTTGCTCTGTCACCGGCTGGAGTGCAGTGGTGCAATCTCGGCTCACTGCAACCTCTGCCTCCTGGGTTCAAGCGATTCTTCTGCCTCAGCCTCCCGAGTAGCTGGGACCACAGGCGCATGCCACCACACCAGGCTAATTTTTTTTTAATTTTTTAAATTTTTATTGCATTATAAGTTTTGGGGTACACGTGCAGAACGTGCAAGATAGTTGCATAGGTACACACATGGCAGTGTGTTTTGCTGCCTTCCTCCCCTTCACCCACACTTGGCATTTATCCCCAGGCTATCCCTCCCCAGCCCCCCTGCTGTCCCTCCCCCATTCCCCCCAATAGACCCCAGTGTGTAGTAGACCCCCTCCCTGTGTCCATGTCTTCTCATTTTTCTCACCCGCCTATGAGTGAGAATATGCGGTATTTCTTTTTCTGTTCTTGTGTCAGTTTGACTGGGTTTCACTGTGTTGGCCAGGTTGGTCTTGATCTCTTGACCTCATGATTCGCCCGCCTCAGCCTCCCAAAGCACTGGGATTACAGGTGTGAGCCACCATGCCTGGCCTAAAGAATTTTCACAAATCAGAAAGCCTAACTGAAAACTGGGCAAAAATCTCAGATAGACACTTCACAAGAGAGTTTTTCTGTTTATCAGAAAAATGAATTAAACTATAAATGGAACTATAATTACATCCAGTTAAATATATAGATATATATCACACAGTCAGCAGATTGGTGCAGGTTGAAAAGTCCAAAAGACTTCGAGTGTTAGAGTCAGTGGGCAACCTGACAAACTCTCACTTATTGCTAAAAGGGCATGAATTTTGTACCACCACTTTGGAAAACAGTTTGGCATTATCTAGTACATTTGAAGAGATGCAAGCTCTATGACTCAGCGTTGTCACTTCTTAGTACATATCCTAGAAAAAATTACGTGCACGTGTACCAACAGATAAGTATAAGAATGCTTGTGATAGTATTGCTCTTAATATCCTCAGTGGAAATGACCTGAATGTTAATCCACAGTAGACCTGATAGTAAACTAATTGTGGCTTGATGTGTCTTGGTTGAGTCTCACCAGCATAATAAATAAGGAAAGGAATAAGAGATGAAAGATACATATAGCATGGCTGTATTAGTATATATTATATTTTAAGGAATGCAAAATTGCCTGGTATCCCGAAGACTGAAATCAAGACTCTCTTCCTTCCTCTCCAATTTCTTTACACTTGCATTTCCCCAGATACTGCATCTTACTCTATGAACTGACATTTGACCTGCAGAAATATTATGCCCCAGAGTTAGTTGTGATATTTTCTTATATTTAGTAGCTAAAACCCAGTTATTACAAAGTCTCTCAAAAAAAAGGGAATTTCAGACATTTTCCTTTTTGTTGCTTTGTTTAGCAAAATTTATACATCTTTACTGATGGCACTGCTTAATCTTTCTCACTTTGCCTATTAAAAACCTCTTCATTGCCCCTCTCTTCCAGCACAAGGCTGAATTGCCTAGTGATATAGCTTCTGCTTCCGCTTGAGTCAATATGGAATGTTATTTCTTTCTATCTACTCAGTGATAAAACCCACGGTTTTTTTGGTGAGCCAATTCACACTCAGGGTCTCTAGACCACCCAGCACTATACATCCTAAAAGGTACCCTGCATGGCCCCTTTGTGGCCAGCCTCCCTCCCACAGAACGTCAACGTAAATATTTCTATCAAGGCAACAAAATATTAAGTCAACAACTCATTACAGACCGTAGCAATAAATATTGAAGTTCAGATTTCTTACATGACTCCTTTGTTAAAAATAACATCTGCAAGAACCATTTTATGAAGCAGGGTACTCTCACATTTCAGCAGCTTCTGGATAAAATGAACATTTTCTTTTACTGAGATTTATTTCACCATTTGTTAGAAAAGCCTGTGAATATCAAGGCCAAATGCTAGATTTCCATTAATTTGCACCAAAAAGAAGGAAAAAACCCCACATCTTAGAAGCTCAAAATGTACAGTACGGAAAGGAAAAAGATTGATTAAGATTATAAAAAAATTGAATACAAGCTATGAAATGTTTTTCATCTCTAATATCAGATGACAACCCTAGGCTAGATCCTACTTTATTATTTCTGGTTATTCTGTTAAGTGTCCCAAGCATATTTTTATGTTTTTCGACAGAACTGGCAACTGCTAATATTTGCTGATTTGGTTCAGTTACTTTCTGAACCAAACTTGAACAGTGCTAGGGAGAAAAATGGTTTTAGAATGAGCCAGACCTGAGTGTAAATTTTGACTTGGTTGCTGAACAAGTTATATAACTTCCTCTACGAAATTGCAATAATGATACGTGGTTCATGCTTTGGGGTTTGTGAGAAAATGAGTAACGCTTTCATGGGCAAGAGGTCTCACTTTACAGTTGACAAAATGTACACACATCCACACACACACACACACACACACACACACACACAGACACACAGAGTCTGGTACAGTGTAAGTCAATTTGCCATGCCAAGGAGCAGTTTGAAAGCGGCAGCACTACCCAGGCCCAAGCAAAGTGTCCACAGTCTGCTGCCTTCTGTTGACCAGGCCTAACTCCAGGCCTAAGCAGAGGCCACGCACATACTCACATTTGGCCTGCAGATTCATTTTGTTTAACCCGCATAGCACTATTTTTAAAAGTAAATGCATGCCAGTCTGTAAAAATGGGATGACTTCACATAAATGACAGAATTTTCTACTTCTCTTGAAAAATTGGAAGAAAGTGGTAGCGTGGGTCCACATGCTGCTGGAGGAAGATCGCTAGGGCTGGAGTGGCAGCCTCTTTTCATGGCACATGCCCAGTTCATCACGGGCGCCCCCTTCCTGCTCCTCTCATACGCTTTATCTGGCAGACATTTGACTTGCTACTGTGAGTCTGGCAAAGGGATGGGCTACACAGTCTCCAGGTAAGCTGTCATTCAAAAATAGTTACTCTCACACCCAGACCTGAGAAGTCTGAGCAGCCTATGTTGTGTGCTCTGGGAAGCAGGGAGGGTAGCTGTTCTGTGGGCCAGTCAAGGTTAGTTCTTTGCCAGCCAGGCTAGAGTGGTGATGACATTTGGAGCAACAGGTGGCCACAGGCAAGAAGGAAAAGCCTCACTGGCCCAGTCCTGGGAGGTCATTTGTTCTTCCAAGAACAAATTAGAGAGGAAGAAACGCTGACTGTGCGTGGGCCAAGGCCGTATGCACAGGCAGCTTTTCTTCATCTCTGATTTGTAAAATGCTGTTGAATGTCTGTTCTTCTCTCAACATCCTGAACCTAGGCCCTTTTCCAGTTATTTTTTTTCTTCTTCACTTCTGATGTGGCTGCCCTCTTCACAATCAAGGCTATAGTGGCCAAACTTGGTTTGAAGGGAGCATGGTCAGTGAGCAAAGAGCCCCTGGCTACTGCAAGATTAAAATGGAAATTCACAGCTTCCACACAGTCAGCTCTGAGCAGAAAGAGAGGAAGTTTCTCCTTCCACAGAGCAAAGGAGCCAGTGGATCCGTAAATAGGTGGGAAACTGGGCAAACTTTTCACCATAGGAACTCCACGAGTGGGGAAGGAACACCAATATTAGATATTAGACATTCACAAAATTAACTAAGATCCCAAGCATAAAGAGTTATTTAATAGTCTCTAATGGTCTGAAAGACAGAAAAGATATCAAGCTAACTTTTGATTGACAAATTGTTCCATCTTTTTCCTAATGCCACAATTGGTAAATTTGGGAAGTCGTAAAAAGATATGAGGTGATTAATCGTCCCAGGTTGAGGCCTGGCCCTTTTTAGGTCCCTTCCTTTTCTCATTGCCCCATTTTCTATACTGCCCAATTATCTCTGACTTTATATCCCTGAAATGGAAACAAGTTCTGAAGTATTCTCTGTATAGTAACATATGCCCTCCCTGATTGTCCTCCCAGGGGGATTTCGGTTTCCTGCAACATTAGGCGGTGGCCTCTTTGTGGTGAAGGGTAGTTTCCGCCAAATCTTGTCTGAGGTATATGTTTTAATCAAGAAATGACATGTAGCACTTTCCAGTTACAGTAATGAAAATTCCCAGAAACAATTATGCTTGGAAGGAAATTTGTGCAACCTTCAGTTGTGTCTGCAATGCCTAGAAGTATGGACCCGTCCATGATCAAAAGTAGAGTGTTCACTAACTCTGAGATGACAAGACCACGCTCAGCCTAGAGCTGCACTGTCCAACACAGTGACCGTGAGCCATATGTGGCTACTGAGCACTCAAAATGTGCCTAGTCCAAATTGAAAAGTGCTGTTAGTGCAAAACATACACTGGATTTCAAAGAATTCGCATGAAAAAACTTGTAAAATATATAAGAAGTTTAAAATATTGGTTGCACGTCAAGATTATATCTTTTGGCTATATTATATAAAATCTATTAGTAACATTAATTTTCACCATTTTTAAAGTTAAAAAATGTGGCTACTAGAAAGTTTAAAAATGCACACATGGCTTACATTGCATTTCTCTTGGGCGTCACTACTCTAGAAAGATAGAAGAAAACACCACTCTTCTCATTGCATCGTCTTTCAGTCCCCGTGAAGTCTACCCAGGACAGATACTCAGGATCCATCATGCTCCCATCTCCTCACCTCTGAGACGTCGGTCACTGCCTGCAGAAGTCTGAGCTGCAGACCCTGACTTAATGACAGATGAATGAATGCACTCTCACACCACTACAGTGATACAAGTGGGCTAGGGATGGCCGTTGGCTGCTTTCAGTGGGTGAAATGCAACCAATCAGCCAGACCTTCTGTCTAATCGACCAGACCCTCTGTCCATCCACACTTCTGTTTATAACAGAGGTGTTAAGTCAATACACTTTTGGATAATTAACATGGTTAAAAGTGGGTTTACGAATGATAAAGCTTTAGGTTTAGGGCCCAGAGTAAACACTATTAACGGGTAATTCTCCTTTGATCTCCCACTGAGAGGCACAAAGTTTACATGAGAAACAGTTAGAGTAGAGACCAAGGGATGTGGGGTAAATAGACTTAGCTGGGAAAAGCCTCTTCCCTATCTTCCTAACTGAACGGACCAGCCGGCCACCTTCGGCCTGCCCAATGAAACATTTCAGCCTTCCAAAAAGTTTGAGACTATAATCGATAACTTTCGAGAATATAATGTATAACTTTCCCTGAATGTTTTCTGTAATATTTTGCCAGCCCCCCCAAGTGAGTATCAACACGCCTCCATGCCAATTCCCCTGGGGCTCCTCTAAGCTCAACGCTCCACCACTCTCCATTTGTTTGTCATTATGGGTGATGCTCTTTAAGACGCTACAGACCAAACGGATCATGGTTTTTTACTCTTTCTTGGAAGGGCATTGAGAGATGTATAGTGTCCCTTGTAGCAGACTTGCTTTATATCTTTCAAAGTCTTCAGGTAGGTATATATACAATACAAACTGTCCTCCTACTAATTTTGATGACCTTCCATGGCCAAGTTTTGAAGAGCTCTGATGCTAATATGATCTCAGACTCCCGACTTGAGTGATATCACCAAATATCCCGTCCTACCATGCATGCAAAATAACTCTCCATAAAACCCACTGAATATGTTTCAGTGTATTCCATGTATTTTCTTACTGCATCCTCATAGAATACATTGAATAAAGTAGATCTATTATAAAGTTCATTTTATAGCTGTAGCTCCCAAAATGTAAAGTGTTTTGCACAAAGACTCAGCAAGGGTTAATGACAGAATTAGGTCATAAGCCCTAAATCTCTTCCAGTTCTGGTTTTCTAAAGTAAGTGTAGAAATCAACAGAAAATGTGCTCACAGCCTCACACAACAGCTCTAACCAATTTCTCTTCCAATCCAGTTTTCACAGTGTTGCCAGAGTTATCCTTTGAAAATACAGACTTCATTATATTTATTCACTACAAACAAACAAGCAAAGACAAGCGAATCTTCACCGGCCCTTGGTCTGCATAAGTGGAGGTTGATATGCCATCCCAGCCTCATTTCTTTCCTCTCCACCTGCACTCTCTCTTTTCCCTCTTCCCCACTGCACCCAGCACCTGCTCAGATGCCACAACTCAGCACTTCTTGGGTCTTGTTTTCTCAGATCCTCTCTTCTGGCTGTTTCCATCACCTCTAAATCACACAGCCCTTATCTCCTAGCAAAGCCTTTGGGCTCAGAGCAAATGCACTCTATTGAAAGCTTTCTCCAGCCTTCCTCGGAAGAACTAATATCTTCCTTCTCTGTGTTTCCATAATCCTTTGTACAGACTGTCCACTATACAATGTACCATTGTTACTATTATCATGTTAGAGTCAACTCTTGTGCCTGTCTCCTGTTTCAGACTGTGAACTTCCTAAGGAAGGAGACTATCCATCTTTGTATCTCTATGTGTAGTTGATGCTCAGTGGATAGTCTCATCCATTCTCATCTATATGTTGGTGTTTCTCATCTATTCTCATCTGTAGAGGCTTCCCAGGTCTATCTGCTGAACCCAGCTTTCTCCCCCAGTTCCAGACCCAATTCTCTGAAAAACATCTCTCATTTGATGTCCCACAGGGAGTTAAAGCTCACTGTGACTTAACTTGAACTCACTTCCTCCCTTACCCAAATTGCTTCTTCCAGAGTCCCTGTCTCTGTGTTTGACATCCTCATCTATCCAGTTGCTCAATCCAGGCAGTGGGAGTTATCCTTGACTCTATCCCCTCCTTTGCCAATATTCCTCTCCCTCATCCAAACAATCTGATGTATTATTTCTGCTTCTTGAAGATCAATTAAATCTGTGTCCTTTATCCCTGCTGCTGTTATCTCAGGACAGCATCATCTTTTACCAAGATTACAGTGATTACATCCTTTAGAGTCTCCCTGTCTTCAGACTTCTCTCCCACACCTCGAAAAGTATCTGGCATGTTGCAAGCACTCAATAAGTGTATATTGAATGAATCAATCAATGACTGTACATAGATGGGTTCACATCTGGCTCAGCCATGCCAAAAGGAAACTCATCTATTTGAAAACGTCCACCCCCTTCCTGATGGAAGGACCTAGGAAATGAATTTAGAGCTATTTATTTTTGAATTGAAGACTAGAATACTTTTCTTAACATATGTAGCACCCAGAAGCTTTCGACACATTTGTGTATCAGTCATGTCAGTTAAATCTCACATTCCCCTATGAAATAAATGACCTCGAGAACTCCCTTTTGGTAGTAGAGTCTCTTTTTTGCAGACGTACAGAGTCTAAGTCATTTTCCCAGAGTTACCAAGGTGGTAAGGAGAAGAGACAGGGCTCAGGTCAAAGCATGCAGTCTCCAAAGGCTAGAGAAGTTTGGCTAAATTTGGCCCCATACTCAGTGGAACAAGCTGGGTTCTCTTGCTCAGTAGAAAGCTTGCTCCTTGGAGAGTAGCTTTGGCAAGGGTATGGTGTAGGCCAGTGGAACTGAATAAAAACTTCTGAGCCTCTAGTGACTAGAGGCCTGACACCCCATGATCATAGCCTGGGGAGCCTGGTGGAGGGGCAAGCGAAGGCAGGCCTGGAACTCAGGGACTTGAGAGTTTCCCTTGCATCACTGTCATCAGTAATAACTACTGATGTCTCTTCCAGATTACTGCCAGGGATGTTAGGCATAATTTACTCTCTCTCTCTCTCTCTCTCTCTCTCTCTCTCTCTCTCTCTCTCGTTCTCTCTTGATCTCTGTCCTTAGTTTGCTTTCTGGGAACCAAAACTGCTAGAAATGCAAAAATGCAGTTGATGAAATCTGTTTGGTAAGGGTAGAAAACCCAGAATTGTGAGTAATCACAGGAAGCGAGAAGAATTGCTGCCGTCAGCTTTGATGCCAGGAAATAGGCTGTGGATGGGCACAGATAGTGGAAGAAAAGAATGGGAGCCCATCCCAAATAACACTGCAGGTGGCCTGGGCTCTGGAGGGGGCCCACATCTTCCCTGGGCACCACGTGTTGCACTGCTGATGGGGACTAGGAAGATTTCACTTACATGGCTCTCAGCGGGTGCACACTGAGTCCCACCATGTGTGAGGCCCTGTGCCAGACACTGGGCATGAAGCTGATGCAGCATAGCCCCTGCCTCCTAGCAGCATAGTGTAGCCAAGCATATAAGATGTGGACATAAATAGCATACTGCAAAATACAAAGTCACACATTTCACAAAAGAGATTTTGACAAGGTCCTGGGGCATCTAAAGCAGAGGGAACCAGAGTCTTCTTCATGAGGGAAGAGGGATGTTGTGACCTGTTAGGTCAGGTATTTAAGTTAGTTTTAGTGCAGTCAGGTGTGGCATAGTAGAAACATTCAAACTGGAATGGTAAAACAATTATGTTTATTACTCACAGACCCTGAGAGATGAAGACAGTACACCCTGCAGGCCAACAGGAAGGGGAAGGGGACATCCAGGACACATGAGCTGAACCAGCAGGTGGGAAACAAAGGAGAGGGAGGGACCCATGGGCTGAAGCCTTGACTGGGATTCTGGGCATTGCCTTATAGGGGTTTCCAATAGGAGGGTTGGATTGGTTAATTTTAAGAGAGTATGAGGCTAAGTGTGGGAACTTAGGGTTACATTATCAAGTTCACTAGGCTTGAGGCAGAAGAAAGGTGGTTAAGTGCTTCAGGGTACAGAGCCTTATCTGTCTAAAACATGGAGATGGGAACCGGGTGAAGACTGTCTTGAAATATGTAGGTCAAGTATGACAAGCCAGGAACAGGACAACAAGAAAGACGTTGCAGCAGCATTAATATGAGTTATGACAAGGCATGTAACTGAGCTTAGGCTTATATGTAGATTTGGATAAACAGAGAGTAGGAACATTCCAGAAGGAAAGAATTGCATATATAAAATCAAGAGCTAGGATTCATGGCAAAGAGTCTGTTGCTAAAGGTTCTTCAAAACTCAGGAGTGGGGACCCCAGCAGCTCCAGGTTATCTGACCTTCTCTATTGCCTCTATGGAGTTTGACCCCTGCTCCTATGGCTGGTGGCTAACGGTTTTTATTTCTGCTTGATTCTGGAGCCTATGGCTACTTGGTTCTTAGCTTGTTAGTTTCTCCAGAAATAGTCCTGTCAGAGTTGATTTCCAGGGCATTGAGTTCTTCTCCCTGGTGGAAATCCTCTGCAGACTTTCTTAGTACACTCTGTCTGTATCTTTTGATTTCTTTGTCATTTTTGTACATACTAGCTCCCCACATGCTTTCCCTCCAAATAGCCAGTGACTGTACCTTTGCCAATGACTGCCCCAAGGCTGAAGATATATGCCTGTGCCCATGAAGACTAAGGTATGCCTAGGAATTTATGTCCTTCCCAGGTTCAGCCCTTGGCTGGTGGCAGATGGATGTGCAGTACAAGTATTCTACTTTTCTTGTCCCCGACACGTGCCTAACCTGCCTCCGGAGACCCTCTGAGGTCAAGCCAAAGTTTCCTCTGGGGACTGTGCTGGGCATCACACATTGCTTGACCTTTTTCCTTTCCTGATCCCACTTCCCCTTCACTTCTCCAGGTTTTCCCTAATAAATTACTTTCTCTCAAACTTTCATCTCCAGGTCTGCTTCTGTGGAATCCAACTAAGACATAAGCCAAGTGTGGTAGGCAACATAATGGCTCCTTCAAAGTGTCCACATCCTCACCCCTAGAGCTTATGAATATAGCAAAGGGGGCTTTGCAGGTGTAATTAAGGTTGTAGATCATAAGACAGAGAGATCATCCTGGGTGATACGGGTGGGCCTAATCTAATCATGTGAACTCTTAAAAGCAGATAACTCTTGGCAGAAAGCAGGGAGATGCAGCAGAAGAAGCAGTCAGAGAGACTGTAAGCATAAGAAGGATTCGATACACCTTTGTTGCTTCTGAGATGTAGGGGCCAAGTGTGAGGACCTGAGAGTGGCCTCTAGGAGCTGACATCTAGCAAGGAAAGCAGAGGCTTCAGTCCTACAGCTGCAAGGAACTGAATTTAGCCAACAATCTGAATGAGTTAGAAACAGATTTTGTCCAGAGCCTCCCACAGGCTGACACCTTAATTTCCACCTGTGAAACCCAGAGCAACGAGACCAGCCGAGTCCACTCTTACTTTTTTGTTTGTTTTGTTTTGTTTATTGAGACAGGGTTTCACTCTGTCACTCATGCTGGAGTGCAGTGGTGCAATCATGGCTCACTGCAGCCTCTACGTTCTGGGCTCAAGCAATCCTCCCACCTCAGCCTCCCGAGTAGCTGGGAGTACAGGCACATGCCATCATGCCCGACTAATTTTTACATTTTTGTAGTGATGGGGTTTCCCTTTGTTGGCCAGGCTGGTCTCGAACTCCCGGGCTCAAGCAATCTGCCTCGGTCTCCCAAAGTGCTGGGATTACAGGCATGAGCCACTATGCCCAGCCACAGCTCTTATTTTTAACTTACAGAACTGTGAGATAATAATTTTTTTAAGCTGCTAAATTTGTAGTAATTTGTTACAGCAGCAATAGAAACAAATATACCCAAGTTTCACATAAATAATGTGCATACTCACTGTCTATCCTGGTGGCAACTTGTGCTAGGAATATCATGAGTTTTGTCCATGTAACCACCCATACTTCAGATCTACACTGATGTAAAGAGTTATGAAGTCTGTTGAGCTCTTTCTGAGGGTTTCCATTTCTTCTGTCCTCTCCCTTACGTCAGTTTCTTTGCACTAGGGGTAGGGGTCTCAGTTTGTTTTATTTTCCTCCTACCTGTAATTTTATCAGTGAAGAAATATGGAGGACTGTGCAGAACGGACTTCTGCCAGTGCAGAGGGCATAGGCAGAAATGGGAAGTCACTTGGTTGTGATGAATTAGCTTGTCACCCATGGGACAGGGAGGATTAGCACAGAGGGAGTTCCCACCAGGGTCCTGAACTATACATTAGGTTCTCCAGGTTGAGATGTGTGAGTGAAAAGAGTGAAACTGCATTTGGAGATTCTGAGGTCCTTAGAACAAAGGAGCTTGGCCTCCATATTACAGTAGCAGGAATTGTTGGAGGCTCTCAGCAGGGGTCCTGGATTCTCCAATGACATATTTTTTTCCCCTTCTGCATCTCTGTTGAAGCACATGTGCCCTTTTACCAATTATGAGATTTTTTTTCTGATCTTCTATCTAATGATAACTCACTCTAAGCAGACACTCTGTGGTCTCAATAAGTAATATTTTTTATCTATGTGCAGCTGCACATCTATGATATAGCCTTGTGGCCCAAATAGAAGCCAAATTCTCCACTGGGAGGTTTCCCTTCATCACCACTCTGTGAGTTAGGAGCTTCTTCTATCCCAATGCCTGACTCTGACAATCTTAACTGATGAAGGGCAAGGGAAATGACAATCTGAGCACCTGCTGCTCTGCATGCTTTCTCTTTCCACCTCCACCTGTAGAGAGGCACCTCTACTTGTGAATACGCTCCCAGGCCTGTGTTGATATCAGGTTGTATTAAGGGATGGAGCACAGGTCCTGCCCAAAGAGGCCTTACCTAGTGATGTTCTTCCTGTTGTCTGGTTCTTAGCTTTTATGTGTGAGCTTACTTTTTGAGCACCCTGAGAATGGGTTCATTTCTCAGGCAAGTTTTACATTAATACAGCTCATGAATCAGACTAAAGTATAATGTAAATGGGTCAAATCCTTCATTTACAAGAATTGTCTTAAGGAACAAAATGCTTAAAGTTCAAATTAGTAGCACGCTCTTTCCCTGGTCTCAGAGTCAGTTGAAAGTCAAATTGTAATCAGAATCCCAACTCTCATTTGCAATGAAATTTCTGCCATGGAGAGAACATTCTGAAGCCCAAGGGATCCACAAATACTCCCTATAGGCAGCCATGCAGGAAGCAAAATAATCCAAAGGTTGATCGGTAAGGGTGAAATCAGAAGCAGGGGAAGTTAAATAAATGTTCAATGCTCTTGTGGCTTTTTCACTTCTGTAGTTCAGCGAACAGGAGCAGCATCCAGTGGCTTCTTCTCTCCTGTTGCTCAGTGAATGGGAGGGAGTGTTACATCTCTTTTACTCTGTCTTACCACAGCCCTGCAGGCAGGAGTACTACAGCTCTTTCATTCCTGCAGTTTGGTAAGATCCAGGTTCTTGTCCCACGACCAAGACGAATAAGGTATGTGGACACTGGAGAGTGAGTAAAACTGAGTAGAATTTTATTGAGTGACAGAAAGCTCTCAGCATCAAGATGGGACCCAAAAGTGGGTTGCTATCTGTGAGGCTGAGTCAGGGGATTTTATGGGCTTAGAATGAGGGAGTTCATGCTGATCGGTCCATGGGTGGTCTTGGAAAAGGCACCATTCAATTGGCTAAAAGTCATAATTCAGAAGGAACCAATTAAGAGAGAGTGGGTAAAATGGGGATAGTTCTCACTTGGTTGTGGACTCTATTTGGAACTGGCATCTTGGTTTTCAGGCTTTAAGCTGTCCTTGGCTTGAAGGTTGCATTTTACTGAGGACCCATTCCTGTCTGCCTAGGAATTTGTCTCCTGTCACTGTCAATACCATCATGACATCAGAGCTGGTTGCTTTCCTCTTAACGGTTGGGATGGTTTTAGAATGGCACTGGAATACTCAGAGTCCATTATCGAGGATTCACCACGTCTGTCTCCATCTTCATATTAGATATGTCTTTTCATCACAACCTAAATGCACTATTTCTGTTGGGCATGACCTTATCTGTTGGGATATTGGGTAGTGTTTAGCTTCTCAACATCCCAGTATTCAGGCAATCTCTCTGGTTTCTGCATGGCTGATACAGGCCCTCTTCTGAGGGAGTTTCTTCTTTAGATAGCAGTATGTTTAATCTGTTTAGAGTGAGTATCTGCTAAGTAGAAATGCATTCTGACTCCTTGAGGTATGCTTTTTCCATTTCATTACAAATCGAATTTACAACTTGATTGTCAAGAGAAAATATTTCTCTCATTCCCATGTTCTCACACCACATATCCTAAACTTCTCAGACAGTCATAAAACTTACCAGTTTCTCTCTATGACTTCCTGCCTTTATGTTCTGTTGACATTCTAGGCTCTGAATGGGTATATAAGTTATATATGGGATAAAAACACAGGGACAGAGTCTAACATCTTGGCCACTATAGAATATGTGCCCAGCCAGCAGACAGCTACTCAGAAGTCTGATTGCTACAGAATATATATGGTAGGAGAGGGATTTTTTTTTCTTTCTTTCAAAAAAAGCAGGGCTGGTTGAGGGAATGAGGCATTGGCCACCTATTATCATTTAGTTATCTATATCCATTGGCCTTATTGTTTAGAGAATTTTTTTACTAGATGCTGGCAATTGACTACCAAATTCTGGTTTTAGTGTGACTGTGAGTTTCTCAATTTGGGAGGTTATTTATAGTTTGGGGAAATCTCTGTTAAGTGTTTTTCACTAGATTTAATGATAAATATAATTCCCAGTTCTTCAGCATTTTTTGAGGTTTGTACTACAATGCCTAAACCTAAAACTACAAATATAATGAGTAAATGAAAGGCCGTGTTACTGTCCTGGCTTCTCTCTTACTTTGCACATGAATTTGGGCAGGTGAAGCTTTGGACATACAGCTCTGAATACTTGAAACTCAACTGCAATAACTTCATGATGTAAAGTAACTTCATGATAAGGGTTCTCTGAAATGTCAGCATTCATGTTGGTGTCTTTCTAAAGAGTCTGTTGACTGTAAAATTGACTTTTTGAATTTCAGAAATAGGTCAAGTTTAGCAGGACCTTTAATAATTTCAAGACTCAGCATAGGCCATGGGAAACGAAGACTGAAAATATTAAAAGTAAAATTTAGGGGCAGTGTTCTTAGTAGGGAAAACTGAATATTTTTCTAAAGTTTATGCTGTTGGCCTTCTGTTTCTATTCTTTCGAAGGCTGTTATACATTGGAAAATGGATGAGCTTGAAGCTGGTAAAAACAAGCATGGAATCCAATCAAAAGAATTTAGATCAACTGATTTTACTTCTCTTTGACCTTTGCTTTGTGTTACAGTAAAAATGTGGGTGACGATGTCAGGATACACAAAGTTGCCAGCAGGTGTTAATTTTCCCCTTTTGCAGCACCTTTATCTTCTTTATTTTTAGTCACTTTTATTCTTTGACCAGCAGTATCATCACATCTCAGCTTTTTTTTTTTTTTTTTTTTTTTTTTTTTTTTTTTTTTGAGACGGAGTTTCGCTCTCGTTCCCCAGGCTGGAGTGCAATGGCGCGATCTCGGCTCACTGCAACCTCTGCCTCCTGGGTTCAGGCAATTCTCCTGCCTCAGCCTCCCGAGTAGCTGGGATTACAGGCACGCACCACCATGCCCAGCTAATTTTTTATATTTTTAGTAGAGACGGGGTTTCACCACGTTGACCAGGATGGTCTCGATCTCTTGACCTCGTGATCCACCCGCCTCGGCCTCCTCCCAAAGTGCTGGTATTACAGGCATGAGCCACCGCGTCTGGCCCTCACATCTTAGCTTTTTCAAACCGTGCACTTTGTGTCTGTTTCTAGCCTATACATAGTCCCAGAGACAAGAAGAGAAGTTCCTTTATTTGAGGATAGTTTTTCATGAATATCACTATCATGTTTTGACATTTATTAAATATTTGCTTGTTTGGAAGAGACAATTAGTCATTTAAAAACCTTAACATCAAATCGACTGTATTGCTTAGGCAGAAGAATAAATAAAATTAAGGCATTTGTTCTTCTAAATTATTAGGTGATCTCATGTTCTTCATTCACATATGTAACGTTACTCTTTAATCTTCTCCAAAATATGTTCTTATCTGTCAGCTCATTTCATTTGACCCTCCAGACCACTTTAGGAAATTGTTTGATATATTTATTTTTGTACAGTCGAGGAAACAGACACAAAAAGACACAAAAGACACATACCCGGCTTTGGTTTCTTGCCTGAAGAATTCAAGGCTCTCCAGTTGGAAACTGAGACATGAAAAGACAGATACCCAGCTTTAAGGTCTTGCCCAAAGAATTCGAGGCTGTCCAGTGCTGGATAGGTTTTTTTTTTTTTCTCCAAAGAGGAGCTAGAGACACATTAAATGCTGTGTCATTTGCAGTAAGTATTTGCACATAGTCCCACATTAATCATGTTAATGTTATAAACACCCATGCATCTGTTTTAAGGTGCTCCAAGGTAACAGTTTGCCCACATGCATTATTTTCTTTTAGAATTTTTGATCATTCATAATATGTAGCCAATAACAATTTCAGTGTAAATGGATTAGTGAGTATATTATAATCACTTCTACCTATAGTTACTGTCCTTGGAAAGCCTTTATTCTCAGCTCTTTATTAAGAACTTTAAAACTCCTAATGTAACACAAATTTAATCAGATTATTTAAAAATGGTTACCAGTGCATTATAATAGTTCTTGGTTGAAAATGTGTGTTTTGTTATTTATAAGCCCTTTGATTATGACTGTACGTTAGTAATAAATATATCACCAACCCAGCTTTAAAGTAAAAGATTTTGTCAGTTTACCCTACATAGGGTCATAAAGCAATATCACCTTCTAACTTAAAGTGACTTAAAACCAACTGAGCAGATGTATGTAAATGCTCTTGCACCAATTCCAGGATCTCCCAAGCAGGGAAACACTGTTAGAAAAGAAAACAAACCCACCGATTCCCTTCTCTTATCTACATTCAGACCAAGCACATAAAGTATTCCCAGAAGCAAAAAAAAAAAAATGTAATTTAGTTCTCTCCTACTTGGGTTTCCATCTGGACTGCATCATGCAACAATGAGAAAAGAACACGTTAAATGGCTACAGCCTAATAATATTTTTAATGGAATGCTGGTATGCCCCTCTTCCAAGTGGTCTAAAAAGACAAAAGCCTCTGCACAATTAAAAGCTATTTGTGGAAAACAGAAAGATATGTGGCTTTAAGCAATATTTCTATTTAAGCAAAATATCAGAAATTCTTCATTTAATAAATGTGTGTGCACAGAACATCTAAGTAAAAGGATATATGAAATTAAAGTTCAAACTAAGATTTCCTGAAACTCATTTTGTTCTTTTCTTCTGTGATATTGTAATTATTTTAAAATTAGGCTTCAAATTATTTTTTGCTTTATACGATGAATGATTGTCTTTCTTATTCTAAACTCTATTTTGCCAGGAATTGAGCTATTCTACCTTAATTTTGGTGAGTATATAATAGTATCTTTCTCCACCTTTTTACTTTTAACCTAGCTATATGTTTTTTTTTCTTTTTTCTTTTTTTGGTTTTAAGGAGCAGAAAGTTTATTTATTTATTTATTTATTTTTGAGACAAAGTTTCTCTGTTGTTACCCAGACTGGAGTGCAATGGCGCGATCTCAGCTCACCGCAACCTCCGCCTCCTATGTTCAAGCAATTCTCCTGCCTCAGCCTCCCGAGTAGCTGGGACTACAAGCGTGCACCACCATGCCTAGCTAATTTTTGTATTTTTAGTAGAGGCGGGGTTTTACCTTGTTGACCAGGATGGTCTCGATCTCTTGACCTCGTGATCCACCCACCTTGGCCTCCCAAAGTGCTGGGATTAAGGCTTGAGCCACCGCACCCGGCCAAGGAGTAGAAAGTTTAATAGCCAATAAAGAAGGAAGAAGCTTGCCCATAGAGACAGAGGGAGGGGGATCCAAAGCTGGGAGAGGAAACCCCGAGTGCCATGGAAATCAGCCAGTTTTATGAGGAGGCTGGAGGAGGCAGTGTCTGGTTTGCATAGGGATCAGAGGATTGGTTTGACCAGGTATGTCATTCACATAGCCACAGAAAAACTGGCTCTCCCACCCTAGTCTTTTAATGTGCAAATGCAGGGTGCCATGATGTCCTACACCTGTGGGGACATGTTGGGGAGGCCACGTTGCCAGGCACATGTGGGGCAATAACCTAGGTACGTCTTCATATTGAAGTGGGTTTTCTTGTAGACAGCATGTCCTAGTAGTAGAATCTAGCTCATTAATCCAATCCGATAATCTGATATTTAACTGGCATATTTAGACCATTTACATTTAAACTGACTACTAACATACTTGAATTGTACCATCTTGCTGGCTGTTTTCTATTTGTTCTGTTAACTAAAATAAGTGACTGAGGCAAGCATCTCAATCAATCCAGGTTTATTGAGCTAGAGCTTGAGGGTGTGCCCAAGATAAACATGAGTCACAGAAATCCTGTCGCTTGCATTCTCCCCGAAAAGGTTTTCAGGAGGTTCAGTATTTATACATTTCCTTAAGGGAGAAAAGTCATGTCGGAAGAGTGGGAGTAGGCAGAAGAATGATTGCTCTCATATTGTCTTTGTTCTGTACCTGAGAAAATAAGGATTATTAGTGTGAAGTCCAATAGACATATCCTTGTCTTATGGGAGAATATACATGTTGAAAGGTTTAGAGGCCAGCAAAGAGCAATTGATGAGGGCAGTCATCCAGAGATGCCTGAGGCCACTTGCCTTCCTGTGGGGCCTGGGTAATGTACAAGGCTCTGACATAAGGGTGTGAAGCAATAGCTATCCATTTGGGGGAAAAGACGGAAATGTTGAGTGACTCTGTTTCCAGTTTCCTCTGGTGTAACTTGCCCTGAGGGTCCCGAAATTATTTTTCTTCACGGTTTTATTTTTTTTCACATCTTTTGCTTGTTTTTTGAGTTTGAGTATTTTATGATTCCACTTTATCTCCTTCATGGAATTATTATTATACCTCTTTTTAAGTGTTTTTAGTGATTAACTTAGGTTTTAGAATAAAGATTAAAAATACGAATCTAGCTTTGCTTCATATAATATATGCCACTTTGCACATTTCCAATCCTCCCATTCATTCCTTGCGCCATTTTGTCACACATTTTACTTTTACAAAGGCTGTAAAGATATACTTCATTGTTATAATTTCTGCTTTAAACAGATTTTTTTTAAAAAGCAAATAAATTAAAAATAAATATTATATTTTCCTTTCATTTATTCTATTTCTAGTGCTCTTCATTTCTTTGTGTGGCTTCTAGTTTCTGATTACATCCAATTTCCTCTGTCTGAAGAACCTCCTGAAACATTTCTTACGGAGTAATTCTCCTGACAATAAATTTCTTTCATTTTTGATTGTCTGAGAAAGTCTTTATTTCTTTTTCACTTTTGAAGGATATTTTTGGAGTGTGTAGAAGAATTTTACATTGGAAGTTTTTTCTCTCAGCACTTTAGAGAGGCCACTTCATTGTCTTCTGGGCTTCATGGTGTCTGATGAGACATGGCTTAATTCTCGTCCTTGTTCCTTGAAAGATAACTTGTCTTTTTGTTACAGGAAAGTAGTCCCAATCCAGACCCAGAGAGGGTTCTTGGATCTCATGCAAGACAGAATTCAGGGTGAGTCTGCAGTTCAAAGTGAAAGCAAGTTTATTAAGACAGTAAAGGAACAAAAGAATGGCTACTCCATAGACAGAGCAGCCCCGAGGGCTTCTGGTTGCCCTTTTTTATGGTTATTTCTTGATGATATGGTAAACAAGGGGTGGTTATTCATACCTCCCTTTTTAGACCATATAGAGTAACTTCCTGACGTTGCCATGGCGTCTGTAAACTGTCATGGCGCGGGTGGGAGGGTAGCAGTGAGGATGACAAGAAGTCACTTTCTTTGCCATTTTGATTTTGGTGGGTTTTGGCCGACTCCTTTACTGCAATCTGTCTTATCAGCAAGGCCTTTATACCTGTATTTTGTGCTGACCTCCTACTCATCCTGTGACTTAGAATGCCTTAACCACCTGGGAAGGCAGCCCAGTAGGTTTCAGCCTTATTTTACCCAGCTCTTATTTAAGATGGAGTCGCTCTGGTTCACATGCTTCTGACGTTTTTGTCTCTGCTGACCTGCGAGATTCTATCTTTGTCCTTTGTTTTCAGCAGTTTGACTATGATATACTTAGGGATTGTTTGTTTATTTTTAATATACATAGATTTATCCTGCTTCATGCTCTCCAAGTTTCTTGGACCTGTGGTTTGGTATCTGTCATTAACTTTGGAAAATTCTTGGCCATTATTTTTCAAATATTTTGTCTGTTCTGTTATCTGTCTTTTCCTTCTGGGATTCCTATTATGTTTATATTTCACTATTTGATATTAACCACAGCTCTTGAATGCTCTTTTCATTTTTTCTTATTTTACCAGTCCTCTTAGTCTTTGTATCTCTGCTCAGGTAATTTTTATTGATTTATCTTAAAGCTCACTGATCGTTTCCTCAAGTCTTCTGATGAGGCTGTCCAAGAACTCTTTATCTTCATTATTATAACTAAAAAGCAGGTTATTTGTTTGCTGCATGTAGAGTCCAAGTAATAAGAGCAAGGTCTTGGTACAAGAAAGTAAATTTATTTCTGAAGCTAATTTTGCTAAGTGGGAAGTAGAAGGAAGGGGAAAGGAAAAAAAGAAGAGAAAAACCCAATTAAACTGGTCTTAGAAAAATGTCCTATACACCAACAACAGCCAAGCTGAGAGCCAAGTCAGGTCCCACTCATAGCTGTCACAAACAAGAATAAAATAAGCAGGAATATAGCTAACTAGGGAGGTAAAAGATCTCTACAATAAGAATTACAAAACATTGCTCAAATAAATCAGAGATGACACAACAAATGAGAAAACATTCCATAATCATGGATACAAAGAATCAATATCGTTAAAATGGCTATACTGCTCAAAGCAATTTACAGATTGAATGCTATTCCTATCGAACTACCTAATGGTATTCTTCACAGAAGTAGAAAAAACTATTTTAAAAATCATACGGAACCAAAATGAACCTGAATAGCCAAGGAAATCCTAAGCAAAATGAACAAAGCTAGAGGTATCATGTTACTCGACTTCAAAATATGCTATGGGGCTACGGTAACCCAAACATCACGGTACTGGTGCAAAAACGGGCACATAGACCAAAGGAACAGAATAGAGAGCCCAGAAATAAGGCTGTACACCTAAGACCATCTGAACTTTGACAAAGCCGACACAAACATGCAATAAGGAAAAGACTCCCTATTCAATAACCGGTGCTGAAATAACTGGCTAGCCATATGCATTGAAACTGGACCTGTTTCTTATACCGTATACAAAAATCAACACAAGATGGGTTAAAGACTTAAATGTTAAACCCAAAACTATAAAACCCTGGAAGACAACCTAGGCAATACATTCTGGACATAGGAATGGGCAAAGATTTTATGACAAAGATACCAAAAGCAATTGCAACAAAAACAAAAATTGACAAGCAGGAGCTAATTAAGCCTAAGAGCTTCTGCACAGCAGAAGAAACTATCAAAGAGTAAACAGACAACCTACAGGATGGGAGAAAATATCTGCATTTGGCAAGGTCTATTATCCAGCATTTATAAGGAATTTAAACAATTTACAAGAAAAAAACCAGCCCCATTAAAAAGTGTGCAAAGGATATGAACAGACACTAGAAGACATACATGCAGCCAACAAACATATAAAAAATTGCTCAACATCACTCATCATTAGAAAAACACAAATAAAAACCATAATGAGATACCATCTCACACCAGTCAGAATGGTTATTAATAAAAAGTCAAAAAATAACAGATGCTGGTGAGGTTGTGGAGAAAAAGGAACCCTTATACACTGTCGGTGGGAGTGTAAATTACTTTAAGCATTGTAGGAAGCGGCAGAGTAATTTCTCAAAGATCTAAAAGCAGGACTACCATTAACCCAGCAATACCATTACTGGGTATATACCCAGATGGACTATAAATCATTCTACCATGAAGACACATGCACATGAATGCAGCACTATTCATAATAACAAAGACATGGAATCAACCTAAATGCCCATCAACGGCAGATTTGATAAATAAAATGTGGTTCATATACATCATGGAATACTACGCAGCCATAAAAAGAATAATATCATGTTTTTTGCAGGAACATGGATGAAGCTGGAGGCTATTATATTTAACAAAAGAATGGAGGAACAGAAAACCAGATACTTATAAGTGGGAGCTTAAAGATGAGAACTCATGATTACAAAAAGAGTACAACAGACACTGGGGTCTATTTGAAGGTGGAGGGTGGAAGAAGGGAGACGAGAAAAAAGAGAACTATTCATTGTCTGAGTGATGAAATCATCTGTACAAAAAAACCCATGACATTAATTGACCTATGTAACAAACCTTCGCATGAACATTAGAACCTAAAGTAAACATTTTTTAAAAAGGTAAATGGGAGTACTCAATTACATTGATATGGATCAAACTGGGAAGAACTGATATTTTAACAGCATTGAATCTTTCAGTTCCAGATAATGATATATCTCTATTTATTTATTTAGAGTTTCTTTAATTTCTTTTAGCACTATTCTGTTGTTTTCAGTCTTATGGTATTTTATATTATTTGTTAAATTTATTTTTGAGTATTTTGTATTTATTAATGTTATACAAATGAAATATCTTTTAAAAAATACTTCATTTACAAATGCTTGCTGCTAGTACATAGCTATATAATTGATTTTGTATTTTGAATACAAAATCACTACACTCTCTTATTGGTTATAATATCCATTTTGTAACTTCCTTAAGAAAAGGGAAGCAGGTACATGAAAAACAAGAAACAAATATAAAATAAAATTATAAAATGGTAGACATAAATTCAAACACATCAATATCCACATTTAAAAATAAATGATCTAAATATATTAATTAAACTCAGATTGCCAAAACAAATTTCTAAAGTGACCTAACTATATGTTATCTACAAGAAACTAACTTGGCATAGATATGCTTAAAAAATAAGGTTGGTGAAAGATACACCACGCAAAAATGAATCAAATAAAAGCCAGAATCACTATATTAATATTAGACAAAGTAGACTTCGGAGCAAAGAAATATACCAGGGATAAAGGACATTGCACAATGATAAAAGAATCAATTCACCAGGAAGGTATAACAATTCTAAGTGTGTGTGTACCTAATAGCTTCAAAATATATAATGCACATAATGGCAGAACTGAAAATGGAAATAGACAAATCACAGTTATAGTTGGAGACATCAGTTCTCTCCTCTCACTATTTTATAAAGGCAATATACAAAAAATCAGCAAGCATATAGAAGACCTAAACAATACTACCAATCAACCAGATCTAATAGACATTTATAGAACATTTCATCCAACAACTGCATGATACACATTCTCTAGAAGTGCCATTGGAACACCCACCGAGAAAGATTAAATACCGGGAAATAGCAAATTTTAAAATATTTAAACAATTAAAATAATGCAAAGCATACCCTCTTATCACAGTGGAGTTAAACTAGAAACCAACAATAGGAAGATAATGGGAAAAATTTCAAAAACGAAATTAAATAACACATTTACAAATAACTCATGAGTAGAAATTAGAAAATACTTTGAACTGAATGGAAATAAAACTACAACACATCGAAATTTGTGGGAAGCAACTAAAGCAATACTTGGAGGAAAATTTATAGCATTAAATACTTATATGAAAAAAGAAGAAAGGGGCCAGGCATGGTGGCTCACACCTGCAATCCCAGCACTTTGGAAGGCTGAGTTGGGTGGATCCCTTGAAGTCAGGAGTCTGAGACCAGCCTGGCCAACATGAGAAACCCTGTCTCTACTAAAAAATACAAACATTAACTGTGAGTAGTGGTGCGTGCCTGTAATCCCAGCTACTCAGGAGGCTGAGGCAGAGAATCACTTGAACCTGGGAGGAGGAGGTTGTAGTGAGCCGGGATCATGCCACTGCACTCCAGCCTCAGTGACAGAGTGAGACTCCGTTCACACACACATAATAATAATAATAATAAGAAGAAGAAGAAAGGTTTCAAAACAACAATCCGTGATGCTACCTTAAGGAATTAGAAAAAAAGAGAATAAAATAAAATAATGAAAAAAAAGAAAGAAGACAAAAGCCCAAATCAATAAAATCAATAAAATCGAAAACAGAAAAACAGAGAAAAATCAATGAAACTAAAAGCTGGTTATTTGAAAAGGCCAATAAAATTGATAAACCTCTAGAAAAACTGAAAGATGAGATTTCGTTAAAGATACTATAGACATTAATATAATGGTAGGAAAATATGAAAAAATTATACACATAAATATAACAACTTAGATGAAAATGGAACACTTCCTCAAAAGCTACAAATTGCCCAAACTCACTCAAGAGGAGGAAACAATTCCCAGCTTATTTGATTAGGCTCAGCATTGCTCTGACACCAAAAAAAGAAAAAAAAAACATTAAAAAGTCTACAGACCAATATATCACATGAACATAAATGCAAAAATTCTTAGCAAAACATTAACAAATCAAACTCAGCAAAATACAAAAGGACGTACACCATGACTAAATGGGCTTTATTCTGGGATTGCCAGACAGTTCAATATTTAAAAATCAGTCAACATGTTTCACAATGTTAATAGTCTAAAGAAGAAAACCACACAATCATACCCTGTTGGATATATTGCACACAACCAATCAATTGGTGCAGTAAAAACATTTAATAAAATTAAACGTTCATTTATTATACAGACTCTCAGTAATACAAGGGAACCGTATTAGCCTGATAAATGTCGTCTACCTAAAACATGCAGCTTACACCATGTTTAATGGTGAAGGACTGGATGCTTTCCCCTTAACATTAGGAGCTAGACAAACATGTCTGCTCTCACTGCTGCTATGAAATATGGCAGTGGAAGTCCTAGCCAGCACACGAGAGCAAGAAAAAGAGATGAAAAGCATATGGATCGGAAAGAAAGAATGAAAATGCCGTCTTTGCGCATGGCATGATTTTCTGTAGAAAAGCTCAAGAAATCTCTAAAAAAAAGACCTCCTGGAACATAAATGGTTTAGTAAGTTTTCAGGAGATCAAGTCAACAGACCAAAGTCAATCTTATTTTTACACACTAGCAATGAACAATCGGTCACTGAATTAAAATAAATGCTATTTACAATGGTTCCAAAGGAGTGAAACTCTTAGGTAGGTATAAATCTAACATAATTACTATGGAATCTGTATGCTGAAACCTAAAAATGCTGAAGAAAGAAATCCAAGAAAACGGAAATAAATGGAGACTATATTGTAATCATGCATTGAAAAACTCAGCATGGTAAAGATGTCAGTTCTCTCAAATTGATCTACAGATTTAATGGAATTTAATTATAATTCCAGGAGGAGTTTTGTGTATATAAACGAGCTAATTCTAAAGTTTATATGGAAAAGCAAAGGAATCACAATAGACAAATAATTTGAAAAGTACATTAAAGTTGAAACACTTGTACCACCCAATTTTAAGAGTTGCTATAAAGCTACCCTAAATCAAATCAGTACAGTATCGGCAAAGCAATAGACATGTAGATCAATAGAACAGAATGGAGAGTCTAGAAACATACCCACACAGATATAGCCAATTGATTTTTAACAAAGGTGCAAAGGCAAATCAATAAAGTCATGTCAGTCTTTTCAACAAATAACATTAAAAAATGAGACATCCACATGCAAAATAATGAACATTGACTCAGATGTTACACTTATTAGAAAAGGTAACCTAAAACGTATCACAGATCTAAATGTAAAATATAAAACTATAAGTCTTTTGGAATAAAATAGGAGAAAATCTTCCTTAGCTGTAGTTAAGCAAAAAGGTCTTAGACCTGTCACCAAAGGCATAATCCATTTAAGAAAATGAATAAATTGGATTTTATTAAAATAAAATAAATGCACTTTTTGAAATACACTGTTAAAAGAATGAAAAAGACTAGTAATACCTAATGTTTGCAACGGTGTGGTGCACTTGGAACTCTCACACTTGTTAGAGTAAAACATGATGTAATCACTGTGGAAAATACTTTTAAAGTATTATAAAATTAAATATACACTTACTATATAACCAAGTAATTCTGTGCCTAGGCAATTACTCAGGAGAAATGAAAACATGTATTCCTGAAGAAACTCATACAAAAATGTGCATAGCAAATTTGCTTGTAATAGCCCAAACCTTAAAACATGGCAAAAACCGATTGATAGGCCAATACATAAGTATACAATTCAATGTTTGTGAGATTTAAACACAGATAGCAGGGTGTGGTGCCTCATGCCTGTAAGCCCAGCACTTTGACAGGGTGACGCAGATGGATCACCTGAGATCAGGAGTTCGAGACCGGCCTGGCCAATATGGTGAAACCCTGTCTCTCCTAAAAATATAAAAATTTGCTGGGCATAGTGGTGCATGCCTGTAATCCCAGCTACTCGGGAGGCTGAGGCAGGAGAATCACCCGAAGGAGGGAGGCAGAGGTTGCAGTGAGCCAAGATTGCAGCACTGCACTCCAGCCTGGGCAACAAAGCAAGACTCCATCTCAAAAAAGAAAAAGAAAAAAGAAAACCAGATAAAGCTAACGTGTGGTGCTAGAGCATTACCTGCCCGTGTGAGGTGGTGGAGGGAAGCACATGGCAATTTTCTAGGACGGCGGGTATGTTCTATATGTAAATGAGGGTGGTAAATGTTTCCAAAGAGGTTGTAATGATCCCTCCTATCCTGTATGCTCTCTTCCAGTGTGACCTGTCCACTCTCCCAGCACCACAAGCTTTCTCCTCCTATTGAAAGTGGTTAGTGCTGTGACCTTTTTGACTAACCAAATAAAGAAGTGATGATGTACAACTTTCAGGCCTGTGCCTCCTCAGACTGCCGTTTCATCTTTTTCCTTTAGAGCATCCAGCTCCCATGCAGCTGCCTGGAGAGGCTCACATAAAGAAAAGGGAGGCCCTACATGAGTAGTCTCAGCTGGTATCCAGTATCAGTTCCAGCCTTTTAGGGCTGGCCAGCCATCCCAGCCACCAACGGACATCAGAAGAGCTCAACTCATAGTGTACCAGGTCAGCTCACAGAACCTTGAGAAGTTGTTCATAGTTTGAGTTAATCGGCTTTGGGGCAGTATTTATGTATCAGTAAGTAACCAAAACCTTGGGCTATTAGTTACATGGGCATATACATGTGGCATAATTCATAGGATTGTACATTTATGATCTGAACATTTTCCTGTGTGTTAACCTCAATAAAAATATTTATAAGTAAAAGTAAACCATAAGAGTATTACATAGTCATGTAAACCCAAAAGCAGTCATCATAATAAATAGTAAAAATTTAAAGCCAATCCTATTAAAATCAGAAACAAGAAAGGGATGCCCTGGGATTCAAAATCGCTTTGAAGATTTTAGCGAACTCAGTATGCAGGAAACTGAAACTGCAGAAGTTACAGAAAAGAAGACAAAAGAGACATTTGCTGGTGTGATAAATTGCATATCCAGAAAACTCCAGAGACTCTATTTGACATTATGATAAATTAATTAAAAATAAAATGAGGCAACTGGATTAACTATAAATCTACACATGCTAGCGGCTTTCTCTATATAAACAATAGAATAGAAATGTTAAGATCCAATTTAAATAAAAACACAGATATAAAATACCTTAAATAACCATAAAAAGCACATGAAGAAAGCCACAAAATATTATTAGAACTAAGATAAACTATAAACTGAGATATGCTATGTACCTGGTTGGGGAAACATATCATGAAAATATTAATCTTCCAAATGTATACATATACATACACACTAACACAATTCCAATCACAATCCCAACATTTTTGGTTACCTGGTTCAAGTTTATTTACAATTCACATGGAAGAACAGCTAAAATGATCTTGAAAGCACAATGATTGCATATTTGCTTTATCAGCCACTAAAATGTATTATATAAAACATACTGAAATTTAAAGTGTATATCGTTAGAACAGTAAACATGAAACTGAGAGGCAGAGCAGAGTCTACATGTAAATCTCAGAATGTATTTGTGCCAAGGCTGGCATTTCAGTTCAGGGGTTTATTTAACATTAATATACAATGCTGGCCTAAATTGTACTTCACCTGCAAGAATGCAATATTGGGATTTCCAGTCTTAACATACATACAAATAATTCTTGATAGATGAAAATGGAGGTATTTTGGTTGGGAAGTTTTATCAAGCACACATGTATATATATTTTTTTGATAAAGTTTTTTTTGGTACATTGAGAGGAACTCATGATTTCATATTGCTACTTTTGAAGACCCTATGCTGAATGCCTTTGTAAAATCTTGAATTTGGGAATGAGAGAAGAAACACTGGCTCTGTACACATATATACACATGAATGTGTACACTCACACACATGCAAACATACTGAACTCATCCCTAGTCATTTTCTCATCTTACCTAAACACTCTTGTCTTTCCAGTATGTACATGCTGCTGCTGCAGGGAGGTGAAAGGAAGGGAAAGGAGGGCCAAGTCATGAACCTTGGCAGAGTTGGCATGGATCGGGCATACCAGCTTCTTGATTCTTCAAAATGTCTTTCATCTATTCTGAAGGATTTGGCAATTTCTCCTGTCTTTAGTTGCATTGTGTTGGTGGATGATAAGCCATTCGCGCACATTTCTCTCAGTAACAAAATGTACTACAATTTCTTTTACCTGTGGGTTTCTAAAGTACTTGGTTATTGCTTTGAAAGATATGTAAAATTGCAATCATTCCTTCAAGAACCAATATTTGCCTCATTAACATAAAGTGTATACTCTGCTGCTGCATTTCCATGCTTTCTGAACACACAATGACTTTTTGTTTGATTGCTAAATCATAGTGAAATCTTTCTGAAGACGTTTTCAATAACAAATTCTCATCGCTCTGACAATGCATATAACTCAGTTGAAGTGACAGCATTATGAACAGCCATGAGCAAGTTTGCTCGTGACTACTATGATGGTTCTGTATCACTGACAGTGATCGTCCTTCTGATTTTACAATAGTTAAACTATGTAGCTGGCCATGGTGGCTCACGCCTATAATCCCAGCTACTCAGGAGGCTGAGGCATGAGAATCTCTTGAACCCGGGAAGCAGAGATTGCAGTGAGCCTAGATCGTGCCACCAGACTCCAGCTTGGGTGATACAGCAAGACTTTGTCTCAAAAAACAAAACAAAAACAAAAAAAACCTATGAAAAACTTTGAAAGGTATGTCCTAGAATCAATGAGATACATTAAGTGCATCATTTCCAACAGCTCTGTTTTTCCTTCCTGAGCACTTTCTGTAGCAGCTGTGCCTCCCACAAACAGGCCAGTGTGTTCCTGCCTCCTGAAGACACAGCCTTGGTTCAGGAGACAGCAGTGGCTCAGGCAGGCTCACGCTGTCAGCGGCAGCCCCGGCACTGGCCGGCAGCACATCCCACTGCCACTGCCCCTTCACAGTGGGGATAAAGGTCTGTCTTGTTTGGGACACATAGAGCAGCAAGAAGCAGGATCCCTGTTGCGCAGGGTTAAGAAAAGGCAGGTTGTTTGTGAAGCCCCAACATGCAATTGCACAGGCATCCAAGGGCTGAAAAGAAAGTACAGTCAGGTTCATGGACAGGGCCTGTTAAGTCAGAACATGAGGTGTCTAACTCTTGGGCCATAAGACTTCTCCTGCTTCTGCATCTTCTGATTCCTCTACATGGTAAACATTCAATAGTTATTTGGATAACTTTGGCTCTGACTCACCACAGTGGTAGCAGGGACCCAACTCTATATGAAATAGGGTCTAAGTCCAGGGACTTGGTTTTGTAATTCACATTCTTAACAGAGAAAATGGCTCAGCCCAGCCCATGGATCTGCCTTCTGCCCCACCCCACCCCTCCTCAGATGTCCATCTTTAGTCAACTGTGACCAACCTCAGGCCAGCCCTTCAGTAGAAACCATGAATGGGGTCACTCTTTCCACCTCAAATGATGTGAGCAGAGAAGTAACAACTGGCCAGCCCAGAGCAGGTGTAGTACAGCTTTTACTACTTCTTAGAACTCCTGGAAGATGCTGCAGGGGCCTGGCTCAATATCTTGTTAATTTGTTAATCTTAAGGAAAAATCCAACTTCCTTAGGAGCCTAACCATGGTAGCCAGGTCATATCTCACTGTCCAGTCATGAAAAAAGAAGAGAAGAGAGACATGGGTTCAGTTTTATCCCTAGTTTTAATATTGCCACTTTTTGTTTGCTAAAGTGACACATAAACCTCTCAAGCTTAGCGTGCCTTCCCTATGAACCAAATGGGTATCTAAGGTACTAATGGCAACCTACCAAGCCTGCTAGAGTACAGCCTCTGTTTGGAATTCTATGATCCCATAAGTGATAAATAATGAAAAAGTAAGAATAGGATGGGCATATGGGAGGGAAAGCTACTTCCTTGGGAAGATGTGCACTGACGTGTGGATGAACAGACGTACTTCACAGCATCTTCCTTCCTTCCTTCCTTCCTTCCTTCCTTCCTTCCTTCCTTCCTTCCTTCCTTCCTTCCTTCCTTCCTTCCCTCCCTCCCTCCCTCCCTCCCTCCCTCCCTCCCTCCCTTCCTTCCTTCCTTCCTTCCTTCCTTCCTTCCTTCCTTCCTTCCTTCCCTCCCTTCCTTCCTTCCTTCTGGAAGTGCAGTGGCATGCTCTCAGCTCACTAAAACCTCTGTCTCCCAGGTTCAAGCAATTCTCCTGCCTCAGCCTCCTGAGTAGCTGGAACTGCAGGCATGCAGCACCATGCCTGGCTATTTTTTTTTTGTGTGTGTATCTTTAGTAGAGACAGGGTTTCACCATGTTGCCCAGGCTGGTCTCGAACCCTTGACCTCAAGTGATCCACCCACCTTGGCCTCCCAAAGTGCTGGGATTACAGACATGAGCCACCACGCCTGGCCTGGAATATATGTATATATTTTTAGGAATTTATCATAGGGTTTCTTTAAATGAGCACATTTGCAGAGTGTCTTGTCACAGACGAAATGTGGCACATATAGTGCCTGAAGGTAAATGTCCTCATAGGGTACATAGGACCCTAGTCTTACAGAAGGAAGTGACCTCTGTCGCACACCAATGATGTGACCTTGGTTAGTTCCTTGGATGAGTCCACACTTCGAACTCCCTCTCTATAAAATGTGGGGTGGATTGTGGCTTCTTGCCCAGAGGGCAGGATCCCTGCTTACAAAGAATGCTGCTGCCTTGGGAAACAAAGGTGCACACACTGTTACCGACACTACACAAATATGACTTGGCTGACAGCCCTGCCCATTATAGAATTTTTTTTAGGGTGCCCAAGGCAGTCTCTCCTCAAAGCCTGTTTTGTATCAACAGTACATATTGCTGCTGGCAGAAGCAGAAGAAACCAAGCAGGCCGTCTTTGGCCTAACAGACCTAACAGACGGCCACGTTTCCTGCAGATACTTGTGCTAAGAGAAGAACCAAATTCATATCCCACTTTCAGATCTTCACCAGCTGAGACAACTGGATTAGAAATCCAAAGATAGTCAACCACAGATATGCCTCCAACACCCATGGCCATGAGTTTCTGGGTTCATGGGGGACCCAGGGCTCCCCTGTTCTGGGCAGTTCCTCCTAGCTGGGCTGCTACTGGAAACAAGTTCCTAAATACTCTGTGGCTGAGTTCCTCAAAGGATGCAAAAAGCTGGATTCGCCACCAGCTGTTCCCTCCAAAGGCAGTTAATTCCAGGGCCAAGCCCTTTCTGATTCTCTGAGATGCTTCTCTGAGGAGACAAAGAAGCTTGAGTTTACAGCGTGCGGGGAGTGAAGGAGAACCTTCCTCATTCTCATTTGGTCAACATTTCATCTTGTACACAAAAGAGATTTGAAAGCAGTTAGAGAAATATGGGCAACAAAGAAGAATAAAAAGAAAATAGACAATTAAAAAAAGAAAAAAACTAAAGAGACTCAGAACAAAGAAAAATGAGAGTAGGAAAAAATATGAAGGCTGACAGGGCGATGCCAGCACACAATGCGTTTGCCCTGATGACTCTGAAAACATTGCCTGTGTTTACGGGTGCTTGATGGGTTTTCTTTTGTGAGGAGGACACAGATATGACATTTCCCGGACTCTGGGAGGGTGGGGAGGCAGAGAGACTGGCAAAGGGCAGTTCTGTGTTACATCTGAGGTCAGTTCAGGCCTCCTGACCACCCCTGTTTCTCCAGGAAGTGATGGACTGCTACTCACCACCTGAAGGACGCTGTGAGCAAAAGTCCCAGAAACCAGTCAGAGGGCTGGCTCAGATTCAGAACCCAGCATCTTATTTGGGGCCTGGTAAGGAGAAAAGCCAGGAGCTCTGTCCCAGCCAATCTGTTCCTACGGTGTGTCCTTCTCTGATGTGGCTGTGGCTGCTGGTGTCAGAGGGCTGAGGAGAGTGTGTGGGTGGCCCTTTCATCCAGCTTCCAAGTCCACCAGGGATGGACATGAAGGCCTAACTCTGTAAAGCATTCACTGCAACTTTCTAGCTATGTGACTGATATGGTTTGGATATTTGACCTCTCCAAACCTCAGGTTGAAATTGGATCCCAAGTTTTGGAGGTGGGGCCTAATGGGAGGTGTTTAGAACAGAAGGGCTTAAAAACACCCGAAAGAACCTTTGACCTGTTTGTTTTATTTTGAGACAAGATGTCACTCTTTCTTCCAGGCTGAAGTGCAATGGCACTATCTTGGCTCACTGCAGTCTCCTTGATCTTCTGGGCTCAAGTGGTCCTCCCTCCTCAGCCTCCCGAGTAGCTGGGACCACAGATGTGTACTGCTACACCTGCTTAATTTTTGTAGACACAGGGTTTTGCCATGTTGGTCTCAAACTCCTGTGTTCAAGCAATTCTCCTGCCTTGACCTCCCAAAGTGCTGGGATTGATTACATGCGTGAACCACCATGCCTGGTGAAAGCTGTTTTTATAAAACAGTCTGGCATGTCTCTCTTTTTGGCCTCATCTCTCACCATGTGATTGCTGCACATGCTGGCTCCTCTTTTTGCCTTTTGCCATAAATAGAAGTAGCCTGAAGCCTTCCCCAGAAAGAAATGCTGGAACCATGCTTCTCAGCCTGTAGAACTGTGAGCCAAATGAACCTCTTTTTTTTGAAAATATGAAACCAGCCTCAAGTATTCCTTTTTATCTTTCTTGGACACAGAGTCTCACTCTATCACTGCAGCCTCAACCTCCTGGGCTCAAGTGATCCTCCTGCCTCAGCCTCCCCAGTATCTGGGACTACAGGTGTGTGGCACCATGCCTGGCTGACTTTAATTTTTCTTTTGTAGAGATGTGGTCTTGCTATGTTGATCAGGCTGGTTTCAAACTCCTGGCCTCAAGTGATCCTCATGCCTTTGCCTCCTAAAATGCTGGTATTACAAGTGTGAGCAATCAGGTATTCCTTTATGGCAACATAATGGACTAGAACAGTGACACTGAGCAAACTGGTCAGTATTCTCAAAACTATGTTAGATGAAGCAAAAATGACCTGTCTGAGAAGGCAGATATCTTTAGCATCAAATAATAATGCATACTAACTTATTTATAAGGGCCTACTTAACATGACCATGACTTATTTATAAGAACCTATCAAGTTAGTTGAATCAGAACCTGAACACAGAAACTTTTGATTGATTGGCAAGTTAGCATCCCAGAACTGGAAGAAGGGATAGATTAAGAGATTCTTACCAAGCAGATGGAGAGCAAAAAAAGCAGGAGTTGCAATTCTCATCTCTGGTAAAATAGACTTTAAATCAACAAAGATCAAAAGAGACAAAGAATGACATTACATAATGATAAAGGATCAATGCAACAAGAAGAGCTAACGATTCTAAATATATACACATCCAATACAGGAGCACCCAGATACATAAAGCAAGTTCTTAATGACTTACAAAGAGACGTAGACTCCCACACAATAATAGTGAGAGACTTTAACACCCCATTGTCAATATTAGACAGAACAATGAGACAGAAAATTAACAAGGATATCCTGGACTTGAACTCAGACCTGGACCAAGCAAACCTAATAGACATTTACAGAACTCTCCACCCCAAATCCACAGAATATACATTTTTCTCAGCACCACATCACACCTACTCCAAAATTGACCACATAATTGGAAGTAAAGCACTCCTCAGCAAATGCAAAACAACTGAAATCACAACAAACAGTCTCTCAGACCACAGTGCAATCAAGTTAGAACTCAGAATTGAGTTAGAACTCAGAATTGAGAAACTAACTCAGAACTGCACAGCTTCATGGAAACTGAACACCTGGCTCTTGAATGTTGACTGGATAAACAATGAAATGAAGGCAGAAATACAGATGTTCTTTGAAACCAACAAGAACAAAGACACAACATACCAGAATCTCTGGGACACATTTAAAGTGTCCAGAGGGAAATTTATAGCCATAAAAGCCCACATGAGAAGCAAGGAAAGATCTAAAATCAGCACCCTATCGTCAAAATTGAAAGAGCTAGAGAAGCAAGATGAAAAACACTCAAAACCTAGCAGAAGACAAGAATTAACTAAGATCAGAGCAGAACTGAAAGGAGATAAAGACACAAAAAACCCTTCAAAAAATCAATAAATCCAGGAGCTGGTTTTTTGAAAAGATCAACAAAATAGACCACTAGCCAGACTGATAAAAAAGAAAAGAGAGAATAATCAAATAGATGCAAGAAAAAATGATAAAGGGGAAATCACCACAGATCCCACAGAAATTCAAACCATCATCAGAGAATATTACAAACAACTCTATGCACATAAACTAGTAAACCTGGAAGAAATGGATAAATTCCTGGACACTTGCACCCTCCCAAGCCTAAACCAGGAAGAAGTTGAAACCCTGAAGAGACCAATAACAAGGTCTGAAGTCGAGGCAGCAATTAAGAGCCTACCACACACAAAAAAGCCCAAGTCCAGATGGGTTCACAGCCAAATTCTACCAGACATTCAAAGAGGAGCTGGTACCATTCCTTCTGAAACTATTCCAAACAATCCAAAAAGAGGGAATCCTTCCCAAATCATTTTATGAGACCAACATCATCCTGATACCAAAACCTGGCAGACACTCAACAAAAGAAGAAAACTTCAGGCCAATATCCATGATGAACATAGACGCAAAAATCTTCAATAAAATACTGGCAAGCCGATTGCAACAACACATCAAAAAGCTTATCCACCATGATCAAGTAGGATTCATCCCGGGGATGCAAGGCTGGTTCAACATGCGCAAGTCTATAAACGTAATTCACCACATAAACAGAACCAAAGACAAAAACCACATGATTATCTCAATTGATGCAAAGAAGTCCTTTGATAAAATTCAACAGCCCTTTATGCTAAAAACCCTCAATAAACTAGGTATTCACAGAACATATCTGAAAATAATAAAAGCTATTTATGGCAAACCAACAGCCAATATCATACTGAATGGGCAAAAACTGGAAGCATTCCCTTTGAAATCTGGCACTAGACAAGGATGCTCTCTCTCACCACTCCTATTCAATATAGTACTGGAAGTTCTAGCCAGAGCAATCAGGCAAGAAAAAGAAATAAAGGGTATTCAAATAGGAAAGGAGGAAGTCAAACTGTCTCTATTTGCAGATGACATGATAGTATATCTAGAAGGCCCCATCGTCTCAGCCCAAAATCTCCTAAACTGATAACCAACTTCAGCAAAGTCTCAGGATACAAAATCAATGTGCAAAAATCACAAGCATTCCTATACACCAATAACAGACTTAAAGAGAACCAAATCAAGAATGAACTGCCATTCACAATTGCTACAAAGAGAATAAAATACTAGGAATACAACTAACAAGGAATGTAAAGGAATACCCTTTATTTCACCTCTTCAAGGAGAACTACAAACCACTGCTCAATGAAATAAGAGAGGACACAAACAGATGGAGAAACATTTCATGTTCATGGTTAGGAAGAATCAATATTGTGAAAGTTACTTTGGGCCCTACTGCCCAAAGTAATTTACAGATTCAACACTATCCCCATCAAGCTACTAATGACCTTCTTCATAGAACTGGAAAAAACCACCTTAAACTTCATATGGAACCAAAAGGGAGCTGCCATAGCCAAGTCAATTCTAAGCAAAAGGAACAAAGCAGCTGATACCAAAACAGAGATATAGACCAATGGAACAGAACAGATACCTCGGAGGCAACTCCACACATCTACAACCATCTGATCTTTGACATACCTGACAAAAAAAGGAATGGGGAAAGGAGTCCCTGTTTAATAAATGGTGTTGGGAAAACTGGCTAGCCATGTGCAGAAAGCAGAAACTGGACCCAGTCCTGATACCTTACACTAAAATTAATGCCAGATGGATTAAAGACTTAAACATAAGACCTAACACCATAAAAACCCTAGAAGAAAACCTAGGCAAAACCACTCAGGACATAGGCGTAGGTAAGGACTTCATGACAAAAACACCAAAAGTATTGACAACAAAAGCCAAAATAGACAAATGGGACCTAATCAAACTCCACAGCTTCTGCATGGCAAAAGAAACAGTCATTAGAGTGAATCAGCAATTAACAGAAATGGAAAAAAACTTTGCAGTTTACCCATCTGACAAAGGGCTGATGTCCAGAATCTACAAAGAACTAAAACAGATTTACAAGAAAAAAAACAAATAAGCCCATTCAAAAGTGGGCAAAGGATATGAACAGACACTTTACAAAAGAAGACATACACGAGGCCAACAAACATATGAAAAAATGCTCATCATCACTGGTCATCAAAGAAATGCAAATCAAAACTACATTGAGATACCATCTGACACTAGTTAGAATGGTGATCATTAAAAAATCTGGAGACAACAGATGCTGGAGAGGATGTGGAGAAACAGGAACACTTTTACACTGATGGTGGGAGTGTAAATTAGTTCAACCATTGTGGAAGACAGTGTGGCGATTCCTCAAGGACCTAGAAATAGAAATTCCATTTGACCCAGCAATCCCATTGCTGGGTATATATCCAAAGGATTATAAATCGTTCTACTATAAGGACACATGCACACGAATGTTTATTGCAGCACAGTTTACAATAGCAAAGACCTGGAACCAACCCAAATGCCCATCAATGATAGACTGGACGGGGAAAATGTGGCACATATACACCATGCAATACTATGCAGCCATAAAAAGATGAGTTTGTGTCCTTTGTAGGGACATGGATGAACCTGGAAACCATCATTCTCAGCAAACTGACACAAGAACAGAAAATCAAACACCGCACGTTCTCACTCATAGGTGGGTGTTGAACAATGAGAACACACGGACACAGAGAGGGGAGCATCACACACTGGGGTATGTCTGAGGGAAATAGGGAAGGGACAGCAGGGGGTGGGGAGTTGGGGAGAGATAGCATAGGGCGAAATGCCAGATATAGGTGATCGGGAGGAAGGCAGCAAATCACACTGCCATGTGTGTACCTATGCAACAAGCTTGTATGTTCTTCACATGTACCCCAAAACCTAAAATGCAATAAATAAATAAATAAATCTGAACATGTGAAAAAAATAAAATAAAATAAAAAAGAGATTCTACCAGAGAAGCAGAATTGCATGATGCTTAATGGTTGCAGTGTGGCAGAGAGGGCTTTCATTTATTTTGGGCAAGTTTCCAAACTTCCCTTCATCTCAGTTTCCTCCTCTCACAAATGAGAATAATCATAGTTAAATTCCTTACAAATTTTGGGGGTATTAAGTGGCTGATGTATGAAAGGTGTTTAGAATTCCTATGGCCATGGTAAGTGCTCAATGAACATAAGCTATTGCTCTATTGCTACTAATTTAACAAACATTAAGAAAAGAGTAGCACCCATTTCCAGGAAATCACTAATTCTCATGGTGCGATAGTTTTAGGACAATGTTATTTCACCCTTTGCAATGAGAGAATGAATACTGTTCTCATGAGCAAAGCCATACATGGAAAGCCATGTTCTCAGAGACCTGGCAACAGTTTTTGCTGGAAGTATATCTAATAATACCCATATTTCACTTTTACTCATTAAGGAGACAGTTGTGGATGAGGAAAAGAGTAGTAAAGAAGAAAACGTTTATCTGATGAGTTTTTTCCATGTCTTGGCCACCTCCCTCACCATCTGCTCTTTATGTGGAATTGCTTTGTTTTCTTGGTGGTGATGGGATCCCAGGAAAGTTTCACACAGCAGAATAACAGCTGATGTGGAGGTAATGGAGGATAAAGACTGAATATCCTTTTCTGAAGATGAATGGTATGTGCAAACATAGAAATTGCACCCAGTCTGCAATAGGAGCCAAATTAGAAAAAGCCTGGATAATCTCATATTCTAAAAGAATTGGGTGAATTTTTTAAAAAATGCATTAAGAAATATGTAAGGCTGACATAATTAACACTTTTTTCTATAAAATGCTTAGTTTAAGAATGCTGACAGGGAGTTACTCTGTAGAGTAGGTTAAACAGCTTCCCTATATCTCATTTATACTATTATATTGCTCAGCAAACTATTTCTTTTATAAAGGTGTTTGCTGGATGCTGTGGGGGAATATTGGACAGGAATGAACCATGGACCTGTGCCCTCAAAGTAAACTGCATCTTGGGCTACTTTTAAATTATTACAAGTAGGCTCACATTTAACATGGCTTGGTTGCTCTGTTTTGAAAGATGATAGGAAAATGAGTTCTTTCTCTGTCTCTAAGGATAAACCCAGGTTAATTTGGGCTTGCACAAATTAATAGAGGAAGGAAAATGAAGAGACTTCATATACTTGTGTGCAAGTTTGTGTGTATGTATGTGAGTGTGTGCTACGAAAGTGTGTGTGGTCCACTATTACACATAGGGCCTGCCACACTGCCCTACCACCACACAGCAGGCACTTACTGGACAGGTGCTGAATGACTGAATGTTGAACAGGGTCAGGAATTTCTCTGTCCCCAGGAGCAAAACAAAGTACATATGCTCTTCCCTGTGAGGTGTTTCCTATGATAGAGAATCTGTAAAGAACTGGGTAGATGGGACTGGATTTACAGGGCAGCTGAGGCCACCAGTGGTTCAGAAACAAAGGATCCTGGGGGAATCGTGCACTCAAGGCTGAGGTGAGAAGGAGGAAAGCTTTGGAGTTCAGCTGCCTTGACTTGCACTTATCAGCTGGGTGATCTGGTTACCTCCTGTGTTGTGTGCTACATCCCCTTGGTCCCTCACAGCCTCTATTTCAGCTGCTGCATGAAGGGCAGTTCTGTGCAAGCTCAAGTTCATCTTCCACTGACAGCTTCCCACCTCAAGGCTTAGTCTTTCTGCTTTCTGTCCTGGGTTCTTCTCCCAGGCAACTAGAACAACAACCCACAGGTGTCCCAGAAAGGCACAAATGCTCTCGCCGATGACATTCAGATGACATATCTGGGGAGCCTCTCAGCAGGTCTTGACAGAACTTGACCTCCATGTAGCTGTGACCTCAGTAACACAATCTGATATTGGGTCTCTCCTTTCCCTCTCTCCCTCATCATGTTTTATCACTTCTGCTTCCTGGAATCACCTATCCGAATTATCTGTTCTCAAGGCCTTATTTCAGGTTGTTTTTAGGGAAACTCAAGTGAAGACAGCCTCATAAAATTGAGTGGTATATATCATGCCAAAGCAGAGCCCTCTGCAAACTCATCATTCTGAAAAGTGGATTAGTGACATGTGGCCTTCCTAGAGGAGGTAATTCTGTGTGCTCCTCTTTTCTAGGCAAGGGTCTTTGATGGGAAACTCTCACAATCCCCTTTGCTTTGGCAGAGGTTTAGGGCCAGGAGTCTGCTGAGTGAGACAGAAGTGGCCCCCACTTGTTTGTGAGTTGACCCAACTGCCCGTAAGAAAGGAGTTCATGCTCCCAAATATTTTATAAAGGGCTCTGGGTAGCTGAAAACCTGGGGTTTGTGTGGAGCAAAGTGGAGAAAGAAATGCTGGTCGGGCCGCCTGGAAAAGTCTGAAGTTCTCCAAGGGCAAAACTGAGTATGTATCTCTCCACTTGCATCCAGTGAGACAAACGCTCACAAATCAGACAAAGCAATTTTATTACTCACAGATCGTCAGCAAAGATAAACAAAGCCCGGGACTGATAGCAAGCTAGTCTTCCAAGGCTCAGGAAAGCTGTCCAGGAAGAGGGAGTCTTGTGTGTGCATGCCGCAGATGCAGTGCGGCTCAGAAACCCTGAAACCATGGCATTCTGGATTTTATACCTTGGGCACAGCTAGGCTCACTGAGCAAAAGTGTTGCAGTGTTTTACTCCTTTCTGGGAGAAACAGGTCATGATCTGAATTGTTCTCAAACTTCCTTCCCATCTCAGGATGTTGTACTCTGCAGTTATTCTGAGAGCTACAAACAGGTGACAGGGAGCCAAGTTAGCCAAGGTCATCCGGGAGCTGTCCTCCTGTAGCACCAAGTCCAGAGCCAAAGACAGCAGTATCTATTTTCATTCAAAATCTGAAGTTGTCCTAGGTCCTTCCTCTCCTCACCTTCCGCATCATTCCTCAGTCACGGAGGTGCGTCGTTTCCACTTCCTAAAGACTATTGGAATCCGTGCCACTTCCCTCCCTCTTCACTGTCACTCATGCGATTGCCACAGCTTCCTGTCTGTCTCCTCAGTGCATGGCCCCCACGTAACACTGTCCTCGCACACACACAGGAGCATGAGTTATCGTTTTAAACAACCATTCCCCGACTGAGGCTCTTCCACGATTCTCCAGTTGCTCCTCAATTCTGACCTGCATGGGCAGCCCTGCCCTTGGACTAGCTGCTTTCCACCCTGTTTCCCACAGCTCCAACAGCGTGTTTTTTTTTTTTTTTTTTTTCCAGTCGTGTGCTCCAGGCTTCTTCTCACCACTGGGAGCTTCGGCACATGCTGTCCCCTCTCCTGGGAGGCCCTCTTTATCCTGACCCCATACCACCTGGCCAACATCAGGTCTCACTGAAAGTTAACTTCCTCAGGGGTATTGAGTTCCCTGTCACACACTTTCATAGCACCTTATGCTTCGCCCTTTAAAATATTTCCCACTACTTATTTGTAATTATATGGTTGTGCAATTATTTGTTGTCTGTCTCATTAGACTGTGAGCGATGTGGACAGGGCACATATCTTTCCTATTGATTAATGTAGATACAACATGTAAAGTATTTCCTGGAATACGTATCCAATTATGAGGAAGAGAGAGAGGAAATGATGTAAAGAGAGTGCTCATTAATTGGACACTGAAAATGTGCCAGGCTTAATTATTAAATAGTCCTTATAAAAAGTAGGCACTGCTATCTTTTCTTAGCTGTGAAGAAACAGGCCTGGGGAGGTTAAGTAGCTTGCCGGTCATGTTGCTAGTTGCTGGTAGATCCGGGACTAGCTTTCGTCTGATTCAAGGCCTCTCCACTGAGCTGTGTTTCTAACGCACAGGATTTGTTTGGCCATGTCCTTGTTAAAGGCCAGCCGAACTTTACAACACGCCTTCCCAATGGAGGAGCTGCAATTTCAGAAATGGTTTGGTTTAGGCAGAATGGGCTCACGAGATGGACTGGTCTTGGGCGTCCAGGGGTGGGGGTTGGAGTGCTTCCGTACGCTCAGCTGGGAGAGCTTGCAAAGACAGAGCTGAGAAAACAAGCACCTGCCAGGAGGCCAGCAGCTGGGATATAGAAGACACTCTAGGCAATGCTTGCCTTTAAAGAATTTGCCATCTTATTGGACAGAGAGGCTTAATAAGCCTCATTCAAGACACTAACAACATGAGAGAGGATGGAGTTCAAGTACAATTGTTGGAAGTTACACATACATTTCAGTGTTTGGCCAGTGTGGCCTGGACGTTAGTTTTAGAATGGAGTTCTTCGTTTTCCATTCATGGTAAGGCATGACTGAAGCTGGGTTTTATTTGTGTGTGTTGGATAGGGATAGGGGTAGCATTTCAGGTGGGAAGTACAGCATGCATAGACATGGTGGCGACACAGAGGATACAGGAGGGGAACAAGACTTGTGTAGAATGGTGCAGAAGACGTGTGTTTAGCCCAACCCAGGTTATTCTCCCTTCATTGAGCAAAGAGTTTCAGAAACAGGAACAGTATCCCATTCCAGTTAAGCTTTTTAGTGATTTTTTTAAAAAAGCTTTCTACACTCACATGACAAAAAAGAGTTTCTCTGAATGGTTACTATATTCAAGGCCTGGGTGCAAGGTGCTCTGTGCCTTATCTTATTTGATTCCCGACCACAAATCTGAGCTTTAGGAACTTATATCATTCCCATTTGTTAGACGGAGATGCAAAGGGAAGTTTTATAATGTTACTCAGATTAACTTACCGGTAAATGATGGCATCAGGGGTCCAGCCGAGCAGCCTGACTCTCGAGAGACACCTGTGCCTTCTTTTCTGTGCTCTGTGCCACCACCATTGATGGGTGGGCTGTGAGCAGAGTAGAGATGCACACTTTGGCTACACATTAGCTAATTTGTACCTTGGAAATAGAGAATTAAGGGATACTATCCTTATTTTGAAGATAGGAAAGTTAAACTTGAGGGGACATTGTTATCTAAGCATTAACAATGACAACATTAATAGTGACTCTCCATTGAGTGGCTAACACACCTGGCAAGCATGCTGGCCTGGCCAGGAGGACTGTCTCCACTGGACAGTGAGTGCAACAGCCAAGGCCACACAGGTACTCATTTAGTTTGGCTGATGAAATTCTTGGCTGGAAATTTTTTCTTCTTTAAGAATGCTGAATATAGGCCCCAATAGCGTCTAGTTTGTAGAATTCTGCTGAAAAGTCCCCTGTTAGCCTGATGGGGTTCTCTTTGTAGGTGACCTGGCCCATCTTCCCAGCTGCCTTTAACATTTTTTCTTTCATTTTGACCTTGGAGAATCTGCGGATTATGTGTCTTGGGGATGGTCCTCTTGTATAATATCTCACAGAGGTTCTCTGTGTTTCTTGGATTTGAACGCTGGCCTCTCTAGTGAGGTTAGGAAAGCTTCCATGGACTACACCCTGAAATATAATCTCCAAGTTGCTTGCTTTTTCCTCATCTCTTTCAAGGACACCAGTGAGTTGCATATTTGGTCTCTTTACACAATCCCATATTTCTCAGAGGTTTTGTTCATTCATTTTTATCCTTTTATTCATTCTTTTTATTCTTTTTTCTTTATTTTTGTCTGAGTGTTTTCAGAAAGCCAGTCTTTGAGCTCAGATATTCTTTCCTCAGCTTGGTATATTCTGCTGTTAATACTTGCACGTGCATCAGGCAGTTCTTGTAAGGCGTTTTCTTGCTCTGTTAGATCAGCTTGGTCCTTTCTTATAATGGCTCTTTAATTTGTCAGCTTCTTATTGTTTTACTGTGATTCTCAGCATCCTTGGATTTTGTTTCGATGTTCTCCCGAATCTCAGTCATCTTCGTCCTGTTCATACTGTGAATTGTATTTCTTTCATTTCAGCCGTTTTCGGCCTGGTTAAGAACCCTGGCTTGGGAAGTAGTCTGGTTGTTTGGAGGAGAGGAGGCACTCTGCCTTTTTGAGCTGCCAGAGTTCTCATGCTGGTTTTCTCTCATTTGTGCGGGCTGATGTTTCTTCAGTTTTTAAGTTGCCGTTCTTTTTTTTCTTTGATGCTTCTGGGGATTTGATTATGGTATAATGTGGGTTTAGTTGACTGGCTTTGATTCCAGTCCACTCATGGGTCTTGGAGAACCCTCCTTCAATTACTGTCTTCATGTCCATATTTCTTTCGTTGGGTGTTCTGGTCCATGGGGCTTCCTCAGACATGTAGGTGGGAACCCCGCAAGAGCCGAGGCAATGTTCTCATATAAACCAGAATTGTGTACCAGTGCCCTGACTAGACCTCAAGCCCCTAGTGCCCACAGTAACCCTCTTTTCAGATGCTGAGATGTCATGCGGCTTATTGAGTGGTTCATGACTTGGTGACAAATGTTTTGTGGTTTGAGAGGTCAACCAAGTTCACACAGTCATCCCATCTCTGTCTGTCTCTTTACTTTTTCACTGATGGGCCAAACAGCTTTTCTGATTGTATTTTTTAAAGAAAATCTTCTTCTAGGCTTCTGGACAAGCCAGAATTACTGTCTTGTGCCTGCTGAAATTCAACTGTTTTCAGTGTTATATAGTGAAAAGCAGAAACAACAATGAGAGAAAAAGCCACCAAATTAGTTTCTAATTAAGCCACTCCAACAGATGCTGGTGCTGCTCCTGCTGTCACCTACCTCCTCATGCTTCTCTACTGACAGTGGTTATGTGGGCATATGGAAAAATGCCAAGACTTGTTTCTTCTCCTAATGCCAGGTAAGGCTCAGATGGACCTGGGCTGGGAATTGGAGCACCTAGATTCTGGTCCAGCTCGTCTTGCAAACATCACTTTTTAACATTTGAGAGGCTCCACTGTCCTATTTTGGATTGTAAAGCACCTTAAAGATTATTATACAGTAATTAAAGAGAGATGTGAGGATAAAATGATTACTTCTGAAATGTTATTCAAATGGAAAGCAGCAGGAGCAGCAGCAAGCTCTTCCTGAGCACCTAAAATACAGACTCCATGTGTTAGCTCAGTGAGAACAGCTGTATAATCAACCTAGATTGGGAGACTGGATTCATGAATAAAACCTAAATAACTGTGCAAGGAAGTACATGAGAATATAATGTGTGTCTAGGACTGCCTTTTTGAAAGTGTGACCTAAGACGAGATCACTGAGAATACTTCACGAAAAGAAGTTTTATGTTTAAATCTATTTGGAAAGTTCTGTATTTTATATTCATTCCCTTGGGACCTTACAATGGCTAGTTATTGATGAGTCCCATAGCAGGTAAGCCATGTAAACCACAATTTCCTACACTGACTTGGCCAAAGAATTGATTTTTAGTAACACCTATTGACCTAAAGAGGAAGATGTTTTGGGAAAGCAGATCCAGATCTGGACACTTTGGAAGGATTGTTACAAGTGTGACATTTCTGTGCAAGGTGGCAGTACACGATAAGTCAGTGGAGACATGAGCAAGTGGGGCAGTGTCCACCCAACAGAGAAGAAAAGGAGCTGGTGCACAGCAGTCTTACTGTATAAGCTAAGTTTATAAAGGGAGAAGACGTGGGCTGTGGAAAGCCTTGAATGCCAGGCCAAAGGAACTGGATGTGCAGGAGGAAGCTGTGCCTCATAGTTCTTAATGGGCCTCCTCCCAATAAACCTGTGAGTTTTGTAAGAAGCTGCCCATGGTCCTTGGCATGCATGACAGAATCCCTTCGCCATCCTCTTTCCCAGTCAAGAGACCATCACTTTGGGTCTGCGTTCTCTCCAGTTTTTACTTACATCAATGGTTCTCAAATGTCAGCATGCATTAGAAAAACCCAAGGGGCTGGCTGAAACAGATTTCTGTACTGCCACCTTGCACAGAAATGTCACACTTGTAACAATCCTTCCAAAGTGTCCAGATCTGGATCTGCTTTACCAGTGTTTAGAACAGGTCTGTATTTTTAACAAACAGAAGGTGGAGCTGCTGCTGCTAGTCTGGTAACCACCCTCAGAATAATCCTTCGGGAATGCTTTTATTACTGACCCTTTTCACCAACAGTTTCTGCACTGGTGGACATACAGAGCACACGGATGGAGATACTTAAGACGGAACTTGAGAGAAAGATGGCTGCAGCCATCTTCCTTACTAGGATCTCAGTTTCTCCAGAGAATTGTACATGGCTTCATGCTTGAACCAAGTCAGGGCTGGCAAAGTGTCCAGGTAGTCAGTGAAGATGAGTGAAAGGGGCCAGAGAGCCCACAATACATAGTTCACATGACCGATGCCATGCTAGAGGGGGGCCAGTGTTGCCAACTAGCCATCATTGTTATCTTTCCATAGGCAAAGAAACGGGGCTCAGTGAAGGTAGATAATGGACTAGAGGTACCTCAGCCAACAGGTGAAAGAGCCCAGATTTTAAAGGGTTTAATTACAAAATATAAAGGGTCTCATTTCTTTTCTTTTTTTTTTTTTTTTTGAGACGGAGTTTCGCTGTTGTTACCCAGACTGGAGTGCAATGGTGTGATCTCAGCTCACCGCAACCTCCGCCTCCTGGGTTCAGGCAATTCTCCTGCCTCAGCCTCCCAAGTAGCTGGGACTACAGGTGTGCACCACCATGCCCAGCTAATTTTTGTATTTTTAGTAGAGACGGGGTTTCATCTTGTTGACCAGGATGGTCTCCATCTCTTGCCCTCGTGATCCACCCTCCTTGGCCTCCCAAAGTGCTGGGATTATAGGTGTGAGCCACTGTGCCCGGCCGGGTCTAATTTCAAATCTATGTCCTTTCCCCAAATGGCATTGTCTCTGAGCTTGTATCACCTCTAGATCATGGCAGGAGGATTTATAAAGTGCTTGTCGGCTGGGGAGGAGTGGGGAGGTATGCTTAATCTCCCTGGAAATCTGGACAATTTATATTTGCTGTTTCTTTTTATTGCTATTATGAGACAGAGCCACAGACAGAGGGCAAATTCAGATGAAACATGGTCTGGTTTGGTAGATGCCGTCAGTTCTGCTCTACCAGGTTTAATCCTCTTATTTCTCTATTACCAGCTTTTCACCCAGGTTTCTTGTGTAGGAGCTAATCAGCCCTTAATTGGAAACAGGAATGCAATCTCTTGCCTGATTCACAGGCTGTTAAGAAACCAGAATAGATGAGAGTTAGGCTTGCGTGAGCTTGGGCTGCTTCTACGCTTCTACTAATAAAGCAAGTGCAAGGTAGAAACCTGCAGCCGATTTAAAGCCATGGTCTCTGTCTTGATGTGTAGTACACAGGGTGAGGTTACCTGCTTTGATATTTGTGGCAGAGTCAAGCCTCTCAAGTGTCGATTTTAGATTCCTCATCAAATTCTTAAAAGCATTTGACCAAGAGTAATAACCATCACACAAAGTATCTGCCATGTCACATCATTCAGAATATAAGGAAGCATTGGAGAGTGCAGCCCCAGAAATTCAACTCACTTATAATTTAGAATACTAATAAGATATAATAGACAAATTAAATTTGCTCATAAATCCCCAGCTCATCTTCAACTGTGTCTTGCCCCAACATCCGGTAATCTTTTGATTTAACAGGGGCTGTAGGGTAAGTTGAACTTTATTTCATTTCTCTCTCTCTCTCTTTTTTTTTTTTGCATTGCCCGCATATGGCCAGAGATAAGGGATAAGGAAGAGAAGGCAGGGACATAGATGTGGAAAAGACTGTTGGCTGTCCTCCAAAATTCACACTTTTCTGCTTATAAACGTATTACATCTTTTAGCTGGGCATTTGGTTTCTATTTTTCTCAGTCTATGTAGCAACTAGGTATGCTCATGTGATTAAGTTCTGGCTAATGACATGCAAAGTGTCCCATGACAGCTTCCAGGAATCTTCCTTTAGAGAAAACAGGCTCTTATTCCTAGAGGTTTTACTTCAATTAAGCCTTCATTGTGTTGATAGATTTTCAAAGGCAATCTTTGCACCATACATTCTTTGCACCATCTTCCATCAAAAAGTGGAGTCTGTTTATTTAACCCTTGAATTGGGTGTTGGATGGGTCACATGTTCTGGCCAATAGGACATCAGCGAATGTGATATAAACAGCACTTGAAAGCATTTACAGATTAGTCTTGCTCTCTCTTGCTACTGTGAACTCTGAGCCAGTTACAGAAAAACTTTAAGTCAGCCTTCTTAGTGATGAGAGAACACAGAGATAGCAAGATCTCATCCATGCCAGCCATCCCACCTGGACTTAACGAAGACCCTAGATATATAAGTCCACTGGAGACCACTTAGCCCCAGAAAAACTGCCCCAGGAGAAAAAAATCTACCTAGCTAAACCACAGAATTATGAGAAAAACACAAATCATTATCAATTTAATCATACTAGATACAGGAGAATAAAGAGTTATCAAAACCCATGGTTAAGAAACATGAAAAGTAGAAGAGATTTAGACTGAAGCAAAGAGAAAAAAGACAGAAAACACTGAAAAGAGAAAAAGGTACGTATGGAACACAGCGAAAAGTTTCAACATATAGGTACTCGGAATTTCAGGAAGAAAGAGGAGAATATAATAGAAGACTGTAATAAATGGTACTGGGAAAACTGTCAAGCCACACATAAAGGAATCAAACTACATCCCTATCTCTCACTTTATACAAAAGTCATTTCAAGATGGATCAAAGAATTAAACATAAAACCTGAGACCATAAAAATTCTAAAAGACAATGTTGAGAAAATTCTTCTAGAGATTGGCCTAGGCAAAGAATTCATAACTACAATCCCAAAAGCAAATGCAAAAAAATAAAATAAATAAATGGGACCCAATTAAACTAAAAAGCTCCTGCACAGAAAAATAAATAACAATCCACATAAAAAGACAAACCACAGAATGGGAGAAGATATTTGTGAACTACATATCCAACACAAGACTACTATTCAGAATCTATAAGGAACTCAAACAAATCAACAAGAAAAAAAAAACACAAATAATTCCGTCAAAAATAGGCAAAAAACGTGAATGATAGACATTTCTCAAAAAAAGATATACACATGGCTAACAAACATGAGAAAAATCCAACATTACTAATCATCAGGGAAATGCAAATTAAAACTGCAATCAGATAACACCTTACTTCTGCAAGAACGGTCACTATTAGAAAGTCAGAAAACCAACAGATGTTGGCGTGGACGTAGGGAAAAGGGAACACTTATACACTGTTGGTGGGAGAATAAATTAGTACTATCTCTGTGGAAAACAGTATGGAGATTCCTTAAAGATCTAAAAGTAAACATACCATTTGATCTAGCAATCTTACTACTGGATATCTACCCAAAGGAAAAGAAGTCATTATATGAAAAAGACATTTGCGTATGCATGTTTATAGCAGCCGAATTCACAATTTCAAAGATCTAGAACCAACCAAAATGCCCATCGATTGAGTGGATAAAGAAAATGTGGTCTCTACACACATTTGGAATATATACCACGGGAAATACCACTCAGCCATAAAAGGAACAAAATAATGTCTTTTGCAGCAACTTGGATGGAGCTGGAGGCCATTATTCTAAGTGAAGTAACTCAGAAGTAGAAAACGAAAAGCCCCATGTTTTCACTTATAAGTGGGAACTAAGCTATGAATGTGCAAAGGCTCACCGAACGATATGATAGACTTTAGAGACCCAGAAGTGGGTGGGTGGGAGGAGGGCTGGGGATAAAACACTACACAGTACGGAAGTGTGTACTACTTGTGTGATGAGTACATTAAAATCTCAGGATTCACCACTGTAAAATTCATCCATGTAACAAAAATCCACTTGTACCCCAAAAGCTATTGAAATAATTTTTTTTAAAAAGAATATGATAGAAGAAATATTTGAAGAGATAAGGCTAAAAATATGATACAACTGATTAAAGGCTCTAATGATTCATAGATCCAAGAGTTCTGCAACCACAAACAGAATGAATACAAAGAAAACCAGACCTAGGTGTATCAGTGTGTATTAGTCTGTTTTGGCTACTATAACAAAATACCATAGACTGGTGGCTTAAACAACAGACATTATCTCTCAGTTCTGGAGGCTGGTAATTTCAAGATCAAGGTGCTGGTTTATTTGGTTCCTGGTTAGGGCCTGCCTCTTGGCTTGCAGATGACTGTCTTCCTGCTGAGTCCTCAGTTAATAGGAAGGGAAGTGAGAAAAGTGGGGGGATTGGGAGTATAGGAGGTTGGGGTGGGGGTGGGAGTGGGGATGGGAATAGCAAGCTCTCTAGTCTTTTCTGCTAAGAGCACTAATCTCATCACGAAGACCCCATTCTCATGAACTCATTTCAACCTACTTATTTCCCAAGGGCTTCATCTCCCATTATGAAAATATTGGAGCCTAGGACTACAACGTATGAATTTGAGGAGGTAAAACAGAGTCCATCATACAGAGTAGACCTGCTGAAAAATCTAATATGAACAGAAAACTATAAAAGTAACTAGAAAGGAAAGACCCTTGTATTCAACAGAACAACAATCATGCTGATATCTAACTTTTCAATAGAAGTAAGAAAAGCCACAACAAGAAGTAATGTTATCTTTAAACTTCTGGCAAAGAAAACTGCCTGCCTAGAATTATAGACCTAGTGATAATATTCTTCCAAAGTAAAAATGAAATAAAAACACTTTTTCACAAAAGTAGAAAATTTGTCACACATAAGCCTGTAGTCAAAGAAATACTAAAGGAAGTTTTTATGGCAGAAAGATTATCCCAGAAGGAAACATGAAAATACAAGATGAGATAAAAATCATCAGAAAGGGGAAATAAGTACATTAACATGTTGAATAATGACTGTGCAAAAACAATTTATTCTGAGAATAGAAATATCTATGGAGTTCAAAATGCATGACAACAATAATATAAAAGATAAAACGGTGGTGAATGGAGTTAAATTGCTAAAATTTCTTAGCATCATCAGGGAAATGGTATAAGTAATTATTTTAGAATGAAATAAGTCAAGAATTCACGGTAAAATCTCTAGTACAACCATTATTGGCTGGCCAAATTTATAACGCACAAGCTAATAGAGTTTAAAATTGGAATAAAAATATTTCATCACTCGAAAATAAGTCAAGAAAGATAAGTTAAAAAGTGTGAAACAAATAGTTCAAATAAAAAGCCCTAAAAATATATGTAAACTCAATTTATCTTAAATGCAAAGGGACTAGGTAATTTCAATTTTAAAAAATTAGAGTCTCAGACTGGGCAAAAGGAAAAAACAACTACATATTTTTACTTTGTATAAAGACACAAAAAGGTTCAAAGCAAATATATGGGAGGGGGGATGGGGGCAGGAAGAAAGTTGTACCATGTAAATACTAACCAAAACAAAGCCCAGATGGCTTCACTGCTGAATTCTTTTCAACTTTTAAGAAATAACATAAATCTTCCACAGACAGTTCCTGAGAACAGAGAAAGAGGAATACTTCACTTTCCAAATCTTGATTTTTTAAACTTAATATTGATATTAAAACCCAACATCAAAAAAGGAAAATTACATGCCAATATCTCTTACTGATATAGGTGAAAAAATCCTATTAGAAATACTAATAAGTTATGTTCAACAAAATATACAAAAGGATACTTTGAAATTGAGAGGTTTTGAGAAATTCAGCACTGGTTTGAAATTCAAAAATCAACCACATCAACAGAAAAAGGAATAACAATAAATCATTTTAATAATTGTAGAAAATAAGTTAATAAAAGTTAGTACTTATAATGAAACTCTAGAAAATAGGAATATAAACAGACTTTCTTAATCTAGTAGAGTATATTACACAAAACTTGCACAAATTCATACTAAATGGTGAAACAGTGAATTATCTGCCCCTGAGATCTACAATGTGACAAAGATGCCTGGTCTCATCACCCGTATTCAGCATTGCACTAAAGGTTTCAGGCCTTGTTACAAGGTAAGAAAAAAGTGAAAGTATTAGAAAGAAAAAGTATAATTATTATTATTTGTCATTATTGACTGGCCCAAAGCATCTATAGACAGAATAAGTGAACTTTTAGAATTAAAAAGTAAATTTAAAAAGTATTTGAGCTACATGATCAATACACAAATGTCAATGATATTTCTTTATCTTAGGAAAAAATATGGAAAATAAAATTTAAATTTTATTTTATGAATGTAATTTACAATTGTATAAAATATATCAAAGCTTTAGGAGTAAATATAATGAAAGATATGCAAGACCTCTATGTCGAAAACTAAAAATTACAATAGGAAGACTTCAAAGAGTACCTATACAAATAGGGAAAATATATGCTGTGTATTAAATATTGTAAAGGTGTCACTTCTCCCCAAATGGATTTATAGATTTAATGCAACTCAAATCAAATTATGTAAGGCTGTGTCTTGGGGAAATATGATACGCTGATTTAAAATGTTACAGGGACAAGTATAGACAATGTGAAAGGACCAGTATAGACAAGCCAATGTTGAAGATAAAGTTGAGAGATATTGAGACTTATTATACAATTGCATTAATCAGTAGAAATTAGGGCAAATTGATCTGTGGAACAGAATGGAGAGGTCTGAAACAGACCTGTATATATAAGCATCACCTGATTGTCACAAAAGTAACACCACAGTGGAATGGAGAGAGGAGGGTCTTTTCAATAAATGATCTTTAGCCCCTACTTCACGCTATTCACAAAACCCAATTTCAGTTAGATTATTGATTTAAACTTAAATGGCCAACCTTAATATTTCTAGGAGATAACATAAAAGAATATCTTCATAACTTTAGTACCGGTAAAGGTTTCTTGAATGTGACATAGAAAGCATGCATACTTAAGGAAATAATTGATAAATTGAGATTTATTCAAATTAAGAACTGTTTCATTATGAAAATTCCATTAAGGAAGTGAAACATACCCCAGAGTGGAAGAAAATATTTGCAATACATGTATTAACAACATAATGAACTTTGACATATCATTACAAAAAGATAGACAATTCAATAGAAAAATGGACAGTTCACATAAGGGGATATAAAACATAAGAAATATGCTCAGCCCTAGAAAAGTGGGAATATAAACAGATTTCCTTAATCTCAGCATCAGTACAAATGCAAATTAAAACCACAAGAACTCAAACTCTATGAACCAGTAATTCCACTGCTAGACATATGTCCCATAGGGACATGAATGAACCTGGAGAACATCATTCTCAGCAAACTGACACAAGAACAGAAAATGAAATACTGCATATTCTCACTCATAGGCAGGTGATGAACAATGAGAACACATGGACACAGGGAAGGGAGTACTACACACTGGGGTCTATTGGGGGGAATAGGGGAGGGACAGCAGAAGGGAGCAGGGGAGGGATAGCATGGGGAGAAATGCCAAATGTGGGTGAAGGGGCGGAAGGCAGCAAAACACACTGCCATGTGTGTACCTATGCAACTATCTTGCCTGTTCTGCACATGTACCCCAAAACCTAAAATGCAATAAAAAATAAAAAATTTAAAAAAAAAGAAATGCTCTCTTCTTCCCCACATCTCCTTCATTTTCTCCAGCTCCTAGGGGCCCCCTTTCCCAGTTCCTCTGGTCAGAAAGACAGATTTCTATGCAACCCAAGTTGCCTTGTAAGCAAAACAGTGACAAAAAAAAAAAAAAAAAAAAAAGGATTAAATAAATAAATAAATACAAGGAATCTTCCCACTCCAAGTCCTTCCCTGAGAGAATATCCATCTCTCTAACCAGAGGACTGGGAAAGAAAGGGAAAATAAAATAAAATGAAGCAAATCCAATACATGAACTTCCCTCTATAGCAATATGGAAGAAGTGTGGAAACTGCATGGAATGCATATAAACAGGTTAGATAGAATAATCATAGCACAAACTCAGTCAAAAATAAAACCTATATGCAGCCATACAAAATGATGAGTTTGTGTCCTTTGTAGGGACATGGATGAATCTGGAAATCATCATTCTCAGCAAACTGACACAAGAACAGAAAATCAAACACTACATGTTCTCACTCATAGGTGGGTGTTGAACAATGAGAACACATGGACACAGGGAAGGGAGCATCACACACTGAGGTCTGTTGGGGGGCCAAGGGAGGGACAGTGGGGTGGTGGATAGTTTGGGGAGGGATAACATGGTGAGAAATGCCAGATGTAGGTAACGGGGGGATGGAGGCAGCAAACCACATTGCCATGTGTGTACCTACACAACAATCCTGCATGTTCTTCACATGTACCCCAGAACCTAAAGTACAATTTAAAAAAAAGTGAAGGAAAAAAAAGTTGGCAAAATAGTATGTGCTGGTGAAGCAGCAATGTTCAAATAAATAGTAAAATAAAAGCATTTCATAATTCATAACTAATTCCACATAAAAAATAAAACCTATAATTGACATTGAATTTATTTGTTGCTTCCTAATAGACAAGAGACAAAAAAGAGGCAGGGGGATATGATTGCATTGGATTCACTCTTGGACTCTGTATCTAAAGATTTTCTTATATGTTTCCACTTTCAGAATAATTTTTTTTTTTATCCTCATGCAATGGTTTCTGAGCTGACAGCCAATTTCCCAGAGAGCTGGGAGCTGCCACAATGTTAGAAGGCGTGGACCGTCTGAGACATCCCTGCTGGTCAGCATCAGCTCCAGGAACACAGGAGAAGTTGGAACAGACTGCCAAGCGTCTCCAAGGGGCTAAGTGGAAGAGAATGGCTGGTCACCTATTCTTTGTTCATTCATCTAGCACATGTCCACTGAGTGTTCCACACATGCCTAGAACTCCCTCACAGGGGACACAGACCCAGACTCCCCTACACGTATTCGTCATCATTTTACTTCTTTCAATTTAAACACCTTTTGCTCCAGCCCTGGAGTAGAGATGAACGTGTGGCACCTGCCTGAATGTCCTAAGACCATGGGCAGGTGACTTGACCCTGAGACCTGAGCATCAAACCTGAAACTTGACAGCAAGAGGACAAAAGGCCACATTTGGGAGTATCTTTAGAGAGAACTAGCCATTTAGTTATGTGACCCCAGGCAAGGCCCTTTACCTCTCTGAACCTCTTTTCTTTGTCTACAAAATGGTGAAAACATAGTAACCTACTCAGAGGGTTACTGTGAGATTAATAATTTAACTCTGTAAAGTATACACAGTAGAATCTTTACCCAACAAATGCCATCCTTTTCCTCCTTCTCTTCTCTCTCTAACAATCCCTTCTCTGTTTCGGCAATCTCCCACTTGGACCTCAAGCCACACCCTGAGACCTGGTGATGACTCCAGAAAAAAATACCTTTCTGCTAGGGAGAATACTCTTTCACCTGGGAAACAGAGAGAATCCAAGCAGCTGAGTTTCTACCCCACCAGCCTTGTCAAGTCAGCATGCCTTCACAAGCTCTAGGGCGGTGCTGCTCAAACCGTAGTGTTCACTCAAACCATTTGGAGACCTTTGTCAAATATAGCTTCTGCTTCAAATTGGTCTAGGGTGAAGCCTTGGATATTGCATTTTTACCAGGTCATGTTGACCGTGCCAGCTCATGCACTACACTTTAAATGGCTCCTTCTACCTCAGAGCATGCAGACCCAACCTTCTTCACATCTGGCATTCCCATTCATACCTCTTGTTATACAGTCTCCTGCATAACCCCCAAGAAAGAATGCTCTGAGGATGGTTGCTTCTCTTTCTGGGCCTACCCAACCACACTTGGCATTTCCTTCTTTCCCTCACTGAGCTGCAGATGCTGTGAAGGGAGCACAGCCAATCACCATGAAGAACAATGTCCTCAGTCAAGGAGCAATGGTGGACCAGTCCCCAGCAAAATTTCACACAGGCTCCACTAACAATCACATTCTTCCACACAAAGGAAATCACAAACACTACTGATGCTATGTACAGTCAAAGAAAACATATGAAGATTAAGCTACTGCACACAACCAGAATCAAAGGCAAAATATACTACTCAACAAATGTCATAAATATGTCGTCAGGAAAACATCCTCCTCTACAAAAAGCAAATCCAAACATTTGGAAGAAGTGATTGTTATACCAGATATAGATATCAGTGTAAAAACTTAACAAACATAAAAAAGCAAGAAAATATAACACCTCTGAAGGAACATTCTCTATTGCCAAAGAGCAGACTTATTGGAATCTAACAATAGAGTCCAATGAAAAAGACATTTATGAAATCCTGGATAAAAAATCCAGAATATTGACACTCAAGAAGTTCAATGAAATACACAATAACACAGAAAGTCAATACCATACAAGCAGAAAACAATTCAAGATATGAATGAGAAATTTACCAAGGAGGTAGATACCATAAAAAAGAACCAAACATAAAATCTGGAGCTGAATAATTCACTTAGTACAATACAAAACACGTTTGAAAACTTCAACAATAGACTAAATCAAGCAGGAGAAAGACTTTTAGAACTTAAAGAAAGGTGTTTGGAAATAATTGAGTTAGACAAAAATAAAATATATATATATATAAGAATGAACAAAACCTATGTAATATATAGAATACAATAGAGTGACCAAATGTGTTTAAATGTTTAGTGTCCCAGAAGAAGAAGAGAAAACAAAAGAAATAGAAATCTTATTTAATACTGAAAACTTTCTAAGTGTAGCAGGAGATTTACACATCTAGATAGAGGAAGCTCAAAGATCTCCAAACAGGTACAATTCAGGAAGGTTGTCTACATGGCATACTATAGCTAAACTGTCAAAAGTCAAAGACAAAGAGAGAATTCTAAAAATAAGAGAAAAGCATTTACTCACATATAAGTGAACTCCTATCAGATTTATAGCAGATTTCTCAGCAGAGACCTTACAGGCCAGGAGAGAAGAGATGAATAGAATGATACATTTAAAGTGCTAAAAGAAAAAAAAATCTGCCAGTGAAGAATACTATACCCAGCAAAGTTATCTTTCATAAATGAAGAAAAAATAATGTCTTTGGCAGACAAGCAAAAGCTGAAGGAACTCATTACCCCTGGACAAGTCCTATGAGAAATGTTTAAGGGAATCCTACACCTGGAAGTGAATGAATGGTATCTATCATCATGAAAACACATGAGAATAAAAAAACATGCTGGTAGAGAAAACAGACAAATAAGGAAGAGAAAAGATTCAAATGTTACCACTACAGAAAACCAGCAAACTATAATGACAAACAATAAGAGCGAAAGAAAGAATATATTAAATATTCAGAAATTAGTTAATCAAATGACAGGAATAAACCCTCACATATCAATAATAACTTTGAATGTAAATGGTCTAAACTTTCCACTTAAAAGATATATACTAGCTGAATGGATTAAAAAACATGATGATATTACATCCTGCCTTTAAGAGCTCATCTCACCTATCAAGACATATAGACTGAAAGTAAAGGAATGGAAAAGGATATTCTAGGGAAGCAGAAACCAAAAGTGAACAGGAGTAGCTATACTTATATCAGATAAAACAGAGTTTAAGTCAAAAATGATAATGATAATCTCATTAACTATCATTATCATTGATAATTGATATATCAATTGTATATCAATTATATATCAATTATTGATCATTGATAATGATAATTGACAATGGTAATCTTTTGATCAGGAACTAATACCTAGAATATACAAGGAATTAAAAAAACTCAAAAATACAATGACAAATATTTTCATAAAAAATGAGCAAAGACATGATTAGGAAGAAGCAATATCATGAAAATGGCCATGATTTGCAGATTATGGCCAAAGCAATTTATAGATTCAATGCTATCTCCATCAAGCTACCATTGACCTTCTTCACAAAACTGGAAAAAAACACCTTAAACTTCATATGGAAGCAAAAAAGAGCCTGCATAGACAAGACAATCCTGGGGAAAAGAAAAAAAAAACAAAGCTAGAGGGATCATGCTACCTGACTTCAAACTATACTACAGGCTACAGTAATTAAAACAGCATGGTACTGGTACCAAAACAGAGATGTAGACCAATGGAACAGAACAGAGGCCTCAGAAGTAACATGACACATCTACAACCATCTGATCTTTGACAAACCTGACAAAAACGAGCAATGGGGAAATGATTCCCTATTTAATAAATGGTATTGGGAAAATTGGCTAACCATATGCAGAAGGCTGAAACTCGACCCCTTCCTTATACCTTATACAAAAATTAACTCCAGATAGATTAAAGATTTAAACATAAGACATAACACCATAAAAACCCTAGAAGAAAACCTAGGCAATACCATTCAGGTGATAGGCATAGGCAAAGTCTTTATGAATAAAACACCAAAAGCAATAGCAGCAAAAGCCAAAATAGACAAACTGGATCTAATTAAACTCAAGAGCTTCTGTACAGCAAAAGAAACACTCGTTAGAGTGAACCAGCAACCAATAGAATTGGAAAAAATTTTTGCAATTTACCCATCTGACAAAGGGTTAATATCCAGAATTTACAAAGAACTTAAACAAATTTACAAGAAAAAAACAAACAACCCCATCAAAAAGTGGGCAAATGATATGAACAGACACTTTTCAAAGGAAGACATTTATGCAGTGAACAAACATATGAAAAAAAGCTCATCATAACTGGTCATTAGAGAAACGCAAATCAAAACCACACTGAGATACCATCTCATGCGAATTAGAATGATGATCATTAAAAACTCTGGAGACAACAGATGCTGGAGAGGATGTGGAGAAATGGGAATGCTTTTACACTGTTGGTGGGAGTGTAAATTAGTTCAACCATTGTGGAACACAGTGTGGCGATTCCTCGAGGATCTAGAAATAGAATTACCATTTGACCCAGCAATCCCATTACTGGGTATATACCCAAAGGATTATAAATCACTCTATTATAAAGACACATGCACACATATATTCATTGTGGCACTGTTTACAATAGCAAAGACTTGGAACCAACCCAAATGCCCATCAATGATAGACTGGATAAAGAAAGTGTGGCACATATACACCATGGAATACTGTGCAGCCATAAAAAAGGATGAGTTCACTTTTTCTGCAGGGACATGGATGAAGCTGGAAACCATCATTCTCAGCAAACTGATGCAAGAACAGAAACCCAAACACTGCATGTTCTCACTCATAGGTGGGTGTTGAACAACGAGAACAGATGGACACAGGGAGGGGAACATCACACACCAGGGCCTGTTGAGGGGCGGAGGGGCTAGGGAAGGGATAGCAGGGGATAGGGGGATTGGGGAGGGATAACATTAGGAGAAATACCTAATGTATATGACAGGGGGATGGATGCAGCAAACCACCACGGCATATGTATGCCTATGTAACAATCCTGCCTGAGCTGCACATGTACCCCAGAACTTAAAGTATAATAAAAAGAAGGAGCAAAGAACATGAATAGACATTTCTCAAAAGACATACAAATGGCCAATAGGTATATGGAAAAATCTCAACATCACTGATCATCAGGAAAATGCAAAGCAAAAACACAATGTGACATGTAAATCAGTATAGCCACTATGGAAGACAATATAACGATTTCTCTAAAAACTAATAATAGAACTTGTAATATGATTCAGCAATCCCACTACTGGGCATTTATCCAAAAGAAATCAGTATATCAAAGGAATACCTGCACCATCATATTTATTGCAGCAGTATTCGCAACAGCAAAGATATGGAATCAATCTAAGTATCCATTGACAAATGAACTAATAAAAACAGTGGTATATATACACAATGGAATATTATTCAGCTATGTAGAAGAAGGAAATTGGCTGGGTGTGGTGGCTTATGCTGTGATCCCAGCACTTTGGGAGGCTGAGGAGGGTGGATCACCAAGTCAAGAGATTCAAACTATCCTGGCCAACATGGTGAAACCCTGTCTGTACTAAAAATACAAAAATTAGCTGTGTGCCTGTAATCCTAGCTACTCAAGAGGCTGAGGCAGGAGAATCACTTGAACCTGGGAGGCAGAGGTTACAGTGAGCCAAGATCACACCACAGTGCTCCAGCCTGACAACGGAGAGAGACTCAGTCTAAAAGAAAAAGAAAAGAAGGAAATAATGTCATTTGGATGAACGTGGAGGATATTACGTGTAATGAAACAGGTAGAGAAAAACAAATGTCACATGTTCTCACTCATATGTGGGGGCTAAGAAAGTTGATCCATGGATATAGAGAGGAGAATTATGAACACTAGAGGAAGGGAAGGGTATGGGTGAGGGCAATTGAAGAGTTTGGCGAATGGGTACAAGCATATAGTTAGATAAAAAATAAGTTCCATTGTTTGATAGCAGAGTAGGTGACTACCGTTAACAACAATGTATCATATGTTTCTGTGGGTTTTTTTCTTTTTATTTTTTTTGAGATGGAGTCTCGCTCTTTCACCCAGGCTGGAGTGCAATGGCATGTCTCAGCTCACTGCAACCTCCTCCTCCCTCAGCCTCCTGAGTAGTTGGGATTACCAGTGCCTACCACCAAGCCCGGCTAATTTTGTATTTTTAGTACAGACAGGGTTTTGCCATGTTGGCCAGGGTGGTCTCGAACTCCTGACCTCAGGTGATCTGCCCGCCTTGGCCTCCCAAAGTGTTGGGATTACAGGCATGAGCCACCATGCCCAGCCTGTATCATATGTTTCAAAATAGCTAGAAGAAAAGATTCAAAATGTTTCCAACACATAGAAATAATAAATATTCAAGGTAACAGATCTCTTAAATACTCTGACTTGATTATTATATAATACATTATATGCATTAAAATATCACAGGTACACCATAAATCTGTACAAATATGTATCAATAAAATTTTTTTTAAAGAAAAAGGACCTTGATTTTTTTGCAAACATAAATTTTTTTCTCCACAGAGTCCCACTGTTTCTCATTTACATAAAGGGAATCATCCAGTCTACAGTCACAAATGGGGCATTGCTCTGTGCTCGGCAGTTTGAGAGATGACGATGGACAGAGCATGAGCAGGTTCTCACCAAATGCTGGGGAGCCAACAGGCTTGGTTACCTCCCCTATGCTGGATGGGAAGCCTGTGGCTCAGATAATCACTTAGGGAACAGAGGGGAATCCAAGAGAGGTCCTCTAAGCAAAGGTCAGCCCCACTCTAGAAATTCCTTCTTGGGATTCCAGGGAAATACTGCCCTCTCTTATTTATCTCTGGGAAGGCCTGCAGAGTGTTCCCTGACCTGGCTTTCTTAAAGAAAGCCTTACCCTAGCAAATGAACAGTGAGAAAGAACACCACTTTAGTCAATCTGCCAGGAATTATATTCTGGAGAGTAGAGGAAACTTATTAAAAAAAAAACCTTAAAAAAATCTGTGAGTCTAGCTGTATTATGTAAAATGCTTTCCCCTGGAAACCAAATCTCACAATAGCTATCTTATAGAAATGAGCACCCAAAAACATTGCTTCATATTCTGGGTTATGGTTACTAATTGTAATAATAATTATTACATAAATTAAATAAAGTTGTTACACTGAAGTGGAGTTTAGTGGATTCTGCTCTTCTACACATATGGTTAATTCATCATTACAGAGATTCATCCAGATTAAAATAATCGTCAAAATAACATAGCATTGGAACTCTTTAACTCACGCAGGAGGCTTCACAACGAAAATTTCCTGTCACACACACGTCATTTCTCTCAATCTTCAAATTAATGCTTTCAGTACTGCCCCATCCCACAGCTATAAAAGAATAGCATGACCATCTCCCAGACCTGCCTGTTACTTCTCCTTCTCGCCCCCTTTTCTCTGGAAGCTCATCAGTTTTGCTGCTGCCATTTTCCTATCTTTTCTTCACCCCTACTTACAACCTCGGTCTCAGAACATCTTTGAAAATATGGAAAAACCACACACAAAAAAATGTCAATTGGAAAGCACTCGTGTATCTCCTTTCAAATTCTGGTTGAACATGAAATTCCCAGTGTGTACCAGCCCCTCCCTAAACAGAAAACTGACTACTACCTGCAGCATCAAAGACTTCAGGCAACTCATCATATCAGGCACCAGGGATGAAAACTGTAGACTTTCTCCTTAAAAATGTCACCACCCTGCAGCCTGGGCCCCAAGCACGAATTGCCCTTGCCAAGATGACCAGTGAGTTGACCCATATGTAGCTTAGAGGCTGAATATCCACGTGATACCCTTATGAGACGCTCTAAATTAATAACCAACTCCAACCCATGGAAGCAGGTTAGACCTACTCACAGGTGATTCTTGCTGGAACGATATGATAAGATGTAAAAAGTGTGTGCTTTGAAATCAAGGCAAACCTCATTTAAATTGAATCTTGCTACAGTTGTGCAAAGATGGGTAAGTTATTTAACCTCTCTGAGCATGATTTTCGTGAAATATAAAATGGGGATATTATTTGCAGCTATGTTTTTGTGTATAGTATCTAGCGTATTTCCTGAGACAGGGTAAGTGCTGAATAAACCTGACACAGCAGATACTCAAGATTTGGGAGCTATTGCTGATGGCGAGTAGAATGAGAGTGGTAAGAATGCTTCCGCAGAAGTGATTTTGAAGTAAAGGCAAATGTTATAGCGTCTCACCTTTTCTGAAAAGCTGCTTTCTTGAACATTCCTCCTCCTTGTTCCTGGTCTCCTCCTCTAGTAGCTGGGACGCAGCATCCTCTAGAGCCTTGAAAGTCCCCCTTGGAATGCCCTTTCTGATACTGCTTAGCAGCCACCATTACATTTTTAAATAGCCATATTGATTTTTCCTTGTCTTTACCAGCAAAATCCTGCAGGCTCTGTTGACAGAGCAAAGCACTCGCCCTGCCTCTTTCAAGCTCTCTTCAAATGTAAGTGCACTGTGTCAGCTCTTTATGCCTTCGTTTGGGAAGAAATCAACTCAAGAATGACACGGTATCTCTGCAGAGTACCTGTCCATGCGTGGCCAATGTGTGCAAATCAAAATTGCGCAAGTCAGGGGCAGCTGGAATGGGCCTGAGGTTGGGCCTTGGAGAGATGTATAGACTGTCTTTTTTACGTTAGAGAAAAGAAGATGGATAAAATTCCAGCGCTCTGGTTCATTTGTCTTTGCCCTTCAGACATGCATTATATTTCCCACACTTATCCTGGCTGGGAGGGAAGGTGGCTGTTTCCAGCTCTTGCTAAAACAATGCTTAGGAGACCAGATGTGGAATCCTACCTCTAGTGCTTGTAGTCTCACCAGAGTCCAGATGCAGAAGGTGGCAACACGGCCCAGCAATGACATATTGTAAGGACCAACCCTGGGGGTCCAGCCTGATATTTCCCTCTGTATGTTTTCTAGAAATGTCTGCCCATTAAATAATGCCCTGGTGGGAGTGATGGAAAGAAAGAGGCCACCCTCTAGTGACCTCATGCCCTGAGCAAGTTATCCTCCAGAGCCTCTCGTCAGAAGCCCCCGGGCAGGCCGGCATGGAAGTTCTCCAGCTCCCTGAGACAGAAGAGGGGAGGTAAGGAATGGCACAACATGCTGAAAAGCAAGGTATCTTGTGAAGAGACTCTTTGCCAGCCTTTCCTTGCTGAAAGCCTCTTTTTTATGCTGTGGCAACTGAGCGAAGCTCTGGGCCTTCTTTCCTGCCTTGCTATCTTTCTTCCCACACTAAGCAGGTTCTCATTGCTTCTAGGAGAATCATTTTCCCAACTTGGCAGGTGAGGAAGAACACATGCCCAGTTAACAAGAGAACAGGTGTCTAAAAGAGGGAATGAGTGGGGAAGGAAGAAGAAAGGAAATGTTTAGTTATTGAAAGCTTCCAGGGCATCTTTATTTTTTTGTTTTACTTATTTATTTTTGAGACAGAGTCTTGCTCTTGTGTCCAGGCTGAAGGGCAGTGGCATGATCTCGGCTCACTGCAACCTCCTTCTCCCAGGTCCAGGCAATTCTCCTGTCTCAGCCTTTTGAGTAGCTGGGATTACAGGCACCTGCCACCAAGCTCAGCAAGTTTTGTATTTTTAGTAGAGACTGGGTTTCACCATGTTGGTCAGGATGGTCTCAAACTCCTGACCTTGGGTGATCCACCTGCCTTGGCCTCCCAAAGTGGTGGGATTACAGGTGTGAGCCACAGCATCCGGCCTTTCCAGTGTGTCTTTATAATCACACTTTATGCATGCTATTTGGTTAACTGTTAATCCAAACCCTGTAAAGTAAATAATGCACAGTGAGGGCAGAGGCTCATAAAGTTAAGTAGCATGCCCAAAATGATAAAGCTGATTTTGTAGAGTAAAAGTAATCATGACAGAAGTCCTCAAAAAAAATTGAAAATAGAATTACCACGTGATCCAGCAATCCTACTTCTGGGTATGTATCTAAAAAGGTTCAAAGCAGGATGTCATGTTCATTACAGCACTACTCACAATAATCCAGAAGGGAAAGCAGTCCAAATGTCCATTGACAAATGGATAAAGAAAATGTGGTATATACATACGGTAGAATATTATGTAACCCCAAAAAGGAAGAAATCGTGTCACATTTTACAACGTGGATGAAATTTGCTGAATAGGCCAGTACCAAAAGAACACATACAATATGATTCTATGTACATGAAGTATCTAAAGTAGTCAAAATCATACCAACAGAAAGTAGAAAGGTGATTGCCAAAGAATGGGGAGGGAGGAGGGAGAATAAGTATTTAATGGATCCAGAATTGCATATTTGCATGATAAAAAATTTCTAGAGATCTGTTTCACAACAATGCAAATATTTAATTGAACTATATATTTAAAAATGGTTGAGATAGTAAATTTTATGTTATGTGTTTTTTTACCACAATAAACCAGAACTTTTCTTTAAAGTCACAGATTGTTTGCTTCTCTTTGAGAGTTGCTGTCTAATTCCATCAGAAGCATCCCAGTGACTTGCTTTGGTGACTTGTTTGACCAATGAAAGGCAGAGGAAGTGATATTCTGGGATTAGGTCATAAGACGACGTGCAGCTTCTGAGCGTCGTTAGCTACCATTGAAGAAGTCTGACTGCCCTGAGTGTGCCATGCAGGAGAAGGCGTGTGCAGGTGCTCTGGGTGATGGTCTCAGCTGAGCCAAGCTTTTCATCTGTTCCTCTGAGGCACAAGACGTGAGAATGAAGCAATCTGGACCCTCCATACCAGCTATCTGCTGGCTGATTACCACTGAGTGACCTCTGTTAACAGCATCTGAAGCAGAATTGTTTTCAATGGCCAGCATGGAGTTTCTATTCAGCCTGTCCAATTTTTGCATCTGTGCCACTTTGAAAAAGTATAAATGAATATTCTTTAGACCCTCAGTAAGGAATTCCAACTGTCCTTATTATTGTATGTATGTATGTATACATAGATGTATTTGTTCTCCTTTTTATATTTGGTAATAAGATTAAATCTTCTTAATGGGATAGGTTCAAAGTGATGCAAACAGTTTCCTTTTGGCCAGCAAATGCCATCTCACCTTCTGAACAGCTCCTGTGGCCCTAGCTGGGCTGTGATTGATATGAAAGAGCAGCACAGTGGCCTGAAAATTTGAGCCTTCAAGGAGGGCTGGGAGAAAATTACACCATTGCAGGTGCAGAGCAGGCATTGATAAAGGTCATATCTAGTGGGAATGTGCAGTGAGCATCCCCCCATACCTGTGGGGTATGGGCATCCCCGCATACCTGAGAAAGCCTGGCACACCCCACCTATCTATGAGTGGATGCCTATGATCCACCATTAGTCAACTTCTCCCTAATGTTGAAGCGTTTCTACATCTGCTGTTTCCTTATCTGGAAGAAGTAACATCTTGGTGCCTCAGTTCCTCAATTTGAATGAGTTAATTAGGTGACTTTCAAGGGAATGGATGTTTGAAGGCCTTTGACAATAAAGAAATAACTAGCCAGGTGCAGTGGCTCACGTCTGTAATCCTTTGTAAGCACTTTGGGAGACCGAGACAGGTGGATCACTTGAGGTTAGGAGTTTGAGACCAGCCTGGCTAATGTGGCGAAACCCCATCTCTACTAAAAGTACAAAAACTAGCTGGGTGTGGTGGTACCTGCCTGCAATCCAAGCTACTCAGGAGGCTGAGGCAGGAGAATCTCTTGAACCTGAGAGGCAGAGGTTGCAGTGAGCCGAGATCATGCCACTGCACTCCAGCCTGAGCAACAGAATGAGACTGTCTCAAAAAGAAAAGAAACAAGAAAAAAAAAATTACCAAAGGAGAATGTAGAGGCACTACTACTGACTCTCCTCTTTCCCACTTTCCTGAGGCCACCATGCATGGGACAACAAAGGACCTCGTAACTCCACAGGACACCAGATCTTGGTTTTCCATCTTGTTTTGCACACCCAAGCAATGCTGTCTTCATTATGATGAATTATAGAATAAATGCAAACACTCAGAAGATCTGTCATCACTGTGCCACCCAGGCAAAGCTCCCTATCCACGTTTGTCTTGTTCCAGTCTTCCCAGAGAAATAGAACTGTGCATGATGCTGGTGACTCCAGGCCCTCTGGATCAATACCGGAAGGGTCATGGTATGGTGGGCTGTGTCCCCACCTAAGTCTCATCTTGAATTATAGCTCCCATAATCCCTGCATGTCATAAGAAGGACTCAACGGGAGTTAATTGAATCATGGGGGCAGGTTTTCCTGTGCTGTTTTTGTGATAGTCTCACAGGATCTGATGGTTTTATAAGGCAGTTCCCCTGCACATCCCCTCTTGCCTGCCACCATGTAAAATGTGCCTTTGTTCCTCCTTCACCTTCTGCCATGACTGTGAGGCCTCCCTGGCCATGTGGAACTGTGAGTCCTCTAAACCTCTTTTTCTTTATAAGTTACCCAGTCTTGGGTATTTCTTCATAGCAGTATGGAAATGGACTAATACAGGTCACTTCCCAGATCTCTAATTCCTGGACTAGGGGAATGGGGCTGGTACTCTAAATAGAAGGAAGAAAATAGAGGCTGAGGGGCATCTTTCTCAGCAGGTAGAGTCACCCCTTGCTCCCTGCCTCCTCCACATGGGGGACCCAGTCAGAGAAGCTCCATGTTTGGCTCCCAGATCTGCTGCACCTGTGCAAGCTGGCATTGGTTTTCTGTTTGAAATAGCAGCATCACATCCTGTGGTCATTACTATCTGGAGACCCTTCTACTGCAAAGCTATGAAGTTCCATGCAGAAAAGGAGGAAGCAGGAAAACCACAGAGCCAGCCAGAAATAACCACTCAGAAACACTCTTATCCTTATGAAGTCAAGAGCCTCCAGCTAGCAGCAGCAAAGTGATGTCTCAATCTTTTCTCAAAGAGCACATTGGGACCAGGCTTATATACATCACTCTTTTGTGGTCCATGTATTTGGATTCACGTATTCCTCAGTATGTTCATGCCATTCAGCTGCTTCTCCAAATGTTTCCTCAGCTCCAACCTTCCAGAGCTGAGGACAGCATCTCACATTTGCAAATCCCAGTCTTGCCTAAATTTTACAAACTAGAATGATGGCTCAGAGCCATTCAGGGCAAATAAAGACAAAAAATATGTAACAGGTAGACACTGATATTCTTGGCTGAGTGAGGTGGCTCATCCCTGTATCCCAGCACTTTGGGAGGCAGAGTGGGTGGATTGCTTGAGCTAAAGAGTTTAAGACCAGCCTCAGCAACATAGTGAAACCCAGTATCTACAAAAAATGCAAAAATTTACTGGGCCTGGTGGTGCCAACCTATAAATCCAGCTACTCAGGAGGCTGAGGTGGGAGGATCATTTGATCCCTGGAGGCTGCAGTGAGCTATGATTGCACCACTGCACTCCAGCCTGAGCAACAGAGTAAGACTGTTTCAAAAATAAAATAAAATAATAAAACCCTAACTAGACCTATGTATATCTGGGCATCCAAAGCACTTTGCCTCAAGATTACTATTAAATACTTGTAGTCAAAATCATTCATTTAACAAATATTAATTGAGGTCCAATTTCCTTCAAGGTCCTATTCTACGTGTTGAGGATAGAGTGGGAATGAAATGAACAGTTTCTCTCCCCTAAATGGCTTTGCATTTTAGTAGGAAAGATATAAAATAAACAATGACCATCTCTGTCTGTTTGTTCTCTCTCTCTCTCTCTCTCTCTCTCTCTCTCACACACACACACACACACACACACACACACACACAGTAGAAATCATTAATACAAAGTGGAGAAATTCTAAATCTGGGTTGGCTGGAGAAATTCTGAATATGGTAGACACTAGTCATACCGGGCTATTTAAATACACATTTAAATTTATTAAAATAAAAAATTTTAAACTTCCGTTCCTTAGTATCATTGGCAATTTCAATTGTTTGATAGCCATATGAGGTTAGGGCTCACTACACTGGGTAGTGCAGCTATAGAACAATTCTATTATCACAGCAAGTACTGCTGAACGGCACTGCCCCGGCTTGGCTGTCTGCACGGCAAATTTCACTCTCCTTTAATATTGAGCCATGCTGATTATCTTAGTCAGGGATCTTCAGAGAAACAGACCCAACGGGGTGTGTGTGCAAGATTTATTATGGTTTTATATTTTTATAAAGTAGTCAGTCTCCTAGACTTAAGCTGCTTATGAACAAACTCTTTTTTTGAACTTCAAACTTGGATAATATATCATAAAACATTTTTGGAAACTGTAGTATAATATAAAATATATTTCATCTTTATCCCAGGCTCCTGTCACAGAGATCCTAAAACTCCTGGAATTTCCTGAGAGATAAGAGTGTCTTGTTACTCATAAGGAGCCCCTTTTGATCACACTTAAATGTATGTTAATGCAGGTACTTAGGTTGGGGTCTCTAAGCCTCAAGATGGGGCTGAATATCAGAAAGACTAAGAATTAGAGGGTCGGAAGTTTCAGGCCCACCCACTACCTCTGGGGGGTGGGGTAAGGAGGCCTGGAGATTAAACTCTATAAAACTCTTGAATGACAAGATTTAGTGAGCTTCTGGGTTTCTGAACAGGTAGAGGTTCTGGGAGAGTGGCGCACTCAGGTAAGACATGGAAGCTCCTCTCCATTCCCCTCAAGACCTTGCCCTGTGCACCTCTGCCATCTGGCTATTTTGTTTCCTTTATAATCAACCAGGAAATGTAAGTGAAGTGTTCCCCTGAGTTCTGTGAGCCATTCTAGCAAATCATCAAAACTGAGGAGAGGGTCATGGGAACCCGTGATTTATGTCTGCTCTGTCAGAAGCACTGCGGGCCCAGACTTGTGGTTGGCATCGGAAGTGGGGTACTCTTGTAGGATTAAGCTCCTAACTTGTGGGATCTGAACCCAACTTCGGACAGATCGTGTAAGAATTGAATTCAACTCTAGGATATCCAGTTGGTGTCTGGAGAGTTAGAGAATGGCTTGAGATGGGAAAAGCCCACACATTTGATATCAAAAGTGTTGTATGAGAGTATAGATTGTGTTTTTCCAGAGAAGCTTAATATGTGAACATGGCATTATGTTAGGCATAGGAAGACAAAATTTGGTATCTGCTTTTTGAAAGCTCACAATAAGTTGGGCCCAAAATTCATGCATATGTTTAGTCATTCAATCTGTCTTCAATGTCTATCAGGTAACAGGTGCACTGGCGGAAATCACATGAAGAAAGTGAAACTTGTGCCCTCTGGAGGCACGCACGAAATGATCTCTCATTGTGAAGTCACATCGTAGAGGCCTTGGCATGAATTGCATCTTTCAAACACTCTTTCACATTTTTTCAAATTGTTATGTTACAGCAACAGTGAGGGAGATGTTGTCATTCTGTTTTACAGGTGAGAAGTAAGATTCAGGGACCTTAAATCATGTGCTCAATGTGATGCAGCTAGCAAGTGTCAAGGCTGGGATTTGAACCCCTGTCTTATCATGACAAATCCAAACTCAATATTAGCCCAAGAAAATGCTCTAAACTTTCATTTGATACAAGTTCAATTGTGAGCTTCTCCTTCCCTCTGACTTCAGAATTTACCATTTTGGAGAGAAAATGAAATCACAGGTGCAATTTTAGTGGCTAGACTGGCTGGGTGTGTACTGCTACTGCTTCCAAATGTCACAGTCACTAGTGGTAATATGAATTAAGGTTGGTGTGATGGTGAATTTTATGTGTCAACTTGACTGGGTCATCAGGTGAGCAGAGATTTGTTCAGACTTTATTTTAGGTGTTTCTGTGATTTGGGGTGGAGAGGGGTGATGGAATAGAGCAGATTGCCCTCCCTAATGTGGGTGGGCCTCATGCAATCTGTAGAAGCCCTGAAGTGAACAAAAAGACTGACTGTCCTCCAAGTAAGACAAGATTCTTCCTGCCTGACAGCCATCACACTGGGACATCAGCTTTTTCTTGCTTTCAAACTGAAAAATTGGCTCTTCCTGGGCTTCAACCCTGCTGGCCTTCAGACTGGAACCACACCATCGAGTTTCCTGGTTCTCAGGCTTTCAGAATCCACTAGAACTACAGTATGGGCTCTCCTGGGTTTCCAGACAGTTGACGCAGCCTGGATCTCAGGACTTGTCTGCCTCTACACTTACTTGACCCAATGTTTTAATAATAAATCTTATGCACAGTTCAAGGGTTTTATAGAGTTTAATCTCCAGGCCTCCTTACCCCTACCCAGAGGTAGTGGGTGGGCCTGAAACTTCCGACCCTCTAATTCTTAGTCTTTCTGATATTCAGCCCCATCTTGAGGCTTAGAGACCCCAACCTAAGTACCTGCATTAACATACATTTAAGTGTGATCAAAAGGGGCTCCTTATGAGTAACAAGACACTCTTATCTCTCAGGAAATTCCAGGAGTTTTAGGATCTCTGTGACAGGAGCCTGGGATAAAGATAAAATATATTTTATATTATACTACAGTTTCCAAAAATGTTTTATAATATATTATCCAAGTTTGAAGTTCAAAAAAAGAGTTTGTTCATAAGCAGCTTAAGTCTAGGAGACTGACTACTTTATAAAAATATAAAACCATTAGATACTCAATTTTATGTCATTTCTCTTAGTGTTTCAGAGATTAAAATTACATTTAATAGCTTTTTGTTATTTTCACACCATCCAGCCACATTTTCAGTTCAATAATTCACCCACTACTGCAGTCATTACATCTCACTTGGGAGAAGAGAATAATTCTGTTTCACTCAAAAAGGGCAGGTTGGTCTATTTTGTCTCCTCCAATATCACTTATAAAATAGTTTCTGGTTTTCTATTTGTCAGCTTAATGTGACCTTTCTCTGTAATGAATAAAAATATATTCATCAACTGATCTCAGTGAACGTTCTTTCTGATAATGAATGTCATGACTCTATGAAGAGATTTCCTCATTATCTTAACAAAAGGAAAAGGGCTGAGTCACTGTGGCTTATGAGTGACATAGCAGGCCAGTGAGTCAGTTGGGTCCAGACTAGAGATTGTAAGCATGACAAGGGGCCAGGCAGATCTCTACTTCTTGAGTTGCCGATATGGAACAGGGGAGCAGGTCAATGAACAGGACTGAGAAGGGAGGCTCTGTTGGTTACAGAGATAAGTGGCCCTCCGCAGAGCAGCCAATGAAATCAAGAGGGCTTTCACCAGGATAGCCAGAAGGTTAAGAAGCAGGAGAGGGAAGTTTTGTGGAAACAACGGAAGCATGAATCTGTCAGATGTGGGCTTGTTTGTGAAATATGAAAATAAAAGCAAAAGCCTTGAAACAATAGAACAGTCTTTTTCGACAAAGTGTCAGTAAAAGTGAAAATACTTGTTTTTAAGAGACTGTAAGCCAAGAAATACACATGGGTTCAAGAAAACTAGAGGGATGGAAAACACTTAGTAAGCACTTGCTGTGTGGTGTACTGCATCTATCATTCTATTTAATCCTCAGCACTCATGAGAGTTACAATGAAGCTTCTGTGTTGGGCAGGAAGTGACAAAATGGCATTGCCCTGTTAAATGATAGTGTTCACTAAAGTCTCCTATAACTGTCCAAACATGGGACCCATTGCCAAGCAGGAAAGGGTTGTGATCTTACATATACAGCTAGTCAGAGTGTAAATGAACACAGCTTTCTTGGAGCACAATTCAATAATATTCAAATTTGCCTTTGGTGTCTGCAAAGTGTGGATGAGCACAAAAATATCACAACAAGGATATCCTTTAGGATGCTGTTAATAACAAAAAAATAGAAATGACCTGATTCTATAATAAGAAGAAATTAAATAAAGTCAAAGCAGTACAATAAATATAAGATGCTATTCAATCATTTAAAATGGTTATGTAGAAAAATAGTTAATAACATGGTGAAATAATGTTTCCAATATATTGTTAGAAAAAAGTAACAATATATGTGTGTAACATAACACAGCATATTAGGTAGAATGTCCTGATCATCTATCTAATTCTAAAGCCTATAACTTTAAAAAAATATATCAAATAGAATTTTTTTTTTTTTGAGACAGAGTCTTACTCTGGCACCCACGTTGATTGCAGTGGCATGGTCTTGGCTCACTGCAACCTCCAACTCCCAAGTTCAAGGGATTCTCCCTGCCTCAGCCTCCCAAGTAGCTGGGACTCTAGGTGCATGCCACCATGCCAAGTTATTTTTTTGTATTTTTAGTAGAGACAGGGTTTCGCCATGTTGGCCAGGCCAGTTTCAAATTCCTGACCTCAAATGATCCACTCACCTCCGGTTCTCCAAGTGCTGGGATTTATTACAGGCACGAGCCACAGAACCCGGCATCGAATAGAATTTCCATTACAATTTCTTGTCTCCTCTCAAGTTCTTCATGGAGATTTTGCAGACTCCTTTTGCTGGTTGGGATTTCTCTCTCTCTGCTCTGCACCTCAGGACACTTTGGTTAAGGAGTTTGGATAATTTGCCAGCTTCCTTAGTTCAAGACCACCTTCTTTGTTGACATGCTGAAGTCCAGTTTCTTTAATGGTGGCTGCTTGGGGGAGGGGAAACGTTAATTGGCTTCCTAATTTTATGAGCATTTTGTTTCTCTACGACCCTTAGATTTGAACTTGTGTTTCCGTCTTTTCATTTACTGTGAAGATTACAAAAACATCTTCTCTGTTGGTTGCCTCCTTATTCCTCAGAAACAATGCACTCTCAGATAATTTCCTTTCAATTTCTTTATAAGCACCCTAAGCCCATCCATAGCCTGTGTTCTAGGTCACCAGGTTTTAGATGCTCTCATTTTTCTCCACTGAGGGTGAGGCCATTTCCCTCTGGTGTGCTTTATTTTGTTTTTCATCACAGCTAGGCTCCTTCTGTCCTCTTCTTTCCCACATAGTCTCTGCCCGATGCTCCATTTGGGTGTGAGTTCTGAAGCTGGCTCTGGCTTTGCTGTTTTGAATATTTATTCTCCTACTTACATATGAGCTGATGATGTTAGTCATCTCTGTCTCCTAATTATGCTATAGCATGGTTGAGGGTGGTTTTCTTTGCTTTCTTTAATGGTCTGCACATTTTCTGGAGGATGAATGAATTGATTCTAATTTAGACGGCTGCCATTATCCTCCAAAAACCTGTAAGCTCTATTCATTTAATTTTTTAGGACGTCAACAACTTTCAGAGAAGCCTAAGTGTTAATCAGATATTGAATAGAACTACTCTAGCATAAGGATATGTTAGGGGCCTCAGAACTTTGTCTGCTCAGTTTTTTCCCTATTCTTGGGATAGCCCTTAAAGGGGATCAGTAGAAGCTCTCCAGGGAACATTATACAGATCCTTGGACTTGATGTTCTCTATGATCCTTCCAAGTGCTGATACTCTATGGTTAAATAAATCATGGGCTTTCCATTAATGCTTAATTAACAAGAAGATTCAGTCAACTGGAACAGTTTTATATGCAATCTTGCCCATTGATAATTCTTGGATTTTCCTCATTTTCTTTGTACACTAGACTTTTTTGTAAGCAACCTTTTGAGACTCAAGAAGTGGGGTATAGAGAGGAATTCATTACTGTGTATTGTGTACCCCTATCAGTGAGCTAAACTAAAATCCCTAATTGGCATGAGCAATTTTCATTCTGCTAGATAAACTTCTTTTCCTGAAACGGAACTTCCTGCTCATAATCATCACTTACCGAAGGCTCTGTGCCTAGATCTGCTAAAAATGACTCCACAGCACTCCCTCTTGCTTCTGACTACAGTAATTGGCTTCCATAAACTTCTGTCTACATTAACAGATTTTAAATCCCCTTCTGAATATCTGGTCCAGTGTTCTTTATGCAAAAATAAAAAGACTTTTCTAAACGTGGTGCTTCTTAGCACAAATCTAATATTTTCACCTTTTTCCATAAGCCCTTTCAAATCCGTTTTCTCATCACACCCATTTTTATTGGGCTAAGCTGGGCAGGCATTCTGAAAAAGTATTTTAGTTTTCACAGTATAAAACTAAGGTCGACAGCAGTGAAGTGACTGTTGAAGATCTAGCTGAGAAAAGTAGAATTATAACGTGTTTCCCCATTTTCAGACAAATGTGCATTGTCCATGAGATTTCTCAAAATCTGTAATCAATGCAGATTAAGTTAACCTTCGGTTCATTTCAATTCAATGATAATAGCACTGTGATCATACATATTAGGGATTATAGTTGCTTAATTATGGGAGAGGGCCTTTGCATCAAGCTCATTTCTGTCTTAGTGATTACTGACACTTCTGAGTGACTGACCACGAGTTGTACGGTCTAACTGAGATTCCTGACACATTTGGTGGGTTCATGAGGTAATTCATAAAACCTTAGGATACAGGGAACAAGAGGGAAGAGAAACCAACTTAAAGGTCTGGGCACTGCATGTGTTCTCCAAGGCATTGGAAAACTGACCCGACCCTCTGGTCTCCTGTAAAAGACAAAGGCAAATGATAGTACTTGAGTGAAGAGTGGGTGATCACATTATTGTGACTCAGCTGGGGACAAAACCCGATTCTAAGTCTAAGAATTATCTTCTTGTCTACATGCCAGAACATGGCATCAGGAAAGGGCAACCTGCTTCAATACATTCCTAGAAATCATGGAAAGGCCAATCACATTCTTTCACGCACAGAAGATGTGGTAGAACATACTGTTGACAAAAAAGGGCTGTCCACCCTCTGGGAACACACCGAACTGAGCATGTGTGGGGTGCTGGAGAAGGGGAGCCTAGCAGGAACTGACAGCCCATTATCTTCTCTGAGTGTTGCACATCTTTTAGATGTGTGTAAGTATACCAGCCTTGATGATAAGGAAACTGAGGCTAAAAGAAGCTAATAAATTATGCACTGTAAGAAGCCAAGTAGGTGTTAGAGCCCAGAAGGAACCTAAGTTTATCTGAGTCCACAGCCTTGACTTAACCAACATGTTAGACTGCCCTGGGATCCACCACTGGATTCAAAAGGCAGGTGCTTCACTATCTGAATGGATGCTTTACCTGTGTCAACCCCTTATGCTTCACCTGAACGCAGAGATAATACTGTCTGCTTTATGCAATGGCACAAAGATGGAGACTCTTGGACTAAGATGGCAGTGGCAGCCCGGGGTGGGGGGTGGCAGCCTGGCGGGGCTGGGGAGCTGCGATTGTTGCCAGGGCAGCGCAGGCAATTCTGTCATGTGTTGAAGAATCCACACACCATTAAGAAACAGCCTCTGTACCCCCAAACCTAAAACGCAATAAAAAATAAAAATTTTTTTTAAAAAAGAAAAGAAACAGCCTCTGCATCAATTTGTTCAAAGACCACTTTCCCCACTACCTGCAGCCTGTCGTAACCCAGGGAGACACATGTTTATTCAAACACAAGATACCCCAAATCCTAACAGTTTAAAGTCTATACCAGGAAAACCAGTTTTCGAGACAAGAACCATGGATTTTCCCACCTCAGCTGCAGCATTTCGCTCCCCTCTGGCTAGGCAGTTACTTAGGATTGAAGGAGTACAAAATGTCTTCTTCGGACCAGATTTCCTCTCTGTCACAGAGGAAAATGAAGAATAAGACTGGAATTCACTGAAACCAGATATTTACTCAACAATCACGGACTTCTTTGCATCTGGTTTACCACAGTTACTGAGCAAGCATCTTCAGGAGAAGCAGGATCCAAGGATGGTGAAGCTGTGGCAATGATTTGGGAAGTGTTAGGTACTGGACTACGGCCAACTGTGCAGGAAGAGGGAGGAGACGTGATTTACAAAAGCTTTGAAGACGGCATCGTAGGACTGAAACTCCAGGGTTCTTGTACCAGCTTCCCTAGTTCAATCATACCCTGAAAATGGAATTCAGACATGCTGCAGTTTTACATTCCAGAGGTAGCAGGCATAGAACAGGTTACGGATGATGAATCAGATGAAAAGGAAGCAAACACACCTTAAAATAATCTGGATTTTCTTTGGGTACAACAGCCAGACTTGTTGACATTATATGCCAAGCTTTTATTATTAATATGCTGAAGAACTTGAGGATTAATAAAATATGCCCTTTCTTCAGAGAATGACTTTAAATATCAAATAAAGAACTTATGGAAATATCTGGCACACTATAGCCAATCACTTTCCACTGACCGATTTTATTTGACCGTCTGGTTTTATATCGTTAATTCAAAAGCATTTATTGAGTTAATACTATCAGCTATGACTTGTTTGTCCATTACTTTCTGCATGCTGGGCACAGTGCTCGGTAATTTTTGTTTATTATTTTATGTAATCCTTACAATAACCCTACGAGGTAGGCATGGTTATTATCTTCATTTTACAGGTGAGGGAGCAGTTTCAGAAAGATTAAAAGAAAAAGAGGGTCAAGTATCTGAAAATTTATTTTTCAAAATCATTTCACTAAAAGAGTGATTTGCTAAATATTTAAGAATTTTTTTTCCATTCAGTTTTGCATCAGCACCATCCCTTCTCTTGCCTTGGCTTTTACATTTTCCTGTCTGTGCATTTTATATAAGAAAAAAAGTAACATTTCTCTTATGCATGAAATCCAGCGTTTCGTGGTATTCTATGCTTATGACTTCCCTGGCACTCGCGCTGCCCCCTGCAGCAAGGTCACTCAGTAAGGTGTCTTGTTCTAGTTTATTTGCCTGAGAGTTTACAGTGAATTGTTATTCAGTTAACACTGTTACTCAGTTAATATTGTTATCATTGATTGAGTGATCAGTAGATAGTTGGATGAGCTAATTAAAAACTATTCATTTATGACAAATTGAGCTTCAGCGAATTGACCCAGGGCTGAGGTGGTGGCCAGCTCTCTGCCCTTGTTATTGTTGCTAGTGTTCTATTACCAGGTGGCAGGTGACTGACATCAAGTACCCTAAATGATGTGGTGCTCAGTATGTTTGGAATTTAAGACAAAATTTATTCTTCCTGATCTTGGTGCTCTGGGTAGTGAGAGCAGAATAATCTCTGTGAAAGCTATATCTGGCAACCATATGTTTATACACCCAACGCCATATTTATAAAAATGCCAATCAGGCACATTGTTTATTTTTGGTTTTGACTAGTCTCTAGCAACACCTACCTCTTATAATAGAAAGACAATGGTTGACTTTGTTTTCCCTACTCCATGCACTTGTCTGAGCTACAAATATTGGAATCATTAAGCTCCTCTTTTTCTTCTCACTGCTCCTATATTTATGCACATCAATTTGTGCTTCTTAAATACCTCATGACAGTCGACTTTCATCCAACTTTTCACCATTACCCAAGAGAAGACACCATCATCTGTTATCTAATCACTAAAACAATCTTTCGAAAGCTCTCCAATCTCCACCTCTTCCTTACCCAATCCACTCTCCACACATCAAGCAGAATAATCTGTCTGAAATGCAAATGCCATATGGTGTCACTCTGCAGCTCAGAACCCACCATTAGCTCCTTGTCACCTTAAGAATAAAGTCCAAATGAAAATACATGGCAGCCAAACACTTCACAGCTAGGACCCAGCTTCTTCTGCACCTGGACTCTCCTCCTGCCAGCATGGATCAGGGCAGTTCTCCAAATGAAACAACCTCTTCTCAGCTCTAGAACTTTGCATAAGCTTTCCCTCTGCTTGGAATGTTTTTCTCTTTTCTCTGCCCAACTGTTTCTTTTTATGTTCTTCCAAATCACTGAGGTACAGTTTTAGTGTATTCACATAGCTCTTCTATCAGAGAACTCAGCATGCAAGACAGCAATTGATGGTTCCTTTTGTGCCTTCACCATAGGACTGTTGACTCATTAGGGGAAAGCACACAGGAAGGCCAAATAAATAAATGTTTAAGGAATGAATGAAATATAAATATGAGGTAATTTGAAATGCACTCTTTTGTTTTTTGGCCATGCATCTGCTCTTTAATGTTTTCCTACAATACATTAAAATAAAAACAAAGTTTCAGTCTCTTCACAAGTAGTAATTTATATTCTCTGAATTTTTTCAGCCACAACTGGATTCTCTTTTCTGATTTTTGCTGCAGCTTCTGCTTTGTAATCATATGGACAGTTGTGCTTGTCAGAGTAACAGTGAAGTCCACAAAACAAATGATGAAGTCCCCAACTGATGACAACTAGAAAACTTGAATAAAGGAAAAAAATCTTGAAGGCACAGAAGAACTAGCAAGATATTAAAGAAAGATTAGATCAAGAGCCAGGGGGCAGTGGAGGTCTAGAGATATGGGCTCAGCTAATTTTAGGAGGTCACCATAACCTTAATACCAAAATCTGGTATGGGTACTGTTGGGTACTATAAGAAAGAAAACTTACAGGTAAATCTCATTCCTTAGTAAAGATGGAAGTACCCTATATATTACAAACTCACCAATATTTTAAAGTGGTAATACACACTGATAAAATGATTCTGTTCTAGAAATGCATGGTTAATTTAACATTTGAAAATCAAGCAATGAAATCCTCCACATTAACAGAATAAATACAAAAAAATCATACATTCAACATTGTTTTGGAAGTCCTAATAAGGGCTGTAGGACAAATAAAAGTTAAGGAGATTGAATATGATTAAATAAAATTAATATTATTCACAAGTAATATAATTTATGTAAAAATGTCTAATAGTCAGCCGGGTGCAGTGGCTCATGCCTGTAATCCCAGCACTTTGGGAGACAGAGGTGGGCAAATCACAAGGTCAAAAGATCAAGACCACCCTGGCCAACATGGTGAAACCCCTTCTCTACTAAAAATACAAATATTAGCTGGGCATGGGGGTGCACACCTGTAGTCCCAGCTACTTGAGAGGCTGAGGCAGGAGGATTGCTTAAACCTGGGAGGCAGAGGTTACAGTAAGCCGAGATCGTGCCACTGCTCTCCAGCCTGGCGACAGAGTGAGAGTCTGTCTCAAAAAAAAAAAGTCTAACAACATTAATAAGGAAAAATCAACTGTTTATCTGTGTTACAGCAACCATTCACAATGACACAAGAATATAAAATGGCTAGTAGCAATCAAATAAACTATGGACAAGAAGTCAATATGGAAAACAGAACATTAAAGAACAGATAAATAAAAGAACAGCTAAATAAGTGAAAGAATAAACCATGTTTATGGATGGGGAAATTCAGTATTATAAAACTTGTCTATAAATGTAATGCAGTTTTAATAAAAAACCCCAAATTTTGCGAGAAATGACAGTCTAAAATGTGTGTGGAAGCATAAAGAACTGAAAATAGACACGAGTTTTTAAAAAGTAGGCAAGTCAGAAAAATTTGTTCAACAAAATATCAACAGTTATTATAAGCTAATAAATGAGTTATTTACACAAGGCAAACCCACATACATAAAGACACCTGCTTTATAACAAATGGACCACTGCAGAACAGTGGAGGAAATGTTAATCTTTTCAAAACCTTGTGCTGGGCAATATAAAATTAGGCTTCTACCTCATACTACACCTAAAAGTTAATTCCAGGAGAATTATAGATCTAACTGTGAAACATGAATCAATAAACTTTTAGAAGGTAAGAGAAGATAGCTTTATGATTTCAGAAAAGAGATAAAGACTTCATAAATAAAATATTAAAAGAACTAGTAATAGGTATAGGGTAGGTAAATTACACTACATTCACACTGGAAACTTCTGTTCACCAAAAGATACCAATAAATAAGCAAAAATCAACTATTTTCTGTAGTAATATAAAAATACAGAATATGCTTAATAATGACATAAACATACAAAATACATAGGAATAAATCTAACAAAAGGGGAAAAAGGCTGAAGTAAAATCCAACACATAATTATTGACACAAATTAAAGAAGAGCTTAAGATAAATTAAAAGATATAAATTGCAGAAGAAATCATTTTTTAAAATTACCTTTAAAAAATCAAAGAAGAAATTACAGAAGATAAATTTAATAAGAATATAAAGAAGAGTAAAGGGTAAAGAAGTCGAGCCACACAGTGAAAGAAGACTTCTGTAATATCTAGCACTAGCAACCTGGTCATATCCAGCACACACACAAAAATACCTCTCACAAATCAATAAGAAAAAGATGGACAACCCAAAGAACAATGGATAAGATACCTGAGTGGATTCTTTCTCTTGCTCTCTTTCTCTATCATCTCTCTCTATCTAGATACATCTATATCTGTATGTAAACAAGTGCCCAAAAAAAGAAATGAAAAAGTTCTCATCCTCATCAGTAATTAGGAAAATATTTGTTAAAAATAATGAGCATGAACCAGAATGGCCAAAAGTAAAAAGCCTGACAATAGCAAATGTTGATGAGGATATGGAGCAACGAGAACTCTCATTCACTTTGTAAATTGCTTAAAATTATCTATAAAACTTAAAGATACACATAACTTAGGCTCAGTGATTCCAATCTTGAGTGCAAACTACTATAAATATGCCTCGTGAATCAACAGACATAACATCAGTGTTGATAATGGCACTATTCTTAGACAAAAGCTGGAAAAAAAACAGATGTCCATCAACAGCAAAATAGATCAGTAATTCATGGTATATTCATTACTTAAGTACAGTTAAACATGGCGTTGGATGAGCAACTGTTATGGGTAACATCATGAATCTTGGAAACATTATATTGAACCAAAGAAGCTGGACACAAGAAGATACATACCAAAGTTTTCCCACATCAGGATAGACAAAATTAAGAGAAACAAGAATACATTGCCTCAAAAGTCAGTGTAGTGATTGCCTTTGAAAAAAAGGTAGGGCCAGGCGCCTATAATACCAGCATTTTGGGAGGCCAAGGTGGGTGAATCTCAAGGTCTAGAGATCGAGACCATCCTGGTCAACATGGTGAAATGCTGTCTTTACTAAAAATACAAAAAAAAAAAAAAAAAATTAGCTGGGCATGGTGGCGCGTGCCTGTAATCCCAGTTACTCGGGAGGCTGAGGCAGGAGAATTGCTTGAACCCAGGAGGCGGAGGTTGCAGCGAGCTGAGATCGCGCCATTGCACTCCAGTCTGAGTAACAAGAGCGAAACTCCGTCTCAAAAAAAAAAGAAAAGGAGGTAGAACAGAGATTGAAGGGGAGCACAAAGGAAGCTTCTAGACTGTTGGTATGTTGCTTGTTGGCCTTCGTGGTGATTGCGTAGGTATTTACTACATGATAGAACATTGTTCTGTATATCTTTGCTATATGTCATAATATTAAACATTAAGCACACAAGAATTCAAGTGAATTAATGAATCAAAACTCTAAGTTCTTACTAGTCCCAAGAAGGTTTCTCTAACCTTTCCCTAATCCCACACTTCTGGGTGGAAAGTGAGGAAAGGTGTTCAGATAGGAGGTCCTACCCTTCTCTTGTTGGGGCTTTCCCTACCACAAACTTACTTTGCTGTGTCCTCCCCACCTGTCTCAGAGGGTTGAAGAGGGGCCATGCTGGTCTGCCCAGGGGCTGCTGACCACAGAGGTCCTGGGGAAAAGTGGTCTCAGGTTGTAAGGGCATTGGAGCATGACCCCCTTCTTTCCATCACTCCTAGCAGAGCATTATTCAATGGGTAGATGTTTATAGGAAACATGAGGAACAAAGCATCAGTTGAGATCACTGAGTCAGTCTTCACGAAATGTCATTGCTGGGCCATGTTGCCACTGTCTAACATGGCTGGGCTCTCGCGGGGCTACAGCCCTGCAGGTAGGATTCAGCATCTGACTTCCCAGGTGTTGTCTTGATTAGAGCTGGCAGCCACCACCTGCCCTCTCAGCCAGAATGACTATGGGAATCACAACATACGTCTGAAGGGCAAAGAGAAGCAAACCAGAGCCCTGGAATTTTATCCATTTCCCTTTCTCCAGCATTTAAAAAAGAAAAAAAGAATCTACAAATCTCTCCAGGGCCTGACTCACTCAATTCCAGCTGTCCCTGACTTGCATGATTCTAATTTGCAGACACTGGCCAAGAACAGACAGGAAATCTGCAGAGATCCCATCGCTTTCTTGGGTTGATTTTTCCCCAAAGCGATGCATGAAAAGCTGGCGCAGTGTACTGCATTTGAAAAGAGCTTGAAAGAGGCAGAGTGAGTGTTTTGCTCTGGCAACAGAGCCTGGAAGATTTTGCTGGTAAAGACAAGGAAAAATCAATATGGCTATTTAAAAATGTAATGGTGGCTGCTAAGCAGTATCAGAAAGGGCATTCCAAGGAGGAATTTCAAAGCTTTAGGGAAGGAGAAGGAAGACGTTTGGTGGAGTTTTAAAGCTTTGTATTTCTGTTCTTATTCCACTTCCAAATAGCCTACTTCCAAAATATTTCTGCTCTCTAATCTTGCCTGAAAATGTTAATAGCTGCTCTTTCTTGAGTAGCTAAAATATGTCTGGAGCTTTGCACACACAGTCAATGGCAATATGAACCCTACTTAAAGATTTTGCCACCAATACTACTATTACTAGATTATTTCACCTTTTTTTTTTTTTTTTGCTAGTGTACATTTAGAAAGAATTTCTAGAAATCGGGTTTCTGTGTTAAATAATGCTAGGATAGCCAGAACAGAGGAGCTACAGCAGTGGCAGAGTGGTCTTTGCATTCCTGTATGCGACCGAAGACATCAATTGATGGAGGCCCATGGAGGTGCAAGGCGGGGACATCCTGAGGGGCTCATTTTCACTGGCTTCGGGAGATGTGTCTAATGCCCCAGTCTAACCTTAAAATAAGTACATATCCTTCTCATAAGAGAGGATTGTGGGGAACACAAGTAGGGATGTGGGTTTTCCATACAGAATTTTGGGCCATAATGGGCAGAATTGTTACAAGGAGGCAGTTATCTAGACCCTAAGTTGTGGCCAATATATTCCTCTTCATTTATAGGGTCATGAGGAGTTTTATGTTGCTTCACAAAGATAAGGAAATCCAGCATCTCTAAGAGTTTTCATCTGTAGTGTTTATCCTAAAGCTAAGACTCCTCCATTTCCTGGGAGAACTGGAGCTCTAGGAAGCCTAATCTGAGTTTGTTCTCCAAAAATGCCAGAATAGCACAACTTGACACCCAGATTTGGTGTATATGTGTGTGTTCAGGGGAATGAGGGTTTAAACGGAGGTGGGGGTAGGAGGCTAGACTAGAGGAGCAAATACCAAAATCATAGTCCTTCCTAAAGGACTTAGAGCTGCAGGTGGCAGGAACAGAAAATAGGCTAGCAGTGCCTTGCAAGTTGAAATCTTGAAAGTTTAAACCAATCTGTTCAATAGCCTGGCTTCCCACCCAGGAAGGGTTGCTCTGCCCTGCTTTGCCTACCTGCCACACCAAACCCCTGGGAAAAGCTTCTTTCTAATAACTTTATAGTCCCCTCACTCTATGAGACTAACATAGAAGAGACCGGTCTAGCGGGATGAGAGGAGGTTGTATCTCTGAGGGCAGGTGAGGAGGTGCCTTAGAAATATCTGCATTAGAACACCTTTTTGAAATTATGATTATTTTTGAGAGAGTCTCACTCTGTCGCTCAGGCTGAAGGGCAGTGGTGTCCTCTTAGCTCACTGCAACCTCTGCCTCCTAGTTCAAATGATTATTCTGCCTCAGCCTCCTGATTAGCTGGGATTACAGGCATGTGCCACCATGCCCAGCTAACTTCTGTGTTTATTTATTTATTTATTTAAATTTTTATTGCATTATAGGTTTTGGGGTACATGTGCAGAACGTGCAAGATAGTTGCATAGGTACACACATGGCAGTGTGTTTTGTTGCCTTCCTCCCCTTCACCCACACTTGGCATTCATCCCCAGGCTATCCCTCCCCAGCCCCCCCCACTGTCCCTCCCCCATTCCCCCGAATAGACCTCAGTGTATAGTAGACCGCCTCTCTGTGTCCATGTGTTCTCATTTTTCTCACCCACCTATGAGTGAGTATATGCGGTATTTCTTTTTCTGTTCTTGTGTCAGTTTGCTGAGAATGATGTTCTCCAGATTCATCCATGTCCTTACAAAGGACACAAACTCATCATTTTTGATTGCTGCATAATATTCCATGGTGTATATGTGTTTTTTAATAGAGACAGGGTTTCTTCATGTTGGCCAGGCTGGTCTCAAGTGATCTGCCCACCTTGCCTCCCGAAGTGCTGGGATTACAGGTGTGAGCCACCTCACCACATTTTAATGAAACTGGCCCAGAGAAATCAATCATTCATGTTTCCACGCTCTAACCCTGTTTGACTCAGACCCAATTAGGGAATCAGAGTATTAAACTGAGACCTAAGATGTTATCTTCCGTCCCACCAAAACCCTGGCCTCTCTTAATTAATAGCATCCTGACCCCCATCTTTCAAATTGGGAGAGCGGGGGTGGGGGGGGGGGGAGACAGCGCGTGCAAGAGCGAGAGAGTGCACCTGAGACTTTTTCCTTAACTTTGGAACCCTTATAAGCATATTCTAAATATCTTACCTACATCTTGTACGAATTGTGATCATTCATCCATTATCCCTAAGACAGAGTAATAATATCTCCAAAGTGCTGAAAGAAAATAAACTGCCAATCTAGAGTTCAATATTCAGCAAAAAAAATTCTTCAAAAATGAAGGTGAAATAAGGTGAATTTTCAAACAAACAAAAACTGAGAAAATTTGTTATCAGCAAACCTACACTAATATATAAAATAAAAGATGTTTTTTAGAAGAAAAAAGGAAAAGTTGGAGTTTTAAAAATACAAAAGGAGAATAATAATTACTAAAATGTGGATAAATCTAAATAAAGCTTTGTCTCCAAAAACAATAATAATAATAACGACTTGAGGCATTTAAATACAGGAATAAATGCATGGTAACAATAGCATGTAAATATAGGAAGGGATAAATGGTATTAAAGTCTTCTGTGGGCTAGGCATGGTGGTCCATACCTGTAATCCCAGCACTTTGGGAGGCCGAGGAGGGCAGATCACCTGAGGTTAGAAGTTCAAGACTAGCCTGACTAACATGGTGAAATGCTGTCTCTACTAATGATACAAAAATTAGCCCGGCATGGTGGTGCATGACTGTAATCTCCCTACTTGGGAGGCTGAGGCAGGAGAATCACTTGAACCCAGAGGCAGAGGTTGCCATGAGCCAAGATTACACCATTGCACTCCAGCCTGGATGACAAGAGTGAAACTCTGTCTCAAAAAAAATAAAAGGCTTCTATGGCCCTTACATTTTCTGGGAAGTGGTAAGAATAATTATTTATATTAGATTTTATACTGTAGGTACATGTGATAATTTCTAAAGTAACTACTAAAATAATGTGCTACTGCTAACTAATGGAGAAAGAAAGAATACAATTTAAAAAGTATTCATTAAAAAAAGGAAGGGAAGTCCTAGCCACAGCAACCAGGCAAGAGAAAGAAATAAAAAGCATCCAAATAGGAAAAGAAGAAGTCAAATTATCTCTCTTTGAAAAAACCCTAAAGATTCCACCAGAAGGCTTCCGGTCCTGATAAATTACTTCAGCGAAGTCTCAGGATACAAAATCAATACACAAAAATCTGTTGCATTTCTATACACCAAATAATGTTCAACCTGAGAACCAAATCAAGAGTGCAATTACATTTACGAAAGCCACAAAAAATAGAATACCTAGGAATATAACGAACCAAAGAGCTGAAAGATCTCTACAAGGAGAACTACAAATCACTGCTGAAAGAAATCAGCCATAACACAAATGGAAAAGCATTCCATGCTCATGATTTAGAAAAATCAATATAATTAAAATGTCCATACTTCCCAAAGCAATCTACACGTTCAACGCTATTCCTATAAAATTACCCATGTCGTTTTTTTCCAAGAATTAAGGAAAACCATTCTAAAATGTATATGGACCAAAAAAGAGCCCAAATAGCCAAGACAATTCTAAGAGAAAAGAATATAGTCAGAGGCATCACACTACATATATGAGATTGTTTTTATTCAACAATGAACCAATGATAATTGTCCAATGTGGCAAGAAAAAAAAGTGTTCATGTTAAGAAGAAAAAAATACTGTCATTCCTTGCAGAAGATACAATTGTGTATATACAAAATTGGAAAGAATCTATAAAGAAATTGTTAGGGTTAATAAAATAGTGAGATATTTGGAAATAAATTCACTTAAAAATCTTATACAGATGTTCCTCAACTTAAAATGTCATTATGTCTTGACGAACTCACCATAAACTGAAAATATTGTAAGATGGCCAGGCACAGTGGCTCATGCCTATACTCCCAGCACTTTGGGAAGCCTAGGTGGGCAGATCACTGGAGGCCAGGAGTTTGAGACCAGACTCACCAACATGGCAAAACCCCATCTCTCCTAAAAACACACACACACAAAATAGCCAGGTGTGGTGATGCACACCAGTAATCCCAGCTACTTGGGAGACTGAGGCATGAGAATCACTTGAACCAAGAGGCAGAGGTTGCAGTGAGCTGCGATCATGCCACTGTAATGCAGCCTGGACAACAGAGACTCTGGCTCAAATACACACACACACACACACACACACACACACACACACACACACACACACAGTAAGTTGAAAATGAATTTTCCCTATATGTTTTTGGGGTACAGGTGGTATTTGGTTACATGAATAAGTTTCTTAGTGGTGATTTGTGAGATTTTGGTGCAACCATCATCCATGTATACACTGCGCCGTGTCTTTTATAGTCTTATCTCTTGTCTCCCTCCCACTCTTTGCCCCAAGTCCCCAAAGTCCCTTGTATCATTCTTGTGCCTTTGCATACTTTTAGCTTAGCTCCCACATGTCACTGAGAACATACAATGTTTGGTTTTCCATTCCTGAGTTACATCACTTAGAATAATAGTCTCCAGTCTCATCCAGGTCACTGCAAATGCTGTTCATTCCTTTTTATGACAGTGTAGTATTCCATCATATATTTGGGTTGGTTGTACAATTTTGCAATCGTGAACTGTGCTACCATAAATCCCATTTGATCCAGCAATCCCACTACTGGGTATCTACCCAGAAGAAAATAAGTCATTGTTTGAAAAAGACACTTGCACACATATGTAGACATCCAGTAGTGGGATTGCTGGATCAAATGGTAGTTCTATCTTTAGATGTTTAAGGAATCTCCACACTCTTTTCCATAGTGGGTGTACTAGGTTACATTCCCACCAGCAGTGTAGTTTTACCTGTTCACCACATTCACACCAACATCTACTGGTTTTTGATTTTTCAATTATGGGCATTCTTGCAGGAGTAAGGTGGTATCACATTGATGTTTTGATTTGCATTTCCCTGACCATTGGTGATGTTGAGCATTTTTTCAGATGTTTGCTGGCCATTTGTGCATCTTCTTTTGAGAATTGTCTATTCATGTCCTTAGCCCACTTTTTGATGGGATTGTTTCTCAGAGTTCTGGAGGCTGGGAAGTCCAAAATCAAGGTGCTGACAGATTCAGTGTCTTGTGAGGGACCACCTCCTCATAAATGGCCATCTTTTTGCTGTAACCTCACATGGTGGAATGGCTGAGATATCTCTCTGGGGTCTCTGTGATACGTGCACTAAGCCCATTTATGAGAGCCTGCTTGTCAGACCTCGATGTCTCTACTATTAGGATCACTAGAACCTGTCAGTTACCTCCGTTGGAGAATGCTGCATATTTGTTTGTCTGCCTGTTAAACTGTGAGTTCCTGGAGTCTTCTATTGTATCCCAGTCCTAAGCATAATTTTGCCGGGCAAATAGTCAAAATGTAGTAAATATACTCTGAACCGGATTGAATGGTAAAATAATATAGAATGTGGGCCTGAGTGATTTATTCTGTTTGTTTTACTCTCTGTTTTTTTTTTCTAGAAAACGTGAGATGAGGGAATTACTTTATTTACTCATTTTATACCTTACATGAGGTGTGCCTTCCTATCATCCAGTCCAAATTCCACTACCCTCTATATGAAATAATTCTTTCCTGATAAATCTAGCCTAGCAATCCATTTATGAATATCAACATCTAGGGAGGTCAACACTTGCTCTTACCTTGAAAATATGGATGTTCAATTTTCTTAATAAATAAAAGTAAAAGTGAAACACCATTGACATACATTTTTTATTGATAAAATTAGCAGATTCAGGTGGGCAAAAAATGTGTTGAACCCACTATCTACATGCAAAGAATAAAAAAGATAGCCCACCTCACAGTATATTTTTAAAAAACACTCAAAATGGATCAAAGACCTAAACATAAGTGCTAAAATTTTGAAACTCTTGAAAGAAACATAGCGCAAGCAGCAGAAAAGAGAATCGATAAATTAGACATTATCGAAGTTTAGAACTTGTGCTTCAAAGGACACCATCAAGAAAGTGAAAAGACAAGCTAAAGAATAAAAGAAATTTTGTAAATGACATATCAGATGTGGGACTTATATCTAGAATATATAATAAATCCTTGCAAATCAATAAAAAGAGACAAATTACCCAATTAAAATGGACAATGCACTTGAATACATAGTTCTCCAAAGAAGATATGCAATTGCCTAATAAGTGTATGAAAATATGCTTAAAATTATTAGCTCAAAGGGAAATACAAATAAAAGCCACAGAGAAATAACTTCACACCTACTCAGATAATTGTAATAAAAATGACAGATAATAACAAGTATTAAGAAGAATGTGGAGAAATTGAAACATTCATACATTGCTGCTGGGAATGTAAAATGGTGTAGCCACTTTGGAAAACAGTCTGGTAGTTCCTCAGATGGTTAAATGCAGAGTTAAAATATGATCCAGAAATTTTATTCTTAGCTATATATCCAAGGGAAATGAGAACATGTCTACGCAAACACTTATACACAAATATTCATAGCTGTATTATTCATAATAGCAAGTAGAAGCATCCAAATGTCCATCGACTAATGAATGGATAAATAAAATGTGAGATTCATTCAATGGTATATTATTCAGTAATAAAAAGAAATTAAATACTGATCCATGCTAAAACATGGATGAATGTTGAAAACATCATGTGAAGTGAAAAAAGCCAGTAACAAAGAACCATGGTCACATTTATGCAAAATCTCCAGAACTGGCAAATCAATAGAGACAGAATACAGATGAGTGGTTGCCTAAGGATGAGGAGGATGGAGTGTGGAAGAGGGGTATTCACAGCAAAGGAATATGAAGTTACTTTTTGGAGGGAGAATACTGAAAATGTCCTAAAATTGAATTCGGTAATGGATGTACTACTTTATCAATTAAGAGTTACTGAGGCCGGGTGTGGTGGCTCACGCCTGTAATCCCAGCACTTTGGGAGGCCGAGGTGGGTGGATCACGAGGTCAAGAGATCGAGACCATCCTGGTCAACATGGTGAAATCCCGTCTCTACCAAAAATACAAAAAATTAGCTGGGAATGGTGGTGCGTGCCTGTAATCCCAGCTACTAAGGAGGCTGAGGCAGGAGAATTGCCTGAACCCAGGAGGCGGAGGTTGCGATGAGCCGAGATCGTGCCATTGCACTCCAGCCTGGGTAACAAGAGCGAAACTCCATCTCAAAAAAAAAAAAAGAGTTACTGAGTTGTACACCTTAAATGAGCTAATTATATGTTATGTGAATTATCTCAAAAAGCTGTTACAAAAGTTTTTAAGATATATATTGAAGCCAGTGCTCTACTGTTCTTGTATATTTTCAATGAAAATAAAATTTGATACAACCAACTTAGTTTCATCAAACTGTTGCATGTCTTTTGGCCCATCTATGAAGAAAAATGTATATCACATTACTGTTAATAGTTAATATCATAAATTTTCAAAAAATTAAAAATATTAGGATTCTGGCCGTACTTGCCAAACTCATAAGGCACTACATAAAAAGGTACTCAACTTCATTAATTATTAGGGAAATGCAAATTAAAACCATAATGAATACCAGTATGTGTTTATTAGAATGATTAAAATGGGGAGGGGAAGACACTATGAAGTACAGATGAAGAAGAAGAGAAACTGGAACTCTCAGACTTTGCAGGTGGGAATGCAAAATGATACACAATCACTTTGGAAACAGATTTGCAATTTCTTATAAACATACGCTTGTGGCTGGGCGCAGTGATTCACACCTGTAATCCCAGCACTTTGGGAGGCCGAGGTGAGTGGATCGCCTGAGGTCAGAAGTTTGAGACTAGCCTGGCCAACATGATGAAAACCCATCTCTACTAAAAATACAAAAATTAGCTGGCCATAGTGGTGTGCACCTGCCTCCGTCTCCTGAGTAGCTGGGATTGGGCGCCTCTGTAGTTTTGCCCATTCTAGAATGGCATGTTGAGGGAATCAAAGTGCATAGCTTTTTGAGTGTAGCTGCCTTTGCCTAGTCTGGCAAAACTACAGAGGCGCCTAATCCCAGCTACTCAGGAGACTGAGGCAGGAGAATCGCTTGAACCCAGGAAGCAGAGGTTGCAGGGAGCCGAGACTGTGCCACTGCACTCTAGCCTGGCTGACGGAGTGAGACTCTGTCTCAAAAAAACCAAAACAAAAACATATAGTTGCCATATGACCTGAGAGATATGAAAACTTATGTTCGCAGAGAAACCTGTGCATAAATGTCTGTAGTACCTTTATTCATAAGCTCGCCAAATGGAAACAACCTAAACGGCCTTCAGCTGTGGAGCGGATAAACAAACTGTGGTACAGCCATGCGCTGGAATACTGTTCAAAATAAAAAGAGGAGAACACGAATGCAAGCAGCAACACGGATGAATCTTAAATTCCTTAAGCTCAGTGAAGGCAGCTAGACTCAAAAAACTATGCACTGTTTGATTCCCTCAACATGCCATTCTAGAATGGGCAAAACTACAGAGACAAAATACAGATCAATGGTTTCCGGAAGTTGGCATAGGGGAAAATTTGACTATAAAAGGGCCTAAGGTAATTTTTTTGGTGATAGATTACATATTGATTATGGTGATGGTTGCATTTGCCATATTTGTCGTATATGTGCTTGTCAAAACTCACAGAATTGCATGCTAAAAAGGGTGACTTTTTCTGTGTGTAAACCTTACCTTAATAAAAAGTTTTAAAAATTTTGAAAAACTGCTCAATATGCTAAATTAATATAAAGTACTCTTATTTTTAAAATGTATTTACTAAAGCTGTAAAACCATGGAGATGTATTTATAATATGTGAAAAAAATCAAGTGATTATGTTATATATTTATGACTGTAGTAGAAATACAAGTACTGTGTTGAAAAATCTTCACACATCAGCTTTAAAAGATAGAAAAAAATTGGCCAAAACGTAAAGAGTAATTCTTTATGATTGATGGTGGGGGCAGAGATGTTTCTGTGGTTTTCCATTTTCTATTTTTAAATTATATTAATAAGTATACATGGTTTTTCACAAGAAAAATGACATTACATTTATTAAAAGGACTATATAGGAGTCAGAATAATTATTTTCAAATATACAAATTTTCTCAGAGTGTAAGTGTATTGGTCTAAGCAAGACATTCATTTTGTAAATAAGCCATTAGGTTTTGTGGTTTCAGTTTGCTTTTCTGCAAAATGAAATAAATCTTTTTGGTATTTTTGCTACTCACCTTGAATCAAAATAAATTCTCATACTGAAAACAAAATAAATAAATAGCAGCTAATTCAGAATAGGTGGAAAAGGTGTATTTGTAAAAACAAGAGTATTTATTTTCGTATCTGGACTTTAATTCATATTCTCAAACAAATATTTTCTATAGTCTCACTTTTCCCTTCTTAATGAAAACAGTATAGCTCTCCTATTACTAGACAACATTTTTATATGAGCCACAATCTCACTCACCATGTCTACGACAACATGCCCAATTAAAAAATTCCACTAGCCCAAGTCTGTTTCCATAGCACTAGCCAACAGAAAACTATGCGACAATCAGCCTTAGAAAGCAACCACTTGAAATCTATGAAGAATAATATATTTTAACTCTTCCTTGCCTAATATCACCACAGCCCAGATACAGTCTCAGTGTCTCTGGGGTTAAAGGATGGTTTGAACTGAGCAAGAGACAAGGATAACCTAAATGTTTCTGAAGGATAATTTTCTTTAAGTCACTATGTGTTCTCTGATCCAATGAGAGACAGAAAGCCCAAAACTTCTAATACCAACAAACTTAGAAGGAGGCAGGGCTATGAAATCAGATAAACCTGAGGTTGAATCCCACTTCCATCCAGAATTGGTGCTAACAAGAAGTTTAATTTCTTTGAGCCCCAACATCTTCATACGTAGTAAGGGAAATAATAAGACCTAGCTTTGAAAATTACGGGGGTTAACTGGGGTAACCAGTTAACCATTGGATGCAAAGTGCCTATTATGTAACAGGAACTCAATGAAATGTTATTCTTTTCCACTGCAGTCTAGGAGTTGTTTTGTGTAAAACCATAAGGCAGCCTTGCCAACTGTTTTAGAGAGAAAAACAGAGTTGTGAGTGTGTATATGTGTGCCCAATCAGGAAGAATCATGTGGGATGGTGTGGGTATGTAATTAGAGGTAAACTGAAGCCTACAAGATCTGGAAAAGAGGTTTCTAGATTCCAAGAGTAAAAGTTATGAAAAAAGAAAATCAGCCAACCCATTTTTAATGGGTTGCCTGAACCTAATGAAGGTCATAGTATATTCCACTTGAAAAATATTTTAAAATTAATTGTGCCAAATTTTCTCATTTTTAAAGCAAAAAAACAAAAACAAAAACAAAAACACCAATACTCAGAGAAGGGAAGGGAATTTCTCAAAGTCTCACAGCACATGGAAAAGAGAACTGGGACCAGGACATCCCTAGTCTCCTGTTTCTGAGACGGTAGGACCCTCTGCCCTTGGAGATACTGCTGATCCTTTTTTATGAAATGCCTTTGTAAACAGGTGCCAGGTGCCAGGCAAAGCAAGGCATCAACCCAGCCTCAGTGCATTATGAGGACAGCAAGATAGAAAGAGAGTGCCATCAAGGTGGCACGACCATGGTGCATACCCATTAGGAACATGGAATCAAGCACTCACACAAACACACACATTTACACGTGGACATTACACTACACTGGGTTGCTGCCTGTCGTTATGTGTCATGGAGGGCTCTATAGGAAAGAGGTGATTGGTCTGCTCAGCAAGGAGAATTTATGTGTTTAGAAGATCACTGAAGAGGATGAGTGATGATGCTGGATGGAAACTAAAAGAAATATGTGAGGACTTGCAAGGGTCTGTACGGTTTTTGCCTGGCCATGTGACCTCAGGAAAGTCATTTGATTGCTTCTCAGAATAGGGGAGTTACAAGAGAAAAAAGAAAGTCACTTGACAACCCGTTCTTCATTTTCATTTGTGATTATGTTGTCTGATCCCAAATCTTCACTAGCATGGGACTACAGCTGAGGCCATGACAATTTTAACAGATGAGTGATTTAGAGCTGCCGGTTGTCTATCCAAGACTCCAGTCCCTTTCCTTGGTTCTTCCCTCTCCTCAGACACTTCTGAGTCTTCTTAAGAAAGATATCTGGGTTTCTCACATAGAATATGAAACCAGTGTCTCTGCTGTACTGGGTGTTAGATGCCTTAATCCTGAAAGAATGGGACTGATAGAACTTCACATTACCCTGAGATCTTGTACTTTGAGCTATCCTCATGGTCACAATGGGATGTTGGTGGTCTCTCTTGAGTAAGAGGTTGAAGGGTGTTCTCTATGTGGGAGGAAAAATCCATTGGAATTTGATAGAGTGCCAGACTGTAGCAGTGACTACTAAGTATTCACCACAGTTTATTTCCTTTTTTTCCAAAGCACACAGTGAGACTACATTTCCTAGACTGCAATTTGGCATGGTCACATGACTAGTTCTGGCCAACCAAAGGTGAGCGGAAATTATACGTGTCTTAGCTGAATGGGAGGGGTCTCAGGATCTGCATGAGGGTGGAGCTGCACCATGGAGAGAGCATAGATCATGAATCACTTAATTACTGAGCTATATAAACAAGAAATAATCTACTGTGTTACACTGGAGGTTACCTGTTACAGGATTTAACCTACTGTATCTGTCATGATTTCATCAGTCTTAAGATGTACATATTTCCATATTTAATACTCCATTTTAGACTTGACTTAGATAAAATACTGCAATGCAAGAATGTTGAGAGACACACTCACATTCACACAGCTAGTGTGATACTGATACTCTAGTCCAAGTATCCTCAACACTAGACCAAATTTCTAAGTTGCATGAGGTACAGATAAGAGAGACAAAGTTACCTAACCACAGAAACTCCTACATTTGACTAACTATCCTACAGTTCATTGTCCTGGTGTGAAATCACGGTATGTTATCCTCAGGGTTTTGAATGCTAGCTCTCTGGATTCTGCAATTTAGGAGGAGATTAAAGATTGAACTCAATCTAGATTTGGGGGTAATGAAGAGCAGAGCTGGTAAACCTGGCACGCCACTGGTAGTCCTATTGTGTCCAGGAAAGAGGAATATTCTGCTTTGCAGAGAAGCTCAATTCTGAGTGCTGTTAAAGTATGAAAAAGAGGTGGCTCTGCTTGCAGTTAGCGTGTGTCCCCATCAGACGTTGGATATTAGATGTGCCATTATCCACACCATGGTGTCTGGTTGCCAGGGTTACAATGCTCTCCTTGAACAGAAAATCAGATAGCTTCCTGAAACCTGCAGGTAAAGGTCACAGTTGGTACATGCATCCTTTTGAGTATAAAAAGGGAAATGTATTTCTGTAGGGGAAGGAGATTCTTTAGATTCTCCCTTTGAGGCCAACCTCAAAGGGTTGGCCTTTACCTTTGAGGCCAACTTCAAAAGTAAAGACGATCTGGGTAGAAACTTCAGATATTAGCTGTATGTAAGAGGGCATCTTGATAATGCACAGAAAATTCATAAATGGGAATTGGAAATAAGTGCTTAAAAACTAGATGCAAGATGGCATTTTTTTTTTAATTTTTATTGCTTTATAGGTTTTGGGGTACATGTGCAGAACGTGCAAGATAGTTGCATAGGTACACACATGGCAGTGTGTTTTGCTGCCTTCCTCCCCTTCACCCACACTTGGCATTCATCCCCAGGCTATCCCTCCCCAGCCCCCGCCCGCTGTCCCTCCCCCATTCCCCCCAATAGACCCCAGTGTATAGTAGACCGCCTCTCTGTGTCCATGTGTTCTCATTTTTCTCACCCGCCTATGAGTGAGTATATGCGGTATTTCTTTTTCTGTTCTTGTGTCAGTTTGCTGAGAATGATGTTCTCCAGATTCATCCATGTCCTTACAAAGGACACAAACTCATCATTTTTGATTGCTGCATAATATTCCATGGTGTATATGTGCCACATTTTCCCAGTCCAGTCTATCATCGTTGGGCATTTGGGTTGGTTCCAGTTCTTTGCTATTGTAAACAGTGCTGCAATAAACATTTGTGTGCATGTGTCCTTATAGTAGAACGATTTATAGTCCTTTGGATATATACCCAGTAATGGGATTGCTGGGTCAAATGGAATTTCTATTTCTAGGTCCCTGAGGAATCGCCACACTGTCTTCCACAATGGTTGAACTAATTTATACTCCCACCAACAGTGTAAGAGTGTTCCTATTTCTCCACATCCTCTCCAGCATCTGCTGTCTCCAGATTTTTTAATGATCGCCATTCTAACTGGCGTGAGATGGTATCTCAATGTGGTTTTGACTTGCAGCAAGATGGCATTTTTTGAAGGGTATAGCCTCACATTAGTTACCCACATTGTCCACTCTCAGCTAATCCCTTACCTGGCCAACTTTTAGAATGAATAATGTCCATATGTCTAAAGCATAGGAAATCCTTTAAAAGTGATGATACAGCATTGGAAGAAACACATTAAATTATATGGGTGGCTTAAATAATAGTTTGATCTTTTCAGGGCTCAGACATGAGGGATACAGAGTTGAGAGGAGGAAGACATTCTCTGGCCAGGTTAATATAATTCCGTAGCCCAAGCTTGAAGAGACAGAGCACCCTTGCCAAGAAGCTAGAGAAGTGAGAGTTTTTCAAAACTCTTAGAGAAAGGGGAAGAGAGCTACCAATTGTCTTGTGATTATTGTTTTTTATTCTACTTACAATTTTTACAAGTGTTGATGGTTGCAATATTCCTGCTGCTGCTACTTCTAATACTACTGGTATTTGTGGCCATTAGTTCTTCTTAAATAATTTCCAAAGAATTGTCTTAAAAGCAGTGTAAACAAGAGGTAAAAGTAAACTATACAAAAGCAGGTAAAATGAAGTTTCCTTCCTCTTACCTTGGATACCCAAGAACTACTCCCCAGAAGTAACTAACCTAAAGTGTTACTTCAGAAATATTCTCTGCTTATATGAAGATATATAAATATATTTGACAGATGCAAGATTTAATATAAATACTGTTCTGAAACATGTTTTTATCACTTAACACTGTATCTTGAACATATTTCCTTATTAGCACCTATAGTGCTATATATATGTGAGATACAAATTTGGCAACTTGGTTAAGTGGAAAGAGCATGGGCTAAAATTAAGTCTATGTGAAAGGATTTGACTAAAAGATGATAATAGCCCCACTCTTCATAAGAGCAGAATTGTTTTAACAACTCCAATATCCATTAGAAGCAAATGCCATTATGGTATGTGTCATAGAAAAATACATAGCAAAACTGTGTTTTATTTATATTAAATTATACTTAGGTGACTATTAGGTTTCACCTTTTATATGTATTATAAACTATGCTGTTATATTAAAACTTATTCTTGCTATCTTAATTTATACATGTTATTGTTAAGTTTTCAATATTTTGTATTTTTTATATTATCCTGGCAGAGAGATATGTGCCTTCTCTGACAGGGGAACATTATTACTTATTCACAGCTGTAGCCACCTCAATTTTATTTTCTCCCAGATTCTTTCTTCCCCTCAGGTTGATGTGGTAAGAGTCGGTTGTCATTCTCTACATACTGGGATCTCTGTGTAAGTGAGGAACCCACAAAATACAAATCTTGGGTTTATATAAGAGCAAGACCTCGCTTTGCCCTTCTCTCTGAGAAGGAATTGATCTGAAATGTAAATAAGGAAAGCATCCTCCAAAGTCTTGTTGGGGGAAAAAGAAAATGCATCCAAAGAGTTTTTACTGTTTGGGAGGTAAGTAAATGTTTCCAGGAGGAAGATGAGACAAGTGTCTCTGAATACAACCTCTGTGATGCCTTCATGCTCCTGGGCTTCATCACCTTTCTGAAACGTAACACCTACCTCCTAGGTTGTAAATCTCCACTCAGTCACCATTAAAATTCCAAGGTTTTAACCCAGGTCTTAGTAAAAATTTCCCAGAAAGCCTTGACCATGCATAAACACAAACATGATCACCTCTGGAAACAATTTACTGCACTTTATTTTAGTGTAACTTTAAATTTCCCCTCCATTTTTGGCTAGATGTTACTTTCTTCAAGTAGGTATATAATTTTAAAAATTATTCTTGAGGTTTACTATAATTCATTAAGACCCATAATCGGCCAGTCACGGTGGCTCAAGCCTGTAATCCCAGCACTTTGGGAGGCCGAGGCGGGTGGATCACGAGGTCAAGAGATCAAGATCATCCTGGTCAACATGGTGAAACTCCGTCTCTACTAAAAATACAAAAAATTAGCTGGGCATGGTGGCACGTGCCTGTAGTCCCAGCTACTCAGGAGGCTGAGGCAGGAGAATTGCCTGAACCCAGGAGGTGGAGGTTGCAGTGAGCCGAGATCGTGCTATTGCACTCCAGCCTGGGTAACAAGAGCAAAACTCCGTCTCAAATAATAAAATTTTTTTATAAAAAGACCCACAATCATGTTTTTTTCTATCCATCTTCGAGGATTATCAATGCAAATCTTCCATCTGAACTGGATGACGCCTCAGCCCTCTCTTTCCTCCTGTCTGTTCTTTCAACAGCCACATTGACATCACCTGTAGTTTTAACTCAAAATTTTGTGGGCTATCCATTTGATATAGTATATTCATATGTTCCTTACTCTTTGTCTTAGCCTGGGTTTCTGGAAAGCAGAGCCCGAGGCAGAGGTTTGTGTTCTCTTTCTCAGTATACTAGGGGGCAGTAGTGAACGTAAAACATAGTGAGGCAAGAAGAGATGATACAGTAAAGCATCACCAAGTTGGCCATTACTTGTCACTGACCATGACTGATTCTTCATCCTCATGTGCCTTTACTGTGATCATCCATATACAAACTATTTTAGGATATTCTATCTGGAGGATGAAGGAAAAGTAACTTATCCACTAGCTCCTGTCTCCTACTGGTCCAAGATTTGTCTCAATGGGCATAAACTTCTCTACACTTTTGGACTGCCGTGTGTGGGTACTGAGCATGGCCTGTGATGTTTCATGCTTTAATGTCAACAGGGAAGTCCTGGGGTAGAAAGCAGCAAGTGATAGTATGAGCATAAGCTAGGACTTTGTGGGTTGACTTTTGCCAGCAAGAAGTTTTAAAAGTCTACCTAGAGTTGATGTCTACAGAGGTAATAGGAACTAGAATAAGTGGCTAATTCTCCTGAAGACAGATGAGGCCAAGGGAATCTGAAGTGGTAGATAAGAGGCATCTGATATAGTTTATCCTCCTCAGATCTTTGGTAGTCTCCCATTATATCTGGCCACCCTTAAATACAATAGGAAAAAGATGTCCACACTGCCTTCCTTTGAGGGGAAATAGAAGTTCAAACTTCAGAGAGTCCCTCTGAGACTGAAGCAAGTCAGACTCTCTGGAAAGACTTAAGGCGAGAGGGTTAGTGAAACAAGGGATCACTTCTGTTCTGGCAGGTGGTCCAGATGTCATCATTCACGTTACTCCTCACGCCCTTCCTCCACCACTCAGTGGAGTCTTTCCCAGCAGACAGCATTTGGGGTGATCTCCGTTGTCTGATGGGGTTACTTAAACTTTTATCTCAGAAGGGTCTCAACCGTTAGTTGTTTGTCTATTGTCCGATCATGGCTGTGACATTTAGGCTGTGACATTTAGACATTTTCACAACCGCCCATATGCTACTATCACCAGATAATAACGGAACCATCAAGAGATGCCCCAGTATTCCAGCTGTCTATTGCTGTGTAACATACTATTCCAAAACTTAATGGTTTAAAATAACATCACCTTTATTTTGGCACATTCATACGTGAATCAAAAATTTTGTGAGAGTTAGACTCAGAAATTCTTCTTTCCATGTGCTATCAACTAGGGTCACTTGATGGTCTTCAGATGGTGGCTGAGTTTGTTTTGAGGATCTAAGACAGCCTCACTCATACATGGTGCCTTGTTGGAGATATCTGAAATGCTGGATTCCATTGGGCCCTTCTTTTTCTCCATGTTTTTCAGGGCTACTTTGTGTGATCTCTAGCAGGGTAGCAGGGCTTCTTAGATGGAGGTTCAGGCTCCAAGAACGAGTGTTCCAAGAAACCAACTCAGAAGCTACAAGGCTTTTCATGACCTACTTTGAAACCAACGAGAACGAAGACACAACATGCCAGACTCTCTGGGACACATTTAAAGCAGTGTCTAGAGGAAAATATATAGCAATAAATGCCCATATGAGAAACAAGGAAAGATCTAAAATCAACACCCTATCGTCAAAATTGAAAGAGCTAGAGGAGCAAGATAAAAAAAAAAAAAAAAAACTCAAAACCTAGCAGAAGATGAAAAATAACTAAGATCAGAGCAGAACTGAAAGAGATAGAGACACAAAAAAACCCTTCAAAAAATCAATAAATCCAGAAGCTGGTTTTTTGAAAAGATCTACAAAATAGGCAGACTGCTAGCCAGATTAATAAAAAAGAAAAGAGAAAAGAATCAAATAGATGCAATAAAAAACGATAAAGGGATATCACCACGATTCCACAGAAATACAAACTACCATCAGATATTATTACAAACAACTCTCTGCACATAAACCAGTAAACCTGGAGGAAATGGATAAATTCCTGGACACTTTCATCTTCCCAAGCCTAAACCAGGAAGAAGTCAAAACCCTGATTAGACCAATAGCAAGGGCTGAAGTTGAGACAGCAATTAATAGCCTACCCACCAACAGGTCCGGATGGGTTCACAGCTGAATTCTGCCAGACATGCAAAGAGGAGCTGGTACCATTCCTTCTGAAACGATTCCAAACAATCCAAAAAGAGGGAATCCTTCCCAAATCATTTTATGAGACCAACATCATCCTGATACTAAAACCCAGCAGAGACTCAACAAGAAAAGAAAACTTCAGGCCAATATCCATGATGAATATAGATGCAAAAATCTTCAATAAAATACTGGCAAATCGATTGCAATAGCACATCAAAAAGCTTATGCATCATGATCAAGTAGGATTCATCCCGGGGATGCAAGGCTGGTTCAACATATGCAAGTCTATAAACATAATTCACCACATAAACAGAACCAAAGACAAAAACCACAGGATTATCTCAATTGATGCAGAGAAGGCATTTGACAAAATTCAACAGCCCTTTATGCTAAAAACTAAACTAGGTATTGATGGAACGTATCTCAAAATAATAAAAGCTATTTACCACAAATCCACAGCCAATATCATACTAAATGGGCAAAACCTGGAAGAATTCCCTTTGAAATCTGGCACTAGACAAGGATGCCCTCTCTCACCACTCCTATTCAATGTAGTATTGGAAGTTCTAGCCAGAGCAATCAGGCAAGAAAAAGAAATAAAGTGTATCCAATTAGGAAAGGAGTAAGTCAAACTGTCTCTATTTGCAGACCACATGATTGTATATTTAAAAGACCCCATCTTCTCAGCCCAAAATCTCCTGAAACTGATACATAACTTCAGCAAAGCCTCAGGATACAAAATCAATGTGAAAAAGATCACAAGCATTCCTATACACCAATAACAGACTTAAAGAGAGTCAAATCAAGAATGAACTGCTATTCACAATTGCTACAAAGAGAATAAAATACCTAGGAATACAGCTAACAAAGAATATAAAGGACCTCTTCAAGGAGAACTACAAACCACTGCTCAAGGAAATAAGAGAGGACACAAATACATGGAAAAACATTCCATGCTCATGGTTAGGAAGAATCAGTATTGTGAAAATGGCCATACTGCCCAAAGTAATTTATAGATTCAACTTCTGCTGCATTCTATTTGTTACACATTGCTGGTCCATGTTTAACATGGGAAGAGACTATGTATGGGTGTGAATATTGCAGGAAACGACTCTTCAAGGGGAGGGCATATTTGGATATGAGCCACCATACTCAGTGAATTCCCTGGATTCTAGATATTCTACTGTGTATTAGCTCCTTATGGCAATGAGAATTGATAAGCCCAGTCAGCACAGAAACTTCATTCTTTGTCTTTGGCTTCCAGTTTAGTGAAAGTCTTACTATGTCTGTTCTTGTGAGAAAGCACTCTCCCTCTGGGAACCAGGACATTTTATTAGGAAAGTCTAAGGTGTGGGAATGGGAAGGATACATTTCACGACTGGGTAATTGAGAGCAATAGTTAGAAGGACTAATTCTATTTCCATCGATTGGTTCCCAGATCCATATTTTCGAGCACTGGAAACACGGTATCATACATTTATTGATTCAATGCATATAATCTATCCCAGAAGACATGGCCCTAACCTCCTAAGTTGTATCTTTAAAGTGGCACCTTAGTTAAACCGTTATTTTAAATGCTCTGGATGATGGTAAGAGCAGTGAATCCTCTTATCACACGCTCATGGTTTCTCTTTCTGTCAAATGGATGTCTTGATCACAGGCAATGTAGTGTGAGATACCAAGCCAGAGCAGGCCTCCCGTAAGCCTTAGATATATAGTGGTGCCGATGAAGACTTTGGACACAAGGTGGCAAACTATATCGAGTGAGGACGAATCACTATTTTCCCGAAGATGTCTTAGTCCCATTCAAGTTTATAAGCAAATTGCTTGAGCCATTTTTGGAGAATGCTAATTTTTCCCCAGAAAGAAATTTATAATTATATTACACAAAGTAGTTCTGTCTTAAGCCGGATTTTTGACAATTTTTAAGAATCATCCTTAATTTTTCTAATTGATTCTTTTCTGTAACAGCTTATTTGAGCTTCTTGTCTCAAAAAGTCTTTCTTATCTCTCTGAGGATATATATTAAACATATTTTAAATTTTTATTCCACGTGGGCCTTTGACTTGGCCTCCTTTAGTATAGTTCATTCAATGTGTTTTTCTTTAGGAGTGCTTATTTTTTTTTGATGTTCGAGTATTTTGCCTTATGAATTAACTCGGCTGATAATATGACCCAGGAGTAAGATAGTAAGCCTACATCTTAACTTAAGCAACTCTAGTTGAGTTAAGAAATGTGGCAGAAGGCAGGAGCATCTCAGGATGAAGAGGAGAGGAACAGGTTTTGCAATCTGGGTTTGACTCACCCTTGCTAGCATCTTTCCCAAGTTTCTCAGGTGACCATTACCCTTGAATTACCACTGCCCAGAACTTTCCCCTTCTCCTTGTAAGCACCAGACTAGGGAGGAAGGCATTTTGAATTATGAGGTAGGGAAATGTGTAGAGGCTTGTCAATCTGCCAGCCACCATTATCATTGGCTCCCTCACTCAGCCAAGTTCAGAACTAGGGTGATCTTTGTCATCTGAAAGTGAGATAATTAGCTCCCTAACCTGAAATTATACCACAGCTTAACATTATGCTACATAAAAACGAAAGTCATTCTCATGGTCCACAAGATCCTGCATGACTACTGCCCATCTCCCCTCCGTTATCTTGTCTCCCTCCAGGAATCTAATCTCCAGGAAATCTCACTGGTCAAACCCAACTGGAAGCCAGAACACAAGAGAATCTACTAAGGTAATCCACAGACATCAGCCTCCTGGGAAAGAGAGCCAAATGTAGAGAGTGGTTCAAGAGAGGAATGAAAGAGATCCAGCATGATAATTACCCAAAATTAAGAAACACAGACTTATGGGGCTAGTGACGACTTGAATTGGCAATAAAGCTCTTCTTTGAGGAGCTGTTTTGCCTTGCCTCAAAGAATCATAACCACCTAGTGTGATGAGAGTACGTATGTGGAGTGGCTTGCAGGGATGCTGACATTCTCCCCAGCAGAAACTTTCCTTTAATTTTCTATGCTATTGGAGGTCAGATAATGCCTAAATAAGGGGAGGGGGAGCTTTTTATTCTTTCCAGGACAGATACCTTGGAAAATCTTAAGTCAACGAGTCTGTTTCATCCAAGGCAAACATTTTAGTCTACAAATGCAGTTTGGACATAACATCTCTAAAGCCTTAACCAAACAAGCTCTTGATCATCAAGATCCATGTTTTTAAATATGTCATTATAAATTGAACAGTTCCAGGGAATCCCTTTTTTATTTAAAAGAATAGAATGTAGGCTTTTTCCACCTAAGATGTGTAAATATGTGTGTTGTATGCAGAAGGCAGCCAGCTGTGTCTTTCCCTGTTCCTCTTTCTTTTCCCTGGAAGAGGAAGCATCTCAGTAGCATGTGAGATAACAGATGGAAAATAGTAGTAGAATCTCTGATATGGCTCAAATTCACTGCAAGGACACAGACCTCAATGCTAAGACTTAATTCCAAGTTCATGCAGAGAGTCGAATTCTGAGTCTCTGAACACTCAGTCTAGACCTCTGCCAGGCACCCTGCCCTGCCTCCCATATGGTCTTTGACATGATCACAAGCATGGCGTCACTAAGCAGAACTAAAGCACCTTAAATCTGGGAAACACATCACATAGAGTGGTGAGTTAGAATAGGCAACAGAACATATTGGGAGAAGATGTGTGGTGTATGTCAAAAGAAAAAAGGAGATATGGAGAAAATATTAAACCCGCAATGTTTGCTGTTGACTTTTTTCTCAAATATGCCAAATGCTTGCGTTTACAGATAAAAAGTCTTAATGCATTCATTTTATCAACTCATTAATCAAGAAAAAAGACTTCCAAACCTCACAGATGTTGAGGATGCATTATTCTCTAAGCATGCAGGTCATAGATGACAGGTACTCCTCAGCTCAAAGTATTTTGGAAGCAGTAGCAGTCAGTGAAAACTGACAAGGTTACTGGTCATGCCACGTTATTTTGATGGTTACCATAGGAAGTGCCTGCCACAGAAGAAATCATTGATCTATCTGTAAAATAATCTAATTAAGAAGTGGCTGCATGGACTTGGTTATATGTCCATATAATGATAGACTAAAGTGGCTGCATGGACTTGGTTATATGTCCATATAATGATAGACTAAAGACCTCATTAAAGCTGTTCTGTGAATAAGGCCAACCAGTCTTTGGAATTCAAAGAATAAACCCAGTGTGCACACAACTACCTTTTGGGACATTCTCTTCTTGTGTCTCCAGGTCTCTGAATTTCCGTGTTTGGGCTCCACGCATACTCCTGATGTGTGTGCATTTTAGTTTCTGAACAAGCTCTAAATATTTTCTGACATTTGTTATCAAAGGCAAGTATCAAGAAAGGACAGGAAAGCAGAGGTTGGATTACAGACAGTTGATGGGTCCCTGTTCACCTTAGTAGAGCATCGGGCATCATTAACCGAAAGGTGGTCACTCACTCTTCCAAATCTAAACCATTTGCATCTGTCAACCAGTACTCGCTTATACTTACCTCTTATTGCTTCTCTTTAAAAAGTTAATCTAAATTCCTGAGTCTGTTATCTTCCCACTCACAGCCTATTTATCCTCTGTATTTTCAGATAATTGTAACAAGCCTGGCTCTGTGACTTCCTGGCCCACTCAGAAGAACATTTGAAATAGAAGACGTGGGCCAGGCATGGTGGCTCACACCTGTAATCTCAGCACTTTGGAAGACCAAGGCAGGAGGATCACTGAGGCCAGAAGTTTGAGACCAGTCTTGGCAACACAGAAAGACACAGTCTCCAAGAAGAAAACAAAGAACAAAGCTAGCTGGGCATGGTGGCACACATCTGGAGTCCTAGCTACTTGGGAGGCTGAGGTGGGAGGCTGGTTTGAGCCCAAGAGTTATGATTGTGCCACTGTACTCGAGCCTGAACAACAGAGCAAGACCCTGTCTCAAAAAAAAGAAAGAAAGAAAGAAAGAAAGAAAGAAAGAAAGAAAGAAAGAAAGAAAGAAAGAAAGAAAGAAAGAAAGAAAGAAAGAAAGAAAGAGCAGAGGATGTGGTAGAATAATGGTAATAGACAAGAATACAGGAAAGAAGGGAGGGACAGACCTTTCTTGTTTTTTCCAGTTTGCCAAAGCTGCTGTAACGAAGTCCCACAAACCAACTGGTCTAAACAACAGAAATTATCATCTTACAGTTCTGGACCTTACATGTCTGATATCAAGGTGCGCCATGCTCCTTCTGAAGACACTAAGGAAGGATCTGTGCCCACCATCTCTTTGGTAGTTCCTTAGCTTGTGGCAGCATAACATCGAACTCCACGTGGTATTCTCCTATGTGTGTGCCTGGGTCCACATTTCCCTGGCCATACTGAATTAGGGACCCACCCTATTTTAGTGTGAACACATCTTAGCTAATTACATCTGCAATGACAAATAAGGTCACATTCTGAGACACTGGGAATTAGGACTTCAACATAGGAATTTTAGGGGGACACAATTCAGCCCAATACAGACTTCAATAACTTACTCTGATGATAGAGTCACATTACAGAATAGGCAAGAAAAGGCTATGTGAGAGGAAAGACCAGCTCGCTGATCTCCCAGATTCAGATTTAGATCTATTTTCTTTCTAACCATGTAACCTCAGGCTCATTGCTTAAGGGCTCTGAGCCATTTTCTAAAGAAACAAAAAGCAAAACAAAACAAAAAACTCTGAAAAAAGGCTATGATGCAAACTTTTCTTGACTCAGGACGGTTGAAATCAAAACATTTGTAAAACCTCCCTAAAATTTTGAATTCTGTTCATGTAACATATAGCATATGTTCATAGTCTACTTAGAATTTGTATTAAAATAATTTATGTGAAACATAAAAATCTTACAATGTAGTTTTAGTTATTCCCCATAATTTTACCCTGTATTTGTTAAATATATTACATTTTCCTACATTATAGATTGGCAAAGTAATGTTATAACTTTCATTTTAAAGACATGTATTTTAGACAACTTGAGGAAAAATGGCTCTTATTTACCCAAATATTTGCTACTAAAAAATTTTTGTGTTTGTTTTAACAGCTTTTGGGATACAGGTGGGTTTTTGGTATTATAACATGGGTAAGTTCTCTAGTGGTGATTTCTGAGATTTTAGTGGCCTTGTCACTGCAGTAGTGTACACTGTGGTCTTTTATCCCTCACCCTCTCCCAACCTTTCCCCCACACAGGTCCCCAAAGTCCAAGTTATCATTCTTATGCCTTTGCATCCTCATAGTTTAGCTCCCATTTATACGTGAGAATATACAATATTTGGCTTTCCAATCCTGAGTTACTTCACTTAAAATAATGGCCTCTAGCTCCAGCCAAGTTGCTGCAAAAGACATTATTCTGTTTCTTTTCATGGCTGAGTAGCATTCAGGGTGTATATATACCATATTTTCTTTATCCACTGGTTGGGCGATGAGCACTTAGACTGGTTCCCTATCTTTACAATTACAAATTGTGTTGCTATAAACCTGCATGTGCATGTGCCTTTTTCATATAATAACTTCTTTTCCTTTTGGGCGGCTACCCCGTAGTGGGAATTCCAGATTGAATGGTAGATCTGCTTTTAGTTTTTTAAGGAATTGCCATACTGTTTTCCATAGTGTTTGTACTAATTTACATTCTCACCAGCAACATAAAAGTATTCGCTTTTCACCACATTCATGCCAACATCTATTATTTTCTGACTTTTAAATTATGGCCATTCTTGCAGGAGTAAGGTGGTATCTCACTGTGGTTTTAATTGGCATTTCCCCGATCATCAGTGATGTTGAGTATTTTTTCGTTTGTTGCCATTTGTATGTCTTCTTTTGAGTACTGTCTATTCATGTCCTTTGCCCATTTTTTGATGGGATCGTTTCTTTCTTGCTGATTTGTTTGAGTTCCTTGTAGACTCTGGATATTATTTGTCCAATGCATAGTTTGTGAATATTTTCTCCCACTGTGGGTTGTCTGTTTACTCTGCTGATGATTTCTTTTGCTGTGCAAAGGCTTTTTCTTTTAATTAGGTCCTATTTATTTTTTAATTTTTATTATTTTTACATTTGCTTTTGGGGTCATACAATTTTTTAATGTTCTTCCTAAGTTCTGAAAATCTAAATTTTCTTCTGGTATCATTTTTCCTCATTCCGAAGAACTTTCTTTAGGATTATCACGTCTCTTTTTTATTTTTATTTTTTGAGACAAAGTCTCACTCTGTTGCCCAGGCTGGAGTGCAGTGGAGCTATCTCAGCTCACTGCAACCTCCACCTCCTGGGTTCAAGCGATTCTCCTAAGTAGCTAGGACTGCAGACGCACACCACCATGCTCAACAAATTTTTGTATTTTTAGTAGAGATGGGGTTTCACCATGTTGGCCAGGCTGGTCTCGAACTCCTGACCACAGGTGATCCATCTGCCTTGGCTCCAAGTTCTGGGATTACAGGCATAAGCCACCATGCCCGCCCCCTCTAGCATTTCTTGTAGAGAACATCTGTTGATGGCAAATTCTCTTAGTTTATTTTTATTTGAAAATGTCTTTATTTTGCTAGAATTCTTGAAGTATATTTTCCTAAATATAAAATTCTGGGGTAAAAGATTTTATCCCTATTCAGCACTTAAAGGTGTTTTCCACTGTCTTCTGGCCTCTATAGTTTATATGAGATATATGCAATATTTCAAATCATTCTCTTGCATATAATATTTTATTTTTCTTTGATTTCTCTCAAGATTTTCCCTTTATCTTGAATTTTCTGCAGTTTGACTATGATATGCCTACGCATGGTTTTCTTCTTATTTGGAGTTTGCTGACTTTCTGAATTTTTTTTTTTTTTCAGGAGACTGGAGTTTTATTACTGCTCAAATCAGTATCCTTGAGCATTTGGGGATCAGACGTATTTTTTTTTAAATTTTCAACTTTTAAGTTTAGGGGTATATATGCAAGACGTGCAGGTTTGTTACATAGGTAAATGTGTGCCATATGGTTTGCTGCACAGATCTGCCCATCACCGAGTTATTAAGCCCAGCATCCATTAGCCATTCCTCCTGATGCTCTCCCTCCTCCCACCCCGCACCCTCCGACAGGCCCAGTGTGTGTGGTTCCCCATGATGTGTCCAGGTTTTCCCATCACTCAGCTCCCACTTATAAGTGAGAAAATGCTGAATTTGATTTTCTGTTCTTGTGTTAGTTTGCTTAGGATAGTGGCTTCCAGCTCCATCTGTACCCCTGCAAAGGACATGATCTAGTTTCTTGTTATGGCTGCATAGTATGTTATATGTACCACATTTTTGTTTTTCTGAGACGGACTCTTGCTCTGTCGCCAGACTGGAGTGCAGTGGTGTGATCTTGGCTCACTGCAACCTCTGCCTCCCAGGTTCAAGCAATTCTCCTGCCTCTCCTCCTGAGTAGCTGGGACTACAGGTGCGTGCCACCACACCCTGCTAATTTTTGTATTTTTAGTAGAGATGAGTTTAACCATGTTGGCCAGAATGGTCTTGATCTTGACCTCATGATCTGCCCACCTCAGCCTCCCAAGTGCTGGGATTACAGGTATGAGCCACTGCACCTGGCCCACATTTTCTTTATCCAGTCTATCATTGATGAGCATTTAGGCTGATTTCATGTCTTTGCTGTTGTGAGTAGTGCTGCAATGAACATACATGTGCATGTATTTTATAATAGAATGATTTCTATTCCTTCGGATATATACCCACTAGTGGGATTGCTGGGTCAAGTTGAATTTGTGCCTCTTGAAGAATCGCCACACTGTCTTCCACAATGGTTGAACTAATTTACACTCCCAGCAATGGCGTAAACGTGTTCCTTTTTCTCCACAATCCCACCAGCATCTGTTGTTTTTTGACTTTTTAGTTATAGCCATTTGGACAAGTATGAGATGGTATCTCATTTTGGTTTTGATTTGCATTTCCCTGATAATTAGTGATGCTGAACACTTTTTCCTATGTTTTTTTGGCCATTTATATGTCTTCTTTTGAAAATTGTCTATTCATATTTTTAGTTCACTTTTTTTCCTTGCTGATTTGTTTGAGTTCCTTGTAGATTCTGGATATTAGTCCATAGTTTACAAATGTTTTCTCCCATTCTGTGGGTTGTCTGCTTACTCTGCTAATTGTTTCTTTTGCTGTGCAGAAGCTTTTTAGTTTAATTAAGCCCCTTTTATTTATCTTTATTTTTGTTGCATTTGCTTTTGGATTCTTGGTCATAAATTCGTCACCCAAACAAAACTCTAGAAGAGTTTTTCCAATATTATCTTCTAGAATGGTTATGGTTTCAGGTTTTAGATTTAAGTCTTTGATCCATCTCGAACCGATTTTTTTATAAGGTAAGAGATGAGGATCCGGTTTCATTCATTTATATGTGGCTTGCCAATTATCCCAGCACCATTTGATGAATAGGGTATCCTTTTCCCACTTTATGTTTTGTTTGCTTTGTCAATGTTCAGGTGGCTGTAAGTATTTGGCTTTATTTGTGGGTTCTCTATTCCGTTCCATTCATCTATGCGCCTACTTTTAAACAAGTACCGTGCTGTTTTGGTGACTATACCCTTGTAGTATAAAGTTGGGTAATATGATGCCTCTGCATTTCTGAATCTTTAAATTTATGCTTTCATCAAACTTCATTATGTGTGTTAGGAGGCTACTCCACCATACCTGAAGTAGAACTACAGTCATTCTCCAGTATCATGGGAGATTGGTTCCAGGATCCCTTTTGGATACCAAAACTTGTGGATGCTCAAGTCTGATATAAAACATTTGCATATAACCATGCACATCCTCCTGTATACTTTAAATCATCTCTAGATTACTGATATTATGCAAATACTACATAAACAGTTGTTATGCTGTATTTTTAAAATTTGTGCTATTTTGGTTGTTCTTTTTTTTTTTTTAAATATTTTGACACATGGTTGATTGAATCCACAGATCAGAACCTGTGAATATGGAGGGCCAACTGGACTTCCAGACCATTTTGGTTCAGAAGTGAAAGACTGGCAGAGCTCTCTGGGAAAGACATCCTATATGGCATGTGGAAGCCAGCATCTCTGGGAGCTGAGCACAGATGTACCACAGTGTCTCAATTCAGACTCCATGCAACTCTGTTCTGAAGAGGTGATGAGAGGCACTAATGTCAGCAAACAGAGGTATACTACAAGGACTAAAAGTTTGTCTTATAGAGGAGGTCCTGGATGAACCTGGGGATATTCAAAAGTGCCAAGGAATATAAAATCATGTGAGGACATTTGCCTGAGAGCTTTTGTTTATCAGTTACAGCCTGCCTGGTGTTGCCCGGTTAGCAATCTTAGCTTGCAGGGATCCTGGACATGTGTCAGTGGGTGGCTCTGATTGTGGGCCATCTCATGTTTTCTAGAAACCTTGACTAGCACAGATACGGCCTCAACATTCAGTATCTCACCCATAAATCACAAACTAACAAACAGAGGCTTGGATACATTCCTCTGCTCCTGCTTCTCTCTCTTCTTTCTCCTGAGTTACTAAGTTGAACCCGATTGACTCTGTGAGAAGTTAAGAAGGCATGACTTTTGGACACAAAGTTACTCTATCTGAGTAAATTATGATGGCTGTTCAAGTCAAAAGAAATAACACTCACATTCAAACAGATGATAAAATAAATATTTCAAAATGAAGACACTCATGCTCCCCGCTGTTTTCCATGCTTGTTGAAAAATCCAAAAAGTCAAATAGGTTTCTGGTATTAAACTTGACCGCCTGTCATAGAGTCACAACTTGTCCTATGCAAATTGTGTGATCCAGACTCTTTAGCTATGATTCATCAAGCATGAGTTTTACTTAACAGATTAAATGCTATCCTGCCTTCAGAAAATTAGGACATCCAACCAAGATTCTACTTAGAGTTATACGAATTTTAATGCTGAAAACAGAACAACATTTTCTTTCATTGTCAAAATGTCTAACAGGCCTAGGAAAGACTTTTTGTTATAAAAACACTGTGGTCAGAAAAATCAGAATCTAAGGGGATTTGTGTCTATAACTAGACATATGGGCCATCAGATTAGAGACTCATGATACCAGGAACTCGAATCAATTTTGAAGTTTTTGTGAGACAAAGATTCTGCTCTGAGAATTAGTGGTTCTTATAATAGTGCTTTAGTAATTCAGACCAGCGTCTCATTAAGAACAAGAAAAACAGAACCACCCATCATTGAAAAGTCTATTTGAGGCGAGAGAGAACTAACAAGAAAGGAAAGAACTTTAGGTGAAGCATCTGGGAGGAGAATGGAATGAGAAGAGGTGAACCCAGCATTTGAGGCCACTTTTCTATGGGGTTAGCATCATGGGAGAAGAAGCTGTAATTATTTTTTCAACTGATCAAAGGTAATGAGTAAAAACTGCTCACCCAGCAGCTTTCTCACACAATCCTCTTCTGGTTTCTTTAGGGGAACTTCTTATCCACTCCATGTAAGATTAGTGGGGATTTTAAATCATTATTGGCAATGGGGTAAGCATAAGACCTAAGCTGGAGGCAATAAAATGTGCCGACCAGGAGAACAGTGTTAAAAAAATAAGACTGAAAACCAAAACTGGAAAAAACCCAACCCTTACAGGTGGTCAGGAGACAGGTACTAGGAAAGGAGTCAGCCAAAGAAAGTATGACCAGTAAGATTAGAAATGGATGGTGCCCAGAGAACCGCGAGAAGAGAGTATTTTACGAAAAACAGAGAGGCCAGCTACACCAGATGCTACCGAGAGGTCAAGATGACAAGTGCATCTATGATATATGGTAACATGGAGGATTTTTGGCGATTTTTGACAAGAGAAATTTCAGGGAAGTGGTAGAGGAGAAGCCAGACTGAAGTGAGGAGGGACGCCAGGTGGTGAGGAAGTGGAAATGCTGTACAGATCAGCATTTTCTGGTTGAGCTTTTAAGGGAGTAGCAGTTGTGGTCCTATCTAGCAGTCCCTCAAGAGTGAAAGGTATGTTTGTTTCATTTTTCTTAAGGTGAAAAATATTTAGTCATGTTTGTATGGTGTTCCTGAAGCCTAATTTTTACTATAAGTGAAACCAACTTTGTTCCTAGGTTTCAGTTCTCTATGCTGCCCTCTACCACCAACTTCTTGACATGAGATTTTGACATCACATAAGTTTGTAGGCCCTACATTTGGACACGTTTGGCAGCTTTAGAACTGTTATGAGATGAACCTTGGGTCATTTACTCCAATCACAGCATGATTTGCCTAAGGACATGCAGTTGGTTAATCACAAGCTCTCCTCCTCAAAGACTAGAATACCAGACATGAAACTTCATTTTACTGCTTAATCCAGTGACTTGCAGGGCTCAGATTCACTCCCAGAGCTGTCATAATTATATGCAGAGAGAAACTACCCAGAAGCCTCCTTTTACCTGTCTCCTGAGAGTGTACATATGAGCCTATTCCATAGACCATAACCATCTTTGGAATATTGATTACACAGAATCTCTGGGAGGAAGATCTCAGGCAGAATCTCTGATGCATACAACGATCCTTTAACTGTCAGTCAGTTGGAATCCTCAGCTAGCCTTTCTGTTTGGAGGGAGGAGGAAGCTCAACATTCAATACTTTTTATTCCTTAATCAGACAGTTGACCCAGTGAGGCTCTTTCAGCTCTAAACACCAACTCAGAATCTAGTCATGGGCTAAGCAGCCAGTATATAATGCTTCTTTAAGAGTCCTTCTTCAGCAGGCATGTGCCAAACAAGAGAAAAAAATGTATGACTGAGAAAACAAAAACAAAATCGAAGATAAATTAAGATGAAATAAAGCATTTGAAGCTTTTGAAAAACTTCTCTTGAAAAAGAGCACATCAATGAATATCTCAGCAGTGGGGAAACCTCAGATTCTGCCCAGACAGTTTAATATATGAACATTTTATAAAGAAAAAACAAAGTTTCAACTTGAAAACTTAATCTACTTGAAAACTCAACCCCTAAGTCTCTGTCATGATCTGCAAACTTTTTCGCAGATATAAAATTGCTTGAAACAGGTGTCTTCCTCCCAGGCAAGCCGCCTGGTGCAAGTACAGCTAAGACTTTACCAAAACAAGCAGCACTCCCTTTTTTTTTCTGTTTTTAATGAGACCTATTTCGTGTCCAACAAGCAGCACTTTCAACAGGTCATTACACATATAGCTAAGGACTTAACACCCTATGAAACTACTACATTGCTATTTCTCTAAGTGCTGGGCTACTGATTTCATTTGGCATGCAGGATGGGGTGGGGGGCAGGAATTATTCTATAATTGAGTAAGGCATTTTTTTGAAAACTTTCAGCTATTTAGAAATTCCTGTATTCTTTCTAATGTTCCAGGTTATTGAATTTTCTTTCCTAAAATCTTTCTCCTCCCAAGGAAGATGCAGATAAGCATGTATGTGTACACACACACATGCACACACACACACACACGTGCACAAACACACGTGCACACACACATGCACACACACGCACGCACACACATGCACACACACGCATAGGCACAAACACACATATATGCACACAGTAGGGATTAATTTTTTTTCCAGATTGCCATTAATGCAAATTTTGATAAAGGGCTAATATTAAAGTTTCTGTATATGCTAAGATAAACTAAGTTAATAACACTGGATTCCTTTTATCCTGGAAGTAGTAATCATTTTACTCACTGGAATAAGTTCCAGATGAGAGAATGGATTTGCCTTTTCTGCCAGCACTGGAAGCACCATGGATAGATTTACTGAATGCCCTATAACCAGTGAAGTGTCTCTCACAACACATCTGCTAATCAAGAAGCTCATCGTACTGCATAAGTATGGCACTTGGCTTTTATCTCTGGAATTCTCTGAACTCACCACCTATTCCATCACTGAGAAGGACATGGCCTCATGAAACGGTTTGGGTGCCAACTGGAGAACAAAACCCTTCAAAGTCAGGGTGCTGCTCTTCAGAATGTGGTGTACATTTTCAACCTGCTGCTGACATATAGAACTTGAGAACAAAGGATAGAAGTGGTAATGGTCCCTCTCATGGTTATATTTAATAACCCATTGACGGTTTTTGCTTTATCTTCTAGAACCTTGGTCTCTGTCAATCTAAAGGTCTTCATTCCTAGGGAAGGAACACATCCGAGGACACAGAAGGGTCTCATTAAATTGGAAACAGGCCATGTTGGGTTCCTTATGTTATTGAAACAAAAGGTGGAGCAGGGCTAATTACTGTCTAAGGTGGTTGGTCCCAGTGAGCAATGGAAAATTGGGTTTCTGCTGTGAAGTAGTTTGAAGGTAGCTTTCTGATGAGTTTAATTTATGGGGTTGGTTTAACATCTCCTGTTTGAGCTCTCAGCTTTTTACATCACCTGTGTAGCCAATTTCCTGCATTAAATCCCCTCTATTTTAAAGACTTTGATTGACATAGTTTTTGGTATCAAGAGTGACCTCAGGAAAGAAAAAAACTTCTTAAAATGGGATTCTGGGAATCAAGCTCTCATCAATTTGAGCACCATTTCAGTGTTGTCTTCCTTAACAGGTACAAAATGGAATACCAGTACCCTTAGCTTACTCTCCTTCTTTGTCTGTAGTAGAGCTGCTATTTACTAGCTGGGCTCATGATCACCCACGAAACTCTTCCTCTTGGCCAGGATGACTTGCATCAGCACAGCCATGTGCCTAAGTTCTGGCCAGTGGAACATAAATGGAAATGGTACATGTAACTCCCTGGAGCCATCCTTAAAAGAAGGGACCTAGACTTCCCTCTCTTTTTCTCCTTCCTGCTGTCTGGAATGTAAACACAGACTAGAAATTCAGCAGACATCTTGGATTATCATTTAGGATAGCAGAAGACATAGCTTGAAGGGAACTTGTTCTCTTATGAATGGAAAGAACTTCCTTATTAGCCTCAATGCTGTCTAGAACCAGAGACATTGTCAGTGGCTCCAGGGAGACCAGATGCTATTCCAGGAGACAAACAGTATCTAATATCTCAATCAGAGTCTATGATGACCCAGAATGCAGGATGCAGAGAGGCCTCTCTTCCCCCATGGGAGGTAGATTCTTAAGCTTCTCCACACACCAGTTTGCCAAATTGACAAAAAGGAGACAGAAGGAAATAACTTTGGTGACAAGAATATAATCTTCAAATTCCCTGAATGTGTACCCCAAAAGACTCAGATTCAAAGGAAATGGTTTAAACCAGAAGAGGCTGACACCATTCACTGGGAAATTCAAGGCTTATTTGTTTGTTTTTTAATGGCAATCCAATGGGTGAGGGCTTAAGGGGGAGATTAGATCAGTCATAGGAAATAAACTAGCAAGTGTCTTCTTTGAATATGTTAGGTATAGTGGGTTGAACATGTGATCAACATGATTGTTAAATGGGTGACCTGGTAGAATGCTGGGGTTATAGGGAAGAGTTATACCTGCTAAAATCAGAAAAACTGGACAGATCATAGTATGGCTGAAGCTGCTAAAGAGATCATGCATGCCATTTTTTAAATCAGCACAACAAGGTGGCTACAGTCAATAATAACCTAATTGGACATTTTTAAATAGCTGAAAGAGTATAATTAGATTGTATGTAACACAAAGGATAGTTAAGGGATAGATACCCCATTCTTTATGATGTGATTATTTCATATTCATATATTAAAACATCTCATGTACCCCATAAATACATATACCTACTAGGTACCCACAAATATTGAACATTTAAAAAACATAATAAAATGACAAAAATTACTATATGCTTATTTTCATGGTAAAATTATACTTCTAGTCATATAAAATGGGTATAAATGTATTATATAAAGATTTATATCTACATAAATATATGTATTGATTATATAAAATGCCTCAATATGTCTATATTTCTATTTTTCCCTGTATATTTAATTAAACATACAAATTAATATTATAAAACTGACCTAAAACTAATGTAATGCCTGCAATAAATATTAACTGATAATTTAATTATTTTGTTTGACTTCTTAGCATTTAGAAGCCATTTGGGACAGATGTAATTTGGATACTTATAAACTGTCTCGAGAAGTATTAGTCATAAATGTTTGAATTGATATATTGTTGTTCCGTTGATTTTTTTCCATTTAATAAGCAGAAATATTCCCTACCATCTTTAATATGGTTGCTTCCCTCGAGGATTGCAGAGGTGTCCAGTTCCTGTTTATTGTCCTTATGCTTTTGTTGTTGATAATGATGATGATGACGGCCATAAAAGTAGCTTGTTTTTTCTGTAAGAAAATAATCAAAGACTTTCTAAAACTTGAGAAGGCTGCGAATATCAACGTACAGGAACATCTGAGAATACCTAATAGACTTGACCAAATAATATGACCCCAACGCATATAATAATCAAATTCTCAAAGGTCAAGGACAAAAAGAGGATATAAAAGCAGGAAAAGAAAAGAAGTAAATAACACATAAAGGACCTCTAATTCATCTGGAAACAGACTTCTCAAGGGAAGCAATACAGGCCGGAAGGAGTGGGATGACATTTTCAAAGTGCTGAAATAAGAAAAAAAAAAAACCCACTATCCAAGAATATTGTATCGGCAACATTGTCCATCAAATGTGAAGCAGAGATAAATTCTTTCCAAGACAAACAAAAGCTGAGAGAATTCACCTCCACCAGACCCATTTTACAAAAATTCTAAAGGGAGTTCTTCAGTCTGAAAGAAAAAAGCCCAGTAATATGCAAAACAAAACCATCTGAACGTATAAAACCCACTGGTAAAATTAAGTACATGAACAAACACAGAATATTCTAATACACATTGTGATTCGCAACCATTTGTAACTCCAGTATGATGCCAAAAATACAAATCTATCCAAAACATTAATAGCTACAGTAACTTATTAAGAGATAGGTAATATAAAAATATGTATAGTGAGACCCTATAAAGCCAAAGTGTGGAGGAACTGAGTTAAAGTGTAAAGATTTCTTCCCCATTTGTTCCTTTGTTTGTTTATATTCTGCTTTTGTAATCTAAGTTGTCATCTTTTAAAAATAACTTGTAGTACCTAGAAGATGTTTTTTTGTAAGCCTCATGATAACCACAGTGCAAAAACCTATAATAGATGCACTAAAAATAAAAACCAACAAATTAAAACATACTATCAGAGAAAACCATTTAAAGAGAGACCGTGAGAAAGAAAGAAAGAAGTTATAAAACAACGAGAAAACAAGCAACAAGATGGCAGTAGTAAGTCCTTACTTATCAACAACGTGAAATGTAAATAGACTCAGTTCTCCAATTGAAAGACAGGGTTGAATGGATAAAGAAATAAGACTTAATTCTATGCTATCTATAAGAAACCCACTTCATCTATAAAAACACTCACACACTGAAAGTGAAAGAATGGAAAAAGATAGTCCACAGAACAGAAAATCGTAAAAAAGCAGGAGTAGCTATACTTATATCAGATAAAACAGACCATAAATCAAAGATTATAAAAAAGAGACAAAGAAGGTCACTGTACAATGATAAGGGAATCAATTCAGCAAGAGGATACAACAATTATTTTTTATATCTATGCACCCAATACCAGAGCTCCCAAGCATATGAATGAAAAATTAATAGACCTCAACTGATAGAGCATTCAGGCAGATAATCAACACTAAAACATCAGAGTTGAATTATACACTAGATCAAATGACATTTACAGAACTTTTTACCCAACTGATGCAGATTACACATTCTGTTCAGCAGCACATGAAACATTTTCCAGAATAGACCACATTATAGGACACAAAACAATTTTGGACACATTTCAAAAAATGAAAATCATTTCAAGTACCTTTTCTGACCACAACAGAACAAAATAAAAACCAATGACAAGACAGCCTAGGAAACTACGCAAAGACATGGAAGTTAAACAACATGCCCCTGAATATCCAATGGGTCAATGAAGAAATTAAGAAAGATATTTAATAAAGTCTGGGAACAAATAAAAATGGAAATACAACATACCTAAATCTATGAGATACAAGAAAAGCACCAGTAAGAGGGAAATTTATAGCAATAAATGTCTACACTAAGAAAGTAGAAAGACATCAAATAAACAACCTAATAATTCACCTCAAGGACATAGAAAAATAAAGACAAACCAAACCCAAAGTTAGTAGAAGAAAAGAAATAATGAAGTTCACAGCAAAAGTAAATGAAATGGAGACTACGAAAAATATGGAAGATAAACAAAACAAAAATTTGTTTTTTTTTGTTTTGAAGACAAAATTGAGAAACCTTACCAAGACTAAATAAAAAAAAGAGGGAAGACTCAAATAAAATCAGAAATAAAAAGGAGACATGACAACTGAGAACACAGAAACACAATGAATCATCAGACTATTGTAAATAACTATACTTCTACAAATTGAAAATCCCAGAAGAAATAGGTAGTCCTGGACATATACACTTTATCAAGATTGAACCAAGAAGAAATAGAAAAGACTATTAAATACCAATAGCAAGTAGCAAGATCAAAGGCATAATAAAAAGTCTGTCATCAAAGCAAAGACCAAGACCTGTGAGTTCTTTGCTAAATTCTTCCAAATGTTTAAAGAACTAATACCAATTCTACTCAAACTGTTCAAAACAACTTGAAGAGAAAGGAATACTTCCAAATTCACCCTGCCAGGCCAGCATTCCCCGGATACCAAAACCAGACAAACACACAACGAAGAAAAGCACAAGCCAAAATCCCTGATGAACACAGATGCAAAAATTTCCAAGTAAACCAGATTCACCAACATATTTAAAAGATTATTCATCATGATCAAGTGGGATTCATTTTAAAGATCCAAGGGTGGTTCATCATATGTAAATCAACGAATGTGATATATCCCATTACCAGAAACAGGAACAAAAACCATATGATTATGTCAATAGATGCTGGAAAAAATTTGATAAAATTCAATATCCCTTTATGATAAAAAAAATTCAACAAACAAACGGGGTATAGAAGGAACATACCTCAAAGTAATATAGCACATGTATGACAAACCCATAGCAAGCATTGTCCTGAAAAGAGTGAAAGCCTTTCCTTTAAGAGCTGGGCAAGATAAGGATGCCTACTCTCACCATTTTTGTTCGACATAAGGTTGAAAGTCCTGGCTAGAGCATTAGGTAAAAGAAAGAAACAAAGGAAAAAAAAGGAGGAAGTCACATTAGCCTCGTCTGCAGAAGACATGATCTTATACTAATAAAAACCTAAAGACTCCACCAAAAAACTGTTATAATTGATAAACAAATTCAGTAAAGTTATAGAATACAAAATTGACATAAAAAAATCAGAAGCATTTAGATACTCCAACAGCAAATAATCTAAAAAAGAAATGAAGAAAGCAATCTCATTTACAATAGCTACAAATAATATAAAATACCTAGGAATCAATTTAACCAAATAAATGAAGTATCTGTACAAGGAAAACTATAAAACATCAATAAAAGAAATTGAAGAGAACACAAAAAAAGTGAAAGATATTCCATGTTCATGGATTAAAAAATTAATATTGTTAAAATGGCAATATAACTCAAAGCAATTTATGGATTCAAAAGTCCTCAACAAAATACTGGCAAACTGAATTCAAATGATCATTCACCATGACCAAGTAGGGTTTATCCCTGGGACACAAGGATGGTTCAACATATGCAAATCAACAAATGTGATACATCAAATCAATGGAATGAAGAACAAAAACCATATGATCATTTTAAGTGCTGCTGGAAAAGCATCAAATAAAATTCAACATATATTTATGATAAAAACATGGGTATAGAAGAAACATACCACACCCCTATAAAATCTGGAGAACAACAAAGGATGTCCACTTTCACCACTGTTATTCAACAGGATACTGGAAGTCCTAGCTAAAGCAATCAGATAAGAGAAAGAAATAAGGGTCATTCAAGTTGGAAGAGAAAGAAATCAAATTATCTTTGTTTGCAGATGATATGACTTTATATTTTAAAAAATCTAAAGACTGTACCAAAAATCTATCAGAACTTATAAACAAAGTCAGTAAAGGATACAAAACCAACACACAAAAATCAGTAGCATTTATATATGCCGAGTGAACAATCTGAAAAAAAAATCTAGAAAGTAATTTACATTAGCTACAGATATAATTTAATATTTAGAGATTAACTAAATCAAAGAAGTGAAAGATCTCTACAGTAAAAACTCTAAAACCTTAATGAGAAAAATCAAAGAGAATACACAAAAAAATGGAAAGATATTTTATTTCATGAATTGAAAGAATCAATGTCGTTGAAATGTCTATACTAAAAGCAATCTGCAGGTTAAATTCAATCCCTATCAAAACACCAATGACATTCTTCATAGTAATAGAAGTAAAAATCCTAAAATTTATATGGAACTATAAAGGATCCAGAATAGCCAAAGCTACAAAACTATAGTAACCAAAAAATATGGGTGGCATAAAAACAGACACATAGACCAATGGCACAGTAAAAAACCCAGAAACAAATCCATATACCTACAGTGAACACATTATACCTGACTCCAGATTATACTACAATACTATAGTAACCAAAAAATATGGGTGGCATAAAAACAGACACATAGACCAATGGAACAGTAAAAAACCCAGAAACAAATCCATATACCTACAGTGAACTCATTTTTGACAAAGGTGCAAGAACATACATTGAAGGAAGGGCATTCTCCTTAATAAATGATGCTAAGAAAACTGGACATTTATATGCAAAAGAATAAAACTAGACCCCCTATGTCTCACCATATACAAAAATAAAACCAAAGTGGATTTAAGACTTAAATCTAAGAACTCAAACTATAAAACTACTATAGGAGAATATTGGGGAAACTCTTCAGGACAATGGACTATGCAAAGATTTCTTGAGTAATATCCTATAAGCAAAGTGAACCAAAGCAAAAATAGACAAGTGAGATCACATAAAGTTAAAAAGATTCTTCTCAGCAATAGAAACAACAAAGTGAAGAGACAATTCATAGAACAGGAGAAAATGTTTGCAAACTATCCATCTGACAAGGAATTAATAACCAGAATATATAGTGCTTAAACGAATCAACAGGAAAAAAAACTTACAATCTGATTTTAAAATGGGCAAAAGATCTGAATAGACATTTCTCAAAAGAAGACATACAAATGGCAAACAGGCATATGAAAGGGTGTTCAACATCATTATCATCAGAAAAATGCAAATTAAAACTATAATGAGATACTATCTTACCCCAGTTTTAAAAATGGCTCTTATCCAAAAGATAGGCAATGCCATATGCTGGTAAGGAAGTGGAGGAAAGGGGGCCCTCAAACACTGTTGGTGAGAATATGAACTAATACAAAAATATGGAGAACAGTTTGGAGGTTCCTTGAAAAATTAAAAATATAACTTCCATATGATCCAGCAATCCCACTGCTAGGTATGTACCCTAAGAAAGGAAATTAGAATATTGAAGAGATATCTGCACTCTCACTGTTCACAATGACCAATATTTGGAAGCAGCTCAAGTGTCTGTTAACAGATAAATAAAGAAAATATGGTACATACACACAATGAAGTACTATACAGCCATAAAAAGAATGAGATTCTGCCATTTGCAACAACATGGATAAAACTGGAGGTCATTATGTTAAGTGAAATAAGCCAGGCATAGAAAAACTTTAGATGTTTCCACTTATTTATGGGAGCTAAAAACTAAAACAACTAAACTCATGGAGGTAGAGGGCACAATTATGGTTACCAGAGGCTGAGCTCCATAGTTGGGGGTGGAGGATAGTGGGAATGGTTAATGGGCAAGAAATTATAATTAGATAAAATGAACAAAATCTAGTATCACAGCAAGGTGACTACAGTCAATAATAATAATTAATGGTACATTTAAGAGTAACTAAAAGAGTGTATTGAATTGTTGATAACAGAAAGACATGATACGTGCTTCAGTTGATGAATGCCTTATTACCCTGATGTAATTATTATGCATTGTATGCTGCATCAAAATATCTCATGTACCCAATAAATATATACACCTACTATGTGCCAACAAAAATTAAAACTTAAAAAATTTTAAAAGGCAACTTCACAAATGAGCCATTAGCAGCACTATCATAGAGCAACTCTAAAATTGTGTAAATAATATGTTGAAGAAAAGAGAATTTCACAAAAAAACTGGAATGCATAAACAAGAATCAAATATAAATTCAAGAACTAAAAATTACTGAAATTATCCTATGACCCACTAACACTACCCTTAAAAATACAGTGAGCAGAAATATCCCAAATCTTCATTAAAATAGGTATAAAAATATTTATAGACACTTTAATTTATAATATCACCACACTAGAAACTACTCAAATGTCCATGAATCACTGAATGAATAGATAAGTTGTGACATATCCACACAATGGAATACTGATTTCAAGAAGATTTTCCCTCTTTTCTTCTAGTAGTTTTACAGATTCAAGTCTTACACTTAAGATTTTTAACCCATTGAGTTGACTTTTGTATCTAATATGAGATAAGGGTCTACTTTTATACTTCTCCAGGTAATTATCTGTTTTTTTTTCAACATCATTTATGGAGAAGATTATCATTTCCTCATTATGAGTTTTTGGCATACTTATGAATATGAGTTGATTTTAGATATGTAGTATTATTTCTGGGCTTTTTATTTTGTTTCATTCATCTATATGTTTTTATGACAGTACCATACTGCATACTGCTTTGATTACTGTAGCTTTGCAATATATTTTGAAATCAGGAGAAATGATGTCTACAGTGTTGTCTTGCTCAAGTTTGCTTTGGTTATCCAAGGGCTTTATTTTGGGGATTAATATAAATTTTAGGATTTTTTTTTATTTTCTGTAAAGAATGTCATTGAAAAAAATAACATTAAATCCGTAGATTACTTTGGTTAGCATAAATATTATAGCAATATCAATTTTTTCTATCCATAAACCTGACATCTTTACCTTTATTTTTTAATGTCCTTCAATAATTTACAATTTTCCATTTATAAGCCTTTCACTTTGTTGGTTTACTAAGTATTTTATTAATTTTATTGCTATTGTAAATGATGTATTTTTCTTAATTTTCTTTTTGAATAGTTCATTGTTAGCATATAGATATACCACTGATTTTTGTATATTAATTTTTTGTCCTGTAGTTTACTGAATTTGTTTGTTAGCTCTAATAAGTTATGTTGTTGTTGCTGAGTCTTTAGGGTTTTCTATATTTATGATATGTCATCTGCAAACAGACACTTTACTTTTTCTTCTCTGATCTGTATGCCCTTTAGTTCTTTTTCTTGTCCAATTGCTCTGGCTAGAATTTGTTTGATAGAAGTGGTGAGAGTGGGTATCTTTGCCCTGTGTGATATCTTAGTGGAATAGTCTCAAGGCTCCCAATTTTTTGATTCTCATGTGAGCTGTGAACTTCTCATATATGGTCTTTATTGTGATGAGGTAAGTTCCTTTGTTGTCCATACTGAGTTTTTAGAATGACTAGTTGTTAAATTTTGTCAAATGGTTTTTCTGCATCTGTTAAGAGGATTGTGTGGTTTCCTCTTTTATTCTGTTCCTGTGGTTTGTCACATTCATTGATTTGTGTGTATTAAACTAGCCTTCGATCGCAGAGATAAAACCCACTTGGTCATGGGGAATAAGCCTTGTAATGTGCTGTTAAATTTGGTTTGCTGTTACTTTGTTGAGGACTTTTGCATCTGTCTTCATTAGGGATATTAGACTGTGTTTTGTTTTATTGTGTCTTGGTCTAACTTTGGTATTAGGGCAATGCTGGCCTCATGAAATAAGTTTGAAGTATTCTATCATCTTTGTTTTTTGGAAGAGTTTAAGAGGGATTAGTATTAACATATATTTTTTTATGTTTGGTAGAATTCACCTGTGAAGCTATCTGGTCGTGGGCTGCTGTTTTTTTGTTTTTTTATTACTGATGCAATCTTCTTATTTGTTATTGGTCAGTTCAGGCTTTCTATTTCTTCTTGATTTAGTCTTGATAGGTTGCATGTTTTTAGGAAAAAAAATGTTTTAGGTTATATGCTTTGATGGCATGTGACAGTTAATAGTTCCTTATGATTCTTTTTATTTCTGAAGCATCCATTGTAATGTGTCCTCTTGCATTTCTAATTTATTTATTTTAGTCTTCTCTCTTTTCTTAGGCTAGCTAAGAGTTTGTTGATTTTGTTTATCTTTTTTAAAAAACTTAGTTGTGTTGATTTTTTTAATATTGTTTTTCTAGTCTGTTTCAATTTATTTCTGCTCTAATGATTTCCTTCCTTCTGCTAGCTGTTGGCTTCTTCTTCTTTTTTTCAGTTCCTTGAGGCATAAATTTAGTTTGTTTATTTGAGATCTTTCTCTTTTTAAATGTAGGTGTTTATTGTGATAAACTTCACTCATAGTGCTGTCTTTGCTTTATCATAAGTTTTGGTATACTGTGTCTTTATTTTTGTTTGCCTAGAGATATTTTTTAAACTCTTTTTTGACTTCCTCTTTACCAAATGGTTGTTTATGAGTGTGTTGTTTAGTTGAGTTTTCACACATTTGTGGATTTTCCCATTTTCTTACTATTGTTTATTTTTAGTTTTATTTCACTGTGGTCAGAAAAAAACACTTGATTTGATTTTGAGCTTCTTAGACTTATTAAGACATATTTTGTGACCTCACATGTGATCTATCCTGCAGACTGTTCTGTGTACACTTGAGAATGTGCATTCTCCTGCTGTTGGGAAGAAAGTTCTATATGTGTCTGTAAAATCGACATGGTCTATTGTATTAAGTATACTGTTTCTTTAGTGATTTCCTGTTTGGATGTTCTATCCATTATTTCAAATGGAGTAACTAAGTCTCCTCCTGTTGTTTAGTGGCTGTCAGTTTCTCCCTTTAGCTCTGCCAATATTTGTTTTATATATTTAGGTGCCCTGATGTTGGGTGCATATATTTTTACATTTTTCTGCTGAAATGGCCCTTTTTTGAATATATAATGGATTTTGTCTTTAGAGACAGGTTTTGACTTAAAGTCTATTTTGTCTGACAGTCGAGAGTCTCCTATTCTGCCATCTTGCTGATGTCACCTGCCTCAGGAGTGGTCCCTTCCCTCTTTTCTCTCTCCCTTTTTTCCTTCCTTCCTTCCTTCCTTCCTTCCTTCCTTCCTTCCTTCCTTCCTTCCTTCCTTCCTTCCTTCCTTCCTTCCTCCCTCCCTCCCTCCCTTCCTCTCCCCCTCCTTCTCTCTCTCTCTTTCTTTCCTTCCTTCTTTCTTTGGACAGAGCTTTGCTCTTGTGGCATGGCTGGTGTGCAATGGCACAATCTGGACTCACTGCAACCTCCTCCTCCCAGGTTCAAGCCATTCTCTTGGCTCAGCCTCCTGAGTGTCTGGGATTACAGGCATGCACAACTGTGCGTAGCTAATTTTGTATTTTTATTATAGACGGGGTTTCACCATGTTGGTCAGGCTGGTCTCAAACTCCTGACCTCAGGTGATCCACCTGCCTCGGCCTCCCAAAATGCTGGGGTTATAGGTGTGAGTCACTGTACCCAGCCAGGAGTGGTTTCTTAAAGCATCTCTTTGAGTAATTTGACATTTAAGGAGCCTTGATAGAAAAGTTCCAGGGAAAAAGCTAAGTGTTCTCAAGAAGAATGACACAGAGTCCCTCATGCCCCATTTTTTGGTGGGTAGGGATTTAACTGCATAGGTCCCTTGCTTGGCAAGGCAGCTCTTTGTGTACCAAGGGCAATCTGAAGAGCCTACATGTGTGAACCTCACATATGTGTAGCCTTTCAGTAGCAGGGGATGGCTGTGCCAGGTGGTAAAGAGAATTTGGTGGGGGGGGGGCATTAACAAGGTCTGCTATACCTTCCCTTTATTGAAAGCTGCCAAGAGAGTGGGGCATAAATTTCTGGGAGAGACATAAGAAGCCATGTCTTTCATCTTACTAAGAAGTTAATAAAATAGGTCATTCAGGACCCCTACCCTTGAGTGCTCTAAAGATAGATATGTGTTTGGAGAATTTTCCTTGAACACATCCAATCCCTACTTCTTGGATTTCCCATGAAAAGAGTTGTTCCGCTTTTCTATAAAACTGGGGCTATCACAAATTCCTGACTCTTGCTTCTCAAAGAATTAACCCAGAGGAAGTTAAACTTCTTATATAAGCATAGTCAGAGGACTGTTCTCACTGAGGACCTCTGGAGCCCCCCCCAAAAAGCTGACTATTCTCCCACACTCAACTTACAACCTTCTCAGCTACAGTAACATAGACCATCTAGGTAGCTTGCTATAAATTATAAATAGAGCTGAACTTCTGATGAGTCATGTATCAGCTCTCTCCCTCTCCTTTTTAGTTTAATTTTATTTGAATACAAGTAATGTGCTTACACAGATTTAAAGGTCAGTATCACTCTCCTTTCTGAAGTGTGTACGTCTGACCATCAGCATTTCAATATCAGATAGTGAATGAGGCCCACAAAGTTTCATCATCCAGAATGGAGGCCGATTTTTCTCTGCACAACATCTCACCTTAGCTGTGCAAGGCTTTCCAGAAAGTAATTCTCCTTTGCTGTTGCCAGGATATCACTGATTTGCCTGCGGTAGGGGAGCTGATTTGGTGGATAGATTCTACCAGCTATCAAAAATTATCACTGTATCTTTTTTTTTTTCACTCAACAGATACCCTTCCCTACCTTTTTTCTTTAAAGAAGTAATTAGTGTTTCTAATTTTCTAATTCATGCTTCTTCTTTAGGTTCTGTGGTCACAGTTCACACATGTTTCTTGTTACCTTTACCATGTACAGCACCAGATTTAAGCTTTACCTGGTTAGCTAAGTCAGTTGTCAGGTAACTGTTTCACTTTTGGCCTTTTGAAATTTATGGAAATGGGCCGAGTGCAGTGGCTCACACCTGTAATCCCAGCACTTTGGGAGGCCGAGGTGGGTGGATCACGAGGTCAAGAGATCGAGACCATCCTGGTCAACATGGTGAAACCCTGTCTCTACTAAAAAAACAAAAAATTAGCTGGACATGGTGGTGCATGCCTGTAATCCCAGCTACTCAGGAGGCTGAGGCAGGAGAATTGCCTGAACCCAGGAGGCGAAGGTTGTGGTGAGCCGAGATTGCGCCATTGCACTACAGCCTGGCTAACAAGAGTGAAACTCCGTCTCAAAAAAAAAAAGAAAAAAAAAGCAAGAAAGAAATTTATGGAAATTTGTAAAACCTCCAGGCCTTTTTGTTGTTGTTATTTTGTTTTTTGAGATGGAGTCTCATTCTGTCACCCAGGCTGGAGTGCAGTGGGGCAATCTTTGTTCACTGCAACCTCCGCCTCCTGAGTTCAAGAGATCCTTCCAACTCAGCCTCTGAGTAGCTGGGATTTCAGGTCCCCACCACCACTCCCAGGTAATTTTTGTATTTTTAGTGGAGATGGTATTTCATTATGTTGGCCAGGCTGGTCTTGAACTCCTGGCCTCATGTACTCCACCCACTTTGGCCTCCTAGAGTGCTGGAGTTACAGGCATGAGCCACCATGCCTGGCCTGTTACTTTGTTTTTGAATTGGAGTCTCACTCTGCCGCCCAGGCTGGAGTACAGTGGCAGAATCTCAGCTCACTGCCACTTCTGCCTCCCAGGTTCAAGCGGTTCTCCTGCCTCAGTCTCCCAAGCAGCTGGGATTACAGGTGCGGGCCACCATACCCAGCTAATGTTTGTATTTTTAGTAGAGAGGGGGTTTCACCATATTGGCCAGGCTAATCTTGAACTCCTGAGCTCAAGCGATCTGACTGCCTCAACCTCCCAATGTGCCAGGCATGAGCCACCTTGCTGGCCTCATCTCCAGTTTTAGTCTCCTATTCTCCTTTTCATAAGTTGATGGTCTTTTTATTGTTTAACTCTCACTTTTATGAGGTTTGTGAGGGGATTCAGCCTGCTGTAATTTTGGTTCAGCTTTCTCAGAAATTTGCCTATTAATTGACATTTCTCTGCAGACCCCTTACTCACTTCCACAATAATTATCCAGACAGCCTGAGGTGGATTGCAGAAAACATATTCGTTTTAAAAGTTTTACTTTCAAAAACTCAGGAAGAATGGGTCGGGGTTGGGGGGAAGGCAAAATCTGAAATGGGAAAAGGTCAACTAATTTCCACCATACTCCTGCCCTATCCAACTGCATTTTTTCCTGGTGCACTAGAAAGATCGCTGAGGCTGATAGTACCACTTATCCAAATGTAGGAAACAAACTTTAAATGGGCTCTTCCAAAATCTATTAGAATGGGGTCTTCTAGACTTTCTTATTTTCAAAGACAGGCAGTAAAAGATTGCTCCTGTTAATTTGTGTTGTGAGCATGCTGACCTCATCCTTGATTTACAGGGAGCTTGTTCAGTAATAGAGATAATCTGTCCCTTCTTGGTGGCCATCAACACACACACAAGTTCGGAAAAGGAGCATCTTTTCTACAGCACTTGCCCGGCTCCAGCGTCCAGATTACAATTTTTCTTGAAAATATGGTCCTATTTCCAACTTGGTTTCTTATTCTGAAGTGTGATCCCATATATGGCCATTAGGGGGTGTAAGAATTGTAATACACGTAAGGTCCTCCTAAAGGATGCCACTCAGGTCATCTGCTTCAGGGGCAAAGTGGACTTTTTTCTGTTCAGAAAATTTTCAGAAAAATGTTCAAACCACCCTACCTTTAAAAATTTTGTGCAGATCACCAAACACAAAGGATAAAAATGGAAAAACTACTTAATGGTTAGACTACTGGTCCATGTTTCAAAATGAAACCCATTCATTCATACATTCAACAAATATTTATTAAACACCTACACCAGGCACTGAGCCAGATGTCAGAGATTCAGCAACAAACGCACGATCATACCTTCCAAGTACCCAACTCACATTCTCATATTTCCTACCTATGAGAATTCTGAATCTACTCAGATTTCTTGCGAATGACACCAGGATAGTTATATTTTAGGGGAATTGTTGGCTAGAGAATCCTTTATCTTAACTGAGTTAACAAGATTAACTAACGTATTTCTTTAAGAAGGTTAGAAGGACGAGGTTCAAGCCTTTAGAGATATCCATCAGAAGCGATTTTAGACCAAATTCGATCCTTTTTTTACTCAAGATACCATTGAGTAAAAATTTAATGTTACCCTCCATTGTTTACTGATTCTGTGCTAGTGATGTATCTATCCATCCTTTAGTCATTTCAAAGGGCAACAGTGTATGCCGGTCACCTTCTCCTCCAACATTAGGAGGGAAAAATAAAAAGTTTATCCACTGTGAAGCACCATTGGGACAAACTTGTCACTGCTTGCTGCTTCTTCCCCAAAGTAACCTGCATCCCTCTTATGTCCAAGATGATTGATAATGATGACATTAAATTGCAGCTTCTCTTTCTTCATTTAAGGTTATTTTCTACTCTCTAAAGAGATATTTCGAATTATGTGGTGATGCAAGAACATCACATTCATTCATTTATTCGTTCTCTTCCTTTGTAATAACATAAAACAATCTCAAGAAGATTGAGTAACTTAGGTATTTCTCTGCCTTGCTTTCCTTTTGACAGTTTACCATCCCATATTTTGCCAGATCAGGAGTGTCTTAGCTTGTGGCAAAAGGAAGTCCTTTGGGCCTGATAAGAAAAGATTATACAGGATATCAGATATATGCTCATCTTTGTATTGACTTTGGGGTGAAATATAGTCACCAACAATTCTTGAGCAGTGTTTCTTATTAATCCCATCACTGGAAAGAAGTTGATTTATTTCTCAGTCCCAATGCAAAAATAACTGTAAATAAATAAATAGATAGATAGAGAAATGGGTTAGAGGACTCACTTGAATTAAATGCTACGCCTGGAACAAGCAAATATGACTAGAGGGTGGAGTCATGGGATGATATTGGATGGGAACTGCATGGCAGAGGGGGAGGAAGAGTTCTCAGAAGCAGGGGCATGTTTCCAGAAGAATGGCAGTGCGGTGAAGACAAAGCAGTGGGTGTCCACTGTGGACACTGTTCTTTTTCACTTTCAAACTAATCCCAGCTTTTAAATATGGAGTTAATTTAGAAATAATTGGTAAGGTGAAAAACTTTGACTTTTTCTAATTCAACAAAAACTGGTAAAAACTTTCAAGGATGGATATTGCTTAAAACTATACGGAGAAAATTTTGGAATCACCCCCGATAGAGTGCAATAAAAAAGTAAAATATCATCCAATATCACAGATCCCAAGAAGCTTCAAAAATGAATCTTTTATCTAGCATAAATGAAACTTAGCACAATTCCTAGTGAAAGCCAGTCTTTCCCTGACCCTATAAAATATCTCATTTCCAACTCTCTTAACTTCTCCTCTTTGATATCTAAGGGCTAGCAGCAACAGAATAGGAGCTTATTTTTAATTGCTTCATCTATAGAAAAAGGGTGATCTCTAGAGAAACACAGTTTGAAAGTGTCTGAATTTAGCACCTTTAAATTATCAGTGGCAAACAGCAGAATCTGCATCTGGCAGGGGAAAGATTTTCAAGTATGAAATTGAATTTAGTTCCTGCAGGCTGCAAAAGCCCTAAATATAAAACTTTGGGAGAGGCATAAAAGTAATTTTGTCTAATTTGCTTAAAGGAATAGGTTTTTGCTTTGATTGTATAAGAAAATCCATCCTTTAATTAACAATGTGAGGAGGAATTTTAAAATATTTTGACTTCACATTCGAAGTTAAAATGATTTAATTCATATTTTTTAAGATTAGAGATAGATTTTACTTGTTAAAGATTGTTGCATAATACCTACTTAGAAAAAAATCTTTTATCTGGGCTTAGCATACGTCTCAAGCATAGGGCTCAATGAATTTTCACACGTGTATTTCTGTGTGACCACCACCTAGATCAAGATATAGAACATCTCCAGCATCACAGAAGGCCTCGGCATAGCCCTATATGGTCAATTCCTCCTCCTACTCAGGGCCCCGGAAATAACTACTTTTCCAACTCTCATGACCACTTGGATTTTATAAAAATAGAATCATTTAACATATTTTTTAAATGTCTGGCTTTTGGGGGGCTCAGTATTATTTCTCTTATATTAATCTCTATTGTTTCATGCAGCAGTGATTTATTTGATCTTATTACTCTATATTGTTTCATTCAGGCCATCACAGGGTTTGAATAGTACCACACTGTATGAATATAACACACTGTAATTATCCACTCACTGTCTCTTGGTAGATGTATACATTTACTTCTCTTAGATACGCACCTAGTCATGGAGTTGATGAGCCATTGGATAGGCAAATGTTTTGGTTTATTACATAATGCCAGCCAGTTATCCAACATGATTGTACCAATCACTCTGAAGCAAGAAATTAGAGTTCTTGCTGTTTCACTCCTAACAGGCATTGGTGGTAATCAGGCTCTCTAACTACTCACTGTGGTAATTTCAGTGCTATTTATAGTGCTTTTACTTTTCACTTTCATAAATACTGCTGATACTATGCTTCTTTTCACATGCTTGATGTTGTTGGGGAACGGTAGAAAAAGAAAATCTCTCTACTAAGACTAAAAACATGGCTCTCTCCTTTACCTGGGGTTGATGCTAACTTTTTTTTAAAGGAAATAATATAAGAAATCAATGTATAAACTTCCAGTAATGCTCATGGGGCTCTTGAAAGAAGACAAGATGAAATAACCTGGAAGAATATGTCCTCGACCTACACTGTATAGAATTCCCACAGGTAAAATTCTGTTAATGATTACTTCACAATCCAAAATTATAAGACATGAGAAAATACAGTTGGCTCTTTGTATCCTTGGGTTCAGCCAACTACAGCTCAAAAATATTTGAAAAATAAAAATAAAAAACAATACAACACTAAAAAATAATAATTTAAAAATATACTATAACAACTATTTACATAGCATTTATATTGTGTTGGGTACTATAAGTAACCTAGAGATAATTTAGAAGGATGTGCACAGGTTAAATGCAAATGCCACATCATTTTATGTAACAAAATTGACCATCTGAAGATTTTCATACCCACAGGGAGTCATGGAGCCAGTCCTTTGAATACCAAGGGACAACTGTAATCCACAGTGATTCCAAAACCCATATATGGAAGAATTGCATATATGATATAATAATATGATAGAGAATACACATTAGAGATTTTTAAACTAATTTTTGAAAACTTTCTGATTCTGATCATGATGGAATAATGGACATTAAAATTACAATTCTACTATATATAAACAACTCTAAAAGGGAACAAAATATAAAAAGAGACATTTAATGTTCTGGACCACAGATAGTATGGATCTGTGATCCTTGAGAGGAGAGATAAAACACATGAAATAAACTGAGCATTCATCCTGGTTTCCAAGGCATTTGAGGGCACTTACAAAATGTTAGCATAGGTCAGGGAGCCTAAGGAGAGAGCAGTTATTTCTCTGAAACACACACATACGTACGCATACACACACACACACACACACACACACATACACACACACACAAATTCAGAGCTACTGAGGCAAATGGAATTTCTGGAGCACAGAAGCAGAGAGAGGGAATAGTACAGAGAAAGAAACCCATAAATCTGCACTGGGGCCCCCTTAAATCTTTGGCCACATACGAAACTATTCATGGCAGCATGAGATTCTACAAGGCCTCACAGAGAACAGTTACTGAGCTAGAAGATGAACAGATTGTGGAGGTGACACAGGAATGGGTGATGCTTAGGGTTCTGATCAGCCAGAGTGAGGTGATCTCATTGGGCACCTGAAAATGCAGTTCATATTCCATAAAGGCCACAACTTAGAAGCGCAGATTCTTCATCGCCATCCAAATAAAGACTAAAACCAAGATTTGATATAATAAAGTCATCAGTAAAGTAATTGTCAGCTAAAACAATACTCAACATGTTTTAAAGGAAATCAACATAATGTAAACTCTCAACAATATTAACAGCCACAGTGTCCAGAACACAATAATATTTTTTAAGACATTCAAAAAGGCAGGAAATATGAACCCTAATCAGGAGGGAGAAGAAGTCACTGGAAGCACAACTCAGGAAAATATACATGCTTGAATTAGCTGACAAAGACTTTTAAAAGTTCATATAAATCAAGTTAGGGACATAAATAAAAAGGCAGACAATTAGTGAATATACGGAACGTGTCAACAAAGTTAAAAATATTTTTTGAGAAAGCAAAATGGAAATTTAAGAACTGAAAACTACAATATTTGAAATTTAATATTCACTTGAGCTTAACAATAGAGTGGGGACTGGTAAAAATCAGTGAACTTAAAAACAGAAAAATAGATACTATGCAAATGGAAGAAGAGAAAGAAAAAAATACTGAAAAAGCAAACATATTTCCAGTAACTTGAGAAAAAACATCAAATGGTTTGATACATGAGTACTTGGAGTCCTGGAGTCCTCTCAGGAGAGGAGAGAGATTAGACCCACAAAATATTTCAATAAATCACTAAAAGTTTTCTAAATTTGATTTAAAAAATTAATCCAGAAATCCAAGAAGCTCCACAAACCCAAGCAGAATACACACAAGGAAAATCACACCTAGAAGCATCATATTAAGCTTGACGAAAACCAAGGTAAAGAGAAATTCTTGAAAGAAGTATTACTGAAATGCTAGGAGTTTGGTCCAGGTACTTGTGCTCACCACACAGAAAGCTGATCACTGGGACGGTGAGTATTGCCAGAAAAGAAGCCTTTATTCAAGTGCTGCAGCCAAGGAGAATGGCAGATCAGTTGCAAATCCATCCCCTCAGGTGACTAAAATTAGGTGCTTATATAGTAAGGAAGAAATGTAATCACCTGTGGGAAAACAGGAATTACGGAGGGATAAGGAAGAGGTGTTGGTCAACAGGAAGCAGGTGGTCAGTTTGGCAATCATAGTGGGTGAGAGTTCTGGTGTCCGATTGTCCAGGTGCAGTGATCAGTACTTTAATACTATCTGGAAGAACTGATGGTTGTTTTCCTGAGAAATCCGCTCAGATTAGACAAATGTAACTTTCTCAAGTTTTAAGACTGGGAGGGTCAATTTTCATGTTTATGCAAAAGAAGCCATAAACATCAGTTTTGTGGGACAATTTTGGCCATTTTCAGAAGGAAAGGAAGACAACGCATATTATATGTAGGCCATGATGATAAGAAAAACATATTTCTCATCAAGCACAATGCCAGCCAGAAGCCAATGTAACAGCATAATTAAAATGCCGAAAGAATAAAAGTCAACCTAGAACTACATATCTAGCATATTTTCAAATGAAGGTGAAATACAGACTTTTCAGATAGACAAGAGCTGAGGCAATTCATTGCCCACAGACCTGCACGGAAAGAAGTTCTTCAGCCTGAAGGGCAACAATAAAATAATACCAGACAGAAACTTAGATTTGCATAAAGAAGCGAAGACTGCCAGAAATGATAAATACATGATTAAACAGAGAAGCTTTCCTCGTTCATAATACTTAACATATCAAGAATAATAATAACAGTGTGCGGTGGGATATACAGCTTATATAAAAATAAAGTGGTAACAAAAATCACACAAAGACCTGAAAGACAGTAAATGAAAACATTTTGTTGTAAGATTCAGATGTAAAGAATTATAACAATAAAGCAAGGTGTACTATGAGTAGTTACAGACATGCCAACACCAGCCATAAGAAAGGCAAGTCTTTACAGTAATATTGAAGGACACTTCAGGAAGAGAGAGACTTTCAATGCATAAAAATGTTTAACAATTCTAAATCATACATTATACAAAACCTGAGAGAACTAAAAAAATTAGATGAATTAATAATTATAATTGAAGATTGTTTTACTCCTATCTAGTTATTGTTAGAATGATTAAGTTAAAAGAAATATAAGGTAGATCTGCAACACTAGAAAATAAGGAGTTTAGAGAAACTTAGATAAAACTTCACCTAATAACTGATCTCATGGACTTTTCAAGCACACGAGAACCACTCACCTAGATGTACCATAAGCCCGGCCGAGAAAAATGTCTCAATAAATGTAAAAGGACTGAACTCATACAAAATATGTTCTCTGACTGCAATGGAATTAAATTGAAAAGCAATAATAAGGCCAGGCATGGTGGCTCACACCTGTAATCCCAGCACTTTGGGAGGCCAAGGTGGGTAGATCATGAGGTCAGGAGATTGACACCATCCTGTCCAACATGGCGAAACCTTGTCTCTACTAAAATACAAAAAAAAACAAAAAAAAAATTAGCTGGGTGTGGTGATGCATGCCTGTAGTCCCAGCTACTTGGGAGGCTGAGGCAGGGGAATCACTTTAACCCAGGCAGCGGAGGTTAAAGTGAGCTGAGATCATGCCACTACTCTCCAACTTGGTGACAGAGCAAGATTCCATCTCAAAAAAAGAAAAGAAATCAATAATAAAATTATATTTGAAAAATCTCTAAGTATTTGGAAATTAAACACATTTTTGCATGACCCACTGGTCAAAGAAAAAATCTAAAGGAAAACTGCAAGAGAGTTGGAACTAATGACAATTAAAACCTAATTATGAGCTATAATAGTCCTTAGATGAAAATTCATAGCCCAAAATGCTTGTCTTAGAGAAAAAGTGTGTTATAAAATCACGAATATAAAGTTCCACCTTTAAGGTAGAAAATAAGAGTAATTAAACTAAAAACACAGCAGAGGGAAAGAAATAAAGCAGAAACCACTGAAATAGAAAACACTTCAACAGTAGAGAAAATCAGAGAAACAAAAGTGGGTCATTTGGAAAGATCAATAAAATCAATAAATCCCTAAGAGGAAGGAGAGAGAGAAAGAACACAAATTACCACTATCAGGAATACACAAGGGTATATTCCTACAGAGCATAGAGAGAGGAAAAATTTCATAAGGAAATACTATGAATTACTTTTGGCAACTTAGATGAAAGGGACAAATTTCTTGAAAGACAATTACCAGTAGTGAACCCAAGCTAAAAAACTGAATTAAAATCAAGAAGAGGCTGAGCATAATGGCTCATCCCTGTAATCCCAGTACTTTGGGAGGCCAAGGGGGGAGGACTGCTTGAGTCCAAGAGCTTGAGACCAATGTGGGCAACATAAGGAGGCCCTATCTCTACAATTTTTTTTTTAAAGAATTAGCTGGGTGTGGTAGCGCATGCCTGTGGTCCCAGCTATTTGGGAAGCTGAGGGGGGAGGAAGAAGGAAGAAGAAAGAAGAAAGAAGGAGGAGGAGGAGGACGAGGAGGAGGAGGAGGAAGAAGTGGAGGAGGAGGAAGAGGAAGGAGGAGAAGGAGGGGCAGGAGGAGGAGGGGGAGGGCGGGAAGGGGGAGGAGGGTAGGGGGAAAGGGAAGGAGGGGAAGGAGGAGGAGGAGGGGAAGGAGGAGGAGGAGGGGTAGGAGGAGGGGGAGGGGGGAAGGAGGGGAAGGGGAAGGAGGGGAAGGAGGAGAAGGAGGGGAAGGAGGTGGAAGAGGAGGGGGAGGGGGGAAGGAGGGGAAGGAGGGGAAGGAGGGGAAGGAGGGGAAGGAGGGGAAGGAGGGGAAGGAGGGGAAGGAGGAAGGAGGAAGAAGGAAAAAGAAGACAACAAAATTAAGGAGAAATTTCTCACAAAGAAATCTCCGACCAGATGTCTTCACCGGTGACTTCTTTCAAACAGTCAAGGAAGAAATAATACCAACATTACACAAACTCCTTCAGAAGAATAAGAGAGAACACTTCCTAACTCATTTTTCTGATACCAGCATTATCCTGAGAATAACATCAAAGATGTTTTAGAAAAAGAAAAGTAAAATTCAAGAGTGTGGAGCTGACTGAGCTAAGGGAGTGTGATGGCTTTTTAATGTGTCAACATTTTGAGGCAATCAACCCCAGTTAGTCAAACAAACCCTAATCCAGGCGCGGTGGCAAAGGAATTTTAAGAGGTATTAAGGTTCCTAATCAGTTGTCTTTAAGCCTCTCATCTGTCACCTTGATTTCATCAGTTGGATGTCCTTAAAAGCAGGTTAAGACTTCTGAGAGAAAGGGTCAGAGAGAGAGAAAATTTGCCTGTGGGCAAGAGGTCTCTCCTCCTCGTGATCTTCCCTTGGTGACTGTCACTCAGCTCCTTAAGTGCAATTCAGACTTGCTTAGCCAGCTCCCCAATGATGTAAGAGAATTATTAGAAATCTCCGTCTTTCTCTTCATTCAGTTATTCACTTTCTGCTCCTCAAGTTGAACCCTGACTGATATACAAAAGATAGCGTTTAGAAATTGTCAGAAAAGTGCACAGAACGAAATTATGCTGGACCCTACAGTCTGCGTTAACAAGAAGAGATTTTTAAGTGCAATTGGATATGAGCAGTCATATTATCCAAGGGCTTATCTAAGCAGTTGCTTAGGAAATACTAACTTCTGCCCACTAAACTGGAAAAGTAAAATGGTGTTACAGTGTTGGTGGATTTAAAAGGAAGCTGGAACCATAATAGCTCTTGGAAATGTAACCCAGAGAAACAATTGAAATGGAAGGAAATATACATCTGTATTAATTTCATGCCACTATGTAACAAATTACTACAAATTTAGCAGCTTCAAATACAACACACATTTGTAATACCCATTTAGTAGATCATTTAGTCTGGTATGATGTGACTGGGTTCTCTGCTGAGGAAATTACAAGGCTGAAATTAAGATGTCACCTGGCTAAATTATCGTCTGATGGATACTGCAGCCAGGAGGGGATCTGCTTCCAGGTTCACATGGCGGCAGAAGAATTCAGTTCCTTGTGGTTGTAGGACTGAAGACTTGTTTTCTTGCTGGCTGTCAGCTGGGGGCCACTCTCAGCTCCTAGAGGCCACCCACATTCCTTACTGTGTGATCCTTCCCATCTCCAACAGAGAATCTCCCTCATACTGAATCCCTGTCATGCTGTGAATCCTTCTGATTTCTGGGACCCAGATTCAGAGGGCTCATGTGGTTAAGTCAGACTCATCCACATTGTCTTCTTTAAGACAATAGTGCCATGTAACATGACCTAATCATGGATGTGAGATCCATTCTGTTCTCAGGACTGGGAGTTATAAAGGGTATAAACACTGAAGACTGGGAAGTCTTGAGGGCTGTTTTAAAATTCTACCCACCATGATACTCCTATCTATCATCTATCTATCTATCTATCTATCTATCTATCTATCTATCTATCTATCATCTATCTATCATCTATCTATCTATCATTTATCTATATATCATCTATCAATCTATCATCTATCTATCATCTATCATTTATCTGTATATCATCTATCAATCTATCATCTATCTATCTATCATCTATCTATCATCTATCATCTATCTATCTATCATCTATCATCTATCTATCTATCATCTATCTATCATCTATCATCTATCTATCATCTATCTATTATCTATCTATCATTTATCTATATATCATCTATCAATCTATCATCTATCTATCTATCTATCATCTATCTATCTATCATCTATTATCTATCTATCTATCTATCATCTATCTATCATCTATCTATCTATCTATCATCTATCTATCATCTATCTATCTATCTATCTATCATCTATCTATCATCTATCTATTATCTGTCTATCTATCTATCTATCATCTATCTATCTATCATTTATCTATATATCATCTATCAATCTATCATCTATCTATCATCTATCTATCTATCATCTATCTATCTATCTATCATCTATCTATCATCTATTATCTATCTATCTATCTATCTATCTATCTATCTATCTATCTATCTATCATCTTTCTAATCTAGATAGATGTATAGATGGCTAGGCACACAGAGTGTTTATTCCTGCACTATATGTATGTTTGAATATGTATCTACTGAACAACAAAAAAACGAATTCCAACTCTAGGCCAGAGAGCCTTTAATATGTCAGATAATGGGATAGCGTCATTACATTAAAACATGTTTCTCTCTGTTTCTGTGATGTCCTCGCCATCTCTAACGGCAAGGTAAGTGGGAAAATGCAATAAGGAATGATGCATGTGCAGTGGTAATAGGAATGACAACATCACAGAAAGGTTAGAAGTCTGTAAGGGTCAGAATGAGAACGGAGAAGGCAGAGAGGTTTTCTGTTATTGTCATAGTCATTGTAAGGTGCGGGGAGGACAAAGAATGAGCCAATGTGTTAAGATAAACAAATGAGTTTCTATTGCCTTTACCCTTTTGGGGTTTCTGCCCACACTAGATGAAATTTTCAAAATATTTGGACAGAAGTAGAATGGATTTGGCAAACATATGGTGCCAGTTGAATCCAGACTCCCTAATCATTTCAAGGCTGTGCAAAGCTGGCTTGCAGGGCAGGGTGGCTGGGGGAGATGAATTAAATAAGGAGGTTGGAGGAAGGAGCTCCAGCTGCCTCTTTAGGAGTTGAGTGACTCACTTCTCAAGGGCTCCTCTTGCGTGTACCTCTCATCTGAGTCACTAATTAGGAGACAGCTGGAGTAACTACGAAGTCCTCCCTTCCTCTCTGGAGCCTGCTGTCCAAACCCCTTTCCCCTCAGGCTGCCAGGCCCAAGTCCTTGTTGCTGACTGATCTCTCCAGGCTCCGGACAACCTGCCTTCACACTTGAGGTGGCACACTTCCTTTTGCTCGCTTTACCAACCTGACATCTCCTGGCAGGGCCTGGTGTGAGGTGGATGAGTGGGGACTGCGGCCTGCAGTTTGTCTTCACGCTTCAGAGGATTGAGTCAATGAGTTTTTCTTCCCAACAGTAAAAGCATCGGCACAAAGGGACCATGTTTGTTTGAAGCTTGTAATTCACACATCCGTCTTCTTGGTGGATTCATGTCCTAAATTTTGTCAGAAACCACAGAACAGACTAAACTTTTTAGGAAAAATTGCTTTCAAATGGCACAAGCTAGATCAGAAACCAAGGGTTCATGGTGCATAGTCCCTATAGCAACCTCTGAGTTCCTGCCCCCACCATTTCCTGAATCATCCTTCAATGCTCTTTCTTTTCATTTCATAATGAAAGAAAAGGCTATTTGCAATGATTTCCCACTGATGATGTGTTACAGAGTAGGGTGTACCTTTCTATTCCTGCTACAGGTATTCCTGATTTAGTCCATGGGATAGGATCTGTCAACACCCCTAGCACTCAGGCATTCAAGCTTTAAAAAAAAAAAATCTCTCTCTTGTCCGGGCATGGTGACTCATGCATGTAATCTCAGCACTTTGGGAGGCCAAGAAGGGCGGATCACAAGGTCAGGAGTTTGAGACCAGCCTGGCCAATATGGTAAAACCCCGTCTCTACTAAAAATACAAAAATTAGCCAGGAGTGGTGGCAGGCGCCTGTAGTCCCAGCTACTCAGGAGGCTGAGGCAGGAGAAAAACTTGAACCCGGGAGGTGGAGGTTGCAGTGAGCCAAGATCATGTCACTGCACTCCAGACTGGATAGCAGAGTGACACTCCTTTCCCCGCCCCTCAAAAAACTCTCTCTTTTCTCTTCTAACATGTCAGTGAGGGCTCAGAAGAGCAAAATGAATTTTCTCATTTGACATCTAAAATCCTTGGGACAAATGTGAGCTGGGGGAGAAGGAGATCAGGATGCAGTTGAAGAGAAGAGGTTTTGTTTTGTTTGGGTATTTTTCCCACTCCACGGTCCTGTCACTGAATTTTAATCATTGCAGCCCTGCTCCTGTTCATGAATGCAGGTGGCAAATCTAGGTCTACCACAACTGAAGGGTTTTATTCAAAAGCTTCCTGAGATCTCCACTAATCTTCACAGTAAATGTATGAGGTAAATGTAGCTTCTCCAAATCTCAGATGCCACCGGTTGGTGACTTATTCACATTTTTTCAGATGAGAAGCAGGCCAGTAGAAAGACCAGGATATAATTAGTGAAAACAAATCCATGAAATCAGAAGACTATGACAAAGGAAAACAAACATTTGCTAGAAAAGAAGAAAGAAAAACATACAAAGAAGGTTCAAAATACAAAACTGCAGAGGTTTCTTTCCATTTGTCCAAAAGAAAAAGAAAAAAAAAATAGAATATGTTTTCATTACAGCCAATTTGGAAAAAGTCTGGCAGTTTCTTTAAACGTTGAACATACCTTTACCATACAACCCAGACCTTCCTGGATATCTACCAGAGAGAGATAAAAGCACACGTCCACACACTCGTTTCTGAGTGTTTTCAGCAGTTTTGGTGGTTAGGGCCGCAGACTGGAAACAGTGTAAATGTCCACTGATAGTGAATTGATAAGCAATTTGCAGTACAAACACAGCTGAATGCGGCTCAGCAATAAAGAGGGATGAACTATTGATATAAACAACGATTTGGACAACTTAAAAAATAATGCTGAATAAGAGAAGCCAGACAAAAGCTATAAACTGTGCATCATGTATATAAATTCAAACTGATCTAGCCTGAAAGAAAGCAGATCAGATGCTGCTGCAGTTTGAGCTATGGACGACTAAGAGGCATGAGGAGACTTTGGGGATGGCTGTCTTGATTGTGATGACTGTTTTATGACTGTCATCCAGTTGTGCATCTTAAATGTGTACACTTTGCTGTCAATTATGCCCCAAAAATCTGTAAAAATACCCAGCAATACTTTCCTCTGTGTAGTAAAAAAAAAAAAAGAATATGCCTGTGTGCTCAAGACCTGTGAGATAATTTAAAAGTTTGTGATAAAAATGGCACAGTGCTCTTTTCATTTGAATGTTTAACACTGGGTTAGGAAGGCCAGGAGATAGGAAAAATAATTTCTATTGTTCAGTCTCTTGAAATACATAATTATCTCACTGGATGTTATTGAACTTCAGTTTTATGGCTATTTGCAATGATTTCCCATTGATGATGTGTTACGGAGTAGGGTGTAACTTTCTATTCCTGCTACAGGTATTCCTGATTTAGTCCATGGGATAGGATCTGTCAACACCCCTAGCACTCAGAAAGAGTTGGGGAAAAGCATCCTTCCCCCTTCCATGGCAGAAGTAACTTATCTGATGGATGATATTGAAAGAAGTGGTTCTCTCTCTAAGTGACCTGCATGGAACAGGCCATATTCTTCCCTTCATTTCTCCTTCTTGGTGATAAGTGCACCTGAGTTGGGCCTCTTGTTCATCTGGCTTGATAGGGCTTGAGGCATTCTCAGATCTTTCATCCCTGTGACTAGGGGAGTCTCATCTGCAGACAGAAATCTCCTTGTTGTATGGGGGCAAGTCTAGATTCGAGGTGTGGTCGAAAGAGGTCATCAAAAGCTGCGTTTGGCCTCAGGTCTGAGTCACATTCTACAACCTAGCTCACAATAAAGTAAGTACTATGATTCGACTTCAACCTGTAAATTGGTTTATAATCCATTAAGGAAGATGTGATTAAATAGATCATGGATCATAGTAAGTAGTGCTGATATCACAGTAATATTCTAGATGGAATGAAACGATAGGCGTGTTGCCATGTTCCCAACAGAAGAATCTTCCCACAAATATCATAAAAAGTAAAGAAAACACAAGGTGAAATTTCTGCCATATTACTAAGTTAAACAGAGTTTCTTCTCCTTGTCTGGCATCTTGATACTACAATTATGAGAAGTATTATAGCTTTAAATCAATAGATTCAAGAAAAAGATTAATCACACCTTTAAGCTGAGAATGTTGATTGATGGATGCTATACAGTTTTGATATGTGGAGGTAATTTTTGTCATTCAGTTGCTAAACTAAGAATGATTTAGAAGAAGAAGTGGAAGATTTAGGGAAGAATTATTACATAACATTTAAATGATTAAACCGTTTTTAGATTTTTTTTTTCTGAATTCTTTATGATTCCAGTCCTGAGGCGTAAAAGCAAAAGGGACATATTTAAAATGACCCAGAGACCCTTTTCACTTTATCACACATCTCTCCTTCAGTGTATACACTTGCAGTGGAGGAAGGGTTGCAGAATACCTCCACAGGTGGAGCTGAGAGCAGAGGCATTCTCTGTAATGTGAACATATGCACTGTATTCCCTCGGGACTCAGATCCAAGGGCATGCCCTTGACACCCCCAACTCCCACTCAGTGGATCAGAACTGTGGTCCAGAGAAAACCAGAGCTCCCTGGACAACACTCAGGAGACCTGCATTTGCTATTTTTAATGTAACCCCCAAGTAGTAGTAATAATGGTAGTGATTGTAACAATAATTTCTTTGTGTAGTGCTTATCACGTGTCAGGCATAGCCTAGGTGCTTTACATGCATTGTTTTATTTAAATCTTACACCATGTTAATAGAAAATCTGAAACAAAGTTTCATTTGTTAGAGATCTCCATTCCACATGATTCCACTTCTAAAGTCTTGTGATCAGTTTCTATAAGTTTCCACCATATAATTGGTATATTGATTTTGTTTTTTTCTTTTTTATAAAAGCATAGCTTTTGGCCGGGCACGGTGGCTCATGCCTATAATCCCAGCACTTTGGGAGGCCAAGGCGGGTGGATCACGAGGTCAAGAGATCAGGACCATCCTGGTCAACATGGTGAAACCCCATCTCTACTAAAAAAAAATACAAAAAATTAGCTGGGCATGGTGGTGCGTGCCTGTAATCCCAGCTACTCAGGAGGCTGAGGCAGGAGAATTGCCTGAACCCAGGAGGCGGAGGTTGCGGTGAGCCGAGATCATGCCATTGCACTCCAGCCTGGGTAACAAGAGCGAAACTCCGTCTCAAAAAAAAAAAAAAGCATAGCTTTTAAGGATGGTCCAAACTGTGGGCTATGTGTTCAAGGCAAATGAACCTGAGAGAGAGGAGACACACACACACAGAGACACACACAGACACACATACACAGACACACACACAGACACACACACACAGAGATTGATTAAAATGATACCCAAATAAATTATTCTTAGTAACACATAAGAACTGTCCTGATGGGCACTCAGAGTGCAGAAAAGATAGGTAGATGGCCTCATGGAGTGATATAGGCACTCTCTTACCATTATTTCTTCATGTCATCCTATACTGAGTTGAGGCACTAAAAGACTAAAGTATGCTACCCAGATGGGGCAACTTTGAGGACAGTTTTTACCGTGTACTTTCTGGAGTGTCCTTATCTTTGCCACTGAACCTAGAATTTCCACAAGAGGTCCACAATGCAGTCTCCCACTAGCCTCGTTGATTCTCCGTCACTCTTTCTTTTCCTCTTTTTTCCTTCCATTTCCCTCATCTCCCTTTCACCATATTTATGTTTAAGCTAGCTGCTCTAATGGCTCTGTTAGTTTTTTTAGAAAATGGGGACTTAAGAAGGGCTCTCCAGTTGCAGTGGGAAAAAGTTCCAAATTCTTGGGTTGGACAGGAGGTGGCATTAAAATGGTTTAGAAGGCAACAGTCTTTGCTTAATTTACTTTCAGCTCATGCTGAACTAGCCTTCTGATAAAACTGTCTGCTGTGCTCCAGAAAAGAACCCTGAAAGTTGATTGGACTGTCTAAGAAACAACAGAACATCCATGAGTAAAATGAGGGTAAATAAAGTGACTTACTCAAGATAGCTGGAGCCACAGAAGAGCTGAACCACACAGCTTATGTTTTCATGGAAACATTTATCGCTAGAGAGTCTTCCTCACCTGCAAAATGAGAGGCTGGAGAAGATCTCTGACAGATCAGTCATCAGCACGAGGCCACCATAGTAACTAACGAGGCTGGAATTCACATGTCCAATCCCAGAGATCTGGTGGGAGAGGCCAGACATGGGTGCAAACGCCAGTATTGTATCTGCCTCCAAAATGCTTTTTGAGCAGCTAAGACTTTCAGTTCAGCAAGGACTCATGATATATATGGTAGAACAATGATAATGTGACTAGAATCAAAGAAGCCCCACCATGCACCATGCAGAGAAAGAGGCATCTTTCTCTTTATCGACAGTACCTCCTGTTATGCATATTTGGAGAAGGATAGGGTGCCTTTTGTGAGGCTCCACACAAAACTGTCCAATCAGGAACCAACACACTTGTTCATACCCTGCTCTCTCTTTCCATGATCTCTTCTATCCTTCAGTACCTCGTCTTTTATTCTCTTTAGCCTGAATGAATTACAGAAGAGGCTCAGTTCTGTCACTGCAATGATTCAAGATTTGGTATTTGCAATGGAGAAGCAATTGCAATGGAGGAATATATTGGCTTCCAGTCATTCTGTGTCAAAACATTGACCATTTTCTTCCACCAGCTACTAAGGATTCTTGAGTTGTGAAATATGAGCAAGAACTACCTCTCCTCCCTCTGACTCAGGATAAGAACCTGAAAATCTGCATTTCTCACACACTCCTTTAGCTAACTTTTATGCAAATTAAAATTGATGTCCACTCTGGTACAGAGGAGGTTATGGATGGAAGCTAATGTAGGAGAATCTATTGAGAAGGATGAGGGAATGCTGTTGGTTTGTGTGGGCCAAGATGGTTTGGCAGGCTGGGAGTTCTTTTAAGGACTGAGAAGTTAACAAGGCAAGTCTTGGAGTCTCCTCCAGTACGTTCCTGCCCCAGCACATTCCGGCTCCTTTTCCCCTCCCCAACCTTAGCTCGGGATTGCCGTACACCAGGCTGCCTGCAATGCATGTGTGTTGCTAACCTGCTGCTTCCCTCTTTCCCCCAGACACAGAGATACTGAAGTGAGCTGCTTCATGGCCCTTTGAGAGGAGCATTAATGATACATTTGCATTTACATCTGTCCGTTTGTCTCCTGATACAGTCTGGGTGGCCTCATTTAAGTAGATGCCGCACACTTGTGGCCTTCTAATTATCTTCTGCACCTGTGTGGAGTCTCTGCAGCTGCTCTGGAGTCTCCAGGGCCCCCACCAGGCCCTCACAAGTTCCCAGCCCATCTGTCAGCCTCTCCATCCATTTGCTGACATGTGACTCAGCTGCAGCCAGAGAACAGGGGTCAGGCCTCCAGCTACCTTTACCTGCTCAGTCATCATAGCCAGAAATGGGGAATGAGCCTTGTGGAATGTGCTTCTGCCTAGCTTTGCTGAGTCTCATGGAGGCCACCCACCTGGGAATCTTGAGACCTTTTCCTTGGGAAGAAGAGAAAGGACAGCAAACATAGCTGGTAAACTCCCTATGCCTAAGGTCTGAGTAAGAATGAAAGTCCTGGGGTATGGCTCCTGGGGACAGAGACAACGAGAGCTCAGAACAGACTTGGCAGTGTGGCAAAGGAGACATTAACATTTGCTTCAAAGCTCTTTCCTGTCTTTACTTTGTATCACCTCCTTTAAGCTAAAGTGGAGAATGGTTTTCATCTTGAAACGTTCCCTTGGAGCATATCCTGTACTGGCTAGCATCCTGCTGGGAGTTTTCTCCCCATAGAAGTGGTAAGTACGTGATAACCATTTAGAGATCAGAAGGACGTGCTCTTTGAGTATAATCATTTCCAAGACCTTAGACTCAAAGAGATGTGTCTCTGCACCCTGATAATAGGATTCATGAAAGACTGTAGATGTAGAGAGAAGGAAGGCTGGGAGCTAAATCTCTGTGCAAGCAGTGAAATAAAAGCTGTTAGGAAATTCTCCGTTTTCAATAGAGTGGGGTTGTATCATCAACCCCACTTGTCAATGTGTGCTCATCTGTCTTAGGTTTGGCTTCCTAGAATAGAGCTTGAGAAAGACTCAAGACCACGGGATTGATTGAGGAAATGCTCTTTAGGAAGAAACCTATAAGAGAGGTGGGAAACAGGTGAGGTATATTAGTCCATTTGCATTACTATAAAGGAATACCTGAGACAGGGTAATTTTTAAAGAAAAGAGGCTTAATTGGCTCACGGTTCTGTGGGCATACAAAAGGTATAGTGCTAGTATCTGCTTCTGGTGAAGCCTCAGGAAGTTTCCAATCGTGGCAGAAGGTAAAGGGAGAGCAGGCACGTCACATGGCAAGAACAGTAGCAAGAGAATGAGAATGGGAGGTCCCAGACTTTTAAACAACCAGATCTCTCGTGAACTGAGAACTCACTCATCACCAAGGGCATGGTGCTAAAGCATTCATGGGGGATCCACCCCCTGATCCAATCACCTCCCACCAGGCCCCACCTCCAACACTGAGAATCACATTCCCACAAGAGATTTGGAAGGGACACACATCTAAACAATATCGACAAGGAAGGGAAAAGAGCTGAAGAAGGGTGAGTGCTGCAGCCTGGTCCCTGAATAGGAAGACTCCTGTATTCCCCAGGCTTGACTTCACTCTCTAATGACTCCCCCACCCATGCTTCAATCCCCACCTCCCTTTAGCTTCACCAGCTGCACCGAGTGCTGAATGTGGACAGTGTGTCTGTCTTCAAGAGCTCTCAGGGGTCATCTCTGCATGCAGGCAAGCATCTGTGCCAGGGTGCATGGTGCTATCACTGGGCCACTTCTATACCTCGCACTGGGACGTGAGTTAGTTCTTGTCAGTGAGTCTCCACTCTTCAGCACACCAATTTACAAATACATTTCAAACCCAGTTTTCTAAACGTTCTGGAATGACATTCCCCCCAAATTTTTCTTCTGGATGACAATGGTGGGTTGTTATTTTCCATAAATGGAGATGCCAACTTTGATTTTCTTTCAAAAATCCACTTGAACTTACAGGACAGTTTTGTTCAATTTGATGTTTCTAAAAATGATTACTGTATTGAGGTTTTTTGCATTCTAATTAAAGCTTAACTTCACCTTGGTTAAGATGATAAAATCAATGTGGATATGCCATGATTGATAATATGAGAATGCAGTTTACTTTTAAAGTTGAAACCTTTAATGAATGTCATCTATTTGCTTAGTGTGTGTGTTTGAGCATACATATAAAGGTATATTATATTAATGAACAAAGAAAGCCTATGAATGATGAAAAAGATTGCTGGTAGCCTAATATCCATGTTGGGAGTATTTGGTTAGCTTTTAACAAGAAGTCAGAAGAAGTTGTTCTCTACATTTTGTATAATCTGCCCAGAACATAGGGAAGTTCTTTATCTTCCAAGAAAACTTTCACTTGAAAACCAGATAACTTTGTGTTGATTTTTGTCATGCTCTTGAATTATTTTATAAGGAAACAACAAAAGTTTCTTGCTTCTAAAAGGGTTAAAGCTCCGAGTTCACCTGCTGTGTTCATTTAAACTATTTTATTTAACTTTGGTTAATAAGGGAGCTAAGCTACAAGCGTTTTTCACTCTCAGGCCTCTATGCTTCCATCATTATCAAGTGGCCAATCTCCTCTGACAACTCTTTTTAAATGTAGTGCCCATTAGCAGGGTTGATGGAAAGGCTCTAGAGACTTGCTAAGTCTGCTCAGCAGCTATAATGTGTTCTTACTTTCAGGATGATATTTGACCTGATCTGTATAAAGGAGTTACATATTTTCTTATCCATTAAAGAATAACACTGTACTTAATTTTGTGTATCTTTTTTGTTACTGTAATAAATTTGTCAACAGGTGGTTTTCTGTTCTCACCCTACTTTGTTAGATTGCCTAGTCTAAGGTATAGGCAAGAAGTTGTTTCTTAACAAAGAAGGACAGCTTCAGAGCTTTGGCAAAAAGAACTGTACTGCATATGGTAATTGCTGATACTGCAAGAAATATGCTTACAGCTACAGGTTTCACAGAGAAGCTAATTTTGCCACCTTAAGCAGAGACCTGTCAGACTGTGCTGGGGGCATCGGTCAGGACTTCCAGGACTCTTGTAACTAAGTAGATGACTTAATAAAAGTAGACAGCTGATCCAAGATCTAACAAAACAAGAATTGGTTATGTGTTCAAAACAATAGGGATAAGAGAAATGTTATTGTTGGCATTAATGAGTATTTGTTGGCATTGTCTTTAATGTGCTACTTTTGAAGGGCATATGAGGAAGCCCTTTTTTATGTTCTGAGAGTATCTTTAAGTTGATTTATTCAGCTAGCCATAGTTGTGCAAACTGCAATGAAACACTTCCAGTGGTGCCTTATTTCAATTATACCCTCAGAATTCATGAAAGGCATTCTGTGAAGAATCTTAATCTAGGCACCCAGGCAGTGAATCACCATGGGAATGTAGTAGGAGAATGGCAATCGTAACTTGGGTGTGGGAGAATGTTTTTGCAATGCATTATGCTTAGTTATAATAACTGCCTAATTTTATTGTAATAGATTATTGTTTAATTCCCACATTACAATTTTGTGAGAATTAAAGCAATAATCTATGAGAAATTTTTCATTATTTGATTTTAATTGACAATTATATTTACGGAGTACAATGTGGTGCATTGATATGTGTATACATGTAGAATGATCAAATCAGGCTTATTAGCATACCCATCATCTCATATAGTTATCATTTCTTTGTAGTGAGAATATTTAAAATTCTCTCTTTTAGCTGTTTTGAGATATATAATACATCATTATTCATTATCGCCGGCCTACTGTGTAATAGATCCACTAGAGCTTATTCCTGCTATCTAAGTAAAACTGTGTGCACTTTGCCAACATCTTCCCTTTCCCCTTTCCCACAACCAGCCCCTGGTGACCACCATTCTATTTTCCACTTCATGAGTTTGATCTTTTAGATTCCATGTATAAGTGAGACGGAAGCTAACGAAGGAGAATCTATTGAGAAGGATGAGGGGATGGTGCTGGTTTATGTGGGCCAGGATGGTTTGGCAGGATGGGAAGGTCTGCCAAATACTGGAAGATAGTCTTCATGTCTGTGCCTGGCTTATTTCACTTAGCCTAATATTCTTTAGGTTCATCTATGTTGTCACAGATGACAGAATCTCTTAAGGCTGAGTGGCATTCCATTCTGCATATGTACCGCATGTTCTTTATTCATTCATCTATTGATAAACACTTATGTTGTTTTCTTATCTTGGCTATTGTGAATAATGCTGCAATGAGAATGGGAGTGTAGATATCTCTTCAACATACCTATTTTCTTTCTTTCTTTCTTTTTTGGATATAAACCTAGTGGTGGGATTGCTGTGTTATATGGTAACTCTGATTTTAGTTTTTAAAGGAACATCCAAACTGTTTTCCAGAATGGCTGTACTAATTTATAATGCCACCAATAGTGTACTATTATACATTGTACACTAATGTATAATGCCACCAATAGTGTGCAGATGTTCCCTTTGCCTCACATCCTTGCCAACACATATCTTTACTTTTTTAATAACAAATCTAACAGCTGTGAGGTAATATCTCATTGTGGCTTTAATTTGCATTCTTCTGATAATTAGAGACGTTGAGCATTTAAAAATATGTCTGTTAGCCAATTTTATGTGTTCTTTTGAGAAATGTCTATTCGGGTATTTTTTTCATTTTAGGGTTATGTGTTTTCTTGTTATTTAGTAGTATGAGTTTCTTGTATACTTTGGATATTAGCCCCTTATCCAACGAATGATTTGCAAATGTTTTCTCTGAATTTGTGGGTTGTTTCTTTCACTGTGAAGATGCTTTTTCATGTGATGAAATCCTAATTGTCTAATTGTTTCTTTTCATTGCTTGTGCTTTGGGGATTATAGTTAATAAATCATGGTCCAGACCAATGTAATGAAGTTTTCCCCCTATGTTTTCTTCTAGTCGTTTTATAGTTTTAGGTCTTACATGTAAGTCTTTAATCTATTTTGAGTTGATTCTTGTATGAGAATGAGACAATGGTTTATTTTCATTCTTTTAGGATGCAATGTTGGCTCAATATTCACAAATCAATAAATGTGAATTGTATTAACAGAATGAAGGACAAAAATCAGATGTTTATCTCAGTAGGGTAGAAAAATCATTTGACAAAATTCAACATTCTTTAAAATAATAACTATCAGCTAATTAAGTATAGAAAGAATGTTCCTCAACACAGTTAAGGCCAGATATGACAAGACCACAGTTAACACCATACTCGCTGGTAAAAAGTTGAAAGCTTTTGTTGTAAGATCAGGAACAAGACAAGATGCCCACTCTTACCACTTCCATTCAACACAGTACTGGAAGTCTCAGCCAGAGCAGTTAGGCAAGAGAGAGAAAAAGAAAGTATGTAAGTAACAAAAAAAAAGAGTGAAATTTATAGTAAGAAAAGAAGGTGCCATATCTTCCATAGTGTACATAACTGCCGGGCCTATCTCAGTCACTTGTTGCTTTTAGACCACAAGGCACACAAAATACACGACTGTACTTGGTAGCCCTTGTTGAAAAAATGACATGTTGGTAAAGTATCTGAAGGTAGTAAAGTAGCAAGCATTACAGACGTTCTGGAGAAGAGTATTCCAGGCAGAGGAAACAGCATGAGAAAGACCTCAAGTAGGAATATGCATGATGGGGTTGAAGATTAGCCAGGAGGCCGGAAATATGAAAGAGACTTGAATGAGTGGGAGAGTAAATGGAGATGAGATCAGGAAGTTATGGGGGACCTAACCATTTGTCTCCAAGGGCCTTGTGGCGTCCTTTGGCTTTTGCAAGTGAGATGAGAGCCTTCAGAGGGTTTTCAGCAAACATTATATTAAAAGGCTCACTCAGACCATTATGTAAAGGAGTAAATATGGAAGCAGAGAAGCCATTGTAAAAAGCTCGAGGCAATCTAGGTGTTGTAAGCAGTGGGACACAACGACTGGAACGAAGGTCAGGACTTCATGTTGCTGACACTTTAATTTGGGGAGATGGTAATAAAACAAACCATCGGACTGATGCAACGTGTCAGGTGGTGACCAATTGTATGAAGGTAAGTGGGTAGAGAGTGATGGGAAGATGTCTGCCTTTAGCTGAAATGTAATGTGGCAGTAATCAATGGTTCTACTAAAAACTACTAAAACCACCAGAACCAAAGATTTTAATAAATATTTTTAAAAGCTGCTACTGAGTGCATGAAAATTGGAGGCAAAGAAGGAATCACAGAGAGATATATTCTGCAGCTGCTTTTTCCTTTGCTGATTGAACAAAGTGCCAAACAGGAGGCTCCACGAAAACATAAATTGGATACGTCATTTCTTCGGTAGCACCTTCTGATAAATTCACCTCTAACCCATTGTAAAGCCAATGTCTTTTCGATGTCCTACAGGTCCCACAATGGGGCCTCCTTGTTAAATCTCTGATCATTTCCTATTATGATTCTTCTTTGCCCATCTGCTTCAGCTACTCTGAATTTTTTACTGCTTCTCAAACATGACAAGCACACGTCTGACTTGGGGCCTTTGCACTTGCTGTGCTCTCTACCTGGAATGCCCTTCTTCTAGCTGTTAAAGAATGGTTGTCTCCCTGTCCTTCTTTACTCAATGCTGTCTTTTAATGATTCCTTCTCTGACATACTATTTAAAATTATAATACCACCCCTAGAATTCCTTACCCCACTTCTCTGCTTCATGTTTTTCTCTGTAGCATTAATCACCCTAGTCTTTACTATATGCTTATTTGTTTTGATTACTTCCTATTTAATTTCCCCAGGAGCTAAGCTATGTTGGGAATTTCTTTAACATTTTACTCACACTGTCTAAAACTGATACTGACTCATCGCAGGCCCTTGAGAAATACTTGAGTAAGTGAATGAGTGAATAACTTACATAGCACTAATGCTGATACATTTCAACCAGATAGGATTGAATTTATTTCATATTGAAGGGAATGACAGAACATGTGATGAAACTTTTTTTTTGTTTTTAGGAAATATAGTGCTTTAGGGAATGAGTGGAGAGGAGCCTGGCAAACCCCACCAATATTTTCTTAATGTTTAAAGTGAAAGGTTGAAGACATGGATGACAGATAGAAGTCAGAAAAGCCTTTGTCAGCCATTGATCAACCTTGAAGGAGTCAGAAGAAAACGTATGTGGTCAGGCTATATTTTCTAACTGGTTTCCAAATAGCAGTTTGATCTTGCTTGAATGTTAGCGGAAGGCTCCTACCATGGAGTGAAGAGTGGGAAAAAGTGAACACCCTACCCTGAACCATTTGCATGGCTGTAGACAAATTTAAAGAGTAAGAAAAAATATAAAATGTTATTCAGCCTCACTTAATAGCCCACAAGCCTTTTGCATTTTTTTGTTGTTGTTCATCCTTTCTCTGCTGTGACCTACTTATCTAAAAGTGGACCATCTTTAATCTTCAAATTACAACTCCTTTTTGAACATGATATTTCACCAACATATACTGAGGTTTAATAAACTTTAGTTGAATAAGTAAGTGAAGCTAAATGTACAGTACACAGAATATATGCTTATACCCAATGGTGATATACAAAGTATTTGGCAATAGAAAAATGTCTTAGACATAAGCCATCCAGAAAGAATGACTCCTATGAATGACCAGTACACCCATCCCAGTGTATACTGGTTGAAAATCATCAGCACATTTATCACTATCACTGCACTCCCTAAGCCACCCCCTCATCAACTGAGATTTAAACATGGCTGTATGAGACACTGTACCAACCTGTGACAATGTCCTTAGCCCTTTGATTTTCAGTCTTATAAATTTCCTAATGCATTCGTTCACTTAGAGAAAGCTAATGGATTCACTTACTAAGTCTTCCTTGGTTATAGGCTTTTTAATGTTCTGCTGACCTTTTCAGCGAAGATTTTCCATCACTAGATATTAGTGTTTAAGGTTCATCCTAAATGTTCCCAGGTTCTAGGCCAATAAATAATTTGTATGCCCACTCAGTTTGAGCTTTTCATTATCTTGGCAAAAGTAATTTCTCAGAGAAAAAAATCATTTGCTAAAATAATTCTGCTTTTCTTATTAAAAAGAGCTCTTGTAAGTACAAGTATCTCCTCATTGATATAAAATTTCCTCTCCTTCAAGATTAAATATAAAATTTTAATTAAGATACTCAAGGCAATAAAGTAAAATTATAATCCCTTTAAGTAGCCAATAAAATGGAACTGAAAGAGGGAGGCATAGTGGATTTTTTAAAAATGATCTACCCAGTCTTGTAGAAAATTTTATTAACTTCCAAAAAATGTTAGCTAAAATATTTCTTCTTTATTGGAGGGAGCATTTTGCAACAAAGTTGTTATTATACACTTAGTCAATATTAAAATAATACAATCAGCTAAAAGGAATGTTGTAAAATTTATGTCTGATCTGCTAATGAGCATATATCATCCCTTTGCAGATTATAACATATAATTACTTCTGTGCCATTTTATTTAATGCATATCTTTCTAATTTTAGCATTCATTGTGGAAGCACAAAAAATATTTAATTTTATTGAATGCAAATATGGCAGTGATGAGCAAATTGTATTTCAACTATATGGTCCTATAATGTTCAGCATTTGTTCTGCAATATTCGAACACATACCATCCATATCTCCAGTCTTCTTCCCCACCTACATGATGTTGTTTTACCCCAGTTGTTATGAAAAAAATGTTAAAGTTGTTTTGCCCCACTTGTTATAAAAATGTTTAAGTTATGAAAAATATTAAAGTTTCCATTTAGGAATTGTCCTCTCAACCCCCTCAATTAAACTATTAAATATATCATGCATTGTGAATAATAAATCAAACTGTTCTAAACATCTCTTCTGATGCCAAGTTGCCAGGTATCTCCTTTTCAAAGACAAGTAAGATTTAAAAAAATTAACATATGACTATAAAAATTTACAGTTAACAGGGAAATCATCATTTTGAAGATTAGAAGTAAGAGCAGTCTTTGAAAAAAATGACTTGTGATAGACAAGAAAATACAACTTAAAACACCAGGAAAGCTAATGTCATGAATGGGAAATGACCATGTCATATTCATGAACACAGAGTATTTTTCACCTAGCACTCACTAAATAAATATATATCAATTTGATAGCTGAAGAAGAAATTTCTGAACTAAAAGTAACACCTGGTTGTGCATAGCAACGCCCCAAAACATCCTGGGTAAATTTTGTATTTAACAATAAAAGATAAATAGGTAGGTATGTGGGTATGTAGGCAGATAAACAGATAGATGATAGATAAATAGATAGATAGATAGACTGATAGATAGATGATAGATAAATAGATAGATAGATAGACTGATAGACAGATAGATGATAGATAGATAGATGATAGATAGATAGACTGATAGACAGATAGATAGATGATAAATAGATAGACAGATAGATGATAGATTGATAGATAGATGACAGATAAATAGATAGATAGATAGATAGATAGATAGATAGATAGATAGATGATAGATAGATAGATAGATGATAGATAGATAGATAGATAGATAGATAGATAGATAGATAGATAGACAGATAGATAGACTGATAGACAGACAGATAGACAGACTGATAGATGGGTAGATTTGTTGGTTCTCTTTTCTAAAATTCTATGTAATAATATCCTTTTCCTACTTGACAAAAGAAAGGCCCACTTTATCCCCATCTGCAAAATCAATATAGTACATTATTACCCTTGTGATATGGTTCAGATCTGTGTCCCTGCCCAAATCTTATGTCAAACTATAATCCCCAATGTTGGAGGTAGGGCCTAGGGGGAGGTGATTTGATCTCGGGGGCGGTTTCTTGTGAAGGGTCTAGCACCATTCTCTTGGTGCTATTCTCTTGATAGTGAGTTCTTATGAGATCTGGTTGTTTAAAAGTGTGTGGCACCTCCTGCCCGCCCCCCCCCTCCTGCTCAGCCATGTGACATGCTGGCTTCCCCTTCACCTTCCCCCATAATTGTAAGTCGCCTGAGGTCTCCACAGAAGCTGAACAAATGCCAGCATCATGCTATCTGTACAACCTATGGAACTATAAGACAATTAAACCTCTTCTCTTATTAATTACCTAGTCTAGATATTTATGTATAGCAATGTGATAATGGACTAATACAACTTGATATAAAAATCTCTGCAATAATTCAGAATGATATTATCAGGATTAAGAAAGTGAATGACCCAAATGCCTTAATAGAAAACACTTTTGCAGATCAGGGAGGTAGCATTTGTTGCTTTAAATAAAATGAATGATAAGCCATAGAGTTTTTAAAAAGTTGTTTGATGCTGGGAAATGTGTGATTTTTGGCTTAAAATATAAAAGTCTAAAGAACTGAGTGACATTGCTATACAAAATACTTCCTATTCCTATTTACCCCTTAATTTGCATTTCCTAAAATTTTATATATATATATTGTTTTTAGTTGGATTTATTTCACTCAGCATAATGTCCTTAAAATTCAACCATGTTATTGTATCTTTCAATAGTTCATTGCTTTTTATTAATGAATGGTATTCAATGGTATGGTTATACCATAGTTTATTTATTGATTTGTCTATCAATATGCATTTGGGTTGATTTTGGCTATTACAAGCAAAGCTCCTATGAATATGTGTATTCAAGTCTTTGTATGAACATAAGTTTTCTTTCCCCTCTGTAAACATCTAGCAGTAGAATGGGTAGATCATACAGTAGGTACATGTTTAACATTTTTAAAACTGCCAAACTATTTTCCAAAGTTGTTGCTCCATTTACTTTCTTACCAGAACTATGTGAGAGTTGTAGTTCTGCCACACCCTCACCAATACTTGGTAAAATTGTTCATTAGTTTTAGCCATTCTAATAGGAGGATAGTGGTTTTAATATTTAATTCTATAATCTCTAATGGTGCTGAGCATTTTCGTATGAGTTTATTTGCCATCTCTATACATCACTTTATGTACACTGCATATGATTTGCTAATTAATGTTTTTGGGTTTTGTATCTATGCTCATGATGGATATTGGTCTCTAATTTCCTTTTCATCTTTGTCTGGTTTTGATAATAGGCACAAGTGAAAAAAACAGTGAGGAGCAAGCTATTGTAAACTAGAGGAAAAGCAATCTTTGTTATATAATGTCAGAAAACTTAGCAAATTAGATAGCAATAAATTGTGTATTTAGGTGAAGATATTTTCAAGCCAATATCCCTTGAATAAACCCTTGGTGAAGGGTTTATTCAAGTATTTTTTTCCTTGAATTATCTATTTATTATTGAATTTCATGAGTTCTTGATATATTCTGGATATAAGTCCTTTATTAGATATATGGCATGCAAATATTTTCTCTAAGTCTGTGGCTTTTTCCATTTTCATAATAGAATCTTCTGAAGAACAGATATTGTGAAACTTGAACTTCAATTCTTATTATTGTTATTATTCATACTTCGAGTTCTGGTATACATGTGCAGAACGTGAAGGTTTGTTCCACAGGTATACATGTCCCATGGTGGCTTGCAAAACCCATCAACCCATCATCTACACTACGTATTTTTCCTAATGCTATCCCTCCCCTTCCCCCTGTCCCCCAACAGGCCCCAGTATGTGATGTTCCCCTCCCTGTACCCATAGGTTCTCATTTTTCAACTCACGCTTATGAGTAAGAACATGCGGTGACTGGTTTTCTGTTCCTGTGTTAGTTTGCTGAGAACGATGGTTTCCAGCTTCATCCATGTCCCTGCAAAGGACATGAACTCATCATTATAAGCAGAAAATTAAAACAGACTCGCTTGACCCCTTCAATGCTTGGCTTGAAAATATCTTCACCTAAATACACAATTTATTGCTATCTAATTTGCTAAGTTTTCTGACATTATATAACAAAGATTGCTTTTCCTCTAGTTTACAATAGCTTGCTCCTCACTGTTTTTTTTCACTTGTGCCTATTATCAAAACCAGACAAAGATGAAAAGGAAATTAGAGACCAATATCCATCATGAGCATAGATACAAAACCCAAAAACATTAATTAGCAAATCATATGCAGTGTACATAAAGTGAGTAGTACATCACAGCCAAGTAAAGTTTATCACAAGAAAGAAAAGTTGGTTTAACATTCTTAAAAATCAAATAATTCACCATATTAACAAACTAAAGATTAAAAGCCATATGATCATCTCAATAGATGCCAAAAATAATTTGATATTCTCCTCCCAAAAATACTTAGCAGTCCAGGTCAGAGTATTTCTCAGAATAGAAAGACCCTGTGCTGGGCACGGTGGCTCAAGCCTGTAATCCCAGCACTTTGGGAGGCCAAGGCGGGTGGATCACGAGGTCAGGAGATCGAGACCATCCTGGTCAACATGGTGAAACCCCGTCTCTACTAAAAATACAAAAAATTAGCTGGGCATGGTGGTGCGTGCCTGTAATCCCAGCTACTCAGGAGGCTGAGACAGGAGAATTGCCTGAACCCAGGAGGCGGAGGTTGCGGTGAGTCGAGATCGCGCCATTGCACTCCAGCCTGGGTAACAAGAGCGAAACTCCTTTTCAAAAAGAAAGACCCTAACATCAGGCCAATATTTAGATGGCCAAAAATGAGCTAGTGGTTGTTTAAGTGTCTAAGGAAAAAGGCTGCAAAGACTTGGACAATGATCTTTTCACATCGAGCTCCGTGAGCCCTCTGTCAGGAATGGGGGCTGGGAGAAGTAGGAAGGAGGTAACAGGAGATACCCATTTCAACAAAACATTTCCATTGTTGTCATCAGAGAGATCTTCATCTTTCTTTTTTTTTTTTTTTTTTTTTTTTTGCCAATCAATGAGATCTTGTAAGGTTGCTGAGGTTGGTTGGCCTTGAACTCTTGGCCTCACCTTCGCAAGCGCCACGACATCCGGCCGGAGCCACTTTGGGCCCCAGAGATCTTCATCTTAAAGAAATCAATGAGAGAGGGCTGGGAATAGCTCAAGAGCCTTCAAACATCTTTTCATGTTGTAATGAGATGAGTGAATCTCAGTTTGTAACTTAAATAAAAACCTTTCTGCTGAAAATTTGAATAATGCTCTTTGGTCTTGCTCTTCTGTAATGAGACAGTGAAGGGTATTGATTAGTCCCAAACATGTTTCTTCATGAAATTCCTTCTTTTTTTGTATATTTCCCCTACAGCCTTAGAATATGTATTCTGACACTGGCCTTTGAGACAACAGCCGAAGAGTGTCTTCAATTAATACCATGGAAAAAGGCCAGGAGTGAGATCATGCCTGTAATCTCAGCACTTTGAGAGGCCGAGGTGGGCAGATAACTTAAGACCAGGAGTTCGAGACCAGCCTGACTAACACGGGGAAACTCCATCTCTACTAAAAACACAAAAAATTAGCTGGGTGTGGTGGTGTGCACCTGTCATCCCAGTTACTCAGAAGGCTGAACAGGAGACTCGCTTGACCCCAGGAGGTGGAGGTTGCAGTGAGCTGAGATGGTGCCACTGCATACCAGCCTGGGTGACAGAGCTTGACTCTGTCTCAAAAAATAAAATAAAATACCATGAAGAAGGGCAAACAGTGGATTTGTTCTAATAACAATAGAGGTTTGAAACTAATTATAGACCTGCTTTCTACTCATTTGACCACTGCTTACAGTGAAACCTAAACTTCTTAACCCGGCCCACAAAGTCCTGCAATTTCAGCATTTTCTCCTGTGACTCTGTCCTTGTTCTCCAAGCTTCAGGTACCGTTTAGTTCCTCAAAATCATAAAATTTCCTAAATTTCATGCCTTCTGACATGTTTTTCTATCTGAGATGTTCTTCCTCTTACTTCCCACCTGGTTAGTTCATATTCATTTTCAGGTCTCAGCTTAAATATTTTTCTCAGATATACCTGCCCTGAATACAGCCCACCCTGCCTAGGAATTGTTTTCCATTACACTTTCTCTTAGCAGTTAGCAATATTTCTTCATAGCACTTAGCACAACTTGCTGTTTTCCATCCATTTGTGATCTTTTACTCGGTATATTCTCCCCACTAGGTTATAAACTCCATTCAGATCTTGGCCTAAAAGGAAGAGGCTGAGGCACAAAATATAATTTAAAGAGTTTACTTGGCCAGGCATGGTGGCTCACGCTTGTAATCCCAGCACTTTGGGAGGCTGAGGCGGGTGGATCACCTGAGGTCAGGAGTTTGAGACTAGCCTGGCCAACATGGTGAAACCCCATCTCTACTAAAAATACAAAATCAGCCGGGCATGGTGGCAGGCACCCGTAATCCCAGCTATTTGGGAGGCTGAGGCAGGAGAATTGCTTGAACCTGGAAGGAGGAAGTTGCAGTGAGCCAAGATTGTGTCACTGCACTCCACCCTGGGCAACAAGAGCACAACTCCATCTCAGAGAAAAAGAAAAGAGTTTACTTGAGTCAAAGTGAGAACAGCTTCCTGGGAGACTAGACTCAAGTAACCTTGGATATGTGCTCCCTTTGGCTTTTGTTACAAGCAGGCTTTCAATAGCAAAAAGGGGTTCAAAGAGTGGGCCAAGATGAAATGATTTGTCAGGAATTTGCAGCGGTTGAAATAAATAATACTGATTAGTGATTGGCTATACTTTGTTAAGTTACGTGGTGTAGGCTATGTGTCAGGTCCAGCATTATTAAGTTAATTTATAGGCATTTGTGGCAATAACAAGCAGTTTCAATAGATGAATGCATAGCTCAAAGGGGGGAGCAGGAAGTGATTGCTGCTCATTAGAATGCCTCCCTCTCTGAGCCTGATAATTTGAAAGACTTCCGATTCCTCAGATAAAAGTATTTTTCTTTCCTCAGAGGCAACTATAAAGCAATGTCCGCTTTAGACACCATTGAGTCTCCAGTGCATAAACAGTCACTACTACATTGAAAGTACTTAATAAATATTTACTGAGTAAATATTGAATTGACTACCACTATCTTTTATTATTCTAAGATGGGATCCAAAATGAATACCTCAGTTTTAAACCTCCTAAAAATATTACTGTATTTATCTTTTAACAGCATAGCATATCTATTAAAATGCTTACTAGAATGCTAATAAAGTTATTGCAGCTTAAAATAATAAGGCCTAGGTTTTGACTGCAAAGATGGACTGCAGTGTTAGAGACTCCAGCAGTTATACCACCTGCCCTAACCAGCATTAGCACCGTGAGTTGTGACCACATACGATCAGATAGCAAAGGATAAAAATAGCTTTCCAACAACTTCCAATAAACTCTTTTACCTTTTTGTACTTTCTCCACACATTGTCTCATAAAGTGTTTGTGTAGTGAGAAAGTTAATAATAATTTGATTTTTTTTTAATGTTCTCTTACTGTATGCTGGCTCAGTTGTAACAATTAGCTTAAGAAATCCAAGAAATTTGTGATAGAGTTTGTCTACTCAGCTATGAAATATAAGATTATAAATAATAATTAGTTATTTGTGAGTTAGTGTCCATTAGTTGTCTTCTAATTGTTTGCCATTTGAAATAGCATCTCAGAGCTATTCTCAGGGGTTACAGGGTTGAAATTCCCAGTCTGCCATTGCACTGGTGGCTCAGCCTTACGTCTGCAGCTTCCATTGTGTAGTTGCTAGACAACTGTTATGCCCAGCTACACTGTGACAATGACGAGAAAATTAATAATATTGACCATTTTGCTCCTAGTTTGCTGGTTTGTTTGATTATTGGTTGCCAGGCACAGTAAATACTACTTTGACGTCCTCAGATATCAATATGTCTATTAGACAGCAATATCTAAGACTCAGAATCCAAAAATTAAATGAGATCTATTTGAGAGCAGCCCAAACTGCAATGACAGCATCATAACTTTAATGTGAAGACACATGATTTAATAAATAATTTGTGGGTTGGGGAATGGTCCAGAATTTGAAATGAGAGTGACTCCAGGAAACCTCACAGATTTCTCCAGCTAAAATACATGGAAGAGTTTTTTTCTTTTATTCTGAGAAACCAGTGGTGTGATGAATATTTCTGGATTCCAAGGCATCCCCCTGAGCAATAAAGGGCAAAGGGCAGAGAAATGGATTAAGTCACTCTCCAGCCTTCTTGAGAAATCAGAAGAGGTTGTTGGCATTGGAGCACCGTGGAAGAAACCAGTGTGAAGCTTGCTTGACATCAGGACCCATATTTGGGAAAATCAGCAATCATAGCTAAGAGCGAAACAGACATAACGAGAAAAGATACTAGCAAAAAGACAGGGAGGCTCAAAATGAATAATACACTGGACTTCCATGCCCATGAGCAGGTCAGGGATTGAATGAGGTCTCATGTGGGTGAGGTGAGTATGTTTTACAAGCTTATGTCATCCAGAAATTTCCACTGGCTATTTTCAAACTCCATGCATAATATTCAATATACATATAATGTGATATTTCTGTTAGTAAACTGAACTGGGATCCACTTGCCTCGCACAGAAAGGCAAACCTCCATACTGAGGTTTGCTGCAGGAGAAAGACGGATGTTTATTTGCAAAGTATCAGGTAAGGAGAATCAGGTAGCTCACCCTTAAGATGCAACTTCTCCAATGGCTTACAGGTAAGGGTTTTTAAAGGCAGGCAAAGTCAGAAAACAATAAATGGAGATTACACATTTGTTTGACCTAAAAGGGCAGGACATCTTGAAGCAGGGCACGTAGGTCATAGGAGGACTCCAAGATTTTCTAATTTGTAATTGGTTAAGGAGGTCAAGTTTTGTCTAAATTAGGTGTCAGCAGAAAGGAAGGTTAGCTCTGGCCCATGGGTATGGCTTCTTTCATGAAGAAATTTAGAACAAAAAATGGTCAGAGTTCAGTCCTCAGCTATCCATGATCTAAGGTCTGTGTGCCAGTGGATCTATTTGGTGGGGATCTGGGTTTCTGAAAAGCAACTCAGCACTATATGTTGAGATGTTAACTTTTGTTTCTATAGGGAATCAACCTTCTTGTGAATCTACCCTCCTCAACTGTTGTTTTAAACTATTATTACCCTTTGCTTATTAAGTTGCTCATTTATTTCTCAGGGATAGCTGGGTGCCTGGAATTTTCCTTGAAGGAACTCGAGATTTTCCTTTTTTTTTTTTTTTTTTTTTTTTTTTGCGTAGAGGGGCCCCTGCTCCATCTCATTTTCTGTTATTTAAATTACGCTTGTCCAACGTTTTAAATAATTTTTGAAATGTTGGAAAAGGGTATTGTGGTACCTGGCAATGTTTGATAAAAATCATCTGTGTGTTTTCATCCTCTTATTTCCTAGAGTAACATTCAGTTTATCCACTTTTTAATGTAGCACAATTCTGCCCATACCCAAGTCCCTGGGTCATCCCTCTTTCTAGGTGGAACATCCTGTCCCCTGTTGAGTTATGTTTCTTCCAACAAGCGACATTTAGGAATAATGAGAGTTATTTATGCTCATTCTTGGGATAAATAACACCATATTTAGGCTAGTGTGAGTGTTCGGGTTGCCTATTCCAGATACGATTTACGGAGCCATTGGGTTCATCCCTCAACTGCTGTAAGTATTGGCTGCTAATGGCTCCCCAGTGTTCTCTTCCACTGAGAAGAACCACTTTTGGCCAAGGTGACTTCACTCTGGAAATGGCTGGGAAGTTATGTCTTCTCCTCAGAAGTAGCTCATGGCCAATTTCTAATATATGACCGAATTACTGAATTGTTTAAAAAGGAGAAGGCTGAGCAGAAGGATACAGAAAATAGCAAAATGACTGTTTCTTCCCCAGAGGCCATCCTTTATAGCTTAGCCAAATGGCTCACCTTCAATCATTCTTCTGCCCAAAGGGATGAGGCGTAACGTCTACACCAACCTCCACTTCCACGATGGGTAGAAGGCAATGGGCTGAGCAGTAGACAGAATCTAAAAGCTGAAAAACCCTGAAAAGGGTAAGAAAAGTCATTTCTGGGGCGGGTGGTAGGGACAACTGGCAGTAAGAATTATGGAGACTGCCTTGGAGCACACAATCCTCCTTGGGAAGTCCAAGGTTAGAGATTCAGTAATTAAAAATGCATCTGGAACCACTGCAGAAGCAGAACTAAAATTAGCTGCAACTGATAATAAGAACACTTACATAAAAATAACAATAATAAAAAGTAACAATAGCTACTGTTGATTGAGCACCTGCCAAATGTGAGGTTCCGTGCCAGATTATTTACATTTATTCATCATCATTCCTGCAACAAATCTGTAAGGCTGGACTGAGCCAATGCCCATCTCTTTTCACAAGGCCAGCTTGCCTCCTCTTCCATGACAAACACCCACAGGAAAGAATACAGTGAAATGGGCAGAAACAAAAGGGAGCTGGGACCTAGAGTGTCATTTCCACCTCCTTAGTGCACATGCCTGGATGTGCAGGCAACAAGTAGTCACTCAATAAATATTTGAAAAGGAAATGAACAACTAGAAGTTTAGATAACAAATGTTAATAATGGTTAATTTTGGATGGTGGGGCCAGGAGCTGCGTTTTCCTCTGTGTTTTCCCCAAGTTTTCTGTATCAAATTATACTTTTGTAAATTGTAAAATTATGAACATATATAGCTATATACCAACATTTAAATATTTTGAAAATTATGATTCATTACTAAATGAAGAGGTGTTTTTTTTTTCATATATACATAAGGCCTTCCTGTATATCACGTAGGCCTCAACTTCATCATACACACAGATTCTGGGTTGCATAAATGCCTCTTAAAACATCTACTTTTGACACGAACTACAGCAGAGTGCCATTGTGAAAACCACTCTGAATCCCAAATCGAGGTCTGCCGCAGCCTTTTCCAGGGGAAGAGGACTGCTGTTTAGGGCACTCTCTTTCCTGACCTCTTGAAAAGGAGCTTCTATTTTTGTTTATGGACACACAGGTATCTTTGAAAGAGAGAGTCCTAAACATGTCCCTTAAATCACTGACCTGTGTTTCTTAACAGCCAGCAATGAACAAAGGAATTCCCAGCAAATGTGATGGTAATCACATCCAAAAATTAGGATACTAAGACATCTACTTAGATTAAAATATGCCTGGGTGTCAGCCCTGTTTTTTGTGGTAGTAATATATTTTCTGTCCTCATGACTCAGCCCTTAATAGCCAGTAATGAAGTAAATAATTCCCAGCAAACGTGATGGCAGTCAGATTGAAAAATTAGTAAGCTAAGACAGCTACTTAATTTTGAATATGCCTGAGTGTCATGGCTCAGTTTTCTGGAATCACCCCCTAAAATTCTATCCTTATGTTGGATACATGAAAATGCTCTGCAATGTCACTTTCTGTTCCCCAGAAAACCACTCTCTGACAAGAAATTGATCCTCTGCCAGGTGACCTTGACCCAGAAACTGAATCATGCTTCAGTTGTTCATAGATAAAGGAACTGAGGCTCAGGGAACTTCTGCCAGGGAGTACAACTCGTTGAAAGCAAGTCTGAAATAAGTGACTAGGTTTCCTGATTGTCTTCTGCTATTTCTGTGGTAGCCATGGAAGAGGGGTTGGTCCTGGATCTTCTGGAAACTTCTGAGTCCAGAAGTTGCTCCACACTCTTCTCTCACTGGACCCTCTTCATCCACACACCAACACCTGCTTCCTGGAAGGATCTAACCTGTGGCCCACCTTTCCTTGTAGCTTCTCTCCATCCCTAGTCCTCAGCTGACATCTCTCCTGCCTGCTTGTAGTGGGTGAAGGTTCTCCCTCCTGTGCTTCCTTGGTACCCCACAGAGCTCCGGGACCGGCCCAGCCCTTTGAAGACCACTTTTCTCTGACCCTCTTTCCTTCAGGTAGTGCCTATTTGAGCCTCTTTTCTGGGTGAATGCTTTTTTCAGCTGTAGTTTAATGAATCTCAAGCCAGACTGGCCAAGTTGCTTCAGTGAGGAGCTTAAAAACAACACATCTCATACCACTTGCTGCTTACTATGTTCTCAGCCCTACCCTTTTGACAAGATAACATGTTATTTTACATTATTTTGCCATCATTGTAATTGTGGGATCCTGTCCCCTTAGGCATCTCTCTCTCTCTCTCTCTCTCTCTCTATCTCTCTCTCTCTCTCTCTCTCTCTCTCTGTATTTATTTATTTGTTTTGGCGATGGAGTCTGACTCTGTCACCCAGTCTGGAGTGCAATGGCACTATCTCGGCTCACTACAACCTCTGCCTCCTGGGTTCAAGGGATTCTCCTGCCTTAGCCTCCGAAGTAGCTGGGATTACAGGCGCCTACCACCACACCCGGCTAATTTGTGTATTTTTAGTAGAGGTGGGATTTCTCCATGTTGGTCAAGCTGGTCTCGATCTCCTGACCTCAGGTGATCCACCTGCCTCGGCCTCCCAAAGTGCTGGGATTACAGGCGTGAGTCACCACACCCGACCCCATTAGGCCTCTTTTGAGATCCTATCTCCGATACGCCAGCCCCGTTTTCCTCTGGGCTTGGGGCCCTCACTTGTGGGGCCTCCTAAAGAAGGGATTCCTGCCTCTGACCTGACTCTACCAGTTTCTGGTTTGTATTAGATTAAACCACATTATTCACATTTCTTTTTATCTGTAGTAACATCAGTTTCATTTGGTTTAACCTAATATAGGGAAGTCCTACATGAACACCAAGACATCAGGCAGTGTAGAATTGTAATGATGAAATTTGAAAGAAAGGTTGATATCTTCCAGGTACTATACTTTCATTTTTAGAGGACTTGACTTTTCTAGCCACATACCTACCATATATAGTCACACATCCTCGTGTACATATGAGCGTGTGTGTAAACATGTTTGTCTTTCTACTTGTTTTATTTTATTTTCACTGACTGCCCTTTACAATGGAAACAACTGTAAAGATGAAGCCAAGGCCCTAGGTCCTGTGCTCTCAGCAGACACAGGGCTCTCATTCCCAGCTGTGCTCTCTGTGGGTTGATGCTGGCAAGGACCACAGTCTTCTGTGTCCCGAAGTGGACATAGCAACGTCATTCTGCAGTAGACCTGGTTCCCTGCCAAGGTCGCAGCCAAGCCCCAGAATAGAGGAGGTAGCACTTCTGTCTGCTTAGGAGGAATTTTTGGTTCAGTCACCACAGGAGGTCTCAAAAGTGGGACTGAAGCAATTTGCAATTAGACATTCTCATTTGCATTTTTCTTACTAACAGTTATTTAGAGAAGGACTTTAGATACATGGGTTGATGATTCTGGGAACAGGGACTGCTTCTGTCTACAGACCTGCAGGCAGAGGGGATTTCAGCAGAACTACCGTTTAAATACTTAAGGAAAAACACTCAAAAAGCAGATACTTCATCTCTGTTTTTTGTAGCAGTACTTTCTGTCCTCATGACTCTTCACTGTAGCAGATATTGGATTTCTCTACATGTTATTGGGGTGATCTTAGATGAAGCACTCACCCTCTCAGAGTTTTCTCATCTATAAAATTAAATATGTTCCTCATAAGATGGTTGTGCAGACTATGTGAGATGCTGTTTACATTCTAGTGGAGTGGGCAGGCAGCACACAGATGACCACACTGAGGAGTTTTGTTGTCGTTGTGACGGATGATGTGAGGAAAACTCAGGGTACTGTGAGAGTGAGTAATGAGGACCTGCTTTGTTCTGGGGTATCAGAGGAGGCTCTGCATCTTAGAAGCCATGTGTTAAAGCACGATGCCATGACTAGCTTGGGCAACAGTGTAAGACTCTGTCTCTATAAAAAATGAAAACAACTTTAAAAAAAAAAGACAAAAAGGAACGATGTCATCATATGCAGTTCAGAAAAATACAAGGGCCTTGAAATCACTGCAAAAGTTTAGACTCTTCCTCTTCCTTTTGGTAAAGGAAGAAGATAGGAACCCATGGTTATTAATAGATGTTTCTGATTCTCTGTTAGTGTTTCTAAATGCACTTGATTAAACAGAATAAAAGAATTGAGTAAATTAGTAGAAGGTTTCTACTTCTATGCAGGATTCTGCAATGGCACTATTGACATTTTGGGCCAGATAATTCTTTCTTGTGAAGGACTTTCCTATGCAATGTAGGATATTTAGCAGCACCCTGGCCTCTACCCACTCCCTGTCATGACAATAAAACATATCTCCAGACATTGCCAAATATCTTCTTATGCGCAAAATCCCCCCAATTGAGAATCACTGCTCTAGTAAATTCATCATTGATTCACATAGCACTTGGGGTACAGAAATCAGTAATAAGTAGCCGCCTTGTTTGAAAACAGGAGAGAATGTTTAAAAACAAGCAAAAACTAAAAGTTAGCTGAATTTTGGTCACAGTCTGGGGTAGATCATTTGCCATGATAAATTCCACCTGATACCTAACTGTGCTGAGTCATTCTATGGTCAACTTCATTGAGCGGGGACCAGATTGTCCAGAATCCCTGCCCCTGAGTGGCCTCAGATAGGGCTGATCAAAAGAGAAATCTGAACAAAATTTTGAAGACAAAAATAAAGCAGCAGCCGCTATTCTCCAAGGGACTTCGGGATCTGATAGCGAGATGGACAGATGCAAAGGTGCGCGGCCAGCTCCAGCTTGGCCCCGTTCTTCCTCATTGCCCAGTTCTTTACGACACTTGGTCCTGCTGACCAACTGCAAGCCCAGCTCACCACCTTGCCTGTGGAAGCACAGAGGTGGTAGTCTCACGGGGGCAACCACTCTCTCTCCATGACACGTCTACTTTGGTAACTGGACATGCTTGAGTTTCCCTGCAAGCTCTGACTTGTCTACTGAACAGTGCTTCAGGAGGTAGAGTTAGGACTTATTTTCTGACCCCATGGCTCCAGTTCTTTACTTCTTCCTGAATTTTATTTCCCCAGCAACCCTTATAATTGGGTAACATGCAATGTTTATACTAAATCCAATCCTTTATTCTAACACATTCATGAACTTTGGTAACATCACTCTATGTCTTCTTAGCTTCCCCAGAATTCGAATTTCAGAAGCCACTGCTATCTAAGCCAATTGTTTTTCATAGCCGTCCCAAGGGAAGACACTTGGGACATGAATCATCACACAGAACTGAGGCTGAGAGGCCAGGCAAGCAGTCAGCTTCCTTCCTAATTCAATAGGTGCTAATCCGTTTATCTCTACTCTAAGGGCATGCCTGCTTCAAGAGCTCAATTTGCTTTGCCTGCACTAGAAGACTGTGGACAAGAAGAAAATGAACACTTTCTTGGCTGAAAAAGTAAAGCTTTCCAGTGAGCAGCCCCAGGCTTAGGACTTAAGCTGCCGTGTTAAGTTCAGCAGAGCAGGACCCACCATGCCCCCAGATGAAGGTGGGTAACCACATGGCAACCTTGGGTTTCCCTGTGTCTTAGATCAGGTTCTCCAGAAACAAACCCAGAAAAGTTGAATAGAAGCAAGGTGTCCACTTAAGAGATGTTGGAAGGCAACACTGAGATAGGAGTGGGAAAGTGAGGCAGGACAGGGCAGGCAGCCAATAAAGGGTTTGTTATTAAGTAAGTGACTGCTGTGGGTAACTGGAGTTCAATCCTACTGGGCACTCTGAAACTAGTGTAGAAGGCACTGCATTATCCCACCTGGCGTCAATGACTCTTGGGAGGGAAGGGTGCTATATGAATTCTTGACATACACTTCTAACCTGCTCCACACACAGGCAGAAGATGTCAGCTTCCAGAGATGCAGATGCTGACAGCTGAAGGTTGACCAGCCTGCATTAAAGGTGAGGCCCTAGGGAATATTCAGAGAGGCACTAACAGCATCTGGCGCTCTCTACAACTCCAGGCTTTGTGCATATGGCTCAATGCTCAAACAGAAACCAGATCTTAGAAAAAGAAAAGCCTGGAAAAAAAATTCCGTGCCCTGTGTTTTGTCCCTGATCTCCCAGAAAGTGGTTGATGTGTCTTTAAATCTTAAATCCTGCAGATGAGAATATTTCCCACTCATATTCCTCTGGGCAGTTTAGAGCAATGTGAGGTATATTGTGCTTATTTGCTCAGTTTGTTTATTTCCTATTCTTCCTGGCTTTGCTTCACCTTCATACTTGATGGTCATTCCTGTTTCCTATTCTCTTGATTCAATATGTAGCACTGGACCGGAGGAAAGAAGTTGGAGGTTGTTACCCGAGACTTCACAAGGTGAAATTTGATTGGCAGTGCCCTTTGGGTATGGGTTTTAGCTCATTAGCCAAACTGATCCCACACTCTTCTCATCTACAAGATGTTCGCTAAGTGAACATCTTAGAAAAGTGGCCCTCCAGTTACAGGTGCATTCTGTTCTTCGTCTTTTCCCTGGATCCCTAAAAATGTCCCTGTGCCAGAGAGCAAGGCCAGGCACCCAGGAACGTTCAAGATCCTAGGCCCTCCTTCATGAAGGGCTTTCCAGGGCCAGCTTTCAGGACCCAGAGTTGGAGTACCAAGTCCCCTGAGCCCTGCCCTGGCCCATATCTCTTTAACGTGAAAGGCCCCACACAGCAAAAGGCACTGACTGCCAGAGAGTAATGTGCAACGATATTCTTATCATCTCTTTATTCCTTCTACCAGATAGCCAAGTCGTAGTATGGGAAAGGGAATTAGAGGGTCATATGTCACAGATCCCAAGGGAGACAAGGGTGGGGAGGTAAGGGAAAAGGAAAAGAGGAGAAAAAAGGAGAAAAAGTGGAGAGATGGGTTAGAGTGCTTTTGGCGGCCCAGACCGGTAAATTGGTGTTATCTTAATTTAGAGATGACACCCCTGAAATCTAGAGGTGAAGTGACTTCTCTAAAAGGTTAATATTTCTTAAGGCGACTTAGTCAGTGGCAACGCTCAAATTCAAATTCAGGTCTTACTTATTCCAAGACCAATGCTTGTTTTCTACTTCGGAACTCAGCACAAATTTAACACTCACCTGGCAGCTGGGTGGGGTGCAGCTTCCTGCAGAGGTGAGGAGAACCCAATAAATGCAGCTAAACAAGTGACACCCACCACCTATTTGTCAGCATCATTAATGATAATTAATAATGAATAACATTTGGGAAATTACTAGATACACACTATGCACGCCACTTAATCTTCAGAATAATAGTTCTCAATCCTGGTAGCACGTTAGAATTACTTGAGGAGCTTTTAAACGTAAGTTTGGCCTGTTATGTTTAAAAGCTCCCCACCTTGCTCCATCTGGATCAATTATATTAGAGCAGAGTTGGAATACAACAATATCAAGAGATTTTTAAATCTCCCCAGGTGACGGTAATGAACAACCAGGGTTAAGAACATTGCTTAGAACAATTTAACATGCACAGAATGCCCTGGAGTGTTTCTGGGATTTGGATTTCTGGGCTTCACTTTCAGAATTTATGATTCTGTAGATCTGGAGTAGGGTCCATAATTTTGCATTTTTAATAAGTCCTCAGGGAGTATTAGTTCATTTTCACACTGTTATAAAGAACTGCCTGAGACTAATTTATACACAAAAAAGGCTTAATTGACTCACAGTTATGTATGGCTAGGGGAGCCCCAGGAAACTTGCTGTCATGACAGAAGGCGAAGGAGAAGCAAGCACCTTCTTCACAAAGTGTTGAGAGAGAGAGAGAGAGAGAGAGAGAGAGAGAGAGAGAGAGAGAGAGAGTGAGAGAGACTTAAACCATCAAATCTAGTGAGATCTGCCTCACTATTGTGAGAACAACATGGGGGAGGCAGCCTGCATGGTCCAGTCACCTCCCACAGGTCCCCCCACCTCCTGCCCCCTTGACCCATGGGGATTACAATTCGAGAGGAGGTTTAGGTGGGGACACAGAGACAAACCATATCCCCAACCTAACACTGATGCTGCTTGTCTCAGGGACCTCAATTTGAGAACCAGAGAAAGTGATTTAAAACAACTTTAAGGATGGTGTTATATAGGAATTCCCTGTTTATCATATAAGGCTTTGGGGTGACCAAGCGAGAACTTACACTCAGGTCTGTGATCCATGCCCTTTAAGTCTTGCTCTATTTGCTTCATCTTGTGCACAAGTTGATCTGGCCTGACTTTGCCAAACGCTTCACTGAAAAGCAGCTACAGCAGGTTTCCAGCAGTGTGTGACGGTCTGCCTGGTGGGCTGCATTTAGTCAGTTCCAAATTCTTGCCTCCTGGCAAGAAGAAAGGTACACTAGAGATTACAAAGCTAATTTAACTTCATTCATCAAGATAACCTTAATTGCTCCAATCCTCTTAATGAAGGACCGCTGATGCGTATAAAAACATTTCATCCAACACAACTGAAAGAACCTTCCTCCAGGGCCTGTGCCCTGAGAGGAAAAGCTCTTCCCGAAAGGACTCAGCTGTCTGTACTGCCTGCTTAAGTAACTAGGATGGGCCTTAGAAAGCACCGTTCTTGTTCCAGATCCCTGGGAGAGATCTCACGTGCTCCAGTGAAGGGGGTTTTGGCCTATGTGGAATTCAGGGATGGCCTTTCAGGTTGATTTAACTCCTGTGTAAAAGTCAGAAGTGAAAGTGAAAGGGCATGATAAATATATGTAATTTTTGTCAGTTAAAAAATTAATTTTTTAAAAAAGAAGTGAAAGCCAAAGGGCAATATAAGCAAATTAATTACAAATTGTTTCCTCCAGCGTCTTTTTTTATTGCCATGGAGGTGAATTTGAAGAGCTTAAGCATCCAAGTGATCACACTTTCAACTTTAATCAAATTTTGATTTGACTTCCTCCAAGACTGGAGGAGGCTGACCTTCTGTTTATGCACTCCCCCTCCCACATCCTCTCTCCATGTGGCTCTCCTTAGAACTATTCTCTGCTTAGAGTAGTTCATGTTCACACTCCTGATAAAGACATACCTGAGATTGGGAAGAAAAAGAGGGTTAATTAGACGTGCAGTTCCACATGGCTGGGGAGGCCTCAGAATCATGGCAAGAGGTAAAAGGCACTTCTTACATGGTGGCAGCAAGAGAAAAATGAGAAAGAAGCAAAAGCAGAAACCCCTGACAAACCCATCAGATCTCATGTTATTCACTATCATGAGAATAGCACAGGAAAGACCAGCCCCCACAATTCAATTACCTCGCCCCTTGGGTCCCTCCCACAACATGGGGGAGTTCTGAGAGACACAATTCAAGTTGAGATTTGGGTGAGGACACAGCCAAACCATATCAGTGGTCATTTCATTTAGAAGAGGGGTATGGAGCTGGGATATCCTAGGATAAGATTATTTCCCTGTTTTGCTTTTGCCCTTTCATCTGTGGCTCCACGACCTTTTCTTCAGGGCCAACCAACCAACAAACTAAGAGTAAACATAGGAGAATCACACAGATTTTCAAAAAGCAGAGCCCAGGTGGGTTGTCATGCAAGTGATCAAGGGAGAGATTAATTCCTCTGAGAGTGATGAAAGCAGGCAGGACAAGGAAAGAAGCTGGGCAGGTGTGTGAGTTCAGCTGAAGTCTAACCTCACCTCAGTGCCATGGTGGGGAATCTGAAGCATGAGGTACATCGCAGAGTTGTTCCTTCCTGAGGCAAGGGGGCCAGCCTTTTGTATCAGTTACTGATTGGCTATAGGCCATTAACAGGAAGGGTGTAATATCCCAGGCATTTTCAGAAGTGGTGTCCAGTAGGCCAAGGTGGCAAGTCTCTGGGTAAAGGGGGAACTGTCCAACACTCCCAGTAGTTGGGTGATGCCTGCCAGGTAAAGGGGACCAACAGCATCTACTACAGGAACTTCACAGAAGCAAGGAGCCTCTTCCCTGTGTAAGCATAGCAAGTGCAGCTGGGAGGTAGCTGATGTTTTCCTTCTGTGGCCTTTCTTCAGGGCTACTCAGGGACCTTGGCTGGCTTTTCCTCTTCTCTGTATTCATGTCTCTTCTACAGCCTTTAGGTATGTGAACCACGTGTTTTATTCTAAGTGTCTATCTCCATGTAGAGACCAACATCTCCTTAAGAGTCGGGACCCTGATACACTTATCTGTGTATCCAGGACCTAGAGCAGCACCAGACACATGTAGGAGCCCCCTAGTTTGTTATTGGTAAGACCCAAAGCTTTCCTGCACCCTCCTTTCCCTTAACATTTCTCAGTCTAGTCCCATCTAGGCCACTTTCAATAAGAAAGACAACAATCAAGACCTCTACCTTCTGATTTCCGGCATTTGGTGAGTGTCTTAATATAATTGCAGCTGTGCAGAAAGGAAATAAAGACAGATAGTTCTCTCCAAATAGATGAAAAACACACAGGAGGCTTAGTCATTCTTGAACTCCTTTTGGTCCAAAGAAAGACCCACTTATGGCTCCTTAAAGCAAGAGGCAAAAACCTGCACAGAAATAAGAGAGAGACTTGGACCATTCTTCAAGGTACTAACTGGCACATTCAGAAAAAGCATTTTGCATAGTGGAGCTTATTATAAGGAATGAAAAACAGAATAGTGGCCACGTCCAAGACCCGGAGCAGTGGCCGCCGCAATCCTGGTGTCAGTAGTTAACACTGTGGATCCCTCCCATGAGGACATGATTCACGATGCCCAGATGGACGACTACGGCACCCCCCTGGCAACCTGCTCATCAGACAGGTCCGTCCAAATCTTCAATGGAGGGTGATCCTCATCGCAGACCTCAGGGGTCGTTATAGGGGTCCGTGTAGCAAGTGGTGTGGGCTCACCCTGTGTACAGCAACGTCCTGGCATCATGCTCGGCTGACCGGAAAGTCATTATCTGGACACAGGAAAATGGCACCTGGGAGAAGAGCCATGAGCATGCGGGAGATGATTCTTCAGTGAACTCGCTGTGCTGGTCCCCCACGACTATGGCCTGATCCTGGCCTGTGGGAGCTCAGATGGGGCCATCTCCCTGCTGACTTACACTGGGGAAGACCAGTGGGAAGTAAAGAAGACCAACAGTGCTCACACCATTGGCTGAAATGCTGTTGGGGGGCCTCTGCTGTTGTAGATGGGAGCCTCAGACCAGCCATCGGGGCAGAAACCCAATTACATCAAAAAGTTTGCATCAGGTGGCTGTGACAACCTCATCAAGCTGTGGAAGGAGGAGGAGGATGGTCAGTGACGGGGGAGCAGAGGCTGGAAGCGCATGGTGACTGGGTTCAAGATGTGGCCTGGGCCCCCTCCGAACTGCCCACCAGCACCATCGCCAGCTGCTCCCAGGGTGGTCGTGTGTTCCTCTGGACCTGATGCCTCAGGCAATACGTGGTCCCCCAAATTGCTTCACAAGTTCAATGATGTGATGTGGCGTGTAAGCTGCTCCATCACAGCCAATATCCTGGCGGTCTCTGGTGTGACCCTGTGGAAGGAGTCGGTGGACAGGCAGTGGATGTGCATCAGTGATGTCAACAAGGGCCAGGGCTCCATGTCAGTCACAGAGGGCCAGCAGAACGAGGAGTGACAAGACAGGTGGGGCCTGGCTCCCCACCGACCAGCTCCAGGACTTCCCCTTCCTGGGCCAACTGGCCAAACATCTGGGAAGAGCCCCCAGCTGCAACAGGATCATTTTCCTGGGAGGAGTGACAGATGCAGCCACAGAATGATCATCTGCCTTAACAGGATCAGAGATGCTTGTAATCTACTGACCAGCTGAAAGTGCTTATGTTATGAGGAAGAAACTACAAATGATGTTCAAATCTGTTTTAAACTGTTTTGGGCCATTTTTATGTACCTTTGGGTTCAGGCATTATTTGGGGGTTTTGTTTCCAAAATAGCTAAATAAAGTCATATTGCTTATAAAAAAAAACCAGAATAGAAGTTCATTTCACAAAGCTGGTGATCTGTAAGTAGATATCACTATAGCATTAGTATGATATGCAGAAATTGAATTGTCAAGTGTATTCCAAACCAGCATCATCCAGTTAAACTAAAACTCTTTCCTTCCCATTTCTACCCATGTAATCATCACAACACAGCACAAGCAAATATTTGCACAAAAATGAAGCAAATATTATTTTAAAGGAAGCGAGAATTAGTGCAAGATGGTAGATTAAATACATGGTTTTGCCTAAAGTTTTTAAAAGTTACACAGAAATAGCAAAATTAATTTGTTTATTTTGAGTGAAAATAGCTGCATCTATACAGTGTTTAAAAACAGATCATGTGAATATTAGAGGGGAGTTCTCCGGCTGCCTAGCCGCTGTGACCGTCTCTTCTAACATACATGATCGGTGGAAGTTGGGTGATTTGCCTGATTCCAGCACCATTTTCATTGTCTAGCAGGTCTTTGTCCAAAGGTGGTTCCCATGGACAAAGAGGAATCCTGTCACTCCCGCCCTGAACAGTACCACAGCATCCTCAATAGCTAATACACTGTGCTAGAAAGAAAACTCTCCCTAGGGTGGTGAGGAGAGGAAGACAGCTGCAGCTGATGGAAATGTATACAGACAATTTCTGAGAGATATAATTGGGGTAGGGAGCATTCAACAAGCCATGGAAGAATAATTCCTTTTTCAAGAATGTTACTATTATTGGAGCTCCTGAGGCTTTGACCCAAGGATTGGCCCATGGAAGAAAGTGTGTGTTTCCTTTTTTTTTTTTTTTTGTATTTTGGGGTACATGTGCACATCCTGCATTCTGCAGGATTGTTGCATAGGTACAGTGGTTTGCTGTCCCCAATCCCCGCCCCACCCCCATCACTTACGTCAGGCATTTCTCCCAGTATTATCCCTCCCCATCCTCCCTGCCCATCCTCCTGCTGTCCCTCCCCTCCCCTCGACTCCACCCTTCCTTACAATAGCAAAGACCTGGAACAAACCCAAATGCCCATGAATGATAGACTGGACAAAGAAAATATGACACATACACACCATGGAATACTATGCAGCCATAAAAAACAACGAGTTTGTGTCCTTTGTAGGGACATGGCTGAATCTAGAAACCATCGTTCTCAGCAAACTGACACAAGAACAGAAAACCAAACACCGCATGTTCTCACTCATAAGTGGGTAATGGACAGTGAGAACACTTGGGCACAGGGAAGGGAATCACACTCCTTTTCTTTCTTCAACATGACCACTGTTCTCCACCCAGTCCTTGATGTGGGCAGCATGATGAGGTCATCATTCTAAATTCTGACCCACAGCTTTAAATTTAACGAAAAATCTCCTTGATCCCAGTAATCTGTCTAGTTTGGGGCACTGATGGGAAGGTGGTGCATTACTGGGAATATGTGAATCCCAGTAAAAGACTACATATTACGTGTCATTGGACACTTGAGACAGAACCCCACCTAACTTTTTTTTTTTTTTTGAGACCGGAGTTTCGCTGTTGTTACCCAGACTGGAGTGCAATGGCACGATCTCGGCTCACCACAACCTCTGCCTTCTGGGTTCAAGCAATTCTCCTGCCTCAGCCTCCTGAGTAGCTGGGATTACAGGCGCGCACCACCATTCCCAGCTAACTTTTGTATTTTTAGTAGAGACGGGGTTTCACCTCGTTGACCAGGATGGTCTCGATCTCTTGACCTCATGATCCACCCACCTCGGCCTCCCAAAGTGCTGGGATTATAGGTGTGAGCCACCGCGCCCGGCCAACTTTTTAATGAAATGTGGTCCACCTGACTGCTTCTGCCTCCAGCTTCTTATGTCTGAGTCATTTGCATGCTTTCCTACCTGACGTCTTCTAAGAGAGGTCTTCCTTCCACACACTTAAGGATGCATGAACTGTGCTCATCTACATTTTTGGTCTGTTTTTAAAATGATTTTCCTTAGGTATTACTTTACATATGAGAAAAATCCAAACCATCTGATAAACACATCTAGTGTTTTTTTCTAGTTTATTTTTATTTTTTATTTTTTGAGATGGAGTTTTGCTTTGTCACCCAGGCTGGAGAGCAGTGGTGTGATCTCGGCTCACTGAAACCTCTGCCTCCCAGGTTCAAGCAATTCTCCTGCCTCAGCCTCCCTAGTAGCTGAGATTACAGGCACCCACCACCATGCCCAGCTAACTTTTGTATTTTTAGTAGAGACAGAGTTTCACCATGTTGTCCAGGCTGGTCTCGAACTCCTGACCTCAGGTAATCCACCTGCCTCAGCTTTCCAAACTGTTGAGATTACAGGCATGAGCCACCATGTCTGGTCCCTAGTTAATTTTTAATTATTTTCTCAAATTTTGGTTTTTAAAGAATTGAATGATAATTTATATATAACAAAATGCACAAATACAAGTGCACAGTTCAATTCGTGTTGACATGTGTTTACACCCTCATTGACCCAGCAAGTTCCCTTATGCCCCCTGCCCCACAAGAGGCAACTACTGTTCTGATTTCTGTTACCATAGATAAGTTTGATCTGTTCTGGAGCATTATACAAATGGATACTCTTTCATGTCTGGCTTTTAAAAATTCAACATAATTTCTCTGAGATTTACCCTTGTTTCTGAATGTATCAGCACATTCCTTTTTATTGGTGAGTGGTATTCCATTACATGAAAATTATTTTCCTTTTGAGCATAATTGTTTCCATTTTTCTTGAGTAAATATCTAGGTTTGGAATTGTTGGATCATGGAGTACATGTCGTAAAATCACTTCTCGTTCTGCAGGAAAGATAAGTACTAATTACAGTAAATTGACAGGCACAGATATTGAAAGTCACATGTTACAGAAACCTTAACCCCTTCTCAGAATTAAATTTAACTGTGATCTGTTCAGGAATATTAGCTATATAAAGAGACCAAACAACAACTGTAGGACAGCCAAATAGAAGTGTCCAAAAAATGGATGACATTTAGGTCTCCATTTCAGTAGCAGAGCAGGTTTGATGGGCATGTGACTTGTGCAGTCACACTGGTGACTGAGCCTGAGCAGGAGGAAGAGAGAGAGAAAAGTGGGAGGTGCCACACGTTTTCAAACAACCAGATCTCGGAGAACTCTATCATGAGAACAGCAAGGGGGAAGTCGGCCCCCATGATTCAATCACCTTCCACCAGGCGCCTCTTCCAACACTGGGAATCGCAATTCAACATGAAATTTTGGTGGGGACCCAGAGCCGAACCATATCAGAAGGTCTTAAGTCATCATCTATGGCAGGTGCTTATATTGGCCTGCCTACATTGCCTAAACACTCACCACCTCAGTGCATGCTGGCAGCACCTGCCTGTCTTTGCTGAGAGCTTTTTCTGGTCTCCAGAATCCACCTTGCCAGCCTACAGGATGTGAGCCAGAAGCACTGGGGCTTTAATACCCCCAGGAGCAACCATCAACCCATGATTGACAGGAACTGGTATAGAAACATCCTATAACCCCTTTGTCTTCAAGTAGAGTAACTCTTAGGCCTGAGTTATACACTGGCTCCCAGTGTTCCTGGTGGGATTAAGCTTCAGGTACCCACAGCGGTAACTTGCTTGATGGTACATCCTTGCCTGTCTGCCTTCTCTTCCCTGTCTCACTTCCCCACTACCCTACGGGTGTTTTCTTCACCACCCAATTAAACCACTTGCCCTTTAATTCTGTGTCAGGGTCTGCTTCTGCAAAAAAAACAAACTAAAATTCTCCTGTATACAAATCCAAAGCAGGTTATTGTCCTTCAAATTACCCTGTTTGTTTCCTTAAGAGCACTTGTCTCAATACAAGATTATTGTATGTGTTTACTTGTTTCTTGTCTGTCTCAAACAATGTTACACTCCGTGAGTTTAGCCTGTGTCTATATTCCCTAAGGCTATGTCCTCAGAACCACTTGCAAAGCTTTGCACAAAGAAGAAACGCAACAAATGATTGTCAATTAGGTGAATAAATGAGTGAATTCTAGGGAAATTGATTCATAACTAACAGATTTACAGCCTGTTTACCGAATTATGTTTCAAGGAACGAATACGTACAGGCTTATCTGATGTGCAAGAATATCCTCCAGTCAAAACTGTAAGCTGAGGCTGGCTGATTCTAGAGCATGTGCTCTAAACACCATAATGACATTTTCTTCATTTGAAAAACAAAGTGATTTCCATATATTATTCTTACCACAGAGGTTTGTTGGAAGCAGTGCATTACTGTGTGTGTGACATGGCTTCTAAAAGCATAAAACATTCCCATGTCTGGCAGATGCTGTTCACATTCATGCATGTGAAAATGGAAGTACATGACCCAGGTCATTGTCAAAGGTCAAGAACATCTCCAAGCATGTGACATCTGCAACCACAACCAGCTTTCTTACATCGATCCCTATTTATGTTAGTAAAATAGTGTTGCCACACGTGTACTTTTCTGTAGACAGAGCCAAAATACAATTTTGCCTAACTGCTAGAACAAAGAGTTTCTTAAATGGGGAAACCATATAACTTCAGTTGATATGATTCAGTCAGTGAGATGTTTTTAGGATGCTGGTGAGGTGGTTTTGAAAGTCATACTGTTTAAAGACAAATTTGGGTGCTGTGAAAGCAAATATGGAGCAAACTGAGGTATGAAGTCACAGGCATGTATGGATGAAACTTGCAGAGGTATCAAGGGCAAAATTCCATCTCAGACCAGTGGATGGCTGGCTTCCAACTTGGCTGTCTAGGTTCTTCTTCTTTCCTTTCAGGATCCCAAATAACAAACGCCCCCTCCTTGCTTCATTCAGGGCCACGTTCATTCTGTTTCTTAACACCTGCTAACATCCGTGCCCACAGAACTTCCTCCTTTTAAGTGGCTCTCTTAAGTTGGGTTTGTCAGGAGCAGATTCTGAGACGGGGATTCATGTACACAGTATTTACTAAGGATGTGCTCTTGGGAAATTTGAAAGGAAAAGAGAGAATCAAGATAAAGTAGGGGAAGGAGCGGAGCAGGAATATGATCACAGCTGGAGTTGAGCTTCAGCCTGCTCCCATGGGGCTTGGGATATAAATTACATTAGCCTCGGCCCCACTCTGAGGCAAGAAGTCAGCCAATTTGAATCCTTGTGTCAGTCCATCATTGCCTTAACTGCCTTGAGGCAGAGGGTTGTAAGCTCCTGGCAAGTCCCTCTGGCTAACGACATCATTTGGAGAAAGGACGGTCATGTGCCATTAGCAGCCCATACTCTCAGGACCTGGGAAATGGAGCATCAGCTGAGTAATGGGATCTGAGCAAGTACAACGAGGAGCCACAACAGTGGGTTATTGAGTCATTTCGCAAGATAGAGGCACTGGAAGTGACTTTGATCTTGGCACTTCCAATGTGCTCACTTTTTCATGTCTTTTGATGACTGGATTTAAAGCAATGATTATTTTACTTATTTCTCTAAGAAGAATCCTCAGCCACCTTTCCCCTATACCAACTTCTATAATAATGCATTTTTCATTCATTGCAAAGACAAACAAAAACAGCCTGGAACGTAGGTCTTACCACATCCCATCATAGCTAATGTCAGGTGAGTGCTTTCTATGTAACAGCCACTGAGCTAAGATGTGTGTCTGTGTTACCTTATTTAGCTTGTATACAAATGGGGGAGGTATTAATAGCATCAGCGTAAACTGCTTTAGAGCATAGATAAAAGAAATATGACTTTCAAACTCTTTTTTGATGCCATTATTCCTCAGATAACAAAACCTGACAAGGAAGGAAGGAGGGAGGGAGAGAGGGAGGGAAGGAAGGAAGAGAGGCAAGCTTTAAAGCAATCTTGTTTATAAATACTGACAGGCAAGAACAATGTAAGAACACTTGTTATCACTATGATAACATAAAAAATATGTTTAATATAGCTAATACTAATATAATTAAACAAGACAAAGAACAGCAGGTATAAATATTAGGCTACTAGAAAGACATAGAAAAAATATTAGTATGTGTGGATGATACAATATTATAATCCATGAATCTATCTAATAATATACAATATTATACCCAAGAATCTAAGAGATCTATTGTATTTTAAAACTCAGTGACTATATTTTTTCCTCTGAGGCATTTTATTCTGATGTAGAATATCATTGGTGTATAAATTAAAGATGCATCTTAGAAAAAGTCAAATTCATAAGAAATCTTTGTTCTGATACTGTAGATTGATCTGCTTTCTTTCAACTGCTAAGCCTTTTTTACATATGGTTTTCCTCAGTTTGTTTATTCATCAAAGGTACTCATCTAGGTCTGTCAATATTGAGAGCTGAGAAAATTCTGCCATGACCCAGGTGGAACCATGTTGTCATATTAGTTCAACAGTTAAATTTTAGAGTTACAGTGGCTTACTATTGTTATATTGGGGTCTTTGGGGGCTAAACAGTGAAGAAAAAAAGCCATCAGCTGGAGAGCTGCATGAAAGGAAAATTGATCAGTATTCTGAAAAGTGGCTACTCAAACTCAATTGACTGGGTTAGTCTTCCCTTTTCAAAGTATTTCCGTGATGATGGGTATTTTAGGTGAATTTTTACATTAGCAAAATATAGTGTTGCCACATGTGTACATCTCTGTAGCTAGAACCAAAAAATAATTTTTTTGAACTGCTAGAATTTTTTTTTACAAAAGGAAGAAATCATACAATGATCACTTCTATGATTTTGGTCATAGCAAAGTCAAGTCTCTAAAACATTAATTATAAAGATTTTAAAGGCAATGTGCATCTCAGCTGGGAATCCTAAAGTAGGAATAAACAGAAGGAGTGTAGGATGGTAAGGAAGCAAATAATCTTGCAGAACATTTTCAACTCTCAAAAAATAAACTTGAAGCAGTAAGCTTTGTCACAACAGGAAATATTGAGCTAAACCAAATGCTCATTAAACATATCATCAACTTCTCTGAACAAAGCTGGGATTTACTTTCTGGAAAGCAGTGACATTTTCAGAAAATAAAAATGTAAATATCATTTTTACCTATTAACTGTAATTTGAGAATTACAAACTAATTACAAAAATAGAAAAGATTAGAAGAAAAAGTATCAGAGTGCAAATTCCTTTTCCTAGTTCCTCCACTTGCCTTTAGGAGCCAAGAAAAGTTACTGAACTTTCTGAGCCTAGGTTTTGAAATGGAGGCACTAATAATAATAACACTTTTATTACAGATAGACCACTGTTAAGGTGACTGAAACAAACAAAGGAGTAGATATAGTATACCACGTTTTTGCAAGACAAATAAGGAAAGAAGACACTGTATACATATCTGCTCATTTTTGTAAAACTACATACAGGAAGGACAAATCAAAAACTGACAAAATTGGTTACCTCAAGGATATGAATGGGAATGGGGTAGAAGGGTTGGGGAGCATGGGGTGATACTTCTCTATTAGCTGGTTTGCTGTAACTTCATCTTTGCAGTCGTGTTGGTGTTTTATAGAAATAAAAAATAAAATTAAAATATCTACAAGGAGGAGAGAGGAAATCCTATAATGAATGCAAACAAAAAGGAATGTATCTGTTTTCCAAATGAATAGCATCACTAAACTGAAGGTGAAAATAAAAAGAACTCACCAACTAACTTTTTAAACACAGTATTTTGACTATATGCCTTCAGAGTAAGCTAAAAAAGAACTGGAAACAAATGCTGTAGTTAGTAAAGTTTGTTTTTTCCCCATAATGGTATGTGTTAGCAATTCCAAAACACTTTTCATGCATTCTAATTTTGAGATAATAAGTAAATATATTGAGAGTGAGGAAGCTAAAGTGCAATCTGTCGTGCTGGATTGAAATTGAAGGTATGGCACAAACTCATGATATATAACATAGAGATAGATAGATAGATACATAGATAGATAGATAATAGGTAGATAGACAAATAGAAATATGTGTACATTTACATGTACATACATATATTTTCTAGCTCTGTTCACTGAGAGTCTAGACGCCATGGCAAAGTATTAATAGTAGCAGTGAGCACACAGACTGCTCAGATCTTGGTTTCTAAATACCATTCTCTAATAAAGGAAACCAACGTTCCTTGGAAAATGTTTTCTTGCACAGCAGGAGCCAGGAGAATACAAGATGAGCCCTGAACACGTTGCTGTGTCAGAAAGTGAAAGGGTGCTCAAAAACTGATAGAGACATGATAAACAGACAGGAGAGTTACAAAAGGAGCATGATGGGCTGATAATCATGGCACAATTTGAGTACCAAATAAAATAGTGACAATAAGGGATTAGAACATCTGGAATTAGAAAAGATACAGTGATACCCCAAAATAGAGGCATAGGAGAAAAAAACCTTTCATTTTAAAGAAAAACACTGGCCAATAGATGTAGAAAGAATAATAAGAATTAGTAGGGAAAATCATCATTTTACAACTCCAATGTAATAGATTTAGGCAAGAATTATCAATGGATGCTAACAGCATTAGGTAAAAAGTTTTGGGGAAACAACCTATTATTATGGTCTCCAGTTATCTCCCTTTTTTCCTATAAGTGACTTCTCAATTGCAAAAGAGACAGTTATCTTTACAATGAGGGATGTCAAAAAATTACTCTGCTTAAGAAAATTATCTATAGCAACTAAGAGCAAATAGCATACTTAAAGAGAAAGACTAAGATATATAGGTCAAATCTCTAATGTTCAAGATTATTACACAGACCATTGTCATTGCAATAAGACAGGAAATAGAGACATAAGATGTAAATATTTTTCTGAATAGGTTAAGCTATCTGTGGATGTCATTGTGCCTAGATATTCAAGAGAATCAGAAGACAGAAGATAAAATACTGATACATTTGAAAATACCAAAATTCAAATTTCTTGAATAAGTTGGATTATAACTCAAAGAATAAAACAAATATTTATATAGCTATGCAACACAAATGAGCAATTGAATGAATAAATAAATAGAGGAGAAGGAATGAAATGCTTTATAAAAAAATGTAAATAAATGGAGATTTTTCTCCCTCTTCCAAGAAGTGGAGCTCAATTTCCTTCTTCTTAAGTGTGGGCTGCATTTAATGACTTGCTTCTGACATATAAAGGATGAAAAGGGAAAACAGTGACTTTATGGCAGAGAACTTTGGCAGACATTACCTTAACCAAGTGATCACGGTTAACATCACCAGTTATCACATCATATCTGAGGTTATGTAATATCAACATGACTAATAAGTCATGATGTGATGAGGAGGCATATTCACCTCTGTCATGATCTTTTCCCAAATCCATAACATCAGTCTAATGATGAGAAAATGTCAGACAAACCCAAACTGAGGAACATTCCACAAAATACCTGGCAAGTACTGTTCAAACATGTCAAGGTCAGAAAAACAAGGAAACACTAAAAATTGTCACAGATTATAGGAGAAAAATGAAACACGGTGACCATATGTAACATGGTATCATAGATGAAATCTTGGAACAGAGAAAGGACATTAGTGTGAAAACTGAAGAAATCTGAATACAATCTGTAAATTAATTAGTAAGTTGTGAGAAATATTAATTTCTTACTTTTGACAAATGTTTAACGATTATATAATATGTTAACATTAGGAAAAGCTAGGATAAGAGTACAGAGGAAGTCTCTGTGCCATATTTGTAATTTTTCTCTAAATCTAAAATTATTTGAAGATAAAAGTTTTTTAACAAGCTTGATAGTGACAAAAATTACTTGGATAAAATGTTGTACTAAACAAACCCCACCACAAAGATAATACAGTAACAGAATTGGAAGAAAATATTTACAATATGCATTGTAATAATGAAATCACATAATGTGATATCTAATGTAAAATTATAACTTAATTACATAATATAATAGTAATTATATATATATGTATGTAATGAAAATATATAAATAGTTTCCACAAATCAACTAAAGAAAAGCAAACAACTTAGTACACCAGACAAAGTATGTAAAGTTGGAAACAAAGTACCTATGACCAATATTTCTATGAGAAGTTTTTGAAAAATCAGAAGATGCAAATCAAAACAAAAAGATAACATCAGACTAGCAAAAAGAAATTAAATGAATGCTAATAACGGAGATTTGGGGACATAGAAACTCAAATAGCCAGCAGAGATGTAAATAGTGCCACATTTTTAGAAGGTAATTGAAATATCTATCAGGATATTAACTTGTAAAATTCCATATTCAACAATTCAACAATTAGGAATACAGCCTAGAGGAATGCACTCACTCTTGAAAAGAATAGATTTACAGAATACTAATTAAAGTTTGGTTCAGACAGTTGCAAACAATCTAAATGTCCATAAAAGGGAAAATGTCATTCAGGAAATTGAAAACAATCTAAATGCCTATAAAAAGAAAAATTTTAAATAAGCACATGAGTTTATGGAATACTATGCAACTCTTAAAAGTAGAGAAGAGATAAACCAAAAAAAACAACAAAAGAAAAAAGTAGAGAGGAGATGAAAGATTAGAAAGAGATATATACATACATACATAGATACATAAATATAAGATAGTTTCTGTTATTGTCTCTTTAACATAATTATTCTCCCTATAATTTCAGAAATATAAGCAATAAGCAAGGCTGATAAGTCATACAAATAAGTACTTACTTTCTGACAGTTTTCATGACCAAGATTTATATATTTTGAGATTCTTAGTACAGAAAACCTATTCTTTTTTTTTTTTGAAGCAGGGTCTTGCCCTGTCACCCGTCTAGAGTGCAGTGGCACAATCATAGCTTACTGCAGCCTCAATCTCCCTCCCAGGCTCAAGTGATCCTCCCACCTCAGCCTCCAGAGCCTCTGGGACTACAGGCATGTGCCACCATGCCCTGCTAATTTTTGTATTTTTGTGGAGATGGAGTTTCACCATGTTGCCCAGGTATCAAACACCTGAGCTCAAGCTATCCATCTGCCCACCTCAAAAACATATTTGTTATAAGTATCTGATCTGGTCCATGTTAACTCCAAGAAGAGCAGTGTCTTCTTGTCTTTGACAATCTTTTATTTTCTTTAAGACAGGATCTCACTCCATGACTCAGGCCAAGCTGGAGTGTACTGGCACAATCATATGCAGCCTTGACCTCTGGATTCCTGGGCTCAAGCGATCCTCCTGCCTCAGCCTCCTGAATGGCTAGGACTACAGGTGAATGCCACTATGTTCAGCTAATTTTTAAATTTTTTGTAGAGATTCAGTCTATGTTGCCTAGGCTGGTCTTGAACTCCTGGCCTCATGCAATTCTTTTGCCTCGACCTCCCAAAGTGCTGGGATTACAGGCATGAGTCATTGCACCTGGTCATCTTTAACAACCTTCAAATAGAAAAAAATATATATCATTATTATTTTCACCTTGGATGAAATCAAGATACTCTGCCTTCTGAGTAAATAGTGCTTAAAGAAAGCTAATGTTTATGTGTGTTTGAAGTTGTCTGGGTGCATACTCATTGTTTTGCTTGTGTGTGTCTCTGTGTGTGCACCTAGTGCTTTTTGTTTGTGATAATGTGTGACTGTGTGCATGTTTCAAAAAGGGTCTGGTACTCATCAGACCAAGAATTGACCAAATCCCCTGCCTCCTCTTCTGTTGGTTTCCAGTCTCCATTCATGACAGCTGTATTGGCATATGAATATATTTGTTCTGGACAAACAATTCTGGACTAATGGCAACATTGTTTTTTTTTTTTTAGCAGATGTGTGTCAAACTCTATTGGGATAAAAGAGGAAGGATGTTTTCACACCATATCCACAGCGACTATCCAGACCAGTCTCAGTTCAAAATATTCTGTATTCCCTACAAATCAGAAAAACAATCTTTGTCATATAATGTATCTCAGAGGTTCAAAGAATATAGCCATTAAAACCGTGTCAGAAAACACTATTTGGCAATAAAATTGACCCAACTTCTGATATTTGCTGCCACATGAATCAACCTCAAAAACATTAGGTTGAGTAAAAGAAGCCAAATGTAAAAGACCACATACTCTATGATTCCATTTACATAAAATGTCCAGAATGAAAAATCTATACAAAAGGAAAATACATTAGTGGTTGCTTGAGGCTGGGCCTTGGGAACTGATTATTTGAAAAATGTCAGGATAGATATTTTGGGATGATAATATTCTAAGAGTAAATTGTGGTGATGTTTGGACAACTCTGTAGAAATCAGTAAATACTTGAAATTGGTGTATATTATGTATATCAATTATTTCTCAATAAAGCTATTAAAAATATTGGGACAATCTTGTAAAGGTAGAACTGTGAGTCTCTGCAACATTTACACTGCTGGGGCCTGTATGATACTCGATGCCTCACTGTGGCTACAGAAAACCCGGGATCAAAGGTCCAATACTGACAATAAGAAAGCCTGATGGCGGAGGAATTTAGGTGCCTTCCAGGTACCCTGGCTGAGATACTCCCATTATAGCATCAAAGGACTAGAGCAACTTGGAAGGCAGCTTGCCTGGAATACTTACCATCTGGTTGCTGGCCCCTCTCAAACTCACCTGCCAACAACCTGCTGCTTGACAGCAGGACCCCTTCATGATTCTGTGCTATTCACCGAGGATATCTTCATCTAGAGTTTTGTAACCTTTAGGTCATCAGAAAAATCTAGTGATATCACAGTCACATAATGAACAAAAGAAAAGCCACCCAATAAAAGGAGGTCATTCCTTCCCCCACAACACCAGTTGATGCAGCAGAAATGACCACATGGGGAGATACGCCCATATAGAGTTTTGTGCCAGATGTTGGAGGCTCAGAAGTTTGTCTGACTTGGTTAAGCTTAGCATCAGGAAGGCTCTCAGAGAGGAAAGAACAATGAGAGTCTTGAAGGGAATATTCAGGGGCTTGGGCTGCAAGAAATCTCTGTGTAGCTGATACATGAGATAGAAGTTGAGAGTCAAGAAAGAAGAGTCCAGGAAGGGATAATGAGAAGGGCGTCTGAGTCCTTCCACTCCTCCACTGCCCATGGTCACCCTCAGGCTTCGTGCCTGGCACCTAACAAAATTCTCTGTTTGTCAGGAGTGTCAGTGCTCTATTGAGCCAGTAACTACCTGTGTTTTATTAGATCTCCATCTTCACAGCCTCCATGGGTGTGGTTGACAACGCAAGGTGCACCACTGCTTCAAGCCAGCATTTTTCCTGTTAAAAATATTTATAGGAGGTCATTGGTTTGGACTGAGCTCCTGTCCTGGAGCCAACACACCAGACCAGAATGGAATTACTTATGCTGAAGTTCCACACCACCAAGTGAAGCCAAGTTGTTTATCTGACCTTCTGAGAAATCAGAGGAGAGAAAGGTAACAAATTTGCTGAGTGTGGTGGTGCATGTCTGTAATCTTAGCTACTTGAGAGGTTATGGTGAGAAGATTGTTTGAGTTCAGGAGATTGAGACCAGCCTGGGCAACAACACAGTGAGACCCTATCTCAAGGAAAAAAAATTAAATAGCCAAATCCCCAAACAACTTAATTTTAGCTGGGATTAAGGAGGTCCCTTCTGCTTTAATCTTTACAAGGAAAGCAACCAAGAAGAACAATCCACGTTCTGTTCTCTGTTTCTGCTTTCCTCAGCCCTTATTCTTTCTACAAAGCCAACCTCCCCTGCTTAGCTCCATGAAACACTCATTCTAATTTAGAGAATGAGGTGTTGTCCGATTATAAATCACAAAAGCTAATTAAGATGTTTAACTAGGCCGGTCACGGTGGCTCAAGCCTGTAATCCCAGCACTTTGGGAGGCCGAGGCAGGTGGATCACGAGGTCAAAAGATCGAGACCATCCTGGTCAACATGGTGAAACCCCGTCTCTACTAAAAATACAAAAAGTTAGCTGGGCATGGTGGCGCGTGCCTGTAATCCCAGCTACTCAGGAGGCTGAGGCAGGAGAATTGCCTGAACCCAGGAGGCGGAGGTTGCGGTGAGCCCAGATCGCACCATTGCACTCCAGCCTGGTAACAAGAGCGAAACTCCATTTCAAAAAAAAAAAAAAAAGATGTTTAACTAAATCTGTCTTTTGACAGCCCCGGCTATGATGTGCACAGGCTATGAAAACGTCTGCTAGTGTTGCAGCTGCAATGAGACCTGGGAGTGGCAGTTCCTTTCACTGCAGTTCTGTCCAAAGGGAAGTGAACTAGCAAGTCTCTTCCACAAAAGGGCAAGCTTTGAACTGCGCACAGTGTGAGCAAAGACACAGTGGAGCTAATCTACGGGGGCAGTGTTAGAGCAATGGGTTGTCCCAGATTTCTGAGAGGATTAGCACCTGGACAATAGTCTCATAATGCTTTGTGGTGTCAGACAAAGGAACTGAATGAGAAAATTAGTGAAGGGCATATTGTAGCTGATATGCAGATCCAAGGCTGACTTTCTTCCTCTCCCCTGAATCCACTTGTCACCAAAATATGCAATGAGCAGAACTTATGGGCATAATTACAAACCAATTTTCCTTTGTTTCCCACTGTCTCTTTAAAGTTTTTTCAGTGGGAGAAATCTTCTCTGCCCTTGAAGGAAAACATACTCAGTAAGTACTTTATGATCACTGATAGGTAATAAAAGATCCTATGTCATTTAAAAATAAAGCATAGAATTTTAATTCAGAAATTATTATCCCAGTTCCACATAATAATCTAGACTCCAAACTTGATTTAAAGGTAAATTTTCTCTACTGTCCTAAGTTAGAGCTTTCTTCTCCTTCTACTGCTTCTCCTGCCTACTAACCTGTTTCCTCACCTGTTATATTTATTTGCCCTGATACATTGAGTGAACAGGGTGATTACTAAGCAACTGCTTCAGCTCATCAGAGGACAGCGGACTAGCCTGGGTCTCACCCTTTGTATTCCCTGTTAGACATCAACCCACTTTGTCTCCTCCATTGTAGATGGTACTTAATGCTACTGGAGTCCCCCTGACATCCCCTCTCTTGACTTGAGATGAAGGGAATGCACCTTACACATTGCACCCCCACTTCCAGCCCACTAGCAGCTTTCTACAAATAAGTCTTGTCTAAGTAAGTTTCCTCTGATGCCCCACAACCCAATACTTTTTTGTTCTCAACATCAATGAGAATAAGAGTGAAACTTGCCACACAACTGGTTTTTTGTTATTTTATTTGAAAATTTTTCATTTTTGTTTAACACTTCACTTGAGTACCTGGCTAATCAAAATGTGGTCCTAGGATTGGCAGCATTGGCATCACCTGGGAGCTTGTTAGAACAGCTCAGGCCCCAGCCCAGACCTACAAAATTAAAATCTGCGTTTTAGGGAGATCTCCGGGTAATTCGCATGCACGTTACATTTTGAGAAGCCTTGTTTAGAAGTCCTTTCACCCGTTTCTTGGTGTCTCCATCTTCCTATTTACTTTCCATTACGTATTTAGAGTCCAGTGCCCTAATGCAGCTTTGTGGGCTCTATTTTCAGAAAGAAGCACTACCAGCATCTATCCTTCGCAAGTGCATGTCTCAAACCATTTATAAAACTATTAACAACTTAAATGTCTTTTTATTGAATTCAAATGTTCTATTGTAACCTCAAGTTCAATGTATCCTACATAAAACCCAGCATTTTCCCCCAAATCTGACACCTCTTCTAACTCCTTTTACCCATTCTTTGAAATCTGATAACGTTCAGTCTTCTCCAAGACTATTTTCTTGATCATTGAAGCACAGGGTGATCTCTCAACTCATGTACCATGCCAGCCTTTGGCACAAATGACAGCCTCTTTTTTTCATGTTTATACTGCCTTGAGCTAATATTTAATTTTTCATTCGTTCAGCATTTCTTGGGCACTTTCTATGTTCCAACCAGTGTTTAAGCAGCTGTTAAAGAGCAAAACAAATTAGTCTTCTGTCCACATGAAACTTACATTTTTAGGGGGAGAAAGATACAAAAAAATAGATAAATATATAATTTCATATCACAATGATGGCTTTCAAATTGATAAATCATGTCAGGCTCAACCTCTCCTTTTAGTTGTAGCTCATGTAACCAGTGTCTTCTCAATATCTTTACTTAGATATCTAGTATCCATCTCAATCTCAATGTATCCAAAACTGAACTCTTGATTTCCACTTCAACACCCTCTTTTCCTAATGCTCTCCATCTCAATATACAACATCACCATCTCCACAAAATCCTTTCTTTCATACCCCAGTTTTAAACCATCAGGAAATTCTCGTAATTCTACTTTCAAAACACGTCCAAATTATTGCCATTTCTCTCCACCTCCTCTGCAATAGCTCTGTGGAGGTCGCAATATCTCTGGACTCCACACCAGCCACCTGCCTGCCCTCCTGTCTAGGTCATTACTCTGCTGCAGTATGTACCCCACCAGTAGCCTGAGCCATCGTTCACAGAGTTAGTTTGAGCATTCCCTAGCTCAAAACTCTCTCGTTGCTTCCTGTTGCACTGAGAATTAAATTCAGAGACTACACAGAGGCCCGCAAGGCCCTACAGGTCTTGGACCTCATGCCGGCCCTCTGACCCACCTCTTCCCTGCCACGCTTGCCTTCCTTTCCCATCCCAATCACTTTGGCCCACTTGATGTTCTTTGAACACACACATCAGTCTCTCTCCCCAAGTCTTTGCAATTGCTTAAACCACTCTTTCCCTGGATACCCAGAAGACTTGCTTTCTCATTCAATTCTCTCTCTATTCAAATATCACCCCCTCAAGAGGTCTCTCCTGATTTTCTCGCTCACCTTCTTCTTTTCTTTATGACAGTTAGCCATAATTCTCCCCCATACACATGAATTTGTTTATTCATCTGTTGGTTTATTGTCTGTCTCCTAATTACCCCCAAATATGATTTCCACAATGGCAAAAAATTTACCTTTTAATTTAACTACTGCCTGCCCAGCACCCAGAACAGTCATTGAAAAGAGAAGACATTCAATAAATATTTGCTGAGTAAATGAATATTAATTAAATTACCTAAGTTTGCAAATTATTACTTTAATTATAGACCAAATTGATTGCTCTTATAATAATGTCACTGTCACTCACTCACATTTTAATATGCTTCCTCAAATAGAATTACGGCTGGGAACTTAGCGTCGCAAGGGCATCAGAGCAGAACGGTGTCCTGCATGTGAATATCTCCCATCATTTGTATGGCAATAGAAGTCAAGTTTGACAGCAGTTGCTCTAAAACACAATTTCTAGTTTCACTGTGCAGATATGTTTTTCTGGAGGTACTGGTGACAAGGCAGGGAGCACAGCCTCAAGAAGCTGTCACCTGACCTCCAAGAAAGAGCTGGGAAGCTGCTGCTTCCACATTCACTGGGGAATGCACACTGCTGGCTCCTTTCCTGTAGCTGGGTCATTATATAGAAATCTGGAGCAGGGCTATGGCTGAGACAGTATCCCTCAATGTTTGATGGTAATGTTCTCTCTATCTGGCACTAGGTGTTAATCGTGACTGCACTTTGGACTCACATGGAAGCTTTTAAGAAATAGCAGTGTCCAGCCACATCCCCCGAGATTCTAATTTAATTGCTCTGAATGAGCCTAGGCCTTGCTGTTTCTTAAAAAGCTCTCCTGGTTGTTTTAATGTGCAGTCAGGGAGCAAACCACTTGTCTGTAATCAGAGCAGCAGTGAAAGAGCACACATTCTGGGCAGAGTCTAATACTAGGCACTTGGGAATGAGACCTGGGCACTGGGGCTGGTCTCGGCCTTTGAAGAACTCACAGCCCTGTGGACGGCTTCACAGCTGTATGCTCACGTCCAAATGAGAACACTTCGGGGTTTACAGCTCTAGAGATGTGAAAAATTTAGGGGATTCAGGAAAAGAATGTATGAAAAGATTTGAAGACTTCTGATTATAAAATATATGCGGCAAAAGTCAAAAGTTCCATTTATTTAACCTGTAGAAGTAATTTCTGACTATTTCTAAGTATATACATATCTCCCACATTAAGAAAAATGTGGCACGCAAAAATCCAAATGTGTGTAATAGAGACACAAAAGAGAGTAGTTATTTACACTTTCACTACACAAACACAAACACATACACATGTAGTGTAATTACAGGCAGAGATTTGTGTTATGTTTTCCATGGGCTGGATGTTGCTCTGAGCTCTGAGTAAAGCTCATTTAACCCTTATAACAAGACTACAAAATAGAAACGAGTATTATTCTCATTTTAGATAAGGAACCTGAGGCTCTCAATGGTTACGTAACTTGCTTTTGTTACTGTATGAGTCTGGGATTTAAGCTGAAGCAGACAGGCTGCAGAGTCCATGCCCTGAACCTTCATTTGGTACTGTATGTGTATGTGTGTGTGTGTGTGTGTGTGTGTGTGTGTGTGTGTGTGTGTGTGTATTTGTCAGAGTTCTCCAGAGGAACAGGCTAATATATATTAAGAGGAACTGGCCCATGAGATTGTGAAGGCTGACAAGTCGCAAGATTTGTAGGTTTAATCAACAAGATGGAGTCCCAGAAGAGTTGATGGTTTAGTTCCAGGCCCAGTTCAAAGGCCTGAGAACCAGGAGACCAAATGTCACACTTCCAGTCCAAAGACCAGCAGGCTTAAGGCCAGGAGGCCTGATAGTTCAGTCAATGTCCTAAGGCAGGAGAAAAGCTGATAGCCCAGTATGAAGGCTGTCAGGCAGGAAAAATTCTCTTACTCAGGAAAGGATCAGCCCTTTTGTTCCATTTGGGCCTTCAACAGATTGGATGGAGGCCCACCCACATTAGGGAGAGCACTCTGGTTTACTCAGTCTACTGGTTCAAATGTTAATTACATACAAAAATACCCTCAGAGAAACAACCAGAATAATGTTTGACCAAATGTCTGGGCATAATGTGGTCCAGTCAAGTTGACACATAAAATTAATTATAGTATATGTTGTACATATGAAAGAATGTATGTGTATACATGTATATGTCACATATACTGAATGTAAATATATGTATGTGTATCTAGCTGGATGCACTCATATACATACTATATAGAAAGATATGTACTGCTAAATGTGTAGACACAGAAATACATTTATATGTGCAGATAATGTTTTAAAGAACATGCATGCATATTTTGCTTTACAAAAGATGTACAAGTTTTCTTTAAACAATAAGCATACTTGTTAAAATGCTGATTCATAGTTTTGGGGTTCACAAATAAGTAAGCAAGAATTTTAAAGAGAAAAATATTTCTGTTATCATGTGATGACCTATTAGAGATCCTTTGTAGTGAAAATTTTTTTGAGATAGATTAATGGGAAGGCACAAGTAGTTCAATGGAAAGTCTTGTACATTTGTTCTGGGTTATTTTAGCATGTGACGAATAAATACGGTGAAAAATGTGTTCTTGTGGGATTTTCCTGTTGGACAAAAAACAAAAGTAAAAGGTTTGTTTGTAAATATTAAGGAGCTAAAACTCAATGACTCAATGTTTCATTGTTCTGCAATTGGTTAACTGGTAGTAGGCGAAGGGTACTGCGGAGGGTGGGCGCATTCCTGCCTGCCCAAGAACGAACGACACCATTAAAGAGCTGAGTGAGTTTTGTTTTGTTTTGCTTTGCCTGTTGCTTTTGTAATGAATTAGTCCCGGTGTTTAAAGGATTGCCTAGTATAGTAGTTGAAACATCATTTTTGCAAATATTATCTACAATTTTCTTGGAGCTAAGGTTTTATGCAATGATCTATTAAATAATGAATATGCACATAACAGAAAATTAAAATATTCCTCTAATTTCCCCTGATTTACTTAAGAGAAAATTTAGGAACCTTCCCATATAGAATTGCAATTCCTTATTATGTTTTATGTTTATAAGTTGGTAATGAAGAGGCAACTGTAGGCCAGGCACCGTGGCTCATGCCTGTAATCTCAGCACTTTGGGAGGTTGAGGTAGGCAGATCACCTGAGGTCGGGAGTTCGAAACCAGCCTGACCAACATGGAGAAACCTCGTCTCTACTAAAAGTACAAAATTAGCCAGGCATGGTGGTGCATGCCTGTAACGTCAGCTACTCAGGAGGCTGAGGCAGGAGAATCACTTGAATCTAGGAAGCAGAGGTTGTGGTGAGCTGAGATTGCACCATTGCACTCCAGCCTGGGCAACAAGGGCAAAAAAATAAAAATAAAAAGGCAACCTTAATCAAAAGGTTAATTTTTAAAAAGCCAACATAATCATTTGGTTTATTCAATTAAATAGTACTGAGTTTAAAGAGCGTGTAGTAATAATGAACAAACATAAATTGAGGAAAAGAAGTGAAAGTCTCAGGAGCTTTAGAATGATGAATAAGAAGGCTAACACCAGTTACACTGGCCTTTGTTTACTATTGTACTGAAGTTGCAGTTAATGAAATATTTGAGTAGCAAAGATAAGAGGCAAAGATGCTTTACAAAATACTGGTAATAAAACTCTTCTTCTAAAAAGACAGCTACCCAATATGCTTGATACCTATTAAGGACCAACTCAGCCTATATATTTTTGAAAACAGAAGCCCAGCAGAGCCATCGTTTCCCTAGGCTCACATTCTTCTTTGTCTGGAAGGATGTGTGTTATGAACGGAAACGAACTTTTTAGACTTAGTTACAAAGGTCTTTGGCACATCACTAAGCATTTTAGTCCTCTCTGTTAGCTGGCTTCCTGTGGGCCGTGTCTGCTGTCTTTCCTCTCATGCCACGGTCAGTCTCTACTGTGGTTAGCGTCTTGAGGACAGGGGTATTTCTTCCTGAAGTTTGTACCTGCCTATCCTGACCAAGGTTTCTGCTCTAAACTCTTCCCTACCTCCTTACCTTGGTGAGATTGGCTATAAGTCTAGGACCCCCGATTTTATCTTTCTTGACAAATACTTAGAGTTGGTGCAGCTCTAGCAGCCCACCTCACACTCCCTTTGGGGTAGAAGATATGCCTGGATCTTCTTATCAGAGGCAACCCTCTAAAGAATATATCAGCCAAGAAGAAAAAGTTTGGCCAGCCGTTACAAAAAGGGAACTAGAAATTTCTTTAAAGTATAGAACTTGTCTTGTTTATTTTTACATTTCCAGAGCCACAAAGGGCCTGGAAATCACAGGTGTTCAATAAATATTGGTTGCACTGAACATGGATTCCTCTTCTCTTCCCCTCCCAACTTCATCCTCAGAATCAGTAGACTCATTGTGGGTCTCTTATGAAATTACCATAAAAATAGTTTACATATAACGTCTAATGTGATTTGTTTCAGATTAATAAAACTCCCAAAATTTAGATGCCTTGGCTCAAAAAAAATTTTAGAAAGCAAGGTATGGTATGTAGTTTGGGATACAAGGTATGTTCAGAAATACATGAGTTTAAGACTATGTGTTAGTCAAAAACTGGCAATTACCAAAAATGGCCTTCAATAGTTGAATGAATAAATTGTAGTATGGTCATGGAATGAAGTACCGTACAGCAACAAGAATGATCAGTCTTCTGTGACTATACAGAAAAATAATGAATGAATCTCAGAAATGAAATGTTAAGAAGATAAAGCCATATGCAAAAGAGTACATAAGTTCATTTGTAGAACATATCTAGACAGGCTAAATTGATCTATGCTATTAGAAATCATAATAGTGGCTACTCTAGAGGCTGTAGTCCCCAACTGGGCATGACTGTTCCCAGGAAATATTTGGCTTATCTCTTAATCTGGAGAGAAAGTTTTGTTATACCATTGATAGGGCTGCTACTGGCAGCTAGAGGGTAGAGGCCAGGAATGCTGCTAAACAGCTAACAACACACGCGATAGCCCTCCATAGCAAATAATTGTCCAGCCCAAAATGTCAGTGCTGGGATTGAGAAACCCTACCCTAGAGGAATAATGGCAGAAAGTGGGCACAAGGAAGCTTCTAGGAGCTGGTAATATTCTGCTCCTTGATCTTTGTGCTTACGACACGTGTGTTCAATGATAAAATTTATCAAGCTATATACATATGATATGTATACTTTTTATCTGTATATTATCCTTCAACAATACGTTTTAAAAGCTACACATGCTTTAGAAAATCTTTGTTGAAAATATACCTTTGATAAAAATATACCCTATATATATATTTCATTGATATATATGAAAAATATATATCAATCAAGGGATATGTTAAGTAGCTATCAGGTTACATTGACCAAAATCATCTAGACTTAGCAGAAAAAAGAAAAGAAAACCATATTATGGAAAAACCTTTAAATCTAAAGGTTTAATGCTAAAAGACAAAGTAAACATTTCACTCATCAAATCTTATACAGAATATCAGGATTTGGGTATATACTCATTGCTTTAAAATGGCAACAACTTCAAAAAAAAAGCATCAAGTGCTAATAAAAAATGTATGAATGTTTTATTTACCAGAGAATCCTTGTTGATACGTAGAAAGGAATCTGGCCAAGACACTTAGAATCAGAATGTGTTATGTCAGCATCTGAGAGACCAGAAACACCAGAGCTGCTTTAAAGATTCCTTAGTGCTGTCCACAGCCTCCTGCTGCAGCTTTTCTGTTCAGCCTGCACTTCCACAGCATCTCCTGCTCTGCGACGAATTCCTGTGCTCTGTAGAATGTACCAGGGTTTTCCACAGCATGAATTTCTTTTGGTGACCTAAACCCACTTTAGCTATTAATATTTTGGCAAAGCCTCTGAGTCTCAGCCAAATTCCACATCCCGGCCCCTTTGGCAATATTGCCTAGTCCCTCCCAGCAGCGGTCCCTGTAGGCCTACTAGCTCTCAATTCGCAGTTTCTTCCACATTGTTTCACAGAGACTAAGGGGATTTATGGATTCCTCCTATGCTGTGTAAAAGTCAAGGGAGTATCAGGGTTCCATCGCCTATTCTTTCTCACTCTGTCCACCACAATTGTATTCTTACTTGGCAGCAGTTTCTTCATGTTGCCACATGGAGACTGAGTGAGGCTGCCTCCTTCCAAAGTTCCAAGTAGGCAATGGAATTAAACGAAGACCACCCAAATGAGAATGAGAAGAAACCACTCAGAGCTTGTGATAGCCAGGGAGGCAGCCACCAGCACTTGCGTTTGGCAAACATGACCAGACAGGTCGGGGAGTAGGAAAGCTTTATGGTGGGGAAAAGGGAAGACTTCAGCTGTGCCCTGATTGGCAGGTAGGCTAACTAGAAGTGGGACATGCCATGATTTGGTTTGGGAATCATATTTGGCTTTTTGTAATTAGTTCTTAGTTGAAAACAGGGGCAAAAAGTAGAGAAATTGGCAGTCACTCATCAAGTGCCAGTTGTTCCAGGCAGACTGCTGCAGAAGCTGTGGTGTGGCTACCTGGGTTGTTCCCGTAGAGGCTGTGGGTCAGAATTCTATCATCATACATGGTCTGGCCCCTGTCCCTTTGTAAATTCAGTGTCTTGAATCCCCTCCTGGTTATCCTTTCACTTGTAAGAACCTGAACATTTCAGAAAAGGCTGGAGATTCAGATTTTCACTGCTCAGAGACTACTCAGTTGTCTCCACGGTCAACGGTATTGCAAGTTTTTCACGGCCTTCTTTGTTGTTGTATCATCACGGCAATCATTTTGATGAGAGAGCAGCTTAGAGTGGTATTTTGGAATCTGGACAGATTACAACAGATCAGTATCATGGTCACTGTGACAAAAACGAGAACAATTCAGAGTCCCTATAAGATAATAGGAAACCAGAAACCCAAATTGCTCAACCCAGACCAAGTAAACAAGTCCCATGGGCTCTGAGGATCGAGAACAAGTAGCTTCGTTTTAAGGTGATATATAGCCTATGCCACCTTGCCTTTTCATTGATTCTAGTACGGCAAGAAGTATTAGCAATGGCACAGACACCACCGTGACTAGTCAACAAGAAATCTAGAGTGATGCAATTGTCCATCACTACTTATGCCAATGACTTGCTCTTGATCTGTATTCCATCTAGGGCAGAGCTGGAATCATTAAGAGTTTCTGCAAAAGTTAGTGATGTATTTCTTTTTTTTTTTTTTGAGGTGGAGTTTCACTCTTGTTACCCAGGCTGGAGTGCAATGGCATGATCTTGGCTCACCACAACCTCCACCTCCTGGGTTCAGGCAATTCTCCTGTCTCAGCCTCCTGAGTAGCTGGGATTACAGGCACGTGCCACCACGCCCAGCTAATTTTTTGTATTTTTAGTAGAGACGGGGTTTCACCATGTTGACCAGGATGGTCTCGATCTCTTGACCTCGTGATCCACCTGCCTCGGCCTCCCAAAGTGCTGGGATTACAGGCGTGAGCCACCGGTATTGCTTATAGCATTTTCTATTTGTATGATCCCCACCATTGGGAACACTACTCTGATGTTTTCCATAAAAGTGAGTCGATAATGCTTCAGGTAGAGTACCTAAACAATCATAAATGGACTTGATTTGAAACTTATATTATTTGGTTTACAACATTGATGAAATGTAGAATCAGTGTCTCTGTGTACAGATAAGTTTCAGAAAACAATTCCTAAAGTGCATGAGGTATTGGTCTGAAGTAAAAAGTACCAAGAATCCTAATTTCAAAGGAAGTAATAGCTGATAGGAGGCTCATGGATTTCCAGGAGAAAGAAATTTTTCATGACAGGAGGTTGGAATCAAGGCCTTACATGAGCTGTTACATATTTAGGTCTCTATTTGTCTTTTCCAGGTAGCAAGTAACTAGACTGTCACCCAATGAACATTATAGAATTCAAATTTAGAACAAATTCTAATTTTTTTTTCTTATTTCTAGAAGAGAACATGTAACACTACCGCTAGTTACATGTTTTTTTATTTAAGGTCATTTGTCTGTATAGGTGCAAGAGGAAATGCCATTGGCTGTAATTCCCAATGATCTCATTTGATGAGACTGCAGTTGTCCAGAGGTTGCTTGGTTTGTTTTTCCCCATGGTGGTCTAATGAGAATTGCATATCCAGAAGTCAGTAAGATTCAGGGAAGTGGTTACCATTTGGGATAATCTAAGAATGGCAATAGAATGAATATGTTCTTGTCTAACAATTATAATAAAAAGGAAAGAAAAGAGATAAAGATAACAATGAGTAGCTTTTAAAAACGAGAAAATGAATGGTTATAAGCAAACAAATGATGAACAAAATCAGTCAGGGGTCTCCGTTCCATGTCTTGGGCAAAAACTGTCCACCATCCAAGGTCATCTGCATATTCCAAAGATCTTAGCTGTCTGTTTCTAAAATCTGGCTGATACCATAAAAGTTCTAAGAATCCTAAGTTTGAGGACCCTCACTAAGGTATCCTTCCAAGCATATGGAATTCTGAATTGCCTCTTTAGTTGTGAAACATAAACCCAAGAATTGACTCCCTGGGGTTCCACTGCTGTATTTGTTGTTAATAGTGCCTGATAAAGTCACTTTCAATGATGTTTAAGAGTTTTTCTCTGATGCCTCTTTCAACAGAGGAAGTCTTCAGATTGAAGATCATGAAGAGGCTGTTTGGAAAGATGTGTGGGAAGACAGCCTTAACCTGTTGGTGATAAGACTGGGTGTTGCACTTGAGTCCCTTATAACATCTTGCCATCTCTGCGTACAGGCAGACAGTAGGATAGAATCTCAGAGGTAAAATCCCTAAATGCATGAGTCTTCCAGTTACCACATCATAGGGTATGGACACACACTTCCCAATGTGTGTCTTGGGAAGTAGGCCGTATGGCCATAATCTTCTACAGTTTTATCTTTTTGTGTGTTTATATGATGGAATTATGGTTCAATCTGTTTCTATTGAAAAACGTTTTGGGTATGGCATTTAGGAGACTTTGCTCTGCTTTTAGGGCCTTTTTTCGAGCCTCACATTTATTGTGGAAAGAGGGATTCCATGGGTCCCTTTCTGGGTCAATTCAATTAGCTATTGCCATTAAGGATTTAGCATCTAGCTGAGGGTTTGACCAACAAATGTACAGATTGGTATAGTTCAGCTGTTCAACTCTGACACATATGCACCCAAAGGAAGTCTAACTCCCTCTATGAATGGTAGCTGTCCTTGAATGTGCTTAAGGAAATCCTGAAATATAGCTCTTAGTTCAGCTTGTACCTGAGGTTTAAATTATGCAATTGCTTACATACCTGGCTCTGGGATGGGACGGATCTTTAGAGGCAAATGACATTTTTGGGTCTGAAAAGGGGGAAGAAGAAGGGAGAGTTGAAATAAGGTAAAAGGAGAGAGATCAGAAGGATAAGAAGGAAGAGGCAGAGCTAGATACAGGGAGGCAACTGGAGGACAAGGAGGGAGAGGATTTACCAGGGAAATCAGTCTATTGATAGTTTTTTATTACTTACATTTATAATGTTGTTTATTGGTTTTGGCCAAAGAATACTTCAGTATAACAATTTTTGAATAAGAATTTCATTTAGAAGCCTCTATACACCAATCAAAAAGTGTTGCCCATGGAGCCTGAGAAATACTATTTCTCTTTTAAGGCATCTCTCAAGTTAACCATTTTGTTCAAGTCAGATGTCCCTGAGAGTGGCCATTCCAGGTCCAAATTATCATTGGTGCAGTTATACCACTTAGAGGAAGAAATGGAAGAATTATACAGCAGGAGTTTCTTCTGGAGGAAGAGAGGATTTAGACTTAGATGACTCACAAGCGCAGGCAACAGTCAGTTGACAGCAATGCTTATGTAATTTGTATCCGAGACTCCCACCTGTTGCTTGGCTGCCTCTGAATGCAGACCTGATGATCAGCACCTATAAGCAGGCAGAATATCAAAGAGAACATACACCAAGGAGAACATTTTTCTGGATCAAAGCCAGGCTGTCAGAACCACAACAACGAAAGTGATGGAAAGAACTTATCCAGTTTTATTAGTGACTTGGCAAAATATATCCACTTGGGGGCTGGTTTGGTGAGAACTACAAACTCATTGGTCTGTGAAACCAGCTCTAACAATAGGCTTATAGCTATGCCTGTGTTCTACCCCGTGATTCTCCTTCGTACGACAGACAACACTTTTAGACAACACTACATGAAACAGAAGCACCAAAGAGAGTAAAAGGGATAGAAAAGAACTCCATCCTCTCTCTTGCTGAGTCCCTTAGCCATTTATTCTCAGTTTGGTGCCTGGATTTTATTATTAGTTCCTATTTGTTTGGCATCCTTGGTGGAATCAGGCCATTCTTTTTCATCCCTGCGTTTTGAGAGTTCCAAGCTAAATTGGTGTTCCAGTACCAGGGTGGCTGGCAGCCCTGTCCTAATGGGAAATGAAGTGGAGCTGGATGTTGACAGTGGGCTTTTCACAGGATGCCCTAATGCCTAGTTATACAGCCTGTGACCAGGGGTCCCTCACATGGGGAACTTGTTTGTACTGGCAAATGCCCTTGTGGCTCCTATCTGACCCAGTTTATGCCTGCCAGACCATTGCTCTGGCACTGGGAATGCAACCTTGTGATCTCCTTGGCATTCCAGGAAAACCCTAACTAGGGCAGTCCCTAGTTCTTCAGATGGCAGGTACAACACCAATACACCGCCACCACACGAAACGAATTCAAAGATTATTTTACTTACAGATCCTGGGCAGGGTGGGTACAATGAGTTGGGAGGGTAGTCCTCTCTCTGTTCCTGGGGTCACATGAGGGAGGTAGAAACAGTCATGGAAAGAGAGAGAGAGAGAGAGAGAGAGAGAGAGAGAGAGAGAGAGAGAGAGAGAGAGAGAGAGAGGAATGTAGCAACTATTAGCACATATAAAAGAATAGGGTGTGGGTTACTTTGAGTTTACAGTCAAATGCCTGAAAGTTCTCTTTAAAGGAAGTGCCAGGAAAGTGGCAGTCCAGTCTGCCAGTTGGTAGACATACCTCTATCTAAGGTCTTATATCTGGCCACTCGTTTGAGCCATTTGGGTGTGGCATAGAACTAGAAACTGTCTTGGGTGACTGAGCTCTGCTTCTCATATGAGAAAGTTAAATTTATATGCAAAATGGACAATGAGGAAAATAAAATTATGAGAATTCATCATACCTTAGGACATCGATGAAAGAGAAATCTTCAGATGTGCACTAGCTGGAGGCAGCTGGCATGGGCAGCTGGCAGTGGGCATCCTAAGTGACTCATTAGTGGAGTATATTTGGCATTCTCTGTTTGGTCCTGAATTGGAAGAGGGGGACAAAAAATAGGGAAGATGGCAGTCATTGACCATTCCGGTCTTAGTGCTCCAGGGGCTGTGGGTCAGAATTCTTTTGTCATAGGTGATCTGACCATTATCTTGTGTATATTTGGTCTCTCAGGGTCTCAATGCTACTAGCCCACTCTGTTTTCAGTGGTCACCTCAAATGCTATGTCATTTCCATTTTCTCACCACCCTTCCACATGTCCTGTTTAAATCCCCTGGGATACAAGAGAGCATCAGTGAATCCTTGGAAGAACCAAATAATGTCTTTTTCTCCTCATATTCCTTCCAAATTATTCTATTGCTCTCCTGAACGACAGGGCACTTCTCTCTTTTCTTCCCGTATAATAGAAGCTTCCTCCACATTATCTCCCTTTCTTCCTTACCCTTGGATTACTATGTTCCAGATAAGATCTACTTTTTTTTTCTCTTACTGTCATAATCCTGTTGGCTCTCCCTTAATGGTGGTGGTGGTAGTGGTAAAGGAGGGGTTTCCAAGAGGGGAAAGATCACGAATGAGCTGGAATATCATTGCAACCAGCATAGAAATTCTTTACCTCTCAAAGAAATTTAAAAATACATAAAAATTCAGGTTATCCATTTGAACAAATGACAATGTGAATATTCAGTGTGCATGAAAGCCTCTGAACATGTTTGAATGGTAAACGTTTGTGGATAAGCATTTTCTCTGGTGCCTTCATTTATTCAATAAGCATGTATTCAATAGGCACACTTCCTGTCTGCTAGCTTCTGTCCACAACATTTGGAGATATCAGTGAACAATGTAAAGACCCCTGCCCTCATACAACTTATATTCTAGTGGGAAAGATGCTCAACAAGTAGTAAACAGAGTGAGAAAATTTATAGTGTGTTAGAGGGTAATAAGTGCAACAAAATAAGGAAAATGTAGAGCAGGGTGTGGAGGATCAGGAGAGGAGGGGTAGGGCAGGTGTGTCTGACTCCTTTTCTTTATGATGCCTGACTTTGACTCTTCAATAGCAACCTTACTGCTAATTCTCAGTGAATAAGATCATGACAATTAAATTCTCCCACAGGATTTGAGAATTGTTATGAAAAAGAAGTGCACTCATACACAGGGCCCTCGTTGAATTTCTGGGCATTTCTACTAATTTTATTAATCCTCAGCACAGCTGCAGGTGAGTCAGCTGCCACGGATCTCAACAAGTTCAGGATTCAGAGAAGCGTTATAATCTTATTTGGTTATAGAGGTTATTAACCAAGCCTGGGCTTTGTTTCAAGAACCTGATTTACAGTAAGAAAAATTGTAAGACCAGAGAGTCACAAATCAAGATTCTGTAAGTCAGTAATCATGTGTCCTTCTGTAAAATAATATTTTTATTATCAGAATCTCTCAGCAGCATCAGGGACCCTTATTGGATACCCTAGTCAGTGAATGACAAGATTATTTATTATTATTATTTCTGCATGTCATTCCAAGATAGAATCAACTTTACTAAAGAAAGCAGCACAGATTTTAAAAAGCCATTATTTAGTAGGGAAGGAATAGTTGTATAATAAAATATTAATTATTCTAAAAAAGACTCAGAGAAAAATGCCACACTTACCAGAAGCAATATTTTCCCTTCACATTTCTATCTGTATTTCTATTTAGTCTGGAATGATCTGCTTTATCAACTCAAGATAGACATATGATTATATATTTTATTTTTAAAATTAATCACTGCTGAAGAGCAGAAAATTCAGAGTTTACCTTTTGAAGCTTAGCCCAATGGGGTGCATCTTGTTTCTTCACACAGCAAGCTGAATGCATTGAATTATGTTTCATATTCATCTGCTGTTCCATGGTGGGGCTGTTGAGGACTGGTCTCATGCGGTTTGGATATTCCTTGCTGGTCTGGACCACAGTGGACCCCTATGTGGAGGGCCAAGGTTGCAGCTCTATTTGATCACATTCCCATGCTCAAGCACTGTTCCTGGGAGGCTTCCAGCCACGCTCTCAGGTGCTAGGCCTCCCTTTTTCCACACTCCAATTGCAAACACCTCGGCCCTCATGTGGAGCCTATTCATAAGCTTAGCCTCCTCACTTCTCAAAATAACTTTATTTTAGCGGTCTCCTTGCCCTTCTCTTTACTGGACCTTTGTTGGGTCAGGGCCACTCTGTCCAGTTGTGCAGTCATGTGCTGCATACAGGTGTCTGGCTGGGAGGACAAGGAGGCTGAAATTCAGCTCATCCTCCACCTGCCAAGTCCATGTCCCTGAGTTGAGCCTACCGCCTTCTAAAACATCCAGCCAGAGGGCAAAATGGCCCTCATTCATAGAGAAGTGCTAGTAGGAGTCTTAAGTAGGGTCATTCTGCTCCTCACCATCTGGACTTCAAACTTCAAATTTCAGGGAGGAAGGTTAGGGCATCCACCCACTGTTCTTATAAATGGAACCATTTCCTCTTTAGGGGAATCTTTTAAATCTGGTAGAGATGACCTTCATCTGATTAAAAAGGATTTGTTTTAGGAGAACTTCTCTTGTCCTTTTTACCCCAAGACTCAAGAGCCAAATACAGTGCCTACTCACCTTGCTTTTTACATAACTAATGTTTCTTTAAGGTGTCTGCACAGATCCTTTTCATCAGGCAGGCACCCCTAACCCCAGGTGCTGTGAGTGCTGGTTGCTAATGTGCTCAGTGGCCCCTTTCTTTGGAGAGTTATCTTCTGGGGGAACAGGAGCTACATCATTCAGGAGGATCTCATCCTGCCCACCCCAAATGAAGACTATGGCAGACTGGCATAAGAATGCCAAGGGCTGGTCCCACTTGCTTCAAGATGCAATTAGTTCTATGGTGAAATTCATGCTCCAGAGAAATAACCCCATGGTATTGTCCAGAGGCTAGTTTTCAGTGAGACCACATTCTTGCTCACTTAGCTCCTTCCCCTGCCTCATCCTGCTCCCATCATTCTCATTCTCCTGAGAGCATCTACTCGATAAATCCTATGCAGGTGAATCCCTGTCTCAGGCTCTGCTTCTCAGCATCTGACCTAGAATAACAAGTAAGGAAGTCTCATAGCTCTCAGAGAAAAATGTAATCTTCTTGGGGATAGCTTTTTTTCTCTGTTCCTCCTGAGAAACACCATTTTCTTTCTTTCTTTTTTTAACTTTTATTTGAGGTTCAGGGGTGCATGTCCAGGTTCGTTACATACCTAAATTGCATATCATTGGGGTTTGGTGTACAGATTGTTTCATCACCCTGGTAATCAGCATAGTATCTGATAGGTAGTCTTTCGATCCTCACTATCCTCCCACCCTCCCTACCCTCAAGTATGCCCAGTGTCTGTCATTCCCTTCTTTACGCCCATGTGGATTCAATGTTTAGCTCCCACTTATAAGTGAGAACATGTGGTATTTGGTTTTCTGTTTCGGTATCAATTTATTCAAGATGAAGGCCTCCAGCCCCATCTATGTTGCTGCAAAGAACATGATCTCATTCTGCTTCGTGGCTGTGTAGTAGTCCATGGTGCATATGTACCACATTTTCTTTATCCATGCTATTGTTGATGGGTATTTGGGTTGATTCCACGACTTTACTATAGTGACTAGTGCTGCAGTAAACGTATGTGTGCATGTGTCTTTATGATGGAATGATTTATATTCGTTTGGGTATATGTACAATAGTAGGATTGCTGAGTCAAGTGGTATTTCCGTTTTAAGTTCTTTGAGAAATAGCCACACTGCTTTTCACTGTGGCTGAACTAATTTACATTCCTGCCAGCAGCGTATAAACAGTCCCCTTTCTCTGCTACCTCTCCAGCATGCATCTGTTGTTTTTTGACTTTTAAATAATAGGCATTCTCAGTGGTATGAGATGGTATTTTATTGCAGTTTTGATTTGCATTTCTCTAACGATTAGTGATATTGGGCAATTTTTTTTAGATGGAGTCTCGTTCTATAGCCCAGGCTGGAGTGCAGTGGTGGGATCTTGGCTTACTGCAAACTTCACCTCCTGGATCCAAGTGATTCCTTTGCCTCAGCCTCCCAAGTAGCTGGGATTACAGGTGCTCACCACCATGCCCAGCTAATTTTCATATTTTTAGTAGGAGTGGTGTTTCACCATGCTGCCCAGGATGGCATGGTGAAACACCACTTGAACTCCTGACCTCAAGTGATTCACCCACTTGGCCTCCCAAAGTGCTAGGATTACAGGCATGAGCCACTGCACCCTGCCTGGGCATTCTTTATATGTTTGTTTGACATATGTGTGTCTTCCTTTGAAACGTGTCTGTTCATGTACTTTGACCACTTGTTAATAGGGTTATTTCCTTTCTGCTTGTTAATTCTCTTAAGTTCCCTACAGATTCTGGGTATTAAACCTTTGTCAGATGTGTAGTTTGCAAATATATTCTCCATTCTTTAGGTTGTCTGTTTACTCTGTTTATAGAAACACTACTTTCTTAAGAAAGAATGTCATGTCTTGCTAAGTGTTTTTGTTACACATAGATATATATGTACATATAGGCGTATGTATATAGCAAAGCAAAAGACTTGGTTTTGTAAGGGAACAAGTCATTTTTGTACATTTAAGTTCTTTTTCTTTTCCTCACAAACACAAGGCTATAGTATATGCTCTATTATCATTCATCCCTCAACTCCCACCTGGAACCTGACCAACTTACTTTAGACTACGGTCAAGTTTCTGCATGTCAGTATGTACAGATTCACTTCTAGCAACTCTACAGAATTCCTTATTTTAACCTGTTGCCAATTTATAGACTTGAAAATGTTTGCATTTTTTAGTTTTATAAATTATGCAGAAAAGGATATCTGCAACCAGGGGCAGCAGGTAGATCGTGACTGATTGACCAGTATTACAAAGATCAGTCCCCTTGCCTCAAAGGGGAACAACTGTGTGGAATAATTCATCCTTTGAAGGTCCCCATGGGCTCAGGCTGAAGCTGACTCCTTTTCAGACCACTCCCCTCCCCCTTATTTTAAAAAATAATGCTTATCTCCCTTCTTTTCCCTGAGCACCTACTCAATAATTCACATGTCCCCAGATTCCTGTCTCAGACTCTGTTTTTGAAGAACATAACCTAAAACAGGCAGTGATATAAATGCATGAGCTCAGAGAAACGTCTGACATAAACATCAGGAAACATTTATTTTTGTGTGGAAAATATAAAGTGCTGTACTTGTATGACAAAACCGAATGTTTCAGTCAGTGCTGACTTAATTATCTAGCCTCATTAAAAACCAGAAATAGATTAGTGTGTAAAAAGTCATGACAGGACGTCATATTGAGGTTACATAAGGCCCAAATCTGCCTAATATTTGCAGGATGGTAGAGAAAGAGTCGTTTGATATTCAGAGATCTTATCTAGGCTTTAAATAGTAGTCAGGAGGGCAGCCTGCCCAGGAAGACATCAGTAGCCACAGATCTGCTGTATACTCTGCACTCCGGAACTTTTCTGTATCTTGAGGACAAAGATTTTACAGATCTCATATCTAGTCTTTATTATAGTCGTCATAATGTTCCCGGATATTTTTGTGCATGACATGCTTTCTGCATGTGTGGTTGATATAAGGCCAGGATGAGAATTATCTTCTTTCTTTCTTTCTTTTTTTTTTTTTTTTTCTTTTTTTTGAGGCGGAGTTTCGCTCTTGTTACCCAGGCTGGAGTGCAATGGTGCGATCTCGGCTCACCACAACCTCCGCCTCCTGGGTTCAGGCAATTCTCCTGCCTCAGCCTCCTGAGTAGCTGGGATTACAGGCACACGCCACCATGCCCAGCTAATTGTTTGTATTTTTAGTAGAGACGAGGTTTCACCATGTTGACCAGGATGGTCTCGATCTCTTGACCTCGCGATCCACCCGCCTTGGCCTCCCAAAGTGCTGGGATTACAGGCGTGAGCCACTGCGCCCTGCCGAATTATCATTTTTCACAAGTACTGGTTGAAAACCTTGCTCTCTATAAAGAAGTTCCAAACTATAGACTTGAATACAGTATTGTAAGTTGTACAATATACCTTATTCTTATGATTCTGAATGTACCACTTCCAATTTCGAGTGGAGAAATTTATTCATTTTTTACTCACTTAAAAAAATATATATTTTTTGAGATGGAGTCTTGCTCTGTCCAGGCTGGAGTGCGGTCGAGCTATCTCGGCTCACTGCAACTTCCAGCCTTCCGGTTTCAAACACTTCTCTACCTCAGCCTCCTGAGTGGTTGGGATTACAGGTGCGTGCCACCATGCCCGGCTAATTTTTGTATTTTTTAGTAAAGACGGGGTTTCACCATCTTGGCCAGGCTGATCTTGAACTCTGACCTCATGATCCACCCGCTTTGGCCTTCCAAAGTGCTAGGATTATAGGTGTGAGCCACCACTCCCAGCCTTTAAAAAGTTTTTAAATTACGAAATACTTAAAGATTCACAGGAAGCTCCCATGCAAACGTTCACCCAGCCTCCTTTAATGTTAACATATTGTATAACCATAATATAATATCAAAACAAGGACATTAACATTGATAAAAGCCAAAGAGCTTATTCAGGTCTCAACAGTTATGTATGCACTCACTAGTATATGTGTGTGTGTACAGTTCTTTGCAATTTTATCACATATGTGGCTTCATGTAACTACCACCACAATCAAAAGATGGAACTTTACTGTTACCATAGGACCCCTTGGTCTACTCTTTATAGCAATATCTGCTTCCTGTTCCACCCACCCCCATCCCCAGCACCTGGTAACCACTAGTCTGCTCTCCAACTCCACAATGTCATTATTTCAAGAATGTTATATAAATGGAATCAGATAGCATCTAGGCTTCTTAGATTGCTTTTTAAAAACACAGCACAATGCCCTTAAGATCCATCCAAGTTGTTGCATTATCAATAGTTTGTCTTATATGTCAGTAGTATTCCACAGTGTGGCGATACCTCAGTTTGTTTAACTATTTACCTTTGTGTAGTTTCTAGTTTTTCCATTATGAATAAAGCTGCTATGAACATTCTTGTACAAACTTCTGCATGAATGAAAGCTTTCGTTTCTCTAGGATATATGTCCAGGGGTTCAATTGCTGGGTTGTACGGTTAGTCTGATCTTAGTTTTAAAAGGAATGGTGAAACTATTCGGCAGAGTGGTTGCATCATTTTACGTTCCCACCAGCAATGTATAAGTGACACCATTTCTCTGCCTCCTTGCCAGCATTTGGTGTTGTCACTGTTTTTACTTTCACATTTCAATAGGTGTGTATCGATAGCTCATTATAGTTCTAATTTGCATTCGCTTAATGGTTAATGATAGTGAACATTTTTTCATGTGCTTATTTGGCAGCAATAAGTATATACTATCTGGTGAAATAGCTCTTCATTTTTTCCTCTATTTTCTAATTGGATTGATTGGGTGGAGTATTTCTTCATCCCCCCCCCATTTTCTAATTGGATCATTTGTTTCCTGTTGAATGTTAAGATTTCCTAAGTGGAATGCTTGTATATTGTTTGTTGGTAGGAATGTAAATTAGTTCAACCATTGTGAAAGTGCGGCGATCCCTAAAAGAACTAAAAACAGAAATACCATTCAACCCAGCAATTCCATTATGCGGTGCATACCCAAAGGAATATAAATTGTTCTATCATAAAGACACATGCATGCATATGTTCATTGCAATACTATGGTATCAACCTAAATGTCCATCAGTGATAGACTGGATAAAAAAAATGTGGGACATATATGCCGTGGAATACTATGCAGTCAAAAGAAGATACAGATCATGTTCTTTTCAGGAACATGGATGGAGCAGGAAGACATTATCCTTAGGTAAACTAATGTAGGAACAGAAAACCAAATACAGCATGTTCTCACTTATAGGAGGGAGGTCAATGAGGAGAAGACATGGACACAGAAGGGGACCACACACACCGGGGCCTATTGGAGGGTAGAGAGGGGAGGAGGAAGAAGTTCAGGAAAAATAATTATGGGTACTAATAGCTTAATAGCTGGGTAGTGAAATAATCTGTATAACAAGCCCCCATGTCATAAGTTTATCTGTATGATAAACCTGCACATGTACCCCTGAACTTAAAGCTAAAAAAAGAGTTTCTTGTGTTTTGAAATACAAGTCTTTGTCAGTTACAGAATATAAAAGTATTTTTTTCCAGAATGTAGTTTGTATTTTTATCCTCCTAACAGGGTCTTTCACGAAACAAACATTTTAAATTATAATGAGGTCCAACTTATAAATTTTTCTTTTTGCTTATCTTTTATTCAACAAATAATTATTGAACATCAACAATTTATCAAGACACTGTTCCAGGCACCCTGTAGAGATCACAGATGTGACATAGCTTTAACTTCAAGGTACTTCGAGTCTAGTGGGGAGACTGGAGATCTATGCAAATAATTAATACTACACAGCAAGTGCTAAGTGAAGTGGAAGAGGCCGAGATACGTTTTTGGCTAATAAGGAGGTAGTGAGTGAAAGTTTTGTTTACCACTTTTATTCCGGAAATGTCACAAAATAGCATACAATCTTCTTTTATAAACTCATTTTAAAACTAAAAATGATAGTTTTAAAATAAGTAATAACATAAAATAAATCTCATGTGCAAAATGATTCCACATACATTGTATCAATCAATAACAATCTTACGGGGTGGTAGAGAGGATTAAAACATATTTCATATTTGGAAAAATCTTGGGTTCAGCTAAGTTAAGTCACTTGCCCAAGGTCATGCAGCCAGGAAGTGGTGAGCTCAGACTGGTACCTCAGTCTTGTGCTTACTGTTCTTTCAATTCTACCCAGAATCCTCTGGAGACATGTCCTTTTCTTGCTTGTATAAACTCATCAATCTTCTGGCTAGGAAATGAACTGTCAGATTCGAATTTTAAAAGAAGATGGGGTACAAGTTCCTTGTGCACACCAATGTCAAAGAGCTCTTATTGATAAAGGATGAATCCATTAAAACCCTTACAGTGGGCACGATCATGCAGAAATGGAACATTAAAACCCTTACAGTGGGCACGATCACACAGAAATGGAAAAACAAGCACTGCCTGTGAGTCATGAGGTGATGCTACGGCTGGACTCAACGACGTTTTGCTGGCTGACTGCTCAGGATGAGGGAATTGAGAACATGGTATTTTAGGTCATCTCGTGCCAGGCACACTGTTACCCAAAATCATCTTCAGATGCCAGACCTTTCACAGGGAACATTAAAAAGCAGTCAGTATTAGCTCTGGTGAAGAATGAAAGGTGGGCCTGTTTTGAACCCAAAGGACTACCTACCAATAGGAAACTGGGGCTCTTCTTCATTCCTCTGTCTCTGGATTTCCATCTGTACTTTCTTCCTGCCTTATTTGTGACTTTGCTCAACTCACTTAACAATTCTGCATTTGTTTGTCCTTCTTTTGAAGTGTTTATAACTTAGGTAAGATGTTAGGATTTTGATTCTGAGTGTCTGTAAAGAAGCGGATTTACTAATTAAGTCAGCTTTGCAAACGTCTGCATAATGCCAGAAGAACTTTGAACCCAGCTCCCAGTCATGTCATGATGCAGCCCCTGTGGGGCCCATGTGGAAAGTTACCCTTTGACATTCTACGTTCAAACATTTATCGTGTTGGCCTGGCATCCAGCTGAAAAAGCTGAAATCTTCACTGGATCTGGACAGAAATGAATTCCAGCGTTTATATGTGGCTTACCATGTACCAGTCAGGAGGCATGTGTAGGAAAGTATGTGAGCTGTGGTAAACTTTTCAGCTGAGTTACTCCAACCACTGTGTCCATCTTTACCATCTTTGCTACTCAGAAACATAACACCCCAGTCTTTACACTTCTCAAGAGCTGGACTTATGATTGGAGCAAGACAAATGAGTTTTCCTGGGCAACTTAATGTGCACCGTGGAAGGGAAGATTTGCCTCATTCTTAGGTACTGGCAACTGAGTAGAAGAAATTCTGGAGCTGTCACATGCCACCGCATAAAGTAAGTCAGCTTAATAATGAAACCCAAGGGGGAAAGCAGAGAGGAGTAGTGGAGAGAGAGGAAAAGAGACAGAGCAAACAAGCTAGAGAGAGGCTGAGACTGTAGTTCTACTTCTACCGACATCACCTGAGCCCCTGAATCCAGGGCTGCCTGTCATTACACCGACATCTAGACTTCGCATTTAAATGAGGCTATGTATTTCTTTTCATGCCTAAGTCTTCTAGGGTTGGGATTCTGCCATTTGTAACTGAGAGTTCTTGAGACCTCTTAAATAAGTTATAATAAATCCTATTCAGTAGAATATCATATAGCTGGGAAAAAAAAAAGAAAGGAAGGTGGGAAGGAAGAAGGAAGGGAGAGAGTAAAGAAGGATGGAGGGAGGGAGGGAGAGAGGGAAGGAAGGGATGGATGGAGGAAAGAAGGAAGGAAGGGAAGGAGGAAGGGAAGGAGGGAGGGAGGGAGGGAGGGAGGGAGGAAGGAAGGAAGGAAGGAAGGAAAGAAGGGAGGGGATCTCCCTGTAATGATAGGGAATGATTATATGATACATTGTTTAAGGGAAAGGCCAATCGATTTGTTATTATAATTTGCTCTTGTTGATTGTAACAATTCGGAACAATAAACATCATTTAACCTAAGTTTATTTTGTCTGTCCAGGTGAATTATCAACTCCTGAACATTCTTATACTATTTTTTCTCCCCTCCATAGCAATCAACAGGCTCACAGTGTTTTCTTTTTTTAATTGGACATTGCTCCCTGAGGTAAACCATACTGAAAACCTAGTTTCAAACAAACATTTTTATGAAATTTATAACTGGCAGGACTTAAGTTTCACAATTAAGAACCTATTGGTCTGACAAAAGTAAACCAAAAAATGGGCAAAGGATATGAACATAGAGCTTAAAAGGAAAGACAAGTGGGGATGAAAGGTATGCCTGTCTCTAACCCACAAGACTGCCTTCCACGAGGAAATGGGGCTCTTCATTCCTCTGTCTCTGGATTTCCGTAACACTACCTCACTTTTAATAAGATAAATGCAAGTCAAGCTACTGAGACCATTTTTCATAATTGGCAAAGATCTGCCAGGTGGATAACATACCGTGTGAAAGAGTGTGTCGGTGAATCAGAAAAGGATCCGTCAGGTACAACTAGAAAAACATAAACCACTTGGAATATTTAAAATGGGGGGAATTTAAAACATAAAGTTGGTTGCACAGAGGATGTGAGAGGCTGAAAGACTCCCAGGAAACAGTGAGACCACCAAAGTTTAGCAACCGTAGGATCTCCTGTTACTTCCAGGTCCAGGGGACAAGAGGGGGAGGTGTTGCCAGAACCCACAGAGCTGGGCACAGAGGGAGCCTCTCCTACCAGACTTGGGATCACCCAGGAGGAGCAGCTGCTGTCCTATACACCCTTCTATTCCCACCACCCAGGCAGAAAATGAAGAATGGGAAATACCCTGGCTTCTCCCCTTCTCCCTCTTATTCTCCTACTGCTGAGTCCCATCGGCCAGTTGATAGGGGAGTCCGGGGAATGAAACCCCCACGGAGCAAGAGTCGGAAAGTCTAGGAATGGATATGAGGGCTAACAGGCTGAGAACCATCAGAGGGATGGGCGTGTGAAATATGCAAACACACACCTTGTGTGAGATCATGAGCTTATATCTCTATGAAGGGCATTTGACATTATCCAAATTATAAATGCACATCACCTTTGAGCCCACGATCCAATTGCTCGAATTTATTCTTTCTTAAAGGCTTTGATTTGTTTTTGTCTGTTTTTGTTTTCCTGCTGTGGACTGATCAGCAAACAAACCGTTTATTTCTACTGCGCAAATTTACACGGAGAGAACAGCCTCAACCCACCGGCTTGAGAGGATTTCCAGGGATCTGGAAATGGGCAGCGTAACTCCACAAATGCTTCATTTTCATGGAGCGACTTCCACCCTGCAGCTAAAATGGACAATGTGTTTTCACAGCGGAGTTGCTGGGTTGCTTCCTGGCTTGACGGACACAAACGCGCAGTGAAGTCCCGGCCTGGAGTGGAACCTTTCAACCCCCAGTCCTTCTTCCAGGACCGGGAACTCCCGAGCCCGAGCGCGCTCCTCACTTGCCCAGTCTTGGGGCGTTCTCCTGGCAGCGCGGGCTCGGAACCCGGCGGCTCCGCAGCTGTGGAGGGCGTGGGGGGTCTGGGAGGCTCAGGCGCGCAGCAGCCTGGACAGCTCCCCGAGCGCCAATCCTGCGCTGCGTGTTGAATGAATGAATGAGCGTCGCCCGCGTAGTCAACTCGTGGGAGAATTAAAGCAATGCAGATCCGGCGCCGCGGCGACTTTAACAGCCCAGGGACTGTGCGGTGGGAAGTGCTGTGGTGGAGGCGCCGCACCGGGTCTGGAATCGGGAGGACCCGGATCCCGGCGACCCGTCACTCTGCGGTCTCGGAGGGTCCGGGCCCAGCACTCAGGCCGGGGACAGAAGCCTGACAGACTCGGGCAGGACCTGGAGTCGCACCTGGGGGTCCAGAACCGCGGCCCCAACACCGCACTGCGCCGCAGGGAAGGGCCCCTGGAGGGCGCCGGTCCCCGCCCCGCGCGCGCAGCCCCGCCCGCCTCCTCCCGTGCGCCCCGCCCCCCCGCGCGTGCCGCCCGCGCGCCCCAGGTGCTCCCTCGGGAGGAACCGGCCCGCCGGGCCTCTGGCCCCCGCGCAAGCGCGCTCGCCCCGCACGCGCCCCCGCCCCGCCCCTGCCGACCCCGCCCCGGGCGCCGCTGATTGGTTGTCCGCCGAGCCCGCGGGTGGCGGCGGCGGCGGAGGCTGAGGCGCGGCTGAGGCCCGGCTGGCCCTGGCGCCTCCCTATCAGCCGCCGCCGCGCTCCCGCCTCCTGTCGGTGGGTCCTCGGCTCCCGCTGCGCTGCGGTTCTGGCAGCCGAGCCCCGCGGTGCTGCAGCCCGGCCTGAGCGCGCAGACCAACCCGCGCGCCTTCCTGGCCGCCCTCAGCCTCCGGTCCACGCGCCGCGCTGCGGCAGGTGCCCGGGCGTCCTGAGGCGCGGTGGCCCGAGCCCGGCCGCCATCGAGGACCCGGCGCGGACCTGCTGGAGGCCGGCCACCCCCCGTGAGTACCGTCCACCGCCCCCCGCTCCCCGCGGACGGCTTTGCGCCACTCCCCCCGCCACGGTGCTGCAACTTCGGGGGTGGGTGTGTGAGGCTGTGGAGGCGTCGCTCTGGCTCCCCCGCACCCTGCGCGTCTGGAGCCGGGAACCCGAGGCGGGGCCGGTCCGCCTCTGCGGGGGCGGGGGTCCTGGAACTTGCTTCGGGATCCCGGCGGAGTCAGAACCGCCTCTTTCTCTCGCTGCCGGGGCGGGAGCTCGCCTCTGCGTTTCCCGATCGCGGCTGGCCACGTAGCGCTTGGACTGCGGTTCACCGCGAACCCACTGCGCTGCGGGCGCACGGGCGGGAGCCTCAAACCTCCCGGGGAGCGCCCCGCAGCAGCCAGCGCGGCGGACCCGACTCCTAATTTCTTCCAAACTCTTAATTTCTGTGAAACGGGGCTAATCAGGGACTCGCTCAAGGTCACGCCGGCGCTCACACTTAGAACCCAGGTGGATTGCGTCTGGCCCCCGCCCGCCGGCTGCCTGGGGAGGGGCGCGCTGTCGGCCGGGAGGTCACTTTAGCTGCATCCTGGGTTCCTCCTCGTGCTCCGTTTCCCCCACAGCCGCCAGACTGGAAGAGACAGGGAGCCAATCCCAGGGGATTGGAGGTAACGGCGGCGGATCTTCCTGATGGACGCGTGGGGCGGAAAGACTCCGTGGGGGGAACCCCAAGACCTGCGGCGTTTTGGAGCACTTGCTCCCCGTCTTGTTCCTTAATTTACGGACGTCTCGGCAGGGTAGGGGAATTTGTTCTTAGATCCGTCCTGCTCCTCTTCTTTTTCCAAATGAGCGTCGTACGGGAGGATAAGTACGTATCCCAAAACTCTTAAATGCACACACCGGTTTGGGCCTAGGGACTTCCTAAGAGAAGCGAGTAAACTGTGGGCTTGGTTCGCTAGCGTTGGCGCCTATCTGCTCCTGGAAAATGCTTTGAGTCTGGCTTCATTTTCATGCTCTCTATCTCCCCGACCATGATCTCCATTTCTTCATTTTCTTGACACTTTCTCAGGGGAGGAAGACTGAGACTGGGCTGGCCAGTCTCGGCGAGGTAAATGATGTCGGATGTGATACTTTTCCTCCAGGTCCTTTGAGGCAGCTCCAGTGGGGCTGCCTGTGGTGCTGGGGGCGCTTCTCAGAGCTCTGGGCTGAGGAGAGGGTCGCCTAGCCTCTCTTGCCATTATGTCCTTGTCCCTTCGACTCAGCCTCCCGCACCCCAACTCTGAAACTCAGCCCTGAGATCACTTAGATAGTTTTGTGATGACTGACCAGCATCTTTGAACCTGAACTTTTTCGTTTATAAAATGGAATAATCCCCGCGTTTCAATTTTCCCAAGGAACTTGGAGTTTAGAGGATATGATAAATGTGAAAATGCACTGGGGTTTTATTAAAAAGTCGGAGGAAGATGATCAAAGCATCTGGGGCTATGGGTGGAAATGGAAGCAATTTAAATTTTTTACTGCAACATCTGGGACCCTATTTGCAGATCTCAAAATCTTATTTTGCCAAGACTTTGAAGATAGATACTGCTTTCCATCTTCCTGCTCATGTTCCTTTGCCTGGCCATGGACAGCTGCATCTCTCCTAATTACCCACACCTACCTCCATCGGCGAGCTGTCTCTGTGGGCCAGAAGCTGTGTCTGTGGGGACCGTTCCTGGAGCGCAGGGGGAGGCTGTGTGTGTGTGTTGTCTCTGAGGAGTCACGGTGTGTCTCTGCAGAGATGGTGTGTATCTCTTTGTGGAGCGAGTCTCTGTGTTGTCTGGGTTTCATTTGTCTGCGTGTATGGTGGGAGAAGGGGGAGTTGTCTGGCTGCAAAATTTTTTCACTTTTGGGAAAGTAAAGGGTTGGCCATACTCAGCTCAGTCATTTAAACTAGCAGTAGTATAGATTATGTCCTATCTACTTCCTCCCTGCCCAGAGGGATTCCCGATGGCTAAAAAAATATCCCATAGAAAACAAAACAAGGCTTCCCCCTGATTTTACCTTCCAAGTTATTATTGTATATGCACAGACTGTTGTCTCAAAGGCAAGTTAAAGGAAGATGACTGATCAGACCTTAGTGAATTTAACAATCATTGAAGTATAATTCGAGAAAATAGTGCAGTTCTGAAGGATACACTCAGTTTCACAAACTGAGCACACCTGTGTAACCAGTGCCCTGATTAAGACCTAGAATATGTCCAATCTTCCCATTACTCCTACAGGCAATATCCTCCAGGGATACTCATCATCCTGCTTAGTTTTATCTGTTATTTTAATTTTTATTACTATTATTATTTTATCATTTTAGTTCTTAAACTAGAATGAAACTTCTTGATGATTTTCTATCTCCTTTTTAATAAATGCAAACCAAGAGTAGTTATACCTAAGCCAGTACAGACAAATAGAAGGAAGAATCTGGCCTTACAATCTGGGCTGAGAATGAGTTGGTTGTCCCACCCACACCCTGATCATTAGTTCTTTGGTGGTGTAACAAATCTCATCCCAGATGGAACAGGGCTGACATTGGTCAGTGGAGGCTGGTTTGTTCCTGTAAGAGCTTTTTCATAGACTGAATTCAAGTAATGCAAATATGAAATTATGTGATATTAAAATATGAATGAAGAACAGTGAAAGGATTCTCATTTGATGCATAAAAAGGAAATATTTTAAATTCCTCAAAGATAAAAATTTGATGGAAAGTGACAGAATTTCAAAGCTTACTGATTTATGAACTCTTGGTGGTGCTGCCACATGGTGGCGCCAGGTTGGCTGGAGAACTGAAATACCTACCATCTTTTACCACGCTCTCAGAAAGGAATCCCAGGAATAAAATCCAACAACTCAGTATCTTCGAACATGACTTCCAACTGCTGTTTTCCATATCTGGCAGGTAAATTCCTTGTGTGGCCCCTACTGCTAAATCCATGGGTAGAACTCTATCCCAGCTCTTTATGAAGATGCCCTGTGGAATGGGGGCAGGTGCTTGTTGGAGGGAGCTAGAGGTGAGACAGTTGCCTCTCCTTCAGCAAGATGGAGTTAAGGTGGTGTGTCCTTGTGACTTTAAAAACGGTTAACTGAGAAGCAAGCTTAGGTCACCACATCCTATCCCAGAATCTCTTTGGAGGTTTGAGGGAAGGAGTTCTCATTCCGAAGGCTGGTATATCTTTTCACAAAGCCCTGTCCATGCTGAACCTGGAAAAATACATAGGCCTGGCTGTAGCCACATTATAGTTGCTGGAAGACATGTCCCAACATCCCACAGAGTGAACCCAAGTTACCCGGGAAATGTGGGAACATTGTATCCAGATATGGAGAAGACTAAGTGGACCCAACTGATGCCTTTCTCCCACCCATCACCTTTTGTTTTTATTTTCAGTACAACTGAGATGCTATTTAGAAGATTATTCATTTGGTGGCTTCTATGCCCATAATCACCAAGAGTGTTGAGTGTTTGCCATGTGCTGGACACGATAATTATATTTTATTCTTCACAATAGGAGGAGGATAATATTCCCATTCTATAGATAAAGGAACTGCACCTTGAAAGTTACACACTCTGAGTTTACACACTATGCAAGCCAGAGTGAGGGTTAAGAGCCAAGTCCCCGAGACAACTTCCCTAGCTGAGTTGTACTCTTCTGCAGGAGACAGGAGGTGGAGGAGAGTCTTCTATATAATCCTTTTGTCCTCCCTGGCACCTACTCTAGCACTTTACATGTAGCCACTCAAGTGTAAGTATGGAATTGCTGAAAATTGAAAATTCTATCATAAGCAAGAAGGACAGTGGAGGATGAGAACTTGAGGTCAAGTCCATGCAACCTGCAATGCTGGGACTCAGTGGGCTTACTAGAGTGTGTAGTTTTATTATGTGTTTAAAACACCATGTTATGAATACCTGTCTTACCTATTTTTGTGATTTTTTTTTCGCCTAACATTTTTTGACATGTGTTGATAACATATGTTAATCATTGTAAATCTGGTTGATTTGTTTTAGCTTACCATTCTGTTGCTATGCCAGAGTTTATCTACTGATGGATAAAATATTTTTCTATCTTTTGCTAATATAAAATATATTCCAAGGAATATCCTTTATAAGATCTTGCAGAAAGGTACAAGAGTGTGTCTTGGGCATATATCCCCAGAAGGTGAATAACTGGGTGGTAGGATCTGCATTCATCTGTTACTCTAGCTCTCCTAGGTTTGGCAGATTGCCCTCCCACTGCATTGTGTTGGAGTTCCTTCTATTCCCAAATCTTTGGCTGTGACTGGTATTAATCCGATGTTTTAATTTTGGCTAATCTGAGAAACATGGAATGTATTTCACTGCTCTTTTACTTTGCATTTCCCTTAGAGATTATCTTTTAAATGTAGTTTGGTTTTCAAGTTTTCTTTTCTTTGTATTGCCTTTTTTTTAAAACTGGCAAAATTTTGTTTTTCATAGTTAGATCTTTGAACTCCTTTGAAATTTATATATCTATGTTGTTGAGGCAGGAGGTATAATTGTTTTCCATATTGAAAACCATTTACCTCATTGTCATTTAATGAGTAGTTTATTATTTTCTCATTTATTTTGTTGCCATCTCTGACATATGCTAATTTCTGTTATATTGTGGGATCTGTCTCTTGACTCTCTGTTCATCTTTTTGTGATTCCTGAGCTAATATCATTTCATTTAATTATTAAAGCGTTATAATAAATATTCTCTTCTTACCCTTTTCCTAAAACTGTCTTGGCTATTCTCGATGCTTTAGACTTCAACATGAACCTTTAGGATCTATCCCTTCCTGTTATAATTTACATCAGAAATTCCTGTTATAATTCACATTGAATCTAAAGGTTAATTAGAAGAGGTTTTTTATCTTTTCACTATTGATATGTTCCTTTCATGGACATGGCCTGTCTCCATACACCATCTTTTAGGTCATTCTTCAAGGCTTTGTAATATTCTCCATAAAGGTCTGAAACTTATATTAGGAACCTTACAGGTTTTTATTGTCATTTTTCAATTAACAGCTCTATTGACGTATAAATCACATACTATCCAATTCACCCATTTGAAGTTTACAACTCAGTGTTTTTAGTAAATTCACAGGATGTGCACCATCAACATAATCTAATTTTAGAATATTTTTGAATGCTGCAAAATAAACCCTGTACCCATTAACAGTCATTTCCCAATTCTTATCCTTCCATATACCCTGCCACACACCCAGCCCTAGGCAACCTTAACAAACTACTATCTAAGTCTATATATTTGCCCATTCTGGGTATTTCATATAAATGGAAACATACAGTAATACTGTAGGTGGCATTTTGTGTCTGGCTTCTTTCACTTAGTGTAATGTTTTCAAGGTTATCTATGTTGCAGAATGTATTATGGCTTAATTCCTTTTTACTAGTGTATTTCATCCTACATATGTATATCACATCTTAGGATCCCTTCATTAGTTCTCAGAAGTTTTATTGCTCTGTGAATGGGATTGTCTCTCCTCTAGCTACATTTTTTTAAATTGGTCATCGCCAGTATATAGTAAGAAGGCAGGTTTTTTTGTATTCTAATTTTCTATTTAGCCTCTTTGTTGGTTTGTAGATTCTCTGGATATTCTCTAGAAAGCCATAGATACTACAAGTAATGGTGATTTTGTTTCTTCTGTTTTAAAACTGTTTTTGTATATATTTTTTCTTGGCATATTACAGTGCCTAGACTCACCGGCATGATGAAGAGTAATAGTGGCGATACCAGACCTCCCAGTCTGGTATCTGATTTGATAATGCTTTTAAATATTCACCAAGAGTATGATGGTTGCTTTCGGTTTATGGTAGATATGGTTTAACATATCTACCATAATGTTAAGACATTTTATGCTTTTGGTATTCTAATAGTGTTTTTTTTTAATTGTGTTTATGTTAATTTTTTATCATATTTCTTTTTTTATATCTTCTTTAACGAAGTTGAACTATCATTAGCTATAATATCAGTTCATTTTGTTTTCTTCCAAAGTTTATGTTATGAGAACATTATATATATATTCAAATATAAAATTATATTTTAGTATTGAATTTGCTTTTTCAGATTATACAAACACCCTATTCTGAGAGTAAGCTCCCTTTTAGAGAGGGATTTTTGTTTCTTTTCTTACTTGAGGATCAGTGTCTTGAGGAAAGGTCAGACTGACAGAAGAGTTTACAAGGTCTAATAAATATGAAGTATTCTGAACAGTGTCTGGCACATAAGTAGTAATCATAATTAAACAATTCAGTTAGTAATAAATTATCAAAAAGCATTGATTTGGAGTCCTGAGGAAGAGGCTTCACTAGGGGGAGGCCTCCCAGAATGGAGTGGTTCTTGGAGAATGTGGGATTTGACTTGGCATTTGAAATTAAATTAAATTAAATGTGTTAATATAAAACATAATAATTATAAGAATATAGGCAAACAGAAAGAAGACGGTAAAAATCACCTATATTCCCACCACTCAGTTGCTTTTGAAATTTTTGTATATTTTTCCCAGAGGTCATTTGATATTATATATGTAAATATAACCCTTATAAAATATTGATTTTCTGAATCTCATAAGTTATTAAGTCTTCATAATAATAACAACCTTCATATCATCACATAAACACATTCATTAATGAACTGTCCACTTACATGTAGGTCCTTATTCTGATGTCTTAATATAGCACTAACGAGTGTCTGGCTACCTAAGCATCATTTTCTTTATGGGCCAGTTGCTCCTCAGTTATATAGGATTTTATTGGACATGATAGTGCAAATTCATTGTAGAGTAGAACTGCAAATCTTGCAAAAGATGGAGAACTTCTTGAAATTGATGAAACTGGGTTGACAATCTGCAGAAAACACGTGCTCATTGTTGAACACATGGATTGCTGACAACCTTAAATCTGGTAAGGACTGAAAAAGAGAAACAGTATCTGCATGCTCCAGAAGAGAATGAGTTGGATAATAAAATAGAGGTCCTTTTGATGCCCATCCTCAAGGAATTTTGCACAAAATTGATACTCTTTCTGAGCTTGTCAAAAACGTCAAATGCTCATTGAAGGATGTTTTGTGCTATTCTTTAAGTCTGCTGGGAAATTTATGCCCCAAATATGAAAACATGATTTATTTTAAGGTAGCATTTTTCAGCAGAAATATAATGCTAGGAATACATGTAGTTTAAAATCTTCTAATTGACATATTTAAAAAGTTTTTTAAAATTATGAAACTGATTTTAATGATATATTTAATTTACTTCATATATCAAATATACTTTTGTATACATTTCAAGATATAATCAGTATAAAATTATCAATGGAATATTGGCATTCTTTTTCCTATACTAAATTTTTGGAATCTAGAATATATTTTATATCCATGACACATTTCAACTGGAGTAGTCACATTTCAAGTGTTCAGTAGCCACATGTATTGGATAGTGTGTTTCTAAGAAATAGTGTAAAGTTGTATATCAAAATTTGGTAAAACATTAAATAAAATGTATCTTCTTGTTTTCTTCCCTTAAAATATAATGCTAATCAAAACTTTTTATTTCCCACTATTTACTGTGGTATTTCAAGTGGATTCACTTGAGCTGACTTTTCTCTGGTAACAAATATCCTTGAATAATAAGGACAATATGAATAGTATCTTTTAAACAAAAATAAAGTGACACTTTAAGAAACTTAACAACGTATGAGCAACTTTAATGCCAGTAGTTAATTATTCTTCTGTCATTATTTTCATCCACCTAATAATCTGTTTAATCTATGAACCATAATTTGTTTAATGAAAGCATTCTTTTAAGACATTAGGCACTTTAGACTCTTTACTGTTGAACTTCAGCTTTGTAGACATTATTTTCTTGAGATGAAGTATTTTGTCAAAGTTTACTTTAAGCTTTTGATATATATTTTCAAATAGCCCTCCAGAAAAGCTTATAAATTTATCTTGCCGTTAGTAGTGTATGTGTATGCCAAATTCCTATGCCTTGCCCTTGCTATTTTGATATGATTATTCAATAACCATTCAATAACCATGCTAGTTTCTTCTGGGGTTCGGCAAAAAGAAGAACCCCAGAATCTTGCTTTTTATTTTATTTTCTTTACTAGTGAGGCAGAATATACTTGCATATTTACTGGCTCTTCATGGCCGACTTCACTATAGAGTTATCCATGGAAGTTGTTTTTTATTTCCTGTGGATTCTGTAACTTGCATTTATTACTTGGTGTTTTTGAAAGAATTGTTAAGTTGTTTTACCCAGATCATGTTCATAGTTTTAACTACTAAATACCATTCTATCATATGAAATAAGCATGTTTTGTTAATATGTTTTTCCATGATAGACTTTTGATTATTTCTGTATTTTTTTTGGCTTTTACACAGATGCATTCAGTAAATATCCTTGAAATGTATTTATGTACATGTACAAAAACTCTTAAAGATACATGCCTAGAAGTGGAATTGTAGGGTCATATTTTATGTAAACTTTGAATTTGACCATTTGATGCCAAATTACTCCCCAAAGTGGCAATACTAATTTAAATTTCTATAGCAATGTAGATGGATAATATCTGTCACATGAAATAAATAATACTATGGAAGGAAGAACAAAGATGTTAAAGGAGAAAATATATAGGTATATATTTTTGTGTACATATAAATATCCCAAAGGTCAATTAGAAAGCTCAGAAGTTTTTGACCTTTTCATTTTGAACATTGCATCATGTAAACGATTGTATATAAATGTGTTGCAAACCTCATATAAATATTTACCAGCTGGGAGTGGTGGCTCATGCCTGTAATCCCAGTGCTTTGGGAGGCTGAGGTGGGTGGATCACCTGAGGTCAGGACTTCCAGACCAGCCTGACCAACAGGGTGAAACCCCATCTCTACTAAATGCAAAAAATTAGCTGGGCGTGGTGGCATATGCCTGTAATCCCAGCTACTTGGGAGTCTGAGGCAGGAGAATCACTTGAACTCAGGAGGCGGAGGTTGCAGTGAGCCAAGATTATGCCATTGCACTCCAGCCCCAGCAACAGGAGTGAAACTCTGTCTCAAAACAAACAACCAACCCAAAAAACCTAGCAGGGGAGAATTGAAAAGAGTTTAAATGGTCAGCTATTTAGTACTGCCTTTAATGAGGACAGACTGCAAGAGAAAGTAAGCACTTATTGGGGAGAACCAGGAAAGCACTGCCCAGCTCTGCCCCTGTCCAGCTCTGCCCCTGTCTCACCCATCCTAGGGTGTATTGTTCCTTTCTATCTTCTCTTCTGTTAAAATTTGGAAGACTTTGGTTGGGGTAACTAGAAAGTAACACTAACATCCTAACACCTGTGACATTAACACCCTAATTTGAATGAACTTACATGATCAATTGCTAGTGACAGGAAGATCAGAACAGTCAGGGTGACACCACCAGAGGGTTAATGAGGAAATGGCTGAGAGGTGGACTTGGTTGGGGATGGGCTGTGTGATTTACTAAAAGAAACCTCACCCACTTCCAACTTACATTGAGGATGAATTATGCATTTCTGTAGGGAAAGTAAAAACAACTTTATGAAACTGTGTGCCTAAAGGCTTTTAGAAATTGTTTTTGGTTTTTTATTCAACCATTACCTTCCCTAGATAATTATGAGTTAATTTTTCTGTATATATTTATATGTCATCAGCTAGGACAAGAAAAACACTGTGTGGAATTCCATTTTGTGGCTATGATTTACAATGTGATACCACCGATGAGACAGATGTGTGATCTGCAGCTGAGATACACAAATCCATGCCGTAGGCTGACAGTTTAATCTTACTGAGCTGACACTGGGTAAGAGAATGCAAGACGTGCGTGCTCCAGGAAGGGTGAGTGCCTGGAAAACAGAGGTGCCTGTGACCTTGGAATCTAATGTGGCCATTTCTCAAAGGCCTCAAATAATCTTGACACTGAATCCTGGTGGCTCAGATAACAATGTTCTGTGATATGGTTCCCTCTTTTTGGTGTGAAATGTAGCTATCTCAAGTGTGTTGGATCATTTTCTAGGCTGGCAAGGGTTCTGGTGAAATCTTTGGGGAAAAGAAAAATACTCAAGTCTCTTTACATGATGGGTGTTTTTTTTTTTTTTTTGGTATTTGTTTGTTTCCTGAAGAGATCCCAATCTGTGTAAGCAGTGCTTCCAGCTCCTAAAACCTCTTTCTGACTTCCTCTTGAAAACCTCTCTCTCCAGCATCGTTTCACTTTATCAGTGTAGCTCTAGCCTCAGGAAATATGGCAGGTGTTACTTTTGTGTTTGTGTCATATAAATGTGGTTTTGTTGTTTTTCTTCTTCTGCAAAATAATTAATCATTAGGGATTTTGATTTACTAGAGTGATATGTAAATAGTATTATATTTGAGATTAGTGTCTTTCTTTTACAGCTAATTATAAGAAAAATCAGAAATGCTGTTTTAATAGCTTGAATCTTTGTTCAAAGTCTTTTAGAAACCCAGCAATCAGTTTCTCAGTTCTGTGGTCCAGTGGATGTCAAGTGCCTCTCCCAGAACTGCAGATCTTGCATTCTGGTGCTGGAATGTTGCTGAGAACCTCTAGAGGCTCCTTCATGCTTCCAGGTCTGAATACTTCCTTCTGGAGGTTCCTGGTACCTGATACTTGTTCTTCCCACTGCCCCTAACACCATTCACTTTCTGCTTGGGTTCCTCTTCCCTCACGCTGCTGCTGATGGTAGATGGCGATGCAATGCTGACATTTCCTGCTTCTCCTTTATAAACGATCCAAAAGCAACAAAGAGAATGAAAAACAGAAGACAAACCATTTTTGGAAAATATGAAAGATGGTTAAAATTGTTTCCTAAAAATGTGGAAACGTTGCCAGAAGAAGTGGGATCATGGAATGCACGGGAGGTACATGGAAGAAGGCAGAGGGATGTGCTCTGTATGTTCTGAAAGAGCACTTGAAGGTGAGGTTTCTTATCGGAGTGCAACACCCGAGTCCCTTGCAGGTAGTGGGATAAGGAAGCCCGCAGAGGCAGTGAACATTTCCTGCTGTCCACCACTGTCCACCTCCAGCCCCTCCGCCGGCCCGCCCTGACTTAGTGCCTTCTTTGCCTCTTAGTCTCAGCAGAGTTTTTTACTGGTTCTTTTCAGAATTCCAAAGGACTAACTTATGGCTTTGTTATCTCTATCCTATCATTATTTCTATTTATTAATCTCTGTTCTCATCTTTATTAGGATTTCTTTCCTACCACTTCTTGGGGTTTTTTTTTTTCTAATCTCTTAAATTTACATGATTAATTCCTTAACTTACAAATTTGCTTCTTTCCTTTATGTGCATTTAGGAATATAAATTTTTCTTTAAGTGTTGCTTTAGCAGTGTTTTTTTTTTTTCCCACAAGTTTTGATATATAGTGTTTTTGTTATTGTTCACATGTAACTTTTTATAATTTTTATTATAATTTATTCTTTGACTTATGACTTATTTATATATTTTTTCCTAGAACTTTAACATTTTTTTTTTCTATTTTAATTCATGGTGACCAGAGAACATGGTGTACATTATTCCAGTTCTTTGAAATTTGTTGTGCTTGTTTTGTGGCCTGGTACATAGTCATTCACAAATGTTCCATAACTTCTTGAAAAGAAAGTTATTGGTTGCAGATTTATATCTGTTTATTAGCTTAGGTTAGTTAATTATGCTATTCAAATATTTCATTTTTTACTGATTTTTTTTGAAGTTTGGTTATTCAGTTGTTGGAGAAGTATATGAAGGCAAATTTATTAATTTCATCTTGTGCTTTCAGTTTTGTTTTGTATATTTTGAAGGTGCATTTTAGTTTAAGTGTATGCCATTCTGAGAAACCCTCTTAGTCTCTAGTAATGCCTCTTGTTTTTAAGGCTGTGTTTAATAGAACTATACTATGTTATATTTTACCTTTAACTTGACATATAATTATACATGTTTATGATATGTAGTGACATTTCAATGTATACAGTGTATAGTGAGCAGTCAGGGTAATTAGCATGTCCATCACTTCAAACATTTATCATTTCTTTTTGTTAGGAACATTCAGTGTCTTGCTATTTGAAACTCTGTAGCAAGCTTGTCTCCAGCCCAGAATGGCTTTGAACGTGGCCCGGCACAAATTCGCAAACTTTCTTAAAACATTATGATATTGTTTTGCAATTATTGCTGCTGCTGCTGCTGCTGCTGCTGCTGCTGCTGCTGCTTCTGCTTCTGCTTCTGCTTCTGCTTCTGCTTCTGCTTCTGCTTCTGCTTCTGCTTCTGCTTCTGCTTCTGCTTCTGCTTCTGCTTCTGCTTCTGCTTCTGCTTCTGCTTCTGCTTCTGCTTCTGCTTCTGCTTCTGCTTCTGCTTCTGCTTCTGCTTCTGCTTCTGCTTCTGCTTCTGCTTCTGCTTCTGCTTCTGCTTCTGCTTCTGCTTCTGCTTCTGCTTCTGCTTCTGCTTCTGCTTCTGCTTCTGCTTCTGCTTCTGCTTCTGCTTCTGCTTCTGCTTCTGCTTCTGCTTCTGCTTCTGCTTCTGCTTCTGCTTCTGCTTCTGCTTCTGCTTCTGCTTCTGCTTCTGCTTCTGCTTCTGCTTCTGCTTCTGCTTCTGCTTCTGCTTCTGCTTCTGCTTCTGCTTCTGCTTCTTCTTCTTCTCTTTCTTCTTCTTTCTTCTTCTTTCTTCTTCTTTCTTCTTCTGCTCTTATTAATGTTAGTGTATTTTATGTGTGGCCCAAGATAATTATTCTTCCATTGTGGTCCCAGGAAGCCAAAAAGATTGGACACCTCTGCTTTATAACATATTATTATTAATTATATCCATCCTGTAATGCTATAGAACACTAGAATGTGTTTCTCCTATGTAGCTGTAATTTTGTATCCTTAACAAATTTTTCCCTTCCCCTACTCTTCCCAGCCTCTAGTATCCTCTGTTCTACTTTCATTTGTATGAGGTCATCTTGTTTAAGCTTCCACAAAGGAGTGAGAACATGCAGTGTTTAACTTTCTGTTCCTGGCTTATTTCACCTAACATAATGCTCTTCAGTTCCATTCATGTTTCCACAATGACAGGATTTGGTTCTTTTCTTAATGGCCAAATAGTATTTCATGGTGTGTATATATACACCACATTTTCTTTATCCATTAATTGGATGTTGGACACCTGGGTTGATTCCATGTCTTGGGTGTTGTGAATAGTGCTGCAATAAACATGGGAGTGCAGATGTCTGTCTGTCTGTCTCTCTCTCTCTTTCTTTCTGTCTTTTTCTTTCCTCTCTTTCTCTCTTCCCTTTTTTTTCTTCTTTTTTTAGACAGAGTCTCTGTCACCCAGGCTGTAGTGCAATGGCACAATCTCAGCTCACTGCAACCTCCTCCTCCCAGGTTCAAGTGATTCTCCTGCCTCAGCCTCCCGAGTAGCTGGGATTACAGGCACCCGCCATCATGCCTGGCAAATTTTTGTGGTTTTAGTAGAGGTGGGGTTTTGCCATGTTGGCCAGGCTGGTCTCCTGACCTAAAGTGATCTTCCTGCTTCTGCCTCCCAAAGTGTTGGGATTATAGGTGTGAGCCGCCGCACCTGGCCAGATGTCTTTTCAATATACTGATTTTTTTTTTTTTCAAATAAATGCCTAGTAATGGGATTGCTGGATGATATGGTAGTTCTACTTGTAGCTTTTTGAGGAACTTTCATGCTGTTCTCCATAGTGGCTGTCCTATTTTACACTCCAATGAACAGTATGTAAGTGTTTTCTTTCCTCTACATCCTTGCCAGCATTTGTTATTTTTTGTCTTTTTGATAATAGCCATCCTAACTGGGGTAAGATGAAGCCTCACTGTGGTTTTGATTTGCATTTTCCTGATGATTAGTGATGCTGAGCATTATAAATATATTTGTTGGACATTTATATGTCTGCTGTTTAGAAATGTCTACTTATTATTTGCCTTCTTTTTAATGGAATTTTTTTTTTCTGTTGTATGTTTGACTTCATTTTGTGTTCTGGATATTAATTCCCTGTAAGAGAAATAGTTTGCAAATTTTTTTTCCCATTCTGTAGGTTGTCTTTTAACTCTATTTATTATTTATTGTTTCCTTTTCTTTGGAGAAGCTTTTTAGCTTGATATAATCCCTCTGTTTATTTTTGCTTTTGTTTCCTATGCTTTTAAAGTTTTATTTATAAAATTTTTCCAGATCAGTGTCCTGAAGTATTTCCCTTATGTTTTTCTCCAGTGGTTTCATAGTTTTGTGTCTTACATTTAGATCTTTAATCCATTTTGCATTGAATTTTGTTTAAGGTGAGAAGTGGAGGTATACTTTCATTCTTCTGCATATGGACAGCATTTTCTCAGCACCATAATTGAAGAGATTATTCTTTCCTTGGTGAATGCTCTTGGTGCCTTTGTCAAAAATCAGTTGGTTGCAGATATGTGGATTAATTTCTGGGTTCCTTAGTCTGTTCTACTTGTTTATTGTTTTTTTAATGGCATTATTATGCTGTTTTGGTTATTACAGCTTTGCAGTATATTTTTAAGTCTGGTAGTGTGATGCCTTCAGCTTTATTCTTTTTGCTCTGGATTGCTTTGGCTACTTGGGGTCTTTTGTGGTTATATATAGTTTTGGATTTTATTTTCTATTTTTGTGAAGAATGTCATTGGTATTTTGATAGGGATTATTTCATTGAATCTGTAGGTTGCTTTGGGTAGTATGGCCATTTTAATGATATTTATTCTTTTTATCCTTGAGGATGTGATATTTTTCCATGTGTGTTCTCTTCAATTTCTTTTTATCACTGTTTTTTAGTTTACTTTGTAGAGGTCCTTTACCTCCTTGGTTACATTTATTTCTAAGAACTATGTATTTTGTTTTATTTTTTGTAGCCATTGTAAATGGGATTACCTCCTTGATTTCTTTTTCAGCTAGTTTGTTGTTTGTGCGTATTAATCCTACTAATCCTATTCATCTTTTTTTTTCTTTTTAAGAGACAGTGCCTCACTCTGTTGCTCAGGATAGAGTGCAGTGGCATGATCATAGCTCACTGCAGCCTCAAACTCCGGGGCTTAAGCAGTCCTCTTGCCTCAGCATGCCAAGTATTTGGGACTATAGGCATATGCCACCACATCTGGCTAATTAAAAAAAATTTTTTATAGAGACAAGGTTCAACTATGTGGCCCAGGCTAGTCTCAAACTCCTGGCCTCAAGTGATCCTTCCACCTTGCCTTCTAAGGTGCTAGGATCACAGGCATGAGCCACTGTGCCCAGCCAGTGCTACTGACTCTTGCATGTCAATTTTGTATCCTGCAACTTTGTTGAATTTGTTTATCAGTTCTAAGAGCTTTTTGGTGGAGGATTTTGATTTTTCTCTATATAAGATTATGTCATCTGCAGAGACAATTTGACTTTGTTCTTTTCTATTTGGATGCCCTTTTTTTCTTTCTCTTGTCTAATTGCTCTTACTAGTACTGCCAGTACTATGTTGAATAAAAGTGGTGATAGTGGACATCCTCATCTTGCACTAGTTCTTTGAGAAAAAGCTTTTGGCTTTTTCCCATTTAGTATGTTAGTTGTGGGCTATTCATATATGGCTTTATTTTGTTCAGGTACTCTCCTTTTATACCTAATCTATTGAAGGTTTTTATCATGAAGTGCTCTTGGATTTTATGAAATTTTTTTTCTGCATCTATTCAGATGATCATATGTTCTGGTTTTTGTCCTTCATTCTGTTAATGTGATATGTTGCATTTATTAATTTGCATATGTTGAACCATTGCTGCACCCTTGAGATAAATCCCACTTGGGTTTTTTGTTTGTTAAGGATTTTTGCATCTATATTTATCAGAGATATTGGCCTGTATATTTTTGTTGTTGTTGTTTTTCTGATCTGGTTTTGATATCAGGGCTATCATGGCCTGGCAATTGAGTTAGAAAGAATTCCTTATGCTTTATTTCCTTTGAATAGTTTGAGAATAGTTGGTATTAATTATCCTTTAACAGTTTGGTAGAATTTAGTGGTGAAACCATCTGATCCTGGGTGTTTCTTTTTTGGGAGGCTTTTTACTACTGATTCAATATGATTACTTTTTATTGGTCTGATCAGGTTGTCTATTTCTTCTTCATTCAATCTTGGTAGCTTATATGTGTCCAGGAATTTTTACTGGGGTATAGTTGTTTATAATAATCCCTGATGGGCCTTTGCATTTCAGTGATATCCATTATGATATCTTCTTCATTTCTGATTTTATTTATTTAGGTCGTCTCTCTTTTTTTCTTAGTCTAGCTGATGGTTTGTCAATTTTGTTTATGCTTTCTAAAAAACAATTTTTTGTTGGTCTATTGTATTTTTTTTTAATTTTTATTGCATTTTAGGTTTTGGGGTACATGTGCAGGACGTGCAAGATAGTTGCATAGGTACACACATGGCAGTGTGTTTTGCTGCCTTCCTCCTCTTCACCCACATTTGGCATTTCTCCCCAGGCTATACCTCCCCAGCTCCCCGCTGCTGTCCCCCCCCATTCCCCCGAATAGAGCCCAGTGTGTAGTACCCCCCTCCCTGTGTCCATGTGTTCTCATTTTTCTCACCTGCCTATGAGTGAGAATATGTGGTATTTTGTTTTCTGTTCTTGTGTCAGGTTGCTGAGAATGATGTTCTCCAGATTCATCCATGTCCTTACAAAGGACACAAACTTATCATTTTTGATTGCTGCATAATATTCCATGGTGTATATGTGCCACATTTTCCCAGTCCAGTCTATCATCGATGGGCATTTGGGTTGGTTCCACGTCTTTGCTATTGTAAACAGTGCTGCAATGAACATTCATGTGCATGTGTCCTTATAGTGGAACGCTTTATAGTCCTTTGGATATATACCCAGTAATGGGATTGCTGGGTCAAATGGAATTTCTATTTCTAGGTTCTTGGGGAATCGCCACACTGTCTTCCACAATGGTTGAACTAATTTACACTCCCACCAACAGTGTAAGAGTGTTCCTCTTTCTCCACATCCTCTCCAGCATCTATTGTCTCCAGATTTTTTAATGATCACCATTCTAACTGGCATGATATGGTATCTCAATGTGGTTTTGATTTGCATCTCTCTAATGACCAGTGATGATGAGCATTTTTTCATGTGTTTGTTGGCCTCATATATGTCTTCTTTTGTAAAGTGTCTGTTCACATCCTTTGCCCATTTTTGAATGGGCTTGTTTTTTTCCTGTAAATCTGTTTGAGTTCTTTATAAATTCTGGATATCAGCCCTTTGTCAGATGGGTAAACTGCAAAGATTTTTTTTCCCATTCTGTTGGTTGCCGATTCACTCTAATGACTGTTTCTTTTGTCGTGCAAAAGCTGTGGAGTTTGATTAGGTCCCATTTGTCTATTTTGGCTTTTGTTGCCAATGCTTTTGGTGTTTTGGTCATGAAGTCCTTGCCTACTCCTATGTCCTGAATGGTTTTGCCTCGATTTTCTTCTAGGGTCTTTATGGTGCCAGGTGTTATGTTTAAGTCTTTAATCCATCTGGCGTTAATGTTAGTATAAGGTGTCAGGAAGGGGTCCAGTTTCTGCTTTCTGCACATGGCTAACCAGTTTTCCCAACACCATTTATTAAATAGGGAATCCTTTCCCCATTGCTTGTTTTTGTCTTGTTTATCAAAGATTATATGGTTGTAGATATGTTGTGTTGCCTCCGATGCCTCTATTCTGTTCTATTGGTCTATATCTCTGTTTTGGTACCAGTACCATGCTGTTTTGATTACTGTAGCCTTGTAGTATAGTTTGAAGTCTAGTAGTGTGATGCTTCCCGCTGTGTTCTTTTTGCTTAGAAATTACTTGGCTATGCGGGCTCTCTTTTGGTTCCATGTGAAGTTCGTGGTGGTTTTTTCCAGTTCTGTGAAGAAATTCAATGGTAGTTTGATGGGGATAGCATTGATTGTGTAAATTACTTTGGGCAGTATAGCCATTTTCACGATACTGATTCTTCCTAACCATGAACATAGAATGTTTCTCCACCTGTTTGTGTCCTCTCTTATTTTGTTGAGCAGTGGTTTGTAGTTTTCCTTGAAGAGGTCCCATACGTTCCTTGTAAGTTGTATTCCTAGGTATTTTATTCTCTGTAGCAATTGTGAATGGCAGTTCGTTCTTGATTTGGCTCTCTTGAAGTCTGTTATTGGTGTATAGGAATGCTTGTGATTTTTGCACATTGATTTCATATTCTGAGACTGCTGAAGTTGCTTATCAGTTTCAGGAGTTTTTGGGCTGAGGTGATGGGGTCTTCTAGGTATACTCTCATGTTGCCTGCAAATAGAGACAATTTGGCTTCCACCTTTCCTATTCAAATACCCTTTATTTCTTTTTCTTGCTTGATTGCTCTGGCTAGAACTTCCAGTACTATGTTGAATAGGAGTGGTGGGAGAGGACATCCTTGTCTAGTGCCGGATTTCAAAGGGAATGCTTCCAGTTTTTGCCCATTAAGTATGATATTGGCTGTTGGTTTGTTGTAAATAGCTTTTATTACTTTGAGATATGTTCCATCAATACCAAGTTTATTGAGGGTTTTTAGCATAAAGGGCTGTTGAATTTTGTCAAATGCCTTCTCTGTGTCAGTTGAGATAATCATGTGGTTTTTGTTTTTGCTTCTGTTTATGTGGTGAATTAACATTTATAGACTTGCATATGTTGAACCAGCCTTGCATCCCCGGGTTGAATCCTACCTGATCATGATGGATAAGTTTTTTAATGTGCTGTTGCAATCGGTTTGCCAGTATTTTATTGAAGATTTTTGCCTCTATGTTCATTATGGATATTGGCCTGAAGTTTTCTTTTCTTGTTGAATTTCTGCCGGGTTTTTGTATCAGGATGATGTTGGTCTCATAAAATGATTTGGGAAGGGTTCCCTCTTTTTGGATTATTTGGTATAGTTTCAGAAGGAATGGTACCAGCTCCTCTTTGTGTGTCTGGTAGATTTCGGCTGTGAACCCATCTGGACCTGGGCTTTTTTTGTGTGGTAGACTCTTAATTGCTGCCTCAACTTTAGACCTTGTTATTGGTCTATTCATAGTTTCTGCTTCCTCCTAGTTTAGGCTTGGGAGGACACAGGTGTCCAGGAATTTATCCATTTCTTCCTGGTTTACTAGTTTATGTGCATAGAGTTTGTTTGTAGTATACTCTGATGATGGTTTGAATTTCTCTGGAATCTGTGGTGATTTCCCCTTTATCGTTTTTTATTGCATCTATTTGGTTGTTCTCTCTTTTCTTTTTTATCAGTCTGGCTAGTGGTCTGTCTATTTTGTTGATCTTTTCAAAAAAACAGCTCTTGGATTTATTGATTTTTTGGAGGGTTTTTCGTGTCTCTATCTTCTTCAGTTCTGCTCTGATCTTAGTTATTTCTTGTCTTCGGCTAGGTTTTGAGTTTTTTTGATCTTGCTCCTCTAGCTCTTTCAATTTTGATGATAGGGTGTCAATTTTGGATCTCTCCACTCTTCTCATCTGGGCACTTATTGCTATATAATTTCCTCTGGAGACTGCTTTAAATGTGTCCCAGAGATTCTGGTATGTTGTGTCTTCGTTCTCGTTGGTTTCGAAGAACTTCTTTATTTCTTCCTTCATTTCATTGTTTATCCAGTCAACATTCAAGAGCCAGTTGTTCAGTTTCCATGAAGCTGTGCGGTTCTGAGTTAGTTTCTGAATTCTGAATTCTAACTTGATTGCACTATGGTCTGAGAGACTGTTTGTTATGATTTCAGTTGTTTTGCATTTGCTGAGGAGTGCTTTACTTCCAATTATGTGGTCAATTTTGGAGTAGGTGTGATGTGGTGCTGAGAAGAATGTATATTCTGTGGATTTGGGTAGAGAGTTCTGTAAATGTCTATCAGGTTTGCTTGTTCCAGGTCTGAGTTCAAGCCCTGGATATCCTTGTTAATTTTCTGTCTGGTTGATCTGTCTGCTATTGACAGTGGAGTGTTAAAGTCTCCCACTATTATTGTGTGGGATTCTAAGTCTCTTTGTAAGTCATTAAGAACTTGCCTTATATATCTGGGTGCTCCTGTATTGGGTCCATATATATTTAGGATCATTAGCTCTTCTTGTTGTATCAATCCTTTTATCATTATGTAATGACCTTCTTTGTCTCTTTTGATCTTTGTTGCTTTAAAATCTATTTTATCAGAGATGAGAATTGCAACTGCTGCTTTTTTTTTGCTCTCCATTTGCTTGGTAAATCTTCCTCCATCCTTTATTTTGAGCCTTTGTGTATCCTTTCATGTGAGATGGGTTTCCTGGATACAGCACACTGATGGGTTTTAGTTTTTTATCCAATTTGCCAGTCTGTGTCTTTTGATTGGTGCATTTAGCCCATTTACATTTAGGGTTAATATTGTTATGTGTGAATTTGACACTGCCATTTTGATGCTAGCTGGTTGTTTTGCCCATTGGTTGATGCAGATTCTTCATTTTGTTGATGCTCTTTAGCATTTGGTATGTTTTTAGAATGGCTGGTACTGGTTGTTCCTTTATATGTGCAGTGCCTCTTTCAGGAGCTCTTGTAAAGCAGGCCTGGTGGTGACAAAATCTCTGAGTACTTGCTTGTTGGCAAAAGATTTTATTCTTCCTTCACTTATGAAGCTCAGTTTGGCTGGATATGAAATTCTGGGTTGAAAATTCTTTTCTTTAAGGATGTTGAATATTGGCCCCCACTCTCTTCTGGCTTGTAGAGTCTCTGCCGAGAGATCTGCTGTGAGTCTGATGGGCTTCCCTTTGTGGGTGACCTGACCTTTCTCTCTGACTGCCCTTAGTATTTTCTCCTTCATTTCAACCCTTGTGAATCTGATGATTATGTGCCTTGGGGTTGCTCTTCTTGCAGAATATCTTTGTGGTGTTCTCTGTATTTCCTGGAGTTGAGTATTGACCTGCCTTGCTAGGTTGGGGAAATTTTCCTGGATAATATCCTGAGGAGTGTTTTCCAGCTTGGATTCATTCTCTTCATCACATTCTGGTACACCTATCAAACGTAGGTTAGGTCTCTTTACATAGTACCACATTTCTTGGAGATTTTGTTCATTCCTTTTTTGCGCTTTTTTCTCTATTCTTTGTTTCTCGTTTTATTTCATTGAGTTGATCTTCGACTTCTGATATTCTTTCTTCTGCTTGGTCAATTCGGCTGTTGAAACTTGTGCATGCTTTGCGAAGTTCTCGTGTTGTGTTTTTCAGCTCCTTCAATTCGTTCATATTCCTAAGTTGTCCATTCTTGTTATCATTTCCTCGAATCTTTTTTCAAGGTTCTTAGTTTCTTTGCATTGATTTAGAACATGTTCTTTTAGCTCATTGAAGTTTCTCATTATTCACCTTCTAAAGTCTGATTCCATCATTTTGTCACACTCATTCTCCTTCCAGCTTTGGTCCCTTGCTGGTGAGGAGTTTTCATCCTTTGTAGGAGGTGAGGTGTTTGGGTTTCAGGTGTTTTCCTCCTTTTTGCACTGGTTTCTTCCCATCTTTGTGGATTTATCCACTTGTCGTCTTAGTAGTTGCTGACTTTTCGACTGGGTCTCTGAGTGGACCCCCAGATTGTTGATGATGAAGTATTTCTGTTAGTTTTCCTTCTATCAGTCTAGCCCCTCTGCTGTATGACTGCTGAGGTCCACTCTAGGCCCTGCTTGTCTGGGGTACACCTGTAGCAGCTGCAGAACAGTGAGGGATGCTACCAGTTTCTTCTTCTGCTATCTTTGTCCCAGAATGATGCCCCCCAAATGTCAGTGTGATTAGTCCCTTTTTGAGGTGACTCTTTGGATATACAGGGGTCAGGGAGCTGCTTGAGGAGACAGTCTATACTTTGTAGGAGCTCCAGTGCTGAGCTGTGAGCGCCATTGTTTATTCAGGGTTGTTGGGCGGGTGTGTTTAGGTCACTGCAGCAGAACTTATAAAACCCCCTTTTTTTCCCCTCAGATGCTCTGTCTCAGAGAGTTGGGGCTTTCTTTATGAGTATCCGTTGCACTGTCCTGCCCAGCTAGGAGGCAGTCTAGTCACTATTTGCCTGCGGAGGCTCTGCTCTGCTGCTATGGGGCTCCACCCTACTGCCATGGGGCTCCACCCTACCACTGTGGGGCTCCACCCTACTGCTGCAGGGCTCTGCCCTGTTGGCAGAGTCTCTCTGTTATTGCGGGTTGCCTTAGCAACGGCAGGCTGCTTCTTCAATGGGCGTGTTCCTCAGTAGGGGCGGTATGCGTCCATAGTGGTGGACGCCCCTCCCCCACCGAGCTGCACCATCCTGGATTCAGCTGAGCCCGCAGTAAAACTCTCAACCCTGAGCGTTTCGAATTGCCGCTTTGTTTGTCCCTGTGGGGGTGGGACCCGCCGAGCCTGATCACCCGGCTCCCTGCCTCAGAGTCCCTTCTCTCGCTCTCTCTTTTCCTTTTTAAGTTGAACGGTTGACTCTCTCACAGGTGCCTCAGTCGCCTGCTGACAGGGCACCAGGATCTGCATAATTTCCCGTGCCATGGCCCACTACACCGGCTCAAATCACGCTTCCCAGGAATCTCCCGGTCTGGCTCACTGTCCAAGTCCCGCTCAATCAGATGGATATGTTAATCTGCCCTCCCAAATCTCAGACTGCCAGTTTAACAGGGCACCCAGACCAGTGAGCTTTGTGTGGGCTGCCGCTGCACTGGCCAAAACAGCCACGCAAGCCGAAAGAGCTGCGCTGGTGTCCTGCATGTCTCCTACACCTGGGAATTTCCCCGTTCTGTGGGCAACAAAGGTCCATCTGAAAATGCGGCTAGGACTCACCCTCTGCACCTTCACTGAGAGCTGCAATACTGAGTTGTTCCTACCGTGCCATCTAGGAAATCCCCGGTCTATTGTATTTTTTTTTAGTCTCAATTTTGCTTATTTCTGCTCCGATCTTTATTATTTTCTTTCTACTAATTTTGAGTTTGGTTTGTTCTTGCTCTTTTAGTTTTTTGCAATACATTATTAGGTTATTTATTTGAAATCTGTCTATTGACATGAGCATTTATTGCTATAAACTCGAGTCTTAATACTGCATTTGCTGTATCACATAGGTTTTGATACGTTGTGTTTCTGTTTTCATTTGTTTCAAATAATTTTTAAATTTTCTTCTAGTTTCTTTCTTTACCCATTGATTGTTTAGGGACATGTTGTTTAATTTCTATATATTTGTATAGTTTTGAATATTCTTATTATTAATTTCTTGTTTTATTCCATTGGGCTCAGATAATGTATTTAATATGATTTAGGTTTTTAAAATTTATTTGAGACTTGTTTTGTGTACTAACATGTGGTCAACCCTCAAGAGTGTTACATGCACTGATGAAAAGAACATGTATTCTGTGGCTGTTGGGTGAATAAATATTTATTAGGTCCATTTCGTCTGGGGTGCAGTTTAAATCTTTGCTGATATTCTGTTTAAATGATCTGTCCGATGCTGAGAGTGGGGAGCTGACATCCTCAGTGATTACTCTATTGAGTTTTATTTCTCCCTTTTGATCTAATAATATTTGCTTTATATATTTGGATGCTCCAGGATTGGGTGCATATATATTTGCAATTATATTATCTTGTTAAATTGATTAGTCCCTTTATTATTATATAATGTTCTTCCTTTTCTCTTTCTATACTTTTTGGTTAAAGTCTATGTTACTGATATTATATCAGGCAATACATAGACATAAAGCTACTCCCATTCTCTTTTGGTTTCTATTCCCCAAAAGGATATCTTTTTTCACTCCTTCACTTTCAGTCTATAGGTGTCTTTACAGGTAAGGTGAGTTTATTGTAGACAGCATATAGTAGGGTTTTGTATTTTAATTTTTAATTTTCTTTTCTTTTTTTATTGCATTTTAGGTTTTGGGGTACATGTGAAGAACATGCAAGATAGTTGCATAGGTACTCATGTGGCAGTGTGATTTGCTGCCTTCCTCCCCTTCACCGCATCTCCATCTCCCCATGCTATCTCTCCCCAACTCACCACCCCCTGCTGTTCCTCCCTTATTCCCCCCAGCCGACCCCTGTGTATAGTACTCCCCTCCCTGTGTCCATGTGTTCTCATTGTTCAACACCTGCCTATGAGTGAGAACGTGGTATTTTATTGTCTGTTCTTATGTCAGTTTTCTGAGAATAATGTTCTCCAGGTTCATTCATGTCCCTACAAAGGACATGAACTCATCATTTTTGATGGGTGCATAATATTCCATGGTGTATATGTGTCACATTTTCCCTGTCCAGTTTATCATGAATGGGCATTTGGGTTGGTTCCAGGTCTTTGCTATTGTCAACAGTGCTGCAGTGAACATTTGTGTACATGTGTCCTTATAGTAGAACAATTTATAATCCTTTGTATATATACACAGTAATGGGATTGCTGGGTCAAATGGAATTTTTATTTCTAGGTCCTTGAGAAATCACCACACTGTCTTCCACAATGGTTGAACTAATTTACACTCCTACCAGCAGTGTAAAAGTGTTCCTATTTCTCCACATCCTCTCCAACATCTGTTATCACCAGATTTTTTTAATGATCGCCATTCTAACTGGCGTGAGATGGTATCTCAATATAGTTTTGATTTGCATTTCTCTAATGACCAGTAATGATGAGCATTTTTTCATGTTTGTTGGCCTCATGTATATCTTCTTTTGTAAAGTGTTTGTTCATATTTTTTGCCCATTTTTGAATGGGCTTGTTTGTTAATTTCTTGTAAATCTGTTTTAAATCTTTGTAAATTCTGGGTATCAGCCCTTTGTCAGATGGGTAAACTGTAAAAATTTTTTCTCATTCTGTTGGTTTCCAATTCACTCTAAAGACTGTTTCTTTTGCTGTGCAGAAGCTGTGGAGTTTGATTAGGTCCCATTTGTCTATTTTGGCTTTTGTTGCCAGTGCTTTTGGTATTTTGGTCATGAAGTCCTTGCCTACTCCTATGTCCTGAATGGTTTTGCCTAGATTTTCTTCTAGGGTTTTTATGGTGTTAGGTCTTATGTTTAAGTCTTTAATCCATCTGGAGTTAATTTTAGTGTAACATGTCAGGAAGGGGTCCAGTTTCTGCTATCTGCACATAGCTAGCCAGTTTTCCCAACACCATTTATTAAACAGGAAATCCTTTCCCCATTGCTTGTTTTTGTCAGGTTTATCAAAGATCGTATGCTTGTAGATATGTTGTGTTGCCTTTGAGGCCTCTGTTCTGTTCCATTGGTCTATATCTCTGTTTTGGTACCAGTACCATGCTGTTTTGATTACTGTAGCCTTGTAGTATAGTTTGAAGTCCATGTGATGCCTCCCACTGTGTTGTTTTTGCTTAGAATTGACTTGGCTATGTGGGCTCTCTTTTGGTTCCATATGAAATTTAAGGTGGTTTTTTCCAGTTCTGTGAAGAAGGTCATTGGTAGCTTGATGGGGATAGTGTTGAATCTGTAAATTAATTTGGGCAGTATGGCCATTTTCACAATATTGATTCTTCCTAACCATGAACATGGAATGTTTCTCCATCTGTTTGTGTCCTCTCTTATTTCATTGGGCAGTGGTTTGTAGTTCTCCTTGAAGAGGTCTTTTACATTCCTTGTTAGTTATATTTCTAGGTGTTTTATTCTCTTTGTAGCAATTGTGAATGGCAGTTTGTTCTTGATTTGGCTCTCTTGAAGTCTGTTATTGGTGTATAGGAATGCTTGTGATTTTTGCACATTGATTTTGTATCCTGAGACTTTGCTGAAGTTGCTTATTGGTTTCAGGAGATTTTAGGCTGAGATGATGGGGTTTTCTAGATATACAATCATGTCGTCTGCAAGTAGAGACAATTTGGCTTCCTCCTTTCCTATTTGAATACCCTTTATTTCTTTTTCTTGCCCGATTGCTCTGGCTAGAACTTCCAGTACTATGCTGAATAGGAGTGGTGGGAGAGGGCATCCTTGTCTATGCCTGATTTCAAAGGAAATGCTTTCAGTTTTTGCCCATTCAGTATGATATTGGCTGTTGGTTTGTCATAAATAGCTTTTATTATTTTGAGATAGGTTCCATCAATACCTAAGTTTTTGAGGGTTGTTAGCATAAAGAACTGTTGAGTTTTGTCAAAGGTCTTCTCGACACCAATTGAGGTAATCATGTGGTTTTTGTCTTTGGTTCTGTTTATGTGGTGAATTATGTTTATAGACTTGCATATGTTGAACCAGCCATGCATCCCCAGGGTGAATTCTACTTGATCATGGTGGATAAGCTTTTTGATGTGCTGTTGCAATTGGCTTGCCAGTATTTTATTGAAGATTGTTGCAGTTTGAACAATCTGTTCAAACACGAATGAAGTTTCCTTTTCTTGTTGAGTGTCTGCTGGGTTTTGGTATCAGGATGATGTTTGTCTCATAAAATGATTTGGGAAGGATTCCCTCTTTTTGGATTATTTGGAATAGTTTCAGAAGGAATGGTAATGGTTCCTCTTTTTGTGTCTGGTAGAATTCAGCTGTGAACCCATCTGGACCTGGGCTTTTTTTATGTGTGGTAGGCTCTTAATTGCTGCCTCAACTTCAGATCTTGTTATTAGTCTATTTATGGTTTTGACTTCTTCCTGGTTTAGGCTTGGGAGGAGGCAAGTGTTTAGGAATTTATCCATTTCTTCCAGGTTTACTAGTTTATGTGCATAGAGTTGTTTGTAATATTCTCTGGTGATGGTTTGAATTTCTGTGGAATCTGTGGTGATTTTCCCTTTATCGTTTTTTTATTGCATCTATTTATTCTCTCTTTTCTTTTTTATTAATGTGGCTAGTGGTCTGTCTATTTTGTTGATCTTTTCGAAAAACCACCTTCTGGATTTATTGATTTTTTGAAGAGTTTTTCGTGTCTCGATCTCCTTCAGTTCTGCTCTGATCTTAGTTATTTCTTGTTTTCTGCTAGGTTTTGAGTTTTTTTGATCTTGCTCCTCTAGCTCTTTCAGTTTTGACTTTAGGGTGTCAATTTTGGATCTCTCCTTTCTTCTCATGTGGGCACTTATTGCTATATATTTTCCTCTAGATACTGCTTTAAATGTGTCCCAGAGATTTTGGAATGATGTGTCTTCATTCTCGTTGGTTTTGAAGAACTTCTTTATTTCTGCCTTTATTTCATTGTTTATGCAGTCAACATTCTGGAGCCAGTTGTTCAGTTTTCATGAAGCTGAGCGATTCTGAGTTAGTTTCTGAATTCTGAGATCTAACTTGATTGCACTGTGGTCTGAGAGACTGTTCGTTATGATTTTCATTTTTTTGTATTTGCTGAGGAGTGATTTACTTTCAATTATGTTGGCAATTTTAGAGTAAGTGTGATGTGATGCTAAGAAGAATGTATATTCTGTGGATTTGGGGTGGAGAGTTCTGTAAATGTCTATCAGGTTTGCTTGTTCCAGGTCTGAGTTCAAGCCCTGGATATCCTTGTTAATTTTCTGTCTGGTTGATCTGTCTGCTATTGACAGTGGAGTGTTAAAGTCTCCCACTATTATCGTGTGGGATTCTAAGTCTCTTTGTAAGTCATTAAGAACTTGCCTTATATCTGGGTACTCCTGTATTGGGTCCGTATATATTGAGGATCGTTAGCTCTTCTTGTTGTATTGATCCTTTTACCATTATGTAATGTCCTCCTTTGTCTCTTTTGATCTTTGTTGCTTTAAGTCTACTTTATCAGAGACAAGAATTGCAACTCCTGCTTTTTTTTTTTGCTCTCCATTTGCTTGGTAAATCTTCCTCCATCCCTTTATTTTGAGCCTTTATGTATCCTTGCATGTGAGATGGATTTCCTGTATGCAGCATATGGATGGGTTTTGACTTTTTATCCAATTTGCCAGTCTGTGTCTTTTGATTGGTGCATTTAGCCCATTTACATTTAGGGTTAATATTGTTATGTGTGAATTTTATACTGCCATTTTGATGCTAGCTGGCTGTTTTGCCCGTCAATTGATGCAGCTTCTTCATTTTGTTGATGCTCTTTACCATTTGGTATGCTTTTGGGGTGGCTAGTACTGGTCGTTCCTTTCTATGTGTAGTGCCTATTTCAGGAGCTCTTGTAAAGCAGGCATGGTGGTGACAAAATCTCTGAGTACTTGCTTGTTCGCAAAGGATTTTATTTTTCCTTCACTTATGAAGCTTAGTTTGGCTCGATATGAAATTCTGGGTTGAAAGTTTTTTTCTTTGAGGATGTTGAATATTGGCCCCCACTCTCTTCTGGCTTGTAGGGTTTCTGCTGAGAGATCTCCTGTGAGTCTGATGGGCTTCCCTTTGTAGGTAACCCGACCTTTCTCTCTGGCTGCCCTTAGCATTTTCTCCTTCCTTTCAACCCTTGTGAATCTGACGATTATGTGCCTTGGGGTTGCTCTTCTTGAGGAATATCTTTGTGGTGTTCTCTGTATTTCCTGGACTTGGATATTGGCCTTCCTTTCTAGGTTGGGGAAGTTTTTTTGTATAGTATCCTGAAGAGTATTTTCCAGCTGGGATTTATTCTCTCCATCACATTCAGGTACACCTATCAAACGTAGATTAGGTCTCTTCACATAGTCCCACATTTCTTGGAGATTTTGTTCATTCCTTTTTGTGCTTTTCTCTCTAATCTTGCCTTCTCATTTTGTTTCATTGAGTTGATTTTTGACCTCTGATATCCTTTCTTCTGCTTGGTCAATTCAGCTGTTGAAACTTATATATGCTTCACGAAGTTCTCCTGTTGTGTTTTTCAGCTCCATCAGTTCACTCATATTCCTCTCTAAGTTGTCCATTCTTGTTATTATTTTGTCAAATCTTTTTTTAAGGTTCTTAGTTTCTTTGGATTGAGTTATAACATATTCTTTTAGCTCACAGAAGTTTCTCATTACCCACCTTCTGAAGTCTGATTCTGCCATTTCGTCACACTCATTTTCTAACCAACTTTGTTCCCTTGCTGGTGAGGAGTTGTGATTTTTTGTAGGAGGAGAGGTGTTCTGGTTTCAGGTGTTTTCCTCCTTTTTGTGCTGGTTTCTTCCCATTTTTATGGATTTAGCCACCTGTCATGTTTGTAGTTGCTGATTTTCAGATTGTGTCTCTGCATGGACATCCAGATTGTTGATGATGAAGTTATTTCTGTTTCTTAGTTTTCCTTCTAACCGTCTGGTCCCTCTCCTGTAGGACTGCTGAGGTCTTCTGCAGGCCCTGCTTGCAGCAGCTGCAGAACAGTAAGGGTTGCTACCAGTTTCTTCTTCTGCTATCTTTGTCCCAGAATGATGGCTGCAAAATGTCAGTCTGATCAGTCCTTTATGAGGTGATTCTTTGGATATATGGGGGTCAGGGAGCTGCTTGAGGTGACAGTCTGTTCTTCATAGGAGCTCAAGTGCTGAGCTGTGAGCTCCGTTGTTCATTCAGAGCTGCTAGGCAGGTATGTTTAAGTCTGCTGCAGCAGAACTCATAAACTTTTTTTTTTCCCAAGTGCTCTGTCCCAGAGAGTTAGGGCTTTAATTATGAGTTTCCCTTGTGCTGCTGCCTTTTTTTTTATGGCTGCCCTGCCAAGCAAGGTGGCAGCCTAGTCACTGCCTGCAGAGGGTTTGCTGAGCTGCTGTGGGCTCCGCCTTGCTGCTGTGTGAACCTCGCTGTAGTCCTGTTTATATGGGTGTGGTTAGAACTGCCTCGGCTCTGGTGGCCCGCCTCCTTAATGGCGGACCCTGTCTCTTATGGTGGGTTGCCTCGGCAACAGCAGGCTGCCTCAGCAATGGCAGACTACCTTTGTAGGGGTGGAGTACCTCAGTAATGGCGGATGCCCCTCCCCCACCGAGCTGGACTGTCTTAGGTTCAGCTCTGCTTGCAGTGAAACTCTCAACCCAGAGCGTTTCCAATTGCTGTTTTTTTTTGTTTGTTTGTTTTTGTGGGGGTGGAACCTGCTGAGCCTGATCACCTGGCTCCCTGCCTCAGAATCCTTTTTATTTTTTATTTTTTAAGTTGAATGGTTGACTCTCTCCCAAGTGTTCCAGTCGCCTGCTGAAAGGGTGCCAGGATCTGTGTGGTTTCCCGTGTGGTGACCCACTGCACCAGCTGAAACAACAGTGCTGAGGTTCGTGGTGATTTTTTTTTTTGCCCAGTAATCTCCTGTCCTGGCTCTCTGTTTCAGTCTTGTTTAATCAGATGAATGGGCTAATCTGCCTTCCCAGAGCTCCAATTGCCAGCTTAAAAGGGCAACCAGACCAATGTATTTTGTATGGAGAGCCGCTGCGCCAGGGCTCTGGCAAAACAGCCACGCTGGCTGAAACAGCCACGCTGGCCTCCCATGGTGCTCCTCCACCTGGGAATCTCCTGGTCTGTGGGCAGTAAAGATCCATCTGGAAATGCAGCAACCACTCACCGTCTGCGCTTTCACTGGGAGCTGCAATCCTGAGCTGTTCCTACATGGCCATCTTCTGCTGTTGTTCAGTTTTCAATTTTTTAAATGTTATTAGAGACAAGGTCTTGCTCTGCTGCCCAGGCTGGAGTGCAATGGCATAATCATAGCTCACTCTAGCCTCAAACTCTTGAACTCAAGCAATCCTCCCACCTCAACCTCCTCACTAGCTAAGAGTATAGGTATGTGCCACCATGTCTAGCTTTTTAAAAAAATTTTTTGTAGGGATAAGATCTTACTGTGTTCCCTAGGTTGTCTCAAACTCTTAGGCTCAAGTGATCCTCCCATCTTGGCCTCCCTAGATGCTCAGATTATAGGCATGAGCCACCACATCAGGCCAGGTCTTATTTTGTTAATCCATTCAGCCAATCTATATCTTTTATTTGAGGAATTTAATCTGTCTACATTCAAATTATTAAATAGGTGAGAACTTACTCCTATCATTGTATTGGTTGTTTTCTTGATTGTTTTGTATATTTTTTATTCCTTACTTCCTCTGTTATTATTTTTGTTGTTGGTTGGTTTTCTATAGCAGTGAGGATTGATTCCTTTTTTTTTCTTTTTTGTGCATTGCATTTACTGGTGAGTTTTGTAATTTCATATTTTCATGATGGTGGTTACTGTCTTTTCACTTCTCCATGTGAGAATTCTTTTGAGCATTTTTTACAAGGCTTGTCTAGTGGTGGTCAATTCCCTGTGTTTTTGTCTGTGAAAGATTTTATTTCTCCTTCAATTCTGAAGGATAGCTTTACTGAGTATAATATTCTTGATTGGCAGGTTGTTTTTTTCTTTCAGTACTTTGAATATATCATTTAATTCTCTCCTGGCCTGTAAAATTTCTATTGAAAAATCTGCTCTTAGTCTCATGGGGTTTCCCTTATATATTACTTGATGCTTTTCTTTTGCTATTTTTAGAATTCTTTGTCTTAGACTTTTGATAGTTTGACTATAACTTGCCTTGGAGAGGCCCTGTTTGTATGTCTATTTGGGGTTCTTTGAGCTTTCTAGATCTTGACATCTATCTGTCTTCCAAGAACTTACAAAGCTTTCAGCTATTATTTTATTAAATATATTTTCCATATGCTGCTGCTTCTTTTCTTCTGGATTGTCCATAATGTGACTATTTATTTGCTTAGTGGTAGCCCATAAATCCTGTAGGCTTTCTCCATCCTTTTAAATTCTTTTCTCTCTTTTATTTGTCTGCCTGACTTATTTTTAAAAACTTTAAGTTCAGAAATTCTTTTTTTTTGCCTTCTGTTGTCTGTTGTTGAGGCTCCCTATTTTTTATTTCATTAATTATATATTTCTGTTCTAAGATTTCTGTTTGTTTCTTTTATTATGATGTCTTCCTCTACTTAATTTTCCTTTTAAATTATGAATTTTTTATTAGTCTATTGTACTGTCTTGTATCTTACTGAGCTTAAGATCATGATTTTGAATTTTTTTCTGGCGATTTATATATATATATAAATAATATATATACAATATATATTATATATAACACATATATATATATATTATATATAACACATTTTTTAAATTTTATTTTTTCATAAGTTATTGGGGTGCAGATGGTATTTGGTTATACGAGTAAGTTTTTTAGTGGAGATTTGTGAGAAGCTGGTGCATCCATCACCCAAGCAGTATACACTGTACCATATTCATTGTCTTTTATCCCTTACCCCTTCCTTCTCCTCCCTGCAAGTCCCCAAAGTCCATTATATCATTCTTATGCCTTTGCATCCTCATAGCTTAGCTCCCACATATCAGTGAGAACATACGATTGTTTGGTTACGAGTTCCTGAGTTATTTCACTTAGAGTAATAGTCGCTAATCTCATCCAGGCCACTGCAATTGCTGTTAATTCATTCCTTTTCATGGCTGAATTTATAATATTGCTTTATTTTAGGGGTCTGGAACCAAGCTCACAATATCTCTAAAGTATGCCAAGTTGTGAATGCAATTGTACATGTACGGGATCTTTCCACCATCCTGGCCTCTCAGTTCTTTACCTTTTCTGCTCAGATTTTCTCTCCTCCACCTGGCCCTGTCACTCACTTCCACAGTTGTAACCTAGGCCTTTTCATTCCTAGTAACTACCAGCTTCACAATCTGTTTTCTGCTTATGTTCTCTTGATAACCAATCTAGCCCTCTCTCTCTGACTTCAACTCTGTAAGTTCCTCAGTGTGTCTGACTTTCAGTGTCTGGCCCCTTGAGGTTCTCTCCTTTTGCCTTTTTTCAGTTTCTATTTCGTTGTCTACTCTATAGAAAAATCTTCATACACTCTCACTTCACTTATCTCTTTAGGGCAATATTATACTCACTTGGATGAACACATCACTGGTTAAATCCTAATCTTTACCTACTCCATACTTGTGTTTGGGATGCTAAATGTGGCTGGAGAAAAACTCAGTTAACTGTTCTCACATGACTGTGAACCTCAGGTGGATCCTTATTGCTGCCTGATAGTTCCCTAGTCCTTGTACTGTCTTGTTCTCATCATTGATTGTCTCACATTTTAGCCTGTCTCCTTAAACATCTGTACCTCCTCACCATCCTCACTCTTACACATTGTCCCAGTTTCCTCTCTCACTGAGAAAACCAAAGCCATTGTGGGGAACTTTCACAGGCCTGCATCACTGTCTGCTCACCTGCCTGTATCTGCTGCCCTTTGTTCTGTGACCAACATGAAATGTCGCTCCTCACTTTAGCCCTGGAGCCCACCTTCTTCAAATATTCAAGCATATCACTCTAGTAATTTTTTTCTCTATCCTCTGAATCATCACTTTCCCTCTCTCTACCACATATTTCTTATGGGCTTACAAATGTGTTGTTATTTTTCCTTTCTTGGAAAAAATTTCCTTCCTCTTGAACTTCCACTCCTAGCTATGGCTCCCATTTCATTGCTTTCCTGTATAAAAAAGAAAACACTGCTTAAAAAAAAAAAAAAAAAAAAAGAGTTGTCTAGACTAGCTGTATGCAAATAATCTCCCATTCTCTCTTAAACCCATCCCTGCAGATTGCCAGCCCAGTTGTATCAACTTCCCAAGAAACTTTCAAGATTACAAATGATACCACCTTACAGAATACAATGTTAATTCTTAGTACTCATGATTCTTAAAACATTAGCAGCCTTTGAAGCAGCCAATCTGTTACTCCTACTTGATGCACTTTCTTCACCAGATCTCAAGGATACACTCCTGCTTTACCTTTTAAATTTCTAGTAGTTTTTTTTTTCATTTGCTGCTTGACCTCTTAGTGTTGGACTGCCCAGGAATCAGTCTTTAATTTTCTTTTCCTGTTTATTTATCTTGCCTCCTATAGACTCATCTTGTTTCATGGTTTTAAATACCATCTATGCCAATGATCTTCAAATGTATCTATTTAGGCTGGACCTCTCTCCTGAACTCCCTGAATGAACTACTTGACATCTACCCCTGGATGTGCAATAAATATTTCCAAATTAGCCTTTTGAAAGCTGAACTCCTGCTCTTCCTTCCAAAACTGTTCCAATAGCATTTTTCATATCTTAGTTGCTTAGGTCTCAATCAATAGAATCATTATTTTCCTGTGAAAACAATACATTCATTTATGGCTTGAAACTTTTTCTTAATATAAAATTATTAATGCCATATTTTACCTTCTTTTTAATACTTATTTTTTGAAATCTGGTACTTATTTTTCAATCATGACACATGTCAATTTAGATATAAATTTTCATAAGAATTACTTGATTTATATCTATATTTCATTAACTATACAGTTGAAAAAGTAAAGCTGTGTAACCAATTCATTTTACATATATTTAAAAGTTTTCTAATAGCTTAATTGAATGTCACTTGAAATTTTAATTAAAATTAATTAAAAATTCAGTTTAGTTGTATTGGCTATATTTTACACACTCAGCAGCCACTTATGGCTGGTAGCTCTCATATTGGGCAGTGCTGGTAGGACCATCTTATGGGATGGTTCATGTTTATAAGTTTTGGGTTTCTTATATATGTGAAGAAATTTTTGATGCCACAGAAAATGTTATTTGAAGATGAGAAAATAACATGCTGTTTCTGAAGGCACACTATAACTAATTAAGGTTTTTAAAAATTATTATACTTTAAGTTCTAGGATATATGTGCAAAATGTGAACGTTTGTTACATAGGTATACATGTGCCATGGTGGTTTGCTGCACCCATCAACCCATCACATGTTAGGTATTTCTCCTAATGAGATCCCTCCCCTTGTTCCCCAACCCTCAACAGGCCCCAGTGTGTGATATTCCCCTCACTGTGCCCATATGTTCTCATTGTTCAACTCCCATTTATGAGTGAGAACATGTGGTGTTTAGTTTTCTGTTCCTGTATTAGTTTGCTGCGAATGATGGTTTCTAGCTTCATCCATGTCCCTGCAAAGGATATTAACTCCTTCTTTTTTATGGCTGCATAGTATTCCATGGTGTGTGTGTGTGTGTGTGTGTGTGTGTGTGTGTGTGTGTATATGTATGCACTGTATTTTCTTTATCCAGTCTGTCATTAATGGGCATTTGGGTTAGTTCCAAATCTTTGCTATTGTGAACAGTGCTGCAATAAAAATACATGTGCACATGTCTTTATAATAGAATGATTTATAATCATTTGGGTGTATACCCAGTAATGAGATTGCTGGGTCAAATGGTATTTCTGATTCTAGATCCTTGAGGAATTGCCACAATGTCTTCCACAATGGTTGAACTAATTTACACTCCTACCAACAGTGGCTTTTAGTGTTCCTATTTCCTCACATTCTCTCCACCATCTGTTGTTTCCTGACTTTTTAACGATCACCATTCTAACTGGCATGAGATGGGATCTCCTTGTTTTGATTTGCATTTCTCTAATGACCAGTGATGATGAGCTTTCTTTTATATGTTTTGTTGGCTGCATAAATGTCTTCTTTTGAGAAGTGTCTGCTCATATCCTTCACCACTTTTTGATGGGGTTGTTTGTTTTTTTCTTGTAAATTGGTTTAAGTTCCTTGTAGATTCTGGATATTAGCCCTTTGTCAAGTGGTAGATTGCAAACACTTTCTCCCATTCTGTAGGTTGCCTGTTCACTCTGATGATAGTTTCTTTTGCTGTGCAGAAGTTATTTAGTTTAATTAGATCCCATTTATCAATTTTGGCTTTTGTTGCCATTGCTTTTAGTGTTTTAGTTATGAAGTCTTTGCCCATGCCTATGTTCTGAATGGAATTGCCTAGGTTTTCTTCTAGGGTTTTTATGGTTTTAGGTCTTACATTTAAGTCTTTAATCCATTTTGAGTTAATTTTTTAATAAGATGTAAAAAAGGGGTCCAGTTTCAGTTTTCTGCATATGGGTAGCCAGTTTTTCCAACACCATTTATTAAATGGGGAATCCTTTTCCCATTGCTTGTTTTTGTCAGGGTTGTCATAGATCAGATGGTTGTAGATGTGTGGTGTTATTTTTGAGGCCTCTGTTCTGTTGTGTTGGTCTACAAAATCTGTTTTGGTTTCAGTACCATGCTGTTTTGGTTACTGTAGCCTTGTAGTATAGTTTGAAGTCAGGTAGCATGATGCTTCCAGCTTTGTTCTTTTTGCTTAGGGTTGTCTTGGATACATAGGGTTGTTTTTTGGTTCCATATGAAATTTAAAGTATTTTTTTCTCATTCTGTAAAGAAAGCCAATGGTAGCTTGATGGGAATAACACTGAATCTATAAATTACTTTGGGCAATATGGCCATTTTCATGATATTGATTCTTTCTATCCATGAACATGGAGTGTTTTTCCATTTGCTTGTGTACACTCTTATTTTCTTGAGCAGGGGTTTATAGTTTTCCTTGAAGAGGTCCTTCATATTCCTTATAAGTTGTATTTCTAGATATTTTATTCTTTTGTAGCAATTGTGAATGGGAGTTTACTCATGATTTGGCTCTCTGTCTATTTTTGGTGTATAGAAATGTTTGTAATTTTTGTATATTAATTTTGTATCCTGAGACTTAGCTGAAGTTGCTTATCAGCTTAAGGAGTTTTTGGGCTGAGATGATGGTTTTTAGAAAACCCCTAAATATACAATCATGCCATCTGTAAACAGAGATAATTTGACTTTCTCTCCTCCTATTTTAATACGTTTCTTTCTTTTGTCTGATTGCCCTGGCCAGAACTTCCAATACTATGTTGAATAGGAGTGCTGAGAGAGTACATTCTTGTCTTGTGCAGGTTTTGAAAGGGAATGCTTCCGGCTTTTGCCCATTCAGTATGATATTGGCTGTGGGTTTGTCATAAATAGCTCTTATTATTTTGAGATGTGTTCCATTAATACCTAGTTTATTGAGTTATTTTAGCATGAAAGGTGTTGAATTTTATTGAAGGCCTTTTCTGCATCTATTGAGATAATCATGTGGTTTTTGTCATTGGTTCTGTTTATGTGATGGATTAAGCTTATTGATTTGTGTATATTGAAACAGCCCTGCATCCCACAGTTGAAGCCAACTCGATCCTGGTGGGTAAGCTTTTTAATATGCTGCTGGATTCGGTTTGCCAGTATTTTGTTGATGAGTTTTGAATTTATGTTCATCAGGGATGTTGGCCTGAAATTTTCTTATTTTGTTGTGTTTCTTCTAGGTTTGGGCATCAGGATGATGCTTGTCTCATAAAATGAGTTAGGGCAGAGTCCCTCTTTTTCTGTTGTTTGGAACAGTTTTAGAAGGAATGGTACCAGATCCTCTTTGTGCCTCTAGTAGAATTTGGCTGTGACTCTGTCTAGTCCTTGGCTTTTTTTCTCGTTGGTAGGCTATTACTGCCTCAATATCATAACTTGTTATTGGCTTATTCAGGGATTCAGTTTCTTCCTTGTTTAGTTTTGGGAGGGTGTATGTGTCCAGGAATTTATTCATTTCTTCTAGATTTTCTAGTTTATCTGCATAGAGATGTTTATGGTATTATTTGATGGTAGTTTATATTTCCGTGGGATCAGTGGTGATATCCCCTTTATGATCTTTTATTGTGTCTATTTGATTCTTCTCTCTTTTATTCTTTATTAGTCTGGCTGGTGGTCTATTTTGTTAATTTTTTCAGAAAACCAGCTCCTGGATTCATGGATTTTTTTAAGGGTTTTTTTTTTTTTTTTTTTGGTGTCTCTATCTCTTTCAGTTTTGCTCTGATCGTAGTTATTGCTTGTCTTCTGCTAGCTTTTGAATTCGTTTGCTCTTGCTTCTCTAGTTCTTTTCCTTTTTTTTTTGATGGAGTCCTACTCTTTTCACCCAGGTTGGAGTGCTGTGGTGTGATCTCGACTCACTGCAACCTCTACCTCCCAGGTTCAAAAGATTCTCCTGCCTCACCCTCCTGAATAGCTGGGATTACAGGTAACTGCCACCAGGCCCGGCTAATTGCTAATTTTTGTACTTTTAGTAGTGATGGGGTTTCACTATGTTGGCTGGCCTGGGCTCAAACTCCTGACCTTAGGTGATCTGCCCACCTCGGCCTTCCAAAGTTCTGGGATTGCAGGTGTGAGCCACTGCACCTGGCCTCTAGTTCTTTTATTTGTGATGTCAGAGTGTCAATTTTAGTTCTTTCCCGCTTTCTCCTATGGGCATTTAGTAGTGTAAAGTTTAATCTAAACACTACTTTAGCTGTATTTCAGAGATTCTGGTACATTGTATCTTTGTTCTCATTGGTTCCAAAGCACTTATTTATTTCTGCCCTAATATTGTTATTTACCCAGTAGTCATTCAGGGTAACTGAACTACATGTTCAGTTTCCATGTAGTTGTGTGTTTTTGAGTGAGTTTCTTAATCCCGAGTTCTAATTTGATTGTACTGTGGTCTGAGAGACTGTTTATTTTGGTTTCCATGCCTTTACATTTGCTGAGGAGTGTTTTACTTCCAATTATATGGTCAATTTTAGAGTAAGTGCTGTGTGGTGCTGAAAATAATGTATATTCTGTTGATGTGGGGTGGAGAGTTCTGTAGATTAGGTCTGCTTGGTCCAGAGCTGAGTTCATGTCCTGAATATCCTTGTTAATTTTCTGTCTCATTGATCTGTCTAATATTGACAGTGGGGTGTTAAAGTCTCCCACTACTATTATTGTGTGGCAGTCTAAGTCTCTTTGTAGGTTTCTAAGAACTTGTTTTATGAATCTGGGTTCTTCTGTATTGGGTGCATATATATTTAAGATAGTTAGCTCTTCTTGTTGCATTGGTCTGTTTACCATTATGTAATGCCTTTCTTTGTCTTTTTTTGATCTTTGCTGGTTTAAAGTCTGTTTTATCAGAGACTAGGATTGTAATCCCTGCTTTTTTTTTTTCCTTTCCATTTGCTTGGTAAATCTTCTTCTATCCATTGATTCTGAGCCATTGATTGTATCTTTGCACATGAGATGTGTCTCCTGAATACAGCAGACCAAAATTTGCCAGTCTGTGTCTTAATTGGGGAATTTAGCCAATTTACATATAAGGTTAATATTGTTATGTGTGAATTTATTACTGTCATTATGATGCTAGCTGGTTATTTTACCCATTAGTTGATGCAGTTTCTTCTTAGTGGTGATAGTCTTTACATTTTGATGTGTTTTTGCAGTGGCTGGTACTGTTTTTTCCATTCCATATTTAGTGCTTCCTTCAGGAGCTCTTGTAAGGCAGGCCTGGTGGTGACAAAATCTTTCAACATTTGCTTGTCTGTAAAGGTTTTTATTTCTCCTTCACTTACGAAGCTTATTTTGGCTGGATACGAAATTCTGGGTTGAAAATTCTGTTCTTTAACAATGTTGAATATTGGCTCTACTTTCTTCTGGCTTGTAGGGTTTCTGCCAAGAGATCTTCTGTTAGTCTGATGGGCCTCCCTTTGTGGGTAACCTGACCTTTCTCTTTGGCTGCTCTTAACATTTTTCCTTCATTTTAATCTTGGTGAATCTGACAATTATGTGTCTTGGGGTTGCTCTTCTTGAGGAGTATCTTTGTGGTGTTCTGTATTTCCCAAATTTGAATGTTGGCGTGTCTTACTAGGTTGGGGAAGTTCTCCTGGATAATATCCTGAAGTGTGTTTTCCAGCTTGGTTCCATTCTCCCCGTCACTTTCAGGTACACCAATCAAACATAGGTTTGATTTTCTTCACATAGTCCCATATTTCTTGGAGATTTTTTTCTTTTGTTTTCATTCTTTTTTCTCTAATCTTGTCTTCATGCTTTATTTCATTAAGTTGATATTCAATCTCCAATATCCTTTCTTTTGTTTCATCAATTTGTCTATTGAGACTTGTGTATGCTTCATGAAGTTCTCATGCTGTGTTTTTCAGCTCCATCAGATCATTTATGTTCCTCTCTAAACTGGTTATTCTAGTTAGCAGTTCCTGTAACCTTTGATCAAGGTTCTTAACTTCCTTGCATTGAGTTAGAATATACTCCTTTAGCTCAGAGGGGTTTGTTATTACCCACCTTCTGAAGCTTACTTCTGTCAATTAATAAACTCATTCTCTATCCAGTTTTGTTCCCTTGCTGGCAAGAAGTTGTAATCCTTTGGAGTAGAGGCCTTCTGGTTTTGGGAATTTTCAGGCTTTTTATGCTGGTTTTTCTGCATCTTTGTGGATTTATCTACCTTTGGTCTTTGATATTGGTGACCTTCTCATGGGGTTTTTGCTATGGAGGTCCTTTTTGTTGATGTTGATGCTTTTGCTTTCTGTTTGTTAATTTTCCTTCTAACAGTCAGGCCCTTCTGCAGGTCTGCTAGAGTTTGCTGGGGGTCCACTCCAGACCCCGTTTGCCTGGGTATTACCAGCAGAGGCTGCAGAACAGCAAAGATTGCTGCCTGCTTCTTCTTCTGGAAGCTTTGTTCCAGAGGGGCACTCTTTAGATATCAGCCAGAGCTCTCCTGTATTAGTTGTCTGTCATACCCTGCTGGGAGGTGTCTTTCTATCAGGAGGCACAGGGATCAGAGACCCACTTGTGTAGGCAGTCTGTCTCTTAGCAGAGCTCAAGTGCTGTGCAGGGAGATCCACTGCTCTCTTCAGAGCCAGCAGGCAAGAACATTTAAGTCTGCTGAAGCTGCACCCACAGCCACCTTTTCCTCCAGGTGCTCTGTCCCAGGGAGATGGGAGTTTTACCTACAAGCCCCTGACTGGGGCTGCTGAAATAAAGATTTCAGAGATGGCCTGCCCAGAGAGGAGGAATTTAGATAGGCAGTCTGGTTGCAGGGGCTTTGCCAGGCTGTGGTGGGTTCTGCACCCAGTTCAAACTTCCAGGTGGCTTTGTTTACACTCTGAGGGAAAAACCACCTACTCAAGCCTCAGTAATGGCAGACGCCTCTCCCCCCACCAGGCTGAAGCCTCCAAGGTTGACTTCAGACTGCTGTGGTGGCAGTCAGAATTTCAAGCCAGTAGATCTTAGATTGTTGGGCTCTGTTGGGGTATGATTTGCTAAGCATGAACACTGGGCTACCTGACTTCAGCCCCCTTTCCAGGGTAGTGAATGGTTCTGTCTCACTGTGGTTTCAGGTGCCACTGGGCTATGAAAACAAACTCCTGCAGCTAGCTTGGTGTCTGTCCAAAAGGTTGCCCAGTTTTGTGCTCAAAACCCAGGGCCCTGGTGGTGTAGGCAGCCGAGGGAATCTCCTTGTATGCAGGTTGCAGAGAATATAGGAAAAGCCTAGTGTCTTGGCTGAAATACATTGTCCTTCATGGCACAGTCCCTCAAGGCTTCCCTTGGCTAGGGGATGGAGTTCCCCAATTCCTTGCACTTTCCCGTTGAGGCAATGCCTGGACATGCTTCTGTTTGCACTCGATGGGCTACACCCACTGTCTAAACAGTCCCAGGGAGATGAATTGAGTACCTCAGTTGGAAATGCAGGAGCTGTTCCTATTTGGCCATCTTGCCAGCCTCTTCCAATGATTCTTGTCTGTAGAATTCTGTAGCACACATTTAATTATTTTTGAAGTGGCTAACTTTAATTAAAGTTTGTGTCTGAGCCTCCTGCTGATGGAGCATGAATTACCAGAGTATAGCTGGGTTTGTCAAACCCACAGTGGATCAGGCAATGTGAAAGATTATTTAAAAATTTCCCTCCCTTCATGATATTGAATTGGAGGCTCCTTTTTCTTATTACCTAAAGCAGTTTTATACTCCTCTTTGTTATCTATCTAAAAGGATTTTATCTAGGGTCAAATTTCTTTATAATGTTATTGCTTATATATGCTTGAATATAGTTACAGTTTGAAAGACTGAGCTGAACACAATAATTTATTGTAAGCTTTTACATTCAAAACTATTTTCCTTTTGAAATGTACACTCCAGTCTAGTTCAAACATTTATTTCAACCTTCACTATATTGAGGCTTGAAACAAAGATAAGAAAGAAAAAGGAAAAAATAAACTTATTTATTGCATTTGTGCCTTGGGTCACTGAAGAAACCACAGCATAAAAAAGGATCAGATTAGAGAGGTGCTTTGAAAATATCTTGTCCAGAAGGAGAAAACTGGCAAATCCAGAATTATTAGTAGGCCAATCTACCATTTCACCAAGTGAGAAGTTACATTGGTGAGACTAATGCATTTCATGGATATAAGTCCATGGCCAAATTGCTGTAAAATGAGTTCCTTGCTTAGCGGAAGAAAACTGACAAGTATTCTCAAGTGATGGATAACAATCCAAACAGGAGCATTATAGGCAGAGATGGCAAATTCTGCCTAAGTGTCTATTCTCGGGAGAATTCACTGCCCCCCTCTGTATCAGGAAGGGGTATAGTGTAATCAATCACTCTTTCCTCATGGGATTGCCTGGTTTCCTGCCCTCTACACCCAGTAGTGCTAGCCTCTGCTATTGGAAAGATAGATCCTCAGCGTGGTGATAGATTAGGTCAGGAGAGGGGAACTCCATAAAGTTGGATGCATGCATAGCCATGCTTTTGGCCTCCTAGGGACAGGCTACCATGTCAATTTTGTATGAAGACTCATTGAACAAGTGCTGGGGAGGAGGCCGAGAGAATTCCAAAAATGTCATCTTGTCTACTTGATTATTGAGAGCTTCTTCTGCAGAGTGTTTGAGCTTCCGCATAGGTGTTTGAATATCACCACATCGATGTCCATTCTGAAATGTCCATCCACATGTCTCTTCCCCAGACTTTCTTACCCCTGATCTTCCAATCCTGTTATTTCCCATTTACCAGTGTTAGCTACTACTCACAAATTGGTGTAGGTCCACTCTTCTAGGCATCTCTCAGTCCAGACAATGTGGAAAATTAATATACTGCTGGAAATTCTGCCCCCCAGAAGGAATTCCATTTATTGCTATCCTGCAGAGCTACCCTGAGTGGGACTGTCATGCTACAGCTGCCCACTTCTGGTTGGTGTCAGTTATATCTCACAGAATCACTCATAAATCAGATATGAGGTTTCCCTGCTTATATTGGTTGATTGTAAGGAATTTCCCGTGAAGACACAGGTGTGAATTGAGGAAGAGGAGACAAAGCAGCAGGCAAGGTGGCATAGGCATCTGTATGCCTGCCCATGCTTGGGCTTGATTCCTTATAAGCCATTACCACTTGACAGTGGGTACCTATTGCAAACACTTAGCATCAGGAGAAGCAGAAACGAAGGCCACATGGTCACTTGATGTCCCATAGTCAGGGGTTCAGTGCTATAGCCTTGTAGCAAGCATGAGCTCTTTCTCAAAAGGAGAACAGTTATCTGTAGAAGAGCGTATGGCTCTGTTCTGAAACTCTATGAGCATTTGTGGTACTTATTCCTACAACTTTCCAAAGGTCCAGCATAGCATCTCTATTTGTTACAGACACATTGCAAATCACCGGATCTGTTGGGCTATGCATACTCTCAGGGGCAGAGCAGCTTACTTTGCCACTTGCACTTGCTACCCAGCCTTTTCTTGCTTCGGGCCCCACTCAAAACTGATTGCCTTACAGTTTACTTAGTAAATGAATGAGAGCAGGATACTCATATGTGCTGTGTGTCATCTCCAAAATCCAAAAGAGCCCATTAAGCATCAAGCCTCTCTTTTGACTGAAAGGCTAAATGATGATTATAACAACAACAGCAATGAAAGCAACAGCCCTAGACTGTCTAGGACAATCCGTTAGAGAAACAGTAGACTCTGTTCTGGTGGTTGTGACTAAAGATGCAGCTGGGGAGGTCGTGTGCTATCTCTGTCTCATTGCAGGGCCTGGATGGGCTGCTGCTGGGCTGATTTGGACATTTACTTTGGGCACAGATGTATGCCCTTGGGATGGTTGGTGTGAAGTTCCATGGTAGCTGGTTTGGAATTTGACTTTTAATCATATATTTTGAAAATGCCCCTAATTTGGGAATTTACTATACATTTTATTTTCTCATCTTTAAGATTATCTATAGTTCTGTCTTCTTTTCACTTATGGAAAGCTATAGTTGGGGCATTTTTCTTTTCTATTTAGGTATATAATGTATCCCTCAGTTTCAAAGTCATATATCGAGTATTAGACACTTTTCCAGCACTTTATGTATCTTATTTGATACAGAATAGTTGACCTTGTTTTAGTAACAGCACTTGTGGCACGACTTGAAATTTTGCAAGAGTTATTTTTGATAGTCTGCTCTCCAATAAATCAGTCAAAAATTAAATGTCATCTATTCATTATTAATTGACTGGAGGTAGAGGCTCGAGGGACTCCCAATGATAAGCGATTTGTCATCCACGGTTTTTCGAAGCAAAGACACTGATCCAAGCAGGCCTTTTCCAGCACTAGGTCTATTATAAAGATCTTTAAAAAAAAAATATCCATACTTCCAGTAGTCACCTGAATCTGAATGAACAGGTAGAAACACTTAGATCAAATTTAAATGATTTACATGCATTGCAAAATGAGATGACATTCCTGCAGTCACAGAATGATTCCAGAACCTGCAGATCAAATATAAATTCTGTGCCTACTAAATGATGTACTACAAAATTAAAATATGTGCATATTACAAAAAACTTTGTTTTGAAGCATTTAAAATGACAACATGGATGACAATTAGCATAGAAGTTGGAAGAGTTCCCACACTGTTCAGCAGGAGTTAACAAAGGTGGTCCCCTGAACTCTCTCAGCTCTTGGAAAAGCTTCATTGCTTCTCTCCTGTCCCAGTCATCAAAGCTCGCAAACACTATCTGCCTTGGTACCATCAGAACCCATGTTATCATGCCTTTTATCCCAGTTCATTAATTTCCATTAGAATCCCAGGTCTCGTAGATCACCCTGCATTCATTCCCTTGGACTCTGATCCCCACTCCCCTGTGTATAGTCCCTTATCTGACCCTGTCTATCATCTTTCAATTTTTCTCTAAGGGCAGTGAAGGTCAGTCATCAGCAGTACCCCCTGGATCATCTTCACTGATGTGCATTTTATTTCCTTTCCTGTCTGTCTCCCAAGTAGGCGCTGTTTCCGTCTAGCTACCACTGGGCCTGCAGAAGTTAGAGGTGCCCTCCTTGTTCCTCATTGTTGCTTTGAGGTTGTTCAGGCTGCAACTTCTATGTAGCAAAACAAAAACTATGTCATCAGACTCTAGTATCTACTATCCTCTGTTATTGCATTTCCCTTGTGATCTCTAAGTCCTTTCCTCTAATTGTGTTAAGATTAGTGTTAGGGTTCTCCAGAGAAACAGAACCAATATGGTATGCATATTAATAGAAATAGATTTATTTTGAAGACTTGCATCCCATAATTATTGAGGCTGGTGAGTCCAAAATTTGCAGTGTGGGCAAGCAGCTTCAGACCCAGGAAAGCTGATGGTAAAGTCTCTGTTGGAAGGCTGGCAGGTGGACACCCAGGAGAGCCAATGGTGCAGGTGAAGACTGAAGGTGGTTCCCTCTTGCTTAGGGAGGAGAATTCTCTCTTGCTCAGGGAGGTCAGTCTTTTTGTTCTATCCCGGCCTTCCACCAATCCAGTGAGGTCCATTCGCGTTATGCAGAGCAATCTGTTTTACTCAAAGTTTAATGCCAATGTCATCCAAAAACACTCTCCAAGTTGACACAAAATTAATAATCATAAATACATCCTTTATCAACTTGGCAACTATATGCATCTCCTTAACCCATACTTAATCTCCAAATAAAGACAATAACAAGGTCATACTTCCATATTTTATGATAAAGATATCCTGCATGCAACTGAAAACTCATACTTTCCCCAGAAGAGGATGCAAAGTCTTGGATGATGTTTACTCTACTCTTGTGTATCCCATGACTTTAAATACTGTTATATAAAGTGAATAATACTTAAATGCTGTGCTATAAAGTCAGTACATGATAAGGAGATAAGAGAGAAAAGAAAACAAAGATATTTGCTGCACACACATATTCATAACAAAATAAAGAGGAAATACGATCGTTACACTTCTTGTTTCTAGAACTGATTGTATAGTCATAGCTGGTACCCATAACTACCATCTTCCATTAGCAAGCCCACATGCTCTTTGCCCTCAGCAAGTACCTCAACAGGTCATAGTTCTTTACCTTCATTTCTTGGTGACCCTGCTTCTGGGTTAGTGATTTTTATACCCACAGAGATGATCCTTCTAAGGCCCAAGCCTTTTGGCTCCCTGGCCTCCTCTTTCTAGTAGCATTGTCCTCATCTACTGTATTTCTGGAAACTCATTCCTCCTTTTGTATGAATGCTTTCATACATGCTCTCCCTGGGCCTCTCTGGCTGCAGTGCATAGTAGTGTTTTCTGCCTTAGTAGTTTCTATGCAGGACCATGTTCTCTGTTATCCCCTACCCCTCAAAGATTTTCCGGAGTCCCGCAGTCTTTCTCTGAGTCTTTTTTTTTTTTTTTTTTTTTTGGAGAGAAGGAAAGAAAAAAGGAGTGAAGGAGAGGAAGAAAGAGGAAGAAAAAGAGGAAGAGAGAACGGAAATGTTGCTTTATTCTAAAAAATGGGTATTAATAATGGCCGATCGATATTTCATTTAAACCTATGAGTAGGTGTGATGTGGTATTGAAAAGAATGTATATTTTGTATATTTAAAGTGGAGAGCTCTATAAATATTTATTAAGTTTACTTGTTCCGGATCTGAGTTCGGGTCCTGGGTATCCTTATTAATTTTCTGTCTCGTTGAGTCTAAGTCTCTTTATAGGTCTTATGTATCTGGGTGTTAGGATCGTTAGGTCTTATTGTTGCATTGATCCTTTTACCACTATATCTTTGTTGCTTTAAAATCTATTTTATCAGATGCGAGAATTGCAACTCCTGCTTTTTATTTATTTATTTATTTTTGCTCTCCATTTCGTTGGTAAGTCTTTCTTCATCCTTTTGTTTTGAGTCTTTGTGTATCCTTGCATGTGAAATGGGTCTGGATGCAGCATACCATTGGGTTTTCACTGTATCTTTTGATTGGGGGATTTAGTCTATTTAAATTTAGGATTACTGCCATTTGATGTTAACTGGCTATTTTATCCATTTGTTGATGTAAATTCTTCTTTATGTTGATGCTCTTTACTTTTTGGTATATTTTTAGAAAGGCTAATACTGGTTGCTTCTTTCTATGTGTAATGCTTATTTCAGAAGCTCTTGTAAAGCAGGCCTGGTGGTAATAAAATCTCTGAGTACTTGCTTGTTCATAAAAGATTTTATTTTTCCTTCAGTTGTGAAGCTTAGTTTGGCTGGATATGAAATTCTGGGCTCAAAGTTCTTTTCTTTAAGGATGTTGAATATTGGCCCCCACTCTTTTCTGGCTTGTAGGGTTTCTGCTGAGAGATCTGCTGTAAGTCTGATAGGCTTCCCTTTGTGGGTAACCCAACCTTTCTCTCTGGCTGCCCTTAATATTTTCTCCTTCATTTCAACCCTGGTGAATCTAAGGATTATGTGCCTTGGGGTTGCTCTTCCTGAGGAATATCTTTGTGGTGTTCTCTGTATTACCTGGGTTGAATATTGTCCTGCTTTGCTAGGTTGGGAAAGTTTTCCTGAATAATATCCTGAAGAATATTTTCCAGCTTGGATTCATTCTCTCTGTCGCATTCAGGTACACCTATCAAATGTAAGTTAGGTCTTTTCACATAGTCCCATATTTCTTGGAGCCTTTGCTCATTTTTTTAATCCTTTTTTCTCTATTCTTGTCTTCTCATTTTATTTCATTAAGTTGGTCTTCGACCTCTGATATCCTTTCTTCTGCTTGATCAATTCGAGTGTTTAAACCTGTGCATACTTCTCGGAGTTCCCATATTGTATTCTTCAGTTCCATTAATTCACTTATATTCCTCTCTAAGTTGTCTATTCTCATTAGGATTTCGTCAAACCTTTTTTCAAAGTTCTTAGTTTCTTTACATTGGGCTACAACATGTTCTTTTAACTCACAGAAGTTTCCTATTATCCATCTTCTGAAGCCTGATTCTGTTAACGGAATGCACTCATTCTCCATCAAGCCTTGTTCCCTTGATGAGGAACTGTGATCCTCTTTAGAGGGAGAGGCATTCTGATTTTGAGTATTCTCAGCCTTTTTACGCTGGTTTCTTCCCATCATTGTAAATTTATCCACCTGTCGCCTTTGTAATTACCAACTTTCAAATTAGGTCTCTGAGTGGACATCCAAGTTGTTAATTCCCAGGGCCGAAATATGACCAACTCACTGCGCCAGCTGAAACAGCGGCATTAAGACTGATGGTGCTTTTCTGCCTGGGAATCTCTGGTCTGGCTTCCTTCTTGAGTCTGTAATAGGTGACTCTGCCTTCCCAGAGCTCCAAATGTTGCTCAGAAGGATTTTCTTTGCACCAAGATCTGCTGTGCCGAGGTGCCAGCAAAACCACTGCGCCAGCCACAAGAGTCATGCTGGCGACCCATGGGGCTCCTCCATTGGGAATCTTCTGGTCCATGAGCGACAAAAATTTGTTTGAAAGTGTGGCATCCTCTCGTTCTCTGTGCTTTCACTGGGAGCTGCAATCCCGAGATGTTAGCGATTAGCCATCTTGGATTATTCTCTATGGAGTCTTTCTCTATGTTTAGGAGCAAACCTGGGCATGATAGGGGCTGCAGCAATCACACAGCTCTCTGAAGAACTGCTGTGGCTGATACTCATGCTAAGCACCTTCCTGCCTTCCTCCAACCTGCTGGTGGGGTTGGGAGTGGAGAAGAACAAATGAGCAGCCTTCTAGTGTTGTAGATGCCAGACTGAGAGTCCCAGCTGAGCCTCACTTCTCTGCAGTGTTGGAGCCACATAGTGTAATGTTGTATCCTGCCTTCCCAGTCAGCATTATTTAAATGTTTCCTCATGCTATTGCAAATGCTCATCATAGATGTTCTTAATGGCTGCTTCGTATGTTATTGAATAATTGTACTGCATTTGCATAAACTTGGAAAGGTATTTTTAATTTTTTTTAAATAAAAGAGAATAATAACCTTATATTTCAATCATTTATCAAAATACAAGGTTCTGTGTTTCTCTTTAATAAGTTACACTCATTTTTAAGAAAGAAAGTAGGATATTAAGTAGTTTCCCTTTGCTTATTTTGACTCTTTTTACTTTTTCTGCTATTTCAGTGGAGAGACCTTGCCTTTCCCCTGTAAGGGAAGTTCTGCTAATTATTGTTTATACAGAGTAACCTGACATTGCTAAGAACATCTGTATGACACATGTAAGAAAGGAGGCTAAGCTACTTAAGAGCTCTCATGGGTGTTTACTTTCAGATGGCAAATATTTAAGGGTGAAATAAAAGTGAGGTATATCAGAAATCCACGTCAGACATGTAAACATACACCTGAGATTCGTTTGCTATCCTTCAAAATCATCAGCATTTTGATTAATACTTTTAATTATTTTTGAAGACAAATGCATGAAACTTGTAATTTTCAGTTAAGATGACCTCTTCCCCAAAAGTGTTGCTACATTTTCATGCCAGAGAGAGGGAAGCATTGTGAGTTTTAATAATTTATAGCTCTGTGGTCAGAAGGAGTTGGAAAAAAAACAAAAGGGCAGACCTAGGAAAAATATGCCCTAGCGTGTTCAGACCTGTGTATCAAATGTGCACAGGAGTAATGCATTTTTGAAAGAAGGGAATTAATTCATTTTAATGTATTCTTCCAGTTCTGTGAGTTTCTGGGAGAACTTTTTTATCCTATTGAACACATTACTAAGATGTAGAGAGAACATCTGTCTAACCACAGCATCAAAGTAGGAGCAGACAAAGGACCCAAAATGATTTGCTACAACTTGCCTCATTCTCTTTCCACAACTACACTGTCCACTGTAATCCTAAAGTGGGTTCCTGTGTTCCAGTAACAATGAATGGAGGGAGAAGGAAAGAGAAAAAAGATTGTCCCAGGATGCTTTGGGTAGTCAGAAGCTAAATACAAATAGATAAAGCCACCTCTGTACTTCTCATTTATTTCTGAGTCTAATACTGAAACCATCAAAACAACTACATTTTTATGAAGTAGTTTTAACCATTCAGTTTGAGAATTGTGCCAGGGTAATACTGGCAAGTGGTTTTCTCTAGTGCACAGAATGTGATGGTTGGCCTGGGGAGACAGAGGTCCAGCCTTTCCAGAGTGGAGATGGTGATGGGTTCCTCAGTAGCTACAGGCATGTCATGGTGATCACACTGGTAACTTGTAAGTTATAAATGTGAACTTGTGAGTTGTCTATTAGTTGCATAAGTTTGTTAAAAGGAGGATTTTTTGGGGACAGTAAATTGGAGATTTTGTGTGCTTGGCAGTTGCTGGTCCTTGGGTTTTCTACAGCTTGATGTCATCTAAGTCAGACGAGAGTTTCTTCTACAGTGTAGAGAGGATGGCCCTCCCACAAACAAAACTCTGTGAGGCTCTACAGGGAAAGAGAAATCCTGACCCTTTTTTTTTAAAAAAAAATTTTATTGCATTATAGGTTTTGGGGTACATGTGCAAAACGTGCAAGATAGTTGCATAGGTACACACATGGCAGTGTGTTTTGCTGCCTTCCTCCCCTTCACCCACACTTGGCATTCATCCCCAGGCTATCCCTCCCCAGCCCCCCCCCGCTGTCCCTCCCCCATTCCCCCCAATAGACCCCAGTGTGTAGTAGACCCCCTCCCTGTGTCCATGTGTTCTCATTTTTCTCACCCGCCTATGAGTGAGAATATGCGGTATCTCCTTTTCTGTTCTTGTGAGCCTGACCCTTTTGACTTGTAAGTGTGGATAGGATTAGTGATTCCCAAGAACAAAAAAATTTTCAGCTACCTGTTTCTAAAATGTCCTCCCTCTAACAAACAACTAAGACACAACTTTAAAAATTCACATTTGTAACTTCGACATTATCAGGGTGGTCACCATGACATGCCTGTACCTACTGCGAGGGAAGGCACAGAGGTCTGTGGTGTGTGTTCCGATGCTTCTCTTCTTGGAGTTGGACATCAGAGGGTAAGAGTATGTGTCTCACAGGGAGTCTAGTTGAGGGCTAGTCTAGGGGAAACTGCAAACCTCTCCAGGAAGCCCTATTGGTAACCACATGTTCTGTGGCCCAAGAACAGCTGTAGATCATTGACCGGGAAGCTGTCTATCAGGTTTGTACCAAGCATTCTCTGGCTCCTGGCCTTCTGCCTCCCCTGTGGGTCAGCCCACATACCCTTAGGGCACCAGCCCACTCTTCTGGTAGCCATTATGACAGGGTCTGCTGGTCTTTCTGCCTCCCCTGTGGGTCAGCCTACATACCCTTAGGGCACCAGCCCACTCTTCTGGTAGCCATTATCACAGGGTCTGCTGGCCTTCTGCCTCCCCTGTGGGTCAGCCCACATACCCTTAGGGCACCAGCCCACTCTTCTGGTAGCCATTATCACAGGGTCTGCTGGTCCTTCTGCCTCCCCTGTGGGTCAGCCCACATACCCTTAGGGCACCAGCCCACTCTTCTGGTAGCTATTATCACAGGGTCTGCTGGTCTTTCTGCCTCCCCTGTGGGTCAGCCCACATACCCTTAGGGCACCAGCCCACTCTTCTGGTAGCCATTATCACAGGGTCTGCTGGTCCTTCTGCCTCCCCTCTGGGTCAGCCCACATATCCTTAGGGCACCAGCCCACTCTTCTGGTAGCCATTATCACAGGGTCTGCTGGTCCTTCTGCCTCCCCTGTGGGTCAGCCCACATACCCTTAGGGCACCAGCCCACTCTTCTGGTAGCCATTATCACAGGGTCTGCTGGTCTTTCTGCCTCCCCTGTGGGTCAGCCCACATACCCTTAGGGCACCAGCCCACTCTTCTGGTAGCCATTATCACAGGGACTGCTGGTCCTTTCTTTCTAGCTGTCCTGAGCTGTAATCTAAAAGAGAAAATGCAAAGGAACAGAATTTATCCTGGGTCCTGGGATTAAGTTCCACCATTTGTGACTAGGAGAACGCTCTGAGGTTTGCATATAAAAATAGAGGCTCTGCAGCTGTTATTTGCTTACACTGTAATTGTAGTGTTTACATATAAATTGATACCTCTAAGTAAGTACCTGATAGTAATTTGCTCTCTCTGGAATGTAAATACTCTCCTTTTAAAAAATTCTACTATTAGTTGTCTTAATCCCTTTATTTTGAGAACAAATGGAACAGTAAATTTGAGCCTACTGTGTTTGATCACAAATTCAGAATTGGTGAGGTCTAAGTTAGTGAAGTTTTAATGCATATTTTTCATGATCTTGCATTCTTTAGTATAATTATGTGGTCTAATTTCAAATGTAGCCAGCTGCCAGCTCTTATACTGACATACTTTTATTACAGATAGAAGAAATGTACCAGACTTTTATATAGTAGTGGGAGCAAAGAGGATCATTATCCAGTTGAAACTGAAAGGGAAATTCTCAGTGGGCTGAAGAACTGTGTATTTTTATCGAGTGTTCATTAGTCGTTGGTGAGGCAGACAGAGGAAAAAACCCAAAAGGCAGGAGAGACTTTCACTCTGTCCAGACAATCAGAAAACAAAAAATCGGGGATTGCAGGCATCTCTATAATGTCAAGATGACAAGGAGATGTTCTGGGTTCTGATACAAACATTGGCCTTTATTATTTGTTTGTTTGTTTTCTCTAAGACCAGTCATTGCAGATAAAGCCAGAAAAAAATGAATCAAGATTCAGAAGCCAGGTTATTTAGTTGCCAAAAATCTATAATGTATGTATGTGTGTGTGATTTGAGAGCCCAGGATCTCTGCAGTGATGCTAGTCCCTGCAGAGTGACAGCGATGGAGTCTCTTACCTCCTAGGAGCTAGTAGAACACCCCCAGTTGTGACCACTAGATATTTCTCCAGACATGGTTAAATGTCTCCTTGGAGACAGTATAGTTCCTGGCTAAGAATCACTGGTTTGGACCATAGTTCCCAATTAGGGAAGTCACAACTCCTGCTCTCTTGCCCCACTCCCATACTCCTGCTAACTGTAACTACTTTTTTTCTCAGGGTATGTGTGTGGGTCCCCCATCTAATGCCATTAGAAGTGATTTTGCAGGACCTCCTGTCAGCAAGTATGGCCAGCAGAGGCCATGGGAGCTGTTCTTCCACCTTTACCATGTTCATGTTCACTTCTGAAGAAGGTTCTACCAGGATCTAATAGAAAATGCAATCAAAGTTTACAATAAAATGAGATCTCCCCCACCAGTTTCCAACCTCCAGACATGTTCTCATTTGTCAGAAATAAAATCATAGTGTCACTTCTGTTTGATGGGAGAGGAAGTTTTGCCTAAGACAGCATGAACTTGAACCCTCATGGGGCATTAGGAGAGGCAATGGTTCAAATAGAGATCAAAGGGCCTATAGGAGCTGGTGCCTGGTAGTTTTGGGGTGACGGCATTTAGACTGTAGAAATGAAGGTTCTCTGCACAGCTAGACTTGGAGCCAGTCAGGCTTCTTCTACATTGCGGTGATCCTTGGTAGAATATAATTCTATAGAGAGTGACTGAGGAGAGCCATTTGTGGGCTAGAGAGCCCCTGGAGCCAGAGGGGACCTCTTTGTTCCTTCTTTCATGTATTTAGCAATCAACAATTTAGCCCCCATGTACTATGAACCAAGAATTAGACAAAGTCATGAGAACTGAACATTTATGGAGGCAGTTTTGTGTAACAGGAAAAAAACAAAAATAGGGAGCTTGGTCAGTGATCCCAGACAACCTTGGAGCATAGCTAGCAGCCCTGCTGAACTGTGGAGTTCAGTTTACAGTTTTGCCCAACTGTGGGGCACAGCACACAGCCTCGCCTGACATGGGAGACTAGTAACAACCTGATGGGCTGCAGAGCACATTTCTGGTCCCACCTGGACAGGGAGTACCACCAGACCCTGCTCAATGACAGGGCTCAGCTTGTGGCCCTGCCTAATTTGTTTTTATTTTCAATATAAAATAAACAAAATTTGTGAAATACGTAGTGTTTGGTTGCATGGATAAGTTCTTTAATGATAATTATTGAGATTTTTGGTGTATCTGTCACCCAAGCAGTATATACTATACCCAGTGTGTAGTCTTTTTTCCCCTCACCCCACTCCCACCTCCTTCTGAGTTTCCAGAATCCTTTATATCATTCTTATGTCTTTGTGTCCTCATAACCTAGCTCTCACTTACAAGTGAGAACATACGATATTTGGATTTTGATTTCTGAGTTACTTCACTTAGAATAACGGTCTCCAACTCCATCCAGGTTTCTGCGAATGCCATTATTTCTGTTTTTCTTTTTCTTTTCTTTTTTGAGATGGAGTCTTGCTCTGTTGCCCAGGCTGGAGTGCAGTAGCATGATCTTGGCTCACTGCAACCTCTGCCTCCCAGGTTCAAGTGAGTCTCCTGTCTCAGCCTCCTGAGTAGCTGGGATTATAGACCTGCGCCACCACACTCAGCTAATTTTTTATATTTTTGGTAGAGATGGGGTTTTACCATGTTGGTCAGGCTGATCTTGAACTCCTGACCTCGAGTAATCTGCCCACCTCGGCTTCCCAAAGTGCCGAAATTACAGGCATGAGTCACTGCGCTCAGCCTATTTCATTTCTTTTTATGGCTGAGAAATATTTCATGGTGTATATATACTACATTTTCTTATTTTTATTTTATTTATTTATTTATTTTGCATTTTAGGTTTGGGGGTACATGTGAAGAACATGCAAGATAGTTGCATAGGTACACTCGTGGCAGTGTGATTTGCTGCCGTCCTCCCCTTCACCTATATCTGGCATTTCTCTCCATGCTATCTTTCCCCAACTCCCCATCCCCCATTGTCCCTCACCTATTCCCCCCAACAGACCCCAGGGTGTAGTGCTCCCCTCCCTGTGTCTATGTGTTATTGTTCAACACCCGCCTATGAGTGAGAACATGCGGTATTTCATTTTCTGTTCTTGTGTCAGTTTGCTGAGAATGATGGTCTCCAGGTTCATCCATGTCCCTACAAAGAACATGAACTCATCATTTTTGATTGCTGCATAATATTCCATGGTGTATATGTGCCACATTTTCCCTGTCCAATCTATCATTGATGGGCATTTGGGTTGGTTCCAGGTCTTTGCTATTGTAAACAGTGCTTCAGTGAACATTCATGTGCATGTATCCTTATAGTAGAATGATTTATAATCCTTTGGATATATACCCAATAATGGGATTGCTGGGTCAAATGGAATTTCTATGTCTAGGTCCTTGAGGAATCGCCGCACTGTCTTCCACAATGGTTGAACTAATTTACACTCCCACCAGCAGTGTAAAAGTGTTCCTATTTCTCCACATCCTCTCCAGCATCTGTTGTCTCCAGATTTTTTAATGATCGCCATTCTAACTGGCTTGAGATGGTATCTCAATGTAGTTTTGATTTGCATTTCTTTAATGACCAGTATGATGAGCATTTTTTCATGTTTGTTGGCCTCATGTATGTCTTCTTTTGCAAAGTGTCTGTTCATATCCTTTGCCCACTTTTGAATGGGCTTATTTGTTTTTTTCTTGTAAATCTGTTTTAGTTCTTTGTAAATTCTGGATATCAGCCCTTTGTCAGATGGATAAACTGCAGAAATGTTTTCCCATTCTGTTGGTTGCCGATTCACTCTAATGACTGTTTCTTTTGCCGTGCAGAAACTGCTTTGCTCACTCATTGGTTGATGAGCATTTAGGCTGGTTCCATATTTTCGTAATTGTGAATTATGCTGCTTTAAATATACATATCAAGTGTCTTTTTAATATAATGATTTCTTTTCCTCTGGGTAGATACCCAGTAGTGGTATTGCTGGATCAAATGGTAGTTCTGCCTTTAATTCTTTAAGGAATCGCCATACTGTTTTCCATAGTGGCTGCACTAGTTTTAATTTCCACCAACAGGGTAAAAGTGTTTCCTTTTCACCACATTCACTCCAGCGTCTATTATTTTTTAATTTTTTTTTATTATGACCATTCTTACAGGAGTAAGGTGATATCACACTGCAGTTTTAATTTGCATTTCCCTGATTATTAGTGATGTTGAGCATGTTTTCATTTGTTTGTTGGCCATTTGTATATCTTCTTTTGATAAATATCTATTCATGTCCTTAGCCCATTTTTTGATGTGATTATTATTTTTTTTTTCTTGATGGTTTGTTTGAGTTCCTTATAGATTCTGGATATTCGTTTTTTGTTAGATGCATGGCTTGTAAATATTTTCTCCTATTCTGTGAGTTCTCTGTTTATTCTGCTGATTATTTCTTTTGCTGTCCAGATGCTTTCTAGTTTAATTAGGTCCCATCTATTTATTTTTGTTTCTGTTGCATTTGCTTTTGCATTCTTGGTCATGATCTCTTTGTATAAGCCAATGTCCAGAACCAGTTTTTCCAATGTTATCTTCTATAGCTTTTATGGTTTTATGTCTTAGATGTAAGTCTTTGATCAATCTTGAGTTGATTTTTGTATAAAGGGATAGGTGAGGATCCAGTTTTACTCTTCTCCATGTGTTTTACCAGTCATCCCAGCATCATTTGTTGGATAGGGTGTCCTTTCCCCACTTTGTTTTTGTTTGCTTTGTTGAAGATCAGTTGGCTGTAAGTATTTGGTTTTATTTTTGGGCACTATATTATGTTCCATTTGTCTACATGCCTATTTTTATACCAACACCATGCTGTTTTGGTAACTATCAGCTTGTAGTATAGTTTAAAGTCAGGTAATGTAATGCCTTCAGATTTGTTCTTCTTGTTTAGTCCTGAATTGGCTGTGTGCAATATTTTTTGGTTTCATATGGATTTTAGGATTTTTTTCTAGTTGTGTGAAGAATGATGATGGTACTTTGATGGGAATTGCATTGTATCTGTAGATTGCTTTTGGCAGTATGGTCATTTTCACAATATTGATTCTACTCATCCATGAGCATGGGACCTATTGCCATTTATTTGTGTTGTCATTGATTTCCTTCAGCACCGTTTTGTGGTTTTCCTTGTAGAGATCTTTCACTTCCTTGCTTAGGTGTATTCCTAAGTATTTTATTTTTACTTTCTTGCTGTAATTGAAAAAAAGGATTCAGTTCTTGATTTGTTTCTCAGCTTGGTCATTATTGGTGTATAACAGGCTACTAATTTGTGAACACTGATTTTTGTATGCTGAAACTTTACTGAATTCGTTTATCAGATCTAGAAGCTTTTTGGATGAGTCTTTAAGGTTTTCTAGGTATATGATTATATCATCAGCAAACAGCCACAGTTTGACACTCTCTTTCCGATTTGGATGCCCTTTATTTCTTTCTCTCTTCTGATTGCTCTGGCTAGAAATTTCAGTAGTAGTATGTTGAATAGAAGTGGTGAAAGTGGACATCATTGTCTTGTTCTGTTTCTCAGGAAAATGCTTTCAACTTTTCCTCATTCAGTACAATGTTGGCTGTGGGTTTGTCATAGACAGTTTTTACTGCTTTGAGGTATGTTCTTTCTATGGCAGTTTTGCTGAGGGTTTTATGGGGATTCCTGGTTTTGTCAAATGCTTCTCTGCATCTATTGAGATAATCTTGATTTTTGTTTTTAATTTTATGTGATGTATCACATTTGTTGACTTGCATATCTTCCATCCCTGCATCCCTGGTATCACGCCCATTTGATCATGTTGGATTATCCTTTTGATAAGCTGTCAGATTCAGTTAGCTGGTATTTTATTGAGGACTTTTGCATCTGTGTTCATCAGGGATATTGGTTTGTAGTTTTCTTTTTTCATTACATCCTTCCCTGGTTTTGGAATCAGGGGGATACTGGCTTCATAAAATGAAGGAGGATTCCTTCTTTCTCTATCTTTTGGAATAGTTTCAGTAAGATTGGTACCAATTCTTCTTTGAATGTCTGAAAGAATTCAGCTGTGAAGTTACCTGGTCCTGGACTTTTTTTTTTCTTGGCAATTTTTCTTATTACTGTTTCAATCTCACTACCTATTACTGGTGTGTTCAGAGTTTCTATTTCTTCCTTATTTAATCTGGGAGGGTTGTCTATTTCCAGCAATTTGTTCATCTCTTCTAGATTTTCTGGTTTGTACACATAAAGGTGCTCATAGTAGCCCTGAGTAGTCTTTGGTATTTCTGTGGTATCAGTTGTAATATCTCTCATTTCTTTTCTAATTGGGCTTATTTAGATTTTCTCTCTTTTTTTCTTGGTTAGTCTTGCTAATGGGCTATAAATTTTGTATATCTTTTCAAAGAACCAGCTTTTTGTTTCATTCATTTTTTATATTTTTTTGTATCAATTTCATTTAGTTCTGCTCTGATCTTTGTTATTTCTTTTCTTCTGCTAGGTTTGCATTTGGTTTGTTCTTGTTTTTCTAGTTCCTTGACGTGTGACCTTAGATTGTCTATTTGTGCTCTTTAAGACTTTCTGATATAGGCAATTAATGCTATGAGTTTTCCTCTTAGCGCTGCTTTTGTTGTATCCCAGAGGTTTTGATAAGTTGCATCACTATTATCACTCAGTTCAAAGAATTTTTTAATTTCCATATTGATTTTACTGTTGACCCAAAGATCATCCAAGAGCAGATTATTTAATTTCCATGTGTTGGTATAGTTTTGAAGATTCCTTTTGTAGTTGATTTACAGTTTTATTCCATTACGATATGAGAGGATACTTGATATAATTTTGATTTACTTAAATTTATTGAGACTTGTTTTGTGACCTATCATATGGTCTGTTTTGGAGAATGCTTTATGTGCTAATGAATAGAATGTGTATTCTGCAGTTGTTGGGTAGAATGTTCCATAAATATCTGTTAGTTAATTGTTTTAGGGTATAGTTTAAGTCCATTGTTTCTTTGTTGGTTTTCTATCTTGATAACCTGTGTAGTGCTGTCAGTGGAGTATTGAAATCTCCTGCTATTATTGTGTTGTCATCTATCATTTCTTAGGTCTAGTAGTAGTTGTTTTATAAATTTGGAAACTCAAGAGTTAAGTACATACATATTTAGGATTGGTATTTTTCCTTTTGTAGTAATTCTTTTATCATTATATAATGTTCCTCTTTGTCTGTTTTGTCTGATACAAGAATAGTTCTTCCTGCTCATGTTTGGTTTCCATTTGCATGGAATATCTTTTTCTACCCCTTTACCTTAAGTTTATGTTAGTCCTTATGTGTTAGGTGAGTCTCTTGAAGATAGCAGATATTTGGTTCATGGATTTTTTAAATCTCTTCTGCCATTCTGTGTCTTTTAAGTGGAGTGCTTAGTCCATTTGTATTCAATGTTAGTATTGAGATGTGAGGTACTGTTGTATTCATCAAGTTACTTGTTGCCTTAATATCTTGCTTTTCATTCCTCCATCATGTTGTTTTATAGGCCCTGTGAGATTTATGTTTTAAGGAGGCTTTATTTCAGTGTATTTTAAGGATTTGTTTCAAGATTTTGAACTCCTTTTTAGCCTTCTTGAAGTGCTGGTTTGGTAGTGGCAAATTCCCTCAGCACTTGTTTGTCTGAAAAAGACTATCTCTCCTTCATTTATGGAGCTTAGTTTTGCTGGATACAAAATTCTTGGCTGATAATTATTTTGTTTTAGGAGGCTAACAATGGGGCTCCATTTCCTTCTGGCTTGTAAGGTTTTTGTTGATAAATTTTCTGATAATCTGATAGGTTTTCCTTTATAGATTATCTGATACTTTGGTCTCATAGCTCTTAGAATTCTTTCCTTCATCTGACACAAGAACAGAAAATCAAACACTGCATGTTCTCACTCATAGGCAGATGTTGAACATTGAGAACACATGGACACAGCAATGGGAGCATCACATGCTGGGGTCTGTTGGGGAAACTAGGGGAGGGACACTGGAGGGTAAGGAGGTTGGAGAGGGATAACATGGGGAGAAATGCCAGATATAGGTGACGGGGGGATGGAGGTAGCAAACCACATTGTCATGTGTGTACCTATGCAACAATCCTGCATGATCTGCACATGTACCCCAGAACCTAAAGTACAATAAAAAATATATATATATTTAAAAAAATAACCTGATTACTGCATGATTCTTTTTGCGATGAATTTCCCAGGTATTCTTTGAGCTTCTTGTATTTGGACGTCTAGATCTCTAGTAAGGCCAGAAAAGTTTTCTTCAGTTGTTCCCTCAAAAAGTTTTTCAAACTTTTAGATTTCTTTTCTTCTTTGGGAACACCAATTATTCTTAGGTTTGGTCTTTTAGCATAATCCCAAATTTCTTGGAGGCTTTGTTAATTTTTTTTAAATTTTTTCCTCTGTGTTAGTCTGTTTGGGTTAATTTAGAAGCCTTGTCTTTAGGCTCTAAAGTTCTTTTTTCTTGTTTTAGTCTATTGTTGACACTTTTCAGTGCATTTTATATTTTTCTAAGTGTGTCTTTCATTTCCAGAAGTTGTGATGGTTTTTTCTTTATGACATCTATTTCTCTGGAGCATTTTGTATCCATATTCTATATTGTTTTTTTAAAAAATTTTAAGTTGGTTTTCCTCCTTCTCTGGTATCTCCTTGAATAGCTTAATAATCAACCTTCTGAATTCTTTATCTGGCAATTCAGAGATTTCTTCTTAGTTTGGGATCCATTGCTGGGGAGCTGGTGTGATCTTTTGGGGTACTATAGAACCCCCTTTTGTCATATTACCAGAATTACTTTTCTGATTCCTTCTAATTTGGGTAGACTATTTCAGTGGTGAGGTCTTAATCTCAAGGCCTGCTGCTCGGATTTTTTTGTCTCATTGGGTGATCCCTTGGCTTTTCCCCTTCTCCTTGGGGTGGGGTTTTCTGAGAGCTTGACTGCAGTGATTTTTATTGCTCTTCTGGGTCTAGCCACCCATAGGGGCAACCAGGCTCTGGGCTGGTGCTGGGGGAATGTTTGCAAAGAGCTGTGTGATATGATTTATCTTCAGTTCTCCCAGCCATGGATACCAGCATCTGCTCTCATAGAGGTGTCAGGGAAATGGATTAGACTCCATGAGAGTCCTTGATTTTAGATATATGTACTATGCTGGCTTCTTGAATGTTGGTTATGCTAGCAATGAAGTTGTCACATGGACACATTCAAAATTTCTGGTTAGCCAAGCTGTTGCAGTTAGGGAAATTAGGTGTTGTCTTCTTCCTGAAGTCGAGTTTATTCTGTCATGACTTGCACTAGTGGCCTAAGTTGGTTATTTTCCAGCCAGGAAGTAGTGTTTTCAAGAGAGCACCAGCTGCAGTAGTAGTAGGGAAATCTGAGTTTTCCCTAAAATGGCCAGGGTAATTATTTTAATATCTCAGGTGATGGGCAGGACTGTAAAGCTCCCAGGAGTTTCTACGTTTTGTGTTTGGCTACCAGGGCATGTAGAGAAATACCATCAGGTAGGGGCAGGGCTAGGCATGAGTGGGCTCAGACTCTCCTTGGATGGGGCTTCCTGTGGCCACTAGGAGGTGTGAGGGAGTGGTTCTTAAGCCAATGGGATTGTGTTCCAGACGGGATTATGGCTGCTTCTGCTGTGTCATATAGATTGCCAGGGAAGTAGGGGATAGCTGGTAGCAAGAGGCTTCACACAGCTCCTATGCAATTGGAGAGGCCGTTCTCACTCCCACAGTGCCCCATTCAGACCTTGTCCTGGGTTATGAGCTACCCCACTGAGAAAGCAAGCATGGCTTTTGGACCTCACCCTCCCTGTCTTCCCACTCTGTTGGCAGCTCCTGTACTCCTGCACTTGTGTCTGCAGCAGCTGCCACTTTGACCCGAGACTGCTCAAAAAAATTTGTGCCGAATAAAAACCACTACCAATTTCAATTGGGAGATTTTTTACCCTGCAACTCCTCCTCAATTCTGCAGGCTGCCTTCCCAAGGCCCCCTGTGAGATACAGTCAGAGATGACTTCCTGGAGCTTGAGCTGGAGACTGTGAGTGTCTTCAAAGTACCTCCTGCTGCTACTTCTACTATTAAATTTTGTGCAACTCTTTAAATTCATTTTATCTCTAGGTAAATTTACATTTACATTTAATGCTATTCCTATCAAACTACCAATGACATTATTCACAGAGTTAGAAAAAGCTATTTTAAAATTCATATGAAACCAAGAAAAAAAAGCCAAAATAGCCAAGGCAATCCTAAGCAAAAAGAACAAAGCTGGAGACATCATATTACCCAACTTTAAACCAAAGTTACAGTAACCAAAACAGTATACTACAAAACAGATACATAGACCAATGGAATGGACTAAAGAGCCCATAAATAATGCTTACAACCATCTGATCTTTGACAAAGTTAACAAAAGCAAGCCATGGAAAAAGTACTACCTATTCAGTCAGTAGTGTTGGGATAACTGGCTAGCCATATGCAGAATATTGAAGGTGGTCCCCTTATTTACGCTACATACAAAAATCAGCTCAAGGTGGATTAAAGACTTAAATGTAAAACCTAAAACTGTAAAAATCCTAGAAGAAAACCTAGGAAATACCATTCTGGATATAGAACCATTCTGGCAAAGATTTTATGACAAAGATGCTAAAAGCACTTGCAACAAAAACAAAAATTGACAAATGGGACCAAATTATACTAAAGAGCTTCTGCCCAACAACAGAAACTATCAACAGAGTAAACAAACAACCCACAGAATGGGAAAAAAATATTTGCAGACTATGTATCTGACAATGTTCTAAAATCCAGCGTCTCTAAGGAACTTAAACAAATTAACAAGCAAAAAATAAACAATCCCATAAAAGGTAAGTAAAGGATATTAACAAAAACGTTCCTAAAGAAGACATACACATGGTCAACAAGACTATCAAAAAATGCTCTTCATCACTGATCATTAGAGAAATGCAAATCAAAACTGCAGTGAGATACCATCTCACATCAGTCAGAATGGCAATTTAAAAAGTCCAAAAATAATAAATGCTGGTGAGGTTGCAGAGCAAGTGGAACACTTATACACTGCTGGTGGGAATGTTTATTAATTCAGCTATTGTGGAAAGCAGTGTGGTTATTACTCAGACAACTTAAAACAGAAATACCATTTGACTCAGTAATCCTATTACTGGGTATATACCCAATGGAATATAAATCATTCACTGTAAAGACACATGAAGGCTTATGTTCATTGCAGTACTGTTCACAATAGCAAAGTCATGGAATTGACCTAAATGTCCATCAGTGATAGACTAGATAAAGAAAATGTGGTAAATATATACCTTGAAATACTATACAGGCATAAAAATGAATGAGATTATGTCCCTCATAGCAACATTGATGTAGCTAGAGGCCATTATCCTAAGCAAACTAACATATTAATAGAAAATCAAATACCTCATGTTCTCAGTTAACAGTAGGAGCTACACACTGAGTACATATGGACACTGGGAACAACAGACACCAGGGCCTACTTGAGGGTGGGGAGGGTGGAATGGAGATTAGGGATAAACAAACAAACAAACAAACAAACAAACAAACAAACAAAACCTACCTGTCAAGTACTATGCTGATTGCCTGGGTGGTGAAATAATCTGTACACCAAACCCCATGAAACACAATTTACCTGCATAACAAACCCATACATATACCCCTGAACCTAAAATTAAGGTTAAAAAATAAGTGAATTCAGCAAACCTGCAGGATAAAAAATTGATGTACAAAAATCAGTTATATTTCTATATCATAACAACAAACTATCTGATAAAGAAACAACACAAGCCCATTTACAAAAGCGTCAAAAATAATAAAATACTTGGAAATAAATTTGCCCATGGTGGTAAAAGATCTGTACATTGAAAATCAAAAGACATGGATGAAAGAAACTGAAAACAAATACAGGGAAATATTTCCTGTGTTCATGAATTGGAAGAATTAATGTTGTTAAAATATGTATACTACCAAAAGCATTCTATAGATTCAATGCAACCCTTATCAAAATTCTAATGGTGTTTTTGTAGAAATAGAGAAAAGCATTTAAACATTTATATAGAAGCACAAAAACCTCCAAATAGCCAAGGTAATTTTGAACAAAAAGAACAAAGTTAGAGGCATCACACTTCCTGATTTCAAACTATATTACAAAGCTGTGGTAATCAAACAGTATAGTACTGACATAAAAACCAGTATGTAGACCAATGGAACAAAATTGAGAGCCCAGAGATAAACCCATGCAAATATAGATAACTAATTCTTAACAGTGAAACCAAGCATTCACAGTGGGCAAAGCATAGTTTCTTCAATAAGTGGTGTTGAGAAAACTGGATATCCACATGCCAAAAAGTAAAATTGGGTCTCTATCTTACACTACTTAGAAAAATTAACTCAAGGTGGATTAAAATTAACTCAAGGTGGATTAAAGGTTTAAGTGTAGTACCTGAAACCATAAAACTCCTAGGAGAAAACATGAGGAATAAGCTCCTTGATGTTGGTTTTAGCAATGAGTTTTTTTTCCCACAAAAGCACAAGCAACAAAGACAAAAATAAACATGTTGGACTATATTAAACTAAAAGGCTTCTGCATAGCAAAAGAAACAGTCAACAAAGTGAAAAGCCATCCTACAGGATAGGAGAAAATATGTGCAAACTACATATATGTCTAATAAGATGTTAATATCCAAAAATATAAGGAACTTATATAATGCAATAGCAAAAAAAAAAAAAACCCACAAATAATCTCATTTTAAAAAATGGACAGATGACAAATAGACATACAAATGGCCTATAGGTACTTGAAAACGTGCTCAACATCACACATCATCACAGAAGTGCAAACAAAACCACATTGAGGTATCATGTGACCCCTATTAGGATGGCCATTATCATGAAACAAGATAACAGGTGTTTGTGGGGATGTAGAGAAAAGGGAATTCTTGTGCACTGTTAGTAGAAATGTAAATGGTGCAGCCATTATGGAAAACAGTTTGGAATCTCCTTAAAAAATTAAAAATAGGGCTGCCATGTGATCAAGTAATCTTTCTACTGGGTATATATCTAAAAGAAACAACATCAGTATCTCAAAGAGATATCTGCACCCCCATGTTTATTGCAGCATTATTCACAATAGCCAAGATATATAAGCAACCTCATCATCCATCAGCAGATTAATGGATGAAGAAAAGGTGAAATCAATATAGAATACATTATATTATACAATAATACAATAAAATATTCAGTCACTAAGATGAGAGGGATCCTTCTCTCTCACTGTCTTTCTGTGTGTGTATGTGTGTCCACACCCACATAAAAATGTGTAGTCCAAGGTAAGGAGGGACCCTAGGACCATGAAGTAGCATATACTGTTGGGCCCTGCTCTCTGGTGGGCTGAGGTCAGTCACAGAGGATGGTGCCTAAGCATGGGAGGTAGAAAGCAGTGGCTCTGTCCTGCTTCTTTGAAAACTGGGCCCAAGCAACAGGCAAAAAAGTTTCAATTATGGTAGTTCTTGTGCTAGGAACCTCCTTGGATATTGTATGTTCTTTATAATACTGTGTCCATTTGACTTTTTGTGGGTATTGAGGTCCCCAAAGCATAAATTGTAAGGCCATCCCCAGAGGCAGTTTGTGTGGGTTTCACTGGGTTTTCCTTCTCTCCTGTGACACCAACCAAGTGCTCTTCTTGGCTCTGTTGAATAAGGGACTGAGCTCCTGAGATTCAGAGTTCTTTGTGTTCTGCTTGGGAGTTCTGCCCTGGCTACTTCTCCAAACGCTTGACATTTATTGAGCACCAGTTACATGCTAGGTAATATGCTTTATCTGGGAGTTTAAAATGCCAAAATAGAGAGTATTAACCATATATTTTATTTCCTGTATTAGAATCCTTTGACATCTGGGGACTTGCTGACTCTAAGGGGTCTGCTCCTCCAAGAATTTGCCAGTTCCTAGAGATAGTAAACAACTAGTCCAGAGAATATACCTTTTAAATGCAAACCAACTAATCCAAAGCTCACACCCCAGACACCTCCTTTAGTGAGCTCTCACACTGAAGTGTAAGTCTTTTTAGATATAAAATTCTTGGTTGATAGTCTTTTTCTTTTATTTCTTTGAATATGTCAACTCACTATCTTCTGTCCCCCATAATTTATTATAAGAGATCAGCTGTTAATTTTATTGAGGAGCACTTGTATGTGATGTGCCACTTTTTTTCTTTGAAAAGACAGAATTTAAAATATTCTGTGTTTTCTTTGTTTTTTGACAGTTTGTGATGTGCCTAATCTTTTTAAGTTTATCCTATCTGGAGTTCTTTTAGCTTTCTGGATGTGTAGTTTAATACTTTTCATCAAATTTGAGATACTCTCCACATTATTTATTCCGATCATCTTACATCCCTTTCTAAGATCACTTCTGTTTTCTGAGTCTTCCATTAGAAATATTTTGGTATGCTTAATGAAATTCCTCAAATTTCTGAGTCTCTCTCATTCTTTTTACATTCTTTTTTTTTAACTGTACCTCAGAATAATCTGAATTGATTTATCTTTACCTGATTCTTTATGCCTGTGCAGATATGCTGTTGAGCCCTGCTAGTGATTTTTTTAAAAATCAGTTTATTGTACTTTTCAACTCCAAAATTTTAATTCTGTTCTTTTTCATAATTTCTATCTCTCTATTGATATTGTGTGGTAAGGCATCATTCTCATACTTTCCTTTAAGTCTTTAGACATGATTTCTTTTATTTCTTTGATCATATCTATAATAACTAATTTAAAGCCTTTGCCTGGTAAGTTCCATTTATGGTCTTCCTCAGAGTCAGTCTATTATTGACTACTTTTCCTCCCTATGTATGAATCTTACTTTTCTATTTTTTTACATGTCTCATAATTTTCTTATTGAAAACTGGATATTAAATAATATAATGCGGCAACTCTGAAAATCATATTTTCTCTTCTTTTGGGTTTGTTATTTCTCTGTGTTTTTGGGAATTTTTCTGAACTAATGCTATAAAGTCTATGTTCTTTGTCACATGCAGCCTCTGAAGTTCAGCTTGGTTGACTTACTGGTTGGCTGATTGCACTGAGATTTTCTTAGCATATTTAATCAATAAGTCTACCAGCCCTTACCAAAGAGCTCTATGTTTGTGTTGGAATATGTTTTCAATGCTGTGGTAGGCAGTTTACACCTGTTTTAACTTTTAATTTCTGCTTGCTTTGTGTCTGAAGGTTCATGGTGAGGTGATAAATTAGAACGCTTTCAGCTCTTTTCTAAGCATATACACAGCCTTGCATATGTACACAGCCTGGTGCATGTATGTTGCCTTGCAGATTTCCAGAAATTTTGTTAGAGCTTTAAAAGTCTCACATGGATATCTCTTTCCCCAGTTTTTCCTTTTAAGATTGCCATGACTGGAATGCAGTCACACCCAGGGCAAGGGCAGGGGCATAGCAGAAGTCATTCAGATAGGAATGGCCTGATATCCCAAGACAGGAAGTTTGGTCTTTTCTTATTCCTGGGAAACCTCTTTAGCTAATGACAGTACTTCTAGACATCCTCACCCTGACCAGAAAGAGGAAAGAAGGAGAGACCCGACACACATTGAATAATGTTTGGGGATGTGAGTACCAGGAAGGACTGTTGTAGGTTGCAGCAGGCACCATTGTTCCAATTTGTTCTATTCTTCCAAATTGACAGGTGTCATGGCAGAGATTTCTCAAATGATACAAATAGATTAATATTTTCATTTAGCTAGAGCTAAGCCTGAGTTTAATAATTTATATTTTCTTTTGGCCACAGAACTGGCTTAAGGCTAATAAAGATTTTTCTTTTATTTTGGAAATACTTCTCTAAAAGGGCATTTTCATTTGGCATTCATATGTTTTTCCCATCTCCTGTAAATGAAGGAAGCTAAAGGAAGTCAAAATATAAACTTAAATGCAAAATCAGATTTAAATTTCTGGATTAAAAAAAAATAACTCTTTTTGCCCCCTCCAAATATAACCAGGCATTATTTATGAGCTTAATTTCAGCAGATGTTTTATTATTCTTTGTGCAAAAGGAAATGTGATCACAGGGCTTTCTTTGGGTCTCAGCAGTAACTTAAACTAACTTATACTATAGTTCATGACATACTGACTGATAGGTCGTTCAGTATGGAATGGATGATGTCATGTCTTCAGGTTTTCTGATCTTAATTCCTGCCAAAGAAAAGATGAAGTGTATATACTAGCTGAGGATATTATTCTTTCCAGTCAATTTTCCCTCGTAGGTGGGCTGTCAGACCAGCTGGGGATTTACTGTGATTTAATGACACATGCCTCTGGGACCTTTCATTTGTCTGTAACTGCATCCTGTGCTAGAAGGCAGTGAGGGTTAGATCTTTTTGTTTAGCCAAGGACTTCAAGTGTATAGAACTGTTTGCAATTTGGTATGTCACTTAAAATTTAAATAAATGTGGGCTTGTGATTTGAGTTCAAGTTTGAAAACAGCATGGACTTTAGGACTTTCCTTTAAAAATAATTTTTGTATGCATGGAGGAAAATCTTTGGTCAGCATGAGTTATTTTAATCAACCTTTGAACAGCAGAGTGGGATGGCAAACAGGTTAGGAGCATAAATTCAGGAGCCAAATATCCTCAACCCATAGCCATTTACTTGCCCAGAGTCAAGTTACTTGTGACTCTTTTGCCTCAATTTTTTTCAATTAAAGAAGAAGAAATATAATAACTCTTAAAGGGTTCTTGAGAAACTTTAAAGCAGAACCTGCCAAAATATTATTCCACAAAAAAATGATAGCTACTATCATTATTATTGATTTTCATCAGCAATATCACTGAGACCTGCATGGTTGGCTAATGGAGATAGTCTTTTCAGAGGTTGTAATGATGTGTAGAAATTATGTCTGAGTTATCTAGAATTATTTTTAAAAATAATTTCAAGTGTTATTAGCATGAAGAGAATAATAATAAATAGTACTTCTAAGTGCCAAGCATTATTTATGTGTGCTATAATATATACAAAATATATAGCAAAAACTGAACCCAGTACAGTTTGTTGTGTATCTTGAAAAGGTGACTGCAGCTGTCATACACCATGGACACTTGAAGCTATTATGTAAGATATTTTCGTATCTCTGTATAGTTAGGCCTGGAAGTTCATTTATGACATATAGACAACTGATCAATTTTTTCTCATGTTCCAGCTTTATTTTTCAGAAATCATATTTTTCATTTGCTTTTTTCTCCTAATATGAATAGTATAAATAGTGCTTCTGGTTATAAAATTAATGAATACTTATATAGAGAAATGTAAAAAATATTACTGTCAATAATTCCAATGGTCTCTATGTACTTCAGGTCTGATTTTTCAACAGTATGTACCTGATACTTTCAGAAGGTGCTAAATGAACATTTTTGAAAATATAAATGTATATCTGTATCTATATCTATACATATGTATGTATAGACATATGCATATATATATATTTTGCTTCTATTTACTCAAATGCAAATAATAGTTTCTTAGGTCTATGACAATGAAACAAATCGATATACATAAATTTGTATTTTTTGTAGCAAATTGACTTTGATACAAATACTGCAGTTTCTTTTAAAATATTGTTTGATATGTTTTTGTGTATTATCTTTTATTCTTTGAATTCTTTTGTTTTAAATATGAAGAACATAAAGTCAGTTGTTATCCTTTCTTAATCCAGCTTGAGAGTCATTTTTGGGGAAGTGTTTTTATTTCATTTATATAATAGCTCTTATAAATTATGTGTTGGTCTGATTTTTTTGTCTTACTTTTTCCTGCAAATCCCAACATCTGGGTATTTCTCTTGACCTTGGGTGACTTTTTTTTCCTCTTTCTTTACGTGTCTAGCAATTGTTGATTTCATATTGGATATTGTGGAGGATATAGCACAAAGACTCTGGTTTCTGTAGTTTTCTTTCTTCTAAAGAGTATTGAGTTTTCTTTTTTAAGGCAGTTAAATCATCTTCATTTTATAGAGCCTCATTTTACATTTTGTTGGAAAGGAGCTGCTTCAGGTTTTGTCCTTAGACTTATGGTGAATATGTTACACCTGGAACATAGTCTGTACTCATGAAACTCCTGTCTCATAGGAAAGCTTGAGATATTTATTAAGACCGTCTAACTTGTTAGGCCTCAACACCACACTCTTCTTTCCTGTGAAGGGCAACGGCTGAAATCTCTGCTCAGATTTTTCACTGTTCACTGGCCTCCTTGACATTTCTCTCACACATACACAGGTCTGGGGTCAGACAAGGTTTTGAAGGAAATTTGCAGGTAGATTTTTGAGCTCTCTTCTGACTCCTTTCTTTCTGGGTCCCCACCACCACCTCAATTTCCAGCTACTCTGGCAACCTGAACTCCATTCTCTGATACTTCATGAGTTCTAGTTACATAGACTGGTGACTATTTTTGTGGAGAAGCATTATAAATATGGATCTTACCCAGTGCATATGTTTCCCCCTTTTTAAGGGTCAAATTCCTCAAACATCTGTCTTCTTTTGGCTTCTCTCTAGTGCCTTCAAGTACTTATTTTATATTTTTTCATAGTTTATAATTGTTATCTCTAGAAGGCCTAATATAATGCAATCTACTTTTCTATTACTGGAACTCACTTGGAATAACTCAGTTTTAAAACTCCATTTGAAACTTTGCTGATGTTTTATTTAAAAATGATAAAAACTGCATCATTTTCTAAGAAGTAGGTATTCTCAAATTTATTCAGCCATTCTTCATTGAGGAAAAATTTGACGTTGTTTTTATATTTGTTTCCAGTGAAAACAATGCCGATGTTAAGAGACCTCCCCTGGAACCAAAGAGCTCAGCTCATTTCATATTACTATCTCCTATTTTATAAATGTGTTTGCTTTAACGAGTTACTTGGTCTTTTTTTTGCTCCCATTTACTCATCTGTAAATAATAGTTATTTCTAGCTCCTTAGGTCTGTGACAGTTAAATGGATCAATACACATAAATATTTAAGCAGTTCTTTACCCATAGAATGTAATAAATGGTAGCATATTTTGTTGTTATTATTTATCCCAGGTGTTCTGAAATTTTCTTTGATATATCTTGATGTGATATTTAATTCATTGCGTTGGAGACTCAGTGGATCCTTTTAATCTGGAAATTAGTATTTCTCAGTTTGAGGAATTTTTCCATAATTAAAGAAAATTTATTCTTCTCAATTCTCTTCGTTATCTCTTTCTATATTTCATAACTTTCTTCTTTTAACCACCTATTTTCTCTTTGTTTGTTTTTGGGATGTTGCCTCAATTTCATCTTCCAAGCTTTTTATTGAATTATTTATTGTTTTCAACTTCCATAAGTATATTCTTGTTAAATACCTAAATATTTGTTTTTCAGTTTAGCATCCTGTTTCTTTTTCATGGATAAAATCAGTATCTTCTGATATATCTGGATATCAGGTTTTTTTTTAGGGTTTCTTCAACTCTGAGAGTTATACCCATTTCTTCTGTTATCCTGTTTGTTATTTTTGTTCTTTGTCTTTCAAGTTGGAGGTTTCCTCAAATATCTAATAATCTTGGGCTGTTTACTCATATTTAAGAATAAGCAATAAAATGCTAATTGGAGGCATGTTAATAAGTGGGGAGGTCAGGATTCATCATGGAATAAAGCAAGCTGTTTCCTGGCTACTCCCTAGTTGGGAAAATTTCCAAAGTTAGTATCTCCAGGGCTTTCATTTAAATGTATCAGGTTATTTTGTTGTTGTTGTTAAAGAAATGTTTTAGTCTGCTGCTCAAGTGTAACCTAACTAAATGCCAGTATCTTGGGAAACAAGTATGGGCAGTGAGTCAGAGGCCTCAATGTTCTTGATGTCGATTTTTAATGAATCTTCCTATTTTTAGTGTGACACTACACTGCTCAGCTATGCCTGGTGTCTTTGAATCCAGAGCTTCTCTAGACCAGTCTCTCCTGAGAAGAAGTTATCTTTCTACTTCACCCTTTATCTTCATTTTTGGAGGACCCTGGTGACTCCAGATTTTTTTAAACCCTTTTAGCTCTTGTGAAACAAATAGCCATTATTTTGTTGACTTTCCACCCTGCAAACTTAGATTTTAGTTTTTTTCATTCTACCAAGTCAGTTATCCTTAATCTGTGTTCTTCCAGCTTTTAAAATTTTGTTGACATTCTTCTTCTTCTTCTTGTCTTTTTCTCTCTGTTTCTTTGTCCCTGAGGGGTTTTTTTAAAATAACTTTGGAGAGTTTTTTCCATTGTTTTTATAGAGTTTTGAGAGTTAGCATAGGAAATGAATTCAATCCAACGTGTTTTACTAGAAGTATTTTTGTTAAAATTAATCCTTAATATTTTATAATATTTAATGATTTATGAGTATTAAACCTGATATCCAAATATGCTCCCTTTTTTCTTGTTAGCTTTTTTTCAGTGAGCTGTAGTATCATGAGTGACACAATGAAGTCATCCTTTGCAATTTGAAGACCCATGGGTTCATGGTGGAAGTGGTTATGAAAGTGCTCATGAAAGGTAGAAGCATTGCATGTTAATTCTTTTCCCTGCGGCCTAGTTTCAGTTTAGATGTTCAGAGCAGATTTGATCCTCTCCAAAATATCCTTCCCTTATGCATCTCATAAAAGGATATATTAGGCTTGTGCATTGGGCAACTTTGCATGTCCAGCTGGATACAAATCTTTTCTCCAGGCTTAAGATAGTTTGCAAAGGTGGGTATCAAAATAGAGATTAAGAACCCATAAATGACATTTAAATTATTTTAAATATTATTTTAATTTTTCTGTTTTCGTTAGAAGAATTATGTATCATTTCTGGCTGGCTGATTAATATGATTTTGAGTAATTTTAACTAGGTGTAGTTTTCCTTGATGGTTAAGAGCATGGTCTTTGGAGGCAGTTAAGTTGGATGATCTTGGGCATGTTATTTACTTTCTCATGGCTTCGGTTTTCTTCTTTGTAAAGGAAGATTAATAATAGTACCTGCTTCCTAATGTTATGAGGACTATGTTAGGTTAAATATGCAAAGTTCTTAAAACAGTGTGTGGCTTCTAATAAATATGGTATGTTTGCTATTATATACATTGAATTGGGAATATAGGGTTGGACAATCCAAGGACCATAATCATATAACCCTCCCCACTCTACCTGTCGCCCCGCCCTCCATTAATACAGCAGAAGAGTATATCTGTTAATGGCAGATCAGACAATTGGGATATCCTTCCACTAAGGACATCTATAAAAGGTGAATAAAATATGAGAGAAAAATAATAAGATATGTCTCTTATAGAGATTAAAAGAGCCAGAGCCCATTATGGGGCACAGTGGTCCAAGAAGGTGAGAACAGCATTTGAGGCCAATTTTCTTCCTGGGACACTTAACAATTTGTGAAGCAAAACAGCACTTTTGACAGTTCCTTGGAGACAGTGAGATAGGAAAGGCATGACAAGGGGAGGAATCCTATTGAAAAACAGTTAGAGTTGGAATCTCAGAAAGTCTTACCTATTAAGTAAGAGTGAACTGGATATAGAAATCCTGTGTAGGAATTGCAGCTTAGCTTCAAACTGTCCCAATCCTGAAATCCCTAATGCATACAAGCTTGCTGATACTGTAGGCACCTGACAGAAACAAACATACATCTTCGCTAGAGGAAAATAACTGTGTACAAGTGTAGATGAGAAGAAATAAATATAAAGGAACAGAAGAAATGGAAAACATAAACAGACTTACAGAGTCCCAATACTGAGTTATCAGATACAGATTTAAAAATAACTACATGTTACTACATTTAGGAGATAGAGGAAAAGATTAGGAATTTAGGCAGAAAAACCAGGACCACTAAAAAATAGTAAAACAGAAAATTTATCATATGAGAAACCTGCACATCTATCCCCCTGGATCTAAAATAAAAGTTGAAATTAAGTAAAGGAAAATTTACAATTGAAAAATGCAGTTATAAAATTTTAAAAACTTAAATATGTGTTTAATGACAGATTTAATATACACAATGAGAAAAGAAATTGAAAAAAGAATTTCTGATCTAGGTCAGAAAAATATCCAGAATGAAGTATGAGAAAACAAAAGGATGTAAAGCCAGAAGAGAGAATATCTGACTTGAACAATACAGTAAGAAGGTCTAACTAATGTGTGTGATTATAGTCACAGGAAGAAAAAGAGGTTCAAAAAGATGTGTTATTTGAAGAGAAGGTACCTGAGAATTTTCCAAAGCTAATGAAAGTTTATGAGGTCTACAGATTCCAGATGCTTTCTCTATAAACTCACTACAAAGCGGGACCAAAATATAAGACAAAACAAATTCCAGTCACATTATATTAAAACTGAAAATCAAACCAGAATCCTTAAAAGCAACCAGAGAACAAAAGACAGACAATGGATTGTAGCTGAAATCTGACTAGAAACTAGAAGAATATCTGGAAGACCATGGAATACTATCGTAAAGTGCTAAAAGGAAACAGCATCTACTTAGAATTTCAGAACCAGCGAAACCACCCTTAAGAAATGAGAGGGAGAGATTCAGACAAGACGGCATGGACTTGTCCCTCCTGGCTCCTCCCTGCTTCATAAAGTTACAAACCCAAGAAAGAAAACACAACTGTGCTGGTTAATGTTTTGTGTTAAGGTGGCTGGGCCACAGTGCTCAGGTATGTGGCTGAACATGATTTTGGATATTCTATAAAGGTGCTTTTTGGATAAGATTAACACTTAATAGTTGGACTTTGAGTAAAGCAGATTACTCTCCACAATGTGGATGGGCCCCATCCAGTTAGTTGAGGGCCTTAATATAAAACATTGACCTCACACAAACAAGTTCTGCCAGCTGACTGCCTCTGAACTCAAACTGCAAGTGTGTGTATATAATAGAAAGATGTGTTTTGTTTCTCCTGTTTTATCCAAATGATAACTCACCAAACCTACTTTTCTGCATCTCGCTTTTTGTAATTAACCCTTTAAATACAAAAGTTGTTGAAGAACTTTCCATATTAGCTCATAAAGAATTTTTCTTCCTTTTTTCCCTTAACAGCTACATATTTTTCTATTGTATGGTTATACCATCATTTTTTTTTTTGCATGAATGTAAGTGTACTGTCTTTGTAGGGTAAGTTCTTAGAGGTGGAACTGCTAAAAATAAAAAATAAAAAATTCCCCCCCCTTCTCTCTCGCTCTCTCCCTATCATATTGATAGATATTGACAAATTACTCTCTATAGAGGTCGTATAAATTTACGTTCCTAACAGCAATGTATGAAAGTGTCTATTTCCTCACAGACTTACCAGCACAATGTGATACAAGCATTTCAATCTTTTCAAAGCCAGTAGGTTAAATAACAAAAAGTCTTTATGTGTATGATCCCTTGTATAATTGTCACTGTGTCTTTTTGGGAAACAAACAAACTGGGTTTTTTATTTGAGCCAGCTGATCAACTCCTCCTGTTTCAAACAAGTACTGGCACCTCAGGTGGTGTCCCTTGCCTTGGAGAAGGGTAGATTTGCTGGTGTTTGCTGATGTCTGCAGCTGCAGGAAGCTTTCTCTGTAGCTTTTTATCTCTTCTTCCTCCCACTCCACTTCCACTATTTTAGATGACTTTCCACATATATTTGGTCTTTGTTGTTTTTTTATTGTCTCCTGGTTTAGCTGAAATGAAATTTACATTTTTGTTTCTTATTTTCCTGGTTGCTTTTTAAACAATTTTCAATGTAAGGGAGAAATACTGACTTTTACCCTGCCAGGTTTAAGCAAGAAATCAGCCTAGGATTTTTTTAAGCTGCCTAAATGTAATGCATTTTTAAATTTAAGTGTTAGGTAGTATGAAGAAAACTTTCATAATCTTCTCTTGCCTTATTCTAAACTGCCTTCCTGAAATATCCAATATTAACATTTGACATGTTTCCATTAACAACTTTCTCTATTTTATGCAAGGTATACAAAGGCATGCATATCCACAAATATAGGCTTCATTGTATATAAAGTTTGTGGTATTCATATTGCTCAGATTTTTTTCTTTTAACTATGTATAATGAGCATCTCCTCTGTATTGGCAAAAATCCATCTAATTCTTTATATTATCTGCATAATATTGTAGGAAATAGATGTACCACATTTAATTTAATCATTCTCTATTGGAGACTTTCAGATTATTTCCAGGTATTTGTAACTATAAAAAGTGGGGTAGCAAACGGTGATTACACGTGCCTTAACACTCAGGTGCTTTGTTTTTCTGAGATCACCTTCCAAAATTAGTATTGCTGGATCAGTGGTATTTAACTTAAATACATTACAGTCTACTTTTTGAAAAGTTGTATCAGTTCATCTCTCTACTAAATGAAGAGCTAATTTCCTCACATCTTTCCTCCTGTTGAAATTACCAATCATATTGCATCTTACTAATTCAGGGTGGAAATATGTTATCTCATCAGTAGGCTAACACAAATAAAAATATCTCTTTTTATTATCCTTTGTCAATTTTTAAATTGTCATTTTCTTGTTATTTTGTACAGATTCTTTTAAATTTTAGGACCACTAACCATTTTTCTTATGTTACACTTACCTTTTCTGTTTGTTTGTTTGTTTTTTGACTTTATTTATGATGACTTTGACTTTGTTGACTTTATGATATCTTTAGTTATATTACTTCAAATTTTTATATAGATAAATACATCTCTTTGCATTTATGGATTTTCTTCTTCCTCTAGAAAGCTTCTTGTATCTTAAAGTTATAAACATGTTAATAAAATAATTTCACTTTTTATTCTAAAAATTTAGATCTTCAATCTGCTTTATATGTGGAGGGAGATCATTACTCTGGCTCTAGGAGTAATGACAATAGGGTGAGGATTTTGAATATAAGGTAATCGGGTACATTCTTCCCTAGCCCAAGTGAAAACTGGTGAGAACCTGAAATCAGGTAGAGGTTGTAGGATGGAGATGAGTAGAGATGGCATATTGAAACATAGAGGTGGGATCTTTTAGGAATTAAAGACTGACTTCCAGTGTGAGGTTGAGTGAAAGGAAGGAAAGTAAGGTCATCTTGGAAATTGGATGGCCAAAGTTGCTAGTCTCTAAGGCAGGGGCCCTAGGGGTTAAGCACGTATGGGTTCAGTTGTGGACTAGGTTGGGGACTGAAAAGATAATCTTACATGAGCACAGTCCTAGAAATTTAGATTTTTATATTTATATAACTTAAAAATTATGTAAATTAATTTTAGCCCTAACTCTTGCCTGATAAGTGAACAGACTGCTTCAGAGTATGATTTTTTTTTCTATTAAGTTAAAAAAGTACATTGTATTATGATGTGAAAGTTGAATAATCAAATTTGAAGGATGATCATTTGACTAACCTTAAAAGTAAGTTTTAGATTATAAAATCAATATAATTATATAATAGAGAACTGGGAAAATGTAAGAAAAACCACTCATGAATGACTGCTCTTAAGCATCTACCACTTCATAATAACTTACTTTCTGCTTTGGTTTTTGGAATGGAAGGTATAGATAACTTTCTGTAGCACTTGCAATAAAATGCCTCTCACAGAGTGTCTTTTGGGTGTTAATGTAAATAATTGTGGTCAGCACACTGCTTTTCTTTTTAAGAAAAAGCTTTAAAGGGACACATCCCCTTTGTGTTTTAAGAGGTTCTTGCAAGCCAAGTGTGGTAAGAGTTTGTTTTGGTTCCTGGTCTCAGCTAATGTAGCAAACCTGACCAGGTGGGTTGTATGGCCTTATAAATGAAACCCAAAAACTCTTTTGTAGATGGTTTTCTGTCTTCCAGAATTTTGTGAATTGTGCAGTTTACATAAGGCCTGAGACTGAACTTTGCCCAATACAATATTTGTGAGATTCACCTATACCATTACATGTTGTTGGAGTTTGCCTTCATTTATTGCTCTGTAGTGTTCCAGTGGGTGAATATACCACAGTGTGTTTTTCTGTTGATGTACACTTGCATAGACAGGTTCATCTGAGTCTATTTTAATAGTGTTACTGTATACTTTCTTGTATTAACATATTATTTTGGTCAACTAATGCTCTATTTTTCACCTGACTTTTTACCTTAATATGTCATAAGTTCCTTTTCTTTAAATACATTTATATTGACATAAAATATTCCATTGAGTGATTGTACCACAACTTAACCTATCCTACTTTGGGACTTTCAGTTTCTTTACAAAATAAACAACACTGAAGTGAACATCCTGGTATAAACATCTTTGCACATTTTTTCAATTTCTTGAAGAAAATTCTTACACAGATTGAAATGGCTGGGTCAGTATTTTAGGATATTTGATAATTACTGCCAGATTGCCGTCTAAACATTTATACTTACTCATAGTCCCTCTACTAATGTATATGAGTGCCTGTGTTCCCAGAATCATATTAAATGAAAAATTGCAACTTACTATAATTAGCAACATTTGGTTATTAGTGATATGTGATATTTCATTAAACTATGTGTTGGACATACATGGTTGGCAAATTGCTTTTTCTCATGAGTTTTGTCATTTTATCTTTTAGAGAGTTCTCTATTTTTCTTATATTTTACGAGGGTGCTTTAATATATTAGGATAATTATCTTCCTTGGTTTTCCTTAGATTGTGGCTTGACTTTTAATTTTATCCATATTGGTTTGTTTTTGTTTTTGTTTTTTTCTTCTTGCTATGTGATCCTTTCATGCAGTAAAAATTTGGGTGTTATTTTTAGTTTATTTCTGAAGTTTTCATAAACTTCTACCAAATCTCAATTCCTTTATGAGAAGAACTAATATTGTAAAGATGGCAGTTCTTTCCCAAATCAACTGACACATTTCTCAATCTATAAAAAATTCATTTGGATTTTTACTGCTACCTTAGTAAAATGATTTTAAAGTTTATCTGGGTACATAAATGGGTAATGTCAAAAAGTCAGACAGTTTTGAAAATAAAAATGATGAGAGCTGATTTGCAATAGGACTTAGATCAACTACTAAGTCACCAGCTTAGAACAGGTCAGGCCAGAAAGTCCTGAGAAAAACGTGTCTGTGTGTTTGTGCACGCGCGCCTGTCTATCCAATGCATGGGTCAGATAGATTGATCAATAAATGGTGTTAGGAAGTTGGCCAACCGTGCCAGCTCTGTGAGAATCTGAGGATCATTTGTTAGTGACTCAAAGAAACTAAAGGGATAAATGGAAACAAAAAACAAAATGGAAAATGCATTTCAGTAATAAAAGGTGCTATTCTCAGGCAAGAGAGAAATAGAACACCAAGACTAACATATCCTCACTGAATGTCAAATATCAAATTACCAGGACAGAGACTCTGACACTTAGCATAAGTCAAGTGGCACCCCTGCTCCAATCAGCTGTGCCCTGGCATGACCCTGTCTGCTCTGGGCCCACTCCTGTGCATAGGTTACAGGTGAATTTCAGAGAAGGGCCAGTTCATGGTAGGGTAACGCCCTTGAAGGTGAAAGAATGAGGACCAGTGAGCCATACAGCTCAAGCTCCACTTGCTGCAAAGAACAGTCACAGTGAAAGCACATCTCTCATTATTAGTGTTGTTTTTGTTCTTCGCAGGCCAAGTTCATTTTATCCCCTGTGCCTTAAGTGTGAGAGTCTTAATATTTAGGTTTTTCTATAGTTGTAAGAAATATTTTTTTCAGTTCTAATTCAAACCCACTCTGGTCAAAGAGCAAAGCCCCAGCAACATTTACCCTTTATCACTCTTAGAACTCTATAGTTTTACTTTTGTCTCTATAGTAGGTGCATGATCACACGTGCAAAAATGTACTGTGGGTTTGTGAAAATCTCGTTCAAGCATTTGTCCTTGACCATTCTATTTAGGTACTTTTATAGGCTGTCACTTACGTAGACATTGACCTTTTGTGATAAACCTTCCGTTATGTATTAAGTATTCCTGTAATTTCTCTCTTTTTTCTTTTTTCATTGTTGTGTTAACCAACGCCTGTAGACACATCTATGCCCTTCCTCATGTTAGTTATTTTGGACAGGAATAGTGTGGACAATTCTGCCTTTGTTTTGGTCTCCTAGCTTTAAAGTTGCATCCATCATCACCTTCGTCTAAAGCTCTTCTAACTCTGTGCGCTTCTTATGATAATTAAATTTGAAAAATAGCTAAATCAATTCAGTAATTATGTTGGAATAGCTACTGGAGTTTGTCATCATTGCTTTGACTTAGTGTAGAATTACCAGATAATCATTTCTTTGAATGTGAAAAGGTAGATGTTATCAAAGAAGGAGGTATCTGCAGACATGAGAAACATGTTTGAGAAACACAGTTAAGCGAAAGCAAACTGATTCTATACTGACAAACTTCTTAGAAGCTCTGAAGCTAATTTGTCTTGTGTAGCCCCACAAAGGCAATACAGTTTGAAACATTTCTCATATTTATTTCACCTCAGAGCCTCTTTTTCGGGCTGCTTGTGGGAACAATAACCTGAGAAACACACTTTAGGGAAGTGGTGATATAATTAAATGTTGACATATTAATTTTCTCATTAGTAAATTTTAAAACATATCCTCTCTTTTGCCATCTTGGTTGGCTATAAACCAGAGAAGTCAGTGGGTGGAGGCACAGGTCTGGAAGGGAGGACTGGCTATGTGTCTTTGGGAAACTGTTTCTGTCTCCTGAGACTGATTGTACTTTCTCATCCTTAAATGGCATTGTTATACCTGCATGAACTCTTATTCATGGACGTGAGACTTCTCCAGCTCTAAGATGCTATTTCATTTGTTGCACAGGGACTCTGATGGTGTTTGTTGTAGGAAAAGGAAGAAGCTTTTACCAATTTACAGAAAGTTTTCTCAGTCTCTGACTTGTCCATTTAGAGCTATTTTATTTATTTCTTTACAAAAACAAGTCCTGATGATTTTTTTTTTATTTGATATGATCAAAGCTGCCACTTCAGTCTTTCACTAACTGGGCATCTTAGAATCTGATTTAGAATTCTCAGAAACCAAAAGCCAGTGAAATAAAGTGAAAGGAACAGAAATGTCACCTTCCAGGAAACTCCAAAATGCCATTAACACCTTTAATGAGGCTTTTGAGAGGAAGGATCAGTCTGCATTTTCAGTGGGCCCTGTAGTCTGTTTCTTTTTGCTCATCAGGAAGCTAGAAGATGGCAGCCCATGAGCTTCTTCCCTTGCCTTTGCAGCCTGTGGGTGGGATGTTACTTCTAATTGACGTAACTGAAACCTACTGAAAGTACACTAGGTTTCTTCCTGCCCTCAACCCTAACACCACTTGGGCAAAGTGGACTGATGATTTATTTTTGACAAATAGCATTGCTGGAGTAAAAAATACTTTAAAAAAAAGATAGTTGGAATTCCTGTTGTGATTTGTTCGTTAAATCTTGAGATTAGTTTGTATTATACAGTCATAAGGTTTTAAATCATTTAGCAAAAGATTTCTGGGGATTGAGCTGTTCCCTTCTCTATGTTTACTACGATTATTTGGAAATGAAAAGGGCGGGTAACCTTCTTTTAAATAGTAACCAACTTTGGGGTCTCCTATTCTTCATCATTACATGCAAGACAAAGGGGGCAGGGAACTCTGGACCTCAGGTTTTAAAATCTGCCTCTTTCAGAAGACATATGACATTAATGCATCGACTCTGAGTCAGACCAAGACACAGTCAAATCCCAGGTTACCATCGTCTTAGATAGAATATATAAGTGTACACCTGTTTTCCTATTTGTAAATGGTGGTGGTAGTGACTGTCAATAGGTTTTATGAGAATGTATAAATTTACATATATGTTAATGTAGTTTATATGTATATATAAAATAGAGCATCTGGAACACAGTGGATATCCAATCAAATAGTGATAGATCTATTATAATCATTATTATTTTTTGTTGTAATCATAAGTATATTCCTTAAACAATGCTTCAAATATTTGCTTTAGTTATTTTTATAGATTATATTATTTTTATTTAGTTTTGAGTTTATTTTATGCTTATGAAAGATACCTTACAGACAATGGTATTCTTGACTTTAGTCCTTCGATAGGAAGATGAAGCAGTAGCAGCAATCTGTGTCTCTCTAATGAGCTGGAATATTACTGATCCCTTTGAAGCCCCCATGTGATTATTCCCAATGAAATCCTTTCTCTTTTGCTTAGAAGTACCACATTTCATTTTGGTTTTACTACACTAATTCCTAGAAAATAGTTTTTTGACTTTCTATGTTTTTGACCCTTATGTTCTTAAAAAAACACCCTATATGCATGCTATACATGTATTCTGTACATGTGTTGTGCTTCTCTGTCTCAACATTGTGTTAAGATTTATTCATGTTGATGAATGTACCTAATCTATGTTCTTTGTCACTGTGGTAGAATATTCCATTGTATAAAACAAATATGCCCTATTTTTTAAATCCTTCCTCCTGTTTATGGATGTTTAGTATTTTTCCAGTTTTATTTATTTTATTTTTTGCTCTTTTGAATGTGACTACTGTTAATATTCTCCTGTTAGGCTGACTTACGTGAAATTGCCATTTTTATAGGGCAATGATCCAAACTAAAAATTTCATATGATTCAACCCAATTTATGTCTGGTGTGTATTTTTTTAAGATTATATCTGAAGCATATACCTAAGTGTGGCAGAAATGCTGGTTTATAGAGTATATGAATTTTCAGCTATTAAAATGAAACTTGATTGCATTACAAGGAGATTATACCAATTTATACCCCCTAAATGAAAATTGTCATTGTCCCATTTCCCACCAACATTTGATATAAATTTTTATTTTGGTGGATGTAAAATATAGTTTTAATTTGCAGTTCTGTAATTACCATTGAAATTAAGCATCATTCTATATGCTTATTTGCCATTTCTGTTTTTTGAGACGGAGTCTTGCTCTGTCACCCAGGCTGGAGTGCAGTGGTATAATCTCTGTTCAGTGCAGTCTCTGCTTCCCGGATTCAAGCAATTCTCCTGCCTCAGCCTCCCAAGTAGCTGGGACTACAGGCGCTGTTCACCATGCCCAGCTAAGTTTTGGATTTGTAGTAGAGATGAGGTTTCATCATATTGGCCAGGCTGGTCTCGAACTCCTGATGTCAGGTGATCCACCCACCTCCACCTCCCAAAGTGCTGGGATTACAGGTGTGAGCTACTGTGCCCAGCCAAAAATTATTTTTAAAAATAGAGTTTCCCATAATTTTTAGGTATGTACTGCTGAGAGGTGTTTCCCTACAATACCATTTTTCTGCTGCTGAGAAAATGGCAAAATAAGATTATTTAACTATATTTTTATCCTTTTGAATAAGAGGGTTTATTGATTTTTAGTTTGTATTTTATAGTCACATAGTTAAAATTTTAAGGGATGTAGTGTACATAAAATATTACTTTTTAAAAAAGTATTAGAATTATTTTATCTTTATACAAATACTATGTTTTTATTTTTATAAAATAATGATTTTATAATGATTTTATTTGTATTATTTAACTTTGCAATTACATATAATACTTAACATTTAGAACTTCAAAGCACGAAAGTTTAGAACTTTTAGATATTGCCTTTTGGCATTTGTGGAAAGCCATACTAAGTCTTATATATGGTTCATTTTGTTACAAAGAATAATTTTGTTATTAATTTAAGAATTGGGATGATGAAACTAGCAGATGACCCATTATTTTCTCTCTTTCTCTGCAGCCTTGCTGAGGTCATTTGTAAATATTTGCTAAGTCCATAGAAAGATACTACCTTACATAAACACTTACATATAAACACTATGTTTAACTCTGTTTTAATAACAAAATAGATTGATTTTGTCCAGCTTTTATCTTGCTCTCAATTTGTGGTCTTTCATTTTGGTTTCCTAGATCTTATTTTATCATCTGTGTTGAGTATTAAACCATGGGGAGGAAGCTGGACCTGTCTGGTTTGACTGATGATGAAACAGAGCATGTTCTTCAGGTGGTTCAGAGGGACTTCAATCTTCGCAAAAAAGAAGAAGAGCGACTAAGGTGAGATGCCTGTATTGCCCAATAGGGCACAGCAAACCACATGTGGACAAGCAAAACAGGTTTCCTAAAGGTATTCCCTCCTGCTAGCCCTGAGTTTGGACACAGACCTATGTTTGCCAGAAGAAGGTCCTGTCCTTTGTAGAAAGGTTTGCCAGTTTCAGAAATGTCAGTTCAGAAATGTGTTGCTTACAATCCAATCAGGGATTTACTGGGGCTGCTGACCCTGTAAGTTACTATTAGCTATAGAATGAGTGAAGCTTGTGGTGAACACATTGTCTTGAGCTTCCTCTTAGCCTTAGTTTTTTTATTGTCAGGTGTTATGGAAGGATAACCAAAGTGTTAAGTGAACAGTTCTTGTGAGAATTAGTCTCATCCAAGTTCGATGTTCTCTTTGAATTCTCAGCTACTGTGGCACAGGAAAAGAGCTTTGAAGATCAGATACAAGGAAACTGACCACCAGGCAGGGATGGGATCACCTGGCTTAGCACCACTTCACTCATTTTATAGAAGAGGAAACTGAAGCCCAAAGAGGTAGTCTCCTGACTCCTCTGCAGTTGATATTTCCCCATGAAATGCTCTTGGGAATACTATGGCAGGTCAATTGGAAAATACTGTGGCAGGTAAATTTCAACTATGCCTAAGTTGGAAGAAGAGCGATAGAAACGAAGTTGTGTATTAGGCCTAATGTGTTGAAACCCAATGGTAGGTCAGTATTAGGCTCCCTCATCTATAAACCTATTATTCCTTGGAGTTCCATGGGTTTATTCACAGCAGCATCTTCTTCCTTACACACTAAGCAAATATCTGTTTTCTCACTTTGATTATCCAACAGCTGGAACAGTGCCTAGCACATAGTTTTTAAAATCAATTATTAACAGATTTCTTGTCTTTCATCAAAAAAGAATGTATTTAATATATTCTACAGTGAGACCAAAAAATGCTGGAAATAAAGATGACTACACTAAGGTACTTATAGCCTAGTAAGGGAGATAACATTGCCAAGAAGTATAAAGTCTGAGGTACTCCAGGGTAGAAGGAAAACAATCCCTTTTTGGTAGTAGGAAGGATGTACCAGCTTTAAGCTGAGTGAGAAAGGGCATGAGTAGAGCTTTGGCATAATCCTGCATTTCCGTATTTACATAGGGCATATAAAAAAGAACACAGTCAAGGACGTCCCCAAGGTTCTTTGGCTTAGAAAACTGGAAGAATGAAGTTGTCATTCACTGAATATGAAGACAGAGGAGCAGGGTAGTTGGTAGCCAGGTAAAGTTGAGAGCTCTGTCTCAGGCATCTTCAATTTGAGATGAGTATTGGACTTCCAAAGGAGATGCCAACTTGGCATTTATGTATTTGCAACTAGGAATCAAGTGAGAGGTCCAAGTTGGAAATTGAAATGTCATGGAAAAGGTCACCAGAACAATAGGAGAGTAGATGGAGCAGGGAAACTAGTACCCTTGCTTGGCAGCGCTAAGACCTGGTCACTATTTTACATTGAGACCAGTTTCCACATGGTAGTGCTTTCACTGGATTCTTTCATTTTCTTTCCTTTACTGTACCACTGGAAAGAACCATGTCTTGCTGAGTTTTGTGCCCCAATCTCTGGGCGCAGGGCCTGGTACACAGTGTGTGTGCCCTAAAGATCTGTGGAATGAATGGATAAATGTAGATTGCTTGTCAATCCATATGACTAACTTCATGTGTGGCTTGAAGAATTGATCTTAGTGTTTCCCTTAAATCATGAAGACTATCTGTGTGTCATGCTTTAACTCCTGGAAAGCATTTTTTCAGATTCTCTTTATTATATAGATTGGGTTAAACCATTTCAAACCATTTCACGTATGGGTAAGCCAGAAGCTTGTTTTATGTCCTTTTCTGACTGTGGAGACTTGCCTTAGGGCCGCTGCAGAGTCAGGTGCCAGTTCATGTGTAAGAGCAGCTTTAGTGCTCAGTTTGAGGAGGAGAATTTTAAAGAAAGAGCAGCTGTCACTGTAGTAGACCTGACAAAGTGGGCACCATCTTTCTCATGAGGATGGTAGTCTTAGTGGACAGCAGTCAATAACCTACTGTAATTCTGTGAAAATGATTGGTTGTGGGAACCTGCTTGTGCTGGGAGAGATGATGCTTGAAATCATCAGTGACCACAGAGGAGTGACTGCTTGCTGTGGCACCTCTTGTGGTACTGGAACTGGACGTTTTTTCTATGAAGACTGTTGTTGCTGTTGTCCTTCTGCCCATGACCAGGGACATGCCTTGACAGGTACCTAGCAAACTGGGGTGAAACTCTGAATGATTTCAGCAAAGAATCTTACTATCAAATAAAAAGAGATGATGACACTGCAAAACCACTGAAATCGCCAAACATTTGCATCACTTTTTCATATTGATTAAATTTTGGGTATGTGAAAGAATCTAGGATTATTAGTATTATTGAACTGAACTTCAAAAGTATTTTAGAATTATAGAAAGTATTTTCCTTTAGTGAATGTAAAATTCAGAAGAGTTTTAAAATTACTATTTTATAGTCTTGAATTAGTTTCCTTTTCCCCCAACCAGCTGTTCTTTATTTAGCTAGTTTCTCCAGCTAGGTCTTATGAGGGTAAGCCTTGAGTGTAGTAGAGCTTATTATCTGGTGTTTATAATGATCTGTTCTTCAGTGCAGACATTAAGTGTAGTAATAACTAGGAGGTGGAAGTGTGAATTAAGTGTCCTCAGAACATACCATGGTAATATAAAGAGGGATAATAGGGATAAAGAATTCATGGAAAGAGAACTAAAAGGTATAAAGCAGTCAGTGTGAACTGGCACAGTCCCGAGCACTGCACAATTTACCTTATTGATTCCTCACCAAGTCACTATAATGTTAGTACCAATTTACATGGGGATACCCAAGAACAGAGATTACAAAGCCTGCCCAGAATCACACAGTTAATCAGAGGAGGGCCAGTATTTTGTTTTTCAGGTTCTCTTTATTATGTAGATTGGGTTAAACAATTTCAAAACTGTTTTACTCTCCTTCCCTCCTTCAAATAATTCCTTAGTGTCATCTAATGTCCAGTAAATTTATCCCACTGTCTTATTTCTACAGTATATTCAAATCAGAATCCAAACAAGGTTCACTCATTAGTCTGGTTGTTTTGAATCTTAAACCTCTTAATTTTGTCATTATTTTTTGACTTAATTCAGAAGGCAACCATGGTATTGGGTGGCTCTGGGAATATTTTGCTTTTCTAATTTGTCATTTTATGGTTAGGCTGATTAGAAGTGGAGCTTAGATTTGTTGTAATTTTCTTCCCCTTTAATAAGTTCCTTTCATTACGATTTAGGTCTCTTCCCAATTCTGCCATTTAAATTAAAAAAAAAAAATTCATAGCTAAGTGTTGGTGTCTTTTGTTTGTTTGTTTTTGGGGAGAGATGGAGCCTTGCTGTGTCATTCAGGCTGGAGTGCAGTGGCGCAGTCTCTGCTCACTGCAACCCGCCTCCCAGGTTCAAGTGATTCTCCTGCCTCAGCTTCCTGAGTAGCCGAGATGACAGGTGCAAGCTGCCATGTCTGGCTAATTTTTTGTATTTTAAAAGAGATGGGATTTCACCATGTTACCCAGGTGAGTCTTGAACTGCTGACCTCAGGCAGTCCACCCACCTCGGCCTCCCAAAGTGCGGGGATTACAGGCATGAGCCACTGCACCCAGTCATGTTATTTCCTAAAAGCATGTATTTAGAATGGATGTGATATTTGTACTCATGTGTAAGGGGCAGTGTGACTGTCCTGGCTCTGGCAGGTGAGTGGAGCAGGACACTGTGGGGAAAGCTACAGCCCTCATTATTTGTAGTCCTCCTACTGTCCCCCAATCCCTGCTACAGCTCACAGTGAGCAGAGGCACATCGTGGTTGGTGTGCAGATATCAGCTGCTATGCATGCGTAGGCAGTCACAGGCCTTACTATGTAAATGATTCTGTCAACCCCTTGTCAGTAAGATGAGACACTTTCTCAGCACTGGAGATGTGATGCATTGAATTTGTAATGTCATTAAAGCTGTGTGTTTATTGCAGGACTGTTGGGGGAAGATAGAGAATTGATGGGCCTGAGAATAGCAGACATGCAATACCAGATACTGGAGGTGGGGACTTATTTACAAATTCAGTAGAGTGAGTGTTGATTCCATTTCTCCGAGACATACAACAGCATTAACACTATGGATGGAGGATGCCGGGGGACAAAAGGCATGGTGACTTCTGCTCCCATCTAGATTACTCAGGGGCTTTGGGTTTCATCTAGATTACTCAGGTAAATGTATCAAAAAGTTCATATTGTACTTGGTTAATTTTCTTTTTTGCTTTTCTTTTTTATCAGATGATTTCAGGCAAATAGTAAAATTATGCAAATGGCAAAGAAGACCTTATAATGAAAAACCTAAGTCCTCTGCTCCATATTTAGTTCTTTGTTCTTTAGGCCTCCTGGAATGACCTTCATAAATCTGAACATGTGCATTTTTAAACTATATTTCAATGTATCAGTATTAGACATTTTTTCAACTTTCTGCTCTGAAATTGGTGACTTTGCTTACTTATACTACCCTTGTCTTTTGTTTCTTGATGATTATATTATTATTTTTGGCTTGGTTTTCTACTGGTTCTCTTTCAAATTTAAATAATAGATGGAAACCTCTGAGTCTTGTTCTGTCAGCATTCACCCTTCTTTTTCGATTCTGACAGTGCAGTGTTTAAATAGTGTCCCTTCTCTTACCTCCTTCTGCCCTGTGTTCCAGCTTTCCCTATAATACCTTTACTCTCACACATGCAAGGTTGGGACGTTCACCTGCTGTTCCAAAAACATATTTGAGTCTCCGGTTTTGTTCATAGGATGATTCTAACTGTTGAAAACCAGTAAGTAGCCCCTACATAGTTATGATTAAAAACATTAATATTGTTTACTGCTCCCTGTTCCTCGTTTTCACAGCTTTATTGAAATCAGTAGGTGTCTGATATTCTCTTCCTTTTATCTTTACCATTATGAATTAATTATGCTTTTATTTCTTTGCTGTCATTGGAAAGGAGTCTTGAGAGGGAGCAGAGGCCATTAAGTGTTTGCTTTGTCTGTCATCTGGAACCTAAATGCTTACTAGTCAAGGTCATGTGAGGATCCTGGGGAGAATGCAGAGGCGGAAAGCACGCCCAGTGTGTAGCATGTGCACCAAGCATGCTTTGGGGTCAAACAGATATGGGTATGAGTCCTTCTATCATTATTATGTTGGGCTGGTTTCCAACATAATCAGAAGTCTAAATGAATCCAGAAAAGGCTTGGTCATTGCTGCATGTTACCCATGTCCCATTTGTAAGAAAGTTGATATTTCTGGAAACTTGATCCTGACTACTACTTCACCTCTGTTGATAGAGCCTCTAGGGGTAGGAGGCCCATGCAATGGGCTCTGTTCCCTCTGTAACAGCTCTACCCCCAGGTTCTATGAATCTAGGCACTGGTGTAGCCCACTGAGAACATACCTTTTCATGAACTTTCAGGTTTCTACACTTTACTTTGATTGCCCTCTCTGCTTCCAGTGTTCTAGGAGAGTATGGCTAAACATATTGAGTGCCTAAACAGAACTCAGTGGAAATAATAAATTAGTTAGCATAACAACACAGTATCTTCAGCTTTGTTTATAGCAGTTGTGCTTTCCTAGTAATGAAATATATCACCTATATCATATGACATTTCTCCATACCTTTTTTCTCTCAATTATGTAGCTCTTGAGAAATTTTCAAATAGTAGGGGAAAAAAAGCAGGCATATATGCCACATTTAATTCCATGATGTTCAAAAGTCTTACCCAATCCACTAGATTTCTAATAGATTTGAATGGGAAATTGGGGTCCTCAGCTGGGATTTATACCTGCAGCAGGTACCGTTGGGCAGCTTTTGTTCAAGCATGTTTATGATGACATTGTTCATGGCACAATAAAGTCTTAGAGAAGAGAAGAGGCCCTGACTGGAGGAAGAAATGCAAAATACAGCTTTCTAGGCCATCAACAGTCAGCAGGCAGACCGTTGAGGTTCAGTGTGATTAGGGGTGGGAGAGGTTAAGACTTGTTTTCCTCTGTTGGACCTCAGTGCTTCCCGTGTGACTCAGATAGAGGAGGCCTAGCATCAAAGTGAGTACATTGGTCTCCCCATGGTAATTCCTGGGCTTTGATTTCCACATCTTCCCAACTCCTGAGTACCCCATGTGTCTGCTTGGGCGTTGGGCATTTGGTTTAGTGTTCATCCTCAAAGGCCATGTTCCCTGTTCTCCATCTGTCTTCCTGTGTATCTGGCAGACATAATTTTAAGAACTATTTCTTCACATCTGCAGTGTAGCATATTATGATATTTTGTTAGTATAAAATATACAGAGATTAAATTATCAAAATAAAATAGAATGTCGCCTGTGTGGTGGAGACAAATAATGCTCACCAAATATCTTGTGTGCTCATGCACATTCCCAGTGTCCCCTGCAGTTAGGTTGCAGCCATGTGACCAGGTCTGGATAATTGTCTGTGAGAGGAAGGGCCTGTATTACTTCCAGGTCAAGGCACTTAAGAGTTGGTGTGACTCTACTACCCTCACCTTCTGTGGTAGCCTTGGAGGCCTTGTGTGGAAACATGGCACCACATGACAGAGAGTCTGATCCCTTTAACACTGGATGGAGGAGAGTTTCTGATGATCAGCAGGGGACTTTGTGTGGGTTTATTGGGTTGAGTCATTGAGGCCTTGGGGTTTACTTCTTAGAGCAACATAGCCTAGTATTACTCTAATTAATATAGTTTTTGAGAGCTAAAAGAGAGCCAAATATTTGTCATGCCTCAGCCTTTGACTCTGTAGATGAAGAAACATGCTCAGAGGGTACAGAGGGAGTTAGTGGTAAAGTCTGGATGGGACCCGAGTTTCCTGATGCCAGGGCTCCGTCTTCTGCCATCAGGCCTGTCAGGTAGTATAAGACACCTGTAGCAAGATCTCCAGACTTAAACTGGAATTACAGTTTATACCCTATGATTTTATATCATCAGGCACGTTACAAAGCGGTTTTAAAATGACTGTTAACTGCACAATCCTCTGGTGTTCAAATTGAGTCTTGGAGTCATTGATGAGATAGCCACAGGCTTTACAATTTCTCATTTAGCATGTGCTTGCCAAAAGCTAGTTAGCATTTGGATAACTTCCAAAAGTTGCTGGTGCCCTAATGGACTTGGTCTGTGGAGTAGCAGGGGTTAGACTGGATGAAACTGTTTTCTGTCACTGCGACTGGTGCCTAGGCTGGGCCAGGGAAAGGAAGGGAGGGGAGAGGGCCATGAGTGTGAGATAGCACTTCCTGCTGTGTCTTTCTCAGGCGTAGCTGCCACAGCCCAGCAGCTGTGCTGTGTCAGCTCCTCCTCTGGCCTGTGTTAAGGAAGGGGAAATAAATGCTTTGGAGACCTGTTTCTGTTGCCCATGATGGTACCAGTTACTCACTTGCAGATGTGGCCCACATCTTCCTTGTCATCTCCAGGGGTAATCTTCCATCCCTCATTGGTCAGGTCTAAGTGTTGTGAGAAAATAAATAAGAGCTGCCAGGTTGTGTGTGAGACCCACTGTGAAGAATCAAAGCCCTTCTCAAAAATTAGAAATAATTTGTGTTTCTAGTCAGTTACACAGAGACTCCTTTGAGGAATAATCACCATTTTTTAAAGTAGAAAGAACATGGTACTTTAATAAAATGAGTTAATGATCTTTCTTCATTTAAGATTTATTTTCATTTTAAACAAACAAAAATTTTATTGTAAGAACTTACTAGAAACTCAAAAAGTTTCTGTTTCAAACAGTAACATTTCTTTGTTTTTACTGTCTTTTGTTTTGGACACTTAAATTGAGCTAATGAATTAGCAAATACTTCTGATTATATCCTTCTCTTATGCTGGAAGTCAGATCACCTTGTATGTAGAAAAAATATGCCGTATGGTTTGTGAAATAACTGTGTATGCATAGTGTATGCATAGAGTCCATTTGCCTGAGGTCTCCTCAGGGCTTTTTGTAGCTCTTTGAGAGTCTGCACTAACACGGTGGCATTAACCTGTCCAGTTAATGAATCTGCTATCTCAGTGGGGATGCTTCAGGGTAGTTCTTTCTATGGGATTGGTAGATCAAATCAGAGTTGGGACCAGGTGCATTTAATGGTGTGATGGGAGATAGGACACAGCTCTGGTTGAGTTCACTTTGTGATGGGGAAAGGCTCAGGAGGAGACAGAACTGGGAGAACTGGGGAGAGAGCCTGGAGACTCAGGGAGGGTAGGTGTGTGGGCTGCAGAAAGTCGGGTGAGAGGACCGATCTTAAAGCTAGAAGATATCTCACAAGACTTTTTTTTAATTTCTGTTTTACTTAGTATTGGTATTTTTGTTAATAATGGAAGGCCAATATTAGTCAAAAGCTGTTGGGTATTCATTAATTTGCTTCAAAATCATATTTTGAATGTCAGGAGCCTTCTGGGAAAATATGAAGGGGGTAGAAGGGCAGCAGTAGGGGGCTCACAAATTTAATAAGGTTCCTAGCCCTTGAAGAAAAGCCCAAAAAGATGAGCTAAGTCCTATATAAGTAACCAGGATACTATAGAGGGTGAGAAATAAAGATATTAAGGCAGACTCATGGGAATACATCTGTCTTGAAGGAGGGATCTATGAAAAGAAAAAGGTTTCCTGAAGACTTGCTTCCCTCTGTTGGACCCAAGTGCTTCCTGTGTGACTCAGATAGAGGAGGCCTGGCATCAAATTAAGTGCATTTGATGTGTGTTTGATTTGACCCTTGAAGAAGGACTGGAGATTTTAGTGGTTTGACACATAGGTCTGGGCAGCAGGGAGCATCCTAGGTAAAGTAATATGGACAGAAAAGAAAACATGTTTTCACAACCCCAAATTGGGACCTGTGGTGGGACAGGGGAGGAAGAGACTGTTTCGCAGATAATTTTACTTCACTGTTGCTAATAACATTGAATAGAGTGTGGTGTCCAGGAATATCATCTCCTGTTACCCAACAACCCTGGGAAAAGCATATTCTTACCTGTTTACAAAATGGGAGAACCAAGGCTCTAAAAATGTGTTAAATAATTTGCTCAGGTTGTACAGAGTAAGAGGTGAATTCAAACGCAGGCAGAGCAGCCCTAGAGTTGAGACCAGTAAGCAGGGCAGCACACTGCCCTTGGTACTGAAAACAAGGACATCGGGGTGCCATGGGATAGAAGAGATAAAATTAGGACCATCTTGGAAAATCCGGAACCTGTGCTTGCTAAAACCTGGGATGTGTTCAGGGATGGGAAAGGAGTAGGGTTTAAGTCAGCATATGAGAAGTGTGCAGTTGGGACAATACAGTAGCCAACTAGCCACATGCGGCATTCCGCACTTTGAATATGTCTTGTCCCCACTGAGGTGCAGTCTAAGTGTAAAATAAATGCTAGATTTCAAAGATCAAGTATAAAAAAAATGTAAAATAGCCCAATGATGTTTATATTGATTACAGATTGAAATGTTTCCAAAATTACATCTTAAATAAAATATTTTTAAAGTTAATTCCACCTTTTTTTACTTTTTAAAATGTGTCTACTACAAAGTTTTAAATTATGTATGGGGCTCACATTATATTTTTTTTTGGACAGTGCTGGTCTGAAATGTAAGATTAAGCAGTTTGGGATTAATAAAAAAGTAAGCTTTCTTTCCCAATTTTGTTTAGGGTTATTCCTTTTTTATATGTGGTTTTTAGGTTTCTGTAAGAGCCAGCTAAAGTTTTAGCTAATTAGTCAGATATAGGCCTTTACTATCAAATATTGTTGTCTCTGCACATGAAGCTGGTCTCTGTCATGCCTCAGTGTTGGCTTTATTACATAGTATAAAAGAAAAGCATCCTGTGTCCATGCCATATTCATGACAGAGAGTTTATGCATCTCAGGACAGAATGAACTCTTTCATGTTTCCCTGAAGTTAATGGTTGACCAAATACATCGCGACCTTTGAAATAACACATGGCTTTAGAATGGCCCCCATTCCCAATTTATATCACATCATTGGCACCATAAAGTTATCAGACATTCACCTGTGGGGTCTGCCTTTAGAAATGGTCAGGAGAGGTTGATGTTACAAGTGTGTTTGTGATGTAGAAAAAAGGGAATCATGCTGATGCTCTTATTTGCTTTTTAACTTGTGGCCCTTCAAAGATTGTAGAGTTATTAATTTGGAGATTCGAACATGTTCTCTCCATAATCCCATTTTCTTTAATAACAATTTTTTGCTAGATTGCTTTTATGACTCTAATTTCCTTATCTTATTTACTTTTCCACTGCAAATGTCAGAGACTCAACTTCTGGGCCCTGATAAAGCTTTTGTGGTGTTAATTCTTGACCTGACCTTCATTCCTCAGACCTCTGGCTGAAGAAAGCATTACTTTGGCATTACATAGAATTCAGGACTTGAAAGAGAGCAAGGAGGAAAGTTTCTACAGAAGTTTGTAAAAGTAGCTTTCTTTAACTACGGTAATTCAGGTATGTACAAAATCCTTTAGCCAGAAATGCCCTGAGAATGCAGAGGAGGTGAGAACAGATGAACAACCTGGAAATCAGTTTCTTCTTTGCTCCTTGCTGTGCTGGTGGAATGACAACTTAATTATTCTCTTGGGCTCCTTCAGTACCTAGGAGCAGGTTCCTGCCTCAGGGTTAAAGAGCTGCCTTCCCCTCCAGATTCGCTTCTGAAGCCAACAGTTCCACCTCCTGGTCCATTTCCAAGGCTGATACCTAGAGAAGGAAATTCATCAACAACCTTTCCCTGTCAGGGTGGCTTATTAATGAGCCTCTTCTCCCAGATGGGGACATTCCTGTCCTAGCCTAGAGACTTTTTTTGCTGGAAACCAGATTGAAGCCTTCAATCGTCAGGAGAGACAGCCTCCCTGGCCTGGTCCCAGCTCTCTGTGCTCACCTTCCCCCTGCTCGTTAGACTCACAGGCTCCCATTCTGCGTCAGCTTCTCCTCTATCAGTGGGTGTGGGCCTAAGGCTCAGGACTCCTTCCCTGCTAATTCTTATGCCTCAGGCTGGAAGGGCCTAGCTCCGGCATGTCCAGCTGGATCTGGCTCTCCAGATATGGTGATGTGCCCAGTAGGTTGGCAGGATCTTTGTTTCTGACCCCCTCTGGAATTAGTACTAGAATGATATGAAAACAGAAGACACCAAATAACTCAGTGATAAAAAGTTACAAAAACTGCTAAAGGCAGTACCTAATCAATTATGGTCAAAGTCTTCCACGAATATTGGAAAGATTTTCTTAGCTGCTCCAATCAGAATTCAAATACATCCATCAAAACCTCTTCCAAACCTTAGATAATACCCTTTGAAACCAGAAACTTTAGAAGGAATAAGACCTATAGTTTTAGACTATAGAGCAAGAGGCTTCATTATTCCCTGTATAAGCCCATATAACACCCTTCGCATAAGAAAACCAAATGGTAGAGAATGGAGGGTTGTGCGAGAACTGAGATAAATTAACAATATTCCTCACCATCTGGTAGTGCCAGACCCCCGTATGTTGTTGACTATAATATCAAAAAGTTAAATTCTTGGCCAGGCGTGGTGGTTCATGCCTGTACTCCCAGCACTTTGGGAGGCCGAGGCAGGCAGATCACCTAAGATCAGGAGTTTGAGACCAGCCTGGCCAACATGGCAAAACCTTGTCTCTGCTAAAAATGCAAAAATCAGCTGGGTATGGTGGTGCGCACCTGTAATCCCAGCTACTCAGGAGACTGACACAAGAGAATCTCTTGAACCCAGGAGGCGGAGGTTGCAGTGAGCTGAGATGGCACCACTGCACTCCAGCCTGGGCAACAGAGCAAGACTTTATCTAAAAAAGATAAAAAGACAAATTATTTACTGTGATAAATTTATATAATACTTTCTTCAAAATTCAGGTAAATATAATTTCTTTTTTCCTTCACTTGGGAAGACAGAAATACACATGGAGAGTCATGCCTCAGGGAAACTCAGAGAGCCCCACTTACCTTGCACAGATATGAAAAGTGGGTCTCTCAGATGCTGACTTCTGTAAGAAATCTATTTTAATACAACACATAGATGATTTGCTTCTCTGCTCAGAGGATAGGCAAAAATGAGATTCACTTGTTATAACAGCCCTAAAGGGACACAAGGCTTCAAGATAAACAAAAACATTAGTTTTGTCACACAAAGATATTTGGGTAATTTAATATCAAAGGAAGGTCATTTTATCCACCTATACAGTATATTGGCCCTCCCTACCCCCAAAACTATAAAACAACTAAAAAGATTTCTGGGAGTGACCAGATACTATCCATTAAATTTCAAACTTCTCCCTAAAAACTCAGCCTTTATATACTCTTCTAAACAAGATAAACCAGACCCCCTGAAATGGAATACGAAAAATCAGTTAACATTAAAAGAGGTTAAAAAGAGTGTTATAAATGCCCCAGCTTTGGGACATCCACATTATGATATTCCATTTTCATTGTTTGTTCATGAAAATCATAAAAATTTCTTGGGACATTCTGACACAAAAACATGGAGACCAAAAGAGACTTGAAGGATACAAGACTCTGCGGCTAAGAAATGGCCACCTCGCATGAGGACAGTAACTGCCACTGCTCTATTAGTAAGAACAACCAAAGAAATAGTGATGGGCTTTCTAATCACTGTCTTTGTTCCACCTTCTGTGGAAGCACTTGTGAATTCATAGCACACTCAACATTGTTCTATCAGCAGATTCGCTTCTTGTGAAGTTCCTCTTCTTTCTATACCTCACATTACAATTTCTAGGTGCAATCATCTACACCCTGCCACTCTTCTGCCTCTACCTTCAGATGACATGCTGCATGGTTGCATAATCTTAAGCAACCAGCTTTGCTGTTCTAGAACAGATCTACAAGCTTAGTAACACTGATGTTATGTGGCTTACAGATAAATATTACTTAAAATTAAATCTGGGACTTCTTGTACACGTTACAGTACAGTATCGTTAACTGATAAACAAGAATTACTTACCTTCCAGAAGCCACCTTGGCTCAACAAATAAGATTGATGACATTAGGCTGGGCGCTGTAGCTCATGCCTGTAATCCCAGCACTTTGGGAGGCTGAGGTGGGTGGGTAACTAGGTCAGAAGTTCAAGACCAGCCTGGCCAAGATGGTGAAACCCCATCTCTACTAAAATACAAAAATTAGCCAGGTGGGGTGACAGGCACCTGTAATCCCAGCTACTTGGGAGGCTGAGGCAGAGAATTGCTTGAACCCTGCAGGCAGAGTTTGCAGTGAGCTGAGATTGTGCCACTGTTCCCCAGCCTGGGCGAATCGAGACCACAAAAAAAAAGATTGATAACATTAATTAGGACCTGTTAACTGACCAAAAAACTCTGCTAATATGCATATAGACAGCAGAGATACTTTCAGAATAGCTCAAAATTTTAAGTGCTACAAAACAAAAAGGGGTTTTAACCTCTTCTGATCAGTCTATTTTAAAAAAATATCTTATTATGCAATTGATAAAAGCCATTTTATTACCAAACTATCTGGTCATTATTAAAATCCCAGTTCATTCCAAATCAGATACTCCAAAAAACAAACATCACTAGCCAATAATATAGCAAAAAAAAAAAAAAAAAAAAAAAAAAAAAGACTGCTCTTTCTGCACAGCAAAAGAAACTATCAAGAGAGTGAATCAGCAACTAATAGAATGGGAAAAAATTTTTGCAACCTACCCATCTGACAAAGGAATACTATCCAGAGTCTATGGAGAACTTAAACAAATTTACAAGAAAAAAACAACCCCATCAAAAAGCGAGCAAAGGAAATGAACAGACACTTTTCAAAAGAGGGCATTTATGCAGCCAAAAAATATATATATGAATAAAACCTCATCATCACTGGTCTTTAGAGATATGCAAATCAAAACCACATTGAGATACCACCTCACACCAGTTAGAATGGCAATCATTAAAAAATCAGGAGACAATAGATGCTGGAGAGGATGTGGAGAAATAGGAACACTTTTTACACTGTTGGTGGGAGTGTAAATTAACCATTGTGGAAGACAGTATGGCGATTCTACAAGTATCTAGAAAGAGAATATTATTTGACCCAGAAATCCCATTACTGGATATACACCCAAAGGATCATAAATCATTCTATTATAAAGGCACATGCACACATGTTTATTGTGGCACTGTTCACAATAGCAAAGACTTGGAACCAACCCTAATGCCCATCAATGATAGACTAGATAAAGAAAATGTGGCACATATACACCATGGAATACTATGCAGCCATAAAAAGGATGAGTTCATGTCCTTTGCAGGGACATGAATGAAACTGGAAACCATCATTCTCAGAAAACTGACACAAGAACAAAAAACCAAACACCACATGTTCTCACTCATAAGTGGGTGTTGAACAATGAGAACACAGGCACACAGGGAGGGGAACATCACACACTGGGGCCTGGGGGTGGGGGACTAGGAGAGGAATAGGAGGGGGTAGGGGATTGGGGAGGAATAGCATTAGTAGAAATACCTAATAGAGATGATGGAGCGTTGGATGCAGCAAACCACCACCGTGGCACGTATATACCTATGTAACAAACCTGCACTATCTGCACATGTACCCCAGAACTGCAAGTGTAATTTAAAAAAAGCTGCTCTAAATACATCTAAACAAACAAAATAATCTATATTAACTTCTAAACAATCTATATTAACTTCAATTTGTATTAACTTTTAACATCAATGACCTAAAGAACATTAAATTTGATGTGAAACTTTTTAAGCAAAGAACTCCAAAATCCAAACAAAAAAACTAAAAACTAGGAGGAAGAACATATTCTCCCAAAGATAAGGTATGATATGGGCCAAACAATGTGCCTCTGCTTCCTGCTAAATTTCAGTCATCATTTGTAAACTTATATATATGATTGAACTCACTGAAGTCCTGATAACATAGTTGAGAAAAACAGTATTTCTAAAACACTTTCCCAGCCATAGATCATAGGATATATAATGACATCACATTTGCCCAAAATGTAATACAAAAAATTAACAGTTTCCAAAGATGTTTTCCCCTTTCTAAAGGCCGCTTTGGAGCATGACGCTTAGATTTAATCAGCTACCACCATCACAAGAATGTGAATGTGTTCTAGTGATGATATACATATGTTGTTATTGAGTCATAACATTTATACACAGAAGAACAGTGGCCTTCACAGTAAGTAAAATTATCTTTAACAAATTATTCTAACTTGAGGAATTTCCCTGGAACTTCTTAGCAACAGAGGCACTTGCTTTACTAGACAGATAATTCAATCAGTAAAATCAGTATATAAAATCTGGCTCGTCCTCCAACATATCCATTATACTTACTATCTCCATTCATCTGGTTAATAAAACACACAAACTAAATAATAAAACTCAATTGACAAAATTAACTGAGGCTTTAAAAATTCCTTGGCCAAAAGCTCTTCCATTGAGTTTGTGTAACCTAAGATCAATCCCTTTTAATAGACATCACTTGTCTCCATTTATAATTATAACAGATAAACCTATAAAATTCACTCAAAAAATTATACATCTCTAATATTAAAGGGAGACATATGCAACTATTACAATGACAGCTAACTAAAAATTATAACTTTTTAGTGAAAAATTATTTTTATGATGAGCTCCTGAGAGACAAAAATTTAAATACCATGAATTTCAACCAAGAGATTTTATTTACTAAAATCAGTATCTTTTTTTTTTTTTGAGATGGAGTCTCACTCTGTCACCCAGGCTGGAGTGCAATGGCACGATCTCAGCTCACTGCAACCTCCACCTCCCTGGTTCAAGCGATTCTCCTGCCTCAGCCTCCTGAGTAGCTGGGATTACAGGTGCATGCCACTGCGCCTGGCTAATTTTTGTATTTTTAGTAGAGACGAGGTTTTACCATCTTGGCCAGGCTTGTCTCGAACTCCTGACCTCATGATCCACCCGCCTCAGCCTCCCAAAGTGCTGGGATTACAGGCATGAGCCACTGCGCCCAACCAAAGCAATATCATTTTAAAAGACTCTCTCCAACCAAAGTAGAAGGGATCTTAATAGGTAATTCTTACTAGTAACCGTTGCACTGCAGAATTAGAAGACATAAATTCTTAGATTCATATATCTTATCTCCTGAATAGTTGATTTCACCAGAAGGTGATCTTCACTATTAGGTAGGTCAATGCCGGGCCAAAAAAAAAAAAGATGACATCTGAGACAGTCAACCTTCCCAAGACACTAGACCAAGGCCAAAATCGAAATAAATCCTTGTTATTAATAATCATTAGTAGATGAAAAATATTTTATAAGTTCCCGTTGAATTTATTTCTTTTCACCTCTCCCCTAATTATTATGCTTTAATGCTACTCTTATCAGCTGTTACCCATAAAACAATCTCTTCTTACAGTGGGCACAAGACTATGCTAGTAGACTGCAAAAAGACACTTGCTGGGTGTGTGACTTCATGCCTTTTCTGGAGGTTCTGTCCCACCATGATAGGTATCTCCTCTCCAAAGACTAAATAAAATAGCAAGAATATATGTGTGTTTTTGAAGAACAGTTACTGGTACTTAGCACTAATATGACTAAAGATAATATATGTCACTCGTCTGTTAATGAAACCTTACAAAATAAAAGACATTAAACCTTTTTCAATAAAAACTTCGATTCATTAGCTTTAACAGTGGCACTGCTCCAAGAGATAAGACAATAACAATTTCCCAACTGAAAGATAAGACAGCTCAATTTTAAGATGATACAACACAATTACGAACAATTTTGTCTGGTTTACCTGCTCCTCTGGTCGGCTTAGTCAGCTTGCCCCTTTATAGTGAGAACAGAAAAAAAATCACACCAAAGATACCTGGCCAAATAACACAAAAAATAAAATAGATACTCCCAAAACAGTATATTCATGCCATTATATTACAAAGTATGGATTGACATGCCACTAAATAGACACAATGACCAAGAATTTTTGGTTAGCTCCAAAAAGAACAGCTTGGCTGTGTGATGCCAATATATGGCCATAGTTACCTCTAAGATGGTTAGGGCAGTGTTCTTTGTGTTATGGGTTATACTTGGACATAAGCATATTAAAGCATATCCTTTCAAACCCTTACAAACCTTCCTCATTTGTAATCTTACTGGGTTCATTCTAAATTCAGTTGATTAAATCATTTAGCTTTCATCTTTGTGCCACAACTAGATATTAAAAATGTCATTTAATATAGAATCCCTAACCAAATATGCAAAAAGGTCCTAAATGATAGCTAGCTACATGGATATCTTATTATTAAACAATAAAGTAACTCCTATAAAAATGGCTGTATTATAGAACCGTATGACTTTAGACATACTCACTACAGTCCAAGGGAGAACATGCACTATCATAAATATCAATACCCCAAATCAAATAACATTACTAAATTAATGGCTGATATAAAAACCCAAATAATAATCATTTAAAGCCAAAACTCTCCATGAGCAATTGCCTAAGCAACTAGTTTAAGTCTTGGGAAACTTGGTGACAAAAGTTATTACATATTCTAAAATTATAATCATATATTTTATACTATTTTTGTCTTCACTTCAACATTTATTTACAATAGAGTCAATATATTATTAAAAAGACTAAAATAATGGTTAGTCAAAAAGATTACATTAATTAGAAATACAGCCATTTAGTCTGACCCTGGTAACAAAGTCACTTTCTTCACGTTACTTTAAATTCAGCCTGTACTCCATCAGCTTTATAACTTTTCCAATTATTCATTGTCAGGCACATGACATTCTAGAAATGAGCCTTCATAGCAAAGTAGAACTAAAGTCATAAACATTAAAAGAGTAAAATCTACTGGGTTCATCTAGGATGCTTTCTTTGAAAGATCTTGATATAAAGGGGGAAATAGGAAAAGAAAAAAATTAAAAGCTGTTGAAACTTCCAAAACACTTTAAGCCTTGAGGGAGATGTGACTGTGATCTGAGTCACATAACGTGGTTGCAACTTCTGTTTCTTAGATTGTGAATTAACTCTCTCATTGTTCTTATTTTATAAATGACTAAGAGGGAACAGAGACTAGACCTCCTGTCCTTCAAATCACAGACCTTTACTCTAGATTACCAACCTCCTTTATTGGTAATCTACACTTAACTCAGACCAGGTGATGCCCAAAACCTCAAGTCTGTTACATCTTTAGCATAAAATGTTAAATATACCTTTCTCAGAAAAAGATATTCTCAACCAACTGCATCATTATAACTAAATTATAAAAAAGTGTTAAGATTCTTTTCAACTTTCTACTTTATATAAATAACCTCCAAAACTTCTCCACTTTGGATTACAGACTTCCATTCTTTAAAAATCTATATTCCCAGGAGGCCAGCATCAAACTTTGGGTGCAGATAAAATCTATATTGAATCATATTTTCTAAGCCTCATTATTTAAAGTCAGTAATGACACATTGTTATAAATCAGTGCCTTAGCCTCTGCCAGAGTACCCCTACCCCTGAATGCTCCTGTGTGGTCAGCCCCTGAAGCTGTGACAGTTACCCCTAGTCATCCATTTTGAAATGCCTAACTTGTTTTTTATGTCTTCAAGGCTGAGTATCCTGCATTCCCCATCCTGCCTAATGAGGCCTGAGCTGTGACTTTGCTTCATTCTATGTGTAGGGGTTGAGGGAAAACTTCCCCTTTACCCTCTGTAGGTTTGCTGAAAATCAGCTAAGGAAAGACAGATTAATACGGGAAATGGCATGCAAATTTATTAATGTGCACAAGAGTCTTAAAAGATCTCAAGGAAAGTTAAGATGGTTGATGCTTTTATACCACCTTGAGATTACAAAAGAATTAAGACTCAGAGCATGACCAAAAAGCAGATTATGGTGGTCAATGAGGTTATGGTGTCAAGATAGGTTATAGGAGGGAGAGGAGGGCTGGCTAGCAAAGGTGGTCTAGTTATGCAGATCAAACTGCAGCTGTAGCAGCCCTCAGGTGGATGTTTCTTTCAGACTTTTAAAGTGTCAGACTCTCAGTTAATCTTTCTTAGACTTGGACCCGGGAGGACCTCAGAGAAAGCATGGCTGCATCAATGCAGATTTTCTCTATAGATGCAAATCTCTCCCATGAAGGACAGCTTCTCAGCTATGCCTGTATTTTCAGCCCTTCTGAAAAGCAATCTCTAAATGTATCAAAGACATATATTTTTAGGTGAAATATTTTGGTTTTCTTCATGTGCCAGAAATGTACCTGGAGTCTGGGCTTCCTCACTTGCCAGGCTGGTCTTGGTCCTGGTTTGGACCAAGGGACCTGGTTTTGATTGCTCTCAGAATTCCATCTACCTTCTACCTGCTGCCTTATTTATCAGGCTGGAGCCTACCTGAGTGCCCCTGCCAGATTTCTCTCTCTTGCTCTAAACCCCAAGGCACAGGCAAGGTCCTAGGTCTAACTACAAGGTCCTAGCCATAGACCAATAGCTTTGGCTTGTCTCCCTTCTTGTGTAGTATCTCTCAGCACTAAGAGGAGGTGGTAGGTGCCATTGATCTGCATTTCTCCAGGCCTGGGCTTTTGCCATGTGGCCTTGACTTGCCCTGTCCGTCTGCCACTCCCACTTCCTTCCTGCCTTCTCCTTTGTCCCCTCCTGGGTTGGCTCCTCTGGTACCAGGTTTCTCCAATTGTGTGGGTCTAGAATCAGATTTAAGAGCTTATGTTTCTATGATAATATAAACATATTTGTGTGGTCCTGAAGTAGGCCTGTAATGGCCCATACTCTTTGCCATGTTTGGGGGGTATGTATGGTCTGTGTGTGTGAGAGAAAGACAAATTCATTGATGACTGTATTTTTAATCCTCTTTCCTCTATATACTATTTGTTCATTTTACATGAACCTCAAAGCAGAGGCACACAGCTGGTATTTAATGCCAGACCCTTGATCACTTTATCTGTGTTACTGAAAATGTAAGAGCTCAGGGGTTCATTGATGCTAGTTTGTTCTGTAGCTAGAGGATCCTTACCTGACTGGGTCCTTGGGCGGGTTCCTTCATTTTTGCATGCCTTCACCTATCTCACCATACAAGAAAGATGATGGGGCATCTTACTGGAGTGTTGTGAGGATTAAATGTATTTGCCCTCATTTAAAATGAAAGCCTTTGGGCAGCGCCTGGAACATAGTCAGTGCTCATGAGAACCTGGGGTCAGAGCTCTTACTGGTGTAATCCTGACTGGTTGATCTAGTCCATGAATTCTATAATTATAAATAGCTTTAAATTTTTATATCTGTTTAGTAAATTCAAATGTTTTCTATGGTTTGGTTTTTCTTAATGGAAGGTATATTATTATTATTAAATGATTCTCTACAAGCAGAAAGAAATGCTAGTGTTTGTTTTACAACTGATGTTTAATTGTTTAGACCTTAGATGTTTCTCTTTATTTTTTATATTCTTTCATGTACCTACTTGTGACTAGAGAGGATTCTTAGCTGCCAAGACATTTTGTTTTTCATTGTAATTAGAGTATCAGATGTCTTTTATTTAGGGAGATTTTTTTTTCATACATTTTCTGTTTCCCTGCATACCTTCTGCAGGAACTGTACAGTGCCTTCTGCTTTTTTTTCTGATTAAAGAAACAAAGCATTTCTATATGAAGTCAAGAATGAGTCAGTGGGCAAATGAGAAAACAATAGTTTCTGCTTTGATTGCTTAAATACACAGGGGAAGCTTTTTCAACATGAAGTGGAAGCTTTGCAGTTACTGAGAATGTTTGTTTTCTCCTGGAGAAACATTTCTGTCTTAAAGGTGGTTTCCAAAGCAGTGTGCATCCCAGACCCATAGTGAGGGAGAGTCTCCCTCCTGGCCTGGTTCTTCCTGAGTCACAAGGGCTAGTCCTACACCAGCCCCGTCACTTTGAAGCCATTCTGCTCTGCTGTGTCATTAGAAGCTTCATTATTGTTGATGTGCTCAAAAGATCACCGGATGTAGAGATGATTCTGGTCAACTGTTGCCATTTTTGGGAATGACAAAGGATGCCTCTGGCAGTAAAATTTTACTTGAAAATTTTGCCTCCCCTTTAGCTGTGGGAAGCCTGTCACTAAAATTAACATTATCAGACCTTAGTTTCCTTTGTGAGGTAGAGAGAATATTCAGGAATAAATGATGGAATTTGAGGGCTAAAGTGGAATTTAGAAATCAGTCCTGAATTTAGGTAAAAATAACCTGCTCATTTTATAAATGTGGATTCTTGGTCCCTAGAATTAAGTATGTTGCAAAAAGCACTGGCGAACTCTTCCTGTTTCCACAACTGTGATAGTAGGTCTTTTGCTAAGTTTCTGTCTTCCAATGTTCATAGTAGACAGTTAAGTGACAAGAGCTCTACCCCAGTCCCCTGTTGTCAATGGAATATTTAAACTCATGTGTTGCCTAAGTATAAACAATCATAATTTAAACTATTTGTTATTTTTGCAGGGGTTGAATTTTGAAAACTGAGAAGTGAATTTTCAGCTTGTGTTATGCAATTTGCACATATTCAGGTGGGAAATTAATAGCCCAAGTCTAGGTACATTGTAAAAATGTTGACAGCTGGCCAGGCACGATGACTCATGCCTGTTATCTCAACACTTGGAGAGGCTGAGGCGGGTGGATCACTGGAGGTCAGGAGTTTGATACCAGCCTGGTCAACATGGTGAAACCCCATCTCTACTAAAAATACAAAAATTAGCCAGGTGTGGTGGCATGTGCCTGTATTCCTAACTACTTGAGAGGCTGAAGCAGGAGAATTGCTTGAACCCAGGAGGCAGAGGTTTCAGTGAGCTGAGATCACATTGCTGCACTCCAGCCTGGGCCACAGAGTAAGACTCTGTCAAAAAAAAAAAAAAGGTTGACAGCTGTCGACTTCTGACTTGTCCTTATGGGAAGGTGCAGTAGATGTACTCTTTTTCCCATTCTTCCCATTAGTATAACTAAAAATGCTGGGGGCTCACCATATCTGAGACAAACATAAGACTATGAACAGTGGAAAGAAGAAGGTAGACTGGCTGCGTTCCTTGGGTACTGAGGAGTGGCATGTTGAGTTCCCTGAGGTGTTTTTTCTGTTTTGTTTTTTTTTCCCTCATATATTTGAGTCTTGAAGGTGAAAAGTTGGCAACCTGGAAATATCAATTATTGCAGATGAAAATGTTCCCATCTCCAAAGTCAACAAAAGCCAAAGGACCAGGAAAAGGGGAGCCAAACAAGACAGACAGTTTTTACATGATAACCGCTCCATCCATCCAAGCAACACACACAAAAGATCTGTGGCCTCCACCCCTACCTGGAAAAAGCCAAGCAGGAAGCTGAGACTTTTATCCTTAATGGTCAGTAATGAGCCCTTCACCTCTCTTGTGGTGTAAGGGGAGCCACTTGGAGAACCAGGCCAACATGCACCTGGAAGAAACAAGGAAGCTCCCCTCCCAGCCAGTGTGGTGTCAGAGAGGGCCTAGTGGAGAGTAAAAATATTCACCACTGCCCAGCAGAAATGAGGCTACCTCCACTGTAGAGTCAGCAGAGAGCTTGTGGGGACGGAATTTCCACCCAGCAGCAAGAAAGAGCTCCCTCCTCAGGTGTCAACAGAGGTCAGAGGAGGCCTCTCTTTGGCAGCAATAAATCCAGAGTGTTGTCAGAGGAAGCCAGTGAAAATGGAGGTTTAAATAAGATTCAGAGTCTCAGAACACAATATAATAATGCACAAGCATCAATACAAATTTGCTTATCATATCAAGAACCTGGAACATCTCAAACTGAATGAAAAAACAATCAATATATACCAAGACTGAGAGGGCAGAGGTGATGGAATTATCAGGCAAAGATTTTAGAGCAGCCATGATAAAAAAAAAAAATATTTCAATGAGCAATTTCAAACATACTAGAAAAAACTTTTTTAAAAAAACAAACAAACCCTTAACAAGGAAATACAAAGTATCTGCAAAGGCATGAAGAAGAACCAGGCAGAAATTTTAGATGTGAAAAATGCAATAAATGACGCTCAGCAGCAGAGTAGAAGAACAGGAGAAAAAAATGGTGAGCTGGAAGATAGAACAATAGAAATTACCTAGTGTGAACAACAGAGATAAAGTAGAATGGATTGAAAGTGAGTAAAGCGGCTGGGCACAGTGGCTTACGCTTGTAATCCCAGCACTTTGGGAGGCCAAGGCAGGCGGATCACCTGAGGTCAGCAGTTCGAGACCAACCTGGCCAACATGGTGAAACCCCCGTCTCTAAAAATAAAAACAAAAAATAATTAATTTAAAAAAAGAAAGTGAATAAAGCCTCAGGAAACTGTGGGACAATAATACAGGATCTAAATTTATATTATTAGAGTCATAGAAGGAAAGGAGAAAGAGAGTTGAAAAACGACTTGAAGAAATAATAGCTGAACAATCCCCAAATTTGACAATAGACACAAACAAACAAACAAAAAGCTGAGTGAATACCAAACAGGATGAACCCAAAGAAGTCCACACCAAGACACATCATAACCAAACTCTTGAAAACTAAATTGAAAACAGCCAGAGAAAAATGATACTATACCTGCAGAGGGAAAACAATGAGAATGACAGTAAATTTCTCAACAGAAATTATACAGGTGAGAACAAAAAATAGCATGTATTTTCAGGTGCTGAAAGGGAAATTCTGTCAACTCAGAATGCTATATTTTGTGAAAATTTCTTTAGGAATGAAGAGGAAATCAAGACATTCTCAGATGAAGGAAAATTAAGAATCTGTTGCCAGGAGACCTTTGCTAAGGAAGTGATAATAGAAGAAATCTTAGAACATCAAGAAGGAAGAAAGAACATGGTGTATATGTGCCACATTTTCTTTCTCCAGTCTACCATTGATAGACACTTGGGTTGATTACAAGTCTTTGCTATTGTAAACAGTGCCACAATAAACATATGTGTGCATGTGTCTTTATAATAGAATGATTTATGATCCCATGGGTACACACCCAGTAATGGGATTGCTGGTTACTATGTAGCCATAAAAAAGGATGAGTTCATGTCCTTTGTGGAGACATGGAGGAAGCTGGAAACCATCATTCTCAGCAAACAGACACAATAACAGAAAACCAAACAACACATGTTCTCACTCATAAGTGGGTGTTGATTAATGAAAACACATGGACACAGGGAGGGGAACATCACACACCAGGGCCTGTCAGGGGGAGGGAAGACTAGGGGAGGGATAGCAGGGGGTGGGGGATTGGAGAGGGATAACATTAGTAGAAATACCTAATATAGATGACGGGGGGATGGATGCAGCAAACCACCATAGCACATGTATACCTATGTAACTAACCTCCATGTTCTACACATGTACCCCAGAACTTAAAGTATAATAATAATGATAAAGGAAAGAACATAGCAAGCAAAAATACTGATAAATACAATAGGGTTTCTTTATGCTTTTCTAAATATATTTTTAAAATTATGTTTCATAGTTGAAGCAAAATTTATAATACTGTTTGATATGGTTCTAAATGCCTGTAGAAGAAATATTTAAGACAATTATATTGTGAATGGGGTAAAGGAAGGTAAGTTTACTATACTTCACTTGAACTGGTAAAATGAGTATACTAGTAGAGTGTGATAAATGTTATGGCTATAAAATGTCATACCTACCAACCACTAAACAAAGCTATACAAAGAGATATATTCTAAAATAGTCTATGTAAATCACAATGAAATTATAAAAAATGTTCAAGTCATCTACAGGAAAGTAGGGCAAAGTAAACATAATTTAAAAATAGTAAAAAGATTTCATATTTAAGCACTAACATCAATAATGACATTAAGTGTAAATGGTCTAAATATACCAATTGAAAATACAGATTAGCAGAGTGGATTTAAAAATATAACCTTGTCATATGGGCTATTTACAAGAAAGTCACCTAAAATATGACATAGGTAGATTAAAAATAAAAGTATAGAAATATATATATCATGCCAAAATTAATTTTAAAAAGCAGGAGTATCTGAATATCCTGCTTCATTTCAGAGCTCTGTTTCAGAGTGAAGAAAATAAACATAAACAGAGAGGAGCATTACATAATGATAAGCAGGTCGATCAATGAAGAAGGCATAGTAATTTTAAATGTGTATACACCAAACAACAAAGTTTGAAAATATGTAAAATTTAAGTTGGTAGAACTAACACTGAAAATAGACAAGCCAACAATTAGAGATGGAGACTTCAACAGCCTCTCCCAACAAGTGATATAACAACTAACAAGCTAATCAGCAAGGATGTAGAAAAAAATCAACACTGCAGTCAAGCAACAAGATTTAATGGACATTTATAGAACACTTCCCCCAACAACAGCAGAACACACATTATTTTCAAATGGCAACAGAACATATATTGAGATCATATTCTGGGCTATAAAATAAACCTTAACAAATTTAAAAGTTGTGAAATGATAGAGCATGTTCTCTAACTACAGTGTAATCAAACTAGAAATCAGTAACAGAAAAATAAACAGGAAAAATCTACGAACACACTGAAACTAAATAGCACACTTCTAAATAATCCATAGGTCAAAGAGGAAGTCTTAAAGGAAATAAAAATCCATTGAACTGAATTAAAACAAAAATACAGTATTTCAAAATTTATTGTTAAAACGTGTGCTCTGAATAAAGAGACCCCCCAAACAGGCTTTGTGTGAGCACCATCGCTGTTGATTCACTCAGGTGCAGGTGGGCTGAGTCCAAAAAGAGAGTCAGCGAACGATGGTGGGATAAGATTTGGTTTTATAAGTTTGGGGTAAACAGTGGAAAGTTACAGAAGTTACAGTTTAGGGTGGTTTTTTGCAAGCTGGTGGGGGGGGGTTGTACACTGTGGAGTCATGAGATTGATCAAGGTGGTTACAGAGTCCAATGGCCTTGTCAATTGAGACTGGAATAAGAAATAATAGAAGAATGTCTCAGGTTAGTTAGGGCCCCGCAGGGGTTGATAGTTCTTCTGTTTTTCATGATCTTCCAGCTACTTCAGGTTTTCTAATCCTGGAAGGCCCTCCAGAGGTGTATGTGTGGGTCACCAGGGTTGCCATGCTGTCCATGGTGTGGTCAGACCTTACATTTATGGGAAACTGCTAAAGCAATACATAGAAGAAAATTTCTAGTACTAAATGCATACATTTAAAAAGAGGAATCGCCTCAAACCAATAATTATGCTCTCACCATAAGAACTCAGCAAAAAAGTAAAATAAACCCAAAGAAAGCAGAAAGAAGGAAATGATAAGGATCAGAACTGAAATCAATTAGGTTATAAAGGGAAAAACAATAAAAATAAATGAAACAAAGTCTGGTTCCTCAAAATGATTTAAAAATCTTTAGCAAGATTGCCAAAAAAAAGAAAAAAAGAAAACACAAATTGTCAGTATCACTAAAGACAGACACAATATCAGTATAGACCCTGTCTACATCAAAAGAATAATAAAGTGAATACAATGAATATTTCTTTTTTCATAATTTCAACTTTTAGATTCAGAGGGCACATGTGGAGGTTTGTTATGTGGGTATATTGCATGATGCTGAGTTTGGAGTAGAAATGATCCCTTCACCCAGGTAGTGAGCATAGTACTCAAGAGGAAAGTTTTCAGCCACTGCTCCCTCCTCCTTTTCTACAGTAGTCCCCAGTGTCTATTGTTCCTATCTTTATGTCCACATATACCTGGTGCTTAGCTCTCACTTATAAGTGAGAACATGTGGTATTTGGTTTTCTGTTCCTGTGTTAATTCACTTACAGTCATGAATTATTCTAAGCAGCTGCATCCATGTTGTAGCTGCATCCATGTTGCTGCAAAAGACATAATATTCTTTTTAATGGGTGTGTAGTATTCTATGATGTATATATACCACATTTTCTTTATTTCATCCACCATTGATGGGTGCCTACATTGATTCCATGTGTTTGCTATTGTGAATAGTGCTGCAATGAGCATATGAGTGCATGTGTTTTTTGTTTTTGCAGAACAACTTATTTTCCTTAGGTATATACCCAGTAATGGGATGGATGGCCTGAATTGTAGTTCTGTTTTCAGTTCTTTGGGAAATCTCCAAACTGTTTTCCACAGTGGCTGAACTAAGTTACACCCTTACCAACAGTGTCTAAGTGTTCTCTTTACTCCACAACCTCACCAACACCTCTTATTTTTTGTCTTTTTAATAATAGCCATTCTGACTGGTATGAGATGGTATCTCATAGTGGTTTTGATTTGTATTTCTCTGATGGTGAGTGACATTGAGTATTTTTTATATGCTTGTTTGTTGCTTGTATGTCTTCTTTTGAAGTGTCTATTCATGTCCCTTGCCCACTTTTTGATGGGGTTATTTTTTTTTTTGCTTGATTAATTAAGTTCCTTATAGATTCTGGATATTAGACCTTTGTTAGATACATAGTTTATAAATATTTTCTCCCATTCTGTGTTGATGGTTTCTTTTGCAGTTCAAAAACTGTTTAGTTTAATTAAGTCTTACTTGTCAATTTTTGTTTTTGTTGCAATTGCTTTTGGGGACTTAGTCATAAATTCCTTGCCAAGGTCAATGTCCAGAATGGTCTTTCCCAGTTTTTCTTCTAGAACTTTTATAGTTTGAGGTCTTACACTAAAATATTTAATCCATCTTGAGTTAATTTTTATATATGGTTAAAGATAGGGACCCAGTTTCATTCTTCTGCATATGGTTAGGCAGCTATTCCAGCACTATGTATTAAATGAGTCCTGTCCTCATTGCTTATTTCTGTCAACTTTGTCAAATATCAGGTGGTTGTAGGTGTGATGCTCTATGTCTGGGTTTTCTGTTCTATTCTATTGGTCTATTTATCTGTTTTTGTACCAGTACCATGCTGTTTTGGTTCTTGTAGCCTTGCTGTATAGTTTGAAATTGGGCAATGCAATGCCTTTGTTTGTTTTGCTTAGGATTGCTTTGGCTATTTGGGCTATTTTTAGGGTTCCATAATAATTTTAGAACACTTTTTCTAATTCTGTTAAAACGTGTTGGTAGTTTGATAGGAGTAGTGTTGAGTCTATAGATTGCTTTGAGCAATATGGCCATTTTAACAATGTTATTTCTTCCAATCTATGAACATGGAATGTTTTTTTGTTTGTTTATGTCATTTGTAGTTTCTTTCAGTAGAGTTTTGTGGTTATCCTTGAGAGATCTTTCACCTCCTTGGTTGGAAATATTCCTAGGTGTGCGTGTTTGTGTGTGTATTGTAAATGTGATTGTTTTCTTGATTTGGCTCCCAGCTTGAGCATTATTGGTGTGCAGAAATGCTACCAGTTTTCATGCATTGATTTTATATCTTGAAACTTAACTGAAATTATTTATCAGGTCTGGGAGCCTTTTGGTGGATATTTCACAGTTTTTTAGGTATAGAATCATTGTCGGTGAAGAAACGTAATTTGACTTCATCTTTTCCTATTTGGATGACTTTTATTTCTTTCTCTTGCCTGATTGCTCTGGCAAGGGCTTCTAGTACTATCTTGAATAGGACTGATGAGAGAATGGGCATCCTTCTTCTTTGTGTTCTTAAAAGGAATGCTTCTATTCTAGCTTTTTTCTCTTTAGTATGATGTTGACTGTGTTAGATAAATTCCTGGAAATGCACAACTTCCCAAAATGGAATCAGGAAGATTTGAAACTCTGAACAGAGTAATATCAAGTTCCAAAATTGAATCAATCATTAAAAGCCTACCAACCAAAAAAATCCCTGAACCAGATGGAGTCACAGAATTCAACTGGACATACAAAGAAGAGCTGGTACCATACTGAAACTATTCCAACAACCAAGGAGGAGGAACTTCTCCCTAACTCATTCTACAAGGTCAGCTTCACCTTGATACCGAAACTTGGCCAAGACACAGCAAAAAAGAAAGCTACAGGCCAGTCTCTCTGATGCCCAAAGATGCAAAAATCCTCAACAGAATACTGTTAAACCAGCAGCACATCAAAACTTTAATTTACCACAATCAGGTTGGCTTTATTTGTGGGATGCATGGTTGATTTAACATACGTAAATAAATAAATGTGATTCACCATATAAACAGGATTAAAACTAAAAACCATGTGATCATCTCATACACATCGATAAAGCATTTGATAAAATCCAACATCTCTTTACAATAAAAACCCTCAACAAACTAGGCATTGAAAATACATACCTCAAAATAATAAGAGCTGTCTACACATATAAATTTGACAACTTAGATCAACTTAGAGAATTTCAGTTTCTTGAAAGTATGTTACCATAACTCAGTACAAAACAGATCATTTCAGTAGCCCTATAACTATTAAAGAAATGGAAAAATTAGACCCAGTCCCCAAAATAAATATCCAGATCCACTGGTTTCACTAGAAAATTCTAACAAATGGATAAAGAAGAATTAAAATCAATTTACATAATCTTACAGAAAATATAGAAGGAGGGACTACTTCTCAATTCATTATATAAAGCTAGTATTACCCTGATGCCAAAGAAACGAAGACAGTATAAAAAAGATTAAGGGAAAAAATTGCCAACCATATGCCTCCTGAATATAGATGTAAAAATCTTATGCAAAATATTAACAAATAAAATTTAACAATATATAAAATGTTATATACTATGAGCAAGTGAGGTTTATTTCAAAGATGCAAAGCTGGTTTGGTATTAAAAAACAATGTAATTTACCTTATTGAAAGACTACTAAGAAAAATTACATGATCATATTAACCAATGCAGAAAAGCATTTGACAAAATTCAACACACACTACTGATAAAAATTATCAAAAAATAGGAACAGAGGTAACTTCCTCAACTTGACAAAGAGCATGTACAAGAAACTTACATCTACCACTGAACTTACTGGTGGAGGACTGAATGCTTTCAGGATATCTACATGTCAAGGATATCTACTCTATCTGCTCTTAATCAGCTTGGTACTAGAAGTTCTAATTTATGCAATAGATGAGAAAAAGAAATAAAATATTATAGTTTGGAAAGTGTGATGCAAGCTACTCTTATTTGCAGAAGTCATGATGGTCTACATAGGAAATCCCAAGGAATCACCAGAAAACTCCTAGAACTAAAAGCAAATTTAGCAAGGTGAAAAGATCCAAGATAAACCTAAAAAAATTAATAGTGTGTATGTATGTGGTCTGTGTGTGTTTGTGTGTGTCTGTACACACCAGAAACAAACATATGGACACATATAGATACTGTAATAAATTTTATCAAATAAAATATAATACTGTTTAGAGTCACTCAAAAACAAACGAAATATTTAGATGTAAATCTAGCAAAACAGATACCAGACTTAAAACCAAAGAAGATCTAAATAAATGGAGAGACATGCAGTGTTCATGGATTGGGAGGCTCAACATATTAAAGATCTCAATTCCACCCAAATTTATATGTAAATGTAATGTAATTTCTATCAAAGTCTTAGCAAGAAATCTTAGATATTGACAGATTATTCTTTAATTTGTAGTGAGAAGTAAAGAATTAGATAGCTAAACCAATTTTGAAAAAGAATAAAATGTGACCAATAGATCTAATACATTTCAAGACATTGTATAGCTACAGTAATCACCATTGTATTGGCAGAGTGATAGATACATTTGTTAATGGAACAGAATAGAATCCAGAAATAGGTTCATACAAATATTCCCAAGTATATTTTAATTGAAGTAAAATTTGTATAGCACAAAAGTCATCCTTTTAAAGGGTCAGATTCAGTGGTTTTTCATATATTCACAAGGTTGTGCAACTATCGCCTCTGTCTAATTTTAGAAAAGTTTCATCACTCCAAAAAGAAGCTCCATTCTCGGCCTCTAGCAATCACTAGTATGCTTTTTTTTCCCTATGGATTTGACTATCCTGGACACTTTATGTTTCCAGATGGAATCATACAATGTGTTGCCTTTTGTGTCCAGCTTTTTCAACTTAGCATGTTTTCAAGGTCCATCCATGTTAAGCGTCTATCAGTATTTCATCCACTTTTGTGAATGAATAATAATTTCTTTTTTTCTTTTTGCTTACCCATTCATCAGTTGATGACCTGAGTTGTCATCATTACCACTTTGGCTATTATAAATGATGCTATTAGGAACATTCATTGACAAGGTTTTGTGCAGATTTGTTTCACGTCTCTTGGGTATATACCTAAGAGTAGAATTGCTAGTTCGTATGGTACTTCTGGTGACCCTTTTGAGAAATCACCAAACTGTTTTTGAAAAAGGCTGCATCATTTTACATTCCCACCAGCAATGTATAAGGGTTCCAGTTTCTTCACATCCTCATCAATAGTCTTCATTACCTGTCTTTTAGAGCATGGCCATCCTTGTGAGTATGTCATTGTGGTTTTGATTTGTATTTTCTTGATGGTTAATGATGTTGAGCATCTTTCCACAGGCTTACTGGCCATTTGTTTATCTTCTTTAGAGAAATGTCTATTCAAATCCTCTACTCATTTTTATTTGGGCTACTTATCTTTTCATTACTAAGTTGTAAGCATTTTGTATATATTATGAATACAGTTCACTTACTCTGTATGTGATTTGGCAGCATTTTCTCCCATTCTCTGGGTTGTGTTTTCACGTTATTAATATCCTTTGAAGCAGAAAAATATTTAATTTTAATTTATCTATTTTTGTCTGATTGCTTATACTTGAGTTATCAAGTATAAGAAACTATTGCCTAATTTAAGGTTGTAAAGATTTACAACTATATTTTCCTCTAGGAATTTTATAAATTTTTCTCTTAAATTGAGGTCTTTGGTCCATTTTGATTTAATTTTTGTATATGAAGTAAAATAGGACTCCAACTTCATTCTTTTGCATGTGGATGTCCAGCTGCCTAAGCACCAATTATTGAAAAGACTACTGTTTCCTTATTTAATTGTCTTGGTGTCCTTGTCTATAACCAATTCACCATAAGTTTAATGGCTTATTTCTGGATTTAATTTCACTCTATTGAACTGTGTTTATTTTATGGCAGTACAACACTTGTTTCGGTTACTCTAACTTTGCAGTAAGTTTTGAAATTGTGATGTGGAGTCCTCCAGCTTAGTTTTTATTTTTAAAGATTATTTTAGCCATTCTTGCCTTTGTATTTCTATATGAATTTTAGGATCAGCTTGTCCATTTATGCAAAAATCAATAACAAAAGAACAAAACAGCTGGAATTTTGATGGAGATTGTATCGAATCTGTAGATCAGTTTGGAGAGTACTGCCATTTTATTATTGAATAATAAGTCATTTAATCCACAAACATGGGATTTATTTGCATCTTTAATTTCTTTCAATGATGTTTGTAGTTTTCCCTATACAAGTCTTGTAACTTTTTGTTAAATTTGTACCCAGGTTTTTTTTTCTTCCAATGATATTGTAAGTGGAATTTTTAAAGTTTCCATTTTGGATTGTGGTAGTAAAAGGTTTTTTTAATGTTGATCTTTTATACTGAAACCTTCCTGAATTCATTTATTAGTTCTGATAATTTTTATGGACTCCTTAGATTTTCAGTATACTAGATCATGTCATCTGTTCATAGAGACAGTTTACTTCTTTTCTTCTTTTAATTCCTTTTTTTCCTTCTTCTTGCTTGTCCAGAACCTCCAGTACAATGTTGAATAGAAGTGGTGAGAGATCCTTGTATTGTTGTTGCTCTTGGGGGAAAGCATTCAGTCTTTAATAATAAATTATGATTTTAACTGAGTTTTTCATATATGTTCTCTAACAGGTTGAGCAAGTTCCTTTGCATTCTTGGTTTGTGCTTTTATTATGAAACGGTGTTGGATTTTGTCAAATGTTTTTTCTACATCTATTGACATGACCATATGGTCTTTCTTCTTTAGTCCATTAATATAGTGTACAATTCAGATAGATTTTTAAATGTTATACCAATTTTGCATTCCTGGAATAAATCCTAATTGGTCATGGTATTTGATTATTTTTATGTTGCTGTATTCAATTTGCTAATATTTCATTGAGGATTTTTGCATCTATATTAATAAGGAATATTTGTCTGTACTTTTCTTGTGATATCTTTTTCTTGTTTTGGCATCAAGTTACTGCTGCCCCATAGAATTAGTTATAACTTATCTCCCTGAGTTGCATAGTTCTCTAATATTTACTAAGTATTGTTCCATAGCCTTTGTTCTGTTTATGGCCCCATGCTGGTCCTCACTAGCCCTCCATTGAAAGCCAGACATTCCAGAAGAGTGTGTCACAAGATCGGATTGTGGTTTCTAGCCCTGGAAGAACCATTCCAAAACTCCTGTCTTACCTGATGATGGAGAGGGCAGTAGGATACTGTATAAGGAAGCTTGCACCAATGTTTAAGAGCCGTCAAAGAAAAGAACAGGAGCTTGGAAGATGCCTCCAAAATGGAAACTGGTCGGTCGATCTATCTATCTCTATCTATCTATCTATTTATCTATCTATCTATCTATCTATCTATCTATCTATCTATCTATCTATTTTACCTTAACTTCTGGATTACATATGCAGATCGTGCAGGTTTGTTACATAGGTATACACATGCCATGGTAATGGTTTGCTGCATCCATCACCCCGTCATCTACATTAGGTATTTCTCCTAATGCTATCCCTCCCCAATCCCCCCACCCCCTGCTATTCCTCCCCTAGCACCCCACCCCCAGGCCCCAATGTGTGATATTCCCCTCCCTGTGTCTATGTGTTCTCATTGTTTGACACCCACTTATGAGCGAGAACATTCGGTGTTTGGTTTTCTCTTCTTGTGTCAGTTTTCTGAGAATGATGGTTTCCAGTTTCATCCATGTCCCTGAAAAGTACACGAACTCATCTTTTTGTATGGCTGCATAGTATTCCATGGTGTATATGTGCCACATTTACTTCATCCAGTCTATCACTGATGGGCATTTGGGTTGGTTCTAAGGAAACTGGTCATTCTATGAGTCAGTTTTGCACCCATAAAATGAGTCTTATCTCTCCCTTCCAGTGTTTGTAGACCTGGTCTGTACTGGGTCAGAATTGGTCAGAGAGATTGATAGTCAAGAATTTTGAGAGTTCATTCAGTCTTACCTCTACTCTTGTAGTCTAATAGCATTGAGGCTGCTCTCCGCCTTCAGGGTTTATGACTTAGACATTGGTAGTGCCTAGTGTCAGAGACCAGGAGCCTCACTTCTTAGGGATATGCTTAAACTTTCCTTGGCACATTGGCATAGCCTCTGAATTAGATATTTTAAAGTAATCATAATTTGGATATAACATTTAAAGTCGTATTTGCACTGAATGTTGTTAACTCTAATAATGAGTAGGTCAGAATTTAAGCAAGGACAGAATGCATAGCATTTCTAGGACTGCTCTAAAATAAGGGGTCCTTGCAGAGCTCACAACCCCAAAGAAATCATATGGTTATGTTCTGCATTTCACCGTCTAAAACTTTGAGGGGACTCTTAGAGAAGAAGCTACCCAATTCCAAATCCCATTCTATAGCAAAAGTTGTTATGCAGAACTTACATACATCTTTATTTTCATGAATTTTAAAATGACATCTCATAAACTTGACCTTCAAGAAATATATTCAAGGTTTCAGGCAAGAAAATATCAAACTTTGCAAAATATTATTTAACTTGTTTTAAGACTAGGGAAAGGCATAAGATACACTATTTTGAGAACTTCTGTGTACCAGGCATTGTGCTGGAGACTTTACATTAATTTATTGTTGTTCTCCTTTTATATATTTTGTAGATAGAGAAACTGAGGTTCAAGATTAAATGACTTGCCCGCCACTAGGTCTGTCTGGTTCTCAAGTAGGCTTCTTTTATTACCTCAGTGGTTCTTAAAGGAATGCTCCTAGAAAACAACACCAGCACTGCCTGGAAACTTGTTAGAAATGTAAATCCTCGTGCTTTAGACCTGTCGAATCAGAAACTCTGGAGGTGGCATTCAGCAATGTGTGCTCGACTGAGGCCTCCATAAAAGTCTGAGAAACACTGGATTATACTATCCTATCATGCACTGACTAATGTTGTGGTATGATAGTACTTAGTACTTTTGTCTTCTCTGGGGAATTTTGGGTATAGTTCAACCAATATAACTTGATGCTGTACCTATGCACTGATTCCTTGCTGTGCCTAAAAGTACAGGCTATGATGTTTCAGGACGTGAGCTCTGCAAGCCTGGGGCTAAGTAGGGCAGAAGAAGCAGACGTTATAGGCTTTGTTTTTCATATCTACACCCAGGACCTTTTTCTTTAGGGAGGACCCAAGATCACACTTGAGATATGGGCTTCAGGAAGCAAGATGATCAAATGTCATCCCAGCTGGCAGAGACGAGTCTTGGACCCAGGCTGGGAACTGGAGGAGAGCCAAACCAGCAAGCTATGTAAGCAGAATCAGGCAAGAGTAACCAGCTCAGGAAGAGAGAACAAGGTCCAAAGGGAACAAACAAGCGTTACCTTCCTTCTTTAATTTTACATCCTTTACTGTGCTGGGCTTCAGGTGCACTAAAGGATGTAAAGCTTCCGAGAGAGGCTGGGCATCTGAAGAGAAGCTTTAGGATGTGCACAGTCTGGCTTTGGAGTCCAGCTGGAGAAGAAACAGACAGCAGCAGTGACTGAGTTATTCTTTCTAAAAATTAACATTCTCATAGATGAGAAATGTTACCAGTATACAGCGAGGCATCCTGACAGGAATTGAGGGTGACAGGAAAGGTTAGAATAATCTGTTGTTCAGGTGTGTTTGAAGGCTTCATCTCTTAGACTATGGACAGATAAAATTTGAAGGAAGATGGGCAGTGGACAAAGCCCAAAGCAGATGGAAACTGCCTCCCCTCTAACCCCAGTTGTGCTTCCTTCTCGGTGATCCCATGTCCTCCCCTGACCTGGTGACACCTTATTTCATTCAGTTGCCTTACATGTCAGTGACAGCTTCCCTTCTTTAACTGGAGTTGCTTTCTCATCAATTAATTCAGATAAGAGTCCTGGGGCTGATCTGCCCTTGGCATTCAGCTTCCTCCCTGGAAATCACACACCTTGAGTTCAGGTGATGCTTTTTGTGCCTGGATACAAACACGGACTGCACTATTGTTTAAAATTCTTTAATTGTGCTTCTACAGGGTTCAGGGGTAAGGCACATAAAGAAAAAGTGAAGCTTGTGGAACTGGAAAGTCTCAAGTGTGGTCGTGTTCAGTTGGGGGAGAGTGACTGTCAGTTTTAAAGGTCATGGAAACACTGGGGCACAAGGCAGGCAGGGGTTCTATAAATCATGACAGTTGGTGCTTAGGGAACAATAGAATTGAAGAGTCAAGTATATTCATGAACTGGGTGGGTTATCACACAGGTCAGCAATTACAAGGTCAGGAACTCTATAGCTTCAAGGGGAAGTGGATCAGAAAGTCAGGGCCATAGTTCTATAGGAAGCAAGAGGAAAGCTAGAGGTCTGGCATTCCACTGAAGACCTTGGCTCATGTTTCCATGTGGGAATTTCTTCCCAGCATTATGTTGGAAATTTGCACACTTTCCCAAATCCTAAATCCCAAGAAAAATCAGTAGAAACATCATAAAAATAAGGATAAGTATTATAATTTTTTCTGTGAGCAATATGGTTTGAAGTCAATGCAGAGATGTTAACTGGTTTGAAGGAATTCACTGACGTCAAGGACAAGTAGGAACAGGAAATGCTGATGCATGGAGTTGAAGGTGAAGGTCAGCATTTCTAGCAATCAGGACAGGAGCACTTGGGAGAGAAATGGCCACTATTGCCATGTTGTAAGTATGTGTTTCTAGCCTCCTTTACTGCTCACAGGAGTCATTTATGCAACAATCTACAAATATAGGCATAATATATTTTATAAAATCTTACAAATGATGTTTTGACATATAAAAATTTTAGAAACTAAGTATTTAAATTGGCAATTTCAAAACCTACATCTGTGTAATACTGTTAACGTTGCTAGGAGATTCGAATATTATGTTATTCAAATTCTGTCAAATAATGTTCATCCCCATTTTCCTGTGTTCGGATATTCACTGTAGGCTGAAATTCTTTGTAAATACTAGTAATCCAAGTATTTCTTCTTGTTAAAGACATTTTTAGGTATCTGCAATAATGATGAAGAGTATACAGATTGTTGGACATGTTTAAGAAATTTATGACTTTGAGATTTCCCAAGAATTCTCAGAAATTCTGATTTCTTTCTGAACCCCAAGATTAATATTTGTGGAGAATTTAGAAACACTAGTCTTGGCTGTAGTCCCTTTAACAGAGGAGCCAGAACCACTGTGGCTAGTGCAGCCTCCACAGGGGAGTGATGGGGGATTTATGGGGCTAGCGGAAGCAGGAATGGGAGAAGGGACCATGAAGGCCAACTCCATGGCTCAGATGTACGCTCACAAGAGCCCCAGTATCTCCAAGCAGCAAACAAGGTGTGGTAGGGTGGACTGTGAGTTCTGGAATAATGATGCCTCTCTGAGAACGTTCGCCTTGGCCTCTGCTGAGTTGCACAGCCACATGAACTGCGGTGAGACTCAGGGAGACACTGTCACAGAAAGAATCAGAAGGCAGAGCATGCACCTGCAGCATGCAGAAATATGCTTACACCGTAATACACAGAGACTCCTTGACACGGAGCTTGCAGTTCTGGGTTCCTTCAACCTGGCAGATTCTGCCCAGGGCTCTGATTACTCTCTTGAACACTTGCGACCTATATTTAATTTTAAAATGTGTATGTGTGTATCTCTGTTGCACTGAAGCCAAGTTGTCATTCTCCAGGTCCTTAAATATGAAACCCACTGTCTTTGTGGTCTGGCTTAGTTTAGTGTCTTATGGAACTTGGTTTAACTTAGTCTTCACATTAATTGTTATCCCCAATAATAATAATTTCCATTGAAACAAAGGTTCCATGAGGTATGTCACTGATCCAAAGTCACCCAGCATGGCAGTGACAGAACAGGCGTCCATTCCCAGATATGCCTACCCCCATACACTTGGCCATTGTGCTCTATCTCAGATTAAATCAATTAGTGCTTCCAGTCCAGGCCTCTTGCTGTAAGAGCCTTCAAGTGACCATGGATGGATGGCCCATCTCCTGCCTTCCTACGGGCAGGATGTTCTAATCTCTCTATTTGGGATGAGCTGTCATGTATTAGTGTTATGCATCTGCCTCACACAAGGTCAAATAGTAAAATGTGAAAGAAAAATTAGAGTCATGAGGGTTTTCCTGTCAAACTATGTTGTTCTTTTTTTTTGGCTTTTAACATTCACCATAAAGAATGGATGGTTCAGCCTAAGAGATCAACAAATATTGGACCAGGACATTCTGAACAGCCTCTCGGGCTGGGGAAAGCCTCTGAACATGGGTGCGGGCACAGTCCTGCTTTTTACTCTGGCCAGTCTCTGACTGTGATGTGGCCACTGGGTCCTTGTATATTTGAGGCCAGTCATCCATCAAAGGAACTGGAATTTGCCCAGTAACATATAATGTGGCCTTTGTTTGGGCTTGACCTTCATTTATTGGCCCAAATAAGAAGGGAGCTTGTGAAAGGGACTCAAAGAAGAGCTACAAAATGACCAGAGGCCCAGAAGACATGATAATAAGAAAAATATAAACAGCTAGTGACAGGTTAACTGATAAATTATGGCTACTGCTGACTTTAACTTTCATAACAATAGTGAATTTTGTTTAGTGACACTGAGAACTTTTAGTGTCCTTGAATTCTAACCAGGGAAGAATGAGCTCTCCATTGATATATACTATATATGATAGATATATGTTTTTGTGGAGGAAGAAGCATAATTTAGAACTATAATGAATTAAATCATAGGTAGAATTACAAAGAAAGAGAAAGTAAAATTCAAATGAGAAGAGGGAGGAGAGAGAAGTAGGGATGAGGGTCCAGAAAAACAGCTTTCAACCAGCTTTGGCTAAACTGTGATCTCCCAGGAGACAGCAGGAAGCTTGGCATCTCCCATGAAACTGAAGCTGAAACATGCCTGTGTAACCAGCACACAGATCAAGAAGTGGGAACCGTCCGACTTTCATAAGTCACCCTGTGCTCCCTTTTAATCACTGTTCACCAAGTGCCAATCTTGACTTATAGTGTTGTGAATTAATTTTGCCTATATTTGAACTTTATATAAATCGAATCATACAATATATCCTCTTTTGAGTCTGCTTTCCTTTGTTCAATCATGTTTATAAGATTCACCCGCGTGTTGCATGTTGTACAGATTATTCTCTTTGCTCTGTAGTGCTGTAGTATTCAATGTATTGATCTGTCCTGCTGTCTGTGGGCATTTGGGTAGTTTCTAGTTTGGATCAACAGATACTTCTGCCATGGGCATTCTGTCTTTTTGTGACTGCTCTGCGTATACCCTACAGCTGTGTTTCTGCTATGTATGTACCCAAAGATGGAATTGCTGTGTAACAGAGAATGCATGCATTAGTTAGAGCAGATATTGCCAAATAGTTTTCCTAAGCAGTTGTACCAGCTTACACTCCACCAGTAGCATATGAGGGTTCTGATTATTCTATATCATCACCAAAACCCGGTATTTTCTGTTTTAATTTTATCTTTCTATTTTTAAAAATTATTTAAATTTTTTTTTGTCGAGACAAGGTCTCACTATATTGCCCAGGCTGGTCTCGAACTCCTGGCCTCAGGAGAGTCTCCTGCCTCAGACTCCCAGAGTGTTGGAATTATAGGTGTGTGCCACCATGACTAGCCCTCCTGTTTTCATTTTCTCCATTCTGGTGGTTAATAGGTGCTAGTATAACAGATGAAAAAGCTAAGGCACGGAGAGGTGCCTAACATTCTACATCTCACAAGTGGCAAAGCAGGGGTTTGAGCCCTCTTGGCCAGATACCAGGGCCATGCTCTTCCTACCTTGTTATCCTCCCTTATTCATAGAATATGCTTCATTTCCCGAGTGCTGACCCACATCAGTTTAGTATAAGTATCAGCCAGCTCTGGCCAGCCGACAACAGTGTGAAAGCACAATTGGCTTCTGTGGGCCCTTGCGTTGAGCCAACTTTAGAATGTCATTTCCAGACCTTAAAAAACCACAGACTGCCACCAAATCTTACTTTGGCTCCAAATTCAAACTTTCTAATTCCATTAATGAATTTCCTAATGAGCCACAAACTCAGCTCACTTTCGGTTTATCTCTTTTTCTTTAGCCACCCTCTAAGGGAAGAGGCCAATTCCATAAGACAGCTCAAGAAAGAGAGCCAGTTTAAAGCAGAGCCTTTCAGCAGGAAAACAGCTAGAACGGGCAACATTCTAGAGTGATCTGGCTCTTTCTGTAGCTCTTGAAAAGGTTGCACATAACGACTGTGTAGCTACATGGAGAAAGCTTCATGCAGTTAGTAAAGCAAGACAGAAAATATCACTGAAACTACATGTCGTAAAACACACATGTGCCTACCTGCACATATGTGTAAGAAAGAAAAAAAAAGACCTGATAGTGATTGTCTTAGGCTGATAGGATAATGTGTGGGCTTTGCAAAATTTTTGTATTTGCAGAATTTTTGCAAAGTGCTCATTAGTTTTGTAAAGAAAACAACCTAAATTTGTAACTTCTAAAAAGATAATTTTTTCTATCATGTTTTTCCTGTCTATATCTAGGAAAATAACTTAGAATTGTAATTATTTTGAAGCTCTGGAATTATTATGTTCAAAAATCACAGAAACAAAATGTAAAGATTAATGACAGGGTAATCTGATGAAGTGAATAATAGCAGCTAATGTTCCAATGAGGAAATGATTCCGAATCAATAAAATAGAATCTGTACCAGAACTAGAAATAAGGAGAGTATCATTTCTGGGTGTGTATAACATGTATGCATTAATGGGTATGTATGTGTGCATGTGTATGTGTAGATATACACATACATGTTATTTGTCAGTCCGTTTATCCTGATTCTTATTATACACCTGTTTGTAAGATGAGTAGAGGTCCTAAAGAACTGCAAAGTAAAATATGCTTGATGGTTGTATAATAATAGTAGATACTAGTCAATAAAATATATGTTAAAGTACATATTTTTATATATGTGTGTATATTTTAACACACTTGAATCATACATACATAAATCTGCATGGAAATACACAAAATGATATCATTAGCTATTTTTTGGTGCATGCATTCTGAATCATTTTCCTTTATACTTCATTGTATTTGGAGAATTTTTAATAGTGAACATACATTTGTGTTTAAGTGAAAACTATCAAATGGTGCCAGGTAATGTCTGAAACATTGGCTGCCCCCTTGTAAGATGGGTAAAGATACTGGAAAGGAGAAGGGAGTATGGTAGAAACAGTAATATTTTCTATTTTCCAAAGGGACATTGGATTATGGTATTCAAACCTCAATTCTTTTTGCTCTTAAGTAGCTAGTGTAGTGGAAGAATAATGTTTTACTAGATCTTTTGCTAATAATGAGAGTGTGTTCTTAGCTTTGTTTGCTTTTCAATGATATGTTTTATTTTCTGTAAAATTTATGGGTTTAATAGCTTCCATTTCTTTACTTAACAGAAAAAAATTATTATTTTATTTTTTAATGGTACATAATTTCTTCTTATTGCTTAAATGTTTCTCTGTACTTGGATGGATGGTGAGGCATTATTCATTGTTTGCACTTAATGTTAAAGCAAACAATAGAATAAAATGCATATGAAAGCAAATAAACATAATTTGGTTTTTTAAAATTCATTTCTTTAAAAATGCTTTCTTGTTATAAATATATGACAATATAGAAAACTAGGAAAAGGACGTAGAAGTTTAAAGAAAATAAAAGCTATATCTAATTTCACACCTTAGAAATAACCACTGTAAAACATTGGTAATTTTCCTTCTCTCATATTCAGCATTTTATTACCAGTTACTACTTTTAATGGATATTTACTGAGCACCATGGTATGCATTGCTGTACTTTGGAAAAAAGTAAATGAAAAAGGTAAACAAGATCCTGCCCCACATCATTTACTGTCTGGCTGGGTTCACTATATGCATATGTGAGGGAGTATATAAGAGGAAGGGGAGAGAATGGAAGGCAAAATAGAAGTGCCTTGGCAGTTTAGTATGAGAAATTCCATTATAGGGGCATATTAGACCATTTGCATTGCTAAAAAGGAATGCAAATACAAAATTTGAGGCTGGGTAATTTAAAAAGAAAAGAGGCTTATTTGGCTCACAGCTCTTGAGGCTGTTCAAGCATCTGCTCAGCTTCTGGTGACACCTCAGGAGGCTTTTACTCATGAGTGAGTGACGGAGAGAGATGTCAGTCTCTTTTAGGAACCAGCTCTTGTATGAACTAACAGAGTGAGAAATCACTCATTTCTGTGGGGAGGACACTAAGTCATTCATGAGAGAGCCATCTCCATGACCCAAACACCTCCTACTGTGCCCCACCTCCAACACTGGGAATTACATTTTAACATGAGATTTGGAGAGGACAGACATCCAAATTATATCAGGAGGAAATAGAGTCTTTTAAAAATGTATATGTGTGCATGTGTGTGAATTTTAAGCAAATAGTATACTGATTTTTAAGCAAATTGGCATTCTTTACATTCTATATAGTTTTCCCTCACTTAATATTATATCAAACAGTATTCTATACCATTAGATGTGGCAGCATTAGATTATATTATAAAATCATGTCATAGCATACATTACATCACATCGCATTATACCATATCATATGAATACATATCAGTCCATTAGTTATTCCTTGATTGCTGGATATTCGGGTTATGATTTTTTTTTTTTTTTTTTGAGACGGAGTTTTGCTGTTGTTACCCAGGCTGGAGTGCAATGGCACGATCTCGGCTCACCGCAACCTCCGCCTCCTGGGTTCAGGCAATTCTCCTGCCTCAGCCTCCCAAGTAGCTGGGATTACAGGCACGTGCCACCATGTCCAGCTAATTTTTTTTTTTTTTTGTATTTTTAGTAGAGACGGGGTTTCACCATGTTGACCAGGATGGTCTCGATCTCTTGACCTCGTGATCCACCCGCCTTGGCCTCCCAAAGTGCTGGGATTACAGGCTTGAGCCACCGCACCCGGCCGGGTTATGATTTTTATAACATAAATAATGCTACAATGAACATCCTCTTATATTATAAAATTTTATCTTCTCCAATTGATTTTCCTTAAAATTTATTTCTAAAAGTAGAATTACTAGCTTACATGTGAAAAATGAAACTTCCAGGCTAGTGAGACACACCGGCAAGTTGGTTTTTACAGAGTCATGTTGGTTACCCATTCAATATTTACTCACTGGGGAAATATTTTATGTGTGACCCTTTTGGGACTTCCTTTGATAAAACGTTGTGGACAGCATCCAAGAACACACCCTGTGTCAAGTTCTTTATGGCAAGTGCTGTTTGGCAAGGGTTCTGTAGTTATTGTAAATTAAGCAAATAGAGCTGAGTTTTATGTATGCCATAACAATCTTAGCAACAATTCTGTGGACTTAATACTTCTCTGTGCATTCAGATTAGGAAATGTGTTTTTGATGCAGGTCAGAATAACAAAACAGGGCCATGTCACTACAGTTTCCTTAGATTTTTTTTTTTAATTTTTTATTGCATTTTAGGTTTTGGGGTACATGTGCAGAATGTGCAAGATAGTTGCATAGGTACACACATGGCAGTGTGTTTTGCTGCCTTCCTCCCCTTAACCCACATTTGGCATTTCTCCCCAGGCTATCCCTCCCCAGCTCCCCCCCGCTGTCCCTCCCCTATTCCCCCCAATAGACCCCATATTGTGTGTAAGGCATGGAAGGCAGAAAAGACCACCAATAACTATCTAAGAAACAAATAAGCTCCAGAGACTTTGTGCCAAAATAAAAATGTTGTATGAACCTTGCTGCAACCAGTATTTTATATATGTCCTAGAAAAGCATTGATCTTTTAGGTCTGACAGGTCTGATTTTTGGATTTTATAGAAATAGGAATTAGCAAATTATCCTTCTATTTTAGGTATATGAATTTAATCAATGAAGACACATAGGTTTTTTTCCTTTTCTCAAACTTTATTTTACTGATATGTAACAGATGTGTATATTTTGGGGATACATGTAATATTTTGACACATTCATATAATGTGTAATGATCAAATCATGGTAACTGGGATATCTATCTCCTTAAACATTTATTCTTATGCTGGGAATATTCAAATTATTTTCTCACTATTTTGAAATATGCAACAGATTATTGTTAACTATAGTCATCCTATTTATAGAAGACTAGGTTTCACTTTTTCTGTCTAACTATGTATTTGTACATTAATCAACCTCTCTTCATCTCTCCCTCTACTGTCTTCTTCCCAGCTCTGGTAATTACCAATCTATTCTCTATCTTTATGAAATTCCCTTTTTAAACTCCCACTTATGTTATGAGTGAGTGCATGTAACATTTATTTTCCTATGTGTGGCTTATTTCACTTAACATAATGACCTTCTCTTTGAAAAAATTAAATGATATAGTTGTTTTCTCTGAAGCAGCTTCCAGTTGTGGATGTAGTGATATCACATGAGCACACTTTTCGTTCTGATGACTTCAACTCTTGTATTCTGTAGACTTGCCTGGGGCACCCATGACTGAGGCCAGGATGGAGAATATGAAGTGATCTTAATGATCTAGAAATTTTCTCTTTCTGATTTGGAAGAGCTGCATGCATCTCATTAAACTTCTGGACATAAGTGCTTTGATGGCTAACCATAATTTACGACAACATGCTCTTTTGTTCTATAGTTTTTAAACCCTATTTAATATTATTTAGTTCTATTTAATGTTATTAAAGTTTTTTGATGACCCCATCCAATGAGGAAAAACTAAAGCAAAACAACTTGCTGTTGTTCCATGTCCTTATTCTCATGCAATGGTCTTGATCTTAGAGCAGGTTCTTAGGATTAAAGTGGAAGTGAACATCCCTGTGCTTTAGGAAAGAATGCTGAGCTGATGATAGCTGTCCCAGGGTGGGCTTGGGGTATCAAGACTGTATGTTATGGTGCTGCTGTCCTGTGCTTGAGTTTTGATTGCTTTCCTGTATCTTTTCCTTAAGTTATCCAGTAGAGAAACACTGTCCTGAGATCAGTACATCCCTCCCTTAATTAACTTTACTGGTGCTTAGTCATCAAAAGCCCTATTTAATATTTAGGCAGCATGAAAAAAAGCTGGAAGGGATTTCTTTTATTAACAGTAAGATACAGACCCTTGGAGCCCTATTAAACCAGTTCTCGTTAGATGTTGATTCATAGGACCAAGATTTCACTAGCTTTCTGTTGCTGTTATGTTGTAGTTTGTATTTAAATAGGCTTTGTAAAGACACTCAAACTTAATGGATTTTGGACCCTGATCATTTCAGTATGCCCTAAATTTATGAAGCTTCATAACAGTAAGGTGTGTTTGCAGTAGTCATGTGGTTTGAGAAAGAGATAAACCAAGGCAGTTTGGGACATAAAACAGGGCCCATTTAATTCTTCATACACTCATTCCTCACAAGTCCACAAAACTAATCAAAAAAGAAAATCGGGATAGGAATTTGGAAGTACCATGTGGTATACTTTGGAACTATTAAAAAATCATACTGTTGTAGGCTCATACATTACTGGGTGGGTGTTTGAACTGTTATTCTGTTTATGGAAAGCAATGTGGCTATAACTCAAAATTACAAGTGTCTATAGCCTATAACCTAGCGATTTCGTCCCCAGGAATTACCCTACAGATGTACTTCACAGACCTGAAATGGTATGTATTTGAGGTTAATTGTAACATTGTTTAAAATATACACCAATACAATACTGAAAAAACATACTATGGTATATCCAGATAATGGAATGCCATGTTGTTATAAAAAAAAACAAATAAGAAGTACTCTATGCTGATGTACAATGATCTCCAAGATATGATAAGTGAAAATCAAGGTTCAGGAAACTTTTGTTCGTTTTGGGAGAAAAAGGGAGAGCAGGAGAAGGGGAGGGATATTCATATGCAGAGGGATTTTCTGTAAATACACAAAATACCTCTAGAAGCATATATGTGAAATACACTTGACTCAGGGGAAGGGAATTGGGTAGCTAGAGGACAGAATTTAAGAGGAAAACTTTTTGTTGTAAAATTTTTATACTTTTCTAAATTTTGAACTATGCTATTGTAAAATCTAGTCAAAACATTTGTAAATGGAAGCTATAAAACACTTGCTTGTATGATGTTGTTAGATGTATACTATGGGTTTATCAAAAGTTTATTTTTTTCTTAGACATTAAAATAACACAACTCTGTGTACAGTTGAAAGAAGTATTGTTTATGAGTTTCTACTTTTTATTCTAAGCAGGGTACCAAGAGAAATATTCATTTTTACATTTTCTGCCTATCACTATATGACCCTAAACTATAAACATACATAAGTAGACTTCATTAAAAGATTACTGGAATTTAATCCTTCTGCTTTTATGGGATGGATAGTATGTTGATAAAATATTGATTTTTGTATTAGTTTTCTGAGATCTTGACTGGGACATCTGGAAAGAGTGTCAGAGATTGTTTGGTTGAGCCCCGTTTCAACCAAAGCGAAGGACAGCCCCGGGAAATTAAGCCATGTGCTTAAGGTTCACAGATAGTCAGATGTGCCTAGCTGGTTTTATGTTTTATTTGGTTACCTTAAGAATATATCTTTGGCTGGGCATGGTGGGTCATGCCTGTAATCCCAGCACTTTGGGAGTCCGAAGTGGGTGGATCACTTGAGCCCAGGAGTTCTAGACTAGCCTGGCCAACATGGTGAAACACCATCTCTACTAAAAATACAAAACAAACAAAAAAATATTAGCTGTGCATGATGGTGTGTGCCTGTGATCCTAGCTATTCAGGAAGCTGAGGCAGGAGAATCACTTGAACCTGGGGGGCAGAGGTTGCAGTGAGCCCAGATTGCACCACTGCATTCCAGCCTGGGTGACAGAGCAAGACTCTGTCTCAGCAACAACAACAAAAGGATGTATCTTTGACACAGGAGATCACAATTATGCCAGTGAATTTAACTTCACCCCAAATGCCTCTACCTAATAGGAATTTTATCAAACAAGAAGCAGTCGGGAAAGTAGCTTCCAGTCTGTAACCCAAAGGATTTCTCAGATCTTCAAAAACTCAGAGTTACTTATTTAGTCAATTAAAAAGTTAATCAAAAAAAGATTGCAGGTTAAAGGAAAATGAAATTAAAATAAGTGGTAAGTAATGAAACCCGATTGTACAACATATTATGTCAAAAATAGTTCTTAAAAGAAGTTATAAAAAGTATTAATATCCTTAGTAGAAAGGTTATGATTCTTTATTTGGTAGGGGAGAAGAAGAAAAGGGAAAATTCCATAGACATATCTTTCGATACTGTTCTGTTCTCTATGGTGATAGAGAAAATAGGATTAAGTGGTTTAAAAATATGCAGGTAATTGCTAAAAAAAAAAAAAAAGTTGAGACTACATGTTACTTCTGAATAACCAAAACAAATAGAAAAAAACATCTAAGAAAGCTTTGATCCCTAGAAGGCCAAGGGAACAGCAATCAATCACAAAATAAAATGACACAGAAAGATCAAATACTGCATGTCATCCCAGTAAATGTAAATTTGTTCAACTTCTTAAAAAATAAAGACCCTCAAATTTAATAGAAAACCAAAGTCAGTGTGATTACCAGAGACCCAGCTAAACAAAGTGACACCAAAAAGGTAAAAATAAAGAAATGAACACTGTGGTAGGCAGAATGTTACAATGGGCCTGAGGTTCTACCTATCCAACCCTCTAACCTGGTGTGTGTATGCGCCTTACATCATTCTCCTGGAATATGCAGTGTGATATGATGCAGTGGACTTGGAGAAAGGAGAATTATCCAGATGGGCCTGACCTAATCACAGTAGCCCTTTAAGAACAGTTTTCTCTGACTGCTAGGAAGGGAATGTCAGAGAGAGAGAAGTGTGAGAGGTTGTTGACTCTGGGGGGTTCTCCAGTGCTGAGATAGAGGAGCCACATGTCCAGGACCTCAGAACAGTCTCCAGCCAACAGCTGGAAGAAGACAGCAGGGACCTCAGTCTTCCTACTGTAAGGAAATGCGATCTGCCAACAACCTGATGGAGCTTGGAAGCAGATCTCTCCGTAGTTGGCCTCCCACAGGAGGACACAGCTAAGCCACTTTCCTTTTAGCCTTATGAGAGTCTGAGCACATGACCCAGCCAAAATGTGCCGGGCTTCTGACCCATGGAACCTGAGGGATAGTCAATTCAATGGCAAATTGGTGTTGTCACTGGGTTTGTGGCAATTTGTTACATCACAAGAGAAAACTAATACAGATATATCACCCACTAGTAAATTCTAAACAAGAAGGTTGGAGTGGTACTATTAATGCCAGAAAAGTTGGAACCCACTAAAGGCAAAAATCATTAAGTGGAATAAAGTAGGAATTTTAATTTTAAAAGGAACAACTTATAGGTATATAAAAGTAAGCAATATTATATGGTTAAGATAGCCTTAGATTCAGCTTTTAATATGACAGTTTTAATACTAAGAGAAATAGACAGATGCTCAGCTAGAGATAATAGAACATTTGCAACAGTGCAACAGGTCAAACAGACAAAAAGCAAATGGGATTTTGGTGATATTTTAGGATGAGATTAAGCACAGCAATCATTAAACTAGGGATTTAAATGTTGGGAAATGAAAACAGTACTACAAGAGAACTTGGGTAATAAAAGAAAGAAATCAAGAAACATGAAAGCAGAAATTAACAATTTAAAGAAAAAGTATAGAATTAACAAGTTAAAATTCAGCTGGCTTGTTTCCTAAAAAAAAAAAAAAAGAAGAAGAAAATTCAAAAAAGGAATAAAAATGAATAAAATATCAAAAAAAAAAAAACCCTCCCACTAAGACTATTCAAGGAAAGAAAGAGAAAAGAACAACTTTAGAACATCAGGAATAAGAAGGGAAATATAAGCACTGGTACAAAGATTAACATTTACAGGAGAAAGCTAGTCTAAATTCTTGGTATTCATATTGTGGTCTACAGACCAGCAGCTATTGGTTTCACTGGGAACTTGTTAGAAATACAGACTCACTGGGTGTGGTGGTGTACACCTGTAGTCCCAGCTACTCAGGAGGCTGAGGTGAGAGCATCAGTTGAACCCAGTAGTTTGAGGCTGCAGTGAGCTATGATTGCACCACTGCACTCCAGCCTGGCCTGGGCAACAGAGAGAGACCCTGTCTCAAAAGTAAAAATAAAAATAAATACAGATTCTCAGGCCCTACCCCAGATGCACTGAATCAGAATATGCATTTTAGCAAGATCCCCAGGTGATTCATGTGTACTTTAATTTCTCTAAATCAGTGATTGTCCACAACAATCACTTTCAGAGTTGTAAGAAAATGCTCTCAAAGATTTTTATTTCACTGTCCTGGACAGCAAGACTTTTGAAGACTACCGAGATCATAGTAAAGTAAAGCCAGAATTGAGAATCACTGCTCTAAATTATCCTGTGCGAATAAATTTTAAAATCTCAATGTAATAAATGCCTTTTCAAAAAAATACAAATATTCTGGGGAGAGGGGTAATTAAGTTAAACTGTGATACATAATTTGAAAAAACCACCGGTAACAGAACAACTTAAAAATGTGTCAGATCTCCTCCTGAAAGACAATGGAGTCCCCTGGCTTCAGTGCATTCTTTCTGGAAGGAACATACCTTCATCCTGGGACTCACAACATTTTTAAAGAGAAAGTTTTTATTGTGAGTAATTTATATTTTAAAATTACTAATCACTTAAGGAAATAAAGCAATGTAAGCGAAAGCCAGAGGCAGCAGAACCAGGACTGTAAAATATATAGCCACTAGAATCAACAGCTACAGGGTAATAAGAAAGCTTCCAAGTAAATCTAAAGTGCATTCAGAATAGAGAAGCACTACTTTCAACAGGGGTTTGAAAATTTTTTTCCATAAAGGGCCAGAAAGTAAATATCATAGACATTGCAAATCATGAGCTTTCTGTTGGAAGTACTCAACTTTGTAGTACAAAAGCAGCCATAAGTCTTAGGTAAACTAATGAGCATAGCTATCTTTCAATAAACTTTTTATATATGTAATTTTCACATTATGAAATATTATTCTTTTTGGGTTTTTTCCCAACCATTAAAATATAAAAGGATTCCCAGCTAATAGACCATAAAAAAACAGGTTATGGGCCTGATTTGGCCCACAGGTTCATAGTTTGCTGACCCCTATTCTAGACAACTCTGACTAAAGTTCTCTTTACTTTCACTAAAATGTTTCTCTCATAGACAGGGAAGAGGTTTTCATCATCTTTAAAAAACTCACTTTTCAGTCACTATGATCTTTTTCTTTGTAAACACTTTTATTATGGTGCAACGTACATGCCATAGATTTAACCTATTTAAAGTGTACAATTCTATGATTTCTAAAAAATTTATAGAGTTCTGCAATCATTACCACAATCAGATTTAGAATACTTTCACTATCCTCAGAACTTCCCTTTTGAACATTTGCATTCAGTCTTTTCCCACCCTGGCCCCAGGTCTCCACTACTCTACCTCTTTACTCTGTAGATTTGCCTTATCTGGACATTTCATATGTATATGATGTAATACATCATCTTTTACCCATGGCTTCTTTCATTTTTTTAGTTTATCCATGTTGTAGCATGCATGAGTCATTTATTCCCTTTTATTGCCACATAGTATTCTATCGTATGGATATACCTCATTTTGCTTATGCATTTACTCAATGGATTGTTTTCAATCCCTAGCTATTATTGAATAATGCTGCTGTGAAGAAGTTCCTTTCCATTCCATTTGTTGAGAATTTTTATCATGAAGTCGTGTAGGATTTTGTGACATGCTTTTTTCTGTGTCTATTAAAATGATGATGTGGTTTTTACCCTTTTTTCACTAATATGGTATATTGCATTAATTCGTTTTTAAATGTTACAAATCCCACTTAATCATGGTGTATAATTTGTATGTGTTTCTGGATTTGTTTTGCAATATTTTGAGATTTTGTGTCTATATTCCTGACAGTCTCTAATTTTCTTTAATTGTGACATCTTTGTTTAGCTTTATATCAGGCTAATATTGCCTCATAGAATGAAGTAGGAAGTGTTTTTTCCTAAACTCTGTTTCCTCAGTAAGGAAACAGAGGGATTGTGAAGGATTGGTAGTAATGAATGAATTTCCCCCCTCTTAATTTATCTTGGAATGCCTTTGTTTTGCCCTCATTTTTGAAAGATAGCTTTGCTGGAGAGTGCATTATTGGTTGATAGGAAAGCATAGGGACTTTGCAGTTGCCACTGAGTATGTTTGCCGCCTCCCACATATGTACAGCCTCCCAGACCACTAGGGATATATAGGAGCTTATCAGGGTTCATGCAGCTGTCTCATTGCCCAGATCTCCTTGTTACATTTCTGGCTTGTCTGCATGTTAGTTGTCCCAAATAGGATCACAGCTTCATTGTCTTCACCCATTCTTTTGCCTCTGGAATTGTTGCTGTTTCTGACAATGCCCTGGGCCATGAGGTTTTGCCGTGCTCTGTTCCAAATCAATCTGGGTTTCTTCTGTAGCAAAAACTGCAGGTTTTCATGGCTTGTCTCACTCTGGTAGAACTACCAGCCGGCAGGTATTGGGGAAGTGTTAGAGGTGATAAGGTAATAGGAGCAGTCCCAAGCTAAAATCCCACAGACTTCCACTGAGGTTCAATAGTTTTACTTAAATAAATAAATAAATAACAGGAGTTGCAATTCTCGAGTCTGATAAAATAGATTTTCAAGCAACAAAGATATAGTGGTAAAAGGATCCATGCAGCAATATGAGCTAACGATCCTAACACCCAGATACATAGAGACTTAGACTCAATGAGACAGAAAATTAATAAGGATATCAAGGACTCGAACTTAGATCCAGAACAAGTAAACTTAATAAATATTTATAGAGCTCTCCACTTTAAATACACAAAATATACATTCTTGTCAACACCACATCACACCTACTCATAGACTTAAATGAAATATTGATTGGCCATTATTAATACCCATTTCTTTTAGAATAAAGCAACATTTCCGTTCTCTCTCCCTCTGTTTTATCCTCATTCTTCCTCTCCTTCACTCCTTTTTTTTCCCTTTCCTTCTCTCAACAAAAGAAAAAAGAAAAAGGAAATCAACTTGTAGACCTCTAGATCCAGGTCAGCAATGTCTCTCTCATTGCCTGATTTCCTTCCTTCTTTTCTCTCTCTCTCCCTCCCTCCCTCCCTCCCTCCCTTCCTTCCCCCTCCTCTCTTCCTTCCTTCTTCCCTCCCTTCCTTCCTCCCTCCCTTCCTCCTTTCCTCCCTAAAAAAAAGAAAAAAGAAAAAAGAAAAAAAAAATGACACTAAATCTTCACCAAAAAAAATAAATAAATAAAATAAGTGCTTCTCAACTTGTTATGTGCCTTTGGTCTGTTGTTTCCAGGGTCCTGAAATAGTTTTTTGACAGTTTTTTCTAGTTTTAAAAATCATTGCTTTTTGGAGAAAATTTGCAGAGTATTTTGCTCTGCCATTTTAGATATCCTGCATTACAGTGTTTTTAATTCCTCGATTAATGCTTTCATTGTTAGGTAACTTATGGAAAACCAACTCTTTTTCAGTTGCTATCAACAAAATCTGTAGCAGGTTTATCAGCTTAAGAAAACCTACTGCATTTTAGTTTATAATATTTAAAAGCAACACTAAAACAGCAATCAAATTGTATAGAAGCATGAAAGTTTTAAGTATTAATTCAGTCTAACTAAATATTGTATAATATACATTGAATAACTGAGAGCAGAGTTCAATAGATTCATATCTGAAATAGGTTTTCTTCGGAATGGCAGTGCTCCCATCTAGCACCATGGTGTCAGTGGTTCCTTATCAACTTAGTGCTCCCCTTGTGAGCAGACTGAATTGAGCACTTGTAATATCAGGGACAAAACAGGTAGGAAAATGACTTTGTTATATATAGCAGACAAAGAAGGAACTGGCATCAGCTTCCTGAGCCTTCATGCATCTCCCATTCCCAGTCTTAAGGAAGGCCTTTCTCTTGGTCCTGGCCTATCTCTCGGAATGAGTAGAATCAGCAGTAGATGTGACAGTGACTTGTTGCTCCAGTCCCCATCACTGACTTAGGGAACATCTTAAGAGCCAGTGCGTTTGTGTCTTAGAAATACGTGAGCAGTGAAACCCACTAGTCCCACCTCTTGCATTCAGTTCCGTCTGTTTATTGTGTCACTCTTTTCCCCCCATTCTTTCCTGCACCTCCCCAGAGGCCACTATATCCAAAGTGGGAATCAATTCTCACTGAGTGTTTATTCCTGAGACTTTCTTGTAAAAAGTATGAGTCCTATTAATAACAAAATTATTTAATTTTACTTAGGGAGGCAAAGTTTAATAATAGCATGCAGTCGACTTTTTGCTAATGATTATGAGTGTTTTTTTCCTTTTTTTCCCTAATCATAGGGAAAAACATTGTTTATTAGCAAGTTGACCTGCTCTCTTGTTTTCATTCACCAAACAGAATTCTAAAGAATTCATGTAACTTTGCAAAGGAACAATATTAAGACAGCACTATATCTATAGTTAAACTAGCATGACTAGCTTATAAATCAAAGCAATGCTATTGGCAGCACATATATGTGTTGTGTATTTCTTTTGGCAAAGTTACAACTTTAAAGAATTGACATTTTGGATCACCATGTGGTAGTTTAGCCATAACAGGTTTCTAATGAGGGAATCAAGACAGAGGCAGATGTTTCCTTAAACGTGAGCTTACATAAGCCACTTTAGTTGGTTCTGTCTTTAAACAATTGCATTTCTTAGGGAGCAAGTTGTACACTGGATCTTCCTGCTGAAAATCAATGCCTCCCCCTCATGAGCGGTATGCTGTGCAGACAGGAACCTCATGGTGAGAAAAAGTGTAACTTTGATTGTTGCTGCTCTTTTAATGTCATGCTAAATGGAATGGCACTTCGCAATCTCTCAACCACAGCAGTTTCCTCTTCTCATTCAAATCTAAGATACAAGCATTTCCCTAACTACTGTTTGAATCCACAATGTTTATTTGGCAGACTGGTGCAAGTTGAATTCTGGAAGGAAATCTGGTTTTAAAAATGTCTTAGAACATTATGTTCAGGGTTAAAGTCAAGGACCGTATTTCCCATACATGTTGTTTTCCAGGCAGTTTTCCTTGATTTTTTGCAGAAGAAGCCAGGATGGTGCTTATAGGTGGAAGGGAAATGGTAGCAGCAGACCCAGAGAGCAAAGAGACCCGCATGCATTTCCCTGATTATTACTTTATTCATTTATACTTCTTTCTTACTTCAGAAAGGATTTGAGGTGGCTTACTGATGTAACCACAGTTCTGCTAGAAGAGATAAGACCAAAGGAAAGAGGAGATCAACCCATGTTACTCTAAACTGAATCACTTACAGTCCCCACCATTTGCAAATCCCATTTTCCTCTCATGTTCTGGGAGTCCAACCAGGAAAGGAATGTGTTGAGTCTGGATTGTTGAGGCCCAAGAGTAAGGCACTGGGTTTGAAGGACAATACCAGCCACACTGCCCTTCCTTCCTGACCTCACTATCTGGAAGACCCCAGATTTGGATTTTGGAATAACCCATTTCTAGCTGAGATCTCTAATGTCAGAAGACCACAAAACTTCATATTTTAGTCCTATTTCATTATGTCTACTCTTGAAATTAGCTGACTCAACATGATACATTTTCCTAGTTTGCTTTGAGATATCTGCTTCTCATTCTAGCGTCAGCCACATGTCTTACATTAGGACGTTTAAGTCAACAAGTAGGAGATTAAAGGGAATTAAAGGCAAGCATTTCAGGTAGACCCAGGGAATAAGAGCATTAGGTGGCAGGTTAGCTGGATGGTGCAGCAGGGTTAAAATTATCCTTCTGTAATTCTGTTTCATGAACAGAAGATGAATGGACTTTCTTAAAATATTTTACAAGGCCAGTTAAGAGCAGCATGGTACAGCATGGTAATTGACCCTCTTGTCTAATTAATTCATCTGAGTTCAAACTGGAGATTAGCCATTTTTTAGCTGTATGATCTTGAACAAGTGGCTTATCTTCTCAGAGCCTGTTTGCCCATCTGTAGGATGGTTATAACAATACCACCTATCTCCAGATTGTTATGAAGGTCAAGTAAAATTATGCACATAAAAATTCAGGCATCACCTGACACATGGTAATCCCTCAGTAAATGTCAGTGGATATTGTGTCTAAACCCCTCAACCTGTTGTCATTGTAACTCTGCAACTTCATTGTTTAAGGGACTGAGTGATTATTAGGAGGAATTAAATTCCCTGTTAATCTGCTGGGAAATAAGCTGCACATAGATAAGGACCCCAAAGCACTAATGGCTACATGTTCTCTGGGCTACAGTGTTTTTACTTGTTCAATGAACAGATGGGAATTGAGGATCTGTAAAGTTCATTCTCATGTGAAAATTCTCTCTGGGTAAAAGGATGCTTCTTTGCTTGTCTAGAGGTACACATTTCCTCTGAGAAGGGCCTCAATTGCATTGCAAAGTGAAGAGATTAAAGGGCTATAGTGTTACTTCTACAGAAGACATTAGCCCATAGTGTCCTTCCACCCAGGGCTTTCCAATCCTTGGATGAGGGAGGGAGTAAAGGCATCCCTAGATATTGGAGAATCAGGGCCTCATGTTTCAAAGCCCTAAGTTGCTGAGTGTGGCTGTGACTTAGAATCACTGTGTAGGAAGGTGAAAGAAAATCTGCCAGCCCATTCTTGGCCAAGAGGCTAGATTTGGAAGCCAAGATTTACTTGACTTGCAAACAGTTTCTGTGTTAGAGTGGTAGAATTATGGATGATTGATTTTCTCAATTCAGTCTTATATTTTCAAGTTTTCTTACATCAGTATTATGAGAGAGCATACACATAACACAAAGCAATAGTAAATTAATAAAATTATATACAAATAATTGAATAAGCTCATGTATGAGAAGTGCCTCACATCATCTAGATGTTATAGAAATGTAAACAGAAAAAGCATACACTTTGGATTACAAAGGGGCTGGATTTGAATCAGGTATCAGCACTTTCCGAGTGATCCAATGTCAGGGCATATGTTCTCGTTTTCTGTAAAATGGGGAATGCTTACCTGATTCAGCAGCTGTGCAGATTAAATGAGATGATATGAGTGAACAGCCTCGCAAGGTCAGTTTCTGTTTCTTCTCCCTATCGGGAGTATTTGATGGTATGAAAAATGAGCTGTAAACAATTCATCAAGACTGATATTTAAAGTGAAGGTAACTCACTTTGTTGTCAGTTAAGCCTATCCCTTTTTTCTCATCCATCCATCATGTTATTTATTTATACATATATGCATACATTCATTTACTTACTACTTTATCCCTGTTATATTGCATGTCCTATAGTGTACAAGATGCTCTTGATGCAGAGGTGAATGAAATACATGACTTTGTTTGGAACTTGTGAATTCATCTGCAAATACAGGGATGCCCCCCACCCCGCTCCTTAAGCACTATCTTGTGTGTTGACATTTAAACATAAAAACATAATCACAACCCGGCAGAGACTCAACAAGAAAAGAAAACTTCAGGCCAATATCCATGATGAACATAGATGCAAAAATCTTCAATAAAATACTGGCAAACCGATTGCAACAGCACATTAAAAAACTTATCCATCATGATCAAGTAGGATTCATCCCGGGGATGCAAGGCTGGTTCAACATACGCAAGTCTATAAATGTAATTCACCACATAAACAGAACCAAAAACAAAAAACACATGATTATCTCAATTGACGCAGAGAAGGCATTTGACAAAATTCAACAGCCCTTTATGCTAAAAACCCTCAATAAACTTGGTATTGATGGAACATATCTCAAAGTAATAAAAGCTATTTATGACAAACCAACAGCCAATATCATACTTAATGGGCAAAACCTGGAAGCATTCCCTTTGAAATCCGGCACTAGACAAGGATGCCCTCTCTCACCACTCCTATTCAACATAGTACTGGAAGTTCTAGCCAGAGCAATCAGGCAAGAAAAAGAAATAAAGGGTATTCAAATAGGAAAGGTGGAAGCCAAATTGTCTCTATTTGCAGACGACATGAGAGTATACCTAGAAGACCCCATCACCTCAGCCCAAAAACTCCTGAAACTGATAAGCAACTTCAGCAAAGTCTCAGGATATAAAATCAATGTGCAAAAATCACAAGCATTCCTATACACCAATAACAGACTTAGAACCAAATCAAGAACGAACTGCCATTCACAGTTGCTACAAAGAAAATAAAATACCTAGGAATACAACTCACAAGGAACGTAAGGGACCTCTTTAAGGAAAACTACAAACCACTGCTCAACGAAATAAGAGAGGACACAAACAGATGGAGAAACATTCCATGTTCGTGGTTAGGAAGAATCAATATCGTGAAAATGGCTATACTGCCCAAAGTAATTTACACAATCAATGCTATCCCCATCAAACTACCATTGAATTTCTTCACAGAACTGGAAAAAACCACCACGAACTTCATATGGAACCAAAAGAGAGCCTGCATAGCCAAGTCAATTCTAAGCAAAAAGAACACAGCAGGAGGCATCACACTACCAGACTTCAAACTATATTACAAGGCTACAGTAATCAAAACAGTATGGTACTGGTACCAAAACAGAGATATAGACCAATGGAACAGAACAGAGGCATCAGAGGCAACACAACATATCTACAACCATCCGATCTTTGATAAACCTGACAAAAACAAGCAATGGGGAAAGGATTCCCTGTTTAATAAATGGTGTTGGGAAAACTGGTTAGCCATGTGCAGAAAGCAGAAACTGGACCCCTTCCTGACACCTTACACTAAAATTAACTCTAGATGGATTAAAGACTTAAACATAAGACCTGGCACCATAAAAACCCTTGAAGAAAATCTAGGCAAAACCATTCAGGACATAGGAGTAGGCAAGGACTTCATGACCAAAACACCAAAAGCATTGGCAACAAAAGCCAAAATAGACAAATGAGACCTAATCAAACTCCACAGCTTTTGCACGGCAAAAGAAACAGTCACTAGAGTGAATCGGCAACCAACAGAATGGGAAAAAATTTTTGCAGTTTACCCATCTGACAAAGGGCTGATATCCAGAATTTATGAAGAACTCAAACAGATTTACAGGAAAAAAACAAACAAGCCCATTCAAAAATGGGCAAAGGATATGAACAGACACTTTACAAAAGAAGACATACATGAGGCCAACAAACATATGAAAAAATGCTCATCATCACTGGTCACTAGAGAGATGCAAATCAAAACTGCATTGAGATACCATCTCATGCCTGTTAGAATGGCGATCATTAACAAATCTGGAGACAACAGATGCTGGAGAGGATGTGGAGAAATAGGAACACTCTTACACTGTTGGTGGGAGTGTAAATTAGTTCAACCATTGTAGAAGACAGTGTGGCGATTCCTCAAGGCCTTAGAAATAGAAATTCCATTTGACCCAGCAATCCAATTACTGGGTATATATCCAAAGGACTATAAATCATTCTACTATAAGGACACATGCACACGAATGTTCATTGCAGCACTGTTTACAATAGCAAAGATCTGGAACCAACCCAAATGCCCATCGATGATAGACTGGACTGGGAAAATGTGGCACATATACACCATGGAATATTATGCAGCAATCAAAAATGATGAGGTCGTGTCCTTTGTAAGGACATGGATGAATCTGGAGAACATCATTCTCAGCAAACTGACACAAGAACAGAAAATGAAATACTACATATTCTCACTCATAGGCGGGTGAGGAAAAATGAGAATACATGGATACAAGGAAGGGGGTACTACACACTGGGGTCTATTGGGGGGAATACGGGAGGAACAGCGGGGTGGGGAGCTGGGGAGGGATAGCCTGGGGAGAAATGCCAAATGTGGGTGAAGGGGAGGAAGGCAGCAAAACACACTGCCATGTGTGTACCTGTGCAACTATCTTGCACGTTCTGCATATGTACCCCAAAACCTAAAATGCAATTTTAAAAAATAATAAAAAAAAAACATCAAAAACTAAAAAAAAAAAAAAGATCATAGTAAAAACATAAAGATTAGTCCTTGAATTAAAGATACTAGAAGTTTGATATTCTACGTGTCCAAAGTTGACAATATTTATGTATATGTGAACATGTGTATATTTATATTTTTAATAATCATATATCTTATTAAAAGTAAAAGCAATATTTTTTCATGTGATTCCTCTCATCTCATTTTTGCAGCTTATTTTACTAATATAGTGACATTGATATTATATATTAGAAATCTACATTTGCAAAGATCAGCTAAGTTTATGTTTAAGATTGTAATCTTGAAGGATTGTGTCTAGGCAATTACATTTTTATTCTTAATTTTAAAACTCAGTATTAAAATAGTCCACTGCCTTCTATTTTCTGTATACTATTTGGGGCAGTATGTGGTGCTGAGTGACTTAGTATTTTAGAGTTTTTCTTTAGCTGTACATTTAAATTCCTTTCTTCTTTTAGTGCCTGACATTTCACCGAAGAATGTCACCTGATGCATTTAAAATGGGAAAATATTCATTTTCATCTTCTTTAGCTTTCTTTTCCTTTTTAGCTCTTAATTACTATTATGAGCAACATGGATTCTATTTTGTTTCACGTCAGAAAATACTTTGCTTTCTACTATTTCCAAAGTATTATAAGCAGTATGAAGAATTTTAAGTGGTATGCCTGATACTATAGCAGGTAAAGAATTGCTGGCGTGAGTTTCAAACCAAGAGACAATAAGACATTGTGCAGTGGATCATTGATAAAGAGGTGGCAGCATGGGACTCCTCACAATTGTGTTAGTTATTAGAGCCTGAACTTGAGAAGAAATCACTTCTATGCTCTCTACGAGCCTTTTCTATTCGTTACTAGGTTACTATAGATAAATTCTTAACACCTATCCACGGTCTTGATTCTTCTCTTTCAAAACTGGGTGCAAGTCGATTTTTGTTAATGACATAGTCTTGTTTGATGTTAAACTCCTTGCAGAATCAGTCTGAGGTCTGGCTACAGTGTTGTTTATAAAATTCTTGCTTCAGTATCAGGCTGCAATTAAAAACATCATTTAGAAGAGCTTTTGGCCCTTCGCAAAATTGTCATGAACCTTTGAAGAAGAACTTGGAATTATGTACTGCTTTGGAGAATACTGCAGTAGAATTTCATGATTGTTTTTATATGCCATGACAATTTTTGAAGATGATTTTTTTCTTATAATCTTCATTTAATATGTGTATTCATCTGATCATTATAACTGCTCGGAGAATCATTGGAAGTATAAATATCTTGGGTCATTTTGATACAGACATTTTCTAGTTGTGAAAGGAAAAGGGACAGGCATTGAGTTAATCGTTTGATAAAGTATTGAATGTGCGAGTATAGAGCAGTCATAATTCTTTATAATTTTCTCCATGTCTTTCTATGAATTTTCTAAATGAACATGTTACATGTTAAATTGATTAATATCATGACCCAATTGGATTTTACCTTCTTTATGTATCTATCCGTAGATCCCCAAAGCCTCCCAGTATGCTGATTTGGATGATTTTATATATGTTCCTTAAGACCATTTTCTGGTAGCAGTATAACTCTGAATTGCATTAAAGGAAAAAGTAAACCATTTTGTAGAACTAAGTGTGATTTTTCTCAATTTAAACTCTACATTCTTCCTATTTGGAGCTACTTAATGATTTGCTGTGTCATTTCCACTCCTGAGTCAGTACAGCTTTATTTTTTACTTAATTATTGCAATTAAGAATATATTTAAAATCTCAACTCTTCGATCTTCCTAGTAGATATTTTTATTGGTCAGTGTCAAGCAGATAGAGAACCTGCAGAAGATATGTATTAGGAGATTTATTGCAAGGAATTGGCTTATATAATTTTGGGGACTGACTAGGCTTGGCCATAATCCATGAGGCAGGTTGTCAGGAAGGGTAGGTTGGAACCTTCCGGCATAAACTTCCACTGACTTAATCAGGCTTGTTCAGATTATCCAGGATAAATCTCCTTACTTAAACATCAACTGTTTTTTGGTTTTAGTCATACCCACAAAATAGCTTCACAGCCACACCTAGATTAATGAATACCTGGCCAAGTTCACATATAAAATTGACAATCACAAAATTTAAATGCAAACATTTCAAATTTAGCAAAACAGTATATATTTATGCATAATTGTATATGTTTGATATCAGTTGAAACTAGTTGTTCCTTTTGTGGTTGCAATGAAATGCACATTGTGAAAGTGAATGTTCAAGTCCCTCGAATGTTGGGCGAGGGAAAGGGCATGAGCAAGATGATGTAGGCAGCTGCCCCTGAGATTCTGTCCCTATAGCTAAGGCAGACAGGTGGCTATTCTAAGATCTCGAGGTAAGTACACCCCAGCCTGTTCGGTCTTCTCTCTTGCTTCTCAGACCGAGGCTTTCTGAAGGGCTCTGTCCAATAAGTGGAGAGGGATTTCCTTGGCTGTTTAGAGTGTGTCTGTTGCCAAATAATGATCAGAATCAGCCAGGCTTAAGCCCAGAAGCTTTGGAAGCCAAGGGAAGGCACCCTGAGTTTTACCAAGAATTCTGAAGATATTAAAAAAGAGGTTCTCCAATAGTTACCAGAAAACAGGTCACAAATAATACACATCTGAAAACTCTGAATGACCACTATATTTTCTTGCTTCTGCTGCAACTTCAAGAATAAAAGCTTCTGAAAAGCACAGATTATATACACTCAGAACATGTCGTAGTGAATAGCATAGATGTCAGTTAGTGTTCCAGCAAGAAATAGTACACCCAATAAGGTGAGGAGGGTTTAACCAAAAGTTTTGTTTAAAAAGATGTGGGCCAACTCCTGAGAACCCCCAAATGATAGTGTAGTACTCTATAGCCATTATCATTCTCAGTCTTAGGGGTAGGAAGGGAGAGATTACTGAAAGCATAAAGAGGAAGTGTAGGACTGAGAGCTGCCCTCATATGTGCTATGACCTTTGCTGAAGCAATATAATTAGTACTGTGGAGAGGGAACCAAAGAAGAAGAAATACAGTACTCTGATTCTGAAAATCCACCTCACTCTCTCCCTGTAATCACCTGCCAGGGTTTCCAAATGGCTGAACCCACAAAATATCAGGGGGCCAATGGTACACCAGTGTGATCTCTCGAAATCAGCCATTTGAGGCCACAATGGAGAGTGGGTCCAGAGGGGCACGCAAAAGATAGGAGGCCCTCCACTGACATTAGACAGCAGCTCCAAGCATGTGAACCTGAATAAGCTATGTCATTTCTCTGAGTCTCAGTTTTTTCACCTTAAAATAATGTAATCATAGTTATCTGGCTGGGTTATTTAGGGGCAGATAGTACATGTAAATGTAAATTACTCTTTGTTTAAACTTTTATTTTAGGTTTGGTATTTATGTGAAGGTTTGTCACAGGGAATTGTTGTAGAGATTGTTTCATCATGCAGGGATTAAGCCCAGTACCCAATAGTTATCTTTCTGCTCTTCTCCCGCCTCCGATCCTCCCCACTCAAGTAGACCCCAGTGTCTGTTGTTTCTTTCTTTGTGTTCAAAATTTCTTATCACTTAGCTCCCATTCATTAGTGAGAACATGTGACATTTGGTTTTCTGTTCTTGTATTAGTTTGCCTCCAGCTCCATCCATGCAAAAGACAGGATCTTATTCATGTTTATGGCTACATAGTATTTCATGATATATATGTACCACATTTTCTTTATCCAGTCTGTTACTGATGGGCATTTAGGTGGATTGAAGTCTTTGCTATTGTGAATAATGCTACATAAACATTTGCATGTGTGTCTTTATGATAGAATGATTTATAATCCTCTGGGTATATACCCAGTAATGAGATTGCTGGGTTGAATGGTAGTTCTGCTTTTAGCTCTTTGAGATATTAACATACTGCTTTCCACAATGGTTGAACTAATTTACACTCCCACTAACAGTGTATAACTCCCATTTCTCTGCAACCTTGCCAGCATCTGTTAATTTTTGACTTTTTAATAATAGCAATTCTGATTGGTGTGAGATGGTATTTCATTGTGGTTTGATTTGCATTTCTCTAATGATCAGTGATAGTGAGCTTTTTATCATATGCTTGTTTGCCACATGTATGTCTTCTTTTGAAGTGTCTGCTCATGTCTTCTGCCCACTTTTTAATGGGTTTATTTGTTTTTCTCTTGTAAATGTGTTTAAGTTCCTTGTAGATGCTGGCCATTAAACCTTTGTCAGATGCATAGTTTGCAAATTTTCTTTCATTCTTTAGGTTGTGTTTACTCTGTTGACAGTTTCTTTTTCTGTGCAAAAGCTCTTAAGTTTAATTAGATCACACATGATTTTTGCTTTCGTTGCAATTTTTTTGGTGTCTTTGCCATGAAACCTTTGCCCATTCCTATGTACAGGATGGTATTGCCTAGGTTGTCTTCCAGGGTTTTTATGCTTTTGGGTTTCACATTTAACTATTTAACTCTTTATTATTATTATTATTATTATTATTATTATTATTATTTGAGATACAGTGGCATGATCTCAGCTTACGTCGACCTCCACCTCCTGGTCTCAAGTAATTCTCATGCCTCAACCTCCCTAGTAGCTGGGACTACAGGCATGTGTCACCACACCAGACTAATTTTTTTTGTAAAGATGGGGTTTTACTGTGTTGGCCAGGCTGATCTCAAACTCTTGGCCTCAAGTGATCCACCAGCCTCAGCCTCCCAAAGTACTGGGAATACAGGTGTGAGCCACCATGCCTGGCCACATTTAAGCCTTTAATCCATCTTGAGTTGATGTCTGCATATGGTGTAAGAAAGGGGTCCACCTTCAATCTTCTGCATTTGGCTAGCCAGTTATTCCAGCACCATTTATTTAATAGAGAGTCTTTTATCCATAGCTTGTTTTTGTTAGCTTTCTTGAAGATCGGATGATTGTAGGTATACAGCCTTATTTCTGGGCTCTCTATTCTGTTTCATTGTTCTGTGTACCTGTTTTTTGTTCCACTACCATGCTGTTTTGGTTACTGAAGCCTTGTAGTATAGTTTGAAGTTGAGTGACATGATACCTCCAGATTTGTTCATTTTGCTTAGAATTGTCCTGGCTATTCAAGCACTTTTTTTGGTTCTATATGAACTTTTAAGTAGTTGTTTTTTAGTTCTTTAAAGAATGTCATTGATAGTTTGACGGGAATAGCATTGAATCTGTAAATTGCTTTGGGCAGTATAACCATACTAATGATATTGATTCTTCCCTATCCGTGAACATGGGATGTTTTTCCATTAGTTTGCATCTTCTCTGATTTCTTTGAGCAGTGTTTTGTAATGCTCATTGCAGAGATCTTTCACCTCCCTGGTTAGCGGTGTTCCTAGGTATTTTATTCTTTGTGTGGCAGTTGTAAATGGGCTTGCCTTTCTGATTTGGCTCTTGGTTCTATTGCTGATGTATAGGAATGCTAGTAATTTTTTAACATTGATTTGGTATCCTGCAACTTTGCTGAAGTTGTTTATCAACTGGAGGAGTTTTGGGGCCGAGACTATGGTGTTTTCTAGATATAAGATCATGTTGTCTGCAAACAGATAGTTTGACTCCTCTTTTTCTATTTGGATGCCCTTTATTTCTTACTCCTTCCTGATTGCTCTGGCTAGGACTTCCAGTACTGTGCTGAATAGGAGTGGTGAGAGAGGGCATCCTTGTCATGTGCTACTTTTCAAGGGAAATGCTTCCGGCTTTTGCCCAGTCAGTATAATGTTGTCTGTGGGTGGTCATAGATGGCTCTTATTATTTTGAGGGATATTCCTTCAATAAGTAGTTAGTTTTTAACATAAAGGAGTATTGAATTTTATTGAAAGGCTTTATGTGTCTATTGAGATAAGCACGTGGTTCTGTCTTTAGTTCTGTTTATGTGATGAATCACATTTATTGATTTGCATATGTTGAACCAACCTTGCACCTTGTGGATGAAGCCTACATGATCATGGTGGATTAGCTTTTTGTTGTGCCGCTAGATTCCATTTGCAAGTATTTTGTTGAGGATGTTTGAATCAATGTTTATCAAAGACATTGGCCTGAAGTTTTCCTTTTCTGTTGTGTCCCTGTCAGGTTTTTGATATCAAGATGATGCTGGCCTAATAGAATGAGTTGGGGAGGAGTCCCTCTTCAGTTTTTTGGAATGGTTTCTGTAGGAATGATACCAGCTCTTCTTTGTACATCTGGTAGAATTTGGCTGCGAATCCATCAGATCCCAGGCTTTTTTTTTGGTTGGTAGGCTATTTATTACTGATCCAGTTTTGGAGCTGCTTGTTAGTCTGTTCAGGGAATCAGTTTCTTCCTGGCTCAATCTTTGGAGAGTGTATGTGTCCAATAATTCATCTCTCTCTTTTAGGTTTCCTAGTTTGTGTGCATTCATTATGCTTAACAATAAATTGAGCTTCACAAAGTGGCAATTGTTGTAGCCAATGAGGTTTATCTGAGGCACAATTATTGCTAATTGAAAACTTTCCCCAGTACCCCTCTGTGACGACTTGCAACATAGTAGGCATTGGCAGTTTTTGACAGTCTCCACAGAGACTAAATATATATATATATGAAGTTCATGTGACAGCATGAAAGAGGTAAGAGATTCAAGAAACATTTTGAACTATGTTAGAATAACTGTAGCATCTTACGTAGGTATATGTGTTAACTTAAACTCTGATCATAAGACAAAACCCCTATTTCCTCTCAATGCTCCTACTGATCATACATTTCTACTTTGCCCCACTTATTTGCCAGAGATAAAAATAAAATTAGTAAACTATCCCAGTTTGAATTTCCCTCCTACCTATCTCAACGTGGAGAATTTCATGTCAGATAAAATGGCCAAAAGATTTGAGATCAGAGGGAGAAATTGAGACTAATGCACATTGTCTGACTTCATGGTTACTACAGTGCAATTTCATAAAAACTGTATTAGGCAGATAATAACATTGTGATGTAGTAATTGTGTCTACATCTGTAATTTCTTTTCTCTATGGTATTTAGGATTACAAAGGAGGATTTATAGATATATAGGGGAAAAAGTAATTTTTTGCTTAACCCTCATATGTTCTTAGTTGAAACAGACCCTTGTAACAACAGCAACAACAACAAAAAAGGAGATTAACGAGAAAAACAGAAGTTTGCTAATGTGTATATTTTCTACATACATGGGAGATGCCTAGAGAAGGAGTAGTTATCAAAGAAGTAACTCTGAATTCGACTTTATATAACATCTTCAACAAAGAACACTAAATTTTTGGAGAAGTGACAAAACAAAAGAAATGGACTTTGAGTCTCCAGAGCCAGCAACTTGTGGGAAGGTAAACAAAGGCTAGTTAGTAAAGCTTGTTATTGTAGATTCCTCTGGTGCCATCTCCAGGCCCATAAGCGTCTAAAGTTGTTTTCAGTGGTTAGCTTTTGTTCTTCCTGGTAAAAAGGGGAGATGAGATATGTTATTTCTTTGTAAATGTATGTCCTGATTTTAGACAAATAGAGGGAGAGCAGAGAGCTCTCATGTATCTGCTTCTGGACTTCAGCTCAACAATTCTGTCAAAAAGGTGTATTTGGGGGTGGCATATTATGGCCTCTCACAGTTGTATAGATAATGGTGTATATATTAATAGTCTAGATTACTGTGCTTTACTTATAAGTAAAATTTAAATCGTAAGTCAAATAGAAAGCCAGATCAGAAACATTAAAAAATTTATCTTGGAGAAGGTTCAAAAGGCATCTGTTGTCCTTGCACAAAAGAAATCTGTACCTTCAAGGTCCTGGGAACACCAGCAGTGGCACACTGATTTAGCATAAGGCTGACCATGTGCCAACTGGGAACAGGACTTCTTAGAGATCACCAAGAAATTACTTCATTCTTCAGCCTTGGTCACATAATTAAATTTGAGTCTAATGCTCTAATCTTTAGATGTTTTTGAATGAAATTCTTATTTATTCCTTATGACAAGCACTCTGTTCTGTCTTTGTGGATGAGACTCCTAGCTGTGAATAAAACCAGGTCAGAGGTTTTGCTACAGTTTATCATATTATACCTATGAATGATTCATGTGCCATCTGTTGATCATAAATCCAGTTAAGAAATTCTAATAAATGTATGATATCTACTTCCTAGAGTAAAGCAAAATTGGCATTTACAACCTTCCTGAGCAATAAAATGCCAGTAAAAATATAATTGACACTTCTGGGTCTTTGCTATTCCTAAGCATTAATCACCTTAAAACACAGTATCAGGTGTCTGTATTTCCATGACTATTAGCTACAAAATGTTGGCAACATGTTTAAATTTCAATTACTTTTTATAATATCTTTTATTCACATGAGCAAGATTTAATGACTCACAAAGACAATTTGGAATAAATACAGATATTCACCCTGGATTTTTCTCTTTCAATGGGAATAATTACTAACAACACTAGTTTCTTCTCTGAGGTAGTAATTTTTGGTAGTTTAGTTCTTATTCAGAATGCACTGACAATGTGATTGTGATTAGTACCTCTGTCTTTCCCAGCATCCAATTATTTGCAATATTAATTTAACTTTGTTTTTGGGTGAAAATAGCACCATATCAGCCGAAGATATGATTTTAAAGTATCCGTGACATGAAATAATTTTAACATGGAACTAAACTTTGCTATGATTCTAAATTTACTTTTAAAAATAGTAAATATTGCTTTTTATGACTCCAGATTATGCAGCACAAACTAAGGACATAAGTTTACCCTAAGAAGTATAAAACCTCAATGCTATATCTCTTATTTTGACATTTTTTATTTGAATATTTACTCTCAGTATTTTTTGACCTGGAGACATGTTCTGATTATGCTTCTGCAGATGAAAATGGTAACACATGGGAAGGTCATACAGCTGTACTGGGAAATAGAAACAGGTCTTGCACTCACTTGCCATTTGTTTCCTTTTCCCCTTTCAGTTTTCTCTTCTAAAATGAGAGAATGAGTCCTTTTCATATTGGCAGTGAAGCTAGAGTACATTGATGGGGATCTTCCTTGGACTGAAAAATAGTCCATTCCCTGAAAATGTTGATCTTATCTCTTGGTGCAACTGATGAATAATGTGACTATCATACTGTCTTTGTGTTTTGGAAGTAGGAATAATAAAATGCAATGTACATTATGTGTGTTCATATTGATTTTTAAAAGATCTGGAGGGAATATTCATAAATATTAAAAATAATTCTGTGTTTTTGTTTCCTCTTTTGCACTTTATATTCTAAATTTCCTGTAATCATAAAAATAGTTTTTCCAAAAAAGGTGGTAATAAGTAAGTAAAACTGCTCACTTTCCTCCTCACATTATCAACTAAGGAATACCTCCAAAGAAAACACTATAGAAGTGAGAGAAGAGGTGTCCATTAAGGGGGAATCCATGCTGAAGACTAGGAGGGAATGAGAGGGGCAAGTCTTCAGTCCAGGCTCAGTCTGAGTCAGCACACTCAGAGCAGATTTCTTGGGAGAAAAGGGGAGGATTCACCTGAATCAGCTTCCAGAAACTGACAGGAAAGCCAGACGCCCCCCCAGTTGACAATGGATTTGTTACCGCCTTTGGAAAAGGATGCTCTTGTTGACATGACCAGTGTATTCTCTGATGCTTGTTTAGTGCCCACAGAGCCAGAGCAAGACTCACTCTGACTGCTTTTGGCATCCACCTCCACAGGACAGATGTACTGTCTCTAGTAAAAGTGTTTGGCATGGTAACTTTGGGTTAAACACAATTGGGTGGAAGCTAGTCTGTGAAATGGAGATCTGCATAAAACTTGAGAGGGCAGAACAAATAAGGAGCAAATAGAGTCAAATCCATAAACCTTGAGGCTATTTAACTTCTAGGTCAACATTTATTCTTCTATGTACCTTCTGCCCTCCTCCTTTGTAATTTCCTCAGACCCAACCTTCCAGGCCCCTCATATAAAAATATTTCTTTCCTTTTCCCCAGATGGTCAGTGCTGTTCATCACCTTGCAATATAAGGTTCAGCTTTATTCAAGAAATGATTCAATTGTCTGTGGAGCCCCTATTATATATGTGTGACTTCATAATTAGGGTAAATGTTGTCACATATCCATACAAATAACCTCCATTTATTAACAAAAAGAAACTTCAACCTCATCTCAACAGGACCCTGACATATGAATGCACTGTGTAGTTAGATAAGATACCTAGGAATACAACTGACAAAAGACATGAAGGACTTTTTTTTTTTTGAGATGGAGTTTCACTCTTGTTACCCAGGCTGGAGTGCAATGGCGCGATCTCGGCTTACCGCAACCTCTGCCTCCTGGGTTCAGGCAATTCTCCTGCCTCAGCCTCCTGAGTAGCTGGGATTACAGGCATGCGCCACTATGCCCAGCTAATTTTTTTTTGTGTATCTTTAGTAGAGACGGGGTTTCACCGTGTTGACCAGGATGGTCTCGATATCTTGACCTGAAGGACTTCTTTAAGGAGAACTACAAACCACTGCTCAAGGAAATAAGAGAGGACACAAACAGATGGAAAAACATTCCATGCTCATGGTTAGGAAGAATCAATATCATGAAAATGGCCATGCTGCACAAAGTAATTTATAGATTCAGCACTATCCCTGTCAAGCTACCAAGGACCTTCTTCACAGAACTGGAGTAAACCACCTTAAACTTCATATGAAACCAAAAATGAGCCCGCAGAGCCAAGACAATCCTAAGCGAAAAGAACAAAACTGCAGGCATCATGCTGCCTGCCTTCAAATGATACTACGAGGCTGCAGTAATCAAAACAGCATGGTCCTGGTACCGAAACAGAGATATAGACCAATGGAACAGAACAGAGGCCTCAGAAGTAATGCCACACATCTGCAACCATCTGATCTTTGACAAACCTGACAAAAATAAGCAATGGGGAAAGGATTCCCTGTTTAATGAATGGTGTTGGGAAAACTGTCTAGCCATGTGCAGAAAGCTGAAACTGGACCCCTTCCTTACACCTTACACTAAAATTAACTTCAGATGGATTAAAGATTTAAACATTAGACCTAACACCATAAAAACCCTGGAAGAAAACCTAGGCAAAACCATTCAGGACATAGGCTTAGGCAAGGACTTCATGACTAAAACACCAAAAGCATTGGCAACACAGACAAATGGGATCTAATTCAATGGAAGAGCTTCTGCACAGCAAAAGAAGCAATCATTAGAGTGAACTGGTAACCAACAGAATGGGAAAAAATTTTTGCAATCTACCCATCTGACAAAGGGCTAATATCCAGAATCTACAAAGAACTAAAATTTACAAGAAAAAAGCAAACAACCCCATCAAAAAGTGGGCAAAGGATATGAACAGACACTTTCAAAAGAAAACATTTATGAGGCCAAGAAACATGTGAAAAAATGCTCATCATCACTGGTCATTAGAGAAATGCAAATCAAAACCACATTGAGATACCATCTCATGCCAGTTAGAATGACAGTCATTAAAAAATCTGGAGACAACAGATGCTGGAGAGGATGTGGAGAACTAGAAACGCTTTTACGCTGTTGGTGGGAGAATAAATTAGTTCAACCATTGTGGAAGACAGTGTGGCGATTCCTCAAGGATCTAGAAATAGAAATACCATTTGACCCAGCAATCCTATTATTGGATATATACCCAAAGGATTATAAATCATTCTATTACAAAGACACATGCACATGTATGTTCATTGTGGCACTGTTTACAATAGCAAAGACTTGGAACCAACCTAAATGCTCATCAATGATAGACTGGATAAAGAAAATGTGGCACAGATACACCATGGAATACTATGCAGCCATAAAAAAGGATGAGTTCATTCTTTGCAGGCACATGAATGAAGCTGGAAACCATCATTCTCAGCAAATTGACACAAGAACAAAACCCAAAAACTGTATGTTCTCACTCATAAGACAGTGTTGAGCAGTGAGAATACATGGACACGGAGGGGAACATCACACACTGGGGTCTGCTGGGGGTGGGAGGACTAGGGGAGGGGTAGCAGAGGGTAGGGAGATTGGGGAGGGATAACATTAAGAGAAATACCTAATGTAGGTGATGGGGGGATGTGATGGATGCAGCAAACCACCAGGGCATATGTATACCTATGTAACAATCCTGCACAATCTGCACATGTACCCCAGAACTTAAAGTCTAAAAAAAAAAAAAACTGCAAACTTTAGTCCATCTAGTGTGGTTCTAGACCCAGACGTATTACCATGTTGCTTCTTGTGAGGACTAGTCTTAACTGATGCCCTTGCATTGAGACTGGGGTGGCATACAGTACATTCATAGAAATTAGCAATGGCTATCCTAGTCCTCAAGAGAAACTTATACAATCTGTATTCATTGCATTCATGTATATCAGACTCATGTTACACTGGAGGTTTTATTTTGCCTGGATAAAGTTACCGAACAAGTAGCCTCTCAGTTTGAGACACTAAGATTGCCAGCGGGTGATGAGCACCGTGGACATGAACCATCTACCCAGTGAAGTGTGGCTGGTAGAGTGTGGCTGGTGTCTCCCATAGCAGTCTCTCTTGTCTGCCTGTCATTAGGTGATCTTGAGGCTGTGCAAAGTGAGTTATACAGCCGCTCCCTGATTAAATGCATCCTGTCTCTCTTACATTGTAAAAATAATTGTGGACTCTGTGTTCCTCCTAGGATTATAATTCCTCAATGCCATATGTTTGTGTTGACATAAATAGTCTTCCCAGAAATTTGGCACAAGCCTGACCATGTGCTGATTGGGAGTGAGACTTCTTAGAGATCATCAAGAAGTCAATTCGTTCTTCAGCCTTGGTCACATAACTAAATTTGAGTTTTGCGCCCTAATCTTTAGATGGGTACCTCCATGATCTTGTTAAAGACATTTGTTTGCAAGGAAAGTGCTTCACAGTTTATCTGTGTATTTTACTGGACTTTATATTTTTTTAAAAAAACTGTCACCAGAATATATGACTTATGTCTTCAGTCTCCTTTATCTTCTAACTTGTAGCATTTTTTTCACTTTCAACATGATATTTGATGCAAGATTTGCTAATTACCCCCACTTTTGAAAAATGGTATAAAATAAGAAGAAATTGCATAGAAGGTGGAGAAGCCCATCTGTAGAAATGCTGCTGGCTTCATTGTACAATAGGGTTGACTCTCAAATGAAAATGAAATACTCATAGCTGTGGAATGCCTAAGTCCTAAAGTTTTTCATTCAGCAGAGCTCTGTGAAGCACCAACCGAGATTTTTTTTTTTTTTTTTTTTTTTTTTGAGATGGAGTCTTGCTGTTGCTCAGGCTGGCTTTGTTTGAACTCCTGGACTCAAGCAATCATCCTCAGCCTCCTGAATAGCTGGAATATACAGACACATGCCACCATGTTTTCAAACTATATTTTTAATGACTTTGTCCCTCTTAGGATATTCAGTGTTTGGTAATTAAAACTAAGCAGCTGACTTGGCAGATGTGGTCAAAGGAACCACCTTTTTTTATGCATTCACTGTGAGATGCAGGCAACATTTGATTTCACGGCATTTAATAAGTAATTTTAAAATGGCAAGGAAATTGGCAATTGATTATGTTTTCAAATAAACGCAAACATCACATAAATACTTTGTCACCTTTACACAGCATGAACATGATGCTTTTGTAATGAAAAATAAAGGCAGTATGGAAAAGACTTTTACAAGATCTGTTTAAATCATTCACTGGTTGGTGTTCAGGAAGCAAAGGTGAGCACAGGAGCTCACATGCCAACAGGGAGGCAGAAATTAGTCAAAGAATCACAGAAATCAGTGTAAAATTACAGCTGTAACACAGGGTATGAAGGAGAAAGATCATAATGCTGCCTAGGTTGGGTCCTCTAAAAGCAAAGCCTGAGAGAGGGGTTTGGGTAAATATGATTTATTGTAAGAATGCTCTCAGGGGAAGGGTGTGGTCTCAGATGAATGGAGCTTAAGCCTGGCTCCTTGGGAGCTCGGGAGCATGAATTGCACCACAGAGTTGTCCCACCTTAAGGCAAGTGGCTGGCCTTTCATAGCTGTTCCCCCATGCAAACCAGGCATTAACCAGAGTTAACCAGGGGTGGGCATGGCCCTTGGGCAGAGGAACTCCCATAAGGCCAAAGGCAGTTTTCAAAAGAAGGGGGACAGCAACAGAGAAAATGAGTGCATCAGGTTTAAGGCGCTCTGAGTGTAGCACCATCAGCATCCACCACAGATGCTAAGACAACATATAATACAATGTTCTTCTTGGTTCAGAATCCTCCAAAGTCCTCTTCTATCACTCAGAGTCAGACCCAAACCCTGAGAATGTCTGCAAAGACCAGAGGGCTCTGGTGCCCCCTCTCACTCCATATCATACATGCCTCTGAATCAAAAGGCTCATTGCTCTATATGATACTCATTGTTGCTCTAGTTACCTTGTCCTGGCTGGATTTTCAGTTACCTTTTCTATTTAAACAATGCATATTTAAGACATGTTTCACATCTGATCAGTTTATGTTGGGGCACCCACTTTTATATTCTTACATTTAAAAAAATATATATATATATATATATATATATATATATATATATATATATATATATATATATATATCTACAAGTGCCTAGAGTAATCAAAAATCATAAAGACAGAAAGTAGGATGGTAGTTGCCAGGGGCTGGGAGGAAGTGGGAATTGGAGTTATTATTTAATGGGTATAGAGTTTAGTTTTACAAGATGAAGAGAAATTACAGAGATGAATGGTGGTGATGGATGTGTAACAATATAAATGTCCTTCATGTCACAGGACTATACATTATATATTTTACCACAATTAAAATAACATCTATAAGTGTCATGGAATTTTGCTTTAGGTTAAAGCTCAATATATGGCATATAACTTTTCTGGCTCCAGAGAAACATTTTGCCTTTACCAAACATAATCAGAACTAGTATCTGCATTTGAAATTGGCCCAGAGTTGAAGATAAATGAAAAGAGATTCCTTGAGGCCAATTGAGTTTGTTAATTTTACAAAAAAAACATTGGCAGGTACAGTGCACTTCCTTATCTGGGTTGTATTCTTCCCTGTTACATCTGCCTTTCTTTCTGTATTTAGGTCTGTCTGTCTCTTAGATCTCTGCTGTCTGGGCTATTTTTATGTTTTTTTAAAATACTAATACTTCTGTTATTTTATATCTATTAATTGTTTCCCTCCTTGCATTCTTCACCTTTTTGAGTTCTATTTTAGCACTTGGTTTCCATTATATAGCAAATATGGGGAGGTCATCAAAATCTGGTTCTGTCAAAATAATAGCTGCCTTCTGCATTGCCTGGTACTTTGGAAGACCATGACTCCCTTTCATGTTGTTGGGGTCCTGGTGCAGATTCTCTCAGCTGTGAGTCTTCCTTTGAGATGTTTTGAGTCATTTTCATTGTTAGCCTGGCTGCTGGATTGGAAACACTGCCAAGTTCCTGAAAAGACAATTTTATCTAACAAATTTCTTCCAATTGCAGGAACATATGTTATGTGTAAGACATACAGCTAAGAGCCAATTTAGCATTGGAGGTTAGCACATATCAGCAGATGTTTATGGAGGGCCCACTGTATGCCAGTCTCTGGGGAGGCCTTAGGCACATGGGAGGAACTCTGAAATATAAATAGGTTAAGTGAAAGTGAACAGATTGGATTGAAGAACACATACACACAAAACCAAACATAGTTTTAAAGAACTCAAAGTACTAAAAGAGGAAGTGGACCTGCAAACACATGACTCCAGTAAACTGTAATATGCCTCAATTTCCTCAACTGCAGATTAAAGACAAACCTATCTTATTAATGATTTCCAAGATCATTCAAATACATGTAACGTGCTTCACAAAAGGGCAGACAGAGCAAAGTTAGAGTGCTACTTAGTATCAAGATACACCCAACAGGAAGACAGTAATGGGCTGTGTAGAGAGTAGTAGGTGGGTAAGTTTATCCAAGTCAACTTAATAGAGTTGGTGGCAGAGTTAAACAGGGCTTTGTGGATGTAGCCATCCTTTCAGTCTGTGGCAGTAGAAGCCCCCCTATGTCTTGGCAGCACCATAAACATGTACATAAGATGAGAAATTGGACCCCTATTTATAGGTTTGATCTTCTGACGTTGCTTGAAATTTTCATTAATGGAAAACGTCAGTTTTCCAGTTTTCTTGCCAAAGGAAATTACCAAATGAACCACTTAAAAGCTACTGTTAAACATTATTTATAAATACTCAATGACCTTGATTTTGTTAAATAACAGTAATTGCTAATCATTATGTTTCAGAAGCCTGAGGCCTGCCAAGTCTTTTGGGAACTACACAAGACTTTTTATAACAAATCTAGTAATTTCAACGTCATAAAATATCCAGTAGGAAAAGCTAACCAGTAAATATTTTTATTCCTTAAAAACAATTTCTAGTGGAAGAAGTGCCTTTTAAAAAATCTCTCTATGGTTAGTGTGTTATTGTTATTGCTTAAATCACGGTCCCAATTACCATGCCTTGTTTCCCCTGAAAACAGAAGTTTGAAAACACTTTCTGATTTCTAAGGCAAGACTATATCGTAGTGCATTATCAAAAAACTTCTCAGGATTATTTATCCAGTAATGTCAAACTCGTAGATAAGAGGATATGTCAACAGTATTTTCCATAAATTTCAGTTGTGTAGAATATTACTTATGACCTATCATAAAAAGGATATATTGTGAAAGTAGGTGGGTATTAAGTGTTTAACCAAAGATTAGAAATATTTAAAATCCAAAGCAATCATAGAAACTTCTTCAGAAACCTTTTTGAAATTTACTTTTGATGAGGCTTAATCCATAACCAAATACTATGGCCAAATATAAACCTGAAATACAGGTTTCTGATATTTGAAAAGGTGGGCCTGGATTACACTGCAGCCTTTCTGTGGCCCAGTTCCTTTATCCCTGCCAGTACCTGTGCAGCATCTGGAACACTAAGTAAAACCATCAAGTCAGGAAAATGGGGAAAGCAAATCTAAAACAACACAAAAGGCAGTGTTTGTTCACTTGGTCAAGCATTCTCCTTTGCATATTGTGTATACATTCATATTATGTGCTATATTAGATAATTTTTAACCCTAAAGTTTGAGTAATATGAGTTACTGGTTAGAAATACTCTCCATCACAAATTAGGTTTTGATTGTTATGCTGGACAATTTTGACCCTGATAATATTGGTTACTAAATCCTCTCCTGGCACACTACATCACCATGATGCTAGATCTATTCTATTTACTTATTTATTCAACAAATAGCCTGCCACTGGACCCGAGGGGAGGGCTGGAGGTGCAGCGGTGAGCCACATAGACAAAGCCTCTGCCCTTGTGAAATTGACATTCCAGTGGAGGAGATAATTGTCAAGTGAACAAATGAATAGATTAACAGAGTCACTATTATAGATGATAAGGACCAGGAAGGGAATAAATAGAGCTCTAAGAAAGATATTAGTAGGGACATATTGTTTATAAAATACTTGAGAACATTCACCTTCATGTTACTTCATTCCTCAAATATAAACACCCACATGATAAATTTAATCTAGAATTGAGTGTCAGGAAATACTACCTCCTGTTATTAACTAGTGAGCTTCCTTTCTTCTTTGTGAAAATGAAAATTAAATAATTTACCATATATATATATTTTTTTGTGTGCTCTGGCTGACAGAAAGCTTGGAAAAAGTTTTGGTGCCCAGTGAAAGCATTAAATTATCTCTTCTGGTTAGTATATTGGTGCAGCAGATGCCCAAAACACCAGCCTGGCCCCTGCTTCCCAATCTGAAATAAAATAGTGAGTGGTTGTGGGGCAGGCCAGGCCAACTTAGACAGACTAGGAAAAAGACTCTTCAGTCCAGGGCAGAGAGGTTGTAAGGAAAGTTTTAAAAACAGAAGTCTCTCAGTGTGATGTGCAATATTACTCACACCTCTTTTCTGCACAAATTGATATTACTATTACTTGCTAGTGTTAAGTGGGAATTGGGCTTGTATTTTTGGTGGATATCCGAGCGTTAAGGCTGACCTGAAACTGGTCATAGAGTCAGAACATGTGTCCCCAAAGGGCCAGCCTCATTCTGGTTACACTTGGTTCCTGCTACTTTTATCTCTTTTCCTCATTTCTTCTTTTCCTAGTTTCATTGATTTTGTTGTATTTTTGCATTTATATATGAGAACATTGGCAATAACTACAAACATTTCTCTCTCCCTCTCTCCTCTCTCCCCCTCTCTCGCTCTCTCCCTCTCTCCTTCTCTTCCTCTCCCCGCCCCCCACCTTCTCTCAACTTTCCTAAGAGCATAAGGTGTTAAAGGCAAACAGACCTGGGTTTGAAGTCTTGCTCTGACATTTACCAGAAGTACCTTGGAAGGGTATTCCACAGTGAATGCTGTGGTGCCATGCCCATTTTCCTTTCCAGTCCAGTGCACCCATATCCCATGGCTCTGAGTGAACCAGTTAGTCCCTAATGGCTTGCAACAGCTCCTATCTCTGGAGAACTTTCCTTGATAGAGATTATAACCCCCATAGGTATGGGGTGGAGTGGCTTCCTGCAGACAAGACTTGCTAATTCAGGGGCACAAAATTGTATCTTCCTTTCTCAAGGTGGGAGCAACTCTGTAGGACAAAGAAAGTTCCAGAGCTCTCATGGGGTCTGACCAAATCAGACTCCAGCTGAGGCCATATCTCTACTTGTCTCTTCCTCTCTTGTATTCTGCTTTATTTGCTCCCCTTCTTTTGAGGCCGCTCTTACAATAAATTATGCGAACAAGATGTGTGGTTTTATTACTGAAGTCTCTGTTCTGTTCCATTGGTCTATGTCTGTTTTGGTACCAGTACCACATTGTTTTGGTTATAGCAGCCTTGTAGTATAACTTGAAGTCAGGTAGCATGATGCTTCCAGCTTTTTTCTTTTTTCTTAGGATTGTCTTGGCTATACAGGCTTTTTTGGGGGGACGGGGAGGGGGTTTCTGTATGAAATGTAAAGTAGTTTTTTCTAATTCTGTGAAGAATGTCAATGGTAGCTTGATGGGAATACCATTGAATCTATAAATTACTTGGGTAGTATGGTCATTTCATGATATTTATTTTTCCTATCCATGAGAATGGAATGTTTTTCCATTTGCTTGTGTACTCTCTTATTTCCTTGAGCAGTGGTTTGTAGTTCACTTTGAAGAGGTCCTTCACATCCCTGTTAGCTGTATTTCTGGGTATTTTATTCTCTTTGTAGCAATTGTGAATGGGAGTTTATTTATGATTCGGCTCTCTGCTTGTCAGTTGTTGGTATATAGGAACACTTATGCATTTTGTGCATTGATTTTGTGTCCTGAGACTGCTGAAGTTGCTTAAGGAGTTTTTGGGATGATATGATGGGATTTTCTAAATATGTCTGCAAACAGAAACAATTTGACTTCCTCTTTTCCTATTTGAATACTTTCTTTCTTTCTCTTGCTTGATTGCCCTGGCCAGAACTTTCAATACTATGTTGAATAGGAGTGGTGAGAGAGGGCATCCTTGTCTTGTGCCAGTTTTCAAAGAGAATGCTTTCAGCTCTTTCCCCTTCAGTATTATGACTGTGGCTTTGTAATAACTGACTCTTGTTATTTTGAGATACGTTCCATCAATACCTAGTTTACTGAGAGTTTTTAACATGAAAGGATGTTGAGGTTATCCAAGGCCTTTCTGCAGCTATTGAGATGATCATGTGGTTTTGGTCATTGGTTCTGTTTATGTGATAGATTATGTTTATTGATTTGTGTATGTTGAACCAGCCTTGCATTCCAGGATAAAGCTTCATCCTGGTGGATAAACTTTTTGATATGCTGCTGGATTCAGTTTGCCAGTATTTTATTAAGGATTTTTGCATTAATGTTCATTAGGCTTATTGACCCAAAGTTTTCTTCTTTTGTTGTGTCTCTGCCAGGTTTTGGCAACAGGATGATGTTGGCCTCATAAAATGAGTTAGGGAGGAGTCTCTTCTTTTCAATTGTTTGGAATAGTTTCAGAAGGAATGGTACCAGCTCTTATTTGTATGTCTGGGAGAATGCAGCTATGAATCTGTCTGGTCCTGAGCTTTTTTTGGTTGGTAGTCTATTAATTACTGCCTCAATTTCAGAACTTGTTATTGGTCTATTCAAGGATTCAACTTCTTCCCAGTTTAGTCTTGGGTGGGTGTATGTGTCCAGGAATTTATCCATTTCTTCTAGATTTTCTAGTTTATTTGCATAGAGGTGTTTATAATATTCTCTGACAGCGGTTTGTATTTCTGTGGGGTCAGTGGTGATAGCCCCTTTATCATTTTATATTGTATCTATTTCATACTTCTCTCTTTTCTTCTTTATTAGTCTAGCTAGTGGTGTATATTTTTTGTTAATTTTTTTTTTTATAAAAACAACTCCTGGATTCACTGATTTTTTTTTAAGGGTTTTTTTGTGTCTCTATCTTCTTCAGTTCTGCTCTGATCTTAGTTATTTCTTGTCTTCTGCTAGCTTTTAGATTTGTTTGCTCTTGCTTCTCTAGCTATTTTAATTGTGATATTAGGGTGTCAACTTGAGATCTTTCCAGCTTTCTGATGTGGGCATTTAGTGCTATAAATTTCCCTCTATACACTGCTTTATCTGTGGCCCAGAGATTCTGGTACATTGTCTCTTTGTTCTCATTGGTTTCAAACAACCTCTTGATTTCTACCTTAATTTTATTATTTACCCAGAAGTCATTCAGGAGCAGGTTATTCAGTTTCCATGCGGTTGTGTGGTTTTGAGTGAATTTCTTAATCCTGAGTTCTAATTTGATTGCACCATGGTCTGAAAGACTGTTAATATTTCAGTTCTTTTCCCTTCGCTAAGGGGTATCTTACTTCCAATTATGTGGTCAATTTTAGAATAAGTGCCATGTGGCACCAAGAAGAATGTATATTCTGTTGATTTGGGATGGAGAGTTCTGTAGATATCTATTAGGTCCAGTTGATCCAGAGCTGAGTTGAAGTCCTGAGTATCCTTGTTAATTTTCTGTCTTATTCATCTGTCTAATATTCACAGTGGGATGTTAAAGTTGCCCACTATTATTGTGTGGGAGTCTAGTCTCTTTTTAGGTCTCTAAGAACTTGTTTTATGAATCTGGGTGCTCCTGTATTGGGAGCATATATATTTAGGACAGTTAGCTCTTCTTGTTGAATTGATCCCTTTACCATTATGTAATGCCCTTCTTTGTTTTTTTCAGTCTTTGTTGATTTAAAGTCTGTTTTGTCAGAGACTAGGATTGTAACCTCTGCTTTTTTTGTTGTTGTTGTTGCTTTCCATTTGTTTGGTAAATCTTCCTCCATCCCTTTATTTTGAGCCTATGTGTGTCTTTGCATGTGAGATGGGTCTCCTGAATACAGCACACCAATAGGTCTTGACTCTTTATCCAATTTTCCAGTCTGTGTCTTTTAATTGGGGCAATTAGCTCATTTACATTTAAGGTTAATATTGTTATGTATGAATTTGATCCTGTCATCATTGATGCTGTCTGATTATTTTTGCACAGTAGTTGATGCAGTTTCTTCATAGTGTCATCAGACTTTATATTTTGGTGTGTTTTTGTAGTGGCTAGTACTGGTTGTTCCTTTCCATATTTAGTACTTCCTTCGGGAGCTCTTGTAAGGCAGGCCTGGTGGTGACAAAATCCCTCAGCATTTGCTTGTCTGTAAAGGATTTTATTTCTCCTTCACTTAATTTTGCTGGATATGAAATTCTGGGTTGAATTTTTCTTTTAACAAATGTTGAATATTGACCCCCACTCTCTTCTGGCTTGTAGTGTTTCTGCTGAGAGGTCTGCTGTTAGTCTGATGGGCTTCCATTTGTAGGTGACCTGCTCTTTCTTTCTGGCTGCCCTTAACATTTTTTTCTTCATTTTGACCTTGGAGAATCTGATGATATTTGTCTTGGGGTTGATCTTCTCATGGAATATCTTCATGGTATTCTCTGTATTTCCTAAATTTGAATGTCAGCCTGTCTTGCTAGGTTGGGGAAGTTCTGGGCAATATCCTTAAGTGTGTTTTCCAGTTTGATTCTATTCTCCCCATCTCTTTCAGGTACTCTAATCAATCATTCAGTCTTTTTACATAATCTCATATTTCTCAGACTTTTAATCATTCCATTTCATTCTTTTTTTCTCTAATCTTGTCTGCATGCTTCATTTCAGCAAGATGGTCTTCAAACTCTGATATCCTTCTTCTGCTTGGTCAATTCAACTATTGATACTTGTGCATGCTTCACGAAATTCTTGTGGTATGTTTTTCAGCTCTATCAGGTCATTTATATTCCTTTTTAAACTGATTATTCTAGTTAGCAGCCCCTGCAACCTTTTATCAAGGTTCTTAGCTTCTTTGCAATGGGTTAGACATGCTTCGTTAGCTCAGCAGAGTGTGTTATTACCCACCTTCTGAAGCCTAGTTCTGTCAGTTTCTCCATCTCATCTTCCATCCAGTTCTGTGCCCTTGCTGGAGAGACATTGTGATCATCTGGAGGAGAAGAGGCACTGTGACCTTTTAGGTTTTTAGTATTCTTTTTCATTGATTCTTTCTTATCTTCATGAGTTTGTCTAGTATGATCTTTGAGGCTGCTGACCCTTGGATGGGGTTTTTGTGGGAACTTTTTATTGTTGATGCTGTTGTTGTTGATTACTATTTGTTTTTCTTGCAATGATCGGGTCCCTCTTCTTTAGGGCTGCTGTGGTTTTCTGGGGGTTCAGTTCAGGCCCTATTCATCCGGTTCATTCCCATGCCTGGAGATGCCACACAAGGAAGCTGGAGGACAGCAAAGATGGGTGCCTGCTCCTTCCTCTGGGATCTCAGACCCAACTGATGTCAGTAGCAACTCTCCTGTATAGGGTATCTGACAACCCCCGTTGGAGGGTTTCACCCAGTTGGGTGGCAAGGGGATAAGAACCCATTTAATGAAGCACTTTATCCCTTGGTGGAGGAGGTATGGTTCACTGGGGGGAAACCCACTCATCTGGGCTCCCTTAATTTCTTAGAACTAGCAGTAGGAAAGACTAAGTCTGCTGGTCTGTAGAGACTGCAGCCACCCCTCCTGCTAGGGGCTCAGGCCCAGGGAGATCAGAATTCTGTCTGAGCCTATGGCTGAAGTTGTTGGAGTTCCAGTAGGGAGGCCCTGCCTTGATGGTTCAAGGTCAGGCCTGAAGAGGCATTCTGTCTGCAGTCTGCCACAGCCAGTGTGCTGGACTGTTAGGGATACCTCTTGGGACCAAGCCATCTAGCCTCCCCAGCTCCAGCAGGGGAAAAGTGTAACCTGGAGCTATAGAGATGGCTGCTGTCCTTTTCCTGCCCGGGGAGCATAGTGTGTTAGGTGGCTGTCAGTCCCAGTGTCGGCTGTCACCCCTCCGCCAAGGAGCACAGCCAGCTTAGACAGCAGGCAACTACAGCTCTGATGCTGGTCACCCTCCCCCAGGAGCTCAGCAGATTTCACTAGAGGGCAGCCCTGATGTTCCTAGAACAGTTCACAGAACACAATGAGGGCTCTGTAAGTATATATTAGATTAAATAATCTTCCAAACCTTGTCACCAGTGGAAAAACCACTTCCTTCAATGTAGAAGTGTAACTCTCTGAAGGCTGAGGAGAGATTGAACAAATAAAGAGCAGACCACTGCTGCCTTAACACTGCATATCACCAAATATTGGCATGGCAATTAATCCAAGAAACTGGTCACAAGTAGGAGTTTGTCATTAGAACTCCCAATCTACTATCTTCTACAGTGCCTCCAGGACCCATCCTACCAAGCTTCTCATCTGCATAAAGCCAAGTCTCTTTCATCCCTGGACTCTTTCCCAATGCAATGGAGTTCAGCTTCTATTCTGCTAACTCTGCTTCCACCACCTTGAGCCCCCAAACTCTGCCCTCTAGAGCTCACTGTCATCATCAGCAGGGCTTTCTGTCCAGCTCTTCTCTGAAAATGGCCATCATTGTTTTTGTCTGAAGTCTGCCTCTTCCCGAAGGGCACAGATACCTTGCAGCTTTCTCAAATAGTGGCTGTTTATTCTCTTTCCCATTTTAACTCTAGACTTATTCCAGACCAGAACTCCAGGTCCTTTTGAAGTGCTTGCCATCTGAATGTACTATCCACCATGATCCTTGTTCCAGCCACCTTTCAGCCTTGTAGCCAGACCCCTCATTCACAGAACACTTTATTACCTAGGTCACTGATGTGGTCTTGCCCACTAGTCCTATGAATTTCTACTTTGGTGACTCAGCATCCCTTCAGTGACCTATCCAACATCCTAGTCTCTCAACTTTCTGCTTTCTGCTAATCTTGTTGTCCGTGGTTCTTTTCTAGTCTTTGTCATTCTCAATAATGCCAAGCCTCCAAATTCTTGGCCTTAGGCACTCCATTCTCTGACCTCCACTTCTCATCTTTCTGTGTTTCCATTTCAATAATTCTTTATTGCTGTAATCTAGGAAATTTCCCTTTATTATTGTCAGGGATTCCTTCTTGTTCTGACTTCTTTCTTATTTAGTTTGGACTCTGTAGTCCATCAGGATATTCATTTATTTGTGTCTCAGCCCATTTTGTGCTGCTATAACAGAATACTTCAGACTGGGTTATTTATAATGAACAGACATTTATTGGCTCACAATTCTGGACTATGGCCAGTCTAAGATTGAGAGGTCAGCATCTGGTGAGGGATTCTTGCTGTGCCATCCCATGAGAGAAAGGCAAAAGGAAAACAAGAGAGAGAGGCAAAAGGGCTGAACCTGTCCTTTATAATGAACCCACTCCTATGATAATGAGCCCGCTCCTGAGATAACAGCATTAATCCATCTTGACTGTCTAATCACTTCTTAGAAGTCCCACTGTTAATACTGTTACAATGATGATTGAGTTTCCAGCACAGACTTTTTGGGGAATATATAAAACCATAGCAGCTTGCATTCACCTTTAGTCCTTTTGCCCTTTTGGCTCCTTCAGCCATACTCACCTGACAAACCCCATCCCTGGCTAACCTCTGGTCACCCTCAGTGCCTCCCCTGCACCTGAGCAGCTGAGTATGTATGGAGGAAGAAGTACCACCATGTTGGATTATTCTGCATTTTTTACTACAAGTCAATGGGTCCTAAGCCCTGCCTGGCAATCTTAAATTATCTTCCTAGTCGATTGACTCATCAATGTATATTATTCATGTCTTCTCTCTCCTCAGTTTTTCTCATCCTTGTTACCTCCTCATTCTCAGATAATTATAACTTTTTTAATTCAATGAGAAAAGCATTCAGAAACAAATTGCTTTTTCTTTTCAATACTGAACCTACTTATCTGTCTTCCCCCTTTTAAGGCAGATCACTAGATGTTACACGTGAGTAGTGATGACCAATCTGTGAGTAGATGCAGTAATTCCCTGTGTTTCAGGGTCTGCGAGGGAGGGATGGGCACCACAGGTTTGGCGGCCATGGGTTATAAGACTTTCGCTGTGGTCTGTTCCTTCCTAACCTTCAAAGCCTGTCAGCCTTCTCACTCTCGTTACCACGATTTTAAACAGTGACATCATTTTCAATCATGTTTCCACTGCTTTTACTCTGCCTGCTAAATGGATGATAATGTAAAGTATGAACACTTATTTTCAAACAAAAGGGGGGGTCCCAGAGTCACAGAACTTATAAATGTATAAAGAACTTTTAAATACAGATTAATAAATGTTGTAAATAAATGTATACACCTTGATTATGGCAGTTTGAGTTGTTGTCACAATATCATTAACATGGAGACACATGAAGACACTTCTGAGTGTTTCCAAGCAAATTCCTCTCAACATTTTCCTCCAGCAGCACCACTAGGAAGAGTGTAGAGGTCATGCTGCAAACAGCATCTGTTCTTCCTAGGAAATGTTTCTTCCCACATCATGGCTGATTGTGTCTTAAGTTCTAAAGTCAGAATGCCAAGCAAAAAACCCATACAGAATGGCTTTGAAAATCCTTCAATTACTCATAAAGAACTGTACATGTCTTAAAATGTCCAGAGCCAGCCCTGGCCCTGTCATGGGAAGACATACCCTATATCTTTACACAACTGTGCCTGGGAGGTACTTAAGGGACTTGATGATTTGTGACTTGCTTTCTTTTACTTCCTTAATTTTTTGTGAGTCTTAATTGTATGAGATGAAAGGAGACTACAAGCCAAGAAAGCTGAGACTGACATAAAGCTTCCCCTGCAACCCCTCCTCATGTGCTGGTTATTCTGACAGATGGCCCTGGGAAGCCCACAGCCACCAAGACTCTAGTATTCTGTGAGGTTTAATAGATAGAAGTTATACACACTCATTCACTTTCCTAACAATGATCTTAGATTAGAACCATACTAGGTTACCTTCTCCTTTCTCCTACCCTGGATTTGAGTACCTGTTTTCTTCCGCATTTCAGTGATAACTCTCATAAATTCTTTGTACTGGTGTTTCCCAAATTGTGGTAGTGGACTGCTGCTGGTAGACCACATGAATGTGGAACCTGAACATTTTTTGATTTTTTTGATTTTTTTTTTTTTTTGAGACAGAGTCTTGCTCTGTTGCCAGCGGCCAGGCTGGAGTGCAGTGGCACAATCTCAGCTCACTGCAATCTCTGCCTCCTGGGGTCAAGCGATTCTCCTGCTTCAGCCTCCTGAATAGCTGGGACTACAGGCACACACCACCACGCCCAGCTAATTTTTGTATTTTTTAGTAGAGACAGAGTTTCACCATGTTGACCAGGATGGTCTCGATCTCTTGACCTTGTGATCTGCCTGCCTTGGCCTCCCAAAGTGCTGGGATTACAGGCACGAGCCACCATGCCCAGCTCATTTTTTGATATTAATAGTTATATATTTGTTTTAATATATATTAGAAAAAAATTAACAAACATCTATCCCAATACTTTATGAATATAAATTGCTTAGAATTAGTCAAAATGATGATATTTAAGATTTTTAGGTGAAATCAAAAGAAGAGATATTAAGAAAATTAGTAATAAAGTTGATATATACATTTGGCAAAAATAGCGAAAGCAGTTGCCTGCAGACTTACAAATGGGAAGTGTGTGCTCAGTGAACAGAGCCATCAGACACAGAGTTTCTTAAATGGCAAAGGATGTGGAAACTTTTGGAGACAGTTCTGTAAAACAAGAGACAGCTCAGCATGCTCCATATGGAAAAATTTTCTTCTCAGGCCCTCAAGTTTCCCTCACTGGTACGTACAGTTGCTGGTGATACTGAGACAGGGTGGGGATTATCTTACTGTTCTTATGCAGCTCTGTCTCATAAAGAAATGGTAGGAATCATTCAGTCTTTCACCTTTCGAGTTAGAGAATAACCACATAATCACTGAATTTCATCAGTTAGTCAGCGATCACTTCAAAGCACCAGTGAGTGTCAGGCACTGGACCGGATACTGGGATTAGAGGGGTGTGAAGGCCACTGCAAGGGTGTAAGCCTGGAAGTGAATTAGCATTCCTGAAAGATCATCCTGGATGTTCCTGTGACTGGACTGGACCAGAGAAGAGCTGATTGCAGTAAGGGATGATGGTGGCTTGAACTTGGATAGTGATGGTGGCAATGGAGAGAATCAGGCAGATGCAAAAGATATTTCAGGATAAATCCATTAGGCTCTGTTGACTGGTTGGACATTGTGGGTGAGAGAAAGAGAGGAATCAGCAGAATGCTAGGTTTCTGGTTTCAGAAGCACCATGGAAGGTGATACCAGGGCCTCAGAATTCACACAAATATTGCTGGGGATCACAGTCTTGCGCTCTAGAAGTACTGCAGTTTGTGGCTGGCATGTCGGTCCCTCAAGAGTGTGATTCTCCTGCCTCAGCAGAAGTTGTGCCTTGGTGTGAGATCAAGCATGCAGAAGGCCTTTGATCAATGTTGACTAAAAGACTAGTTGAGAACTTGAGGTATACAAACACATGGGAAATTAACTCATGATGTAAAGCAGTCCCTCTGCCTTATTTTAAATTTCATTTTAAAAGAGTCATATTGAGGCTGGGCACAGTGGCTCACACCTGTAATTCCAGCACTTTGGGAGGCCAAGATGGGCAGATCACCTGTGGTCAGGAATTTGAAACCAGTCTGGCCAACATGGTGAAACCCCATCTCTACTAAAAATACAAAAATGAGCCAGGTGTGGTAGCATGTGCCTTAATCCCAGCTACTCAGGAGGCTGAGGCAGGAGAATTGCTTGAACTTGGGAGGCAGAGGTTGTAGTGACTGAGATCACACCATTGCACTACTCCAGCCTGGGTAAGAAGAGTGAGACTCCATCTGAAAATAAAAGAGAGAAGAGAAGGAAAAGAAAGAAAAGAAAAGAAAAAAATGTCACATCAAGACCAGACTCCTATAACTCTGCCACTCCCAAGACCTGCTCATAAACACAACATAGCTCCACCTTTCTGCCTTGGGGGCATAAGGATGTGCTCAGTGACAGGCAGAGCTAAATCAGATGAGCAGCTTCAGGTAAAATTAAGGATAATAGAGTGAGACTAAAGTTAGTAATCACACACAGGCACACACATGCTATTAAAATGTACATATAGATATAAATATTGACAGATATGTAGGTATTGCTATATCTATAGCTTGAGTATATATATATATATATACACACACAAAATCTTTATACAAATATATAAATGTCTATGTATATCTAAAGCTTTAGATAGATGTATGCATATATAGATATCTATAGCTATATGTATGTATATAAATTTATATCTCTATATATCATCTATATATATCTAGACATCTATAGATATAAATACAGACAGATATAAATATATATATAGATATCTATATATCTGGACATCTATAGATGTAAATATAGATAGATATAAATACATATTTAGATACCTATATATCTACATTTATAAATACATATATAGATATCTATATATAAGTATATCTGTATTTTTATCTATAGATGTCTAGATATAGATACAGCTTTAGATATAAGATATATCATATTTTAGATATCTATAAATACATGTATACAAAATATAGACTGAATTTTCCCATTAATCCGTGTAAGTCACCCAGATGACTTGCTTACTTGAATCTTAAATGATTTATTATGACTTCAGGCAGGTAAGCGGCATGTCGAAGCTGAAGACTGAGGAAGAGGATGATAAATGGAAATGAGACAGGAGATGTGAGAAAGAAACAATGATTATAACAATGGTTTAGGACTACCCATTAGGATATAAAACAAGCCAGCCACGTGCACCAGCACTTTTGGCTGACTGTGTGGGATCCGTGGCCTCTCTCTGAGTGGCACCCTATGAGATGTCTTCAAGGGATTTTTAGGGAGTGAACATACTCAGGTAAGAGTGGAGCATCAGAAAACAGGTTTGTGAATGAGACCCCCTGTTGGGGATTCCCAGAAATGAAGGAACAATAAAGACCTACTTGTAGGTGGGTTGAGTCTTGGGAAATAGGATTTCACTGGTTCAGAACATTAGAGCTGGAGATCAGAGTTGGGAAATTGGCCAGCTGCAGGTATTAGAAATTTAATAGGCTGGAAAGGGCATACCTACAATGACAGCTTTGGATGAAGCATTGTAGGGTGAGGAGAAAACAATGATCAGCTTTCCTTAATGCACCTTTTCTCCATTGCAATTTTTAGAGATTCCATAATTCTGTGTCTAGCTGTATATATATTCTTTCTCCTCAAGTCTTTCAGCACTCTAAACATGAATAAAGATGCTTCACCAACCAGTTCAGATTCACATTCATTTAGTATTGGGATTGTTGTATTTTTGCTTTTGTTTCTAAAAAGCTCATACTATTACCTCTGGCCACATAGTGTAACTCATACTGTTTTCCCAACACCCAGCTAAGACTCTCAGAGGTTTATATCTGAATAATTTGCTCAGAGCCAGGTAAGTGCTACACAGCAAGTTCAGCCCAAGCCTATTTGACTGTCAAGTTTATGAATTTCCTGCTATGCCCACCAGCCACCTAGACAAGTTCAGAGAGTGGATAGGTCTCCTGGGTCCCTGCCCCTTGAAAATTCTAGGTGTGCATGAACATACTTCAATCCAATGGATTTCAGCACAGGCATGTCTGACTGAGTTCCTGAACCTTCTACTGAACACCCTGATGTCTTCTCTTCCAAACAACTCTTACATTACATTTTTTACCTTTACCTGAGGGGCTTACACTAGTCCAAGGATCCAGAGAAATATTAGAGAGTGTGCATTTGATAGAACTTAGAGTCACAAGGCAGAAACCTTGCCAGAAATCCGTGATGTCCAGGAAGGGTTTCCACCCTCTACTGTGATGCTGAGACAGAACAAAAGTGGGGCTGTGCAATGGGGACAGCGATCAGATGTGGGTCATTGAGCCTGGATCATACCATATCAGGCCCACTCAGGTAGTTTACATCCTGCTCCTTCCTAATTTCCACTTCGTATTTTTTATTTTTTATTTTTATTTTTATTTTCATAGGTTTGGGGGGAACAAGTGGTATTTGGTTATGTGAATTAGTTTCTTAGTGGTGATTTCTGAGATTTTGGTGCACGTGTCACTCGAGCAGTATACACTGTACCCCACTACAGTCTTTTATCCCTCACCCACTTCCCACCTTTTCTTCCAAGACTCCAAAGTCCGTTGTATTATTCTTATGCATTTGCATTCTCATAGCTTAACTCCCACTTACTAGTCAGCAGATACGATGTTTGATTTTCCATTCCTGAGTGACTTCACTTAGAACAATGGTCCCCACTTCCATCCAGGTCTCTGTGATTGCCATTCCCAAGAGATACATGTGCAGGTTTGTTACAAGAGTATATTGTGTGATGCTGAAGTTTGGGTTTCTATTGATCCCATCACCCAGTTAGTAAACATAATACCTGATAGAAAGTTTTTCAACCCTTGCCCCTCTCCCTCCTATCCCCCTTTTGGAGTCCCCAGTGTCCCGTCTTCATGTCCATACTTAATGTTTAGCTTCCACTTGCTAGTGACAACATGCCATATTTAGTTTTCTGTTTCTGCCTTAATTTGCTTAGAATAATGGCCTCCAGCTGCATTCAGGTTGCTGCAAAGGACGTGATTTCATTCTTTTTCACAGCTGCATAGTATTCTGTGGTGTATATATACCAGTTTACTTTATCCAATCCACCATTGGTGGGCACCTAGGTTGATTCCATGTCTTTGCTATTGCCTAATTTCCACGTTTTGTATGTCTTGTGTTCCCTGCCCCTGCATATCATAGGCTCCTGTCTTACCAACTCACCTTTATACTCACAGTACCTGACAGAGTGCTGTGATAAAGTCGGTTCTAAGTCAATACTTGTTAAATGTATGAAATAACGCATGTATATGTCTCTGGTCTGGATATGCCATCGGGCATTATTTCTACAATTAATTAGGTTCGTTCTCTGGCTTTATTGGCCATTATACTTCTATCGCTTATTCCAAGGTAAAAGTGTATGCACAAAATTAATAAGCCAAAACAATCATAGTTTTCAAAATAATGCAGATGAAAGTATTGAAGCATGGAGAATAGATTTCATAGGCAGATGATTGAAACAATGCAGTTTGATTTCATGGGCACCAAATGGAAATATTTAGTAATGGAAGTATCAGCTGTGTTGGTTCTCGTGGATAACAGCCTTCCTTTTAGCATACCAGTTGTATTGGACCCATGTCATGCTCATCTTTTGAGTATCTTGTCCATACTGTATTTTGTAACACCATATGTATAATATGTAATAATACCTCCTTTGTAATTAGGTCTATAGTGAGGAAAATACATTAAATAAAATATGCAAGATACGTAATGCACACACACACACACACACACACACACAATTAGAAATTACAAAAGTCTATTAAGGAGAAAAACTGGAGTCTGTGAAAGCATATTAAGCAGGTGGGTGACCCCATCAAATTTCATTCATGAAAGGTCCTTCTTGCTGTAGTTTAGAGGAGGAAAATTGGAGAAGAGAGGATAGTATAGTCCCAGCTTAGAAAAAGGCTGTTGCGGTGGTCCCCAGGGCAGTGAGGTGGTATTGAACTTGAGGAGTAATGGCAATGACGGATTCCAGATATGTTATATTTAGGGGCTAGAATATGTAGACCTGGATGGACTATGACAGGTAAGAAGGGGCATAATCAAGCAAATGTCCTGTTTCTGGCTTGAGCAGATGAGTGCTGAAGGGGCCATTACTGAGCCTCTCATCCCTACGTTCTCACTTCAGGAATCTGTGAAAACTTATCTTCCCAGGAGTTTTCATATTAAATGTTGATCATGCTGCCCTGTAATTATAAAAACTAATACTTATTCCAGAAAATTCGATATTTGCAGCATTCATCTTCTAACATTTGCAATTACTTTGACCACTGTTAAGACACAAAGTTAGTTGCTGAGTTGAATGGAAAACTGCTGTGGATGTGTTCCCTTATGCAGCTAAATTAAATGGGATGTGTTGTTGTGAAGGCCTATTTTTTTTTAAGAGTCTGGGTTTTACTCTGTTTCCCTGGCTGGCTTGCAGTGGCACAATCATGGCACCATAGTCTTGAGCTTCTGGGCTCAGGCAAATCCTTCTACCTCAGCCTCCAGAGCAGCTACAACTACAGGCATGCACTACCATGCCCAGCTAAGTGATCATTGCATGTGTGCGATGTCCTCAGCAAATCCTGGGGGAAAATGTCTTTACTTGGAGAAATAACTGATATTGGTTTAGTCTTTGGAGAAGTAACTGATAGTGGTTTCATCTTCAATGTCACTTGAAGACAGACACAGCCTTTTTTTTCAGAATTCTGTACAGACTAATGCATCCAGTCATGGAGAAAGCAGTTTCAAAGTAGACCTGATCAGTTGTCAGAGGACCATTCATGTCCTAGGACTTGGCCATGATGCTTCGCCTATGAGCTACAGAGCAGGCTGTCCTCTGATTTTGCATTTGTTTAAATATATGTATATAAACTTGCACGGAAGATCCTTTCTAAAACAGTGATCCAGTGAGGAAGTTATGGGAGGAAAGGGAATAGAAACGCTAACATACCTGAATGCTCCTGGCCTTAGCTCAGGTGTCCTCTCCTCGTGGTGCACACAGTCTTGATTCAGACTCCCTCCATTCTTCATGGACATTGCGATGAGACAACATGGACTTAACCTCCATGAACCTCAGTTTCTTCTTTTGCATATGCTGGTTATGTGTGTAGAGTATCTAATATGTCTCCTGGTCCAGAGCAGGCCACAGTGGGTTCTCCAGAGAAACAAAACCACGAGGATATGTGTATCTGTGTGCGAAATTGATTGATTTTGAGGAGGTGGCTTAGATGATTATGAAAACTGTCATATCAAAATCTGCAGAGTGGCCACAAGGCTTGAGAGCTAGGGAAGAGTTGCAGTTCCAGTCCACAGGTGGTCTGCTGGCAGAATTCCCTCATCTTCAGGGAGGTCAGTCTTTTCCTTAAGTCCTTTGATTGGATAAGCCTCATCCACATTATGCAGGGTGGTCTGCTTTACTCTAAGACTATAAGTTTAAATGTTAATCTTGTCTAAAAAATACTTTGACAAGAATACCCAGACTTTTCTGTCCACATCTCTGGGTACTTTTGCCTAGCCAAATTGACATACAAAATTAATCATCACACAGATTCTCCAAAAATGCCTTTGCAGACATGCTCAGATGTCTTTTGCTGAGTTCAGTTGCTGAGTTCAGAGTCCTCCCAGGTGCTCTGGGGGGACCCTGGGGTAGACTTCATGCTCCATGTTCCATAGCACTTGACTCCCATGGTTTTGTCTTTTTTTTTTTTTTTTTTTTTTTGGTTCTGAACTTCCCTGCACTCAGAATATTGTATGGTATAAGATAGCATTTCCATATATGTTTATTTAATAAAAGACCACATAAATTACGTAGGATACATTTAAGCAAGCAAAAGACAGAAGTTTCAATAAGCTATGTATTTATTTATTCAGTATGAATTTTAAAGCAATGGATAAATTTAGCTATAAGCTTCAGGACAGACTTTTAACATATTTTTAAATGAAGGCTGTTAATCTAATGCTATTCTTCTTTCCAAAATGGTCTTTTCTGTATTAAACTTTAGACTATTTCTCTGGCTTAGCCAGGCCGTAAGTCTCTGCTTTGTCCCAGTTTTCTCTCCAGGGAAATGGGAGAGTGTGGTAGAAGGAAGAGAGTATATTGCAGCCACTCTGTGATTCCAGAATCAAGAGCCAGCTCAGACACAGGGGTACATGAACTAGAAACACAGCTGAGGGGGAGCAGCACTTCAGCGATGCTGGTAATTACAGCAAGACCCTGCGGGACTCCTAACATCACAGTCTCCACACGGCCACTCAACCTCAAAAGCCTGATGGTTCCTGAACCAGAAAATACACTTATTTCAATCAGCCCCCCAGAGTGATATTGCTAAAAGAACAAGTTAAAAGAATTTCAGATTCCCCGCAGTCAAATTTGCCTCTTGTCTTTTCATTTCCTTGTGCCCAGACAGGACCCAGGTAGCCTTAGGGATGCAGACACTGTGTGATGTTTCCAGCAGGTGTACCACTGAGTCCGTCTGCTCCTTGTGTGCTTTCTATTTCCTTGCTCAAAGCTTCTCCTGCCTGCCCTTGCTGCAGGCCTGAGGTTGGGGCATCAGGGCTTACTGTCATAGAAGCCAAGATAAATGGACGGGCAGGGGAGGAAGAGAAATAGCAACACAGGATGTCCCCTAATGAAGTGAGACTTCCAGCAAGGTTGGGGTTGTGATGGCAGCAGGGAGAACAGAGCTGTAAGGGCTGGAAGTGGAGGCCAGACCCTGCCACTGCTGGTGCCCTCTCATAGGCATGGTCACTGCAGAGAAGGGATGACCAACTGCTACTTTTTAATGTGGAGGCTCAGGACTTCCTTAGCAGCCCTGCTGAAAAGCAATCTGAGATGAGCTTCAAGGGCATACATGTCTTCTGGATAAACAGGGCTGCCTCCTAGAATCGGAAACCCTTCACCTTCCTGGGATGCTGTATGCTAGAGAGTGGCTTCATTTCCCAGTGGTTCCGTTAAATGGTCACTCTTATGCTATTACTAATGCAATGATAAAACAGTGATTTTATCCCATGCCTATGGTGTATAGGTACTGGGAATGCATATTTTATTTCTACTACCTCCAACAATTCTACAAAGTAGGTGTTATTGGTCTCATATTGCAAACATGGCAACTGAGGCCAGAGAGTTGAAATAACTTGCCAGGTCTTTCTGTTGCCAAAGCCTGTGCTCTTCATGCAACATTTTCTCAATAAAGATGATTTTTCTTTCTCCTCCAAGGAATGATGAGCCTAGGGAGAAGGTGCTGTCCTGGGAACTCAGAAGAAAGGACAGTGAATGAAAGGGTCCTAGGCAGATGCCCAGCCATTCAAGGGCAAGCCAAATTGGGAGCTGTATATGCAGGCAGAATATCTGGGGTGCCTGAGTGAATGGAGGCAGAAGGAATGCAGCCAGAGGGGGTGGAACAGCACTGCTTGTTCTGAAGCACAGAGCCAGGAGATTTCTGGGAATTTACTAGGTAGCAAGGCCAAGGAGAAAGCATTGCCAAGTTGAAGAGTAGAAGAGCCATCATGGAAAGTGGCAGGTAAGGGGACAGCAGAGCTTCCTGTGCCTCTCAGTGCCTAGAAGGAAGAGGAAAGAGCAGAGGAGCCCTGGTCACCCCAGATATTCTGGTAGGAGGCAGCCATAGAGGTAACAGGTACCAGTAACTGTTTCTAAACCCTACAGGCCTATGAAATGAGAGTTCTTTATTGACCTACTTGCTCCCCCTTGTTTCCAAGAACAGAACAGTGCCCATCATAAACCCGTGAGTCTTGGTGGCTTCAGAAGTCCATGTAAACAAAGATGCCTTAAAATAGGGTTGTTTTTAGATGTGCCTCAGGGCCCACCTCATTCCAGGTGCTTTTAGAATGTTTCTATGTGCTCTGCTATGCTTTGCACTGGTTCTCAGCCAGTATGGTTGCTCTAAGCTGCCGTACCTCCCCTGCCCCTACTATACATTTAAGGAACCTAAAGGATGTCAGAAATCTCTTGGGATGCCTGGTCCTTGTTCTGGTCCTGGACTTCTTAGGCCATTCTAGTTTCCATTTGCTGCCATCTTGCATTGAATCTTGCCTCTCTCTGCTGCCTTATTCCAACGTTATTGCATTCTTGGTGTACTTGACCTTGGCCCTGCTCTCCTGTCTCAAAGTTAGTTTGATCTGCATATACACAAATAACACATTTATCTTTTACATAAAAAAAATCAGGGATGGGTTTAGGACTAGTCAAGTGGCTCCCCCATGTCATTGAGAACCCAAGCTCCTATATTTTTGATCTACACAGCCTCTCAAGGTCGATTTGTAGATCAAGATGGCAGCTGGAGCTTGAGCCAACATGGACAAAGAGCAAGATGGGAGAGAAGAGGCAGAAGGACAAAATGGTGGCCCTCCTTGCTGAATGAGCTCCTTCTAAGCATCTTATGCCCCATGCATCACAGCCACTTGTATCTCATAGGACAGGACCTAGTCACATGGCCACACCTAGCTGCAAGTGGTGCTGGGGAGCACAGTCTTTAGTCTGGAAAGCAATGACCACCTAGAAATCAAGATTCTGTCATTAAAGAAGAAGGGAGGAAGGGTACTTCCCTTCCCTCTTTCTGTTCCTTCTTTCCTTGAGTGACCTAGGCTCACCCTTGGTCGTGGTTTGGGCTTTTCTTCTGGGTTCAGTGTCTCAGACTGCCAAGTATGGAAGAAAACTAACACACATCTAACTTTAACTTAGTTCCAACATCATAGCCAGCCTTTGAGCTTCATCTTTTTCTGCACAGTGTTACTCACCACTGTTTGCCCAAGCCTGTTGCATTGAAATAGACACCTGCCTTGTGATTAAGCTCATGCAAAGCACTATAGCAGCTGAAGGCAAATACAGTTTCTGTCCTGAATCCTTTCTCTCTTTTTTTATTTTAATGAACCAATTTTACAGATAGAATTAGAACAGGAAAGTAGAGTTCCTGGGGCATACAAAAAGTAAACAATCCCTACTTCAACTTTAGAAATTCTTTTAGGAAATAAAATAATAAGTAAATACCCAAAATGAAAAAGCTCTAAAGCTACAGCCTCAAGCTATCCTAGTTTAGTGATTTTCAATCTAAGTAGAGGAATCGATTTAAAGAAATCTCAGGCTGATTTCCAATATATAAAAGATATAGAATGGTATTTTAGTTCCACAAATTTGCTTATACATTATAATATATAGTTACTTATAAATACTACCAATTAAATGAAATGAAGTTATATTAAAAAGTATAACTATTTGAAACCTGGATTTATAGATGTGGTCTTACAGCAATGTTAATATCAGTTTATTTTCGTGGTTTTTGTTGTTGTTGTTTTATTTCATAATATCATGGAGATCTGGATACAGAAAGGTAAGTAGTTCTAGATGGTAATGCTTTTTACAGTTTATCTCGTAGCTTCAGTAATGTTCTTCAGTCTAGGTTAGATGACAAGGGCAGTTTTCTTCTGAACCCACCTAGTATGGAGTGGTAAATGACCCTGGCAGCTCCAGATAACCCATTGGTGGCTTCAAAATATTACAATTCAATACATGATGTGTTTAAATGTGAATGTTGTTTTTTATATTTCAATATTATTAATAGTTAAGTATATTAAAATGAAATTAGTTATGGATTCCAAACTAATTCCAGTAGTTATGGAACCCCTGGAATACTGATGTCCATGGAGACATCTCCAAGTGTTATATCTTAGGCTTTTGTCTCACCAGAGTTGCCTGTTGTGGTTAATCTTATGTGAACTTGACTGGGCCCTAGGGTGCTCAAGTTAAGCATGATTTCTGAATGTGTCTGTGAGGGAGTTTCTGAGTCAGATTAGCATTTGAATAGGTGGACTCAGTGAAGCCGATCATCCTCCCCGTTGTTGATGGGCATCATCCAACCCATTGAGGGCCTAGATAGAGCAAGAGGCAGAGGAAGGAGGAATTTGCCCCCTTTCACCCTGCCTCATGGACTAAGCTAGAACATCTCATTTCATCTTCTTCTGCCCTTGGATTGGGATTTATGCCATTGACTTCCCTGATTCTCAGGCTTTAGGGCTGGAACTGAGTTAACCCACTGACTTCCCTGGGGTTCCAGCTTGCAGGCAGCAGATCATGGGACTTCTCAGCCCTCATAATTGCACGTCTCTACATATAAACACACACACTGTCTCTCCCCTATTGGTTCAATTTCTCTGGAAAAACCACATTACACCTGCATCCCACTCCTTTTCTTCCCCTGCCCTGCCAGCTCCCGTCAAGAAGTGTTGGATATGCACATACTGAGGGAGGAATCACACTTCTTGCTTTTCCTGCTGATACTGTTGCTATTTGCTGCAAGCCCCCTTTCTGTTTTTCAGCCGATACTCTCTGGTTACCCCATGTCTTCCTCCTCACACCTTTCTCCATTGTGTGTCTTTGGTGAGGGAGGTCTGGGTGAGGCAAGCAGGACATAGGATTAATAGAGGGAATCATGTTTTTGAACTTCCATTTATGACTCCGTGTCAATCCTGGAGAAGTAAGAACCTTAACAGTACCTTGCTTCTGTGGTGTGTGGGAGAAGTGAGTGTGCAGAGTGGTCTCTGCTGGAAGACAGAAACCTTTTATTCCTGTGGAAGGAAAGAGGTCATGGAAGTGTTTTACAAAATGCAGCACCCAGATTGGAGGAGCCCAAGCCGTGCATGTGCTATGCTGGTTCAGAACAGGAGTGTTATTTGTCTCTGAAACTTTCCCCCGAGATCAGAACATGTGTCTTTATCCAGCAGCAATATCATGGAAACAGGAAACCTCTGTTTTTGTCTGTGGAATCTCACCAGCTATGGCAGGTCGTCTGCTGCGGAAAAGAGAACCTGGGGCTTCAGGATGGGGCTTGGATTCCAGCTCGGGCTTCACACTCTTTAGATTTTTGAATCTGAGTTGGTTTTATAACCTCTCTATGCCTTGGTTTCCTGACCTGCAAAATGGAGGGACGATGGCTGCCTGCCTCTACCACACATCATCACTGTGCAACTAAATGGAATCAGCATCTGCAAAAGTTCTTTGTGTTTGCAAACTGTCATTTTAGCCAGCTCGGGCATATCTGAGAGCCAGTGAGCAGCTTATTAATTTAAAACATGAAGGATGCATAATTTCTCCCTTCTGTTCTCATTCTCTCTGGTTCATATTCTAAACACAACTCCTGTTGTATTTGGTACCAGCGCCAGAGGCACTAAAATATATTGATGTACCATAAGCATTAAATTTATTCATAAGCATAACTTCATTTTCATAAGGAGGAGGAAACATAGATCTCTCTTAGGGCATTCTGCATGCTTGATGTTAGGAGGATATTTATAAGAAGGCAGTATTTTGGGTTTGCTTTCCTGTGAAACTGTGTGATTATTTAATTAAATGTGTGTTTTGCCATTTTTACCCATATGAGCAAAATTATGAGTGATTTGTAAACATTTCCAGAATTCCCAAGATCAAAATCTTAAAAGGCTTCTTTGGTGTAATTTATTTGAATTTTATCCCTGTGCCAAATAAATCTTAGGAAATAATAAGCAAATTTTTAAATGTGAAAGTTTGTACAATTTACAAAATAATGGTTTTAAGTTTCTTTGACTCCCACCTTGCATAGTTTCCTGCAAACATCCAGACATTCAGCAGAACATCCCCAGGAACTTGGGATGAGAGCAATTACCCCCATTAGCATTCTGAGGATGTCATGGAGCAGTGGGAAGAGCGTGGGCCCTGTACATGGGACACTCGGAGAGTGACCACATACCAGAGTCCACTCTTCCCTGGTCAGACAACCGTCCCCCGTGCCTCAGTTTCCTCATGGGTACAATGAGGACACTGAGCCTCTCTTCCTACATTTCTATTCCTGCCACCATTGTGGTCTATGGTAGTTTCTTTCTCTCTGGAAAGGTTTTACATGTTGAGCCATTTTATAATGAGGCTCAAAGGCTGGTGACCTGGGAATCTTGTCCCAGTTATATGCATTTTGTTTTATCTGTGTACATGTTTTGAATCTGGAAAGTTTGCATAAAAATTTAATTGGGAGCTTTTATTGAGAAACTAGAGGATTTGCAATGCTGGGCTTATATTACGTTCTTGTCTGGGCTTGAGTTACACCTCTGGCACTTCATTGAGTCAGAAGGTCTGGGCTCTCCTGCTCCCCAACATACCCTGGTCTTTTGCACTCATCTCACCTGTGCAAGCCTGTGCCCAGGGGAGTTCGGTGATCTTTTGGCAGAGTCCATTCCATTTGCCTTTCCTAGCCGGGCAAGGCAGTTAGTGAAAGTGTCTCTAAGAATGAGAAATGACCTGAACTTTTAATGGATCTCTTTCATTAAGCACAAGTTAAGAAGATGACTATCTTTCAAAATTGCATTTTCTTCTGGCTGGTTCCTCATAGAACAGTGCTATGAGCAATCTCAGAGTTCTAATTGGCTTATGTGATTACACCTGGAAATAATTAGGTCAGGTCTAAAAAAATATGGCTGCCAGGTGAGTGAGAGTTCAGTTATGAATTTGTTTGGGTTTGTTGCAGGCCTCTGTCCTCCACCTGAGAGCTCCAGGGAGCAAGGGCCAAGTGGAGAGCCATCAGAGTACTGCAAAGACAAGTAAGAGAGGCTTTGATCAGGATGGAGACATGACCCCAAGTTACACTTCGGGCTCACCTTTCACAGAGGCGGCAGTAGCATTCCAAGAACATCTCCCTCACAGGCATGGATTCTGGGGCCAGCAGGGTCATGGCAGGGCCATGCCAGAGAAGGGGAGCTCCAGGGGTTCCTGCATCCCCCTCTGCAAGGGAGCCAGATCCTGCACCAGGGTTGGGTACCACAGGCTAGTTCAGTAGCATGGCCTGGTAAGCCCCTTAGCCAGGACAGCCAGGCAAGTTGTCACCATCTGTTGTTCCTCCCTCAGCCCTCAGTCTGTATGTGCAGCAGGGGCTTCTGTGCATGCTTGCACTTGGCAATTGATTTTATTTTGCACTCTGTGTCTTTTAAAGACATTATTGTGATAATAATGTTGATAAAACTGAACAACACCTATAATCTACCATCATATCTATTTTGAAATTTAGTAAATAAGAGAGTTTATTTCACAGACCACTCTTAACTGCAGTCTAGTTTCTATATACTCACCACTTCACTGAACCACTCTTCCTAGTGGTTTTAGTGACTCTAGTGGACACACTGTGGTCCTCATATTGCTTGACCTCTTTTTGGCATTGGGCAAAGGTGACCATGCCCTCCTTGAATTCCTGTCACACACTCCTGGTTTCCTCCTACTCTGTCTACTGCCCTCATAGGTGGGCAGGTGGCTTGGTCCTAGACTCCCTTCTTCCTTCTGTCCTCTCTCCTTAGATAATTGCATCCACTCCCATCTCTATGCTGGTGACTCCTGCATTTTTATCTTCTGCACAGATTTCTCCTTTGGGTCTCAGACCTGTGTTTTCTCTTGCCTATTTCACATCTTTGCTTTGATATTTTAGTTGGTGCCTCATCCAGATCTCCTTCACTGCCAGGTGTGCCCATCCCCCAGGGCTGTAAGTGTGGGACAGCTGTGAGCCCTTAGCAGCCCTTTCAACCAGTCTTCCTCCACCAAACAGGATCTTCCTCCTTCAAGCCTTTACCCAACTTGGAGGCAAGATCTCTGCCAATGACCAGCTGATGTGGGATGCAAAAAGCCAGCCCTCTTGCTTCAGGTGGGATAATTCTGTGCTGTAATCCATGCTCCAGAGCTCCCCGTGGAGTCAGACTGAAGCCTACCACAGCCAAGAACACAGCCTTGCTCAGTGGGTTCTCCTGCCCCATGCTGTTTTTCTCACTTCTCCACACCTGAGGGAATTCCTTTCAACACAGTTCCCATCTCAGGCTCTCCCTCTTGCATCTGATCCTTTTTTTTTTTTTTTTTTTTTTTGGTCTGGAGGTGAGCAGTATTAGACAAGGAAGTGACTTACTCTGGAAATTCCAATTGTACCTAAGATGCCTGGTAGGGCCAGACTATGAGTTTTTGGAAAAAGAATCAATTTGGTTTTCAGTTTAGCAGGATAAATGTATATTTTTAATGTGAAGTCTTTTCCTCTTCTCACTACTTAGCCTAATGAGTAATCAGCTTGTTGAAATTTTATTCCTTTGTCTTTTGTTAATTTGTGACTGGGTGTTACTGTGCATTTTTATTGTGAACAGACAGAAATGAGCTCATTTCTCATGCAAACTCAAAGAATTGAGACCTCTATGAACTTTAAACTAGAAGTTGTCTCTTTTCCTTACGAAATGTGTCAGTCATAGTCCAGCAAGGTGTACATGAATTACTGTTGCCTGTCCCTCTTTTGGAGGCACCTCCTTCTTTGGGTGCCATCGTACTGCATTGTGTTGGTCTCTGTCTCAACACTCTGACAGATTTATTGGTTTCACCATGGCTTTTGTATGCTTTTGCTCCCTAAATATTGGTAATTTCCACTGTTTATCTTCAATACCTTCTCTTTGCTCTTTTACCATCAGAAATTAACTCACAGTTTCAGCCACCACTTTTTTTTTAACTAAATGGTAGCTATTATTATCAACTTAGTTTATACATCAATCTCTTTTTTATTGCATTTTAGGTTTTGGGGTACATGTGAAGAACATGCAAGATTTCTGCATAGGTACACACATGGCAGTGTGATTTGCTGCCTTCCTCCCTTTCACCTATATCTGGCATTTGTCCCCATGCTATCTCTCCCCAACTCCCCACCCCCCATGGTCCCTCCCCTGTTTCCTCACAACAGACCCCAGTGTGTGATGCTCCCCTCCGTGTGTCCATGTTTTCGCATTGTTCACCCACCTATAAGTGAGAACATGCAGTGTTTAATTTTCTGTTCTTGTGTCAGTTTGCTGAGAATGATGGTTTCCAGGTTCATCCATGTTCCTACAAAGGACACGAACTCATCATTTTTGATGGCTGCATAATACTCCATGGTGTATATGTGCCACACTTTTTGTGAGCAGTCTATCATCAATGGGCGTTTGGGTTGGTTCCAGGTCTTTGCTATTGTAAACTGTGCTGCAATGAACATTCGAGTGCATGTGTCCTTATAGTAGAGCAATTTATAACCCTTTGGATATATACCCAGTAATTGGATTGTTGGGTCAAATGGAATTTCTATTTCTAGGTCCTTAAGGAATCGCCACAGTGTCTTCCACAATGGTTGAACTAATTTACACTCCCACCAACAGTGTAAGAGTGTTCCTATTTCTCCAAATCCTCTCCAGCATCTGTTGTCTCCAGATTTTTTAATGATCACCATTCTAACTGGTGTGAGATGGTATCTCAATGTAGTTTTTCATTTCTCTAATGACCAGTGATGATGAGCATTTTTTCATATGTTTGTTGGCCTCATGTATGTCTTCTTTTGTAAAGTGTCTGTTCATATCCTTCACCCACTTTTGAATGGGCTTGTTTATATTTTTCTTGTAAATCTGTTTTAGCTTTTTGTAAATTCTGGATATCAGCCCTTTGTCAGATGGGTAAACTGCAAAAATTTTTTCCCATTCTGTTGGTTGCCGATTCACTCTAATGACTGTTTTCTTTTGCTGTGCAGAAGCTGTGGAGTTTGATTAGATCCCATTTGTCTATTTTAGCTTTTGTTGCTAATGTTTTTGGTGTTTTGGTTATGAAGTCCTTGCCTACGCCTATGTACTGAATGGTTTTGCCTAGATTTTCTTCTAGGGTTTTGATGGTGTTAGGTCTTATGTTTAAGTCTTTAATCCATCTGGAGATAATTTTAGTGTAAGGTGTCAGGAAGGGGTCTAGTTTCTGCTTTCTGCACATAACTAGCCAGTTTTCCCAACACCATTTATTAAACAGGGAATCCTTTCCCCATTGCTTGTTTTTGTCAGGTTTGTCAAAGATCGGGTGGTTGTAGACAGGTTGTGTTGCCTCTGATGCCTGTGTTCTGTTCCATTGGTCTATAGCTCTGTTTTGATACCAGTACCATGCTGTTTTGATTACTGTAGCCTTGTAGTATAGTTTGAAGTCTGATAGTGTGATGCCTCCCGCTGTGTTCTTTTTGCTTAGAATTGACTTGGCTATGCGGGCTCTCTTTTGGTTCCATATGAAGTTTAGGGTGGTTTTTTCCAGGTCTGTGAAGAAGGTCATTGGTAGCTTGATGGGGATAGCGTTGAATCTGTAAATTACTTTGGGCAGTATGGCCATTTTCACGATATTGATTCTTCCTAACCATTGATTCCATGAACGTGGAATGTTTCTCCATCTGTTTGTGTCCTCTCTTATTTCATTGAGCAGTGGTTTGTAGTTCTCCTTGAAGAGGTCCTTTACATTCTGGGTTAGTTGTATTTCTAGGTATTTTATTCTCTTTTTAGCAATTGTGAATGGCAGTTTGTTCTTGATTTGGCTCTCTTTAAGTCTATTATTGGTATATAGGAATGCTTTTTCCCATTCTGTTACAAAACGTGTTCCCATTCTGTTATGAAATTTTGCACATTGATTTTGTATCCTGAGACTTTGCTGAAGTTGCTTATCAGTTTCAGGAGATTTTGGGCTGAGACAATGGAGTCTTCTAGAAATACAATCATGTTGTCTGCAAATAGAGACAATTTGGCTTCCTCCTTTCCTATTTGAATACCCTTTATTTCTTTTTCTTGCCTGATTGCTCTGGCTAGAACTTCCAGTACTATATTGAATAGGAGTGGTGAGAGAGAGCATCCTTGTCTAGTGCCAGATTTCAAAGGGAATGCTTCCAGTTTTTGCCCATTCAGTATGATATTGGCTGTTGGTTTGTCATAAATAGCTTTTATTATTTTCAGATATGTTCTGTGAATACCTAGTTTATTGAGGGTTTTTAGCATAAAGGGCTGTTGAATTTTATCAAAGGACTTCTTTGCATCAATTGAGATAATCATGTGGTTTTTGTCTTTGGTTCTGTTTATGTGGTGAATTATGTTTATAGACTTGTGCATGTTGAACCAGCCTTGCATCCCCGGGATGAATCCTACTTGATCATGGTGGATAAGCTTTTTGATGTGTTGTTGCAATCGGTTTGCCAGTATTTTATTGAAGATTTTTGCGTCTATGTTCATCATGGATATTGGCCTGAAGTTTTCTTCTTTTGTTGAGTGTCTGCCAGGTTTTGGTATCAGGATGATGTTGGTCTCATAAAATGATTTGGGAAGGATTCCCTCTTTTTGGATTGTTTTGAATAGTTTCAGACGGTATGGTAACAGCTCCTCTTTGTATGTCTGGTAGAATTCAGCTGTGAACCCATCTGGACCTGGGCTTTTTTGGGGTGGTAGGCTCTTAATTGCTGCCTCAACTTCAGACTTGTTATTGGTCTATTAAGCGTTTCAACTTCTTCCTGGTTTAGGCTTGGGAGGATGCAAGTGTCCAGGAATTTATCCATTTCTTCCGGGTTTACTAGTTTATGTGCATAGACTTGTTTGTAATAATCTCTGATGATGGTTCGAATTTCTGTGGAGTCTGTGGTGATATCCCCTTTTTCATTTTTTCTTGCATCTATTTGATTATTCTCTCTTTTCTTTTTTATTAATCTGGCTAGTGGTCTGTCTATTTTGTTGATCTTTTCAAAAAACCAGCTCCTGGGTTTATTGATTTCTTTGAAGGGTTTTTCATGTACTCTATCTCCTTCAGTTCTTCTCTGATCTTAGTTATTTCTTGTCTTCTGCTAGGTTTTGAGTTTTTTTGATCTTGCTCCTCTAGCTCTTTCAATTTTGATGATAGGGTGTCAATTTTAGATCTCTCCTTGCTTCTCATATGGGCACTTATAGCTATATATTTTCCTCTAGAGACTGCTTTAAATGTGTCCAGAGATTCTGGTATGTTGTATCTTCGTCCTTGTTGGTTTTGAAGAACATCTTTATTTCTGCCTTCATTTCATTGTTTATTCAGTCAACATTCAATAGCCAGTTGTTCAGTTTCCATGAAGCTGTGCGGTTCTGAGTTAGTTTCTAAATTATGAGTTCTAACTTGATTACACTGTGGTCTGAGAGACTGTTTGTTGTGATTTCCATTCTTTCGCATTTGCTAAGGAGTGATTTACTTCCAATTATGTGGTCAATTTTGGAGTAGGTGTGATGTGGTGCTGAGAAGAATGTACAATCTGTGGATTTGGGGTGGAGAGTTCTATAAATGTCTGTTAGCTTTGCTTGTTCCAAGTCTGAGTTCAAGTCCTGGATATCCTTGTTAATTTTCTGTCTTGTTTATCTGTCTAATATTGACAATGGGGTGTTAAAGTCTCCCAGTATTATTGTGTGGGAGTCTAAGTCTCTTTGTAAGTCATTAAGAACTTGCCTTATGTATCTGGGTGCTCCTGTATTGGGTGCATATATATTTAGGATTTTTAGCTCTTCTTGTTGCATTGATCTGTTTACCATTAAGTAATGTCCTTCTTTGTCTCTTTTGATTTTTGTTGGTTTGAAGTATATTTTTTCAGAGACAAGAACTGCAATTCCTGCTTTTTTTGCCCTTCATTTGCTTGGTAAATCTTCCTCCATCCCTTTATTCTGAGCCATTGTGTATCCTTGCATGTGAGATGGGTTTTCTGGATACAGCACATCGATGGATTTTGGCTTTTTATCCAATTTGCCCATCTGTGTCTTTTGATTGGTGCATTTAGTCCATTTACATTTAGGGTTAATACTATTATGTGTGAATTTGATTCTGTCATTTTGATGCAAGCTGGCTGTTTTGCCCATTAGTTGATGCAGTTTCTTCATTGTGTTGATGCTCTTTACCCTTTGGTATGCTTTTGGAGTGGCTGGTACTGGTTGTTTTTTTCTATCTTTAGTGCCTCTTTCAGGAGCTCTTGTAAAAGCAGGCCTGGTGGTGACAAAATCTCTGAGTACTTGCTTGTTTGCAAAGGATTTTATTTTTCCTTCACTTATGAAGATTAGTTTGGCTGTATATGAAATTCTGGGTTGAAAATTCTTTTCTTTAAGGATGTTGAATATTGGCCTCCACTCTCTTCTGGCTTGTAGGGTTTCTGCTGAGAGATCTGCTGAGTCTAATAGGCTTCCCTTTGTGGGTAACCTGACCTTTCTCTCTGGCTGCCCTTAGCATTTTCTCCTTCATTTCAACTCTGGTGAATCTGACGATTATGTGCCTTGAGGTTGCTCTTCTTGAGGAATATCTTTGTGGTGTTCTCTGTATTTCCTGGACTTGAATATTGGCCTGCCTTGCTAGATTGGGGAAGTTTCCCTGGATAATATCCTGAAGAGTATTTTCCAGCTTGGATTCATTCTCTCCATCACATTCAGGTACACCTATCAAATGTAGATTAGGTCTTTTCGCATAGTGCCATATTTCTTGGAGACTTTGTTCATTCCCCTTTACCCTTTTTTTTCTAATATTGCCTTCTCATTTTATTTCATTGAGTTGATCTTTGACCTCTGATATCCTTTCTTCTGCTTGGTCAATTTGGCTGTTGAAACTTGTGTATGCTTCGCAAAGTTCTCGTGTTGAGTTTTTCAGCACCATCAATTCATTTATATTGCTCTCTAAGTTGTCTATTCTCATTAGCATTGCGTCAAATCATTTTTCAATGTTCTTAGTTTCTTTGCATTCGGTTAGAACATGTTCTTTTAGCTCACATAAGTTTCTTATTACCCATCTTCTGAAGCCTTATTCTATCAATTCATCACACTCATTCTCCATCCAGCCTTGTTCCCTAGCTGGTGAGGAGTTGTGATCCCTTGTAGGAGAAGAGGCAGTCTGTTTTCGGGTGTTTTCATCCTTTTTGTGCTGGTTTCTTCCCATCTTTGTGGATTTATCTACCTGTCATCTTTGTAGTTGTTGACTTTCAGATTGGGTCTCTGAGTGGATGTCCAGTTTGTTGATGATGAAGTTATTTCTGTTTCTTAGGTTTTCTTCTAACAGTCTGGCCCCTCTGCCATAGGATGGCTGAAGTCCACTCCAGGCCCTGCTTGCCTGGGGATCACCTGCAGCTGCAGAACAGTAAAGATTGCTGCCAGTTTCTTCGCTGCTATCTTTGTCCAAGAAGGATGCCCACCAAATGTCAGTGTGAGCTCTCTTTTATGAGGTGACTTTTTGAATATACGGAAGTCAGGGAGCTGCTGGAAGAGATAGTCTGTCCTTTATAGGAGCTCAAGTGCTGAGCTGTGAGCTCCATTGTTCATTGAGAGCTGTTGGGCAGGTACGTTTAAGTCTGCTGCAACAGAACTCATAATCCCCCTTTTTTTCCTCAGGTGCTGTGTTCTGGGGCATTAGGGCTTTATTTATGAGTTTCTCTTGTGCTGCTGCCTTTTTTTCAGGGTTGCCCTTCCCAGCGAGGAGGCAGCCTAGTCACTGTCTGCCTGCAGAGGCTTTGCTGAGGGCTACACCCAGCTGTCATGTGAACTTCCCTGCAGTCCTGTTTATACAGGTGTAGTTAGAACTGCCTCGGCAATGGTGGCCCACCTCTGTAATGGCAGACTCTCTCTGTAATGGCGGGTTGCCTCAGCAATGGCGGGCTGCCTCAGCAATGACAGACTACCTCCATAGTGGTGGACTGCCTCGGTAATGGTGGATGCCCCTTCCCTACAGAGCTGGACCTTCCTGGGTTCAACTGTGCTTGCTGTGAAACTCTCAACCCAGAGCTTTTCCAATTGCTGTATTTTTGTGGGGGTGGGACCAGCAGAGCTTAATCACCTGGCTCCCTGCCTCAGAGCCTTTTTTTTTTTTTAGTTGAATGGTTGACTCTCTCCCAGGTGTTCCAGTCACCTGTTGAAAAGGCACCGGGATCTGTGTGATTTCCCGTGTGGTGACATACTGCACCAGCTGAAACTATGGCGCTGAGATTCATAGTGCTTTTTTGCCCAGTAATCTCCTGGCCTGGCTCCCTGTTTCAGTCCCCTTTTTAATCAGATGAATGGGCAACTCTGCCTTCCTGGAGCTCCAATAACCAGCTAAAATGATGCCTGGATCTGTGTATTTTGTACAGAGAACTGCCGCGCCAGGGCGCCAGCAAAACAGCCACGCCAGCCAAACCAGCTGCACTGGCGACCTGTGGGGCTCCTCTGCCTGGGAATCTCCTGGTCTGTGGGCGATGAAAATCCATCTGGAAATGTGGCATCCACTCACCCTCTGCGCTTTCACTGGGAGCTGCAATCCTGAGCTGCTCCTAATCTGCCACCTTGGATCTACATCCTTAGCTCCCACTTTTACAGGGATAATGCCATGATATAAATCGAGTGCTTGTCTCTGTCTCTCCATATACCCAGTCTGCTTTCCTGTCTCCCAGTAAACATGTTTGCTTTACTTTCATAAATGAGACCTAAATGCACAGTTTGCTAGCCCAGTCCTCATTCTGACTTCTTCCTCTCCACAGTGTGATTGATCCCCTTTTCATATAGGTTATGCAGACTAAAGACATAGGTGGTCTTTGGATCCCTCGTTTTCTGTATTCTGCCATCCCAGGCCTCACATCCTCTCAAATGTTTTGACACCATGTCACTCATACCCATGTCACCTTTCTTGCTTCCACTACCACCTCTCTGGTCCAGACTTTGCCAGCACTGGTCCTTTTCACCTTCCTCCCACAGCTTCTCTCTTTCTCATAGGCCCAGTAATTCTAGAAATCCAGGGACTCCAAAAGACGTCACTTCCATAGGCAATGCTTCTAACATTATGGACAACTAAATTAATAAACTAGTCACAAAAATAAATAAGCATGAGAAAAATCCTGGAAAGAATTTATCCCAAATAATAATGCACATCACCTATCTTAACAGCCCATACCAGAAACCCCACTGCCATCCCCAGCTTCTTACTATGATAAGAGATTAAAAATCTCTTATTCATTACTTCTTCTTCATTTTCATTACCTGGTCTTCCCCGATGCTCTCAGCCTTTGTAACCATCGTTGCTACAAATGTTGTAACCAGTGTCTCTCCTCTGATCCTGCTGGTACCTTCTAATCCATTCTCTTGTGTCAGAGGTTCCTCTTTTTAAAAAACGTCAATAGTTTCATTGCCCATCATTGCCCAATGAATTCGTCTTCTTGTCCCATTTACTTTAAAAAATGTTCATTCTTTGGAGTGGCATTCAAGTCCACCTTCGGACCAACCACAAACTTCACCTGCTCCTCAGCTTTTCCTCACCATTTCTGACTCCACCTACTGAACCAACCACTCATCCCTTCTCAAACACACCACATTTAGTTATGTATCTGCACTTTTGTAAAAGGTGTCTTCTCTCCCTACAATATCCTCCTCCATTCTCCTGCTAGTGAATTCCTGCACATCCATCCTGGTCTAGTGCAAAAAGCAATGCTTCTGTAAACTGCAACCCACCTCCCTGATTGCCCACCTCTGCTGCCTCCTTTCATGCCTATTGACATGGCTGCCTCATGTTCCTCAGACTTTGTTCTGTGGGTGTGCTTTTACCTTTGTCTACTCCCTTAGGCCATGAACTATGATTTATTTTATGTCCCCAACACCTGGCAAAGAGCCAGGCACAAAATAGGAGCTTAAAGTCTCGGGTGAATAAATGAATGTTCCAAGAATAAGGAAACCAATTCAATCCCCCCCCCCGACTTTTTTTGGTGGGGATTAGAGAACGTATAAAATACCATTACCATCAGCGTAGTAAGTGGTTCAAATTAATGAGAGATACTCTACTTTGGAAAGAAGTTTTTGAGCATTTGAATGGACTTACTGAACACAATATCTCTGCAAGATGATAAGGATACATGTTTTGAACTGACATATTTTAGGATTGTTTTTAAGTTCCTTCTGTATTTGAATCTGCATTTTTAAAAATAATTTCAACTTTTATTTTAGATTCAGGGGATACAAGTGCCGGATTGTTACATGGGTATATTGCATGATGCTGATATTTGTGGTACAGATAATCCCCATCACTCAGATAGTGAGGATAGTACCCGATAGGTAGTTTTTCAGCACACAACTCCCCTCTCTTCTGCCTCTAGCACTCCCCAGTGTCTGTTATTCCTGTCTTTATGCTCATGTGTGTTCAATGTTTACTTCCAACTTGCAAGTGGCAACATATGGTATTTGGTTTGCTGTTCTTGCATTAAGAATTAATATGTCTTTGATACCATTTTATTCTTACCTATTATGACATATGTTTTAGATGTGTCATAGTCATCAAATAGTTGCAGCTGTTTAAATTACTCAATTGTGTTTATTTCTAGAAATAGAATTTGTGCATCATTACTTACACCTTCTGAGTTTTGTGCCTTGGTGTTGCCTTTGCTCCAATGCTCTGGCTGTTTGACAAGTCTTACCAGACAGTGCTTAAATTTCAAGTGAAGATGAACATTAAAGACAGGAACAGATAAGTGACCACCCTGTGTGAACCAGCACATGTTATTTTGGAGCCTGCTAAACTGTCTGTGAGCTGAAGAGGACTGCACTAGGAAATAATAAGGTTTTCCTTGAGCTCAAGCATATGGGTACAGAATATCAATTGCAAGGATGGTAGATGCACCCAGGAAGAGTTCTAAGTGTAGCAAATGACAGACTTTATATATAAGGCATATAGTCACTCTTTTGGGCCCCTGTGATTTTTCTGATTTACAATTTTGATATCTTATGTTCTTAAACTGGTTGCCCAGTATACCTCTTCAGCACCACTGTAGTTAACACATTGATATCAAGTGCTCATATGAACAAGCTTCAGTTCTGCAGGCTGTGCAAGTGCATGGATTCTACAGGCCCTCAGGTGCACATCATTCCAATATGGAGTATAGCCATGCATGAGCATTCTGCAGAGATCAATTAGAGTAAAGCGTGGATGCCCCTCTTCTCCACCCCAAAAGATCTTGTAGGGATTAATTGTGCCAAATGCCTCACACACACTAGCATTCCATAAAGATAATTCCCTTTCCTTTTAATAAAAGCATGACTAAGGCAAGGAAGCCTTTACCTCCCTTGGCTCTGGTAAGGGAGATGTCAAAGAAATGTAATATTTTTAAGATCCTTTTAAAAAACATTCTGTAGGATTTGATAGTTTTCTTTTGAACAGAAATCTAGGAAGGTGGTTCACTATACAGTAATAAAGGAATTTTCAATTAGGAGGATAAGCTGTAGATAGACATCAAAGGGGTAGCTGGCTTAGCAGCTAGAGGGCATCACCAGTGAGACTTGGCATCTCTCCACAAACTGACATTTACCTTTACAAATATTCTCTTCTAGATGGATAAATTAAATATTAATAGAATTAAAGTAGGAGTTCACATATAATGCATGATGCATTAAATGTCAGAAAATGTGTGATGATCTGAGCTGTAGAGATCCTCTGACTATGTTCTTCGTAGGTGAGTGACAGAATGAAGTCTGGAACATTTTTGTCTTGTTTACAGCAACTAAGGGAATGGTGACAGTTTCATTTCTCTTGGGAGATAGTTTTTTTGCTCAAGGTCAGATCTACATCAGTATGCCCAACAACAGGAAGAAAATACTCTAGGGAAAAAATGTCTATTTCTGAGAACACCGTGTGATACAGGTTTTGACCAACTCTAGAGGAGTGCTTGTACTCAGCCAAAGGCTTGAACTTTGGAAATTTATTTGTATTAGTATGCAAATGAGGAATGAAAACATTTTAAATGGTGACATATTGTACTTATCTTTTAATCAGAAATAAAAAATAAGAATTCTATCCCTTAGTGGCACTGAAGATGTGAGAACCACTTGTCATTATATGTGTCTGAATATTATTTTAGCTTTTCTATGGCGCTTAGTTTCAGGTAGATTAAAAGCAGACCAAAAGCAGAAAGTTTTGCCCTATGCATGATCCAGATTCGCAGATGCAAAGGAAGAGTTGCTTGAACGTTCAGTTGTTTTGTCTGCATGTTTTTTACAGTGTTAGCAGCCTAAGCAGTTAATACTTAGGAAGTTTTCATTTTCATCTGTCCAGTGCTTATGCTTTATCATAATTCCTTACCCATTGGTTGAACTTGTATTTGGGAAGAAAGGACATATGCACCCAGCCATGTGATTCAGGGCAATCCTCCTGTAGTAGGGACAAAGATGGCCATCCCTGTCCTCCTCTTTAAGGAGTTCATTGTCCTGTCAAAGGTACATAAAGGATTAAAATTCAGGGTGGTATAGGCTATAATCAAGTTAGGTACAAAGCACTGGTTATACATGGCAGAACTAGATGCTTGGTAGAGAAGGTGACATTTGAAATGTGAGTCTTGGAGGAAAAAGAGGAGAAATTTGCCAGTAAGGCAAGGAGGGAATGGCACAGCATATGGAGGAAAGGTCATAGGCATGCACAGGGATGGAGAGCTCTTTACAGCTCAAGGGATCAGCACACAGTTAGGAGTCATTGTCATATGACTCCAAGTATTCATGGAGGCATTGTTTTTGACTTGTTTTGAGGCAGATAACTCTGCCTCTGGTCGTTGAAGGCAGCTTGGAATAGTCTAGTGTGTAATGCAGGTCGGGAATGTAGAGGGTCCAAGCTAAGGTAGTGGCAGAGCAGGAGTAGGGAAGGTGCCTTTAAGGGTATTTTAGTGCATAATGAATAGGATTTGGTGCAAAATTAAAAGCACAAGTAAAAGAGGACAGGGATGTAGAGAATGACTCTTACGTTTCCAGAGGAATCTTTGGATAGAAGTTATATTCTTTAGGAAAAAATACAGGAGTAGAAATAATAAATGTAATACTAGATATTTTGAGTATTTTAGGTGTTTTGAGTTCAGTTCCACATAATATCATTATCTGGAAAAGAGATTGGCAGTTACAGATCCTAGGAAAAAATTTCAGGCAGTGACAATTCCTAGGAGAAAATGTGAGTCTGAAGACATGAGAACCACTGGCACATTAACAGTAGTTTATGACACACATATGGATTACATTCCTTGATGGGGGACTATAGAACAAGGAAGGAAGAAGCCTAAGGAACAAACTCTGGGAAAGAAAGGATGAAACGTGAATTAATCTGAAGAGAAAGCCAGGTGGCTCTGAGGGAGTCACTGGTGTCAGGAGAACAGAATGGTCACAAGTACAGATGTCAAGGAGGCCATGTGAAAAGTGGACTTTAATCCCAAAATCTGGATTTGACAGTATGTGACTTCAGCTCTCTGATGCATCAGCCAGGCTTCCATCAAAAAAAAAGAAACCCTCTAAATATTTCATACAGAGAGTTTTTGATTTGGGAAATTGCTTACAAGAGTATTAGAAGAGTTGGAATAGCAACAGGAAGAACATGGTGTTACCCAGAGATTAGCAACCATGCAGGCTGCCCCTGCCTCAGCACTAGAAGAGAAGAAGCGAAGAGTGTAAGTAGGATCCCACAAGCTTGGACTCACTCGATGGCATCACTGCTGCTGCCATTCTTGCTACTGATGGGGCCCTCACTGCAAGAAGGAAGCAAGCCACATTCACCCACAGTCTCCTGCTTCTGCTGGAACATAAGGCAGAAAAATGATGTCTCCCTTCCACCTCCAGTCTCACACAAATGCCTTCCATTGGCAGAGCCCAGCCAAGAGCAGCAGGCAGAAGAGTCTAGGAAATGTGATTTCCAAGCTTCCAGCCCCCTGTTCTACAACAGCGAAGACTGTGGAAATGGAAATGGAAGCAAGAGGATTGGTCCCAACAGTCAGTATTTCAGACAAGGCACTAAGGGCAGTTGTTTTTTATATACTAGATACTGTTCTTTCTGCTTTTACAAAATGATGATATGTAGCATGTGCCCATTTTCACAGGATGTAACAGAGTATCATGGGTTTATCATTGATTCAAAGGTTTTATGACATTTTTATTTTGACAATAAAGACTTAGGGCACAGTTTTCTCTAAGATTAACATGGTCTATGTGTAAGACTAAACATAAAGAATTGGGCTACACATAAGAAAGTGGGTGGCGGAGGAAATAGGGTACTTGCTCTTGCCAAGGACGTGTGGAACCTGACTTTACGGGAAAGGAAGCTTCCTCTACTTGTATATGAAATATTGTCTATCAACCTCCTTTCTTCTCACCCCTCACATCTCCATTCTTCCTGGGCTACTGCTGAAATGAAGTAATTCATAGCTCTTAAATGAAGGATCCTGGTCTGTCGTACACACAGTGGCTGATTTGAGAAGGTGGGAAATAAGATTGACCTTTCTACTTTCAGAGCTGTGAAGATAGCAATTGTCAAATGGTATTTTGTGGAGGAGCCTGCTCTGAGCTACCATGAGGTTAGGGAAGCAGAGATAGCTGGAGATGATTCAGTGGTGGGAGGTGCAGCAGGTCGATGGTGCTGGAGGACGGGTGCAGAGAGGGCTGGGACAGTCAGCAACTTCAGGTAGTGATATCTCCTTCACATGTTTCCAATGGATCCGATGAGCCTATAGACTTAGAAGTGTGTCCCCTCTTGTAGGCTCGATGCTTTTTCGGTTTTTTTTACATGTTCCTGGCCAAATTCTGGGTTTATGATGAAGCGCTGGTATGCTGGTATTAATATGAGCATACAGTGTGATGATCCCAGCTTTCTCGCAGCCGTTCCCTCATTGCTGTTTTCAAGGAGATACTTGGAATGCCCTTCAGGTACCCTCATTGGTTATTAGAGAGCTTTCCACCTGCTCAATTTGGCCAATAGCCAAAATATACCTGATTTCACTCTCTGGTTATTGGCCAAATATTCCAGGTGATCCAATGGAAAGATGGGAGCCTTTTCTGAGTACCTGCTGTGTAGCAGAATCTTAGCTGGTTTGAACTGAAATAATTTCAGATGTTTGGGATTGCTTTTACTTTTTGGTTCCTGCTATACAAGTCTGGTACATTTTCTCATTTATTTCTGCAACAAGCATTTCAGGATGCTGCTAATATCCTTCTTTGCCAAAAAAAGAAACCAAGGTTTAGAAGACTGAGTGGCTCAGAGCTGTGAATAGCAGAGCTGGAGCCCTCAGCCTCTCCCAGCATCCATGTTGACTGAGCTACTCGCTGAACCTGAGGCTGGTGAGGTTCCTGTATCCTTATTAGACAGTGCTCATGTGGGCTGAGCAGGGCATAGCAAGTGCTTCAGCTGCCAGGGCTAAAGGGACTGTCCAGGTTCTGGATTAAAATGGTCTCCTGGATTTACAGCTGGTAACCTCACAGCAGATTATTGTGTGTCATTAACATTTGGAGGGAATATTTAAATTTGATTTTCTTTTCTCCAAAATCCGTGGTATCAAGGGCTCTGTTAGCCTTGACTGACTTTTTTTTATAACACCATCAGAGGGCAGCAAAATGATTCTGTCTGAAAGTACTCAGTGGGAGACTAATATTACCCATGACAAACTAAATGCAAAGTATACTTTTAAATTATCATGAACACCGTTAACATTATTATACTCTAAAGTGGGTTTGCCCTTTGGAGCCCAGCTCTTAAAAGCATTTATAACATTGCTGGAAGAAGTAAGTATTCCATGAGGTATCTGCTGTCTCACTTCACATTCACTCTTTAGTCCACAGAAGTCTGGCTCCTGCCCAGTTTCCACCACTGAAATTTCTTTTCTTAGGGTTACTGCTGACCCCCATGGAGCCAAATCCAGTAGATACACCTCTGTCCTCACAGCGAACAGTCATCCACTCTCCCCTTCTTGAAATAACCTCTTGCTGTAGCTCCTCCTCAGTCCTTCTGTCTGGCTTCCCCTCTTCAGCCTTTCTGCCTGTGTTTAAATGTTTGGGAGTTTCTTGTTGGCTTGTTCCTAGACCCTCTTTTCCCCTTTGCTGTCCTGTCCTCCTAAGGTGGCTTATCCATCCCCCTATGTGTGAAGACATTTATGAAGATGAGTTCCAAGCTCACTTAGCTGGCCCAGCCCTTCCTCTGAGCTGCTGAAACCCGCATCCGGGTGTCCTCTTGCATTGCTCTTCAGATGCCTCACAGATTTCACTGAAACTTGCTCCTGCTCTTTCTAGTCTTCTCTCTTTCCATGAACAGCTTCACTCCCCACATGGTTACATAAGCCAGAATCTAGTTTGCTCTCTCTCCTGGCCCTCAACAGGTGCAACAGACCTCAGCCCACTTTACTGTACTCTCCAATGACTCCTGCCCAGCCCAAACCTGTCACCCTCCCCAAGATGATCACAGTGCTCTCCACGCTTCACACATGCAAGGTCCTATAAGAGTTGGGCTTTGCCTGACAGTGGCTAATAGTTCCCTGCTTGCATCCTCAATAACTTCCTCCTTGCACTTAGAAAAAAGCTACTGGGTAGCAGAGGGTGTAAAATGGTAGCTCACTGTGGCTTTTATTTGCATTTTCTTTAAGATGTTGAATATGCTTAGTTTGATCTTTAGCAATATCTGAGTCCCCCTCAGCCTCTCAAGTAGCGGGACTATAGACATGTGCCAGCACACCTGGCTAATTTTTTAAATAATTTTTTATATAGACAGAGTCTTGCTTTGTTCCTGCCCAGGCTGGTATCAAATTACTAGCTTCAAGTGATCTTCCTACCTCAGCTTCCCAAAACACTGGGATTACAGGCATGAGCCACCAGGCCCAGCTGGCCCATTTCTAAATTGGATTATTTGTCCTTTACTGTTATATATTTTTTCCAGACAGAATTTCACTCTTGTTGCCCAGGCTGGTGTGCAACTGTGCAATCTCGGCTCACTGTAACTTCCGTCTCTGGGTTCAAGTGACTTTCCTGCCTTAGCCTCCCGAGTAGCTGGGATTACAGGCATGCACCACCACGCCTGGCTAATTTTGTATTTTTTGGTAGAGACAGGGTTTCTCCATGTTGATCAGGCTGGAACTCTCAACCTCAGTTGATCCGACCACCTTTATTCAGTACTTTCAGAAATGAGCTGTCAACTTGGAATTGTGAGGCCTTCTAAACTATCTTTGAGATGTAAGGTTTAAATAGAGGCTGCTGGAGTTTCCCTTGCTGGAAGAATTACCAGAAGAACTGAAGCAATACAGAATTAACAGAAGGAAAATCAGATGCAAGAAGCAATAATGGGCAAAGAAATAGATAAATGTGTATAAATCTATACAAAATTTAAAATCACAAGAGTTCTGCAATTGATAATGGCTGAGTAACTTCTATGGACCCAACTCTCCTGCAGACAAAAAATATGCTTTCTGGAGGAAGTACATATTCCCCTAGAACACCTGTTTGCAACCAGATGCATGAGATGCTGGAGAGACATTGACACTTAGATGAAGGAAATGGCACTAGTTTCCTATCTTTAGGGCTTTCAGCCTCAGAGTAGGCCCTAGTCTTCTTCATGTGGATGGCTAAAACCTCAACCAAACAATATGAAGCATAATTTTTGCAGTTACAAGCCAACATTAAATCAGTAGCCATGTGGAACACCAGAGGAAATTAAAGTTTATATTGTTGATGAGGAGACATCTGTTAACTTTATACATTAGTCCAAATTTGCATGTTAATATGTTAAAAATAACCACTAAAAGAAATGAAATGTAAAATGTCAAATCATGAGAAAACAAAGAGCGTGAAGAAAACCAATCAATCTGATAGAAAGTAGGAAGAAACAGAAAAGGCATGGTAAATAGAAGAATACCCAAATCTATTAGTAATTTCAATATAAATATACTTGTCTCACTCTCAGTGTATCTGCGTTTTTGCATAAGATGAAATGATCATGGAGTACAGAAAGCAGTCAGATACACATTTGTCTCAGGTGAGCCAAGGGATGACTTTTAATTCTGTCCTTTGTCCCATGCCTGTGAAGATAAGATGTTAATTTACACTGTCAGGGTAAAATTGTACAGAACTAAAGGGCCTTCCTTGTGAGCAAATTGTAAGGGAGGTATGTAGCCTTTTATCTTGTAGCTGCCCGTTTAGGAACAAAGGGAGGCAGGTTTGTACGGCCTAATTCCCAGCTTGACTTTTCCCTTTGGCTTAGTAGGGTTGCGGTCTAGGGACTTTATGTTCCTCTTACAACACATATTCCTTGTGAGCCACCAAATCTTTCAAAATACATATGCCCCTATAAACTAGTCCTAAAACTGAGTTCTGTTGATTCTCACCTGACAAGGTCAATTACCAGCTTATCGGCACAGGTACAGGACAAAGACAAGACCAGAAATCATCCTCCTGCCTACCCTGAGATGGATGCACAACTGACTTTTCCCTATACTTGCTCTTTTCACATGTGCAATGTAGATTTGTGAATGCTAGTCAGAGCCTCGCAAGTATGTAAACATTTACCTCATTGCCTACCCTCCCTTCCTGTTTTCTCTCTGGCTCACATTTTCCCCTTGAAATACTGAAGTTCCCAAAACCCTCTTTGGAAAAAACTCAGGTCACATGCTCCCGTGACTTGTGTTTTTCATGGAGGCGTCCTCAACCTGGGCTAAATGAACCTCTATCCATTGAGACCTGCCTCAGTTTTTGGTTAACATCTTGTTATCAGTTGGCAGAGAATAAATATTCTTTTCAAACACACATGGGACTTGACACAAATTGGCTATGAACCTATAATGAAAGTCTCAGTGAATACCAAAGAATTAATTTTTGACCCTCTCTGATCAAAATGTTAAAATAAAAGTCAATAACAAAAGCCACGTATTTGGAAATTTTAAAACCTGAGAATTATAAAATATGTAAGGCCTAAATGACTATAAAAATTTTCTTTTTTTTACCAGTTAGGTCACAGCTTTGGAGAATTTTCCTCTGATCACCCATGAAGGGCCTGCAAGGTACAATAAAAGTGATGTGTCGAGACAGTTTTATAGCCTTAAATTCATAGATTAGGAAAGAGTAAATGTTAAAAACGAGTTTACTTTTAAAATTTTTACTTTTTAAAGGTTAGAGAAAGAATAAACTCAAACCAATAGAAGGAAGAAATAATAATGATAAGACGATTTTATTGCAATAGAGAGCAAATAAACAATGTAGACAACCATCAATCTAAAGAAAAGCTAGTTATCCTTAAAACTAATGAAATGAGTAAGCCTCTCAACTTACTGATCAAGGGCCAAACAAACAATATTCTGAAAGAAGAGAGGAACATAATGATAGATGTAGCAGAGATCTTATAATAATTAGAGAAAGCTGTGAACCACTTTATACCAACACACTTGAAAACCTAAACAAAAATAGACAATTTTTTAGATTTCATAATTAAAACATTATAAATAATACCATTCTTTTTATTTAAAAATATGGGGACAGGGGAAGGAGAGAGAGGGAACAAGGGGATCGGGGAGAGAAAGAAAGGTAATTCTCGTGATCTTCCTTCTTGCTTATCTGTGTCCTGATTCATTTACTCCCATGCCTGTGAATCAGACAAGGATGACCCCTACATATGCAGCCATGTTTTACCAGTTAGGTCACAGCTTTGGAGAATTTTCCTCTGATCACGCATGAAGGGCCCTGGAATTAGAGAAGAGAGGGGACGTGTGGAAATCTGGATGGGCAAAGATGACATAGCAACATGTCCAGTGACAGAGCCTCGAAAGAAATCCCAGAGGTGGTGGCCGAGGACTTTTAATTGCAGTGTGCCCACATGAAATGGTTTTCTGTTTTGCCTGGAGCTGGGTTCCTCTTCTATCACCTTCCACTACCCTTAAACCATTGGTAATAAATGTCCATAACCCACCACACCTTAGAGCCTGTTGCTTGGATGAACTGAAAAGAAGGGATCTGTCCATGCTTGAGGAAAGCTGGAGTGGAGAAAGGCTACCTATTCACATAGACCATGCTTCAAACAATCTATTCAGTAACAGGTTAACATTAATGTTGAAAATAATTTTCATCAGTGAATAAGTATTTATCATGCCTTAAAAAATCTTGTCTAACATTTAAAAAGAATAGTAGAACAGATAACTTGCAAAGGAATTGGAAAAGGGCTGAGGAAAACAAGAGTAACACAAGGAAGGGAAAAGTATATTTCAAGAATGGAAGAATAATCAGGTAAGACAAGGCCTAGAAAGTCCCTTTGGATCTTGCAACATGAAGATCAATGGGGGATCTCAAGCAGAGTTTTTGTTTTCCTTAAGAAAAAGAACAAAAGGCCCATTGGAATGGACCCAGGAGTGAGTGGGAATAAAGAACATATACTGACCATCAGGAATTTTAACTAGAAGAGGTTAGGACTATTAGAGAGTGGTAACTGGATGAGGATATAGTGTTGAGGAAAGTTTATATTTACTGTTTTCCTTAAAAAAAGAAAAGTAGGGCCAGGTGTGGTGACTCACACCTGTAATCCTAGCACTTTGGGAGGCCAAGGCAGGCAGATTAGGAGGTCAGGAGCTCAAGACCAGCCTGGCCAACACGGTGAAACCCCATCTCTACTAAAACACAACAAAATGAGCTGAGCATGGTGGCACATGCCTGTAATCCCAGCTACTCCGGAGGCTGAGGCAGGAGAATTGCTTGAACCGGGACCCAAGAGGTGGCGATTGCAGAGAGCCGAGATCGCACCACTGCACTCCAGCCTAGGCTACAGAGTGAGACTCCGTCTCAAAAAAAAGAAAAGTAGAAACTATGTTAGTTTCCTGAGGCTGCTGTAAGAAATTACTACAAACAGGTGGCTTAAAACAACAAAAACGTATTGTCTCCCTCTTCAGAGGTCAAAAGTCTATCATCAAGGTGTTGGCAGAGCCAGGCTCCCTCCCATGGGTTGGGGGAGAATGTTCCCATGCCTATTTCCTAGTTTTTGGTGGCTGCTGGCAAACCTTGGCAATACTTGGATTGCAGCCACAGCACTCTAATCTCTGCCTTTGTCTTCACATTGCTTTCTCTGTGTGTCATTGGATTTAAAGCTTACCCAGATAATGCAGGATAACTATATCTCAAGATTCTTAACTTGTACGACCCCTTTTCCAAGTAAGGTAATAGTTACAGGTTGCAGTGATTTGGGGCATGGGCATATCATTTAAGACGGTCAACCTTCAACCTACTACAGGGGCTAATAGACTATGTATATAAACTGATGGTGTGGTCTCGGCCTTCCCAAGCAAGACGTAAAGCCCAGTGTCCATGAAAGAAAAGCCTGACAGATTTAACTACAGAAAAGTAAGCATTTCTAAATGAGAATAAACACCATAAACATAAAAAGACAAGGGCAGAACAGGAGAAAATATTGGCCACATACACTGTAAATATATCCAGTATGAACTGCATAATCACAACTGAGTACAGAAAAATAGTAATAGTAGTAGAGAATAGTAAATAGCAGTAGTAAAAATAAAAACAGTAGCAAAGATAAAAGGTAATAAAATAGTAATAAAGTAAAATAGTAGTAAAACAATAGTAGCAGTAAATAGTGGTAAGATGCTATCGAGTATTATCATAGTAAAATACTGTAGTAAAATAAAATATAGATGCTCCTTGATTTACAGTGGGATTGCGTCCCAGTAAACCCCTCATAAGGTAAAACTATCATAAGTTGAAAATGCATTCAATACTCCAAATCTACAGAATGTCATTGCATAGCCCAGCAGACTTAAATGTACCCAGAACACTTACATGAGCCTGCAACTAGGCAAAGTCATCTGACAGCACAGTAAATCATACTACACGGCAGAGTATCTCCCTCATGATCTCATGGCTGACTGGGAGCTGTGGCTCACTGCTGCTATGCTTAGCATCATGAGTATCGTATCACTTACTGCTGCTTTTTAATGAATCCATATAGTTTCTGCATTATCAGAAAGTTGAAAAATCCTAAATTGAACAATTATAAGTGGGGGACTGTTTGTGTTTTACTATTATAATGATAGTGTGCAATAGGAGGAAAACAGTAAAAGTAGTAGTCTTGTAGTAAAATCATAAAAATTATAGTCTAGTATTATAGTAATTGCAAAATAGTAGTAAAAATAATCATTTTTCTACCGTTCTTTGGAGGCCCCCGTTTTCGTAGCAGGAAAAACAACTCAAACCTGCTGATTCAGAATAATTTGATTTGTTTTTCATTTTCTCCCCAGGTTACTCAGTCTGTTCACAGTGTATTTTTCTTTTCACTGAGCAGAGAGGAGTGTATGCACCTTCATGTTTTGCATTAATGTGGCTGGCTGTGTGCCCAATGATCAGGAGATTTTTAGAAGAAGAGAATTATTCTTTTATCCAACTCTGAATCACCAGTGCCTTGATCTGCCCATCACCCATACACTCTGTATTGACTCATATTGATTTGAACGCTTTTAAAATCCCTGGGTACTTCAGTTTCCAGGGATGTTAAATAAGGCCAGGAGTGAATTTATCATATTCCCAGCAGGGCTGAGTGAGGATTAGTGTTTTATCATAAGTTATCTCCTATTCCTTTAAAAAGGCATTAATTAAAGGTTTTATTTTTCAAGGATGTGCTTATTAATTTTTTAATAACTTGTATCTCACCGTAGTCTCTGAAATATAAGTAATAAGGTTTTCATGCTTTCTCATAGAAAATCTGACATGCACAAAACTAATCCACAATTAATGTTCTTCTCTGGACACAGTGTTGAGCAGTTGATTTTTCTGAGCTCTCTTGTTCTCCAGGAAGGTCCTACATGGTAGTTTGGCCTAAGGAAGGGACAGGATGGGTGCTTTGGGGAGACTGCCCCTGACCTGATATTCTCTTTCTCTCCTCTTCCCCTTTCCCCTACCCTGGTTTTTCAGTGAGCTGAAGCAGAAGCTGGATGATGAAGGCAGCAAGTGCAGCATCCTCTCGAAGCACCAGCAGTTTGTGGAGCACTGCTGCATGCGCTGCTGCTCGCCCTTCACCTTCCTCGTCAACACCAAGCGCCAGTGTGGAGATTGCAAGTTCAATGTCTGCAAGAACTGCTGCTCCTACCAGAAGCACGAAAAGGCCTGGCTCTGCTGCGTCTGCCAGCAAGCGAGGTGAGTGGCTGGTGCATTCCCAGGGTCTGCGCTGGTGATTCAGAGAGAATCACCTGCCACTCCTTCAGTCAGGTAGGACCAGCTGTGATTGGTAGATCAACACAGAGTATTTACCAAAGTAAATACCTTGCTGAAGAGAGATGCATGGATAAGGAAACCTGTTGACCTTTATATGGAGGATGAGAGGGGGCCACCAAGAAGTACCTGGGTGTGAATAGAAAAGGGCTTTCTTGGGATTGAAGATGTAGCTCTTACATGTGTTATTCATCTTTTTGGAATGTCTCAACTGGTCTCATCCTTTCATTCAATCATTCCACAAGTGTGTGTTGGATTCTTAGGAATTATGTTGGGTGCAGGAAACATGATGGAGAATTAGACCAATTACGAGTGACTTAGCGGCATAGCATATGGTGGGATGTGTAAGTGCTGATGCCCTGACTAATTTGTCTATTGGCTGTAAGGGCACTGAGCAAGGAGAGACTAGCCCTGGGGCTTGGAGAAAGCTTCATAGAGGACAAGAAATAAAAGCAAGATTGTAAAAGATAAAAAAGAGTCAATTCTGTGAAGCGGGGATGAAGACAACCTTGTGAAGGAAATAACAAACATGGCATTTCACATTCTCCCTCAGTGACCAGCAGAGCACTTCTTTGATCTGTTGAGTATTTGGAAACTGATGAGTTTGATAAACCAGTGTTTGGTATTTGTCTGTGCTGATTGTAGCATATGTGGTGTGCAATGATTCGTATTTTCTGCATGCTTCCAAAATGCCTGTTACAGTAAGCAAGGCAGTGAGGAGCCGGTCCTGGGAGCACACACTCGGAAGCCCATGCCTCCTGTGCCTTTTCCTTGTTTCCTCCTTTCTCCTCCCCTTGCACTGTTTACTCACTTGTATCCTTTAATGCATCAAGACCTAGAATTTTCCCATGGAGCTAGTTAATGGGGAAAGCCGCCAAGTTTCCTTGGGGCCACCAAGGAATCAGTCTCTGGGCTATCAAAAAAAAAAAAAAGATTCCAGAGACATGAACTGAAACAAAATGTGGTTTGTTGAACACCCTTCATCCAAGGCTGGGGGCTGTGCAGGTCCTGTGCCTGACTTTGTCAGAGCAAGAAGCCCATCTGGGTCTCCACACAGCAGCTTAAAAGGAGGAGAAAAGCCCTGCAACAATGAAGGGCAGGAGGAGACTGGGATTGTAGATGAGCATACATCTGAGAGTGATCAACAGAGAGAGGTTCATCCATGCCTTCTGTTTCTCAGTCAAGGTGGGGGAAGGTGAAGCACTGAGAGCAAGACAGCTGGAGACTGGAGGAAAGAAGAGTGGAACTCAATAGGCATTACAGGAGTTGGAGATGCAGACATTCGATCCATGTTCCTGTGTGAATGTCTAATGATGAATCTGTTTTCTTTCAATCTTCCCACAGATTGGGAGTTTTTGTGGGGGTTGGGACAGGTCAGAGGCTAACGGAGTTTAGGATATTGGACGGTGAAGAATGTAAAGACAGAATCTGGAAAAGAAGTAAAAACAGAAAGGGGCTATGGATGGATGGGGAGAAAACAAAAGGGTCAGTTAACTAGAAGTATCTGGTGAAGTCAAAGAACTGTCACAGTGGGAGTACTTAACAAAGAAAATTGGAAAAAATGAAAATTCTATATAGAGAAAAAGAATAATTTGTGATTTCTAAAGTAGATCAGTTGAGTGGTGACCATGAGAAGATGAGACAAAGTCTAGAAGAAGTTAAGGGACCAAAATACCAGTGCCCATACGACTGGGAAAACCGGAATAGTGGCCACAGTACGGAGGTGAAGAGTGAGCCAGGGACAAGTTTTTCTTTAATGAGAAGAAGGAACTGGAAGGACAGGATGTAAGACACATAAGAAGTTGGAAAGGGTGAGATAACTGCATGTTATGGTTCTGTACCTACCAAGCTGTGCAAGTCCTATGTAGCATTTGACTCAAACATCTGCCATGGCTGCATGTGCTACACTGACATTTGTTACCAACTGGTGGTAAACACCGGAGAGGGACACTGTCTTCTTCAACTCCATTTGTAGCACCAGAGCCTGGCACATAGAAAGCACATGTATCTTCATGAGCCAAATAGAACAGGACAATGTTCAATAGCGGCCAGATGCATAGAACAAAATGAGGCTTTAGGAATTTTAGAGGAAAGGACTCAGAGAGTGTTAGATGTCCTCAAGGAGTTTCATGGAAGAGGAGTACATCCTAGATGGAACTCAGTTGGAGAGGAGGAATCATGAGACACTCTCAGACAAGATGTGGCATGAGCAAACAAAACAAAGTCCCCCAAGGTGTGTAGAGGGCCTGAAGCTGACCACTACTGCAGTGGGATGATGACAAGTGATTGGGTCAGTTTGTGTGAAGAACTGGGGTTTGATCTTTAAGGGGTGGTGAAATGATTGGAATGTCAAACCCTAGCAGTTATTAAACTATACTATTCTTTACTGTGCTTCAACATATTCCCCCACAAATAAAAGGAAATATCAGTACCTACACAATTTTATTTCTTTCAATGTTTCCCTATTCCTCTTCTCTCCGGTTAAGAAAAGTCTCCAAATTTACTAAACAGTAGCAATAAAAGGCAGTCACAGCCTCTCAACCCCACATTCACCATGAGTTGTATGCAGGGATCTATTATCAGTTACAATCAAATGACACAGTGCATTTATCAAATACCAGTAGTGCTGAGTTGTTCCTGCACCACCTCGGAATCACTTCACTTATAAATGGAAGGACCTTGCCTCTCAAAAGCAAGATCTTCTGATTCCAATCATTTGCTATTTCTCTTATACAATATTGTCTCAAGAAATTGTCAAGATATTGAAAAATAAGTTGTAAAAAAGGCAGCAATGGCTGCCAAGACTATATTTTAAATTTCCATTTCATATTTCTAGCAACTTAATGAGGAGGCAGGAGGCTTAGGTAATCCCATTTCACTTAATCTTGCATCATGTCTGTGTCAACAATGCATGACAGCTCCTGAGTCTCAGAAGTTGAGCATTAGAAAATAAACAACCATTCATAGAAGGATACCTGCAAAGACATGCAAGAGCCAGTGTAACCTTGTTCTATCTTTTAAAATAACTGAAGGGTTACTGAGGAGTTTTCCACATTCAGTGTGTCTAGCTCAAACAGAAAACACCCACACTTGTTTAATCAAAGCTGGCAGAACGGGGATGCTGAGAAGAAATTGGAAATGTTGCTGCTTTAATCTTGTATTATGTCTTGAGATTATTATTGGCTGAAACCCAAAGGGATGGAGAAGTTTAAATTATTCCCTGTTTTTCTATATTGCTCCAGTCAATCACAGGAACTTGTCTAAGAAAGAAATCCATGAAATATGTGACATGTTTTTGCTTACTGAAATGTCTCTAAAGCCTAGTTTGACAGAGAAGTATGCCTTTCAAAGTACCAACAGATGTGTGGCTGATGAGCTGACATCTTTTATGTTGTACCTGGATCACATTCATGTTTTTTGAAGGACGGTTTAGAAGAATTAATTTTATTTATATAGCAACAAGCTGTGTAGCCCTTCAACATTACACAAGAGCCAGAGCCTAAATTCCTCATGTAACACATTTAAGGATTATGTGACTTGAACATTGTGGCAACATGGACACTCAGCGATGCTTATATACTTTGTCCAGTAGCTCCTCTGCCCTTCATTCAATCTGAAACTCCCTTCTCAGTTAGAACTGATTTACTTTAGACATTAGTCTTTGGAACGTTGTTCTAGAATTTTCATCTCCAAGCAAGTGGGTTTTTAAAACGTTGTATGTAAGATTCTATGAAGAGCACATTTTGTGTTTGTATGTGAAATCTCAATAGTTGATAGTAGATGTGTGAGGTTGCAGAGATGACCACTTTTGTGAGGCTACTTTCAGACGCATATTCACCCCCTGCTGCCCATGACGTACTACTCATTTCTGTATGTCAATAAAACCATTTTGCTACATTGGTTTAATTTCTAGCTATTTATCCAGTGGCTACCATGTGCATGTGTTTTTTGAGATGCTATGGGCTATGAATAATTATACTAATAAAAATTCTTGTCCACAAAAAATTAAGGAGCTAGGAATTAAAGGTAGACATCCATTTCACAATATGAATAGCCTCAGAAATAACTGTATCAAATACTTGGGCCTGTCTGTTATGCAGCTCTAAATGAGAGAGTCGGATTAAAAACATGGCATTCATCAGGAGAGGACCCAGACGATGTCAAGTCTCTAAGCAAAAGGTGATAACCTGTAACTTTAGCTTTCTTCTTTCCATCTCAATGAAAAACAGTCTATATGTCCTACTGTTCTATTAGATTTAGTTCAGTAAAATCATTTTGAGAATTTTAAAGTTGTAATTACAATCATATGGTTAGTTCTTTATTAGTCATTTTGCTTCATATATTTTGCATTAAAATGTATTTCTGTTATCAGTGTTAGTCTAAAATGTTTAGCTTTGGGAGATTAAAAAGTTAAGTAAATGTATTATAGAATGAATGATGAACTGATTTTGGAAGTTCTATAGAAAGTGAAATATAGAATGAATGATGAACTTGTTTTGGAAGTTCTATAGAAAGTGAAGTATTACTGAATCATCCCCTTTGTCATTTTTTTTTTGTTATATACAGATTTTTCTTCTTGACAGTTTATTGTATGAATTCATTCAAACATTATGAATAAATACATGTAGTGATTGTATTTTAAGGTCTTTGTCAGGAAGCAAAACCTTTCAGAGTGAGCCCAGACCATACATATCAGTCATAATCATTTTGGGTCTAATTGGTTTGGGAATAATATTCCTACTTTCCCTGGAAACAAATTGGCTTTCCAGCTCTTTGCTTCATTATAAAAGTTGTTCACTCTAATTTTTATCATTTTATACTGTTGTAGGCATATCTTATTTTATTATACTTTACTGCTTCACAGATATTACATTTTTTACAAATTGAAGGTTTGTGGCAACCCTGCATTGAGCAAGAATGTTGAGGCCACTTTTTCCAATAGCATATGCTCACTTTGTGTCTCTGTATCACATTTTGGTAATTCTCACAATACTTCAGACTTTTCCATTATTCATCAGACTTTCTCATTATTATTGTTATGGTCATCTGTGATCAGTGATCTTTGATTTTACTATTATAATTGTTTGGGGGCACCACAAACCACACTCATATAAGGCAGGATAAGCTTAATCTATCAGTATTCTGTGTGTTCCGACTACTCCAGTGACTGGTGGTTCTCACCTCTTCTCCCTCTCCCCAGGCCTCCTTATTCCCTGAGATGCAACAATATTAAATTTGGTCAGTTAATGGTCGTATAATGGCTTCTATGTGTTCAAAAAATAGGAGGAGTTGCTGACCTCTCACTTTAAATCAAAGTTAGAAATGACTAAGCTTAGTGAGGAAGGCATGTTGTGAGCCAAGACAGGCCAAAAGCTAAGTTTCTTGAGCCAGACATTTAGCCAAGTTGTAAATGCAAAGGAAAAGTTATTGAAGAAAGTTAAAAGTGCTACTTGAGTGAACACATGAATGATAAAATGGAAGAGCCTTAATGGTGATGGGGAGAAAATTCGAGTGGTCTGGATAGATGGTCAAACCTGCTAGAACATTCCCTTAAGCCAAAGCCAAAGCCAAATTCAGAGCAAGGCCCTAACTCTTCCATTCCATGAAGACAGAGAGGTGAGGAAGCTGCAGTGGAAAAGTCTGAAGCTAGTAGAGGTTGGTTCATGAGGTTTAAGGAAAGAAGCCATCTCTATAGCATAAAAGTGCAAGGTGAAGCAGTAAGTGCTGATGGAGAAGATGCAGGTTATCCATAAGATCTAGCTAAGATCATTGATGAAAGTGGCTACACTAAACAATAGATTTCATCAGTGTTGACAAAACAGCTTTTTTGTTGGAAGAAGATGCCATCTACTACTTTTATAACTAAAAAGAAGTCAATGCATGGCTTCAAAGAACAGGCTGCCTTGTTAGGGGCTGATGTAGCTGGTGATTTCCAGTTGAAGCTAATGCTCATTTTAGTACTCCAAAAATCCTAGTTCCCTTAAAAAGTATGCTAAATTTACTCTGCATGTGCTCTATAAATAAAACAACAAAGCCTGAATGATAGCACATTTGTTTACACATGGTTTACTGAATATTTTAAGCCCACTGTTGAGACCTACTGCTCAGGAAAAAAACAAAGATTCCTTTCAAAATATTATTGCTCATTGGCAATGCATCTGATTGCCGAGGAGCTCTGATGAAGATATACAAGGAGATGAATGTTGTTTTCATGTCTGCTAATACAGCATCCATTCTGCAGCCCAGGATCAAGTAGTAATTTTGACTTTTAAGTCTTATTTCAGAAATACATTTCATAAGGCTATGATAGCCACAGATGGTGATTCCTCCGATGGATCTTGGCAAAGTAAATTGAAAACAAACCTTTTGGAAAGGATTCGCCATTCTAGATGTCATTAAGAACATTTGTATTTGTGAGAAGAGGCAAAAATATTATTAACAGGAATTTGGAAAAAGTTAATTCCAACCCACATTGATGATTTTGAGAGATTCAGGACTTCAGTGGAGGAAGGAAATGCAGATGTGATAGAAATAGCAAGAGAACTAGAATTAGAAATGGAGCTTGACAATGTACTGAATTGCTGCAATCTCATGAGAAAATTTGAACAGGTGAAGAGTTGCCTCTTATGAATGAGCAAAGAAAATCGTTCTTTGAGGCTTTTTCTACTTTTGGTGAAGATGATATGAACATTGTTGAAATGACAAAAAGGATTTAGAATAGTTCATAAACTTAGTAGATAAAGCAGTAGCAGGGTTTGAGAGCATTGACTTCAACTTTGAAAAAGTTTTACTGTAAGTAAAATGCTATCAAACAGCATCACATGCTGCAGAGAAATTTTTCATGAAAGGAAGAATCAGTCAATGCAGCAGACTTCGTAATTGTCTTATTTTAAGAAATTACCAAAGCCACTCCAAACCTTACCATCCACACCCTTATCAGTTAGCATCCATTGACATGAAGACCCTCAACCAACAAAAAGATTACAACTTGCTGAAGGCTCAGATTATTTTTAGTGTTTCTTTAGTGATAGTTTAATTAGCTATGTACATTTTTTGGGCACGATGCTGTTGCACATTAAAAGAATAAAAATAAACATAACTTTTATGTGCACAACATTTCATAGACTACAGTATAGTCTAACTTTTATATGCACTGGGAAACAAGAAATCTGTGTGGCTCACTTTTTTGTGGTACTTGCTTTATTATGGTGGTCTGGAATTGAACCCACAATATGTCCAAGGTGTGCCTATATTACTTTTAACATAGAACAATTTGGAAAATTGTTTTCAGGGAATAGGAGAAAAATTATTCTTGGAACTGAAATCAAAACACAGCTCATTATGTTTGTGGCATTTGCTTTGGTTTTTCTAAGACAACTTAAGGCTTCATTTCCTTTCCCTTGGAATTGAGTATTCTTTACTTCTGTCTGGTCACTTATTACTTGGTATTCACACAGCTCACATACTTCATAAGTTAGCATCCTGTCCTTTTGGAATAAACTCCACAGTATGATTTATTTATTTTTATTGCTATATCTGAGTTATATGTATTCTGACGGCATGTGTGACATTTTGATACCTGTATACCATGTGTCATTATCAAATCAGGGTAACTGGGATATCCATTACCTCAAACATTTATCTTTTCTTTGTGTTGAGAATGTTACAATTCTTCTCTTCTAGCTGTTTTGAGATATACAATAAATTATTGTTAATTATAATTTCCCTACTATACTATTGAATACTATAACTTTTTCCTTCCATTTAACTGTATTTTTGTACCCTTTAGCCAACTTGTCTTCATCCTTTTCTCCTCACTTCCCTTCCCAGCTTCTGGTAACCACCATTCTACTCTTTTCCTCCATGAGGTCCACTTTTTCAGCACCTACATGTGAATGAAAACATGTAATATTTGTCTTTCTGTGCCTGTCTTATTTCATTTAACGTAATGACCTCCAGTTTTATCCATATTGCTGCCAGTGACAGGGTTTTATTCCACAGTATGCTTTAGAGATCTCCAATGTATTTGTAATATCCTTGATAAAATGTATTAAACAATCATCACTGTGGGCTAAAAATATGCACAAGTTAAGAAATATATGGGAAAATATTGACCCTCATTAGAAATCAAGGGAATAGAGGTTTGCGCTTCAAGTAGTTTTTAAAATTAATTTAGTAGTTTTTAAAAAGATTACTCAGTGTTGACAAGAGTAGACTAAAAGTGGCACTTTTTTCCATTGCTGGGGAAGTATAAATGGCCACAACCTTTTACCATCATGTATCAAGAGCCTTTAGCATATCCAAGCACTCTTTTCCCAGTAATTTTATGTTTCAAATCTATAACTGATGATGTAAGAGAATATTTTTTAAATGTTTTACAAAAATGAGTTATACTGAATTATTTGTAATATAAAAAATATTCATAATATAAATGCTCAACAACAAAATGGTAGAAGTTAGGACACATTCAACTTGACACAATATGATAAAGCCTTTAAAATAATGTACATATTTTGTTAACATGGGTAAACTCTTATATTAAAATATTAGATTGAAAACTGCAATGCAAAATGTACATATAATCACTGTGTGATAAGGAAAACATAGAAAAAAGATAGAAAAGGAAATACACAATCGATGATGTTAAATCATTCTTTAGGAGCTAGGCTTGTGGATTATTTTTTTCTTACCTCTGTTTTCCATTTAGTTTCCAAGTTTTCCACATTTTACATGCATGCTTTTATAACCAGGAATAAATAAAACGTAAAGAAATGTAGGACTTGCTCCCTCCTTTCCTCCTCATTCCAAAATCCTCTCCTTCATCGCCCCAGTATTGCCCTTCCCCTCTGCTTTAAGCCACAGGGCTGATAACACCTAGCTTCTCAGGAATAATGGAGCCATTGAAGGGGACATGTGTTTTAAAGTCCTAATTAGTGGGCAATTTAGGTTAAGATACCACCATGTCTAAATCAGATTTCTGTAGAGACTGTAACCACAGTGCTCAATCTGAATCATTGTCAAAGTGACCCTAAGTGACTGTGAGATGGATGGGAATTCTTTAAAATTTAAATTGCTCTCATTGAAAGCCAAACATATATTTTTCCATTCACTAGTTCTTTAATATCAATAGATTAAAGAATAAATGTATCAAGAGGACTTGCTATGGGTATGGGATTGAATTTGCCTTTACAGATGAGTTGTTTCATTTAATCCTTGTAAGAACTCTGGGAAGGGCAAGTGATAAACCACATGTAGGGAAATCTGAAACTTGGAATGATGATGTGGTTGTCCTAAGGTTACCTTGTTAGTCCCAAATTTAGGAGTATCCTTACAATATCCTCAGGAAAACAGTCTGAAGCTCTGGGTCCCCTGCCTTCAAGTGCTCAACAGGCCTCCTTACTCAACTAGGCCCTGCACCCTATTTTAAGTCTTTAGAGCCTGTGCTCCCTCACCTCAAAAAGAATGGTGCATGATTTCTGCTTCCTCTTTAAGGCCCTTGTGTCTACAAGGCACTTAACTTCACGCTTGCATTTCCTGTGCAGCTGTAGTAGTGAGAGCAGACCTGAACAGGGAGTAACCATCAGGGAACACAGCTCCGACACAGTATAGTGGCCTCGCAGCCCATGGGTATAGCATTGGCACTCCTCCCAACTGCTTTGGCACTCTGGCTGCCTTACAGTCCATCTCACCTGAGGCCTTTCAGCTCTTAACATTTATCCTATCTGGACCACAGAGGTTGACTTGGTGGTATCCACTGAATGACTGAATCCTTAGAAGTCTGTGTTCTTAGTAAAAGTACATACCGTGACATTGCACATTAGGGCATGAATTAAATCTTTAAGTTATTTTGGAAATCCATTGGCCTTCTAATTCATCTTTTAATAGGATTTAAAAGAAGAAAAATGAAGCTTTACCTTGACATACAAAGTTTGGCTTGTTATTAAATCTGTAATATCCACAGTATCTGAGCATTTAAGATACATTTATAGCCTGATCACCATAGGTTTTATTAACATAAAGACATAGAGTTTGTTTGCATAAGGGACTATGATGGTTAATTTTATGTGTCAACTTGGCTAGGTCATATCACATAGGTATTGAGTCAAACACTAGTCTGGATATTACTGTGAAAGTACTTTTTAGATAAATGAATTTAAATCAATAGACTTTGAGTAAAGCAGATTGTCCTTCACAATGTGGGTGAGCTTCATCCAATCCACTAAAGGCCTTAAGAGAAAAAAACACTGACTTTCTCAAGAAAGAGGGAATTCCTCCAGTAGTCTGCCTTCAAACTCAAGCTGCAACATCCACTCTTCCTGGGTCTCCAGCCTGCCATCCACCCTACAAAGTGTGGGCTTGCTGGCCGCCACAATCTCATAAGCCAGTTCCTTAAAATGAATGTCTCTCTGACACCTTAGCTAGATGTTAGCTAGGATGAAGGGGGAGTGGATGCCTTGGCAACTGTCACTGTCTGCCACAAGGCATATTTTGAAATTACCGTGGATTTTAGCAATTGACAAAACATCACACTGGCTAAGAGCATAGTTCTTGTTAACTGACTACAATTTGCGGACCAAGGAACACCACTGAGAGGGCCACATTTTTTGGCCTTGGAGCAATTAGGGTACTTAAGAAATCATGGGTTTATTTATTTATTTATTTTGAGATGGAGTTTCGCTCTCGTTACCCAGGCTGGAGTGCAATGGCGTGATCTCGGCTCACCGCAACCTCCGCCTCCTGGGTTCAGGCAATTCTGCTGCCTCAACCTCCTGAGTAGCTGGGATTACAGGCACGCGCCACCATGCCCAGCTAATTTTTTGTATTTTTAGTAGAGACAGGATTTCACCATGTTGACCAGGATGGTCTCGATCTCTTGACCTCGTGATCCACCCGCCTCGGCCTCCCAAAAAATCATGGGTTCTTAAGCTCCGTTTTAACAGTCACCAGTATAGCAGATGTCATCATTGACTTTGTTCATTTACATGGTAGGGAAAAAATGCCAAATTTTTAACTGCTTTTAACTCTGATATTTAAGTTTTGTATCCAGTCTTGAGGCCTTTAGGCCTTTCCTAAGCACCACCTTTTTAGTACATAATCAATCAAGTACATAACCGCCAACCACATTAGTGCTTGATAGATCTTAGTGGCATTATGATGAAAACTACTTCTGAAAATATAATAAGCTGCAGTATTAGATATGCCACAATGTGCTTTAAGGTTTTAGGGAAAAAATAAAATAGGGAAGTTTGTCCTTTGTTCAAGTGCCAATATAAAAAGGCTATCAAATAGAAAACAAACTGCCATCATAGCAGATGTTCCTCATTTAGCCCTAATTGATAATAATTAAGAGAGAAAATCAATGGAAAATGTTCTTTAAAATCGAGGCAACAGTTGAACAGCTTGCCACCAGTTGAGGGGGGAAGAAATGCCAAAAACATAAAAAGCACCTGTGACTCAGATGTTTGATGACTTCTGGAGAAAGAATATGCCCTTCTCTCTGGCTTGCTTCTCATTACTCAGCCATACCATACCAAGGACATGAGGAGGCCTTACAACAGATAATCCCCATTATAATAATGCTTCACCTGTCCATAGCACTTGGATGTTTCAAATGTTTTGGTTGAGGAGTTACATCCAGGCCAAACAAACCGTGTTACAATGTCTTTTACCATGGAACACAGCTCCTCTGCTCTGGCCAGTCTTGGACCAGCGTCTAGACAGCAAGTATAAGCTGACAGCCCCAGAGTAGATTCCAATTTTAACATGAGCTGAAGGTTTTCTTTAAATAATACCAAAGTAAGAGAATTCATTGAGAATGACTAAATCCATGCCATGAACTAAACCATATGATTATTAGCGTTCACATAAATATCATTGTAATTCAACAAATACTAAATAGTGTATAGAGGGGTTTTGATGTTAAAATCTAATTCCTCTCCACTAAGGAAGTTGTAAAAGCTCAGCCAGGAGGTGTGAGAGGCTCCTTGGCTCTTTAGAGAGGTTGTGTGGGTCTTTGAAGATCACCGGCATGCTCTGGGAACTATGTCTGGGCATTCTTTCTGCTCACTGGTATGTAATTAAACATGAAGCTAGTTAGGCCAAGGGCGTACTACCTTTGATGCCACCACCACACATATCTTGTGATTCAGTTCCCTCCTAACAGTGTTGATTCTACAGCTTCCAACTTCACTGTCAGTTTGCCTGATTGAGAACATGGGAGAACTTATGGGCTTGGTTTTCAGGTAAGTACTTGCTGACTTTAGACCTTTGGCCTCAAGCTGGAAGCCTGTATCCCACTTCTTGACAACCCTAAGCACAGCAAATATACTCTTTTAATCTTTCTTCAGAGTCTTTCCCACACCACAGCTTCTCTAGACTCATGGTTTTCTTTTCTGGACAAATATGGCTGTTTCCCAGCTGCTGTAGGAGCAAGCTTTAATCAGAGAATTTTATTTAGCAACCACTTTTATTTAACAAGCACTATGTACTAGGCACTGCTCTAGGAGCATTATAAGTATTCTTTTTTTTTCTTTTTTTTTTTTTTTTGAGATGCAGTTTCACTCTTGTTACCCAGGCTGGAGTGCAATGGCACGATCTTGGCTCACCGCAACCTCCGCCTCCTGGGTTCCGGCAATTCTCCTGCCTCAGCCTCCTGAGTAGCTGGGATTACAGGCACACGCCACCATGCCCAGCTAATTTTTTGTATCTTTAGTAGAGACGGGGTTTCACCATGTTGACCAGGATGGTCTCGATATCTTGACCTCGTGATCCACCCGTCTCGGCCTCCCAAAGTGCTGGGATTACAGGTTTGAGCCACCACGCCCGGCCATAAGTATTCTTTAAATATTCATAATTACACTAAGAGGTAGGTGCTATTATATTCCCCATTATATTTATGGAGAAACTTAGGCATGAAGTAGCTAAATAACTTAGGTTAATTAATAGATTAGATTTCACTAAACAGCTTTAGTTTAAAAGATGGTATTGGATTGACTAAAAAACCGTAGCGCATTATAAAATAAAGCAGGTTGGGTATCTTCCTGAAGTAGTCAGTCTGTGATGTATGTTGGAATTACAGACTCTGGAATTATATACTTGAATTGAAATTCACCATTCACTATGCAAAGGGTAGGGGTAGCAGTGCCCACTGCTTGGAGTTGTGAGGATTAAATTGAAATTTGCTTCAGTACATGACATTTATGTGTTTAGTGAGTATCAGTTACTATTGTTAAGTACTGTTGTTGATGTGATAATAACAGTTTTACTGGCTTCTCTAGGAGCCCTAAAAACAGCCCCTTAGCAACTACGGACCATGCTGGAATGAACCTCCACACTCCCACCGCCTTCCACACCACCTCTTCTCTCCTCCCTCCACCCTCATGCTTGGTTCCCTACCTACTGGATTCTGATAATCTCCAGATGCACGAAAAGAACCTCAGTTGAGATTCTGGAGAAGCCTGAACAGTCCTATGTCAAAGGCTGCCAAGAGCCAGGGCGTTCTTCACATTTTCCCACAGCCTGACTCATCAAAACAGGCTTGTTACTGAGATTGCATATGGGGACTAAGGCAGCTGGTGTTTCAAAGGGGCTGAAGTTAAAAGAAGGAGAATTGAAAAATGTCTCTTTTCTAACTCATCAGAGCCCTTGAATGGATTAGAATAGCAATTAGAAGTTAATGTGTTAATCTACACAACCTCCGTATGCCATGAGCTAGCTTGTGAGGAGAATGATGCTGACCTCTAAGGACAGGCACCATATGCCTTGGTAACTCCCATCAAGTCCTGCTCCAAGGTCCCAGTCGCTCTTCACAGACCATCCCTATCCCAGAACTCATGCTTTCTCTGGCACAGTGGTGCACACATGAAGTGATGAAGCCTAAAATATTACCAAAAAGGTAATGATCTTCTGCACTAGAAACTTGTGTTTTGGGATGGCCAGAATTTTGCTGTTAGCAACATCTTCCAAAGAAAACATCTTTGCTTTCTTTTGGGGTTCTTTTCCATCCTGTATCCATTCATTAAGTTCATGTGCTCTGCATTAGACAGATTAATGGATTTGAATGCTGGTTTAGCCACTTACTTGCTGTGTGATCCTGGACAAGTTAGTCAACCCTTCTGAGTTTGGAAATAACAAAACTTTCCTCAAAAGATTACTGTACTGTAGAGGAAAAGAGGGATACAGCGTATAAATCAAGTAGCAATGCCTTGACTGCAATGACTCAGAGTATTACAATGTTGTTTTCATTTTGAAGTTGCTGCATGGGTATTTCCTTTACTTTATAAAATATTTAGCACAATATTATTGCTTATGATCATGAAGCCATTTTCTCAATATGTAGTACTTCTTTGTTAGCACAGCAAACATAATTTAATTTCTATATTAATTCTCATGTTTCTCCCAGCATTGACCTAAGGCAGGTAAAGACACCACCACTTGGGAATTGATGAATGAGGAGACTTAGGTACCTTCTGAAAGACTTCATAGGATCATACAGTGAATGTTTGAGAATATTAAGACTCAAGTCATCATTTAATAAACAAAAATGTGTATTACTTTAAGTTTTAAAGTCGCTAGAAACTAAGAAAATAAGTGTAGAAGACTAGCCCCAACACAAACATTAAATGAAAACTATTTGTACTGTATTTCAATAGATATTTCATTTTTTTCTGCTCAAATAAAAGTTTTAATCATCAAGCTAAGGTAATATTATATAGCTAATATTTTTTAACTTGACAACATGAATGTCTTCTTTAATGTGCAATTTTTTAAAGTTTGCTATGTAATATTATAGCTATACCAAGAGAATTAGGAATGATCTAACAAGTACTTATGGCTCCTTCACCCAGATTATGAACTAAAACATTATTCATCCTATGGAAGCCCCTGAGTCCTCTTTTTTTTTTTTTTTTTGAGACAGAGTCTCACTCTGTCACCTGGCCTGGAGTGCAGTGGTGGGATCTCAGCTCGCTGCAGCCTCCGCCTCCTGGGTTCAAGTGATTCTCCTGCCTCAGACTCCTGAGTAACTGGGACTACAGATGTGTGCTACCATGTCCAGCTAATTTTTGTATTTTTAGTAGAGATCGGGTTTCACCATGTTGGCCAGGATAGTCTTGATCTCCTGACCTTGTGATCCCCCTGCCTCAGCCTCCCAAAGTGCTGGGATCGTAGGCATGAGCCACTGTGCCCAGCCGAGTCCTCTTTTTTAATTGCATTTTCTTACCTTCCCCCAGAGGTAATCACCATTCTGAACATGGCCCTTGTGTTGTATTCACTAATGGCTTCATACTTTTAATATGACTTACAGATTCTTTTTTTTAAAAAATTTTTATTGCATTATAGGTTTTGGGGTACATGTGCAGAACGTGCAAGATAGTTGCATAGGTATGACAGATTCTTAAACAGTACATAGTATTTGGCCTGCTTATTACCTTCATATAATTGATATTATAATTGGCATTATGTTCTATACATGATTGTGCAACTTGAATCAGTACTCAACTTTGTCATATTTATCCACATCAATATGCCTAATTAATTTATGTGGTAGAGATAGTGCTCACCAAATAGTCCATGTGTTCCCTTTATTTTTCAGCCTACTTTGCAGGTGGATGAAACTATATGATTGGTTCTAGACAATATACTCTGAGCAGAAGTATCACATTCATGGTAAAGTTGAGGCAGTTAACCAAGGTACCTTCTCTCTCTCTTCTTCTTTGATGGCTACATAAAAGGCTTTGTGTTCAGATTGTTCAGCTATAAGATGGTGAAGTCTTCTTTAGCCTTGGTTTCTGGGTGACTGCATGGAACAAAGCCTCCTGCCAACCCACACTGAACATGTAATATAAGCAAAAAAAATAAACTTGTGGTTTTAAGCTGCATGTGATTTGGAGGTTATTATAGTAAAACCTGTTCTATCCTGAATAATGCAGCTGTTTGCATTTCTTTGTAGCATTCCATTGTCTAACTCCATCACTATTTCCGTTTTCTTGTTAATGGATGGTTTAGATTGTTTCTCATTTTTGGCTGTTACAGAAAAATACTAACAAAACATTCTCACACATTTCTCTTATATTCACATGCAAGAGATTTTGGGGGTAGAATAGCTAAGACTGATTTTTAAGTTGTAGGATATACACATATTTCATTATTAAGTGCAGCCCAACTGTTTTCTGACAGGACTTATAGCAGTTTAAATTTCCACAGTCAGTAGAAGAGTTCTCATAGTGTCATGCCCTTGTTAACAGTTGGTACTACAATGTATTTTTAGTTTTTGCAAATTTGATAGATATAAAATAATGCTTTTAGTTTCATTTAATATATAATACAAGTTGAGGTCTGATTTATATTTTGTTTTACAAGTGAACTTATACATCTAATATGTTTCTCAGCCATTTATATTTCTTCTTTGATGAATTTCCTGTCCATAAACTTTACTCATTTTTCTATTTTTATTTTTCCTAATAAAATAGTTTTTTTTATATTATAAATACTTATTCTTATTTTCTGGGATTTGAATCTTACTTCTTTTTTTTACATTTTTAAATTATACTTTAAAAAATACTTATCTTTATATTTGTGTTGCATATATCCTCTCCTAGACTATAGTCTGTCTCTTTTACTTTTTTTTTATAAACAGAGGTTTTAAGTTTAATGTAGTCAATTTTTTTAATTTTTTACATTAAAATTTTGTGCACTTTTAAAGTGGTCCTTCCATACTCTTAAGTGTAGATAGAGCCTACTACATTTTCTTCTAGAAGTTTTAAAGATTTGCTTTCCATGTAATTCTTTAACCCACCTGAAATTAATTTAGGACTGTGATTTGAGGTGATGTGTCAATCAAAGCTCGGTTGCAGATAAAAGAGGCCAATTTATCTAGTTTGAGAAGAAAGGTTTTTAATACAGAGAATTAGGTGCTTACAAATTGTTGAAAGGGCTGAAGGAACAGACACCAGGCTGTTTCCATGAAGGACTCCCAGAACAACCTAGAGAAACTAACCCAGCAAAGAAATGCTTCCTCTACTAAGACCAAGAAGTAGGAAACTCAGGAGGCCACTGAAATCAGGAATCTTCTTCCCAATTAAAGATAATAGATGACCCACCTCAGCCATGGTTCCTGCCAACAAGATAAAGATTCCACACAGCCACCTCTTGGCACCCTGAAGTGAGAGACCAGATACTGGGACCTCTGTCACTACTGCCATGGAAAAGTCAGGTACATGCTTGCCAGCCAGAGGGAAACAGCACGGTTATTAGTTTCCATCCTCTATGTAAATAGAATTGGTGTTTACTGTCAATCATTTTAACATATTTATCCATTCCTGAGGTCATTATTTTGACCTTGAATCTTTTGGTTCATTGGTTTTAGGTTTTTTTTTTTTCAAGAAAAATTAAAAACTTGTTAGTGTATAAAATCCATGCTTGCCTTTTCTTCCCTCTTAGACCTTTATAAATATTGTTTGTGGTAGACATTATCACTGCTCACCATTATTTCCAGCTCTCCCTTCCTGGCACATGAGGAGGTGGCTCTTCATCTTCCTGAGATTAGGTGTGGCCATATGACTTATTGTGGCTGATAAAATATGAGTGTAAGTGATGATCCACGTGTCACTTCTGGATGGAAGCATCCAGTTGTCCTTTCAAGACTCTCCAGAGTTCTTCTCCCTTGTCCTGACAGTTGTGGAATCATGTGTTGGTATGGAGATGGAGGTGTGATACTGAAACTTAACAAATGCTGGAGAGGCTTATGGGCCAGTAGCAGATTTTGCGTGATCAGGAAATACATTTTTGAGGACTGAAACCACTGAGTTGAAGGACGTTCACACCGGTATCTAAACGATTCTGACAGACACACAGCTCCACCACAACCTGGCGCTGAATTTGCCCTCGTCTTTTAGCCAAGACTTTTCTGTCAGTCTCTTTTGTTGGTTGGATTCTGGTTCAATAGTTGTGTTTTTCTCCAAAAGATTTATGGGGACCTCATTTAGTTCTTTTGGACTTGAGAAGGTCTGCCTGATGCCTTCGTACACTATTAATGACAGCCTATCTGATGAGGTCTTGTTTTTTGTCTGTTTTGTATTACATAAATTTAAGGTGTACAAAATATCATTATGACCTTTTGATATACGTAGTGAAGTGAATACTATAGTCAAACAATTAAAACATACATCATCTCACATAGCTACTTCTTTTTGTGTGTGTTTGTGGTAAGAGTACCTAAAAATCTACTCTTTTAACAAATTTCCAGTACACAACGCAATATTAACTATAGACGTCATGTGTTGGATCACACTTTCTTCCCCTTAGAACACTACAGATGCTGCCCTATGAGTGGCATTGAATGTTTCTTTGGAAAGTGTTCAAGCCAGACTTACTTTTCCCCCAACATAATTAATTCTCAAATATGTTTCTGTGTGGTTGCCTAAGGAGTTCTGTCTGTATTCATGAAGTTATAACTCGACCACGATAAGTCTCAATGTGGTAATAGTTTTGATTGAAATAGGTTGTGCCTTTTCCATATACAAACTCAATTTCTCATTCAGGAAATGTTCTGCTATTATTCCACTGAATATATCTTTTGTTCCTTTTGTTGCTCACTTGACTTCATAAATAGCAGATATCCTTGTGTTGAATACTTTCTGCTTATCTTGAATATCTTTTATATTATCTTTAATTTTTAAAGTCACTTTTTCTTTTTCCTATGCTTTCACTCTGATTATTTTATGGCTTTTATTTATGCCCAGCTTTTCACCCTTATTCACTCTGTTTCTTAATGTTTCTAATTATTTTTGTAGTTCTGTAATAATGGTGTTTTATTTTCAGCTTGTTTCTTGGATTGGTGACCTGTCTTTTCAAAGACACTTTGTCTTTGAGTTCCTGAGCCCTTGCCTTATTGAGTTCATGTTTCTATTAAGTTTTTCACAGTACAAAATCCTCAAGAGGAATTTTTTGGTTTTCCTTGATTCTCTTAACTTCTAGACCGGGTTTTTCATCTCCTTTTTAGATTATATTTTCTCCTTTTCTGCCTTTTGTCTATATGTTTATAATCTTTTCTTTCATTCTTTTTTGTGTTTTGCTACCTTTCTTTTCTTTTTCTTTGCTATTTGTATTTGCAGTTATAATCCTGATCCTTTTTTACCATGACTAGGCTTAATATGGGCAGTTCTGCCTGGATCTTCTGTTTGATCCAAAGCAGTCCAATGCAGTGTTCCTTGACACTCCCCACGTACACTTTGTCTGATACTAGCCTGTCTTCCCCTCTATGCTAGAGTTTGAGGCTGGAGTATTGCAGGTGCATTTCTATGAGAGAGCATAGAAGCAGTTTCAGGGGGAGAGGAGCATCTCACAAGACTCTTCTCATCTTGACTGATCAGCCTGTCTGTTGAGCTTTCAGTTCACCTTCCTGTTCCAAGTGTATTTCCTCCTAGAGAGCAGTATATCTCTGATGGTGGAGAGAGGGGAATGTTCTAATTTTATCCCATATCTTACACAGATCTCTGAACAGTGATGGGCCCTGATGAATCTCGTAGTGATGGGGGTGATCAAAGAAAACTACATGATCACAAGAAGCAGTAACACACAGCTTTACTGGGCAGCACTTGGACAGAGTTGCATGAGAGGGAAAGTCCCTCAGAGCAAGAGTCGGTCCAGAGGCTACCTCAGTGGGTACTCAGAAGGGGAGGAGGCAGGGAAATCTCAGGTTAAAGGAAGATTGGAGAGGGGACTTGCATGTTTAGGTGATGTTGCTCAGCAATGCAGAGGACAGTCTCTGGATCAAAGAATTCCAAAAAGTTGTAGCATCTGGAGGCTTCTAACCAAAAGCTATATCTTGTCAATGGCCAGCAGATGTGGGGTGAAGTTTTGTGAGGTATGCAAAACAGGCAGGGTCTAAATGGCTCAAAATCTGCTTGGTTGGGCTATTTTAAAAATAACTGAATGTGTAAAATTTTGAGTATTGTGCTGGTGAGTTTTTAAGCCAATAAGTCTCAGCTGCAGTAAAGAAATAAACAACCCAAAGGCCCATACACAGAAGTCTTCTTTGGCTCATTTACATAACACCTTGGTTCACTAAGATCTTGAAATTCTTTTGTCATAATGGAGACTTTTCCACAGGCTTCCCATCTAGTGAATACTAACACAGTTAATATTAAAGTTGAGGATTCTGTGCATATTTAAATCAATTTAATATCAACATTTACTTCAGATGTCATCGTTTCTTCACTTGGGGCCTCAGTTGTCTTTTCTCCAAGAATGGGTATGTAATTCAATAAATTTATTGAGCAACTAATACATGTCAGGGACTATGGGACACTGAGGCTATAAAAATGAACAAAACCGACCAAGTCCTAACTCTCATAGATGTTTACACCCTAATAAAGGAAGACAGACAATGAACAAATGCAAATACATTTCCAGTGGATAACTTCAATGAAGAAAAATAGAGCAGAACATGGTGGCAGGGGATGGGGTGGGAGCAGGGTACTGTTTTAAATAGGGGTCAGGAAAGACCTTCCTGAAAAGGCACTCTGATTGATCTGTAGGATACTCTGTAGCTCTGTGAGTGTTTCAGGCTGCCGGCTTGAGTTTCTCACTCTTTTCATGCACTCACTTGTTTGGGGCTGATAATGAAAAGTGACGTGTTGGAAAGCGCGGTCTAGCAGAATAAAGGCCTAAGAAAAGCTAGCTAGCTCCTACTACAAAGTAAGGTTGTTAGTAATATCCAAAGTGTTAATATATATTTTTAAAGAGCAATATGATGTGAAGGGAAAAGAACTAGGTTTAGTATCACTGATTGTGGCTTTGAGACATGGTTCTACATTTGCTAGGATTAAAAAAAGAAAAGGGAATCTTTTTCTTTTCTGTTCTTAGACTTCTGCTTGTTCCCTTTCATCAAATGCTGCAGTGGGAAACATAAAGCCAGCCTGATTTTCTTTCTGCCATTACAGGTGTCTTCATTTTTATTTTTGTCTTATTGTTTTGGACCTGGATACCTATAAATATGTCTTGGTGTTGATTGTTCCATACTAGATTTTCTTAAACTTCAGTTTGTCATTTAAACTACAATTTCTTTTTTGGGAAAACTTTTTCTTATTATAGTGAATCTCAAACTTGAGTAAGCATGAGCCTCACCTAGATATCTTGTTAAAACACACATTGCTGGGCTTGAACCCAGAGTTTCTGATTTAGTCAGTCTTGAGAGGGACTCTAAAATTTGCATTTCTAGTAAATTTGCAGTTGATGATATTGGGCCAAGGATTCCACTTTGTAGACCAGTTCTATAATATCATTAAACATTCATTTTTCTATTGCTTTAATTTTTCTCTTTCTCAGGGGCACCAATTATGCAAATATAAGGCCTCCTTAATCTTTCTCATCTACCATCCTGTCTCTAGTCCCCTCTAACTCCCTGTTCCTCTCCTTTTCACATTATTTTCTCAACCCCATCCTCTGTCTCTTTGACAGGAGTTTTCAGCAATGTCTCTTCTTCTTTTTTTGCCACCATTAATGCAGTTTTCATTATGAATGGTGCTTTTTTCTTTCATCTAGTTCCTGAATTCTGCCATCTTACTTTTTATCTGTTTCTGTTGTTTCATATTGTCTTTAGAACTTTTTTTTCCCTGTCTGAATTTTTTGGCTGTTTTCATTCTTTTTGTCTTGAGGTATCCTCGAAAAAAAAATTAAGGTTTTTTTTAGGATATTTTACATTTTCAAAAATGATGGTATCTTTAGGATATTTTACATTTTCGGATAGAGAGCGTTCTTCCTGGATCTCTCCTTTTTGTAATGCTTATGCGGGGAAGGGGCCTGAAAAGTCTAAATGGAGTAGCAGTTATCCTGAAATTCTGGTCTGCTACCATAGAACACTTTCTCGAGGGCTAACAAGAACTTAAATGCATCCTTATAGTGAGCCCTGAATGCTGCACTGTTGGTGGTGTGTGTGTGTGTGTGTGTGTGTGTGTGTGTGTGTGTGTGAGAGAGAGAGAGAGAGAGAGATAGAGAGAGAGAGAGAGAGAGAGAGAATGAATGAATGAGATTGAGAGAGAGAGAGAGTTGTCAACCTTTACTTTTCTAAGAACACAGCTCTGGGACGTTGATCACCTGTACTTTCCCTCCATCCTGCCACAGTGACTCCCTGTCATTTGGCCTCTTTTAAACATCATAGATCCCTATATGTGATCTTGTTCAGCTGCCTCTATCTTACCAATTAAAAAAAAAATTAAAGGTTCTTGGAGGTTCTCATACCTTGGCCTTGCTGGTCTAAGCCATGTGTTTTGTGGTTGTCCTGTGAAGGGCCAGATCAACATTCCATCCAAAATTAGTTTGCATGTTGAGATGATGACTCCAAACCCACTAAGAGGATATGAAAAGGTTCATTATTCACATGTTGTGACTTTGTGAGGCAAACTGGAAGGCTCACAGCAGTCCTGGGAGCAAGCAAGGCAGAAAGAATGGGTTGGGCCCTTACAGTGACTAGAGAGTGGGACGGGATAAGGCTTTCTGAGTGTGGTGTGGGACTCAGGTTGAGTGTGTGGGCTTTCTTACCCCCTTGCCCAGATACAGGACAAAAGCAGGAGAAAGAAAAGAGATAGGGCTTCAAAGCCGTCAACTGCTAAACATCAAAAGTTGAGTCTTTTTAAGAGAAATGTTATAAGGTGTCATTAATTTTGTCCCTCAGGAGTAACCCCTGCTTTGGGAAACCCTGTGCTCTGATTATTTTGCCTGAGGACTGTGAGTTCTTCTTGGATGACTTCAGAGAGGAGAGCGAAGTAGTGATGCTTTTACTTTATCATTTTTAACCAGAAACCTTCTGTCTAAATGCCTGTTTATAAAAGATATTGATAAACCAAGAGGGTTCTGCCACTTTTAGTTTGTGGACTTTTTGCTTGAACTCAGATTTTTTTTTCTTATTTCAAGGGAAAAACACTGACAAAAAAAGCAGCATATAGACTGTTGATGATTAAGATTGACATGTGCATGGTTATACTTGAATATTTTAGAGGGCCGTGGTTACATCTTGGAAAACTAAGGAGTTGGCTATTAGATTTTTATATTAAATAAGCAAAATAAAAATGTATAGGCTTACATAATTGAATTAGATGTGCTTTTATTATAATTCAACAGGATAGGTATATTGATGTTGTTATTGACGTATTTGATTAAAAACTTTATTATGCTTGTTTGGTTTTGTTTTTTGTTTTGCTTTTGAGATGGAGTCTCCCTCTGTCATCCAGGCTGGAGTGCAGTGGCACAGTCTCAGCTCACTGCAGCCTCTGCCTCTGGGTTCAAACAATTCTCCTGCCTCAGCCTCCCGAGTAGCTGGGATTATAGGCATGCACCACACATGGTTAAGTTTTATATTTTTAGTAGAGACAGGGTTTCACCATGTTGGTCAGGCTGGTCTCAAACTCCTGCCCTCAGGTGATCTGCCTGCCTCAGCCTCCCAAAGTGCTGGGATTACAGGCTTGAGCCACTGTACCCAATCCTATATTATGCATTTCTAAAATCCCTACTTTTTGATAGAAAGAACACCTTTGTGTTCATTTTTAACTTTTATTTTAGGTTTGAGTACATGTGAAGGTTTGTTATACAGGTAAACTTGTGTTACAGGGGTTCATTGTACAGATTATTTCATTACCCAGTTATTAAGCCCAGTACCCAATAGTTCTCTTTCTGCTCCTCTCCCTCCTCCTACCCTCCATTCTCAAATAGACCCCAGTGTCTGTTATTCCCTTATTTGTTTTCATGAATTCTCATCATTTAGCTTCTACTTATAAGTGAGAACATGTGGTATTTGGTTTTCTGTTCCTATGTTAGTTTGCTAAGGATAATAGCCTCCAGTTTCACCCATGTTCCCACAAAAGACATGATCTTGTTCATTTTTATGGCTGCATTATGTTCCATGGTGTATATGTGCCACCTTTTCCTTATCCAGGCTGTCATTGACGGGCATTTAGGTTGATTGCATGTCTTTACTATTGTGAATAGTGCTGCAGTGAACATACATGTACATGTGTCTTTATGGTAAAATGATTTATATCCTTTTGGGTATATACCCAGCATTAGAATTGCTGGATCAAATGGTATTTCTGTTTTTAGTTCTTTGAGGAATTGCCGCACTGCTTTCCACAATGATTGAACTAACTTATGCTCCCACCAACAGTGTATAAGTGTTCCCATTTATCTGCAACCTCACCAGCATCTGTTGAGTTTTTTTTTTTTTTGACTTTTTAAATAATAGCCATTCTGACTAGTATAAGATGGTATCTCATTGTGGTTTTGATTTGCATCTCTCTAATGGTAGTGATATTGGGGGGATTTTTCATATCCTTGTTGACTACATATATGTCTTCTTTTGAGAAGTATGTGTTCCTGTCTTTTGCCCACTTTGTAATGGGTCATTTCTTTTTCTATTGTAAATTTGTTTATTCCTTATAGATGCTGGATGTTAGACATTGTTTCTGATGCATAGTTTGTAAAGGTTTTCTCCCATTCTGTAGATTGTCTGTTTATTCTTTGATAGTTTCTTTTGCTGTGCAGAAGCTCTTGAGTTTAATTAGATCCCATTTGTGAATTTTTGTTTTTGTTGCAATTTCTTTTGGTGTCTTTGTCATGAAATCTTTGCCTGTTTCTGTGTCCCGGATGGTATTGCCTAGGTTGTCTTCCAGGGCTTTTATAGTTTTGGGTTTTACATTTCAGTATGTAGTCCATCTTGAGCTGATTTTTGACTATAATGTAAGGAAGGAGTTCAGCTTCAGTCTTCTGCATATGGCTAACCAGTTATCCCAGCACCATTTATTGATTAGGGAGTCCTTTCCCTATTGCTTGTTTTTGTCAGCTTTGTCCAAGATCAGATGGTCATAGGTGTGCACCCTTAGTTCTGAAAGCCCTACTTATTATTAAAATGTGAAAGACAATATTAAAAGATATTAAAAGATTATTTAGTATAAATATTGTACAAAATGTATTTTGTTTTAAATAAAACATAAATTCTAGAATATGTGTAATGTGTAGGAGGACGTGTACAAAATCCATGGGCAACAGAATTTTGACTAATAATTAGACAAGGTTAACTCTGGATTATGTTAACTTGATTACATGACTGTGCTTTACATTTTAACGTTTCTGAAATCAGAATGGATCTTCAAAACAACATCAAAATATACTTGCAAGGCACTAAGAAAAAAATAAATTGTAATTATAATTGCCTGTTCATTTGTTGACTTGGCCTTGTGTAAAAGATATCTATTCTGGCCAGGCACGGTGGCTCACGCCTGTAATCCCAGCACTTTGGGAGGCCGAGGCGGGTGGATCACGAGGTCAAGAGATTGAGACCATCCTGGTCAACATGGTGAAACCCCGTCTCTATTAAAAATACAAAAAATTAGCTGGGCACGGTGGCGCGTGCCTGTAATCCCAGCTACTCAGGAGGCTGAGGCAGGAGAATTGCCTGAACCCAGGAGGCGGAGGTTGCGGTGAGCCGAGATCGCACCATTGCACTCCAGCCTGGGTAACAAGAGCGAAACTCCATCTCAAAAAAAAAAAAAAAAAGATATCTATTCTTGAAATGATCACTTCATTGAGTTATTTGTGCTGGTAGCATTGTGTGTCATTTTCCATTTACCTTATCTTGGATAATTAGCTCTTGAGATGTCTGTATACACCAGGATGTAGCAAGTCAAAGAAAGTGATTGTGTGCCTGAAAAATCCCATGTTTTACAGGGCTGTTTAGTGGAAAAGCAGTACAACTGCCAGATCTCTTAACTAGATTAAAGAATTTTAAGGAAAAAAGATTTAGGAGATGTTGGTGTGAAACTTATGTACTGTGAGAGACAATCGACCTGTCCAAATTTCAGTGTAAATCTCATTTTGAGGAAACATCAAATAAATATATAATAAAAAAAAAACTGGCTTAAATGTTTCAAAATGTTGATGGCATAAAAGACAAAGGCTGAGAAAATGTTTGGATTAAAGAAGACTAAGGAGGCATGATAACTAAATGAAATGCCTGATCCTCGATCAACTCCTAAGGTAGGAGAATATAGCTACAGAGGACACTGGGACAATGGCATAGTGGGAGAACAGTATTCTATTAATTTAAAATTTTCCTGAATTGATTATTTTTCATGTTCATGTAAGACAGTGTCCTCGTTCTTGGGAATACACACATATCCAGTGGTAAAGCAACATATTTATTACTTATTTATTCTATGAATGCTTCCTGTGTTTGACTTATACAAAAGGTCTGTGCTCATCAACTGCTTACTGCCCATCACCAATTTTCTGAAGAATTGTTTGTTCAAATTTTCATTTGCATCATTTATATATAATTTTGGAGGTACAAACTGTTGGTGTTTTTTATTTGTAATATTCTTTTCCTCTTTTCTTCTTGAAGCATCTTTGCATAGCTTACTTTGGGGGAACAAACCGGGTGGGAATTTTGATCTCCTTGAAATTTCTTTGATAAGGAAACAAACTGGTTGAATGTTTCAGCAAGTTCCCAGGCCTGCATTATAGCCAAGGTTAAAGAGATAACTTGGTCACAATACATGCTCATGGCAGCTTTTGTGGAAAAAGGTCTGTGTGTGGATAGTTGTGGAGGAGTAAGAGTGCTCTGATGGAGATTGCAGAATTCTCAGGGAGCCCAGTGGCTGGAGCAGCAACATGACAAGTGTCCCAGGGAAGGGATGCATGCGCTGGACTTTGATGAGATGGGGGTACAGCAGGTGAGAACAGGAGGGAAGGGCAGGCTATATAAAGTAAAGAGCAGGAAGGGGCCGACTTGAAAGCCTAGGCTAAGGTTGGGCAAGACTGACTTTTGAGGGCTGAATCTAGGCTGCAAGCAGAGAGTAAATGGGAGAAGAGTAATCTTGATTAGGTGTCAACATTCTCCACTTTATCATATGTAGTCCCCTCATGTGGACAGCACCCCCTTTTATAGTTGTGGAAACTGAGCTCACCAAGACAGTAATTTATCCAAGGTCATGTTCCAAGAAAGGGTGGAAGCAGGATCCAAACCCAGTTTTTTTGCTCTAGGGTGTGCATTCTCAACAGCATTATATATCCCTAAGGTGGGCAAAAGTGGCCTTTGGAGGGAGAAAAAAATCTTGTTCCTTTTATCTGTAAAGCATATATATATATATATATATATATATATATATATATATATATGTGTGTATATATATATATATATATATATACATACAGTTTATATTATATGAGAAAATAGATGATTAAAACACAAGTTGTTGTCTAAGGTGTTTTCAGCAGTTCATATCCCCACTCCCTTGTGCTTGACATATTCCTACAGGTAGATAGTGTAACTGTGGCATTAAAACTTTATCCAGAGGGTCATTAGGGGAAAAATGGTCTGAAAAGGCAAAAATGCAAAACAAAGGTTATGAAACACTGCTCTATAGCAAGACAGGCCAGACAAGTGTCCTGAAGCCACAGACATCCTGGGATGCCTGATTCAAGTTGTTTCTGTTCCTTGAGCCAATGGTTTGTTCTCCTGACTTCATTAGCAGTGGCTCCTACAGCCCCATGAAGGTAGATATTGGTCTTGCTTGTAAAAAGTGATAAAATGAGCTGGTATTGAGTCGAGAAGAAAATCCTTATCCTGGGACTTAATTCTTTACCCTGTCAAAAGCAGTGGGAGAGCATAGTGAGTGTGTCAGGGGAGCATCTTTCTAGGAGGGGAACACAGGATGACTGTGACTTTTGGTTAAGTGATATTTTGAGAGTGATAACCCACAAACTTTCATGTTCCCTACAGATGAGAAACTTTAACTCTGCATTTTCATTTCTTAGGGTTTCCATAATAAAGTACCACAAACTGGGTTGGTTAAAAAACAGTTTTGAAGGCTGGAAATCTGAATTCAAGGTGTAGGCAGGGCTGTGCTCCCTCTGAATCCTGTAAGAGGAATCCTCCTTTGATCCTTCCCAGCTTCTGGTGGTTTGACAACCTTTGGTGCTCCTTTGCTTGGAGCCACATAACTCTAGTCTCTGCCTTTGTTATCACATAGTATTCTCCCTTTGTGTCTCTGTCTTCCTGGAGCCTTTGACCATCCTCTTATAAGGACACCCAGATTGGACCAGGGGTCCACCCTACTCCAGTATGACCTCAGATTAACCAAGTGCATCTTCAGTGACCCTATTTCCAAATAAGGTCACAGTTCTAGCTATTCAGTGTTAGTCGACTTCAACTTACCTCTTTTGGGGAGGGAAGAGGCATAATTCAACCCACAACATGCTGTTAGGGGTTTTCTGTGTTGTTTTAATACCTGCCACTCCTCAGTGCTATTTGGTGGATGTTGATATCAGTCTTGCAGCTTGCACCCCTCAAAACTGGACCTTCAGCATGTTAGTCTGGCATTGGCATTGGCATTATTGTGACTTTAGAAAGAAATATAAACAAACAATGACAAATACACAGGAAAATGTCACATGGGCATGTGACATGGGCATCAATGAGAGGGTGACAGTTTTTAAACAAGAGGTAGATGCTTTAATCCTAGAAAGTATTTCATTAATTTTCCATTTTATGTCATTACACCCAGAAGAGGCATATGGCTCTGCTGTCTCTCATCTCAGTGCATGGACGAACCTACCATGCCCTGAAGGGTAGGATGTGGTCTTCTTCATCTTTGTACCCCACACAGCTCAAGCACAATGCCTGGTACACTGTAGATGCTTAGCAAATGTGGAGCTTGAAGTCTCGGAGCATGGACTATGTTTCTCAGTCCAGCAGCTGTTTTAGGTGGGGCCAGTACTGGAGAAATGGATGAGTGATGCCTTAGCTGTACTGATAGCTCAGATCTGCTCCTGCCATGAACTACAGGAAAAATAGCCTTGTTTTGATGACGGACCCCACAGTTTCTGCACAACCTCCCACAGGCCATAATGGGAGAAGGGTTGGATTTGGGGTTTAGGTGTTGCTCATCATTTCAGGGAAATAGAGGTGCTTGCTATACACCACTCTTCCCACACCACCTTGTACCTCGTCCTGCCCTTGTTTCCGGTGAATATGGAAGATTCTGTCTTGGGAGCTCTGCTATGCACAGACTGCAAACTTTCTCGGGTCCAGTAACACCATCCTGATACGTTAAGGGGAACATCTCCTCAAATTGCACCTTTAAGGGGACAATGCAATCTTGAAGTCTGATGAAGAACTTTTTTTCCCTTTATTTATGTGACATCCCCACTCCTGTTCAGAGGACATTGGCAGTGTTTTTGCTTAAGGTAGAATTGAGGTTGTAGATGATACTGGTTTCAACACTTCAATAACAATTTTAATCTATTACTTAAAACTCCTGACACAAGTAAAAAGCTTGATTCCCTTAAGGTTGTACCTCTAGTTTGAATGAATGTCAGATTAATGATTCATATATCCTGGTTGAATTTGTTTTTTAATTAATGAGTTAAAAATTCTAAAATTTAATCAATGGGCTCTTATTACAGAGAAGATTCTGTATTCCAAGTAATTTACAGTTAATATAGTCTGCTCACTTGATAAGGCTGCAGGTTATGTTGTAGGAGCAAATGAATGGTTAAAATATAAGTTATCTGGGATGTCTTCAGCAGTTCACATTCCTGCTTCCTTGTGTTGAGTGCATTTCTACCGACTGTCCCTCTATAGTGCAATATGAATGAAAATATACTATGTGTATGAGTAACGTATTTGTGGATATATGTTGAAATTTAAAAGCTGATATTTCTTCATGTAGAAGGCAACTTTTATGTCCTTTTTGCTTTTCTGTAGTTTCTAAAGCTTCTATGGTCAATCCTTATTACATATAGAATCAGGAAAACAATGACTGTTATTCATAAACCTATAGTGACTTTTCAGAAAAAATTCTTAAAACTAGGCCACAAATAAGCATTTACTATCTCTAGGCTTCCCAAAAGAGAACTAGACTCACATCTGCAATTGAGAAATTATGTAAACTAAGCAAACATTCGGGAAGAAATGAACCACTTACTTACCCATGAATGGGTTTGAGCAAAGACTCTGTGCCAGTTGTAAAGCAAGACTGGAGTCTGGGTGGGAGATAGACTCAGTGGTTTTCAGGGGCTCAATATCGTTGTCTAGAGGGCTTTCAGAAATATCTTTTGTGTGAGCATTTTGATTATCACAATGACCGGGCTTACTACTGACCTCTGTCAAAATACTGTATGCATTAATTCTTTCACCAACTTACAGAGGAAGATATAAAATGGAATCAAACACATATAAATCAAGGATAGGACATTCAAGTTATGCACAAGACAAGGGAACAGAAGCCCCCAATCTCAGCCCTCTTGGACTGCATTGATTCAATGAGCCAGAGAGGTAAACAAGAGGAAAAGGTACATCATCTCTGGCTTCAGTTCTAAACCATTTGCTAGTTTTTCTTTTATGTTTCTTTTATGTCTTAGCATGTTGTCTTTACATGTTTCCATGGAGAGTGCTGTTCAAGCTTGTATTGACAGTCACAGGGCAGAACATTCACATCTACTCTGGTGCTGTGGGGCCAGGCATCCTGCAGTAGGTCGGCTAATCACAGGCCAAGAAGAGCTTTCCCTCCAAAATACCAGGAGGATTCTGTTGAGTGGCAACAATAGACTCTGCTGAGTGGGGTTTCCGTGAGCATAGAGGAGGGTGAAGATCTCCCAGGTCAAGCTAGGTATTGTACTCAGAATGAAGGATAGGCCTTATTTTTTTTTATTTTATTTCTGAGACGGAGTTTTGCTCTTGTTACCCAGGCTGGAGTGCAATGGCGCGATCTCGGCTCACTGCAACCTCCACCTCCTGGGTTCAGGCAATTCTCCTGCCTCAGCCTCCCCAGTAGCTGGGATTACAGGCACGTGTCACCATGCCCAGCTAATTTTTTGTATTTTTAGTAGAGACGGGGTTTCACCATGTTGACCAGGATGGTCTCGATCTCTTGACCTCGTGATCCACCCACCTTGGCCTCCCAAAGTGCTGGGATTACAGGCGTGAGCCACCGCGCCTGGCCAGGATAGGCCTTATTTCTACCCAGAAAGAGCTAGTTAGTTTTTCCACTAATGTGGAAGGAGCTAGTCCACATGAAAGCTAACTTCTTCTCTTTCTAGTATGCACAAGATACCCTGAAAAGAGGCCTAGGAGATGGTGGTAACGTTTTCAATGCTAACACTTATGAGGCACTTATCAGATGCCAGGCATTGTGAATAATCACCCAAGATTCTATCACCTTAATAGGCACAGCCCCCATCTTCACCCACCCCCTTATTATATTAAAAAACAAAATACATCTTAGAAACAAAGCCTGGTTTTCCCTGTGCTTCTAAATAAGTAGTAGTATGTTCCTGTCTTTCTAAATAAATGTGGAGATTGGCAGCTGGTACCCATGGGACAAAAGGATTATAGTGTGAGAAGTGGGTTCAGTAACACTACTCCATTGGGAGAGAAACATGTCACCATATGTTTTGGGGATGCACCTGCATGTCTCTTCTTCCCCCCATCCCAGCAGTGGTTGTACAGAAGCTATCACCGCCACCTGCTTTTTATCTTTACTGTCATTATATTTACTCTGACTCTTCAGGTACTTTTCATGTGCTCATTTCATCTAAAACAAAAATTCACAACAGATTCCAATCCAGCCTACCTCAAGGCCAAATCTCACAAGATCCACTTCTTTGCTTCTTAAAATGTTATATACATAACATAAAACATAATATTTTAACCATTATTAAACATACAACTCAGTGACATTAAGTGCATTCACATTGTGCAGCCATCACCATTCATCTCCAGAAGCTTGTCATCATTCCAAACTGAAGCTCTATGGCCATTAAATAGTAACTCCCCATTCCTTTCCTCCCCCCAGCCCCTAGTAACTACCACTTTACTTTCTGTCTCTGAATTGGATGACTCTAGGTACCTCATATAAGTGGAATCATACAGTAGTTTGCCTTTTGTGTCTTACAACAGTGGTCTTCAACCTTTTTGGCACCAGGTACAAGTTTTGTGAAAGACAATTTTTCCACTTACGGTGTTGAGGGAGAGATGGTTTCAGAATGAAACTGTTCCACCTAAGATCATCAGGTTTAGGGTCTCATAAGGAGAACACAACCTAGACCCTTCCCATGTGCGGTTCGCAATCAGGTTCGTGCTCCTGTGAGAATCTAACGCTGTCACTGAGCTTTTGTGGAGCGCATCCATGGCCTGAAGGCTGAGGACCACTGTCTTACCAGATACATTTTAAACATTTAAATTTTACCCCCCAGCTTATCCTGAAAGTGGTTTGTTGTATCTTACCAAAAGACTTTCACTAACATAAAAAGATACATAGAAATAAAATTTTAAATAGAAATAGAAAAATATAAACTAAGTGTAATGCAAAAATGCACCCTGCTGTGAACGACACAATCCCAGACATTGGACCACACGTTTATATCTGGGTTCCTTAATGGCCAATGCAGAATTACATAATTCTGATAGATAAAATAATGACTTCCAAGCAAAGCAGGTATTTCGGGTACTTTAATTCTGAAAGACTTTTCTCCCTTTCATTCTTTGCAGGGGAACATTAATGTGGGGGACTGTATCCTGGATGATAGCCCCTAGTATTTCACAAGACTGCTCCTCAAAACGCATAACTCCACAAGAGCGCTGAGAAAGGCCTTGAGAGTGAAGCCAAGGAAGCATGGCTCATGTTGACATTGCTTATCCATACAGTCATTTAACAACAGTCCACCAAGTCACCTGTGAGCATGGATTACAAAGGCAAATGAGATGCAATTCTTATCCTCAATAAGATTACAAATCATAGCCTAGTGCTTTGGATCAAGGGCCCCCAACCCCCAGACTGATACCAGACCAATACTGGTTCACAACCTGGTTCCTAACAAATCAGTGACAGCATTAGATTCACATAGGAGCACGAACCCTATTGTGGATTGTGTGTGTGAGGGATCTGGGGTACGTGCTCCTTGTGAGAACCTAATGCCTGGTCCCAAAACCATCCACCTCCTTACCAGTTCATGGAAAAGTTATCTTCCACAAAACTAGTCCCTGGTACCAAAAAGGTTGGGGACTGCTACTTTTGACAATCGGTCTAGATTCAGGATCAGGAAATCTACGTTCCATGTCCTTTAATGTTCATACATATGATTTTCTCCAGTCCAGCTTCTGAGAGATGTTGGGCATCTAAAAGGTGTCTTCCCTGGCAAGGATATTCTATGTGGTGGATTATTGGGAGCTCCACAAACCTTAAAGCACAAACCAACAGACTGGTGGCTCCCTCTGCCCGGGTGAGACCTCCCACAGGGAGTGAGTCATAAAAGATGTTAGGCAAAGCCAAAGAAAGACGCATTTGCCTTTTGACTTAAGAATCTGAGGTAGGGGAAGAAGCACAGGAAGAAGAGAGTCATTTTGACATTCTCATCTGCAGTAGGAGTCACCTCCCAGCTTTCCTGACCTTACTTGTTCCCTATAGTAATCTACTGGATGTAGAAGTCCCTCAGGCCCCTAGGGAAACCAAGGGTCTTGTTGGGGTTGGAGTCAGAATGTGAGCCATCAGAGAGATAGCTGGATCGGGGACTCGGACAATTATGTGGGGTACACTAGTTGGTAGTTAGGAGGGATGGCAGGTCAGAAATGAAGACAGGCAAGCTGCAAATGGGAGATGTGGAAATGCAGTCCATCCTGATAGCTCTTCTCGGGAGTTTGACCATAGAAAATGGGGTAAAAGCTGGGGAAGTGGTGGGATCAAGGAAAGGTTGTCGGTTTATTTACCCTGAGTGATTTTAGAACATGTGTGATGATTCAGTAGAAAAGGAGAAATTGCGGTGGCTCAAGCCTGTAATCCCAGCACTTTGGGAGGCCGAGGCGGGTGGATCATGAGGTCATGAGATCGAGACCATCCTGGTTAACATGGTGAAACCCCGTCTCTACTAAAAATACAAAAAAGTAGCTGAGCATGGTGGCACATGCCTGTAATCCCAGCTACTCAGGAGGCTGAGGCAGGAGAATTGCCTAAACCCAGGAGGCGGAGGTTGCGGTGAGCCAAGATCGCGCCATTGCATTCCAGCCTGGGTAACAAGAGTGAAACTCTGTCTCAAAAAAAAAAAAGGGAGAAATTGGTAATTGGGGCACAAGGGTAAACTCCATTTGTGAGGCTCTTAGGAGTCTAAGGAGCTGGGACTTGCTCAGCAGGAGTGAGCAGGAGTGGCTGGCTTCTGATGGAAGGGAATGTCCCAGTATTTTCAGAGGTTTGGGAGCAGGTTGTAGATGTGGAGGAGGCTGGGATGGAGAGATGAGGCACTTGCACTTGGTGCCTCATTTTCTCATAGAGGGTGGTTTGGAAGTTTGAGAAGACAGGACATGAAAGAGTTGTCTCAGGAAACAAGGATTTTATTGGTCATTTATTGGTATTTTTTAGTTACTTGCCTTTCACAGGGTACAGCATCTGCAGGGTCATGAGGGAGCTTGCCAGTTCTCTGGTGGGGACACCTAAATCTGAACTGGGAGTAGAAACTAGGGCCAGACTCTCTGCTGGACAAACACAGAGGAATCTCTGGTCAGAATGGCATGTCCATTCAAAGTCTGTGGCACTTGTTTAAACAGGAAACCAGCCGGTTTGGTTGTGCGATTTTTCTGTAGCATAATCAGTGGCACAGGGGCCACATGCAGAAAGCGGGCTGTCGGGCTTGCCTGGGGCAAGCATCAAGATAGGTTCTTAGTGCACTAAGTTTTAACCTTTATTGCTGTATTATGTGCATTTTATTTATTTATATTTTATTTTATTATTTTTTGGGTGGGAGACAGTCTTACTCTGTCACCCAGGCTGGAGTGCAGTGTTATGATCTTGGCTCACTGCAACCTCTGCCTCTTGGGTTCAAGCAATTCTCATGTTTCAGCCTTCCAAGTAGCTGGGACTACAGGTGCACACCACCACACCCAGCTAATTTTTTGTATTTTAGTAGACATGGGGTTTCACCATGTTGCCCAGGCTGGTCTTGAACCCCTGACCTCAGACAATTCATCCACCTTGGCTATGATTACAGGCATGAGCCACCATGCCCAGCCTGCATTTTAAAAAATAAGTTTTTGCTAAGTACTGTTTTACTACATGTATATGTATTTATGTGTAATATTTTTATTGTCATTCAATTCAAAATATATTCAGATTTCTTTTGTGATTTCTTCTTTAACTTGTGGGTTATTTAGAAGTATGTTTTTAATATTTCCAAGCATGTAGAGATATCTTGGTTATATTTCTATTACGGATTTCTAACTTATTTGGATAGATAACAGAGAACTCTTCTGTATTATTTCAATCCTGTGAAGTGTTTTGAGACTTGCCGTGTGGTCTGGTTTATGGCTAATTCTTGTAAACATGGTATGTTATTTTTTTAAATGTACATTGTATAGTTGTTGGATATAGTGACATATATAGAGGGAGATACAGATATCCTTCCACAGGCAAGGTTTATTAATGATATTAAACTTTCCTATATTCTTTATGATCTTTTAATTTACCTGTTACATCCTTTTTTAAAAAGGTATGTTAAAAAGATTCATATTTTGAGTTCCAGGGCTGGGACCTGCTTTCTCATTTGGTATTTTGACAGAATGTACAAGAGAAATTAGAACTTTTTACTGAGAAAATTCTGACTGGTTACAAATTGAAGGAGAAGCTAAAATTATCCTGACTCTCACAAAAACATGAGTTGATAGGTTTTAAAAACTGAGACTCAACCTAATGTTACCAGAAGTATGAGGGTTCTGTGTTTTTGTCTTCTTGGAGAAAAGAATTCCACCAAGAGACCAATTAGTAAAGTCAGCAAAAGGTTGATTAAGGAAATAGGAGTACGCACCAGGAGAAGTGCAGGATGGCCTGGCTGGGAGCAGTCCCAGGAGTTCTGGGTTGTGGGTTTTTATTATGTTGGACTCTTCCTGCCTCTGTCTAAGTCTCTGCCTTTGTCTTATCTAGTTTCCCCCTTCTGTCTTAAGTCTCCACCTTCGTCCCCATCTAGTTCCCACCCAGGTTTGTGGGCTTCTGCCTTACTCTCAGTTGATGCACATGTGCAGGGTCCAGTGATCAATAGGAATCCTATCTAATAGCAGCGTTGCTCATTACCACCATCCCTGGAAGGTTCTGTAGCAGTCAAATCTATATTTATTGCCTCTGTATATCTCTTAGAAATTTCCCTTTGCCCTTCTTATCAGCATGTAGCTACATTCTGACAGGTTAATTACAGAGTAAGTGATTACTGGGCATCTTAAGGGATGTTTCAGGGGATTCCTTTCTGCATAGGTACTTTCCTGCCTCTCTGCTCATATCTAGTAGCATGTTTTGGTTGTTTTCTGAGGCCTGAGATTTTCTACAGTTTTCTCCCCCAGAGGCTCCCCTTCCTGCTACTGTCTAGCTATCTGACTACTCTAACACTAAGGACCTTACAATTCTACTCTTTAACTTTATAGATCTGAGGTCCGAAGAAGAGCATGACAATCACAGTTGTTGATAGAAATCTGGAATTAGAACTCAATACTCTTTCCATTCCTGTACTCCTTTAGCAGCTAGTAGCTTACTATGTAGCATATTTTAAGATTGAAATATTTCCACTTCAATATTTAGAAACTCTTGCCTATGCATTCTTATGTCAAAGAAGAACTCTCAATGAAGTTTGTGGAATTTTTAAGAAATAGAGAAAATTTAAATGGTACATATTAAAATTAAAATATAGAGCACACCCAAATCTGTCCTTTGAGGAAATTTTATAGTATTACATTTATGTAATTGAATATAAAAGAAGAAGGAAAATTGAGCTAGGCCTCTAACTTAGTAACTTCAAAGAGTAACGGTAAAATAAATCTAAAGAAAGCAGAAAGAATGAAATGAAAGATGAAAGCAGAAATTAATTTAAGTGGAAAAGCTCAAGAGAATGAGAAGACAGGCCACAAACTGGGAGAAAATATTTACAAAACATACATCTGATAAAGGACTTACCCAAAATATACAAAGAACTCTTAAAACTCAACCATAAGAAAATAAACAACCTAATTTAAAAGAGCAAAGACCTTCATAAACACCTCACCAAAAAAGATATATAGATGTCAAATAAGCATATGAAAAGATATTTCACATCATATGTTACCAGGAAAACACAAATTAAAACTCTTTTCCATTGCATGTGATACAAATTCAAAGAGCTAGCTTCCTCAAATTATAAAAGTTAATACAAAACGAAGATAATAAAATAGAAAAAGGACATGTGAAACAAGTAGCTTACAGTCAAGGAAATAGCTATGAATCACAAGAAAAGATGTTTAGTTTATGTTATAACTGAAACAATACAACTCAAAATGAAAAATCATTATTCATCTATAAAATTAACAAAACATTTAAGTTTAATGAGACCCAGTATTGATACATGTATGTGGGAAAACAGGCAATCTATTACATAATTACTGGAAATATAAGTGCTGCAAACTTTTAGAGGACAGTTTACACATACTTTTCATTTCTAAATATTGACTAAACTTGACCAATTTACAAAAGAGTGGCAAAGATACAAATAAGTACAGTGGTGCTTATTAAAGTACATAACAATGCTTATTAAAGCATTGTTTCTAATGCCCAAGAAAAACTGGATACTATATAAATGTTCATCAATCAAGGACTAGTTTTACAAATTAAGACATCCATTCCATGAAATACTGAAATAGATCCATCTGTTCTGATGGGAGAAGGGTGAAAACATGGCTTTGGAGCCAAACTTCCTGAGTGCAAATCCCAGCCTTGCCATTTACTAGCTGTGTGATATGAGGCAAGTTATTCAGCCTCTCTGTGCCTCAGTTCTCTTATGTAAAATGTGTATAGTAGTACCCATTTCAGAGTGTTATTGTTAGGTTTAAATAGTAAAATGTTTAAAACGGTGCCCCCAGAGAATCTTTCAGTAAATTTTAATTATTATACATTATTATTAAGTGGCACAAATGCAGGGCATAGACAAGTGTGTAATGAGGTCTCTTCTGTGGAAGAAAGGGGATGGAGTAAATGAGGGAATGAGGAGACAAGAGAGGAAGGGTGGGAGAAAAGCATGGGAATGCTTAAATGTAGAGGGAAAGAGAATTACCATCTTCATTTTACACTTTGGTCTGTATTCCTTGAATTGTCTAACTGTGTTGTCAGGAAAGCTAATCTGTGATAGCAAAGAAAACCCAAAGGCTGGGCATGTTTACAACTGTAATCCCAGCAATCTGGGAAGCCAAGACAGGTGGGTCACTTGAGCCCAGGAGTTCAAGACCAGACTGGTCAACATGGTAAACCTCATCTCTACAAAAAATACAAAAATTAACCAGACATAGTGGTGCATACCTGTAGTGTCAACTACTCAGGAGGGTGACGTAAGAGGATCACTTGAGCCTGGGGGGTTGAGGCTGCAGTGAGCTGTGATTGCACCACTGCTTTCCAGTGTCACTCTGACACCAGAGCAAGACCCTGTCTCAAAAAAAAAGATAAAAAATTCCCAAAATGTAATGATTTCAAGAACAAAAAAGTAATTATCTTTCTCAGGGAAGTTCAAGGAGAGTGTTCCAGGTTGGCCAGTATGTATGTATATGTTTCATACAGTCAGTCAAGGCCTCACAGCTCTGCTATCCCCTAGGAGCAATAGTTTTTGCACTTGATGGCATATTAGAATCCTTGGCAGAGCTTTGGAAAAAAATCACATTGTACATCCACAAACAATATCAATTAAATCAGAATCACTGGGGCAGGCCCTAGGCATTAATGTTTACTCCAGAGGATTCCTATGCAGCCAAATGCCCTAGGGCTTTATCATCTAACTGTGGATCCTCAGGCCATCTATGATTTAAGCCCTGAGAAGGGCGGAGAGCATGGAGGAGGACCACCTTCTTTATAAAGGGCCTGGCCCAAAACAGGCACACATCATTTGTGCTCCCAGTCCATTGTCGAGAGCATAATCACACTCTCATGCTCAGAATGAAGGGGGACTGGCAGCACATGGCTAAAATTCTGTTTCTAGAAAAGAAGGGTAGATGGGATTTTGGTGGTCAGCTAGCAGACTCTATGGCATAAACCAAGTGAGAGTGCTACCTTACCTTCCCACACAAAAAATTACACCACCAGAGGGCAGGATTATGGACTAACTTTTTCTTCATAATTTTCTGTATTTCAGAACTATAATGTTATTTTTTATGTTAGAAAAAGGAAACATAGTTAACCTTTTCTCATTGCATGTGACAGCTTACAATATACTGTTGTATGACTTTCTCATTTCAATTAAAGAATAAAACCATGAGCCCTTTGAATGGTGACTTTGGTACCACATTTTAAAATGTAGTTTAGAAATTTGACTGTACTTATCCCAAAACACTGCTGAATTCAAGATTCTCTTCCTCCCGAAGTTTATATATGGACAAGCCTCCTGCAGGATCTTCCTCAACTGCTGGTAGGAGAGACTCTGGTGGTCTCCTCTCTTTCCTCACCCCCAAGCATCCCAGATTAGCACTTGTAAAATCACTGCTTATGCTGCAGAAGGTAGGTTGTTCTGCCAGGAATTGGCTCGTGCTTTGGAGAAAAGAGCCCTATTTTAAGAGACGCCGCAGACTGCCCGTTCTGCTGAATGATACATGGGGGTGCTGGGACTTCCACCTGTCGCAACATGATTTGGAGTTCCTTTGGAAAGTGGAATATGCTCAGAGACCACAAAACCCACTCCCTCCCGAACCTCTTCGTTCTCCAGTCAGTTTCACTTCATTTCCCCATCATTTGGAGCTCCTTAATCCTGGAGGTGAGGCCAGGTAACGTGATGGACGTTAGAATGGGAAAGGGCTAGATTTCCTAATTTAGCAGTGAAAACTTCAGAAAGAAGCAGCAGAAGCTGTTGTCAGTAGAGATGAAGGGATTTAAAATGTGTTACCTAGAAGTTGATTATTCAAAGATCACACGGTTTACCATGTAAGCCTCCTTAGACACTTGAGAGTAAAAGGTAGCACTCTTCATCATACCGGACTGATAGCCATGCCAAGGCTGTCCTGGGCAAGTGGGCTACGTGGTGTCTTACTAGTTAGGTGGCCCCTTTCATTCACAGACAAGCCATCTTTGGTCTATATTTCTAACTTTTTAGTGTTCAGTGGGCCTGTGACCTACACAGTTATGCTAACTCAGGGAAATGCAGCTTCGTCAGGGACAGTTGCCATTAAATCCACTGGGCCAAAGAGTCCTGTTGGCAGCTCACACCTCTGTCAGAGACAGCCCAGACCTTAACCTTAGAGTAGGTACATTTAGCTTTCAGAGCACATATGAGTGCTAAGACAATCAGGACCTGCCGGGCGCGGTGACTCATGCTTGTAATTCCAGCACTTTGGGAGGCTGAGGCGGGCAGATCACGAGGTCCAGAGATCTAGACCATCCTGGCTAACATGGTGAAATCCTGTCTCTACTAAAAATACAAAAAATTAGCCAGGTGTGGTGGCACACACCTGTAGTCCCAGCTATTCAGAAGGCTGAGGCAGGAAAATTGCTTGAACCCAAGAGGTGAAGGTTGCAGTGAGCTGAGATCGTGCCACTACCTCCAGCCTTGGCAACAGAGCGAGACTCCGTCTCAAAAAAAAAAAAAATCAGGCCTTTTCCGGATTGTACATAAGAAAGAGCAATGGTTGCCCAAGTTCCATGCATTTACTAGGTGCACTCTTTTTGAGGGGCAGGGATTCTAGAACATTTCATTCCAACCTTTGCAAAAACCAACACAGGATCTGAGAATACATGTGTGCATGTGTGCTGGCTAAACTGTGGTATAAACTCATACCAGTTAGCCATGCTCAGAAGGCTGGGGACAAGGGTGCTAGAAATACAACATTTTTCACAGCGTTGCATGAGAGAAGATATTTCCATTGCAATACAAAATAACTTCGACTATCTGTGAAACATATGAGATTCCTTTTAAAAAAATAATTCTAATTATATACAAATTTTTCAAGGTTTTCTAAGAAACTAATTTTACCATATTAAAACAACTTTATTTCCTCCTTTCTTATACATTTCTTTTCTTTCTCTTGTTTTATTGCCCTGGTTAAAAATCTCTAGTGAAAGCTCTAACATGGTGGTCATCACTAACCACCTTGGAAAGTTCCTGATATTAAGGGAAATGCTGTTGCCATTTCACTAGTTTATGTGAGAGTGGCTGTAGGGAGTTTTTAAAAGCTCCTTTCCAGAATCTGAAGTTCCTTCTTATTCCTACATTGCCAAGAGATTTTAACATGCGTGGGTACTTTTCCTTCCCCTTAACTTGGTGAATTACATTAATTAGCTTTCTAAAAATTATACTAACTTGCATTCTAGCACAAACTCAGCTTGGTTGTGTATTGTGTTTTTATACTCTGCTTGTATTTATTAGTATTTTTGTGCCTGTGTTCACAGGTGAGCTTGGGCTATAATTTTCAGATCTGTTGTTCTTGGTCAGGTTTTAGTTTTTGGCGCTAATGTTACACTATCCTCATAAATTGAGTAAGGCATTATGCCTTCTTTTGCTATTTTCTTAAAAAAAAAAACAGTATATAAAATTAGATTAGTTGTTCCTTAATTTGTAGTAGAACTCCCTTGAGACTGTTTCTTTAATGAATGTAGAATTATTCATGTTTTCTATTTTATTTTGAGTTGGTTTCTAGTAAGGAACAGATTCTAGGTGTTTGTTTATTCCATCTAACTTTCCAATTAATTTGCAAACTTATTTACAATATCACCTTATTCTCTAAGTGTGTGCATCTCTCTGTATCTCTAGTAACATGCCTATTAGTATTTGTAGCTTCTTTCTTTCTTTTTTAAGATGGGGGTTATCTTTTTTTACTTTGCAAAAAACCAATGTTTGACTTGTTAGATTTTCTCTACTGAATATTTGTTTTCTATTCTGACTTCTTTTTTTTTCTTCCATCTACCTTCTTTGGGCTTTTTCTACTCTTCTTTGTCTAGTTTCTGATGATAGAGGCCTTGCTTATTTATTTTCAGTCTTTCTTTTTTTCTCACTAAATGCTTCTCTATATATCATAGTAACTAGATATATAGTCATTTTATCATCATTCAATTCTCAGTATTCTAAATTCCTAGTTTGATTTTTTCTTTGACCCATGTGTTATCTAAAAACACATTTTTAAATTAACAAAATATGAGGTTTCTCTAATTGTCTTTTTGTTATTGATTTCAAACTTAATTGCATTGTGCTTAGAGATTGTTCCTGTATGATACCACTCCTTTGAAATTTATTTAGACTTACCTGCCCATATTATGGTCAGCTTTCCTAAGTATTTTACAGGTGCTTGAAGAGAATATATATCCATGAATTTTTGAGTACAGTATCTTATGTATGATATTTATATCAAGCTTGATATTGTGCTACTCAAATCTTCTATAGTCTTGCTCATTTTTTGCCTGCTTGTTATATCAATTACTAAGAGAGGCATTTCAAAATCTACCACAATAATATATTTTTCTATTTCCCTTTACAATTTTGTCTGTTTATGCTTTATACATTTTGAGGTCAAGTTATTAGGTACCTACACGTTCGGAATTGCTATCTATTTCTTTTTCACTTTGGCTCTCTGCACTGCATTTTGGAACATTTATTTGCACCTGTCCTTCATTTTACTAATTCTCTGTCAAGTTGTGTTTAATCTGCTATATAACCTATCCTATGTGGTTTTTGCCATTACTTTTAATGGCAACGTAACAATGTGATATTATGAGATATGTACACAATGAAAAATAATTAAATGAAGCTAATTAGTATATCTATCACCTCATATGCTTACCATTTTTTGTGGTGAGAACATTTGAAATTTATTCTCTTAGAAATTTTGAAATACACAATATATTATTAGCCATAATCAACATGTTGTGTAATAGATCTCAGAAATGTATTCCCTCTGTCTAACTGAAACTGTGTACCCTTTGACCAACATCTCTGCTTCTGCTCTCTGCTTCTCTGAGTTCTACTGTTTCATATTCCATGTTTGAGCAAGGTCATGTAGTATTTGTCTTTCTGTGCCAACTTCTTTCACTTAGCACGATGTCCTCCAGGATCATCCATGTTGTTGCAAATTACAGAATTTTCTTCTTTTTTAAGGCTGAATAGCATTCGTTATGTATATGTATCACATTATCTTTATCAAATGGCCATTATCAAAAAGACAAAAGAAAACAAGTTTTGGCAAGGATGTGGAGGAAAGAGAACGCTTGTACACTGTTGGTAGGAATGTAATTTAGTATAGCCATTATGGAAAATTATATGGAGGTTTCTCAAAAAACTAAAAATAGAACTACCATGTGATCAAGCAATTCCACATGGTAGTCTGGATATATATCCAAGGGATTTGAAATTGGTGTGTCGAAGAGATACCTGCCCTTTCATGTTCATCACAGCATTACTCACAAGAGCCAACATATGGAATCAGCCTGGCATTTATGAACCTCACCACTGCAGGAGCTGGTGGCTGAAATCCATGCTCCCTGTCAGTCTGAGAAGTCTGCATTCAATTGATCACATTCAAAATTTCACACACCTGTTTTTTAATGTATTTTTTTCATTAGTGGCTTAGTCAATTTATATTTAATTGCCCAAAATGATGAACTCCAAGATTATTTATTTTTCTGGGCTAGAAATCAACAATTCGTCTCTCTAGCATTTAGTGTTCTGTGTGCATTTCCTGTGATCATTAGGCATAGAACTCAGCAACTTTACGATTCTAATTAGAGCCTATTTAGCAGATAATTTAAAGCATAAATCTTATTGCTAATTTCCAATGGCTGAGGAAAACAAAAACAGAAAGTTTTTCGCCATCTTGAAACTGGCCTCCTAATCATGAAGGAAATGGCATGTGTAATGGATACATTTTTTCATTTTGTTGCTCAGGAAGTGAACTGCATTTCTTTTGCAGATAAATTTTGGGAAATGGTCCCATAACTCTTTGTCTAATAAGACACTTAATAAGATAAAAATCAGATTAAAATCAAGGCTTCTACCCATAAAATAGTCCGGAATAATATTGGATCGTTCAAGTGGGGACCCCAATTTAAAGAAGCTGAGCATTACCTTATAGTTAATAGACATTTGAGTTTAGCCAAGATTAGAAAACAAAATCTCTTGCTAGCTCATTAGGGAGCTGACAGGAATGTAGTCATTCGTTCAACACCTATTTAATGAGAGGCTGCTGTGTACTGGGTTCCAGCATTAGGGAGTCAGACATGAACAGAACAGGCACAACTCCATGTCTGTAGAGCTCATGGTCTAGAAAAGGAGCAAAGAGATTATTGTGTGATTCCATTCGGGGAACGCTGAAAAGGTCCAGTGCTGTGAGTGGGTCTTCATTCAGACAGTAGGGATGACAGATGTGGCATTACAATTCCTCTTGAAGGAGTGGGGTTAGGCAAAGTTAGACTTGTCAGTGTTAGAGGCCAAGAGGTAAGAAGCACAGTACTAGAGGCACTGTGTGGCTAAGATTGCTTCCTGCCTTACTCCTCCTTCCTCCTCTTTCCCCTTCTCTTCATCTTAATTTCCATCTTCTGTAATAGTAAAGCATAGTATAGGTGATAAGAGGCAAAGAGAAGAATATTGACTTATCAGAAAAGAGTCACGGCCTTTTAGACTCCCTAGATACCAGACCTGGTACACAACACAGAAAACCATATACATTCAGACCTATACCAAGATAAATAATAATAAATGTCTAAAAACTAAAGAAAAAAAATTGAAAGCACATGGAAACAATGCCTTACTTATAGGGAAAGATCAATGAGGGTGACAGGAAAGTTCTTTATCTCAAACCATGGAGGCCATAAGGAAGTGGAACAGTATTTTTTTTTTTTTTAGAAGGAAAGGAAAAGAGAGGAAGAAAAAGGGGGAGAGAGAACAGGAATATTGCTTTATTCTGTGAATGGGTATTAATAATGGCCAATCATTATTTTGTGTATTTAAAGTGGAGAATGTATATTTTATTTATCTAAAGTGGAGAGCTCTACAACTGCTTATTAAGTTTACTTGTTACTGATCTGAGTTCAGATTCTGGATATCCTTATTAATTTTCTGTTTCGTTGAGTCTAAATCTCTTTATGGGTATTATGTATCTGGGTGTTAGGATGCATTGATCCTTGTACCACTCTATCTTTGTTGGTTTGAAATCTGTTTTATCAAATGCATGAATTGCAACTCCTTTTTGTTTATTTATTTGTTTTTGTTCTCCATTTGGTTGGTAAATCTTTCTCCAACCCTTTGTTTTTAGTCTTTATGTATCTTTGGATATGAAATGGGTCTGGATGTAATATACTGTTAGGTTTTGGCTGTATCGTTTAATTGGGGAATTTAGTTGATTTCAATTTAAGATTACTGCCATTTGATGTTAACTGGCTATTTTATCCATTCATTGATGTAAATTCTTCTTTATGTTGATGCTCTTTACTTTTTGGTATATTTTTAGAAAGGCTAATACTGGTTGTTCCTTTCTGTGTGTAATGCTTCTTTCAGAAGTTTTTGTAAAGTAGGCGTGGTGGTAATGAAATCTCTGAGTACTTGCTTGTTCATAAAAGATTTTATTTTTCCTTCAATTGTGAAGCTTAGTTTGGCAGGATATGAAATTCTGGGCTGAAAGTTCTGTTCTTTAAGGATGTTAAATATCAGCCCCCACTCTCTTCTGGCTTGTAGGGTTTCTGCTGAGAGATCTGCTGTAAGTCTAATAGGCTTCCCTTTGTGGGTAACCTGACCTTTCTCTCTGGCTGCCCTTAGTATTTTCTCCTTCGTTTCAACCCTGGTGAATCTAATGATTATGTGTCTTGGGGTTGCTCTTCTTAAGGAATATCTTTGTGGTGTTCTCTGTATTACCTGAGGTTGAATAGTATCCTGCTTTGCTAGATTGGGAAAATTCTCCTGGATAATATCCTGAAGAGTATTTTCCAGCTGGGATTCATTCTCTCCATCACATTCAGGTACACCTATCAAACGTAGATTAGGTCTTTTCACATAGTCCCATAATTCTTGGAGACTTTGCTCATTCCTTTTTATCCTTTTTTCTCTATTCTTGTCTTCTCGTTCCATTTCATTAAGTCGGTCTTCGACCTCTGATATCCTTTCTTCTGCTTGATCAATTCAGCTATTCAAACTTGTACATATTTCACTAAGTTCTCGTGTTGTATTTTTCAACTCCATTAGTTCATTTATATTCCTCTCTATATTGTCCATTCTTTTTAATATTTCATCTAACCTTTTTTCAAAGTTCTTAGTTTCTTTACATTGGGTTAGAACAAGTTGTTTCAACTCCCAAAGATTTTTTATCATCCACCTTTTAAAGCCTACTTCAGATACTGGAACACAGTCCTCTTCCATTAGGGCTTCTTCCGTTGCTGATGAGGAATTTCTATCCCCTGTAGAGGGAGAGAGGATCTGACTTTCAGTTTTCTCGGCCTTTTTAGGCTGTTTTGTTCCCTTTATTGTGATTTTATCCATCTGATGTCTTTACAATTAGCGCCTTTCTGATTAAGTTCCTGAGAGGATGTCCAATTTATTGATTCCCAGTGCTGGAATCCGAGCAACCCACTGCGCCGGCCAAAACAGCAGCGATAAGACTGATGGTGCTCTTCTGCCTGGGAATCTCCCATCTGGCTTCCTTCTTGAGTTCGCAACAAGCGACTCTGCCTTCCTGGAGCTGCAAACGCCAGTCAGTAGGGGAACCAGTCCCGCTCACTGTGCACGAAGAGCTGCTGTGCCGAGGTGACGACAAAACCGCTGCGCTGGCCACAGAAGTCGCGTTGGCGACCCATGGGGCTCCTCCACTGGAAATCTTCTGGTCCGTGGGCAATGAAAATTCCTCTGAAAATGTGGCGTCCTCACGTTTTCCGAGCTTTCACTGGGAGCTACAATCCCGAGCTGTTAGCGATCAGCCATCTTGGATCTCTCTTCCCAGTATTTTTTAAGTACTGAAAGAAAAGCATGGTCAACTGTGAATTCCTTATCTAGGGAAACATTCCTTCAGGAATGAAAGAGAAATCAAGATATTCTCAGAAGAAGGAAAACTGAAAGTTTGTCATTGGCAAATATATTACATATATGTAATGCAAATATATTACATATATTACATCTATATACATATATACATATATATGTGTGTGTGTGTGTATATATATATATATATATATATTTGTGTGTGTGTGTGTGTGTGTGTGTAGATGGAGTCTCACTCTGTCACCCAGGCTGGAGTGCAATGGCACGATCTCAGCTCACTGCAACCCCTGCCTCCCGAGCTCAAGTGATTCTCCTGTCTCAGCCTCCCAAGTAGCTGGCATTATAGGAGCTCACTACTGCACCTGGCTAATTTTTTGTATTTTTAGTAGATATAGGGTTTCACCTATTGGCCATCCTGACCTCAGGTGATCCCCTGCCTCAGCCTCCCAAAGTGCTGGGATTACAGGCATGAGTCACCATGCCTAGCCAGCAGATATATATTTTTTAAAGTAGCTAAAGAACTTCCTCAGGGAGGAAATGGTAAAAGAAGGAATCTTGGATCAGAGCAGCCCCAGCAAGGGAGTACTTAGGAATTAGTGGGTAAGGAAAGAATCGAAAAGGCTTATAATATCCTCAAGAAGGAAGAAGAAAGGAAGGAAGGAAGAAGTAGCAATGGAAAGAGTAAAAATATGGGTACATACGATAGACTATCTCTCTCCTCATGAGTTTTATAAATCGTATTTGGTGACTGAAAATTATAACGCCATGTGACATTCAAGACAATTGTATGGAAAAGTGGGAAGGCAAAGGAACCTAAATGAAAATAAGGTGTCCATACTTCACTTGAAGTGGAAAAATGTGCACACAATAGACTGTGATAAGGGACAGATATATGTTATAATACCAAGAGCAACCACTACAAAAACCCTATGAGTAAATTAGGATGGGATCCCAAAACATGTTTAAGCCTCAGGAAGGCAAGGAAGAGAGAAACCAAGGAATGAGAACCAGAAGAAACAGTAGCAAAAGAAACTGAAGAATTTTCCAAATCTGGGAAAATTCTTACAGATTTTTGGAAAGTTCTACGTCTTCTCAGCAGAGCCCCAGTCCAGACTCCATGACAATAATTTCTTACTGTCTGAAAGGTCCTCTCAAACCAGGTGTTCCAAAACTACGCAGAAGGAATGGATATGATTCCATAAGTGACCTGAGCTACTCTTGGCAGCCACCTTAAAACATAGTTAAAGAACTTGCTGTTCCCTCTGTAGAGGCTGCCTTTGGAGATTTGGGAAGACTGTGGTACAGAGGGTTTCGCACTTTAGACAGGCTTCCCCAACACAGGAGAGGCCGTAGCTTAGCCTAGGAGTCCAGGTGAGAGCCACCAGCGTGGATCTTTGTGCTCTGGGGCAGGTGCCAGGACACACAGTGTGAGTTGGCTTCCCTGGCTACTTAGACGCCTGCCTCCTGCCTCACACTCAGGACCTCTGGTGTTGCAGAAAGAATGCCAAACCTGGCATCAGGATGCCAGGCTCAAATCCAGCTCAGACCCTTACTAACTTTCTGCCTTCCAGTTCCACTGTCCATCAGAGATAATGCTGGTTCAGAGAGATGCTAGGAGGAATAAATGAGGTACCTCAGTACCTATTGCAGGGGACTTCTAATGAATGGTGGGTGCTTCTGATTTCCAGATCTAGATTCAGAGAAATGGTTTTGACAGCTGTGGCCCCCTATGTTCCAGCAGGTAGTACATAGCAGCAAGTAGATCTCGGGGTGGACGCTGAAGCTGGTTGGCATTCAGAGCTCTGGGGTAGGAACAGGGAAAGCCAGTGCCATGCCCTATGACCAAGACAATGCTGGGGATGATTGGGGAATTCAAAATATACCAGAAGGCATTATCAATTAACTCCTCTCATGCCATTGCTACATGGATGAACATATTACCACAGCAACTGTTGCTGGACATGCACGAAGATATGATTGTCCCCTTGGAGATAGGTCCCAAGAATAAGCCGGGCCAGTGTGGCCATGATGAGGAGGTGGTGTGGCTGAGTTAGTACGGATTCTGACACCAGCCCCAGCTGCCCATGGACAAAGCTCCAAAGCCGCACTTTCTCCTCAGTCAGATAAGTGTTTAACAGTCCCAGCCTCATAGTGCTGTGGATGAAATTCAGTGAGAGGCATGTGGGAGGGGCTCAGTCCCGCTCCTGGACAGGATGCTTCCTATTGTGATTGCTGTCGTTGTTATTGTTATCACTGGGAAGTAGGATGGGTGAGTAGATCAACAGAACAAAGAATACATACCGCAATGTCTGCTTCAAGAAGGGAGCGTGTTATGAGAAACCAGGCTTTAGTTCTATTACAGAGGGTATTCGTCCAGTGGGAAAGTGATAGGTTAAAAAACCAAAGCAAGAGGGCTGGTCTGTGATCAGTGGCATGCTAGCCAACGTTGAACTCGCTCTCACAGGGAAAAGAAACTTTTGATTTGTAGTGTTTGCCAATTTCCACAATATAAATACTACTACCTTGTACCTTGTGTTAAGCTTCCAACATGCCATCACTGAATGCAGAGTTGGGGACAAATGCACACAGAGAGTTCTCTGGATCCAGAATGAGCCTGCTTCAGCATACCACTGACTAGGGTGGAGCAGAGTGTTTCCAAGAAACAATAGGAAAATTCAGACTGGAGACTATGCTAGGGATTATCACTTTTTCTGTTACTAGCTGGCAGATGGGGATGCCTCTCTGCTGAGGCACAAAGATGCCTGTGCCTCACTACACTATTTGTCTTGTGTTTGTCTGTAAGTGGGGACAGACAGGAAGCCCTATGCTACAAAAGGAAAGGGATCAAGACCCAGCCACCACCGGGAAGGAGGCTGGCAGAAGTGCCAGGCTCTGTGGAGAAAAAGTTAGGCAGCCACAAAGAGCGAGACCCAGGCCAAGGGCTGGTTGACCTGGGAGCCAATAAGCAAGCAGTGATGCTGTGGGAAGATAGCAGGGGTCCCCAAGGCTTTTGGCACCTGTTTTGATTGTCAGCAAGTAGGGGTAAGAGGGGAGGGGAGACATGTTGGAACCCATCAGTCTTTACTAGTCTTCAAAACTCAGAATTTTTTTTTTCAGTTGTTCACATGGTTGTGGTTCTTGGGAAGCTGTACTCCTTGTTTTAGTCACAACTGGCTCAGAACCTAGAGCAGGACTGGAGCTCAGAACATAAGCTGAAGGATCAGTCAACACAACTATAAGGAACAGAGTTAGAGATCATTCAGTTACTGGAAAATCAGGAATCGGGCCAATATCAGCTGGATGAATGAATAAAAACTGGTGAACATTCAGGATATGTTAGGGTAACAATTCCTGGCTTTCCAGTAACTGAGGGAGTTAAAGACACAACCCTGAACAAATGAGGCTCCTACCCTTCAGAACATCAGAGTCTAGTATGGGAGACAGAAAACTATCAGCCCCAACCCTACAGAGCTAGTGCTGGTGCTGGGAGGGTACCCGGCAGGCAGTGCAGAGGCCCTTGTATATGTGAGCCGGGAAACCAAGGCTTTTCTCTGTGACTGGAGCCTGTAACTGGGAAGTAGTGCAGGGCCCAGCGCCAGAGGGTTTTCTCAGCCCTGGTAGTGGGGAGGATTATCTTGAGAACAAAGGATAGCCATTAGATGGTTTTGGCAGAGGCTGGCATGCTCAGATTCATATTTTTTGTTTGTTTGTTTTTTAGTTATACTTTAAGTTCTGGGGTACATGTGCAGAACATGCAGGTTTGTTACATACGTATACACGTGCCATGGTGGTTTGCTGCATCCTTCCCCCTGTCATCTACATTAGGTACTTCTCCTGTTAGCCCTCCCCAATCCCCCCACCCCCTGCTATCCCTTCCCTAGCCCCCCAATCCCCAAGGGTGTTGAACAGTGAGAACACATGGACACAAGGAGATTCATGTTTTTAAGACAATGGCTCTGGCTGCTGCATGGAGGCAGGAAGTCAGGAAGGAGGCCACCTAGTGATCCATGGCAGGGTATGAGGACTTGGACTTGGTGTTAACCAGAGGAATGGTAAGACACAGACAGATCTGCGAGAGCTAGGCATGTGGAGGCATAGGGGAGAAGGAGTCAGGAGTGACTGCAGCTTGAGCACCTGCATAGATGCCAGTGTCATTCCCATGGGGGCAGCCCCAGAAAGTAGTGGTTTGTAAGGCGGGTAATGCTTGAGTGTGAGGGCCTGGGAGCCCTCTGCTGTATACCACATCTAGGAGTCCAGTTTTACTGCTATGTGACTACTCGCTTGTGCACAGGAGATACTAGGTGACAGGAGGAAGGGTGGATGGGGGAAGTAGGCATCTGACTGTCAAATTAATCCCAAACTGGGCTCTAAGTTATTAAAAAGCATTCAGTCTTTCCTTATTAAGCACTTAAGTTTAAGAAGCATTTTTGCTTGCATTATGTTGTTTTAAACTTTCAACTATCCATTAGATGTGTGAAGCCATTATTTCAATTTTGTACCTAAAGAAATTGATGCTTACAGAGGTTGTTAGAACACCATCCTTTTTCACTTGCACCCCTTGAAGCCATCTGTCAGCTTGGTGGCCTTCCCTACAGGTTCTTCCAGTCATGAGACAGGAGAGTAGTCACATAGCAGTGGAGTGGGATTCCTACATATGCTGTGCCTAAATGCTAGACGTGTTTATTGGCTTTCTCTGAGGCTCAGAAAAATCAATTCAAATAAGAGCCAAAAGCAAACAAAGCAAAAAGAAGACATGAGGCTTTATAGAGTGTTTTCCTGAGGTTTTCAGGAACATAATCATTATCATAAAGCTTTTATATGTTAGTTCCAACGTCCAGCATCTCTGTTGGATGTTGCTGGCTTATGATAGTAGAATGGCCTTGGTAATGGATCATTCATACAGAATTACATTTGCTTTTCTAAAACCATTTACTATACATTTCTATCGTCTTCTTCAAAATTGCGTACATGGCCTTTAGGCCAAGGTAAATGTGGATATGCAAAAGCCTGTGAGTCTGTTTCGGTGGGAAAAGGTCAAGCAAAGTCACACCCTGCACTGCATATACCTCTACAAATAATATAAAAGTGCTTCTCTCAATCCTCTTATTTTTGACCTTGGGAAAGTCTCTCTTACAAGTTATTATATCTAGTATGGTGTCACTGGATGCTGAAAAACACTCCATGAGTACTTGTTGCATTCAAAATAGCATCAAGAATAATCAACATGTTCAGTTTTATTTCTGTTCAGACATTTTTCTTGCATGGTGAGCTTTGAGACCTTGTGCAAAATCCCTCACCTTTCTGGGCCTCACCTGTGAAGATGACGATGCTCATGGAGCCCTGTGGCACATTCCTCAGAGGTCCAGGTGCTGGCTGGTGAGGAGCTGGACAGGTGCTCTGTGCTGAGATTCACCAAAGTTGTGAAGGGTATGATTATATTCAGGCATTTTCATGTCCTGGGAATTGGAAAACATCAGGACTCCTCAAGACAGTTGGGGAAAAGAGGAAAGGAAGGGCCAGTGGGGGACTTTGCCTTTGCATATGACAACTGACCCATCTGGTGTGGGGTGTGAGGTTGAAATCCTTGAAGGAAACTTCCCTCCGTTTTGGCCAGCTGGATTTTCACCCATCACCATTTCTGCTGAAGGATGGCTATTTAGCCTCCAAGGGCAAGTCAGCTGGAAGTATTATAGCATAGGGTTCCGTTTTAAGAAAGGAAACCCTAACTCAGATGACCAGCTGCATTCATTTTTAACCAGTTGTCTGACAAACCTCCTGGCTTATGCATTTCTCTGCCAAGGGCTATTTCAGAATATCTTTCAGAAATAAAAAGCCAATGAAAGCTGACATTTTCTGCCGAATGTGTTTCTGTGCCTTCCTTCCCTCAGTAGTAGTGTCCTACTTCTATTTGGCGTATGTTTTCTGCATGGCTATCGAGGACATACAGTGTTGAGTTGTACTGTAGTATGGTGGGCTATGGAGCTTTAAGTAGACTGTCTCCTCCAACATGCAGGTGGAACAGAGATGAATCTTCAAGAAGCAGAGGATCCCTTTTCTTTCTTTCAGTCATGGTTTCTTGGGTGTGGACTTCCGGAGGTCCATATGTGTGCTTCCAGGTAAGCGAGCACATGTGGCACCTGCCATAGAAAGGCAGCAGCCCTCAGCAGGAAGCAGGCCTCTGCACATCAGAGAGCTGAGCCAGCCGAAGTCCCACTCCTCCTTTGTGGCTCTGGAGCCTCAATTACAGCCTTGGTCAGGCCCACTGACCTGTTCTCCCAGGGACATACCTGCTGGGCCACTCGGGGAGTCAGCTATTAACTGAGAGGTTAGGGTAGAAGAGGGTCTGGCTGTGAGGACGAGACCCACAGTTTGGGCTTCCTGGCCAGATGCTTCACCTTTGTATAACCTTTCCTTATAGTATTAGCCAATTTTTTTAAATTAAAGAATATGGTGTTTCTCTGCAATAGTAAATTTGATGGTCATATGGCAAATCAAAAACAGCCCAGACCTCCTATTGTCTAATCAGAATCACTAAGCACATACTTTTGCAGACACTTGCTGAGTATATTCTTAGCTGGCTTGTGTTTTATCTGAAATACTAGACAGGAATGATTTAATGAGTATTCGCATCATGGCAACAGGGCGTTTCGCTTGTCACTTCTAATTCTCACATCTAATAATGCGTCTGATCTACCAATTAGACCGCAGGATTCTTGTCCAAGCTGCATCAGGGGCCGGGTGGGTTGAGGGAAAATTCAAAGAAGATAAATGCTCTGTCTCAATTATCTCTTCCTCTTCCCAGAATCTCCCAGAAGGAGCCTTTCTGTACTAAAATTGCCCAAAGAAGTCTTCATTTTCCACTGGTAATGGTGCCAAGTATTGAATTTGCATGGAAAGAGATGATATTGCAAAGAGACACATTAGAATGCATTTCACAAGCTATAAATTGCTTGTCAGAGGCTCTGTAAGCCTTGAAATGGACTCTGTCCTGAAGTATCTCTTCTGCAGTGTGTGTTTACCTTCTTTCCCCACCTGCCAGTCTGTGCTTGTTCTGAAGACAGAGCCCCTCACACTGAATGACTGTGAAGGGAGGTACATCTGGAGCTCCAAGTCAGCCCTTGAGCTTTTGAAACGGCCTCTACCTCGTAATTCAGAGATGCTGCCTGAAGCTTTTGTGCTTGTGCATGGCCAGCACCCGAAGCCCCCAAGATGTCTCCCTGGGCTGCCTCCCTTTTCCCTGATAACAGCAACTGCCAGGAAGGGAAGGCATTCACCCACACTGTAAGGAATAGCTATGCCTCCTTAAATCCCCCGCCCAGGTGAACGTGGTCTTCACCAGACAAGCCCTTAAGCTGACGGATGGGCATTCAGAAGTCCAGGGCTTTCCTCTGAGATGGTTTGGGCAGTGCTTGGGGCTGTCTAGGGTCCCTCTTTTAACATGTGGCTCAGGTTGGTCATCCACAGCCCTGTGAAGGGAAGGTGAAGATTTTTAAAGTTACGGTACACTTCCTGGGTGCACATTAGCTCAACAAATCCCCATAAAGCCGGGAAGGTAGGCGTTGGCCCCTATTTGCATGGTAAGAGATGAGCTGAGGGAAGTTTTTACCTGCTCCAAGTTACACAGCTAATAAAAGCACTGAGCTTGGATTTGAAACAGTTAATTTGGCTCTGAAATCCAAAATCTTTTCTACATTTCACTCCGATTACCTGGGAACTTGAGGTTACCACCACCAGCTTCCAGAAGCTCGTCTGTCTTGGGTGCTCCCATCACAGGGGTTTAGTCTGCTGATAGGATTCATGTTCCAGGAGCTCCAAAATCCTTTGGTACATCACAGATTTGTACTCAGTAATGAGTCTCTCCCAGAATCTCCCAGGGAGCTGAAGCCTAGGGCTGCTACCTCTGGCCCTGTTGTGCTGGACCCATTCCTGTTAACCTCAGAAGGGAAGGCACCAGGTTCAAGAGGCCAGAGACCCAGAGCCAGCAAACAAGCATGGGGTTTTATTGGGGCTGTTTAGGATTCCTCCCCATTTCTCAGGGCCCTTCAGGGAAGACTGCCAGGTCTGGCACTGTAAACAGATCATGGCATCCTTCTTCCTTAAGCAAAGAGGATGAGTCCACTTCTAGCTGCTGCCTTCACAGGTTTTGCTGTTCCGAGAACCCCCAGCTAATGTGTGACTGGCACATCCAGCTTAGGGTCAGACTTCCAGACACTCAGAACCCACAAGCCTCGCCCTGAAAAGAGGGTCAGGATCCTAGGAGAGGGTCCTGATCCTCTGTCTTCACACTCTGAGAAGCCAGCCTTGTTCTATAGGCAGTCAGAGGGCGGGGGCAGGGGAGAACTTCCCAAAGCCCCCATTGATGCTTCTCCAGGGAACTCAGGGAGGTTCTGAGAAATGTGTGGGCGGGGCTGTGTGTACTTATGCAGCCTCTACACAGCCACCACACACGCAGAAGCACCACATGCAGACGTGCACTCACACATGACCAACACTCACCAACATTGCCATCTCTCTGCCTCCCTCAATTCTGCCCTTCCTCCCTCTCTCCAGTCTCCATCTTTCACTCTGTATGCTCTCACACACGTCTTTCCTGCATACTGCACAGACCCTCTTCTCTCCTCCTTCTTTCTCCCTCTGCTGTCTCCCATTTGTCCTCCCTTCCTTCTCTTTCTCCTTCCACCTCAGTGCCTTCCCTCTCCCCGTCCTTTTTTCTCACACACACATCCCCGTTTCTGTCACATACACATCCGTGATATAGCCAGTCTCTCTCACTCACACACATTCACCCTTCACACTCTGTCCGTAGCACTCCACCATCTCCCCCTCCCCCAGGCTCCGGCACCTACTCCCCCAACCCTGAGCCTTCCGACCACGTCTGACTGCTGTCCCTTCAAAGGTTGGCCTTCACAGGTTTTCTCGGGCCATTCTACCTCTAGATATACCCCAGATGGCAGTCAAATCCTAAACATTCTCAAAGAGCAGTCTCGCGCTCTCACAGAGTGCCTCAGATGAGAGGGCTGTGGTCAAAAAAAGGGAGCGACCTGGGCACAGTCACACAGCCACTGTGATAGTGGTGGGGATGAGACCCAGGTCTCTGGACCTGTAGGGCAGTATTTTCTCATGTCTCTCTTCTCACTTGAAGTGCATCTCGCACGTCCTGAATCCTCACTGTGTAGCAGCAGAGGTGCTGTGAGGATAAAGTCAAATTCAGCATGTGACCAAGGTAGCCTCATAAATCAATGCAGGGACCTGTGTGTGCGGGTAATTTTGAGTTCATGAGTTTGACTCCCCACAACCACAGAAAAATGACCAAAGAAGTAGATCATTTTTAATGGATCTGTTTTGGCTCTGGATACAGGAATGGCCGTCCCAGGCCAGAATTCCTGCATGATCTTATGCAGAGGACTCCGTGGAGGGATACCTGGACCAGCCTCAGGGGAGCTGCTATGAGAGCAGCCTAAGCACTGGGGTCTAGCCTGGCAGATTTCCCAGGGAATCTCAGAGCAGCATGGATCACAATGTGGCATTGGGCAAAGGCATCAGCATCTTTGAAATAATGAAAACTTTCTTTACCAGGCAAAATAACAACTGTAAGAAAAATCTGGGCACTCTGAGATGTAGCTTGGCAAAGCTTGTGCTGCTTGGCAAAGCCCCTAGTTTACTGTTTGGGTGAAGCAAAACGCTCCGCCCATGGGTCCTAACTCCTCGCCTTCTGCATCAGCTTGCCTGACTATCAGCAGCCCTGCCAACAACTCAGAAAAGGGCTCCTCTGTTGCCATGGAGGCTTTTGACTTCTTCAGTGAACACTAGGCCTTGACTCACTGCCTTTTCAAATGAAACCAACCATGACTGAAAAAAAATAAAAGCTTATGGGAATAGGAAATTAATTGCTTTTATTTTAATAATAACTAAAATTATTGAGAGCTGACTCCTATACTGTTCGAAGCACTCGGCTACCCTCACAACAACTCCATGAGGCAGATATACTTTACCCATTTTACAAAGGCAGAAACTAAGGAAAGAGAGATCAAGTAACTTGCCTATGATCTCACAGCAAGGTAGTCAGAGTCAGGATTCATATCCAAGTATGCTGGCTCGAGGGTTGGCATTCTTATCCTCTGAACTACAGTGCCCTCAAAAAGAGTTCAAAAATCTGTGGGCTTTCCAAAGAGTGGGTTCTAAGGTGCTCGGTTGAATTTTGGTCAGTGTTTTTAATTTTGTTAGGAAAAAAAAAAAGTCCCCTCTCAAAGCAATTTATTCAAGGCTTCTCTTGGGAGATATTTCTGGCTACATGCAGATGGAGTAGATCTTTCTATTCAAAGCCCTAAAGTCCACCATGGTGGGTAATGTTAAAATAAAATTAAAACACCCCCCTCCTCCACCCACACGCACGAGATCTTTGGCCAGGCTCCCACTCTGGAGGTGGGGATTGGGAAAAAATGTGCACAATTTCCATTCCTGAGGAAGTGTCCCACAGTGTGGTACCAGAGCGCAGCGCCTCCTGAGTGCCTCTGTAGGCAGAAATCTGCAGAGGCATGGAAATGCTGCAGAACCCATGTGGTTGTCCCGTCCGTTCAAGCTATTTGGACACTGGAAGGGGTACTTGCGATCCCCCATTGACAAAATGGACAGCAGGGGTGGAAAATGAGCTCAGTGACTTAACAAGAATGAAGTGTTGCTACAGGAATTCAGCTGAAAGAGTGTGAGAGACATCTGGTGTTCCTCATCTGCTCCTCTGTGTCAAAGCAACCCCGGATACTCTGATCCAAGTTTAGTACTGCACTCCCTTGTAAAACAGAGTCATTAGCACTTTCACCATCAAAATGAAAAGTCAAAATGGATTAGCGGGTTGGATGACCTATGTGGGCCTCATCAGAGACCATTCCATGATTTCAACTTGTTCTTCAAGTCAAACAACAATAGCAGCCTTTTTGATATTTATATTTAAGTAGGAGTGCATTAACATTGTGTTTTATTTGCTGAATATAAATTCCTTTAGATTTTTTTAAGAAGTGAGGCCATTGATTTTTGCCTGAAAAGGAATGAGGCATTCACCTTTTCCAAGTTTTCATGTACATCCTGCATATGTGGTGAGAACCCATTTGTAATGCAATACATTCCATAAAAGTGTGAGCAGAATTTTGCATGTGTGCATTTGTCTGGAAAAGAGGGACTGTTTGATAGTGGCTGTAGTTAGTTGGCAGTGGGTAAGAAAAGGCTGATTTTTTTCTTCCCTCTTTAACACTCTGTTTATCTGCAGATCCCTTTCTATCTAAGTCCTACATAAACAGCGTTGCTCTGTAAGCAAAGTGCCCTGGGTCTGCAAGAATATTCTGACTCATGCATGCATACTCAAAGAGGAAAGCTAGTGCTGCTAACCTCTTCACAATAAAGGCATATGCTTATTCTTTCTGATCAAATGTTCTGTCCCTTCTCTTTCTCAATTTTTCTGATCAAATATTCAGTCCCCTTCTCTTCTGGATGTGTGTATGTCTCTCTGTCTCTCTCACTCTTGGTGTGTGTGTGTCTGTCTGTCTGTCTGTCTTAGATCAGAGGCAAAATGACCTATAGCAGTATCTGGGATTATTATTGACAATTTACAATCATTTGCCAAAATGCAAAACAAACATCTGTCTCCAGGCATATATTATAAAGAGGGTGTGTGTGTGTGTGTGTGTGTGTGTGTGTGTGTGTGTGTGTACGTTTGATTAGGAATTTCAAGTCAAGTTCTCATGTTTGTTTCATTCAGCACCAGAATGAAATTTTACCTGAAAAATCTATCTGGTTTTGGACAGAAAACAGATCGGCACAGCTGAGAACTGACATTTGGAACTGCACTAGACAATCAATTAGCTTTTCCTGTACAACTTTCTGGTGACTACCTGATTTTGCCCTGCCTATGGAGAAGGGAGGGGGACCCACATCAGAAGAGGATGGGTGTTGCAGGAAGCACATTTCAAGAAAGTGCCTATGTTTACTGTTTCTTCCTATTCTGAGATAGTTTCTTCATGATTTAAGTGGTCTGAGAAAAACATTACGCATATTAATAATAGTACTTTGTAGATGAGAGGGCACTAATATTTGAGTACTATAATATGCAAAGCATTATAATCTGATGGAGTACCAGCATGATGTCTTTAGGTCTTTTCACCAAATTTATGAAATCAGGGTGAAGGTGAGAATGATAGCCGTTAGAACAAATAAAGATATTGAGGTTCATAGAAGCAAAATAATTTGCCTGTGGTCATAGGGCTAGGAAGTGGTCACATACTCTCCATCACAATATGTGCTTACACATGCACCAGAGTCAACATGAATGGGGCCAAACATATATAAACACAAACACTCTCGAGCTTTTCTTATACCATGGGGAGTGCACTAATTTGCCCTGCCTAGAAAAAGGTCCCCTGAAATTTCTCTTTCAATTGTTCCCTTCCCTCTGTCCAGTCTCTTGCTGCTATTTGAAGCATATTTGTGTTAAGAACGTTTATCCAAATCAAGCCTCATAGTCTGTGACTGACAAGAAAGCACATGATAAAACCATGTCTTTGGTTTTTCCATATCACAGGATTTTGAATTTACAAAGCAAGAAAGTGAAAAAAAAAGTAAAAATTCATATAACATTTCCCCTACATATTGTATTAAACTGGGCAGCTTTAAATGAGCTTTGATGCCTCTCCCTCCCTGTTGCACATGTGTTGATGGGTTTTTCTCAGCGTGGTTGTCTGAGATTTCACAGCTCTCTGTCACCTCCCTTCTGAAGCTGGTAATAGAAATGAGCCGTTCCTTCACTCTGGTATTGCTCTTCACCCAGAGCCCTGTGTCTTTTCCTAAGAAGACTACCCGGCTTATCCTCTGTCTTTGGGCTTCTCTGGCCATGAGGACATGGAGTAAAGATTTTGGAGCTCTATCCCCTGTGTCCTGGCGTTTAATTATTTCTCAAGACATGTAAGCTAAATCTGAGTGGAAGAGCTTGGCAGAAAGAAAGCCGTCGGATACGGTAATTTTAATAAGTAAGCAACATTGACTTGTCCTTTATTTCAAAATTTGCTGTTATTGATTAGTTACTATAATCTTTCATTATACATTGTCTGATTGTTTTCATTGATGTTTTGCAACAGAACTAAGTCAATTTTGTCCTATTTTGTTCATTTTTTTAGCATTTTGCTTATGAATATCTGTGCAAACATTAAGAAATATAAAGGAAGAACATTTTAAACTATTGGCTCTGTTTCAACAATATAGGTGGAGAAAGTATTTCTCCTCTCTTTATTGACTGCTTTACAAAAACAGAATTTTATTCTTTTATTGATAAAACAGAAACGTGATGTGGTGAGGGTTGTTCATTTTGTTATTTTTTCTTTTTTTTAGCATTTTGCTTATGAATATCTGTGCAAACATTAAGAAATAAATCATAAAGGAAGAACATTTTAAACTATTGGCTCTGTTTCAACAATATAGGTGGAGAAAGTATTTCTCCTCTCTTTATTGATTGCTTTACAAAAACAGGTAGAATTTTATTCTTTTATTGATAAAACAGAAACCTGATGTGGTGAGGGTTGTAGCTGTGGCTGCTTTCTCTGCAGATGTGCTATCTCTGAAGCTGGGGCTGAACTTCTTAGTTTATTCCAGCAGGGAGGGGGAAAGTCATGGGTGAGCTTAAGAACATTGACTTACTTCAAGCTAACCCAACATACATGTTTTTTGAGCAGCAACTGATGAGGCATATATGTTCTAGGAAATTTCACTGTGTAAGCTTGGATTTCACAAAGAGTCCACAGCATGATACTCTATCCATTACCCAGGAGGAACATCATGAGGTTTTTTAGGGTCCGGAAAGACCCAAGGTTACTGACTTGTATTTAATTCAAGTCATGAATGTGTAGGCTTTAAAACATCAAATAATCCTCTTGATTTAGTGAAAAGAAAAAATAGCCCCTCACCCCATTCCACCCTATCTGAGCTTCTTATACACCACTTTCAACTTTTAGTTTCTTTCTATATCTACCTCCAAATTTCTAAGTAGTGTGCTTAACCTTTTTGTTCTTAGAGTTTATACCTTTATTTCCTTCTATGAAAAGGTTTTGTTTTCAGTACCTCCACTCCTCAACACATTCACATCCCCCTTTCCTCCATTCTCCCAGCATATCTACAATGTAGTCTTTGTTACATCGGTTTTCAGTATTTTATTATTATAAGCATAAAAGGCAGCTTTCTGCTGTTGCTATTGAGTCATTCTGATATTTGATCCTTTGTATGTGGCTTTCTCCCCTCTTTGAAAGTTTCTAGGATCTCTCCTTTGGTCTCAATATTATAAAATTTCATCAGTGTGCTTTCCTTTGGGTCTTTAGTTCTGACACTGTACGTGAGCTCTTGGAGACCCATTTCATTTTGGATAGCTTTTCAGGCTTGAGAAACTTTCTTGAATTACATCTTTGGTTATTTTCTTTCTTTCATTTCTTTGTTTCTTCCAAAGTAAAGATATTAAACCTCCCAGATTAATTCTCTAGTTTTCTTTTTTCATCTTTTTTCCTCTCTTTGTCCTGTTTTCTGGAAAATATCCTCAATTTTATCATCAATCCTATCAAGTGTTAAATTTACACAATAATTTTTATTTCTAAGAGTTATTTTTGTTTTTCTGTTCCCTTTACTATGTAATGCTATTGCCTCATACCTGCAATATATTCTCTTATTAATATATTTTGAAGTTTTTTTCTCCTTTGAGTCTCTTGATTCTGTTTGTTTTGGTATTTATCTTCAACTATAGCAACTGTGCTCAAGAATCCGATGACCCAGGACTGGCAGTTTATCTTTAAGAATGATGCACTGAAAGCTGATTTGAGGGTCAGTGGGCCTTAGTAGAGCTTATTGACTCGTTGGCTTCAGCCTAGGATGATCTGCCTGGACTGTTTACTGGGAGAACTGTCACCAGGTCTTTTTCTTTAGAGTTGGTTAGTTTCCCCAGAGAGGAATGCTCCAGTCTCCTACTGGGAATGTAGGTCCACCAGTTCAGGGGCACCCAGTGACAGATGGGTGCCAAGGCCAAACCCAGTACTTACTTATATGTTTCCTGTGGGTTCCCCTGCCCTTGATGTGCCTGAAGCCCTGGTCTCAGAGTCCCTCTATGCTAACCTTTCTAAGGATTAAACCTCAAGTCTTCAGCTGAGATGAATGAGGGAAGTCTCCTGCCTAAACACAAAGTAAAAGGTGACCTGGAGGCCAAATATTTCATCTCTCTGCATTCTCACTCCCAAAGGTAACTGATGCTTGTAATTCCTGAGCCTCGATGGGGCTCTGATATATGAATCAAGCTTCCCACTGCAACATTAGGATTTAGCTTCTTCAGGGTGTTGAGTTATTTACTTATGCTTCACCTGCTTTCCCCCTTCCCAGATGTTATTGCTGTGGCCCCATAGGAGTTTTGACTTTTTTATCTTACTTGTATTTTAATGAGATTTAGGAGAGAACATAGGTAAATGTGTGGGTTTAATTTGCCTTGTTCAAGTGGAAGCCCAATCCTTTACTCCTGGTTCCAATGGTGGCATTTGGGCCAGATGAGGATGTCCCTGGGAAACTGCAACAACAATGTCAGGTTGTAGAAGTGGTACAAGATGTGACTTCTCTGTAGCAGCCAAGAGGGTTACCTCTGGCATCTCAGAATTAGGCATGTACACCCTGGAGAAGGATGGTGCTGAGTGAGGCCTGATAGGGGATTCAGCAATTGATTGCAAACTTATTTTGACCCACATTAAGAAGTTCCATTTAATCTCACAATTGAAGAGGCAGATATCTACACACTCCTACAAATGAAACTGTACAGAAAAGCAAAAGTTTGGCAAAACAGTACTAACCCCTTCTACAGGCTAAGCACTCAGGTATTTCTATTTAAGTTGTTTGTGTGTTTTCAATGATGGTCTTGCTCCACTAATGTGTCACAAGCAGAAGAGTGAAAATCAGTGTCACTTGAGGTGACATCCAGAAACCTGCAGTAGTATCACTTTTGTCATCTTTCTGTGCTAAAACTTTCTGGGATTCTCCATCAACCTCTGAATATCACATTCAAGGCCTTCAGCATCTGGCTCCGACTTGCCTGTCAAACCACCTCCCACAATGTGCCCACCTGGCATATGTGATTTTCACAGCAGTGGTTCTGGCATGCTTTCTGCCTTCCTCCCTGCCTGTACTTCAAGCTCACCAAGCCTTTTAAGATAGCATTTTCTCTGCCTGGGCACCCTTGCCCCACTGCCTGCCTCAAGAGAGTTCTAAATACACTTTAAGACCCAGATGAAATGGTGGAACACCTGTGAACTTCCTTTAATGTACACAACTCAAAATCTTGGGAACCTTAGGGTCAGAAAGGGCATGAATGTTTTTTGTTTGTATTGTGAAGATAAACTCTGGCCACAGAAAAACAGGTAGAAAATTAGGAAAACACCAAGGAGAAAATTTTGATATAAAATTGGGTTATTAATTGTCAGGAATTATCTAGTAACTTTTCCTATAGAGCAATGTTTTTATGTAAAAATAATTTCTAGAATGTTTATAGTATGCCATCATAATATATGGTAAAGATACACTTTAAGCTTCATTAAGCAATACCCTATTATTAGATATATAATTTTATAACTACTTTTATGACTCACTATGAAGAACTGCTTTGTGTACATCTTTGTATATAAGTCTAAATACCTGTAAGTACTTTGATTGAATTCTTGATGCATACCACCAAGTCTCTCTCCTGAAAGAAAAGATCAGTTCAAACCCCATGCACAGGAGAATGCCTGTTGGGATACGTAATGGCCACTTCCAGGAATTGTCATTTTTTAAATACCATGTCTCTGGTAGTTTTAAATTTTAGTAAGATAATATATCTCAATGTTTATTTTATGGTTCCTACTTTTAGTGTCATATTTAGAAAGAACTTCCAGAAACTCAAAACATAAACCATTTTTTGCTAGAATTTAAAGTCACCCCAAATAATGTTGTCCATTTTCTCAATGAGAGGATCAACAAAAGTAGAATTCTTATGTCCATCTTTGATACCTAAACTTTTAGAGTTATAGGTGAAGTAATCAATGTCTACTAATATAGTGACAGGCACACTTCTAAAGTCACTCATTATGTATAGTCATATATTAATTGAAAACTATTGTCATTTTTCTTTTCTCATTTCACGAACCAGTTTTACTCAAACTCGTGGTTTGTATCTTCAGTGTCAACGTTCTCATCATCATCAGACCTACTCTGAGTCATGTAACACAGTTTTCCTGGCACAGCAGGTGCATTTCCATCTGAGTTATTTATAATCTACACATACATAATTCTGTCAGTGAGATTTTTAATCCAAGTCACAAATAGATGGTCTTATAACATTAGTTTCTAAACTTGTCTTGAATGCGTATATTGTTCTGGATAATAAGACAACTTATACTGTGCTTTATTTTTACATTGTTATATTTACTAAAGATATATTTGCACAGTGCTTAAGGAGTGAAGACTTGTTTTAAAAAAAGTCTTTCAACTTTTTTACATTTTCTTTTTCTTCTCTTTTTTTCATCCCTCTTCTCTCAGCCCTACCCCACCTCCCAAAACCATTTTAACTCTTTCACTGATTTTCATGACAACATTTTTCTCTATGTAGGTGTAAGATGTATATCGATGTAGGTTGCCTGTATTGTTCCTTGTTAATTATTTAGTTTTAGGCATTATCTGTTATACAAGAATTTAGCCTCTTCCACCTCATCCTCCCTCACTTCCCATTCCTATACCTTTCAGTAAAGCCACATTTACATTATTATATCTGTATAAATGCTATTATGTCTATATAAATGCTTACCAGCTGAGCCAGCTACTAAATTGTAGTTAATATTTTTCTACCTTAAAGTAAAATTTTTAAGTTGTTAAATAAGTTCATTCTTGCATTGCTATAAAGAAATACCTGAGACTGGGTATTGATAAAGAAAAGAGATTTAATTGGCTCATGGTTCTGCAGGCTGTACAGGAAGTATGGTGACATCTGCTTCTGGGGAGGCCTCAGGGAGCTTTTACTAATGGCGGAAGGCAAAGCTGGAGTAGGCATCTTATCTGGCAAGAGCAGGACTGAGAGAGAGAGAAGAGGTTCCACACATTTGTAAACAACCAGATCTTGTGAGAACTCACCCACTATACAGTACTGTATTAGTCCATTCTCACACTACTATAAAGAAATACCCAAGACTGGGTAATTTATAAAAGAAAGAGGTTTAATTGAGTCACAGTTCTACATGGCTGGGGAGACCTTAGGAAACTTACAATCATGGTGGAAGACAAAGGGGAAACAAGGACCTTCTTCACATGGCAGCAGAGAGAGACCAGTGAGGTGTGAAGGGGCAAGAGCCCTTTATAAAACCATCAGATTTTGTGAGAACTCACTATCACAAGAACAGCATGGGAGTAACTGCCTCCATGATCCAATCACCTCCCACCAGGTCTCTCCCTAGACATGTGGGGATTATGGGGATTACAATTCAAGATGAGATTTGGGTGGGGACACAGATCCAAACTATATCACATACCAGAGACTATATAATATGTGTTTGTATAGCTTAAGTAACAATAATAAAGTGAATATCCAGGTTAACAAAAGAATCTTAGCACAGACACATCCCTCTTCCCTTCCTCAGGCTCCCGAGACCAGTCTCACCTACATGTGAAAAGAATACAAAATTGCAGGAAACTCAACAGCATAATTAGATATGTTACTTCTTGGACAGAAGAGTTATTTAAGAATAACTTTTGTTTTGGGGGGTATGGAGATCTGATGTGCAAGTCATTTGAATTTGTATGTTTATGTATTTGTTAATAATGCCACCTTTTGTACAGTCAGAGAATTTTGTCTAAATAGTATTTTTTGTTTGTTTATGGCTGCCGGGATGTGATTCATTTTTCTAAATCTTTCTTGCATATTTGGGAGAAAATGTGCCCTTTCTGTTTCAGAGGCATTAAATTTTATACATTCTTTCATAGGTATTCCAATCAGGCTACGCAGTATCCACTTTCTTTCTGTGCTTATTTAAAATTGTGTGTTTGGTCCATTGAAGAGTGAGAGAGCTTTTAAAGTCCCCCACTATGTTTTTTGTTAATTTATCTTTGTTTTTCAAACAGATTTTATTATATATGTAAATTTAGTTATTCAGCCTATTATATTTTTAATTTTATATTATTCCTTTTTATCACTGGCAACATAATCATTCATGTTATTTAATGGGTTTTTCCTGAATCTTGTTTTGTCTGATTTGCCCTCCTTTTTTCTTTGTGTCCACTTCATGCTCTCTGGCCTTATTTTCATTTTTAATTTTCTCTGTGACTTTTTTGATAAGCTCTTATCAACACATATAATTAGATATTGACTTCACTATTTTTCAAGCATCTGTCTATTAAATAGAATCTAAATCTATTGACATATAAGATGATAATTGATATGTTTACCACTCTTTCTGTGCTTTATCCATAGATTATGCTACTATTGCAATCTGTGCACTCAACTTTTTAAAAACTTGAACGGTGAGGGCAGCCAATTGTGATGCCTAATATTGCCCTATTCATACGTACTGCAAATAGTTATTGAAGACCTGCTGGGGACCAGGCACCAGGCCAGGCACTGGGGCTATAACAGAGTACATGACAGTCCCTGTCTTGTAAGTAGGGCCAGCTTCATAGGATTGCAGTTACTTGATGGCCTCGAGCATGGTTTAATACTCTGCTGTTGTTGTCTTGAGACTCTAATTTTCAACAAGGGACCCTGAATTTAATTTTTCACTGGGCCCCATAGATTAAGCTACTGGTCTTGCCATAAAGTTGTATAAAAAACAGAAAACAGGAAATTTCAATATGGCCTGATAAATACCTTAATAGGAATCAGCAGCAGAGACTGTGAGAGCCTAGAGGGGGCTGATCTGGGAGGTCTTATTGACACAGCTCAGCACTAGGCTGAATCAGATAAGGAGTAGGAGTTGGGCTAGCTGAAAGAGGGAAGCAGAATAAACAGCAGGTGTAAGGCCCGTAGTCTTTAGACCTAATGATGTCTCTGGCCAGAGCAATAATTATAGGTGTTCCTGAACGAAGCTAACTGAAAGCGTCAAGGCCAGTAGAATTACAATCCAAAGTAATGTTAGGGGCAAGGATCAAAAAACATTCCAGATATCTGTACAAGATGCTAAACTAACTGACTGTTTTTTAAGTCATGCTGACAAGCTCCTTCCAGAATTGACAGATACTTTATACAAGATCTAATGCCAAGGTAATGGGAGATGAGGCTAAGGGAAAGATACAAATTACAGACTCAGAAGAGAATGCCACCACAAAACATTCTGCCATTATCCCAAGTTAATGGAGAGTCATCTTTCTAAAATGCAAAACCAATTGCATCAGTGTTCCAATTTGAGAATGGCCATTCTGACGTTAGCATAGAGAGAGAGGCCAGGTAAGCAGGCTAATTAGAAAACTTTTTGTAGCGATCCAAGTGTTAGCAGAGGACATGAAGTCATAGCATAGTTTCAGCTAACATGCAGGAGAGAAAAGCTGCAGCACTGAGTTTTGAGTAGCCGTGTTGATTAGAAAGAAAGAAAGGGCAAGTCAAAGATGACAGTCACTGAAGTGCGAGATGTAGGACTACAACCGGCTTGTGTGAAAAAAGACAATTTATAATTTGAGGCATGTTGTGTGGGAGCTGGGAGACAGAAGTGGGAGTATCCAATAAGCAGGGCTGATGGGGTCTTGCAGAGAAGAGATGTCAGCTGACACCACAGGCATGACCCTGGGATCACTCTACTCCTCGTATTGTGCAAGTGCAGATATGCGGGTCTGGGGGTGCTGATATTCAACAGATGGGCAGAGGAAGAGGAGTCTTTACAAAAGGCTGAAATGGAGAAGGAGCAGTGAGGGACAGAAGGGAAACCAGCATTATGGAAGTCAGTGTATTGTGGCATGGAGAAGGAACAGTGAGGGACAGAAGGGAAACCAGCATTATGGAAGTCAGTGTATTGTGGCATGGAGAAGGAAGAAGCACACTTCAGAAACAACAAGGAGGTTAAACACCTAAAACTGTGGGCTGAAACCACAAAGAAACTAAGACCAGCAAAATGACCCTTTGATTTAGAAGGTCTTGGGAAGAGCAGTTTCAGAGGATTGACCACTGATTATTGAAGGAGGGAGTGGGAAGTGCAGAAGTTAAAGTTGCAATTGTGAGCAATAAGATTGTCCTGGTTTCTGCAGTCCATGCTTTAACTTGCTGCCCTGGAGAGACTGCCAATTTCTAGAGATAGTAAATGGCTCACATATGAGAATGCCTTTAAAATGCAAACCAACCCGTCCAGAGCCCACACCCCACCACTTTCTCCATGGGGAACTCACATTCAAGGCCACCATCCCCTTGCCCTAATCACCCCAAGGCCAGGTACGAGATAGTTAGAGACAACCCATTTACCCCAGAGCCTACTGAAATTATTCAGACTAAGTCAGTTTCCCCTTTCTTATCTGTTCCTTCCCATTGAAACCACAGCAAAAGTTATTACCCACTTTTTCCCCTCAATCTCTTGACCAATGCTGGTGCTTCCCCATGTGGCTCTGTGTGGCACAGTGTGGCTCTTTCTCTTGGGATCTGTGAGTAATGAACTATCTTTTCAATAGCAATCATCTTCTGATCTATTGGCCTCACCACACCTGAATAATAATCAAACCTACACCTTAAAGCAAGAGGGAAACGTAGTCACTGAGAGAGGATTGAGGCTTTTGTATGTTCATTTATAACTGATGAGAGAAAGACTTAGTCAAGTTCATGATGAGAAGGTGCCAGTTGAGAGGGTGGAATCAACAATGTAAGACAGAGGGGGAGGAATTTGGGGCAAAATCCTGTAGAGATGGGAACAGATGAGCCCAGAGCCATCGCCTTTCAAGGAGGAGGCAGAGCTGGACACAGTGGTTTACTCCTGTAATCCCAGCTACTCGGGAGGCTGAGGCAGGAGGATTGTTTGAGGCCAGGAGTTTGAGAAGGCAGGCTCAGGCTAGGGAAGGTCGCTGTTGGGAGGGATATGCTCCCAAATATTCAGAGGAGGCCCCATTTTAAAATAAACCCTGTGTCCTTCCTGGCACTACCACTAAGCCAGACCATGATCTCTAACCTTCCTCCTCTATAGTCTCATAGACTCTTCTGGACCAGCCCATAATGACCACTGCACACTCCCCTAGGGCTTGGCTTGAGCCATGCATTTGACACGGATAAATCTTGCTGTGGGTTTTCTTTACGGATGATGAAACGCTACAAGGAGGTAGTCTTAGTCATGCCCCTGCTGTCCTAGCTGTGTCCCCAGTGCCCAGCATTGAGTTGAACAGGACACAGTTCCTGCCTAGGGAGATCCTGCAGGAGTAGCAAGCAGATATGTGTAGGGGCAAAGGGCAACTATGATAAGTGCAACTGGAATTGACTGCCTGGTGCCCAGTGACTGCCTGAACTGACTGCAAGGGCCCCAGAGCCTGTTACCTCATTCCTTACCCACTTCTGCCCACCAGTGGGCCTTTTGGAACAAGGCCCTGCCACACTCACTGGGAATAGAGCCTCAGCCAGGAACAGGAGAGGGAGAAGGTCCTGAGAAGCCAGGGAATTTTTACTTTGAAAATCCCTTTTATCTGTGGCTGTGTCCTTTGAAAGGGCACATTTGCATTCATTTGCAGGTTACCTTGCTCAGAAGCAAGAAGCAAGCCTGTTTTTATGAACGTAATAAAAAGCATTGCTCTTGTAGAAAAAAAATGGTCTTTCCAGTCAATGAAGAAATGTTCAATTTAAAGCAAGTCTAGTTTAGAGGCAAGAGGCCAAAGCTACAAGAAGTAACTTCAGAGGATCAGTTATGTGAATAAGAAAAATCAAGAGTAAAAGTAATGTTGATTTCTAACCTCAAAGATGCTCAAGACACTTGAGGTTGGAGAGGAATGGGTGACTCTGTTTAACCTGCTCAGCCTGCTGCAGCTGAGGTTAGAAGCCAGTGCATGCATGGGGATACAACACTTCCCTTCCCAGACACCAACTACAGGAGGCCTGAGCACCCTGTGTCCTCTGAACCCTCTCAACAGCCCCTCTTTTCACAGACCCACATACATGTCCAAGGCTGGGACATGGTGCCAGCTTCCTTTATTGCTCCACAGCTTCACTGCATCGACACGGGGGCCACTGCTCTCCTCTCTTCCTGACTTCCCCATTCTAATCTCAGCTTCAGTTTTCTCTCTTTAATTATTCCCAAATAACCACAAATGTCTTTATCTTACTCTGCGGTTCATGAAGGGGTGTGTGTGTGTGCGCACACATGCGTGTGTAGTGTACTCATCTAGTTTTGAATGCAAACAGATCAATTGTGCATCTTAATTTCCAGATAGACATTTTTGATACTTCTAACAAAGAGAATAACCAGGATATTGAGTCAAAGCATGGAAAACCTTCAGTCTGATACCTGAGAACGGCAAAGTTAGAACCCAGGGTTCCCTAGAAGGCAGTTCTTTGTACTTAGGTTGCAGAGTTCCTAGGACATTGCTGGTGGTCAGAGCCACAGAACAGTCCCTCCTCATTACCTGCTCAGGATGGTTCACAAGAAGGGAAGGAGGAAGTTGTTTAGCATAATGGCTGCCTACATGATTTTCTGGTAGCTTTGAGACCAGATCATCTGTAGACAAGTTAACTTCCCTAGAGTAGAAAACAAAATCCCATCTCTTGATCAGCTTCTTCAACAAATGGTACTTGAAAAATGTTTAAAATGCATTAAACTCCAAAAAGCAATTCTGCTTGACTCAGAGATGGGATCTTCTTTATGTTCACCTAGAAACTGTACAGACTTGTGGCCGGGTGCGGTGGCTCACGCCTATAATCCCAGCACTTTGGGAGGCCAAGGCGGGTTGGATCACGAGGTCAAGAGATCGAGACCATCCTGGTCAACAAGGTGAAACCCCATCTCTACTAAAAATACAAAAATTAGCTGGGCATGGTGGCGTGCGCCTGTAGTCCCAGCTACTCGGGAGGCTGAGGCAGGAGAATTGCTTGAACCCAGGATGCCGAAGTTGCGGTGAGCTGAGATCGGGCCATTGCACTGCAGCCTGGGTAACAAGAGCAAAACTCTGTCTCAAAAAAAAAAAAAAGAAAAAGAAAAAAACTGTACAGACTAAACCTTTACAATCTCAAGGGAAGACAAGATTAAAGACCCATATTTCTAGTATATCCACACAAAGGTTTTGTGATATAAAAGAAATTGTAGAGTTGATGGGTGAGGGCAATATGTTGATGGGACTATTGAAGCATGAAGGATGTGGACAGTGCAGGAGTCCCAGGGGTTTTGTAGGGTCTTCCCAGGCCTGGCTTGTGGGCTCTGAGTCCCTAGTCCACACCTCCATAGGATGGTTCAGCTTTTATCTGACATATTGGATTTCCTTGTAGATTTAATATAAAGGACATTTGGGGAAAAAATAAAGTCACCCAATTATGTGGTACACTAAGTAATTGACTAATTACTGTGTTAAAAAGTCAAGCAGATAGTTTTTGTTTCCTGGAGTTGAAGAAAAAGTATACTATGATGTAAGTGAGCCCTAGGCTCACAACTAGTGGATTTCCTGGCCTTGCTAACTGGTTGTATGTACATGAATTAACCACTTTCCCTATCTGATTAGGCTTGGTGATACCAAAGATTCCTTCCTTATCTAAAACTCTGTGATTTATTTATGCTTGTTACTTATTATTAAGTGTTGATGGCCTCATTCAGACTAGAGAGGTGAGGGTTTAAGAGATTTAAGGTCCTCAGATGAGCTGGGCATTGGATGGCTGAGTTATTCCCTGCGGTCCTTCTCTGCACCCCTGGGTTCTTAACACAGTCTGGACTAGAGATGGAAAAGCTGGAATCCATCTGCATTGGTCCCACCACATTTATGCCCGCCCGGATTTCATGTTTCAGATCAGGCTCAAGTGAAAGGAGGGATTTTAATGGATTAAGGCTGGAACACACACACATATACCCATAGAATTCTATAGGAATAGAGAAATTAATATCTCATGGGAGGGGTGGGGGTGGAGGAGAGAAGAAGAGCAAAGGCAGGGAAAGGGGGAAGGATAAGGAAAGAAGGAAGGAGGAAGGGACAAATGAGCAGATACATTGGCCCTAACAGTGTTTGACTCACACTGGTCCTCAGTAAATGTGAGAACTATGGAAGGAATGCATTATTGAACTGGGCCAATCCTCAATCAGCAAATTCTAATTTCTATTCTAGTAGCAGCAAACTAAGAATGGGTTTAGCCCATCACTTCCTAAAACTGATAGGAGCCATTACCAGCCCGCTTCATTTTTGAGCAGTTCTAATATTTCATCAAGTTCTGGCCATTAGTGAGCCTGAACTCCCATGATCCAAGGTCACTGTGGCAGTATGGAAACTCAGAGAAGTCACAGATGTCAGGGGAGATGGTAGACATACTGGCACATTCATCCCTCCCAGGTCCAAAATTTAGTGCCTCCATAAGGATTTTTCATCTAGTAAAGTAAATGCTAGAAATGTGAACCAGGCTGATGGTCAGAAAGTTCTGTGTGGTAAACAGGCTGCCCTTTCTGTTTCTGAGCAGGTGGCCTCACGATCCACAGGCCACTTTTGTGACTATTGTATAAGCCTGAGAGCAGATGTTTTCCGCTGAAATCAAGTATTAGTAGCTGCCCTAACAGATACTGTATTAAAATATATTATAAAGCTCAGTCATTAAAACAGTTTGGTTCTGATACAAGAATGGGCCTTCAGAACAATGGAAAAGAAAAGAAAGCTTTTTTAAAAGACCTCAATCTCTGTGGAGATTTAGTAAATGAAGTGACATCTCAGAGCCATATGGGCTAGACAACATAAAACATTTTCTGCAACACAGATTATAGTCATCCACCACGTAACAACATTTCAGTGAATAACGTACTGCATATACAACAGTAGTACTATAGTAATATCATATTTCTACTGTACCTTTTCTATGCCTGGATATGTTTAGATACACAAATACTTACCATTGTGTTACAGTTGCCTACAGTATTCAGTATAATAACATGCTGTTCAGGTTTGTAGCCTAGGAGCAGTCAGTGGTCATAACGTGTAGCCTACGTGTTGAGGTAGGCTATGCCATCTAGGTTTGTGTGAACATTCTATGATGTTCTCACAATGACAAAATTGCCTAACAATGCATTTCTCATAATGTACCTTCATTATTTAGTGATAATGACTGTATACCATAGCTAACATCAAAAGACAAATAGTAAAATAAAAGCAGGCGGTGTTTACAATTTTACAAATATGGGCTGGCATGTTTATCACAAAGTACGAGTTTCCTTGTTAAAAATTTTTATAAATCAATGACAACAAGCAAAGAAAGAAAAAAGGAGCCAAGTTCAGAGAAAAAGAAACCTCTGAAAAGATATTTAAGTTCTCTAAGAAGTAAATGCAAATTAAAAGAACAAAGTATTAAATTTTTTCAGATTAGCCAACATCAGGAGCTTTGGTAATTCTGTGTTAACAGGAAGGAGGAAGCAGTGCTTGAATGTGCTTTCAGTGGGATGTAAATCAATACAGCTCCTTGCATGGGAAGACCATTTAGCAATAGCTCTCAAAATTACAAATGCACATGACCTTTGAGCTAATCACTTGATTTCTAGAAATACATGATATAGAAATGCTCACATGTGACTAAAAATATTAACTCCAATATTGTTTGTAATAACAAAATAGGAAGCTCTCTAAGTGTCTTTCATTTAGTAGCATGAATAAACTGTGATACATTCCCATAGTAGAATATTCTATAGTGAGGGAAAAAAGAATGAAGTATTTCTGTATGTCTGATATGAAATATCAATATGACAATATGTCTATGCTTAAAAATTTGAGAAATATTCAAGAAAAAGTTGCTCCTGGTATGAGATTGGTCATCTAAAAAAGAAAAATGTCTCATTCCTACTCTCTGTGTGTCTATATTACATTATTAGTTTAAAATAAAATTAGTATTTTGACTAAGTGTATTAGTTTGTTCTCATCCTGCTATGAAGAAATACCTCGGAACTGGGTAAGTTATAAAGAAAAAAGGTTTAATTGGTTCACCATTCCACATGGCTGGGGAGGCCTCAGGAAACTTATAATCATGGTGGAAGGCACCTCTTCACAGGGTGGCAGGAGAGAGAATGAGTGCAAGCAGAGGAAATGCCAGACGCTTATAAAACCATCAGATCTCATGAGCACTCACTCACGAGAACAGTGTAGGGAAAACACTCCCATGATTCATTTATCTCCACCTGGTCCCACCTTTGACCCAAGGGAGTTATTACAATTCAAGGTGAGATTTGGGTGAGGACACGGAGCCAAACCATATCACTAAGGATCCAGAGTTAGAATCTAAGAACTGAGCTGAAATCTACCTAAAAATCTTGTATTTCTATTGTCTTAGTTTACAGAAGAGAAACCTGAGATTTACAAAATCCAAGATGACTCGAAAAGCTAGACTCAGGAATAAACTTGGAGTGAGATTCCCAGTCCCTTGTTCATGGTTCCTTTTTTTTATATGATGCTCTTTGCTGTAGAATTTATGTCACTATTTTATTACAGAGTATCAGTCTTTCTAAGTGGGCTTCCATAAGAGATCACATATAAAACACCAAAACTAGGCTCTGAGGTCCACACCCTCAAAGGTGAGGTCCCAAAGGTGGGACCAGGTGGAGATAACTAAATCATGGGAGTGTTTTCCCCATGCTGTTCTCGTGGTAGTGCTCATGAGATCTGATGGTTTTATAAGTGTCTGGCATTTCCCCTGCTTGCACTCATTCTCTCTCCTGCCACCCTGTGAAGAGGTTCTGCCCCTCACTCTTCCATGGAGACAGATCATACCAGTGCAGGTAACAACTGCACAGCATGACCAAGGCTGAGTAGAACAGGTGTAGAAATAGGCGTGGACTGGTGAAGAGTCTGATTCCCAAATGTCATTAAGGAAGCCAGGTGTAATTCTCCTTGGCTCACAGGCTTCCTAGGGCTGACCATCCTTCTGGGTCTCCAGCTTTCATCTTTTGCTTGATCCCTGGATGGGGAAACAGTCACATCCCTGTGAGGTACATTGTTTTGCCGCTGATGCTGATATCCCCTGGCACCTTACCTTCAGCCAGCGTTAGCCTAGCAGAAGCCCTGGCACCTCTTCCGTGCCATGTGTAGGCCTTAGGAAAATAGGAGGTGGTCTCGTTTCCCAAGGAACAACTTACATTGCCCTAACACACACACCTGGCAACATGAGACACATCTCTGATACTGCCATCTTCAGAAACTTCTAAATGAAAAACATCCCCCTACTATAAGTAACTCACCCTTCATCACCTATTTATTTATTTCTCTCTCTTTTATTTTTCCTTGCCCCTGAGAGTACAGTAAGGAAACGGCTCATTGCTTCAACACTTGGTTTTCTCTGAATTCAGCAATCTTTACCTCAGCACAATTTAGTCTGGCCCAATTTGGACAGGCATGGGCCTGTCTGTTTGTACCTTTGTCTTACGCTGAGAGGAACCATTTTGAGCCCGAAGTTTAGAACATGGCATCTTTGTTTTTGACAGACTGTTAAAGATATGTACAGGGCTAAAGAACTGAATAGAACATCCCTTGTGGTGCTGCAGATTCTTAGCCACAAATTAATACGCAAAAACCATTTTAGGTGGACCCCAAAAACTGTTAAAATGACTTGTTGATGTGGAGAAGTAAAAGCATTTCTCTACAATCTCATAACACTATTGATTTTGCTATGAAGCTCTTTTCTCATGAGTCATTTCAAACTATTATTCAAGCAATTCCCCTTCCATAGTTTCATAAGTTTGGAATGAGTGGAGGCCCAGCCACTGTGAAGCGTTCTCTTGTGTGTTCTCCTTTCTCTCCTGTCTCAGTCTCACAGTCTCTCACACGTGGCTGCCCCCTCCCTCCCCGGCTATAGCTTGTTTGCAGTTTGCTGCCAGTGTGACTGGAGCATCAGATGAGGTCTCATCTGCCTTTCACTCCCCCCGCCTTGACGTTGTAACATAAAGGTTTGTTATTTTGACTTTTTTTTAGCTCATTGCACCACCCTTTGGTGGTCCGTTTAGAAAACTTTAATAATTAATGAAGATACCATGTACTGGTTATGTAAAAGCAGAATGGGGGTAACAACAAAGACCCTGTGTCAGGAACAGAACCGAGATCCTCAAATCACAAAGTGTATTTCATCCAAGCTGCATGGTAGCTGTTGTGTTTGAGGAAATTCCTTTTACCACATTGTGTCATGACCTCCCAAAAGCTCTTCCCCTCTATAGCTTGAGGCAACCTTCTGCCCATCTATGTTCCCTTCTTTCCAGGTTATTCACACTTCTGCATGCTTAGCTGTTATGTTTTCAAATTGAAATATTTTATTTACTACTCATGTCCAGTGTCCTCCTGGACAACATGCAATGGCATGTTGATATATGTGCAGAAAAAGGGTGAAAGGCATTTTTTTTAGTATTTTCTTATGTGTGTATAAGTACACAAGTAACTGATAATATAATTTGCCTCTGGAGATGGGAACTGGAGGGATGGTGAACATAGGTGAGCAGGAGACTTAAATTTTAAATCCTGTGGCCTATTATTTTTATCTTTAAAAGCTAATAGACAAAAAGGATATTGGCTTCACCATTAACCAGCTATATTTGTTTTCACACAATAATACCTATCTCATAGTTTGTTTTTGATGATTTAGAGGACCCAGCTCAATGGCAAGCTTCTCATAAGCATTCAGCAAGTGGCAGATCTTGCTAATGAATTACACTGCAGCCAACAGCTTCAACCTAAGTATTTTATTGTGAACAAATGGTGAAGTTTTATCATATTTTTAGCCTAATATAGCAAAATCCCTGCCTTTTAATTTTCACAGTAAACTGAAACACTGTGTGTCTATTATAGCTAAAGTCCAGAATTGCTTAATATTAACAGTAATCAGATCATCTTCTTGTTCCAGCAACCAGCTAGGAGCTTAATTTGAAAGGAAGACACCTCACTATATAACTTAACATTACTATTAGTCAAACAGATGAATAAGCCAAAAAGGAAATTGTACACATTTTTGGTAGGAATGCGAAGATGTAATCAGAGCAAAATAGGCTCACATCAGTGTGTTAGGACATCAGTGAGGCAGCATTCGATGCAACCCTATGTGTCCCTGGAAATTTGGTTGGAGGAAGATGGGATCATTTATATTCTGAGGATGATGGAGGTGAGATGCAGAAAGATAAATTGATGTCTTCAAGGCCACACATTGACTGATGTGGCTGAGGAAAGAATCTGTATGTCCTGGCTGTTCTTTGCTGTCTCAGTTCCCAGATCACACAGATTAGCAGGGGAAAGACACAAGATTGTCCTTCTGGGCCAGCTTAGCTCAGAGTACAAATTTTTGCAGCTACAGCAAGAACAGCAGCTATCCAAATAATCACAGTAAATTCTCTTATTCACTTCAAGCCGATTCTGACAAATAAAGAAGTAAGCTCAATCAGCTTTATAAATAAGAATGCTAAAGAAAGGTTATATTCAAGTGATCTTTATTCCTGCCTCCAAACAACTGAGGCTAAATGAAACCATTTCATTTCCCATCCCTCAGGCCTGACAACCATTTGGTTGAATGTGAGTCAAGCTCACTGAATCATACAGAGAAGAATGAACGAAATGTGAGGGTGGAGCCAAGAGCCATGGAGACCAGCTGATAGATGGAGAAGTTCAGGGCAAGGTCATTGCCAGTGGCCTCAAGTCTAGAGCCATCCTCTTGAGAGCCAGATAGAGACAGCTAGGGAGGTTCCACAGGGGCCAGAGTGGCTGCAGAGAGTATGTGCTGCTGTGTCCACATCATGGCAATAGGACCAAGCAGAGTCCTAGAAGGTACCCTCACACACCCACCTCCAAATCAGTTCAGAAACATATTCTCGTATAGACCTATCTTGGGTTTATCCCTATTAATACAGGAACCTGTTAGTACAAGACCCCAGCCTCCTGCAAAACTCTTTTCCCACCCCTTTCTGGCAAGAATCTTGACAAACATCTGAGGCAAGCATCTTGACAACTAACTGTGGCATCTGTGGACATTTTTTTCACTTTTCTTCTGTTCTCCCGTCCCAAGAACAATCTGGGCACTATGCATCCACTTGCCACATCCATTCCCCTGGGTACCACCACTGGATTCTTTGGGTGCCCCACTCTCCTCCTGAGGTCCTCTGCTCCATTAGGCACTATGCCCTTTGCATTGGCAAAGCTGCCTTCCACCGGGTGCCCCACTGGTACAAACCCAGTGCTGCCCCGTCAGGGACAGGCTGAAAGTTAAGCAAGCAAGGCACTCCCCAGGCAGGCTTGTCACAGGCATTCAGCAAGTGGCAGATCTTACTGGGGAAATATATGTCCCTAATAGTATGTTTGCGTGTATTTTTAAAGGTTCATTTTTCTAGAATATTAAAATGCCTGAAAGATACTGAAAAACGTAGCTATAGTAAACTCACAAGATTGTTTTACATTTAAATATATAATTTATAGTGAAACCAGAATGTCACTTTTCTGGCCTAAAATGGAAGCAGATTAATCGATAATATGGGGATATGATATTTTGACATAAGTAATAATACATAATAAATAAATAAATGCCATGTTGGTAAAAATGTGGCATGCCCTATGCTTTGTACCCTAGATATGTTATTTTTGTGTAGTCCCTAAAACCATAATAAAGTAGATATTTTTAACTTTTAAAAACTCAGCAGAGACAATATTTTAACATAGTGTTTTTTAAAATAAATATTGACGCAAAAAATTCATAATGAACTAAATTTACAACTTTCAAGTAAAAACTTTCTAATAACGTCATGCTGAGCCATATTAGAGACTGAGACACAAAGAAATATATGTCCACAATAGTGTATGTTTGTAAATATATTTTTTTAAATTTTTTATTGCATTATAGGTTTTGGGGTACATGTGCAGAATGTGCAAGATAGTTGCATAGGTACACACATGTCAGTGTGCTTTGCTGCCTTCCTCCCCTTCACCCACACTTGGCATTTATCCCCAGGCTATCCCTCCCCAGCCCCCCCCACTGTCCCTCCCCCCCTCCCCCCAATAGACCCCAGTGTGTAGTAGACCCCCTCCCTGTGTCCATGTGTTCTCATTTTTTCTCACCCGCCTATGAGTGAGAATATGCGGTATTTCTTTTTCTGTTCTTGTGTCAGTTTGCTGAGAATGATGTTCTCCAGATTCATCCATGTCCTTACAAAGGACACAAACTCATCATTTTTGATTGCTGCATAATATTCCATGGTGTATATGTGCCACATTTTCCCAGTCCAGTCTATCATCGATGGGCATTTGGGTTGGTTCCAGGTCTTTGCTATTGTAAACAGTGCTGCAATGAACATTTGTGTGCATGTGTCCTTGTAGTAGAACGATTTATAGTCCTTTGGATATATACCCAGTAATGGGATTGCTGGGTCAAATGGAATTATATTCTTAAGGGTTAATTTTTCTAGAATATTAAAATGTCTGAAAAATATTGAAAAACAGGAAAGTAACTACGTTAAACTCACAACATTGTTTTACGTTTAAATACTTATAGTGAAACCAGAATTTATTTTAATGTTACTTTCCTGGCCTAAAATGGAAGCAAATTCATCAATAATATTTTCAAAATTTACTCTTTGCTTATCTCATTTTCATTTGAGAGTTTTGAATTCTAATAAATGAGTGATGATAACTCTCAAAGTGTGATGCACATAAAACTTTAACAAGAGATATAAATATACCTCCTGAATTTGAGAGTGAATGAAAAAGAAACTGGACATGTATGAATTATTGTGTGAGAGTATCAGTTATTACAGGGAAAGTACATACAAATAGAAATTAAGGAGATTATAGATGTCCCAATTTTACATGTGAAATGGAAATATGAGAAATAAAAGGCACTTATACATTTAAAATATTTTTAATAAATATTATAAATTTATTTTTACACAGTCATTCATGTGTGTTGTAGAAAATATACAAATACATGTAAATCAAAAGAAAAAATAATCCAGATTGTCATAAAGATGATCGTCTTACTATTTTGTTGTACTTTTTCTACACATTTTTGTCTATATATACATACTGCATAGACAAGAAAGGGGAAGAATTGGGTTGGTGCAAGGCAGCCTGGAGAATTGCCTTGTTCTCAGGGCTTCCAGACAGAGTGCTCCAGGCATCCTGGAATGGAAATGCAAGACTTCTTATGTTAATCTCCTTTGGCAACACCCTCACAGACACAGCCCAGCACACAAACCCTCACCTGACTTAGCCTCAGAAATCCCAGAACCTCACTTCTGCCATATTCTAGTATATGAACAACTCACCAAGACCAGCACAGTTTCAAGAGGAGCGGGAACTTAGACTTCACCTCTCCGAGGGAAGTGTAGCAACGAATTTGTGGTCATCTTTTATCTGCCCCATCCCAATGGAAAGACACTTCCATCAAAGCTCTACTTCAAAGCATCTAGAAGCCCAGAGCTGAGTCCCAAACACAGACACAGCCAAATCACAGACTCACTTGGGCCAGGATTCCCCACTACTCCAAAGGCCCCTTTTGAGTGCTTTCTGTGACATCAAGATCTTTTGATCTTGACAGCCATGAAAGGCTCTGAGGAAGAAGGAGCTTTCACACTTGATTAGCCCATTAGGAGAAAGATCAGGACTAGTCACCATTGTGGCCAGGGCTGGTGCGGTTGGTGACATGGAGGGAGAGGAGGGCCAGTTCAGCTGTGACTGGAACTCTGCCTCCCCATGCACCTGTGCCAACCCACACCTTTCTCTCAACGTTTGTTTTTGGTTCTCTATTTACAGCTTCTTAGGGAGGCTTCTCCTGGAAAGAAAGGCTGGCTTTTCAAGGTGGGCATTTAGGATTTGGTGTCCCGTGGCAGGGGTATTGTTGCAGAGTTATGGGTACGAAGGAAATGGATCGGATCCAGAGAGGGTGAGTGCACTGAGACTAGCAGAATGAAGCTGGGAAGAAGGGCAACTGGAGTCTGCACACAACCCCCACCTGGCTTGGCCTCTGAGGCGTGGCCACTATGCCAGCAGGCATTCTTAAGTAAGCTGCCCGGTCATCTCCTCACGTCTGCCTGGCTCTGTTTCTTTCTTTTTTCAATCACCTCCCTCATGAAGAAGAGGTTGTACAGTGGTGATGGATTCTGCCTCTTACCGTTCATATATCCTCAGGCAAGCCATGGAACTTCCGGTCTCCCCTCTGTGAATAAAGTGCTTGCCCCATAGGGTTGTTGTGAGGGTTGAATGGGTTGATCATATAAGGCTTAGAACCAGGCCTGGCACCCATACCCATAGTACGTGTGATCCAGTAGAGGCGTGGGGCTTTGCAGGCAGATGGAGCTCAGATCCCAGCCCTGTCACTTACTAGCTTGTATTATCACTGAGGGTTCTCTAAAGGGACAGAACTAATAAAATAGATATATAAAGGAGTTTATCAAGTATTAACTTACACGATCACAAGGTCCCACAATAGAATGTCTGCAAGCTTGAAGAGCAAGAAGGGCCAGTCTGAGTCTCAAAACTGAAGAACATGGATTCTGATGTTCAAGGGCAAGAAGCCTCCAGCACTGGAGAAAGATGTAGGCTGGGAGGCTAGGCCCGTCTCTCCTTTTCACATTTTTCTGCCTGCTTTATATTCACTGGCCTCTGATTAGATGGTGCCCACCAGATTAAGGGTGGGTCTGCTTTTCCCAGCCCACTGACTCAAATGTTATTCTCCTTTGGCAACACCCTCACAGCCAGGATCAATACTTTGTATCCTTCATTCCAATCAAGTTGACACTCAGTATTAACCATCACACTGGCTATGTGACCTTGGGCATCTTATACCTCCTTCAGCCTCATTTTCCTTCTCTGTCTCCCTCTAATTGCCATAGTGATCAGAGAAATTGCACATAGGGGGCCTACAAGCAGCTATGGGTAAATCAGGCGCCCATCTCCTCTCTTCTCTTCCAGGCTTTTCTTCCTTCTCGCTATTTGTCAGTTCTAGCATCTTACCCTTAGCAAGATGCTTCACATTAATGGCAGTTGTCATGTATCAACTGAACATGACACTTCCAGCCTCTGAGCCATGTCTGTCTGCAAATTCCCAGTTACATACTCAGGGGTCCCAGCGTGAGGGCTGTTCTCTTCCATCTAGACTCAGCTTCTGGTGACTTGTCAAAACTGATTGCTCTGACTGTGCTCAAGGGCCTTCCTGCTGTCAGGGCTGAAGGATTCTTATCTTCCAAGCACCTGGATGGCATTCTGTTGTTTTCTTCACAGCACTGAATCAGTAATACCTTCTCATAGGCTCTTTAGGACCTGCCCAATCTACCTCAAACTTCGTGGTTCTTAAAGTGCGATCCGTGTACTTGCAGCATCATGTCACCAGAGAATCTATCTGAAATGCTAGTTCCCAGACCCCACCCCATACCTCCTGAATTGGAAACTCTGGGGTGGGGCCAAGCAAGCTAGCTTTAATAAGCCTTCCAAGAGATCCTGATGCATAATCAAGTTTAAGAACTGCTAAAGGTTAAGAAACACCTTAGCCCCCAAATCTAGTGTTTGGGTTAAGATAAAATGTAAGAATCAAATACATTTCCTGCCAAGTCTGTTTTTCCTATTAATTTACTGCTTACACCTACAGCCTTTCAAAAAGGAGTGAATGAGGGCTTAGGATCAAACAATGATGTTGATGATAACAAAAAAATAGCATGTATTGAAAAGTTACCTTGGTGAGGCACTGTGTTGAGTAATTCCCATGTGTTTGTGTCATTTAATCTTTATAAAAATCTGATGAAATATTTATTCTCTTCATTTGCATCTGAGGAAATAAAATTTCTTAAAGGTTAAATACATTGCCTACAACCAAATTTGAAGGAGAAAAAAACGTTTTTTGTTCTTGGGGTTTTTGTTTTGTTTTGTTTTTTTGCAAACTGTGTCACTGTACCTTGAGTTTATTTGAAGGTCCCTGTATCCAAGGAATTATTTAGAAATAATAATTCCTAAGAGTTGAGTCTCACTAAGCAGAATAGGAATGAGTGATGTTAGTAGCAAGGCCATCGCTGGGACCTCTCCTCAATGCTGAGTAGTCAGGTGGGTGAGCTGCCAACGGCAGGTGACAAACCCAGTTGGAACGTTCCATGCAGACCTCAGCAGGTGGGAGACAGTGCACATGGTCATTGAGGGAAACTGTGCCTGCACAGCTTTACTCTACAAAAACATGTAACAAACATCTGAGTCCCAGGTAGATGTCAGTTGTTGGCCCTAATGGGTAGTAAACCACAGTCCTACTGCCCCTATATGGTGGTCCATATAGAAGAGCTTTCATTTTTACTTCCTTAGAAAAAAAAGAAAAGAGCTCTTTTGTTTTACTTCTTTAGAAGAAAACACCTTATAATATGACTTAAATCTAAGGAAGATTTTGTTTTTTCTGAGATTAAATGGCTGCCATTTTCTTAGTGCTTAGCTATATTCAGGTTCTATAGTAGATGCTTAAGCATATTAGGTCAATGATGCCTCATAAAACTCCAGCAGATAAAGATTAGCATCTCAATTTTTGCATGTAGGGAACACGGCACCCAGAGAGGTTAATGACTTTCTTTTGGTCACTCAGGCGGTAAATAGTGAAGTGCAGTCTGACACCCAGCCCAAGTTCTGGAGGCACCAGGATGCTTTTCACAGGCTGCAAACGGATCCCAGATATAGTTCCTTTCTTCCCTTCTTGTAGGCAAGTGGGTCACAGTTCTGCAGACTTAGATTTCTATTGGAAATGAAGGCCACTTGCTATAATCTATGAAGTGAGTTATTAGGGTTCCTGGGATCTAGTGCTCATAAGCTAACATTGGTATAGGTGCCAGGCATTTCCCACCCGTTTCTTTCCCCTGCTGTGCTCTGTGTTCCTGGGATTGGACGGTGAGGGGGTATGGTGCTGACCCTCACAGGCTGTGCTACGCAGACTCCCTTCTCAGCTTGGCCAGTATCAGGCTATGCAAGGAGGTGGGAGAGCAGAAGGAAGACAGTGGACAGGGTACAGCATATTTCCTGTCTCTCTGCCTGAGGCAGCATCTCTAGAAGCAGCTGCACCTTCTCTGTGGCCCCTGCTCCCAGCTCTAGGATACACTGCCTGTTCTCTCATCCCTCTGGCCTTGAGTTGAGAGAAACATCTCTATTCCTAGTCTCTGAGATGCCTCACCATTCTCTCCCAGGAGCCTTAGCTGTTTCATCGTCGTATAACCAATCATCTATATTAGAGTCCCTCTGAAAGACCTAGAATGCTTTTTCACTGCTGTTGAGTGTGTTGTCAGTGGTTGCTGAATCTTCTCATTCTGTATTCTTAACCCCTGTTAACCTTAGTAAGGAAGGCACCAGGTTCAAGAGGCCAAAGAAAAGACCCAGAGCCAGCAAGCAAGATGTGGGGTTTTAAGGGGCTTACATACAGGGGAGAGAGTCCAGTGGCAGCAGGCTGGACAGGGGAACTGACTTATATACAGAAACAGTCCAGTGGTAGCAGGCTGGACAACATATCCACCTTCCTACAGGTCCAGTGGTGGCGGGCTGGACAATGTAGTTGCACAGCTCAGTAGCCACAGGCTGGGCAGGAAAACCACAACCACTTGCAAACAGCATGTAGTTTATGTAGCATTTTCACTTAACACCCTCCCCTTAGCGACCTCCACCTAGCAGCCTTCATTTAACCAAAACTCAGGGCCTCAATCCCCTATATGGCATGTGTTCCACAAGACAGGCCAGGGGTTGAGATGTTTATCAAAGATAAAGAATGAATCTCCAGGTTGGCAACACCTGGATTCCCCAGCTTGGAACACACATTCCTGTGCATCTGCCATACAGGGACATTCTAAGGGGTTGCTTCAATCACTGCCGTCAGGTGCATTTACCCTGCATACACAGACCAAAGCACAGCTCACGGATCACATGTTTACCATTTTCAGGAGGTATACTTCATTTTTCACAAATCATCAAGGTCGTTTTAAATTGGTCATGGATTTTAATTGCTGCGGTGCTTAGTTTTTTACCAACAAAAATGTTAGTTTAGCTTCATCATTCTCAATTTAGTTTGTCACAGATTCTTTGGTGTACCTTCTATGTAGAATGATTTGAATTTGTCTCAATAGTATTATTAGCATTGTATTTTCTTATAACTATTGTGTCTGAATTTGGGAGTAGCATTTTAATTATTCACTTCTTCTTTAAAACTTTTTATAACCCCGTTCAGTTCTTTTTCCTTAAAAAAAAAAAAAATGACAAGGGGAGAAACAAGTTAATTCTCTCTTCCTACTAAGTGGATTTTGGTCAAAATTTTAAAGAAAAAAATTATGGCCGGGCACAGTGGCTCACTCCTGTAATCCCAGCACCTCGGGAGGCTGAGGCAGGCGGATCACTTGAGCTCAGGAGTTCGAGACCAGCCTGGCCAGCATGGTAAAATCCCTGTCTCTACTAAAAATACAAAAACAATAAAATTAGCCAGGCTTGGTGGCAGGCACCTGTAATCTCAGCTACTCAGGAGGCTGAGGCAGGAGAATCGCTTAAACCCAGGAGGCGGAGGTTGCAGTGAGCCAAGAAAGCACCACTACCCTCCAGCCTGGGTGACAGAGTGAGACTCCATCTCAAAAAAAAAAAAAAAAAATCATGGCACCTCTGAAAACATCCAGCTAATTTTGCTACACATGGGAATCTTGCTAAAATGCAGATTCTGATTCAGCAGGCCACAGTGTGAGTGTGGAGATCTGAGATAACCCTTTTCTATCTAGCTTCCAGGCTGTGCCCACGCTGCTGGCCTGAGAACCACACTGGGAGTAGCAAGATCTTCAGGATCTCACAGAGTCTCTCCCGTGTAAACTCTTAGTTTGCACAGTGCCCTACTGTGCTGGGGAAGAAGGCCTAGGAATGCCTTGCCTCTTCACTGGCAGCCAGGGCCTGAGCCGTGTTTCATGTAGTCTGTCCCCTCCTTCTCATAACTGTATTGTTTTAGTCTAATGAGCCAAAAATCAGTCTGGCATTCCTAGGTGAAACTTTAATGTGATTATAATTTCAGTGCTGTTCTGTGTGATTCCAGTCTGTCATCTAATGAGGATACACGTTTATACATTTACTTGTGTCACAGAAAAAGAAATTCAAAAACTGCTTGCACAACAAGTGCCTGGAAGTAATTAGTATTCGAAGTATGACGTTAAGTAGGTTTTTTTAGGGAAACAACACAATGATATTAGATTTTATTCTGACTCTTTAATGCATGCAGCTTTCTATTTGCTTGGACTCTGAAGCAAAAGACCCAATTTGCAATAAGAACACTATTAGGATTTCTGGAAGAAAAACAACTTGATCAGATGTCAAGGCACTGACCCAAGAATGATGTCTACAGTCTGTTCCCAGATTTGCTTCTAGTTCAGTCAGTGACATATCAGCAAGTTACTTGTTTGCATTTTTCTCAGTAAAATAGGATAATGATCATTTATACCTGCGATAAACCCATTACTAGCCTAATACTACCTGAGTACCAAGGAGGTCCTAAATCTATATTTCTAATCCAAATTTCTACCCTCCTAAGAATATATGTGTGTGTGTGTGTGTGTGTGTGTGTGTGTATCTAGGCTGGTATATCCAAATGCTCACTGGGTCTTAGTACCTGGGGATGTGATGGGCACCCCAAATATAATTGTCCTACCTAAATTTTCTGCCTTCCCTCCAAACCTGATCCTCTTCCTATATTCCTATCCTGGCTAGTTATGTGACCATCACAACCCACTCATCCAAGCCCGGAAGCATCACTTCCTGTTACACTGTGAGCTCACTGGGGCAGCACTTGGTCTTAGCCTCCTTTATAACTCCAGTATTTTGAACTAGTCTTGGCACAGCAAAATGCTCAAAAAACATGCCTGTTTAGAACTAAACTCCTTAAAGATGGATGGTCCATACAGACCTAGAAGTTATTTATGAGAATTATGGAGAACTGCCATTGTGAAAAATAGCAACACCTCTACCTGCCCCCATGCTAAAAAAAAAAAAAAGTGGGAATACAGTTTTTCTGTTAGTGATTTCTATGCCAGGGTATAGTGAACTCCCATGAATCTGAAATCCATATAAGCAAAGTTTGGTAGTGTTTTAATTCTTATTTTTATATTCTGTACCAACTCTTATCTAGATTTATCTCTATATTTGTTGATTACTTTTTTTTTTACCATATTTCTTGCAGCCTGTCACCCTCACTCTCCGATGCATTCCTGCTATGTACCAGTATCGTAATAGGTGCTTTGTGACATTGTCTTAATTTCACAGCCTGTGAGGTAGATTTTATAAACATCATTTTTAAGTGCGAAGCAGGTTCAAAGGGAGTACATGACTCTCCCAATATCACAGACAAGTAAGTGAGGAGGGTAGAGCTTCCATCTTATTCTCTCTGTGGCTACAGGCCTTCCTAATACACTTTAGGGCATATCATCTTCCTTCCTCTTAGAAAGTTTCATCAAAGTTGTAGTATCTTTCTTCTCTGTTTATAAAATAGTATAGATTTATGCAATTTGAAAAATTAAAGTTACCCATAATACCCCATTCAGAGATACCAGCAGTTACATTTTGGTACATTATCTTTCAGAGTTTTCTTTTTCTATTTGTAGCTATGTTTTTAAACATACCACACTGTTTTAATTATTATATATTTGTAATATATCTTAAATCTGATAGGATAAGTTTCCCCCTTTCCCATATTTTCTCTTTTCCAAAACTTTTCTTAGCTAGAAAAATAGTCCTAAATTCTTTTCAATTAGAGCTTCTCTTCATCTTCTTCTACCTCATGGGAAGGGCCCCTTCTGAATATCTAGATATACAAACAAGGGTTCTCTCCATGTAGAGAAGACTTCTTTTGAAGTAGCTTGGGTTGGGAAAGCTGTCTTCTGTTTTAGCAGGATGCTGACACAAAGGTTTTTCTCATGTAGCCTTGCCTGCAGTTGTGCATGTTTAGCTGGAAACCAGACACCTGAGCATGGGCCAGGGAGCAGTACACTCAGCCAGTCCACCCTGCGTGCTGAGGTCCTCCCAGCCCTCTCCCCACACCTCTGCCCTATGGACCACATGCATCCTATGAGTTTCCTCTGAGCCAGGAGTTTTTAAGTAAGTGAAATAAAATCACTAATATCAAATGAGGATGATAATGACTGGGCCTTCCCTGGAAGCTCCAGGGAAGACCTTCCAGAAAACCTCTCTATGTTAACCCTAAGTCATATCATAATCTAAAACACATCACTACTTTTTCCTGACAGAAAGTAAATTTAGTTTTAAAATTCACAATAATCGTGTACGTTTATGGGGCACAAAGTGATATTCTGATATATATACATTGTGGAATAATCAAATCAAGCTAGTTAATATGTATGTCTCACACAGACTTATTTTTGTGTGTAACATAAAGCACATTACTTTTAAGGAAAAGTTTTCTGCTCTCTAAATTGACCTGTGGTTTTGCAGGTCATTCCCCAAGGATTCACTGTTGTCTTCCACCTCCCTGCAGCCCAAGGCTGATGCCCTGATTCCACTCTGAGACTTGAGCAAGCTGAGGCATTCTATTTTAAGTTCATTAAAATGCTTCAGAATGCCGTAGAGTTTTGGTATAAGCAGTGAATGGAGAAGTCATGTGATGATGCAGTTGAAGTCCTCCTAGGCTGTCTAGAACTTAGAACATGGTATTATGACTCTTGGTTGCAAATAATAAAAACTCAACTCGAAAGGACTTGAAAAAAACAAGAGAATCTGTTGGCTCATGTAATGGGAAGGTCCAGGGATTGACTTCAGGCTTGAGCAGATACAGGTGTTCTGAGTTTAACAACAGAATCCTGTCCCACCCCACTGTCAGATCTGCTTTTACACCTCTAAGCTTTCATTCTGCCATGGAGCCAGCTCTGCAGAAAGGGAGCATCTATTACCAAGATATCCAGTAGAAACTCCCAGTCAACCCCAAACGTGGGCCTGAGTCATGAAACCACCACCACTAGTGCCAGGAGTAGTACCCACCCTTCCAGAACTACACAGACCAGGTTGGAGAGGGAGGGAGGGGTGTCCCAAAAGGAAAAGAAATATCCGTTTTGAAGAGTGAGGGACACAGTAACAACTCTCTTCCACCGATACCATGTGGACCCTTGGAACTGCAGAGCTGAGCCTTTCTGGTGGCCAACTGCTCAGAGAGCAGGGCGGTGTGTGGGAGAGGGAACCTGGAGAACATTTCTGCTCTGCAGTTGCATTTCTTTTGGGCTCCTAAAGATATCAAATAAAGCATAAGCCCAGAGGACATGATTTCCAGAAGGAAGGCTTTCTGTATTTCCTTTCTTTTCTGTTATATTATTCTCAATTCTGAACATGGCTTTATCGGTGCTTTTAAGTAAAAATGACAGATGCTTCTTATAATAAGTTTAAATTCTATAGAAAAATAAATTGGAGAGAGAGCACAAGAGCAAGCCTCTGTTCATGATCAGTGCCTGTGAATAGTACTTGCTCATGGTTGCAAGCTCCCAGTTTTTAATCCCTGCTCAAGCAGTTGCTCCTTTGAGCAAGGAACTCACTCTTTCTGCATGTTGATTTATAAAGTATTTATGAAAAGAGGACTCATCATTTTAGAGCTATTAAAAGAAATTATCAAGTCCTTTTCTGATGCCAGGCACCTTACTGTTTATATTATTTAATCTTCAAAACAGCCTGATAAAGTGGTTACTGTCATCATCCCTGTCTTATAGATGAAGAAACTGAGGCTTAGAGGGATTAAGTAGTGTGCTCAGGACCACACTTGTAGTAAACACCAGGGCCTGGGACACTGCCGCCAGCCCCCGCACCTGTGTGCCTACCACTGCACTGTTCCCTGCGAAAATTAAACAGGATGATGCAAGGAAAACTTTTGGCACAGTGCCTCAGACACAGCAAGCACTCAAAAAATTGTGCTTATTTTTTCATAATAGCGATACTAATGATACGATGAAGTTTTATGTGAAAGAAATTATGGATTTAGTATATTGTGTTGGATAGCTGCTTTTTCTCCCTCCGTAAGGAAGACAAACCTCTCAATTCCATTTTTTTCTGCTGAACCAGAGGGGAGAAGATAACGCTTGCCTTCTGTCCTTTCATTCTCCTTCCTGAGCTGCATTTGGGGACCAGAAGTGGGCTTTGCCATGGACCAATTGGCGACCCTTTCAGGGGTTTCTCTTTAATGTGAGGCAACTTTGAGAGGGACTTTAGAATCTCACACCATGGGTGGGAAGTGTACATTGGTGCAAGCTTCCTGAGTCACATCTTTGAACCTGGCTGCTTTACTTCTAGGATCCACAATTGTGGATATGAGAAATCATTTGGCTGGCAGCATATGTGTCACAGAACCATTTTTAATGCAGAAGAAATGGGAAGGATTCAAGGTCCAAAGATTGGAGATCAGTTACGTAAAGCTTGCTGTATCTATACTATGGAAAACTCCGAGGTGACTGAAGATGTCATGAGAGAAGATTGTTCACAACATTGCAGTCAATCAGGAATACTAAGTGGAAAAAACAAGTTATAAAACAATGTCTACCCATCACGTGCTGGATTTTATTGGATGTCTACTAGGTGCACTTTAGTGGTCTAGGCACATCGGATACAGGAATGGGAAAAAAATTCTGTCTTCCTTGAGCTTATGTTCTACCTAGGAGGGGAAATAGATAAGAAATAAATTACTAATTAACTGTTAATTAATGTGTTGATATAGTGATTATTGTTATAATTACTTAATCATAGACAATTATATATCACTAAACAGCAGGTACAAAGAAGTATTCTATGAAAATACGAGGAATAAAAATCAGAGTAAGAGGACAGACGTGGTGGTGTGGTGGTGGTGTTTTAGCAAGGGTGATCAGGGAAGGCCTCCCAAGGGAAGTGATATTTGCACAGAGACCTGAATGAAATGATGGGTTGAGCCTATCTGAGACTATCTGTGGAGAACTGTGTTATAGGCAGAGGGAAGAGCAAGATCAAAGCCAGTGTGAGCATGTTTGTTGAAAGATAGTGTGAACACTGTGTGTACTGAAACACACGTATGCTCAGGAAAACCCATTTGTGGCCTTTTCTCTTCATTGGAGTCACTGTTTAAAAGGGGCACACCTCCCCACTGCCACCATCACTGTTTCCTGGACACTCCAGGTGGCTGCCCTGCTGCTGCCCCACAGCCCCTGTATGCAAAACTTGTGGGAAGAGGGAGCACATGGTCCCTGTTGCAAAACTCAGTCTCTCAGAGCCACGCTGGCCCTGGAGCCCCTTCAGCACCAACCAGCTTTAGACTGACTTCTTGGTCCCTGCCTTCTCTCTGTGCCTGCATGAATACACACACACAAATACACACACATATACACATGCATGCACACAAATACACATGAGCACATGCACATTTGCATGCACACACACACACACACTCCCATTGTGAGTTCCAGGACCCCTCCCAATCTTTATGTAGGCTGATTACAAACACCTTGCATAGAAGTCTGAAAGAACACTCATCTAATGCCAGGTTCCAGTAGTAGAACTTCGGGTAGTTTTCTAAATCTTCTTTTGCTTGTTTTTGTTTCAGTGTTTTATAGGAATACATGTACTTGGTTAAAAGAAATTCAGACAGTAAAATATATTCAATTAAAAGGATTTCATGTCCCCAACTTTTTGCCAAGTCCCAGTCCCCCAGAGAATCACATTCAAACATTTTTGGGAGCTACCACTATACTCCTAAATAATCTGTTTATCTTACCATTTATTGATTAGTCTTTAGACTTTCATGAATAGTTGAATTTTTCCTATCTCCTTACCTTCCCCTTGAAGTTTTATTAAAATTTTAATTACATGCTGGTGAACTCTATGGCTTTAATAGCACATTGAAACCATTATCTTTGGTATATATACCTTACAGTCTGTCTTGACTACGTTCTCTAAAATTTGACTCCACTCTGCAAGATGGGAAAATTAGCATCTCTGAACTACCCTCATCATTCTCTTTCTCTCTACATCCAGGTTTCTATCAGGCTATCAATGATTTTTAATTTTTCTTTCAATAACAAATGCAAATATCTTGACAGTATGCTCCTTTTATGTTTTATCTACAAATAGGGTGAAAATTAAACAGTTTCTAAATTATATAAATATTATTTTCTAGAGACCAAAGTCGTGACTTAAAATTAATAAAGAGAAAAAGAAACCTGTCATTCTTGGCTGTAACACTTGGGCTACTGGCAGAAAAATGGGTCATCATCTTTCTTCTTCCACTCAATTAGTTTACAAAATCTTACAACTTTTAAATTGCTTCACAGATAGAGCATATTTTCTTGGGCTGGTTTTGGTTTTCCCGAAGTTTCTAATGGCTTTTCTTTACTCTTGTTGGCAAAAGAAAGTTGTGGCTCCTTCTTCACCACTTCTCTTCATCCATGTAGATTCTTGATTATACACTTATTGAATGGCCTGTTTGGGCCTGCCTTCCAGATCTGCTGCACAATCCCAGGACTTCTCTTCACTGCACTCCTGGGACAATTTCCTTCTCTTTAGAGTCCCAAGATCCTCTTCCTGGCATGGCTTTTGGTTGTCCTGGAATATACCTTGAGAATTTTCTTTTCCGGAAAGCAATCTTACATATCTGAACATATCTTCATTTTGCCCTCTTTGAATAAGTCTAAGTTCATGTCATTTATTCTTAGAAAATCTATGCTATACTGTCTTCTAGCATTCATTGTTACTGATTAAAAATTTTAGCATCATTACTTTTGTCCATTTGCAAAATATTTTTTTCTGTCTGAAGCCCCTAAATTCTCCTTATCTTTGAGCATCTGAATTTTCATGAAGATGTAGCAAGGTAGTTTACCTGCTTTATTTTGTTTTATGTTTCATTTATTGTTTGAGCAAATTAGTAGGTCCTCTTAACCTAAAGACTTTTCCCTTTCTTTGCTTGGGGAAATTTTCTTCTATCATGTCTTCGATTTTTTTCCCTCTCTTTCCTTTTCTGTTTTCTCCCTTTTTGGAATTCTGTTAGATGCTGAATCTCCCGAATTGATCCCCCATGTCTCTTTTCCTTCATATATTCCATGTTTCTGCTTTCTTATTCTACATTCTAGAAAATTTATGTTTATTTTAACTTTTAGGTCTTCTATTAAATTTTTTATTGATCCTGTTTTCTATTTCCAGTAAGTTGTTGCCTGTCTTCTACTTATATTTCACATCACCCTCGCCTTTTACATGGATGCAGTATCTTTTTAAATCATTATGGATAGTAATCAGAATTTAAGTTACTTTCAATACTCTGAATTACCTTTCTTTGCCCTTTGTTAATTTTTGTTAGTTTATCTCAGCTCTTTCTTCTTATGCCATTGTATTGTTGCAAATGTCTGGTGATTTCTGGTCATCTATTCATATTTTTGAACAAAGGACTTAGTTGGTGAATAAAGGTAACCAACATGGGCCTCCTCTGCATTGGGTAGGTAAGTATTCCCAAAAGGGGTTCAGGGCTGAAAGGTGAGGGTGCTTACTGAGAGCTCCAAGTTTGTGAGTTAGGCAGTCAATTGTCAGGCTTTGCTTTGGTGTACAGGGATGGCATCTGATGGCAGGCATGAGGGGTTTCCCCAATGCCGAACAATATGGACTTCTATATTAATTCATTTGTGTTGCTAGGAAGGAATACCTGAATCAGGGCAATTTATAAAGAAAAGAGGTTTATTTGGCTCATGATTCTGTAGGCAGTACAAGAAGGTGCCAGCATTGGCTTTTGGTCAAAACCTCAGGAACCTTTTACTTACAGCAGAAGGCAAGGGGAGCCTGTGTGTCACATGGCAAGAGAGGGAAGATTGTCACACTCTTTTCAACAACCAGCTCTTTAGTGAACTAATAAGAGTGAGAACTCATTCATTACCACAGGCAGGACACCAAGCCATTCATGAGGGATATGCCTCAAAAGCCCAAACACCTTCCACCAGGCCCACCTTCAGCACTGGGGGTCACATTTCAACATGAGATTTGCAACTGGGACAAAGAGCCAAACTATATCAGCTTCACTATATGGTGTTAATCTCCATACTGACGTCCTAAATCTAACGTAGATTGTTCAGCTTCAGTAGAGAACCACTTTATTTTTTGGGCCTAAGACAAATCATCCTTGAACCAATTGCCCATTTGTTTGGGAGTAGATCTGGGGGACCAAGAGACCTCACTATTATCTACACAGCCATTAAATTACCTGAGTACTGCCGTAATCCAAACCTACTCTCTGATTCAACCAACTCAAAATTTGGCCTTCCAGCTAGAGTCCAAGCTCTTCCATCTATTCTGAAGGACACTGTTCTGTGCTATCATTGTCAAAATCTCTGATTTCGCTCTCACCCCCATTCTTCCCTTGTATAGATTGTTTTTTACCTTTGGGTGTCTCTCACATTTCACTGGGGTCTGGAAAAGACGAGCAACTAAATGTGGGCTTGTTCTTCCATTGAACTGGAAGCCTTTATGTTCCTGCTGCTTTTCTGAATTCTCAAAATAAGTGTGTATTATATTTATAATAAGAAAAATGAGAAAAACAGCTGTTTTTTAAATGGAAAGGCTTTAGAGATTGGTTCTCAACTGGCATAAAAGAGAAGAATCTTGCCTTTTTTTTTTTTTTTTGAGATAGTCTCACTGTCTCCCAAGCTGGAGTACAGTGGTGCTATCTTGGCTCACTGCAACTTCTGCCTACCAGGTTCATGCGATTCTCCACCTCAGCCTCCCAAGTAGCTGGGATCACAGGTGTGCACCACCACAACTGGCTAGTTTTCATATTTTTAGCAGAGATGGGGGTTTGCCATGTTGGCCAGGCTGGCCTTAAACTCCTGACCTCAAGTGACCCGCATGCCTTGGCCTCCCAAAGTGCTGAAATTACAGATGTGAGCCACAGCACCCAGCCTGAACCGTACCAATGTATCAACCATTATAGCATTAACCTGGAAACTACTTTTCCACAGTGCTTCAATCTGAATGAGGAAGAGGCTGGAGAATTTTGCTGTCTTCCTTGTGCTTTTTATTTTTCCAAACTGATTTAGAAATATTGTTAATACAGTAAGAATATTAAATATAAAGCCTACTATTAAATGACCAGAAACTCTGTGGTTTAAAGTGGCAAGCATTTATTGGCTTGCTCTTTGGAATGCCTCAGTGGATGGTTCTGCTGGTTACGCCTAAGGTCACTCATATGTCTCCAGTCAAACTCGTGGCCAATGGCTTCTTTCACCTGTCTGACAGTTGGCTGGCTACTGGCTGGGGCAAGAGGGATGAGAGGGCCAAGTGTGTCTCATCACACAACAGGCTAGCTTGGGCTCACTCATGTGGTAAAGATTGTGGGATTCCCAAGAGCCTCAACAGAGGAAACTGCAGGGCTCAGGATTCACACATCATTTTCATCATTTTCCACGGTCAGAGAAAGTCACAGGACAAGCCCAGAATCAAGGGGTAGAGAAATAAACTTCACATCTTGATGGATGGAGCTATGAAGCATTGTAGCAGTTTTGCAATTCACCATTTAATAATTCTAATTTTCTGTTGTCTATTTCTGTTTTCCTCAGGCTTCTGAGGGCCCAGTCTCTGGAATGGTTCTACAATAACGTGAAGAGCCGCTTCAAGCGCTTTGGCAGTGCCAAGGTTCTGAAGAACCTGTACAGGAAGCACCGGCTGGAGAGTGGCGTGTGCTTCGACATTCTAGGTACTCTCACTGCCTGCTGCTCTTGGGGTCTTTGGTGGGCTGGTGGGTAGAAGGCCTGGCTCCGAGGCCCTGAACACTGGAGCACACTAACCTGGGACAGAGAAATTTGCTTAGATATCTGGCACTAGCGAGAAGCAGAAATAGAAGGACAGATGCAGAGACTCTGCTAAGTTTTGACTCTTTTGGTTCCCGCATCCCCACTGGGCTAGAGCTTACAAGTTAGAAGCTGTGAAGACCTAAGTACTTCTACATATTGTTACTATTTTAATCTCAGATCCAAAATTAGGTATTCTTGATCATCATCCCTTAGTGATTAAAACGTTGGAAAGTTATTTGCCCTTGGCTACAGAGAGACTACCTCTATGCCTGGTGGGCATACCCTCCACTTCCTTTCTTCTTACTCCAAAATTCTGTTCTTATGGCCCAGAAGATGATGTAATGGGAGAGTTAGAAAAGTGTCAGCTTCCTCCCTGGAAACTTGAAGGATGAATTTTACCTATGCTGTTTTGATACAGTTAAGACAACCAAGTTAATTGGAATGAGAAATTATATTCTTCAGTCCTTCACTGAAGGATCTGAGGATCACTTGAGACCAGGAGTTCAAGACCAGCCTGGGCAACATAGCACAATCCTGTCTCTAGAAAAAAGACAGGAGCTACTTGGGAGACTGAGGTGGAAAGATCACTTGAGCCCAGGAGGTTGAGGCTGCAGTGAGCCATGATTGTGCCACTGCACTTTAGCCTGGGTGACAGAGCAAGACCCTGTTCAAAAAATTTTATAGACACCAAGACACTTCATAGAAATATGAGAATCCATTGCTTTAATATTATTTGTGTCTCCATTTAAGTCAAGATTTTTCTTGAATAAACATTCTTTTCTACTGTTAGATCAGACAGTAGAAAAGAATGGTAGTCAGAATATGGACAACATGCCTTCCAAAAGGCTGTTACTTTCCATCTAGTGGCAGTTATTTTTTTTTTCATTACTTGGCTAACACATGTAAATGCTTTCTATCCATGAGAAACAGGGAAGAAAAACGGAACAACTCATCCATCTTATTGGGAGCCTTTTCACCATCATCATTTTACATTGTTGTTTTCTCAATAAAGTCTTATCTAAAGATATGCCAGCCACTTAGAAAACAGGGAAAATAGAATGGAAGCACTAAACATTAAACATGGAAAATCACTAAGGCATTCTGTTGTCATTAGAATCTCTGTCTTTCAAACTGCCAGGGAAAGCTATAGCTAAGACAGCAGTGCTGAAGTTTTCCACATATTATGTTTATCACCATTTCACCCATTTTTCTAAAACCTGTTTCTGTAGAAATGGAGGCAAAAAAGAAATAAAGCTTAAGAATCATGCTGTTAGCAGTTTTTCAACCCAGAAAGACATCTCAAGAAGGTTCATGAATAGAATCAGCTCACTCATTTGCATCCCATCCTCTTTTCCCCTCTTGTACATCCTCAGGTGTGCTGTATGTGCCCCTGTAAATATCACCAAATTCAGATCTTATAGGTGTGCTTTATTACATAATGCACATTGAGGAATAAAGCAGATATGTGGAAAACCCTGTAGAATAGAGCAGAATTTCTATTTCTTTCCCTTTCTCTCTAAGTCTGCACAAGTGGAGAAAGCAGGCACAAATCCCAAGTGGGGTAGTGCAGGGCTTTGACATTTACAAGGACTGCTCTCAAAGCAGAATTCTTTGCTAAGAATAAATATCTGCCCTGATTGAAGCAGCTTTAGGTTCTAGGCCCTCTGTGATTCAGCACTTCATTCTTCTGAACCTCAATCACGCACTTATCACGTATCACATTGCATTCAGGATCACACAGCTGCCTCTCCTGCCAGACCATTATATGCAGGTGGCAGTTGTTTATCTGTGTTCTCAAAGTGTGGCTCAAGGCCTGGAATGTCTTATATCCTTATTATTGCACTAGTTCAATCTTAAAAGCATTTTATGGGGCCAGGCATGGTAGCTCACACATGGAATCCCAATACTTTGGGAGGCTGTCAGGAGGATCACTTGAGACCAGGAGTTCAAGACCAGCCTGGGCAACATAGCACAATCCTGTCTCTAGAAAAAAAAAAGTAGCCAGATGTGGTGACATGCACCTATCCTTTGAGCTACTTGGGAGACTGAGGTGGAAAGATCACTTGAGCCCAGGAGGTTGAGGCTGCAGTGAGCCATGATTGTGCCACTGCACTTTAGCCTGGGTGACAGAGCAAGACCCTGTTCAAAAAATTTTATAGACACCAAGACACTTCATAGAAGTATGAGAATCCATTGCTTTAATATTATTTGTGTCTCCATTTAAGTCAAGATTTTTCTTGAATAAACATGAAGACAAGCAGACAGGGGACAGTTGATGAGATGGTACTCAAACCTATAAAGCCATGGTTGTAAAACCACGAGATCTATTCTACAAGCTACATAGGAAATTTAGTTACACTTCAAGTATGGAGAAATCGTCCAGGGCCTCAGTGGCCGCCTGGCTGCGTGAGATAACTCAAGAGCCATTCATTAGCTTTTGCCTGTCACCCAATACCCTTTCTAGGTTTGTCATCTGCCATCCTCCATTCGTGACTACACATTAGAATTGCCGAGGGCATTTTGAAAAAAAACCTCCCAATACCCCAAATCATTGTCCACCCCCCCCCCCCATTAATTACCCCTGAATCTCTCTGGAGGTGGGATCTAGGATATATATATAATTTTAAAGCTGCCTGTAGTATTCCAAGGTACTGCCAAGACTGAGAGCTAGAGCCTCAGCTGGAACTCAGAGTAATTAGTTCAGCAGTGTTCTTCCAACTCTATCTAATGGGACTTATTTTCAGAATTTTGACTGTCAGAACATGATATGCAAAATCTGCAGTGCACAAGGCATGTGCTATGCTCTAGGACTGTCAGTGTAAAACTCCTTTTACCTACAAAACATCTTCACTATGTGGACCACTGTGCTTTGCCATAAAAGCACTCAATTCACAGAAGATTCCTTCAATTCAGAGTCTCACATATCACCCATCACATACGCACCTTGTAGTGCCATCAGTTGCTCAGCAGTGCTCCCTAGCTAACCTTACTCCTTCTCCTGCAGCTCACAGCAAGTGACCAGATTAGGCCTCAAAGAAGACTCATTAGTTTTATCAGATAAACCTAAGATGTATTCATTTTTCAGTAAATATTTATTGAGCACCTACTTATGTACCCATCTGGCTTGAGTTGTGGGGTGATGAAATGAGTAAGACCCTGCCATTTCTCAGAGCCAGAACTCTAGTGGAGAAAGTCATGCTCACATGGCTTCTCTGATAGGCCCAGCATGACATTTTTTTTAATTTTATTTTATTTTAAGTTCCAGGTTACATCTGCAGGATGTGCACGTTTATTACATAAGTAAATGTGTGCCATGGTGGTTTCCTGTACCTATCAACCCATCACCTAGGTATTAAGCCCCACATGGATTAGCTATTTATCCTGATGCTCTCCCTCTCCCTGCCCCTTAACAGGCCCCAGTATGCATTGTTTCCACTGCTGTGTCCATGTGTTCTCATTCTTTTGCTCCCACTTATAAGTAAGAACACAGCATAACATTTTTAACAGTTATCCTAGAAGAAGTACTACATAAAAAAGGTAAAAGTTGCCATTATTAATATACTTTGGCTTCAGACAATTGGATAAAGAATATGCTTTTATTTAGTAGTATTAGATAAATAAATGGGAAAATAAACCTTGCTTTTATTAAATCTATATCTAATTTTGACATGATTCTTGAAAGGGATTTGATGGACAAATGTCTTTTAAAAATGCTGAGCCATGTGAAATTAGAGTTTCCGCCAACTCATGAAAAATAGTGGTTTCATGTCATCTGGATGCTTAGCCCATGCTTTTCAGAACAATTCAGTCCCTTTCTGCCCTTAAAAAAAATCATATCATCCTGAATGACACTGACCCTCCCACCTCCAATTTAAAAGGGAAACAGAGAGGTGTTTTATAAGAAGATTTAAAGTCATGCAAGACCAGGGCTTGTCCATTCTCTGGTGAGGTCAGTCTCCCAAAGACCTTTTCACATCTCCCCTCTCCTCCTGTTTCTCACAACCCTCCCCAGCCTCTCAGCAGGCAACCTCAAATCCTCCTTCCCATGGCCAACAGGGCATGACAGGCAGGGACCTGCCCCTGCGTGCAGCTGCGGTGGGGGCACCATCTCCCTTCTCTGTGGCCTATCCCTCCTCTTGGTCTTGCATCTTACCCCTCTCACCTTCCAGGAAAGTCTCAAGGTCACTTCTTGCTCATTCAATCTCTGTCTTTACTGAGATTTTAAACACTCCTGTTTTCTAAACCCTTCCCTGACTGTTCTGCCATCTTCGTTTCCATCACAGGTAAACTTGAGAAAGTGAGCTGCATTCAGGGCTTCCATTGCCTGCCCTTCCTTACTGCACACTCACCTTCTCCCCATTTCAAGCTGTTCTCTACCCAGCAGCCACAGTACACTTTTTTTTTTTTTTTTTTGAGGCGGTGTTTCGCTCTTGTTACCCAGGCTGGAGTGCAATGGCGCGATCTCAGCTCACCGCAACCTCCGCCTCCTGGGTTCAGGCAATTCTCCTGCCTCAGCCTCCTGAGTAGCTGGGATTACAGGCACGCGCCACCGTGCCCAGCTAATTTTTGTATTTTTAGTAGAGACGGGGTTTCACCATATTGACCAGGATGGTCTCGATCTCTTGACCTCGTGATCCACCCGCCTCGGCCTCCCAAAGTGCTGGGACTACAGGCTTGAGCCACCGCTCCCGGCCCACAGTACACTTTTAGAGGCACACATCTTACCAGGTCATCTCCATGAAACCTTTAAGGGCTTCACGTGGCTTTGGGATGAACATCCAAACACTGATGTGGACACCATGATCTGCATGGCCTGTGTCCCCAAGTCACCTCACCAGAGCTGCTTTTCGTCTCTGCAGCTGTGCCATGCTGCCTCTCATTTAGGCCTTCAGACACACCCTTTCTCCCAGGACCAGTCTGCAAGGTGCTTGCTATGCCTGCATGTTCTCCCGCTTCATATACCTGTTGGCTGATTCTTCACTGCCTTGGTCCGTCTTTCCTGATGAACAGTTTCACTGTGCTGTAAACTATACCATAAAGCACTTAACCTATCTCTAATTTTATATATATTTATATAAGTATTTGATTAATGAATTTCCCACATGGAACTCTATGCTTATCAATGTGGGGTGGGGGCAGGTTTAGCTTTGCTCATCAGTGTACCCTTAATACCTGGGCTGAAGCCACGCACCTACTGGTGCTCATGGACTATTTGCTAGATGAATGAATAAATTCTAGATGCAACCAGCCAAGCCACACAACTAGTAATCTGCAGGTCCAGGAATTGACCTCACATCTCTCAGACTTTAGTCTATTGTTCTGTCATTGACTCCATATTTCCTGCAAAGAAGGTATGGGAAGAAAGTTGGGGTTGGCAGCAATGCTGCACCAGGAATCAGTATGAGAAGAAAAAAGCAATGGGTCAAAAATGTTAGCATTATTGTGGGACCTCATGAGCCCTAAACCTATTTTCAAGGTTAACAATTCAAGTGTGTAATAGTGGTCTGTCAGTTCAGTGGCACTGCGTGTCAGCGTTCACTGAAGACCTTTGATAATCATATTCGTTCTCTTCTCCAATCTCTACCCTGCCAGGAGGAAGCCTTTTTGAGTCAAACCTGGAGAATGAAGGAAGCATTTCTGGCAGTGATTCAACATTTTATAGGCAGTCAGAAGGTAAAGTTGCTTAAAAGTTTACAGCTACTGGGAAGTTGGAGGAATAGAAACACCTACAGGTATAGGTACTGCCAGGAATCCCCAGCTGCATTGTTACCCCAAATGCAACTATCTACTACTATGTGTGAGCCTCCCTAGGTCACTTATTACTGCCAGTGTATGAATCCTTCGTCAAAATAGGTGAGTATATCCAAAGTGTGGCCAAGAGAACAGCATTCATTACCCAACCATGGATACTTTATGGTCAACCAGTAAATATTCTTCCGGAGTTGGAATATATCAATCCACTCACTTGTGCATCTCATTAAAATATTCCTGTAAAGAATGTATCATTTACTGATTAACTTCTACTTTTTTATACCATTATAATTGTCCTCTTAGAGCAGTGGTTAAAAGCAAAACAAACTTCTAATTTCAAATAAAACTTTATCCATCACTTGAGTTCTTTCTCTGAAGTACTGGACATTGATAATCAGGGTTCCCTGAATTGTCTTCCTCTTGCGACTGCTACAGCTCATCTGCACCCTCTACTCTCTCTTTGGGAGCTATGATAATTAATTGTATGCAACAACTTGACTGGACTAAGGGATGCCCAGATAGCTGGTGAACCCTTTTTTCTGGGTGTGTCTGTGAAGATATTTCTGGAAGAAAATACCATTTGAATCATAGACTGAGAAAAGAAGATCCACCCTCATCAGTGTGAGCAGGTGTCATCCAATCCATTGAAAGCCCAGATAGAACAAAAAGGCAGGAGTGAATTTAGTCTCCCTCTTCTGGAACTGGGACATCCATCCTCACTTGCCCTCACACATCAGCACTTCTGATTCTTGGGTCTTTGGACTCAGGACTTAAACCAGCAGATCCCCCATTCCTCAGGCCTTCACACTTGGACTGAATTATACCACTGTTCTTATGGATCTCCAGCTTGCACACAGCATATCCTGGAATTTCTTGGTCCCCTTGATCATATGAGCCAATTCCCATAATAGATCTCCTATTTGATATCTATGTATATCCTCTTGGTTCTGTTTCTCTGAAGAACCCTAAAACAGGTGCCTTCTCATGAAAAGTGTGTCCTCTATTATTTTTACTACCTGCAGCTTTTCCATAGGTTACCACACAGCATTGTATGACCTCAAGTGCACCTCCATTTGCTGCTGAGCCAGAAATGCCAAGCCTTGATTTCATCCCAGAGTTCAAGACTCAGATTTCTAATGCTTGGCCATTAGTGCCTGAAGATTCTATAGGATTCTTAAACTCAGCTTGTCCTAGTCAAGCTCTTTAGGCACTTAGGTCCACTAGCAAGAGATATGTTTCCTTCAGTCTCTCTCCTCATTTCCTCCCAGCTACCTAAGTACCTGTCAGTCTGTTTTCAGTCTCACCCTTCTCTTTCCATTCTGTAGCCCATATCCTGCATACCTCTCTGCTTGAAACTCTCCAGTATTAGTGTTAATTTCAGTGATCATCTATATCAGCAAGGTTCTGCAATACACTAAACGTGTGTACATGAACAAACACACACAGATTCCTTTTAAGGAATTGGCTCATGCAGTTGCAGGGGACAGGGTTGCGGGGGACTGGCAAGCCCAGTACATACAGCGTAGGCCCGCAGGTTGAACTCAGGCAAGAGTTGGTGCTTTGGGCTTCAGCCTGAATTTCTCCTCTAGGAAACTTCAGTTTTTGCTCTTAAGCCCTTTCAATGGATTGAATGAGACACACCCACGTCGTGGGGCAACCCTTAGGTGAAGTCAACTGATTATAGATGTTAACCACATCACAATGTTAAATACATTCACAGCAATACCTGGACTAGTGTTTGATTAAATAACTGGGTACTACAGCCTAGTCATGTTGACACATTGACCATCCGACCATCTTGCTGGTCTTCTGAACCTTGGCCACCTTGCTTTCTTAATCTTCCTCCACACGCTTGCCAGCCTTTCTCTCCGAAACGCTGACCTGAGACTTCACTTTTTCCCCAGTGTACCACATCATTTTCATCCAAGAATTATAATCATGGCATCCAAAACCTTTCTAGTTACAGCTCCAGCTGCCTGCCTCCCAGGGGTCCATGGAACTTGGTGACTGTCTCTATCATGTGAAGAGTTATACATGCCTCCTAGTGGTTACTTTGTGTCTAGTCTTCCAATAGCTCGGAAGGCACGTGAGAGCGTGGACTCAGCTTGTCCACCAGGTTATCACTGGAGCCATCACAGAGCCTAGCACACGAAAGGCACTCAGTAAACATTCGTTTGAGTCAATGAAAATTTGTAGACCTTTTCTTTGAAAAATACATTGGTGACTATCTTGAAGAAGAGAGAAGGGAGATACAGTGTCTGCTACCAGGGAGCTCTTAGTGTGATGACAGCTTAGATCGTGTAGACTCTAGTTATCAAAACATTGGAAAGACTGTGTTCAGTCAGCCAGCTGGTGGTGTGCAGAGCCTGGGCCGGGCTGCATAGCTCTATCATGGCTCTATTACGACTGCCGTAGGTGACTTGTGACATACTCGTCAGCTAGCTAGGTCCCTTTGACCTTAAGTGGGTTGTTTAGAGACTTTATTATGTTTGCCAAATGATATTTTCTGTCTACATTTTTGTCCTCAAGGGTCTAAGAAGCTTGAATTATTTTTTTAATTGAGTGAGTAATTAATGAATTGATGTATTCACACCCTGTCTCATTCCACAGAGCATTTTCAGCAGCTTACAAGAGATTTGCATGTGTCAAATAGTATGAGTAGGAGATTATAAATGGAAACAGGAGGTTGAAATTGGGGGAAAGGAGACCCAGGCACCCAACCTTTGCTGACCTACATTCTTGCACATGATGTGACTTGGACCTCTGGGGCAAACTAAGAGTAGGAGGATAGAAATTCTCATAAGTAAGAAGCTAAAATCTAGGATCTCAAGGGAAACAGAACTTTTCCCAGCACTTAGCTCCAAAAAGAACTTTGTCACCTGGGAAGTCCTTTACTTTCTCCCATTTGTTGCCATGTCTTTAAAAAAAAATGTTCACTAAAAATATGATAGTACTATATTTTTTAATCATGTTAGCTTGTATTCATCTCAATTTTGTGGTTAAAACGAGGGCTTTGGATTCAAAGGAATGGAATCCAAATTCAAAATCAAATTTGGAATCAAACTGGATTCAAATCTTAGCCTTCTTACTACCTTGCTGCGTAATCTTGGGTGAGTTATTTAACCATTCTGTGCTTCAAATTTACCAACTGTAAAACAGTACCTATATGGCACCTACTTACCACTGGATTTTTGTCAGAATTAACTGTGATCATGTATGTGAAACTCTTGCCCAGGGCCTGCCATGTGGCTGAGTTCTGTGAGGTTGGCCAGTGTTGTTAATATTGATTTATAATCTAAAAAAAATTATACATAGAATCTATATTTGCTTTAAGTCATATGCATAGCCCAATTAGTATATTCAATAACATTTTCCCCATAATCACAATAATACATTATCTGTGCAAAATAAAGCATAATCTTTATCTGAGAAAGTGGATGAAGAACCATTATTTGTTTACCTTAAGCTCTTTTGTTCCGTCATCTTAAGCCATTCTATATGCTTAGATCAGTGCTTCATGTTAGGATACAACAATGAAGATGATCAATTCTTGCTCTCTGAAAATGACCTGTGGGAAAGGCCAGGGGCACGTAGCCTTTCTAGCTGATGAAAGCAAGCCCAGAACCTGGGACAGACCTCAGCAAAGGGCAGGGCTGAAAGGATCTGAGATTTGTTAGGGGAGTAATTTTGGAGCCAAGCCTTGGGGTCCGTGGGAACCAGCTCAGTTATGGAACAGGAGACTAGGAGGGAGGGGGAATGAGATAACAGGTCTGAAATAATCAAATAATTTGTTGCATCTGAGGCACGGGATGTGAATGATGCGTGGAAGGCAGTAGTGATGCAGGTGGGAAAGGTTGGGGCTTTGTGTGCCACGGTAAGCAGCTTAGAACTTATCCCGGAGCCCCTGAAAAGTTTAAGCAGAAGAGCTTGAACCATCCTTCGACTCATCATTCCCTTTTAGAAATGCTCTGTGTTCTATTTCCTCTCTAGGACATAGTGTGATGGACACCTTGGCAGTGGCCCTCCGGGTGGCTGAAGAGGCCATTGAGGAAGCGATTTCCAAAGCAGAAGCATATGGGGACAGCCTGGTAGGGCCCCTCCTGCTCCTCTCTGCCTGGAGGGGTGTGGGTCAGGGTCCTGGCTGCCAGGAGAACATGCAGGTTGTCAGGAAATCAATGTCCCAGCAGCCCTGACTAGAGCAGGGCCCGACCTCCCTCTGCTTTTGTGGTCGAGACTCTCCTGGGAAAGTGACTGATTGCCAAGTCACCCCTAACCCACCCACAACACACAGCCTTTCTCTTTCCTCCGCAGGACAAGCAGAACGAGGCCAGTTACCTGCGGGACCACAAGGAGGAGCTAACTGAGGAGCTGGCCACAACAATCCTGCAGAAGGTAGGCGGCCCTGGCAGCGGGAAGGCTGCAACTTCCTGGCTGAGCCGGGGGCAGGGACTCTGGCAAGTAGCAGGTGAAACATGCGGAGTGTGTCTGGCGCTGCACCTTCTGTGCCTTCTCACTTTAGCCTTTTGTGCCTTGGGGACCCACACAGAGGGAATGCATCGCACTGCTTTGCAGTCTCTCCTGCTAGCTCCATGCCCTACACTATTCCTTGCAAACAAACAACCCCAAAACTCTGGCTTTTGAAAAGGATCTTTCTGTCTTCCACAGTCAATTATCCAACACCAACTGAAGTGAAATTCCATTCTGATACTAACTTCTTCCTGGATTTAGTGCAGACCCCACAAGTCAAGGGCTTAGTCCCACAAGACTGCCCCCACTTCAGACACTAGCCACAAGTTTCACATATCCCTAAGTCACCACACTTTTTCCTAGCTTGCTACAAATTCGGGAGTTTCCACGACCCTGGACCCTCAATTCAATGATTTGCTAGAACTCACAGAACTCAGGAAAGTGCTTTATTTACCATTACCAGTTTAATACAAAGGTTACAGGGGCACAGCCACATGAAGAGACGCTTAGGGCAGTAGGGTCTGGGGACTGAGTGTACAGAGCTCCCATGCCCTCTCTGTGAATGCCACTCCCCCAACACATCTATGTATGCACCAACCAGGAAGCTTTCTGTGCCTTATTGCTTCCGAGATTTTAGCCAGGTTTCACTATGTAGGCATGACTGATTAAATGAGTGATTACCTGACTGAACACTCTCTAGTCTTTCTGCTCCCAGCCCTCTAATCATGTACTGTAGTTGTTTTTTCTGGCAACCAGCCCCCATCCTAAAGTTACCTAAGGGCCTCCCCTTGGATCACCTTGTTAGTGTAACAAAGATACTCCTATCACTCAAATAATTCCAAGGGTTTTTGAAACTCTGCCAGGAACTGGGGACAAAGACCAAATACAGAAGCTCCTGAACTTACAGTGGATGGGATTAAGTCCAGATAGTAACCCCATCCTAAGTTGAAAGTATCGTAAGTCAAAATGCATTTAATACACCTAAACTACTCTTAATATATCATAGCTCAGCCTAGCCTATCATAAACATACTCAGAACTTGCATTAGCCTATACCTGGGCAGAGTCATCAAACCCAAAGCATATTTTATAATACTGTTTAACAGCTAATATAGTTTATGGAATGCTGTACTGAATACACACCGCTTTCCCACCCCTTAAGTCAAGGACTATCTGAATATATGTTTTGTTGCACAACAATTTCTTTCTTGCTCATACCTCTGTAGTGGCTGCATTTCTGGCTGTGGGTTGGGACAAAGTCAGCTGCAGCATGTTCATTCTGGGGCCCAACTGAAGGCACATCAGCTGCATGTGGCCATGACAGGAGCACAAGCCAGCAAGAGGAAGTGCACACTGCCTCTTAAGGCTGAGGCTTAGCCCTGGCATATGGTCACTGACTCCCTCCTCACATGTCATTGACCAGAGCAAGTCACACATCAAGCCCAAAGCCAAGGATGGGGAAGCAGATTCTCCCTATACTGGGAGGGTCTACAGAGTCACTTGACAAAGTGCCATATGCAGGCAGTGTTGAAAAACTTCAGTCTTCCCTTTTGGTCACAATAACTCACATCCCTTCCATATGTCAAGTAGACTCACCACACCCAAAGACCCTCATGTCTCATCCAATCATGGTTCAAAGTACATTTGATGCAGTTTTAGCTCCTTTTTAGCTGGAGATCTGTAAACAAAGCAAACAAATGATCTCCCCCCATATGCCCCCATGCAATGTTGGAAGAGAGACAGGGAGACGGCACTGGCCCCACCCACCTGCAGAGGAAAGAATGGGAGGGACCAGGGGTCACTGGTCCTCAGCAATTCTGAAATCCTGCTGGGCAATGTAGCTGGGTCCCCACCCTGCCATGGGAGATGGCACCTCAGTTCATTGTTCTCCGGGCTCTCAGCCTTCCTCTTATCTGCCTGTCTGGCCTAAAGGAACATTGAAGAATATGCCCATCTTGGTGACTTAGCACAGTTCTTGGCTGCTTCCTAGGAACCGAATAGGAACTTGAGAGCTCAGAGGCCCTGGTACAGATGGACTCACTAGATCCAAATGGTTGTGCAGATGAGCTGGGTCTGGAGCCATTCCTGATGCCTCTTTGTGTCTGCCCCCTTGACAGGGCTTCCAGACGCCTCCTAAAGTCAGGACTTCCAGCCAGAGGCTCTGGGTTTGAGATTCAGCACCATCATTTATGAGCTATGTGGCCATAACTGATAACTTAGTCTCTCTGAGCCTGTTTCCTCACCTATAAAAATGGAAAGAATTATAGTATGTACCCTCTAGAATTAAGTGAGGTGAAGCATACACGATACCTAATATGAGGTCTGACACATGCTGGGCACTCAACAAATAGAAGCAATTGTTAACATCATGAAAGGATTGTTTGTAAACTGTGAAATGCTTAGAATGCTTAAGGCTGTCATTGTGCTGGCTTCTCATAAAGCAGATCTGAAACAGCCTGGTGTTCTGTTGAAATTAATCTTGTAAGTGGCTGAAAAAATTCCAAAGATGGTCCCAGTTACTCCACATAGCATCAGGAGGCCTCTCCAATAACTGGCCCCTTTTTCGTCCTCCACTCCCCAGATTATACGAAAACAGAAGAGCAAAAGTGAGCAGCAAGTGGAAGAGGAGCCAGGATGGCCACATCCCCAGAGTTGCAGCACAGAGGTGGCAGATGAGGGGACCTCAGCATCCCCTGGAGGCCACCGTGCTCCCTCTGCCCTCTGGGTGAGTCCCCAAGAAGTACTGGCCTACCCTCCACACGTGCAGGTCTGGAGCACACATTCAACCCTCTGTCGTTGAGTCAGGTAGCCACTGGCCAGGGTAAAAACTTCAAAAGAATGGGGAGAGAAAGTGAGTGTGAGTGGGGGGCCAGGAGGGGTAAGAGAGGAGAGAAAAACAGTCTATTGATGATTACAGAGGTAAGTTACACAGGCCAATTTAGGAAAAATACAAATGCTGGTAGGCTTCATTTTTTTATTCACTCTGAAAAGAATTGTACTAAGTCTGGTGGGGAAGTAGCTTTGTAAAGATCAGGTGTATTCTTATCACCTAGATTGCTTGCTTTACTGAAACTGAAAAGCGGCAGTAAGAAAATTGCCACTGCTGTTTCAACCACCAAAATGGTCACATATGGATAGCCAACCTTTCTTTCTGTCACCTTGAGTCACGGAGCTCAGTGGTCTTCCCACGGCCCAAGGGTTTGGTGCTGTTCCTGTCTGCAGTAGAGTTCACTGAGCCTGTAACATTCTTTGTTATTGGTTTGATTAAGCCCAGTTGAGGATGTGCAAAGTGCTGGGGAAGGAGCTGGATGGGGCAGGTTCTGCAAGAAACCGAGGGACTGGCCAGTAGGGCTCTGGTTCTGCTTGATATAGGTGCCCACAGTCTGAGACAGGGCAGCACACAGGTGCAGTTCAAAACTAGAAAGTCAGCCATGGGAAAGGCAAGACCAGGGCTTACTGCATCCCCACGAGGGGTCTAGTGGCATTCATCCCTGCATGAGCAGATTAAAACAAGTGTGTGCAAACCAGGACATAGTAGACTTGCAGTCCACAAGGGATAAGCATAGGTCACCTACATAAACTCCCTCGTCCTCGCCAACCACCAGATGCACAGGGTTACAAAGAGTATCTTTATGGCTTCATCGGAGATTAAACTTCATTGATTTATTGGCAGAAGCTTTCCTTGTCAACATGCTGTCAGCTTGTTTTACTGCTGCTGTCATGCATGCACTCAGCACCAAGGAGAACAAAACAAGTAGAAGGCTCCATGCCCACCCTCCAGAGCTTTATAATCTGGTTAGCAAGGCAGGAGCGGACACGGATAAGGCTGGTTAAAAAAAAAAAGAGATAATGGGAGACAGTTCGTAACTGGGTGCTGAGTTGAAAGATTGAGAATGAAAATGGATTTGGAATTCAGACAAGGGAGGGGCCTTTCCAGCAAGGAGTGGAAAAGGATCCTACCAGATGGAGCAGAGGAGCAAAAGTCCTTCAAAGAGCCTGTCACTCAGACTGGTCATAAAATCAGAGTTGCAGTTCCTGGGCTCACACTGCAGGCATGACATCACCTTGCATTTTGGGTCTTTCTGAAGTATCTTCTGCAAACTCAAAGTGTCAAGTCTTGGGGAGCTCCAGAAAATAGAAATCCCCACAGCATCCAGACTCAACCATTGAGTCAGTGAGTCAGACGCAAGAACAGAGAGCTTAGGCTCTGTCTCTGCCACACCTGGGATAGGATTCTGGACTTGCCCTTGACTACCAGGTATGTGACCATGAACAACGGTTTAGTTTCCTGTCCATAACATGGAGATCATAAGGCCTTCCCTAAAGTATGACTCTGAAGATTCCTTGTGTGGCCAGTACAGTCTTTACTGAGCTTTCCCTATGTGCAAGGGACTGTGCTAGGTGCTTGTATCAGTTTGTTCTCATGCTGCTAATTAAGACAAACCCAAGACTGGGTAATTTATAAAGGAAAGAGTTTTGACTTATGGTTCCACATGGCTGGGGAGGCCAGACAATCATGGTAGAAAGTGAAGGAGGAGCAAAGTCATGTTTTACATGGTGTCAGGAAAGAGAGCGTGTGCAGGGGAACTCCCCTTTATAGAACCATCAGATCTCATGAGATTTATTCACTACCACGAGAGCAGCATGGGAAAGATCCGCCCCCATGAATCAGTTATCTTCTACCAGGCCCCTCCTACAACATGAGAGAATTATGGGAGCCACAATGCAAGATGAGATTTGGGTGGGGACATAGCCAGACCATATCAGTGCTACAGAGACAGCGGTCTCTGCAGATACAGCAGACTCCACCATCTAATGGTGAAACATGCCATAAACAAGTAAATAACAACAACAAACACAGGGGTACACATTTCAGTAATTGTCACCAAGAGGATGGATAGGAGGGAGTGCTGGGGATGGGTAGATGCTTCGTTATGGAGCTGTCAGGGAAAACTATTTTTAGGAGATGATGTGAAACCAAGTCCTGAAAGGTGAGAGATCTGGAGCAATGAGAGGAAGAACATTCCTACCGGGGGAACGGCAGGCCTGGAGGCTTCAAGCAGGAAGGAACTTGGCATGTTCAAGAAATAGAATAGTGGTTATGTGGCTAGAAAATCAGATGAGGGGCACTGTTGCACAGTGGCAACAGTGGCAGGTGACTAAATGAGATACAGACATAGCTATTGCTCTATTATTACTGTATTTCTATGTTTTGAAATAAGGGTCACTGTATCCTCAAGGATAGAGCGGGTTATGAGTTACAAGCTGTACTTCCCTGTGTTTTGGTCAGCTAGGCTCCAGGCCCAGAGAGCAGAGCTGTTGGCATGCCACGTACCTGCCTGCTCCAGTTCCCCGGCCACCTGCTGCCACCAGCCCAACCCCACTATGGGTCCTCACTAGTGCCCTCTCCCCTTCCTTCCCACACACAGCCAGATGGCATCAGCTTGCTTCTCTTCCAAGACCTCAACTCACCCACTAGAACATTTCTGTCTACTCACTGCATCTTGGGGCTGTCTCATTCTTCATTTATCAGAAACTGAAAACTCTTTCTCTGCCCCTGTCTCATTTCCCATTACACTAAAGAGACCTCACTTTCCAGAAACAGACCTTTCCTGATTTTCCCTATTTGCGTCAGCTGACTGCAGTTCTGCACAGTAACTAAAATTCTCATGTAAATCCCGTGAACAGAGAGGCCTGGGGATTGGGGGTGGGTCATCATAGAAAGCTTGAGTAGTCATGTTAGTAATGGAGGGATGGTCAGACAATTATCGTAATAACACAGGACCAATACCTCTTCTTTACATAAACTTTATATGCAAAGGGCTTTCACACATTGTTTCTTTAGCCCCACATGAGAGCACCCTGCATTATCCCCATTTTACAAAAGAGCAAACTGAGTCCAAGCTACCCCAAGCCACTGGAACTAAGTGTATGCTGGACTAAAATGAAGGTCTCCTGGTTCTGAGCATTTCCTGCACTCTGTGGTCTCCTGTTCCCTTGGGAAGCTCCGGCGATGGAATGCCTGCTTCCCCACCAGATGGTCGCTGGATCTCCTTGTTGTGCATATGGTTAAAGCTGGAAATAGTGTCCCTCCCACCTCCTAGAGACCAGAGACACTCTGTGTATCATTAGAGATGTGGGACCGTGGGGTCTTGTACTGTAAGCCAAAACGGTGGGCACAGCAGCGATGACAGCCAATAGTTTTCCCGTCCCAGCGGCAGGACAGCACTGGCTGAAAGCAGCTGCACGTAAACATGACCCTTCCCAGGGGGCGTCTCCCACTTACCACAGCATCTCACGAGAACGAATTCGGTCCACCCAGGACACAGGCATGGCCACAAGCTGTTTTCACTGAGGAAGACAGTTAGAGGCACAAGCCAGAGACTCACAGGATTTCCCTTTGGTTTACTAAAACAAATACCTCTCAGGATTTTATTTGTTTTGTCAGGAAAACATCTGCCTTGCCAAACACCTGCCTCCTGCACAGCGTAACTCATGGCTGTGCTTTGACCTCAATGTAAAGAGAACTTAAGCATTTCTTACTTTTTTTGAAGCAAATAGTGGAATATGATTTATTTCTAGATTATTATATAAAAATATGGCCTAATGGAAGCCCTTTCCTGAATGTAACATATATTTTGAATTTTCAAAAAGCAACACTTCACAAGATACATCCACCTTCCTCCAGCTTGAATCCACCTTTGTGGGAATGAGTTTGAGAAAGCCGCATCAAGAATGCTGACACCTACCCTTGGGAGAGCACCTCTCCTGGCATATAAGTGTAACCACCCAGATCAAACGCCTGGCAGGGGTGCAGGCACCTTACAGGAGGAACAAGGTCAACAGCTGGCTCTTCATTACTCTAGCCTTCACCTTTATCTTAGACATTTGATCAAGGAGGTCCTGCCCTCTCCCGTAAGTTCACACCATCCCAGGTGTGAACAACAATACGTAAACAACATACTTTTGTCAACAATATTAGGAAGGAAGAAGTACATGTTCTGTCTTCCCCCAATTTATGCTTACACTCTTTGCTTGAGGGAGCTGCCCCAAGCAGAGAAGCCTGAATCTGAGAATAAAGAAAAATCTGTTATGCATCCAGCTAAGTCCCTGACACAACTTGTCCCTTTGAGAAGCCGCTATTTATGATTGTCAGTGGTCACGTGTTCTGGATTTTCCACAGCTCAGCACTGGGTGTGTAGTAGTCATCCTGCAGTACAGGTCCATGGCTAACTGATGGCAGAACAGGTCAATTAGTGGGGCTTCAATCAAGGCTAGACTTGAACCTTTCCCTTCAAGCTTCCAGGATACCTGTGAAGGAGGAAAAGTGTACTGATTAAGGTCCCAGCAAAAGCACTGGGATCCATACCCTCATAAATGACCATCTTTAGCTCCTGACATGGTTTAAAGACAAGCCCTGTGATTAGAGCTTTTTTAAAAACATTATCGAGACAGAGAACTTGCACCATCCCAGCTGTGGTGCTAAGAATGCACTGAGTCTTGATTAGTTGGCTTGTTTAGAGAGGCCTATACCAAGTCCTAGCCTGAACACCACCAATGCTTGAAATGGTGAAATAGTTACTCATCTGTCTCCATTGGGCTTCAGCCATCTACATTTAACAGGGCAAGCTAAGGTCAACCACAGAGCCCACACCAGCCAGCCCGGGAAGATGAGCCACAGACACCCCAACAGCAATGACAGGAAATGACCTCCTCTTCATCCCTTCCTCCATGTATCCTTGTCTCTGTCCTGCTGCCCTCCTTTCCCACCCTCAGACTCCCATTGGGTGTGGTTCCCTGTGTCTTGCCCCCCGATGGCACTGGCTTGACTTCCTTTGGGCAGGAACCCTCTCACCAACACCATAGCAGGGCCAGCATGGTGCCCCCCAGGCATGACACATATGGTAGACAGGGTCAGCTTTCTCAAATACTGCATAAGTGTGGCTGGACACACTCATGTAGGCAAAGCCATGGCTTCACCTGGCCCAAATGCCCTGTGATGAAAAAGCCTAGGCCAAGACAGTGAACCCAAATTTCAGACCACTGGTCTAGGGCTTAAGTCCAAGAGTTAATTTCAGGTACAAGAGTTAGGACCCAAAAGGGATTGACTCTGGCCAAAGCCACTATGTGGCACACCTCTGGGAACCCCCATTCATATGGAATACAGTGCTGGGAGTGCCCCTGGAGACATGCAGCTGCTGCTGAGGTGAGGACTGTGGGGAACAACCATGGGTTGAGGACCACGCACTGTGTTTGTAAATCACACGTGACTTCTTTTACTCCTGACCGCAACATAAGGACATATATTATGACCCCAATTTTATAGGGGAGGAAACTGAGGCTAAAGCATTAACATAACTTACCTAAAGTCATACAGGTAGTGATCAGAGGGGTCAGAATTTGAATATCTCGTTCCTGCTCCAAAACTGTTGATCAAGCTTCTTCCTCTGTAAAATGAGAGCAGTGGCTCAGTGATCTCCAAGGTCCCTTTCAGCTGAGAGGTTCTGAGGCTGCACTGTTCAGTATGGCGGCCATAGGTCACAAGAGACTATTTTAATTTAAATTAAATGAATCTAAAACTCTAGTTCTTTGGTCACACTGGCCACATTTCAGGTACTCAGTAGCACCAGTGCCTGGTGGTGACTACATTGGACAGTGCAGAACATTCCATCATCCATCAAGTTGTATTTGCACAGCACTGGTCTAGGGATTTAGATAAAGAAGATATGAACAAACAAACGGCATAAGAGCAGAAATACAAGGCCAGGTATGGTGGCTCATGCCTGTAATCCTAGCACTTTGGAGGCCAAGGTGGGAGGATCGTTTGAGGCTGGGAGTTCGAACCAGCCTGGGCAATACAGTGAGATCCCATCTCTACAAAAAAAAATTAAAAATTAGCTGCGCATGGTAGCACATGCCTGGGGAGAATGAAGTGAGAGGATCCCTTGAGCCCAGGAAGTCTAAGCTACAGTGAACTATGATTGTGCCACTGTACTCCAGCCTGGGCTAAGAGAGCAAGACCCTGTCTAAAAGAAAAGTCAGAAATACACATGGACACTGGACAGAGCCTGGACACAAACCAGTGGGCCGAGTTTCAGTTCTTGGGTACTTCAGAGTACATAGCTCTCCCACCTTTCCTCAAGCTGTTCTCAGCTTGGACATGCATTTGCATCACCTGACCAAGCCCTGCTTTATAGGTCTTGATGCAAGGGGTCAGGGGTGGAGCCAGGCCTTCCATATTACTAGAAGCTCCTGGGTGATACTGACATGATGCCAGGCTTAAGGATGGTATCTTTATAGTATCTTGAACAGAATCCTGACCTACGGGCTGTGGAGAGCGCTAAGCCTATGACCTCCTGCCAGATCTTCTCCTTTTTCTTCAATTCTCCGATGACCCAGACACCTTTGGCTTAAGAAATAACCATGCAGAATCCCTAAACCCCACCAGGACCACCGCTTAGGCTTGACTGCAATACCCAAACTTAATTCATCTCCATTCAGATGGGATTTTTCATCTCTTCTCTTAAAAGAAGGTTCAGTGCGAATGCTCCCTTTTTAATTTCCTCCTGCATTGTGTGCTCTTTGCCAGTATGGAGGTCAGTTCAACCTAGCTTTCAAAGCCTTAAGATGCAATATCCTAGAAGGTAGCAGTGTGGGTGCTATAGTTCATTTCATGCCTCTTTGGGTGCATGCATATAAAAAGACCTCTCTGTAATAATATCATGATCTTATTGGTAATAATGATGATGACACCAGGGACCAGACGCTTGCTGTATGCCCAGTGACTAAGATGAATCTCTGTTTGGCTTTCTGTTATTCTGTCTTTTGTCCCTTCCTATTTTCTCAGCCTTTGTCTCTCATTTCCTTCCTCACATCCCGTCTCTCTCTTTTGGATGGTCATAGTATAGAACTAAACTGTGTTTTTTCGCTGCTATAATTATCGGATTTACTTTAGTGCTTATGTCTGACCCTAAAAACACAAAGCAAAGCTGTGTCTCTGTTATGTATGCATGTGACCACTCTTCTTGATTTGCCCTCAAATCTTTGATACTAAAAACATTCTCTCCCTGTTTTTGACTGTGGGCTCTTTGAGAGCAAAGACTATTTTAAAGCTGCGGTTTGTGCCACAGGGAGCCTGTCCTGTTGGTGATGATGATAATCATAGCAATCATAGCAGCAATCTTAGGTTCCAAGGGATGTAAGTAGAACACGTTGCTGCAGCCCACACAGGAGATGCAGCTACTGCAAAGGAAGGTGTAACAAAAGTAACCGATGATCACACTGGCTGTTTTGCCCAGAGGTTCAGGACAACTTGGTTTAAATGGCAAGTCCCGCTGGGCTTGGGCACTCGTTCCCAGGCTTGCAGCAAAGGCTGTCAGGCACACACCAAGAGAGCATGGAGGAGCATCGACTTGGAATCTGACAGACTCAAGCTAAACACTTGCCTTACCCTCGGCCATTCATATGCTTTGGACGAGTTATTCCACCCTGACTCGGTTTACTGATGTGCACTCAATCAAATTGAGTGAGAAAATAGATATGTCACACCAGCTCAGTGGCAACATTTAATAAATGCTCTTATTAGGCTCATATTTATTGAGTGCTTTCTCTATGCTATGCATGATACTGATCCCTTAACATGAGGAAGCTGAGGTTTAGAACAGTTGAAGCTTCTCCAAGATCCCACACAGCAAGAGGAGGAGCTGGTATTACCCACTACCTAATGTATCACCCACAAGTTAGTGCCCCAGGAGTAAAGAGGAAGGGCCTGTCTAAAAGCTCAAATTCTCTAGTTCATCAATGCAAGGATTGCTGATGTGCTAATATTCCTGAATCCATGGACTCCCCCTGCAGCCCCCTTGCACAGATGTTCAGACACTGTAACTCAGATCAGCCCTTCCAGTCACCACCCCTGCATCTTCTGTGTACCCTAGTATAAGTAAGACAAGCATAGGTTGTGGGTAGGAAAGAAAAATGGGCACAGAGGGCTCCCCCCGTGTTATAAGCCAGTGTAATAAGCAAATACGTTACGCACCAACTAGTTCAGCCAGAGGCTGAAGTAGAACTAGCTGGGGAGTAAAAGCATTGTTGTGGTGCCCTCTGCTGGGCACGTGTTGCTTGTAATGAATTTATGGCAGAACCACGCCTGGGTCCCAGAACTTTTTTCCACCCTGGCTGGAGGCTGCAGGCCTCCAGTGTCTTGGGACCTGTTGGAGACAGCACTGTTGGGCCTTTTGTGATTGTCAGGGCGTAGTTTTTTTCTAGTGTGGAACAACGATTTGCCTAAAATGGAGTATTTTTATAGCCTGGCATCCCCTACTCTCTGCTGTTGGGACCAGAGAGGGACTTTTCATTTGTTAGTCTTGGCTTTTGTAGAATTTTCATCCCATGAAAAATGGACCCCAGCCACCACATATACACACAAGCCTAAGCCACTGCAAAATTAAATATTAAATATTGTTTCTCCTTTTTAAACTTGTATTCAGTGATTTCCAGTGAGGAGCTTGTAGATATTTTTTTAAAGGCCAGATACAGTAAATGGCTTCTATGAGGCTGCAGTAATACTGCATCTGGCAATGAGGGAGTCGGCTTCATAAGGGCCAGCACTGTGTCTCACAGTCTAAAAGTTCAGTCACAGACATGCTACCGGGATCACACACAAAAGGCCATCCCTGCCCTCGTGGAGTTCACTGTGTGTGGAAGACACAGCAAGTCCATGCACATCTGTAACAGTGTGGGCAGAGCTATGTGACCACACAGGAGGGCAGGCCTCGCCAAGCCCCAAGGTACAGCAGTGCCAAGGGTGTGTCCATCTTGATATGTGGAGGTTTGCCATAAAATGATGTTTTCCTTCACTTTTAATAACTTCACTTGCCAGTTGACCCCCATCCTCAATCTCTGTCCTCTCTGAAAGCTGCTCGTTTTCTGTCTGATATTTGGCAAAATCACAGAATGGCTCTGAATACCCAGCCCTGTGAAAACCTTCAGTGTTGTCAACCTGCGTCATCCAAATGACTCTGAGCACTCGGGGTGGGACTCGGGGTGGGGTCCCTGCTTGCTGCGCCCCCACAATGAAGGAGGCGACACTGAGCTGAAAGCCACTTCACATGTGTGTTGGCTTGGCTCTCCAAGTAAAACCTTGCTCTCCAGGATGTAAGTGTAGATGATAGTAAGCTCCTTTTTATTTCTTTCTCTTACTTTCCAATTTTTGTCTAAGAAGTTGGAAAAAAAAACATAGACACTTTGAAAACCCATTTTGTAACCATTCACTCAACAGCAAACATTCATGATTTCCAATTCTGTACCAGTGACTGTGCCAGGGGCTACAGATGTCACCGCTTCACAGTCTAGCTCAGAAAAGAGATGTTTGCAAGAATGCAGTAAAATGTAAGTGTAGAAGCAGCCCAGGACCCCCAGCCCAGCCTGGAGAAGGGGGCAGTTGGTAGATTTCCCACAGGCCATGGCCTGCTTGAATATTTGACAAACAGAGGCTATGGGTAGGAAACCGTATCAACACACAGTATCTTGAGGAATTGATAAGATGGGGAGATCTCATCACCACTGGGTTGCATTAACCTATGACCATTGCATCAAAAGGCAGGTCTGAAGGTCCATCATGCTCTAACCTCTATATTTGAAGGGATGGAAGCAGGTTGTTAACACTTGGTTCACGGCTGTGGGGGTTCCATATTTGTTCTGTAAGCCCACCTTCCTCCTAGATAACCCCAAGGTCTCCTGGGAGAAGTAGCGGTTTCCTATGACTCTTTCTGAATCTTAGCTGGTCTGCACCACCATTCTCCAACAGAGTGTACCAGAGGGCTCCTGGGCCCTAGCCTGGCCTGTTACAGTGGGGATGCTGGGTTTTGATCCTCCTCAGTCTCCGTCTTTCCTCAGACTGGTTCAGAGTCCTTTGGAGGCAAGCCCACTGAGTGCATCTTCCTCTTCCCAACCCCTCATCTTAAAGCTCAGTGTTGCCACCCAAGTATCCTGTGCTCATTTCTGCTGTCTTTCTTTGTTATCCTCTCATACCTTTTTTTTAAGCTACCATTTATCAAACAGTTTACCGTGAGTGCAGGGCAAGGCTAAGTTTCCACACCTCTCTAGGAATTCAGTCACTTGGCCAAGGTAGTATAGCCAAGGTGGTCAGGGAGCCCAGGCACAGCTGACCCCGGGGTCCAGCTCCATAGCACCCCACGGCCCTGCCCACAGCTCTTCTCTGAGAAAGCTTGCCTTTGTCTCGTAGTCTAGGTACCTGAGGGAAAGAGAAAGTGAGGAAATGAGCACATTTTGCACTGGGACAGAAAGGAGTGGGGGCTGCTGGTGCTGACATCAGCCAGCAGGTAGAAGCCCACTGCAAAGGGTCCTGAGTTTCAGATCAGGACTTTGTTTAACACTGTGATCGTAGATGCTTTTGGTAGCTTTGTGACTATGCCCTTTCCCTTCTAAGATGACCAGTGTAAAAAGAACAAAATAAATAGCCAGTAAAATATAATTCCTTCATTAAAGGGCAAAGGAAAACTTTAGTCTCTTTCTGTTTGATAAAATCCTCTATACAACATTTGAGCTTCACAATACAACATATATATAATGCATATATAAAATGGATATATGTATATAATGAGTACATATAATGTATACATATATTTTATATATATTTATATATATAATATATATTTATATATATATATATAATATATATATATAATGCAATTCAAATGTGTTCCTGTCAGTCATTTGAATTTCCATTTCTGCCACTTTTTCTTAAGTTAGAGTTAGATTTTTTTCCTGTAATTCAGGGACTACATGAGAATATGTTGCAGTAGTCCTCTGTTGTGGACAGATCATACCTAGCTCACTTCTCTATTACAGCATGTACATTGTGCTATAACTGTATCAACACTGTGGGAACTCTTCAGGTTTGGAGGTCTTTGGGGAGAAGAGGCTTTCCATCTTGCATGCCCTAGAGCAACTCGTCACACACAGTTGGCCCTGAGAAATACTGGCCACAAAAGTGGTGGATAAGAAAGGGCCATATGAGAGCTGGCCCCATAAGATTCAACTACATATCATTCTTTCTGCTCGGCCTGGCTGACTTACAAGGGAATAAACATTTGTGCCATTAAAGGCATTATATTCTGATTTGCAGTTTTTAAGGCTCACATGAGAAGAGCCATTACCAGCAAACATGTTTTCTCCCTACTCTACAGTGTCTGCCCCCAAAAGCTGAAGGCACACCTCCCAGGCACTGTGCCTTATGAGCTCATTCCTTCCTCCCTTTTCTTTCCACAGCGGTCCCAGTCTGCCTTCTCAGTCACTGGAGAAGATGCCCTGAAGACCTCTCCAGTGGAGGCTGCATCAAGGCAGCCAAGGGACCAAGGCCAACACCCGAGAGCTGAGTCTGCTCTGCCTAGCTGGAAGAGCGTGGACAGACTGGATGAAACAAGTAACTGCTTTAAGTAGCATCTGGTTGGTCTGTGGGTTTCAGAAGTGCGGTTTGAAGGCTTCTCAGCTATTGCATGGCCACTCAGCTCTTCTTCCCATAAGTCTGAACTGGTGTGTGTCCCTCTGGGCCACCAAGTCATGAGGCCTCCAGCACAACACACAGTGTATATACTATGATCATGTTCTCCACCCAGGCAGTTTTCTTAGCTGCTCTGGCAAAATGAAGGCTCTTAGGGTGTCATCATATTCTCTGGTCTGTGCTGAGACCTATGGGAGGGGGTGGGAGGCTCCTGGACAAGTATGTTCAAATCACTCCACTGCATACCCCACTTCAGCTGCCTGTTCTCTGTGGACTAGGAGAATGTGTCTTATGTAGGCCGGGAGCATTAAACCAACCTCTCATGGCATTTCAGCTTTCAAAGGAATTTGGGTCCTAGCATAGGTCTGGTTTTACGGATGTCCTTTCTGAAACTGGGTAAGTAAGTTAGGGTCGCATATGCACCATAGCAAGTAAACTGGATATGTAAGCTGCTGAATGCAATTATTTTCTTTTCATCGTACAGCAGTGCAGTATAAGTACCCCTGGCCGGTGGGAGGCCTTCAGAGGCCAGGGTACCAGGTTCCCACCTTGTGGCTCTGTCATCCTCCAGGGCCTCTGAGTCTTTTGTGGGCTTATCCACATTCAGACAGCAGATGGAGGCAGGGAGAATGGAAAAGACAGGCACCTGCTTCTTAACCATCTCAGTAGGGAGAGCTCATACCACTTTCACTCCCAGCCTTTGGACAGGAACTTGTCGTATGGCCCCACCTCAATGCAGGAGGCCCTGAGAAATGCCATTTTGGCTGGGCAGATGCATACCAGTAACATGGCTGGGCTGTGAAAGGGTCTTTGGTGGGCAGTTGTCTATCCCTGGCTGAGGGACATCCTGAGGATGGCATTGCTATTCGCTGGCACCTCTGCTCTTGCTGCTTCCTCCCCATAGAATGTCCTGCCTCTATGTAGGGCAAGTCAGCTGCCTCTTTAGAGACTCTTCAATGTGTATGACATGTGGTCCTTTATAAAGCTGTTGACTCACGTAATCCCTTAAAATGAAAGGGCTCAAATGAACTGAGTCATTTTTCTAAAGTCTCATATCAGAAGACTCTGAGATACTTGGACCCATCACCACAGGTGACAGCCGAGGGCCATGAAACTCCATTGCTCAGGGGGCCTCTTGGTCTACACGAATGTCAGAGTAAATCTTCCCCCCACCCCTGCACAGGTCTACTCCCTTCTTCCTGTGTCCTGCATACACACATTGTGAAGGGAGGCCAGGTATAATTGTCTTCACATGAAGAAACCATAAACAGTATTCTCATTCCATGTCATATCAGATCTACAGCCCTTTCCTGAACAACACAAAAGATTAACAGCAGCTTAGCCATCCTAGTAACAAGCTTTTAAAGATTCTGTTATTTCTACTCTAAAAGGGAAAAGATTTAACCAATTAGAAAAACAAAACCCATTGTTATCACAGTGCAAAGTATCAGAAAACATTAAATATCTTTTAACTGTCATTCTAAAGATTTACCGAAAGAGATTATTTTTATATTAACCTTTTAGTACCTATCAATAGACACTGCAGGGCCATGATGTTGCAGAAATTCTGCAGCAGGTGAATGTTTCTTTACTTATGTATATGGTGTTTGTTTTGGGGTTTTAAGTGCATTTTTCTTTTCTAGATGTGTCTTTTTTTCTTCCCTCCAACCTCCCAGTCTATTCATATTCAAATTCATTCATTAATTCATATTCTCGTTCTCTCTCTGTCTTCTCCCTCATTTTCTCACTTCTCTTTCCTTCTCTATGGATTGCAAATGCACACAGAGAAGGGACTGTTAGATTCCACAGAGCACATGAGAATACCACATAATAGAACTTCAATACACAATACCTAGCTTTTTAAAATCACTTTAAAACATACAGATTCCATATGTAGGCACTATTTTATTTTTTCGTCCAACAGCATTGCTAGACACAGTCAATATTTGGTTTTGCAGATAAGAATATTGATGGACAGTAAAGTTAAGTTTACTTTACTTTAAAGTGTGGGGATGTGTTCAAGACCCCACAGCCAATGTGGGCAGACCTGGTCCTCAAGTCCAAGCATCAAGACTCCAATTTGCAGGCTTTCAACTCCTGCATTTTAAGTGTCTTTCTACCATACAAATAAACAAAAATCATCATTTCAAAATCCAGACTTGCAAAGTGATAAATATATAGAATATTATATAAACAACTACAAGATGCTCTATTTCACAAAATTATGAACATTCATAATAAATTTGCAAAGGAATTTTGTTTTCAAAACATGATTTTGTACGTAATCTTCTGTAAAATTAGGCACTCATAGGTAATTTTTCAGTTGTATGTAAACATAAAACTTAGTTCCACAGCATGACACACCCAAAAAAAGACTTCACATTCTGCTCAAAAATCCATGCATCTCTCAGGATAAAGATTTAAATTTTTTTAAAAAGGACTTGGGTGGAAAACTTCTTGTTTTTCTGAGGAATTTTTAGCCCTTGACATGCCAAACTGTCCATGCCAGCCTCAGAGGTCTTGAGGGATGTCTGAAACGTTTAGCAGGAAGCAGATTCTTCCTACAGGCATTGCTCAGCCTCAGTTGAGCAGGAACGTCAAATAGAGGAGTCCCAGGGGTGGAGGTCATCTTAGAAAGTGCATGCCCACTGGGCTTTATGTAGCAGCTGTGTTTATACCTCCGGAGAAGGGTTGATTCAGGAGCCTGCTAGTGCTCAGCTGGGGTCAGTCTAAGGGACACTGTGGTTTGGGTAAACTATAGTAACGCTGCTTTCAGTCTTGAGAGTGCCTATAGCAGTTAATGGGTTTCCCCCAAATGCATTTTCACTTTGTAAACCTTGATTGAGCATCTACTGTATATGCTGCATGTGCTCAGTGTTGGGGAAATAAAGATTGGGGAATTGTCACTGCTCTGGGGCCACTCACTGAACGTTAGTTGTCTGCACAATAATGGAAGAGCAGGAATTTGGAGAAAGGAGAGGGTGGGGGAGCAAGATCCCCGAGGGGTGTTCCTGATGGACTGAGAGACTGTGGTGTTGGAGCGCAGGTGCAGCTTTGATGATGCAGATCAACAGCCACTGAAGTTTTCACGTGGTTGGGTATTCAGGGAGCCATCTGTGTTTTTGCTAAGAAGGCTGAATTTTTGCAGAGGTAAAAGTTGGCCAACTTCTAGCTTCCACAGAGGCACAAGGCAACCTGGGGTTGTAAAACACAGGAGAAAGGGAGCTGGCAATGGGCTGAATTCCATATCCAAATATGGTGGGTGCTAGAGCCCAAGGACCACATTTACAACAGGGTCAACCCCGGAGCCAGGTGCTGAGTGGCATTATCAAGGGATTTCCTTCTTTAGATTCTTCCAAGGGCCCCAGGAGAGGCTGTAGACAGCAGGGCTCATTAAGAGCTGCACACCAAGAGTCCCATCATCCCTGCGGCCTTTAGTGCCTGTTTTCATTAACAAGTAGTCTTCATGTTCCCAGGATGGGACACAAAGCTGGCCAGGGGCTAGGAGCACAGCAGTGAAGAAGACTTGGCTCTGCCCTCCAGGAGCTGATGGTCAGGATTGAGGGGTGGGGTAGACAACTGAGAAAATAAACTATAATATAGTTTGAGTGTTAAGCAATAAAAGATGTTGGCAAAGCTCAGAGAGCAGAATAGCCAGCTCCTCGAGGAAGAAAGTCCAAGCACATGCAACTGACAAGCAACGTGTGAGTTGTCTTGAAGACAGTCCAGAGAGCAGCCTCAGTGACAGATCAGAAGGCCCAGGGGACTTTTCCTTTCTTCTCAGAGTGAGCACTCAACAGCCATGCTCGGAGTCTGCTTTGCATCCTGTGGGCGTTTTGGTTTGACTTCCACCAGAAGCAGACCCTAGTATCCTAATATAAGAATCTGAAGACCTGTAGTTTATTTGGGAGATGAGCCCAGAAAACACACGGAAAGGAGTAGAAATGTGAGACAAGGAAAGAAAATCAGGCAATAAATGACTTGTTACTAAGCAGATGGCACTGTGGGTGGCCAGAGCTTGACCCCACTGGGGACTCTGAGAGTCAGTGTAGAAGACTCACCTGCCTGACAGGCAAGCTGGGATGCTTAGCCACCAGCTCCCTACTCACTGGTTGAGGGCTGCTCCCAGGAGGTGATGAATCCTGGGTACTTCCACCCTGCCCCTGGGGCAGGCAACACAGGCTCTAGTCGCCTGAGCAAGCCTCAAGTGCAGACTTGCAACTGCTGGCAATTGGAAGTCCAGCTGGCATACACTGAAGTAGTGAGGGCCAAGGTTTAGGGTAGGGCACCCACAGAGCCTGCTACAGGAAAAATCAATATAACTACTTACTAGCCATGCACAGCCTCACTAGCATTCCTGAGAAACCCTTACCACCTGACTGACACTCTCCGGACACAGCATTAGGAGAATGCCAGCAAACAGAAATACTTTTCTCAAGAGACCTGCTATTACCAACACCACAAGTAGAGCCCAACAATAAATGGTAATAGTAACCCTAGTAAGCCACTCTTCTGAATAATTCTATTGCCAATGAAAATAGATACTGTATAGATACTAATATGTAATACTGAATAGTACCTATCAGATATGTATCTCTTTTCTATATACATACATATGGAGTGCATGGGTGTTAACTCATAACCAGGTGTTAAGTACTAATGCTAAATCCAATTAAACAGATATAAGATAAAAATAGCTCAGGGCCCTAAGTATAGCAGGCACTAGGATTGATGCTTTACATGTGTTATCTCAAAATAATCCTAATGACAGCCACAGGTGGGTCACACTGACCCCACTGTTGGGCAAGAGAGTAGACCCGGGGTGGGTCACACTGACCCGAGGTGCTCTCTAACCAGGGTCACCTGCTAGTAAATTCAGTAGCTGAGGATCAGCGCTGCACCTGCTGGAATCCAAAGCTGTTCTTTACCCTACACTAAAGCAGCCTCCTTCATTTATAGATAAGGGGAAAGGAGCCATCAGGAATTAATCCTCTTTCTGGGCAGGCATGTGTAACACACTCATGGGCATCCCCTCGTGCAGTCCTCTGACAGCCCATTAAGATATTAGCTATACCCTTTTCACCAGTAAGAGAACCAAGGCACAGAGGATCACATCGCTGCCAGGTGAGACTGAGTAGGGCTTCCTCTCAGCTGACTCTGAGGCCACTGGTCTTTCCAGTGCAAAACCTGGCTCTGGGACAGAGCAGGCTAATTTCCTCTAAGGATGAAGAGATGCCCGAGATCCAGGCCCTGCCTCAGGGACCTTGTCCTCATGCTCAGCAGGTGTGTGACAGCCAGAACACATGGAGGAACATGGAATGAGCCAGCCAGGCCCTCACACCAGGAGAGCTCAGAGAGGAGAGGCCATGTCTGGCAGGGAGATGAGAATACAGTCCAGGAAAAGGCCATTCTCACCAGTGGGAGGAGGTGTTATAAGATCACTAGGGCCTCACTACATGGAAATGGTGGAGGGGGACACTGAAGGCAGCAGCAGCAGGAGAAAGGCCGGTGGGTGGTCTCAGGCTTCTTGGAGACCTCTGCTTACGTCAGCCCACTGCCAGGGCCCAGCGTCCTCCTCGTCAGAGAAAGCCACACTTCCTGACTCTCAAAATAAAAAGAACTCAATGTCCTGCCAGTCCGAGCTGCAGTCAGGCAGTAGAAGTGGAACTGGGTCGCTGTTGAAAACATATGTTCCACCAACATCTGAATTCCCCCAAGGCTGTGATTCTGAAACAGGCTTAGCAGGTACAATGCTCTGTGGGCAGCACTGTGAAATAGTGATAGCTTTCATTTCATTATATGGAGCAGTGGCAGTTTAACTGGTAGAAAAGCTGTGTGTTTTAAATAGCATGAAGGAGGACTCTGCCTCAAGGTCCCACGGCAGCAGAGCTTTAGATGCTACAGGCCTTCAGCCCCAAAGCAGATGTCCACACCAACATGGGGAGCGGTTTCTTCAAAGCCTGGAGGTCCTCATCACTGCCCCCAGGCAGCCCTGCAACAGTCCTGGTAAAAAAAAAAAAAAAAAAAAAAAAAATGACAGCTCCTGCTGGCAACTGCTGTGCCTGAGGCCTCAGTCCTGGGCCAAGTACCCATAGCTAAAGGAGCAGCATGTCATCTGATTCCCACCCCACAGACACTTGGGAAAAAAGCATTTTCCTGTTCGCCCTAAACAAGACAAAATCATTTTTTACCAATCCACCCTCGGCATGGAGATCAATCCTTGGGAACTTGCTCTGGGCAGACCTGAGCCCAGTTTAGACCATTCCAGACCACAGTCATGGCCTGAGAGCTGCTCCGGCTGCCCTTGCATGGTGCCTTACAGCTGGCCAAAGGCTTCTGTGGCATAGTCGATAACCCAGAGCTGCCTCAGAGTCAGGTAGAGGATGCACCTCGAACTCTACAAGTTAGCAGCTCTGTGACCTCCGACAAGTCACTTAACTTCGCTCACCTTCATTTCCTCATCTGTAAAATGAGATTGGAAATGCCAAAGCTTTTTGACCTCAAGTACTTTCCAGAGTGAGGCATGTTCCTTGAGTTAAAAATAGACCTGTATGCCTATCTCAGGAGCCTGTTATCAAGCAGGATCTATAAATGTGCCAAGAGCAGATGCGTTAACCTCTGCGGTATGCCAGGGCAGGTGGTGGGATTGTTTCCCATCAGTGAGGGGAAACTGAGGATCCAAGAGACAAAACTGTAGCCCCAGGTCAAAGAGCCAGAAGCTGGTGCTGCCAACTGTAGCCCTGTCCCCTCCTCTTCCAAGTGAGCCCAGGGCAGGAACGGGGCAGTGCTGAGGAGACTGAGGTGGTGTCAACCCAAGTGGACTGAAACAGGAGCCAGATCTTGAGTTTCTCTCCATCTGTGAAGCACTGGGACCCTGTGAGCTTTCAGGGGATTCCATGGGGAACTTTGAACTCTGCCCACCAACTGGGTTTGCCCTCCTGGGCTTCCTAAAGGCAGCTGCTCTCCAACACCCCCACAAGCAACTCGGGCAGGTGACAAGTGGCAGCTTCACCTTGCATTGAAGTAATAACGGCCCCTCTCTGCTTTCTCTGTCCTCTCCACCCACAGACCTGGCCCCAGTTTTGCAGAGCTCCGACGGGAACTGGGTGGCCCTGAAGGATGGTGCTCCACCTCCCACCCGCCTACTGGCCAAGCCTAAGAGCGGGACATTTCAGGCCCTGGAAGTGGCCTCCAGTGTGGCATCTGCCTATGATGAGATGGGCTCCGACAGTGAGGAAGACTTTGACTGGAGTGAGGCCTTGAGCAAGCTGTGTCCCAGGCCCCAGGGCCTGCCCAGGAACCCCCAGCCTCAGCCCACACAGGCCCAGAGCTCTGACCAAGGCCCCATGGCTGCCTCCCCAATCTCTGCAATCTCCCCCAACCCTGAGGCCATGTGCTCTGACTCGGAGACTTCCTCCGCAGGCTCTTCCCGAGAAGTTGGGCACCAGGCCAGACTGTCCTGGTTACAGAGGAAGTCCCCTAGGAACCCTGCAGCAGAGAAGATGCGCCTGCAGGGAGAACTGGATGTGAACTTCAACCCCCATGCGGCTAGCGGGGAGACCTCAGATAGCAGCGAGCCGGAGGAGGCCCCCCACACCACAGATCGGCGGGCCAGGAGGTGGAGAAGGGCCCGACTGGGTTCAGAAGAGCCAAGCAGAGAGCCATCCTCCCCCAGCGCCCGGCACCGGGATCTGGACACACGACAGGTAATGGAAGTGCATGCGTGCAAATGCACACACACTCTTTAGGTAGGATGTGCCCTCCTCCAAGCATGAGTGGCATAGAGAGTCCTGGGTTTGGAATCCACAGACCCAGATTCTCATCTTTTATGATTGGTTTTGCTGCTAAGTAGCTGAGTGACTCCAGACAGGTCACATCAACTCTTTGGGACTCCCAAGTCCTCTTGGGAGATGACAGCCTAGAATTCAAAGTGTGGTTTGTGAAGTGTGGCCCCCAGACCAGGAGCATCAGCACCACCAGGAAACTCATTAGAAACCTGCAGAATTGGAGATTCTGGGTGTGGGAGATTATTCCCAGCTATGTCTGTTAGAATAAAGCCTGCTGTCAACTGTACCGTGCACTCAAGTTTGAGGGCCACCAGCCTTAGGTGTGGGGTGAGGGATCCAGAGTCAGGCTGCCTGGGTTCAGATCCAACTGTGTGGCCTAGAGCAAGGCATCTCTTTAGTTCTCAGTTTCCTCATCTGTAAATGAAGATGATATTAGAACCCACCTCAAAGGATGTTCGTGACAAGTGAAAGAGACATTTATAAAGAGCTAAGCTCTGTCTGAGTGGTGACACTAGGGCTCAGTAAACATTATTTCAATACTCTGTGATTCTTTAATCCACAGCAGACCCCTTCTCTGGATCCTTGGTGGTTCTGCCCACATGGTTTAGTTCATGAAAAATGTGATCGAAGCCATGAATTCGATCCCTTTACAAATGCACTTGTACACACACACACACACACACACACACACACGGTTTTTTTTACAATTTCAAATAATTCGTGGGCTCCCAACAAGACTAATTTTATATTCTCTAAATACACCCTGCTCATTCCCAGCCCTGTGCCTTTGATTGTTCTATGCCCTTGCCCTTTCCCCACCTCTTCAGGTGGAGACTGCACATCACTGTCAACACAATACCAAACTGTGTGGAGCCCATCTGCCATGCCCTGTACCCGTAGTTTGGCCAGAAACTGTCCCCTGTGGCTGCAGACAACTCATGCAGGTCCAAAGATACGGACCAAGATTTCACCAGTGTCTTCTACAAGATGTTCTATGAATGCCTCAGACAGATCCCTGGTCCTGAGCCCCCATGAAGATAACTGTGGACTCAGGTCCTCAAGCCACAGAATGTGGCATCACTCCTGACTGACCTGCTAACATATTGCCTAGCAAGGTCTTTTATTTAGTCCAAGCCTTCATTTTCTCCTCTGTAAAACAAGATCATTAAAAAGCTACCTCATGAGTTTTTGTAATCATAGAATAGTTGGTTTTTTTCATCAAAGGTTTGCTTCAAGTATGAATCATTACTGTCTAGCTGGACCCTGTTGTCCAGAAACCTGGAATGGCTCACCTCAAGGGATGTTCTTGAGGGTTTGTCTGCATGATTCATTTGCAGGTGTAAAGCGCCACATCTCCACCTCAGCTAGATACCTGAAGCTTTCTGTTTATTCTGAAGTGGCTTGAAATTGGTCTTCTACTGCTAATCTTTGCAAGGCATTGATAGAGAAAAGGCACTGCCTCTGCCTCCTGCGGAGTACCTTGAGCTAATGGCAGTATCCACTCCTCTCTCCACTAGGTGGGGATGGTGCTGCAATTCCAGAGACAGCGAAACCCTGATGTGTTTTTTATTGTTAATTATTATGATTTTTTTAAATGCAGGTTCTCACTGTATTGCCCAGGCTGGTCTCAAGCTCCTGGGCTCAAGCAATCCTTCCACCTCAACCTCCCAAAGTGTTAGTATTACAGGCGTGAGTCACTACACCAGGCCCTCACCTTTCTAATTCCCCCTTCAATTTCATTTACTAGGGCAGTTTTCTTCTCCAAAATTATGCATTTAAATTATGTACTTACTTTTTAATTACATAAATAAATGAATAAAAACAAGTGAATATAGTGTAATATAAAAAAATATTTAAAATATACAGATGCAGTTCCCCTTGACCACAACCCTAAATCCTTGTCATCTCCACCAAAATGACTACAAGTGCATTGGGTGTGAATCCATGCAAATCTTGTGCATTCATCCAGAAAGTACGTTTAGAAATATAGTTCAGTGACGGCATCTGTGTTTTAGCAAAATTGGCACGAGGCCATCCCTGTGCTTCCACCGCTTTCTCCTAACAGTGAGAGAGGTGTCACCGAGGCATCACTGACTTACCCACAAGTGAGTTCAAAAACAGTCCGATGACCAAGGAGGATTTAAGGAGGGAATTTTATTGCCTGCAACAAATAAGGAGGACAGTGGGGATAGCTCCTCAAAGCAGCGCCCTCCTGAACAACAGTGTTAACGGGGCTTTCTTGGGCTGGTTAGCTGAGTCCTTGTATAGAGAGGTGGAGTAAAAGTAGCACTGGTGCTGTTGCCCATCATACTTCTACATAGCAGCCTGTATAGAAAATGGGGAATAAGCTCCTCCCTGGGAGGAGACTTCACCAAAGTTCGGCATCTCTGGATCCAACCAGTTTTTGTTTTTTCCTGGACTGAGCTTTTTCCTGGAACTTTTAGAAACAATAAGAACTGAAGGTGCAATAGTAACAAGTGGGTACTTTTTTTCTGCGGTGCATACCCAAAGCCCCCAGGACCCAAGGTTACAAGGCTCACAGACCTAGGCATTCAACCTCCAAAAGATTTCATCAGGATGGTGTATCAAAGGGCGACTGTGGGGGTTGAGGAAGTCTATCCGGGTGTGCAATAAGGGATGCATTGTCTGGAGAGAAGGTTAAAACAATAACAGATCAAATAAAAGTCAGTCTTATTTTCACCTTGCATCATACCCAGACTATTCTGAGCCACGCTCGTGGTAGCATATTCTTCCTGCGTGGGTCAGTGGCTGCCAACACCCAACTCCTCGATTGCCTTGGTTCACCACTGTTCCATAATGCTGGGTATTTAAAGACTTTTTCAATGTCTTGATTCTACAAACAATACCACAGAGAATAGGATATTTAAAGAGTTTTCCAATGTTTTGGTTTTATAAACAATACCGCAGAGAGTATGGAAGCACAAACCTCTTTATACAAGTTCAAGAAGTGGAGCTGCTGACTTGAGGAGTATATGGGTCTTTAGTTTTAAAATAGACTTGCAAATTAAGATTTCACCAGTGTCCAGAACTTCCTAGCAATTTACATAGCCATAACAGTGTGTGAGCATGTTCTCTCATGTTGTCAACAATAGTGTTGTCAGTCTGCTCAATTTTTGCCAATTTTATGTGAAGGCAAAAAACATTCTCTTTGACTAACATTTTTATAATTGCTACTGAAATTGAGCATTTTTCCTGTGTTTAAAGCTACTTGCACTCTTCTTTCATGCATCCCACTAGCCTTGATATGCAGTTTATATTTATGTTTTCATCTGTTATTTTATTGGACTGTTCGTCTTTTTCTTGATTTTTAGGAATTAGTTTTATTTTCTAATCATATAATCGATTTTAGTTCTTCGATGATTACACGCGAAACCATTCTCGTCTGTCATTTTTCCCTTAAGTATATTTTACATAGAAAGTTTTTTGTTAATTTATTTTTTGTTATCATCAGTTATTTCCTTTATTATTTTTGTATTTGGTGCCTTTAAAAGGCCTTAAATTTGCAAGGTTATAAGGACTGTTTTCCCATTTTTTCCTAATCCTTTGTAGTTTTCTATTTTCAATTTAGCCCTTTAGACCATCTGTACTTTACCTTTCTGGGTGATAGGGGATAAGATCTAACCTTCAAATTAAGCATTTGTCACCAAATTATTATTAAATGATCTCTCATTTATCTGATGGTTTCAGATGCCCCATTAGTATATTTTAACCTCCTTTTATTTCTGTGAGCCAGTTTGTTTACTTTCTATTTTGTTCTGTTGATCTAGAAGCCCTATTTCTGCACAAATACTATTTTATTTTAATTATAGTAACTTTAGAATATATGTTGCTATGTGATGGATGGTATTCACCATCATGGATTTTGTTGATGATGATATTATTTTCTAAAAGTTTTTTGGCTTTTCTCAGTCCTTCACATAAATGATTTGTTAAAACCTGCTTAAGTTGCAGAAAAGTCTTTAAGTTTTGACTGGAATTGCATCAAATGTATGTTTCTACTTGAGAATAATTTGTATCTCTATAATATTAAGCCTTTCCTATCAAGAATATGGTACTTATTCCCATTTATTTACTTTCAGTGAAGTTTTATGGATTTTTTTCAGAGCTCCTATACTTTTTGTCAAGTGATTTTTAATTATGTTTTAATTGTGTTGGTAAGATTTTATTTATTACATGTTCTAATTGCTTTTTGCTGGTGTATAGAAATTGTTGGTTTCACGTTTACGTCTTATAAGTTAGTTCCCTAAGGGGTTATCTTCTCAGTTCCAGTAGCCTTTCAGGTGAACATCTTAGCTCTTCCAGATCGATAATCACATTGTCCGCAATTAATGACACTTATCTTTTCCTTTCCATTGTGTATACTTACGTCTCTTTCTTGTTTTATTACATTGGTGACAACTTATGCTACACTGTGACATTGTAAGGACATCTGGCATCCTGCCTTTGTCTTGCTGCTGCCCTTAGCGACCTGCTTTCAGTGTTTCGCTGTTAAGTATGATGCTTGCTCTAAGTTTATTAGATATTATAAAGAATATCTAATAGAGATATAGATATTATATCAATATCTAAAGAATAGAGAAATTATTCCTAGCTTACTAAACAGTTTAGATCAGGAATGTGACTGCTTTTTGGCAGTAGATGATCATAGGCTTTTTCTCTTTTTATTTTTATTTCATTTTATTTTATTTTTGAGACAGTGTTTTGCTCTGTCGCTCACACTGGAGTGCAGTGGCATAACCACGGCTCACTGCAGCCTTGACCTTCTATGCTCAAGTGATCCTCCAACTTCATTCTCCCAAGTAGCTGGGACTGTAGCGGTTCATCACCGTACCTGGCTGGGGTTTTTTTTAATTATTATTTTTCTCTAGAAACAGCGTCTTGCAATGTTGCCCAGGCTGGTTTTGAACTTCTGAGCTTAAGCAATCTTCTACCTCAGCAGCTTTTTCTTCTATAGTCTGTTAAATGACATTAATCAACTTCTCAATTCTGAATCATCTTTTCATTTGTTGCATAAATTTTACTTGACTATGATTTTTTATAAAAACTAGATTGCATTTGCTGGTTTCCATTTTTACGCTATCTTGTTCAGTTTGGTATCAGGTTATTCTAATAACATGCAAGGATTCTCTATTTTGTATTATCTTTAGAACACTTTATATGACATAATAATTTTCTGAAAGTTTGGGAGAATTAATCTATTAACCAATCTAAGCCTGCTGCATCTTTATAGGCACAGGTCTTTTACTTTCTTTATAGATTTCTTCTTTGGTTGTTAAAATATTTAGATTTTGTAACTCTTCTTAAATTCACTTTAGTAATTTACATTTATATAGGCAATCATCTAACTCATCTAGATTTTCAAATGTGTTGACATAATGTTATACCTAATATTCTTATCATGTTTGAAAAAATTTTCTCTGCACTATAGTTCTGCAACCTCTGGTTTATAGGTTTTTCTCTCTCTCTTGTTCTCATTCTTATTCTCTATCATCATCTCTTTTCTTACTTGAATTTATCAGTCTTATTTTTTTTACTGGTGTTCTTGAAGAACCAGCTGTTACTTTCATTCATTTATCCAGGGATTTTTTTTTTTTTGCTTCCTAGTCTGTTAATTTCTACTTTTATATTTATCAATGTCCTCTTTTTACTTTCTTGTTTTCATATATATTTTTCTATATATTCTGATATACATTTCTAATATAGCTAATGGATTTTCCCCCAAATTCAGTTTTGCTTCCTTGCTACTAGCCTTGATATGCGATGTGCCCATTTTCAAACTTTTCCAAGTAATTGATCATTTCCAGTGTAATTCTCATTTTAATCAAATTGAGTTAGTGAAAGGATAACACTTTGCTTTGTTTTTGCATTTTGTTTTGGTTTGTCACTGATTTTTAGTATGCATTATGAATAATGAATATGGCTTATATGATTGCTAATGTTGGGAATTTGTTGAGATTGCCTTTGTGATTGAATAAATGGTTAGTTTTTGTGAATGTTTTATGTGTGTTTGGAAGGAACACCGTTGTCTGTTTTTTGGAAATAAAACTGCATGTGTATGTATGCACTGTTCTGGGCATTACAAGATGAGGTTTTGTCTCTTGAAGCTCACATTCATGTCCCTTCATTTCTCTAATTTCCCACCCTTATTTACAGTGTCTTTATTGTTCTGTAATTTTCTTAATTCCTATCTTTTTAGAGTCTTGTGAGGGACTCATTTTAGGAGATGCAAAAGTACATCTGTCATGTCACTCCCTGCTAGATGCTTCACCTCACGAGCCAAGATTAGCAGAGAAGCCAGCTGGGAGCAGGAGTCCTTTCCCGCAGTCTCTACCTTATCCCTGGCCTCACTCACTGGACACATACCTTTGCACACCTCGCCTCCATGCCAGGGGTCCCCAACCTTTTTGGCACCAGGGACCAGTTTTGTGGAAGACAGTGTTTCTATGAACTTGGCAGGTGCAGGGAGGTGAGGGATGGTTTTGGGATGAAACTGTTCCACCTCAGATTATCAGGCATTAGTTAGATTCTCATGATGAGCACATGACTCTCATCCCTCACGTGTGTAGTTCACAATAGGGTTCGTGCTATGTGAGAATCTAATGCCACCCCTGATCATCTGACAGGAGGTGGAACTCAGGCGGTGATGCTGGCTCACCCGCCACCTACCTCCTGGTGTGCGGCCTGGTTCCTAACAGGCCACTGACTAGTACCAGTCTGTGGCCCCGGGGTTGGGGACCCCTGCTTTATGCAATCCATAATCATAAACTGCTGAACACACTCTTCTGTCCTCCTGAACCCAATCTCCTGATGGACATAGATGGAATAAAACCCCGTCTCTTTTGAATATTAATTCTGCCTTTGCAGAATTAATGCAAGGGTAATTCTTCAAGTCCAGACTTCAAATGCAAGTCTATGTCTGCTTCTGTGTTTTCAGTTTTCCTGCAGTCTTTTGTCTTATCTCCCCATTTTACCTTATCCTATAGTCTTTGAGTCGAAGTGCTTAATTCTTATACTTTTTATACTGCTTAATTGTAAATCTGTATTCTTCAGTGAGAATGCAAAACTGCTATTAGACATCGTGTCCTGGTTGTTAGTAAAATTCACATGCTGTCTTCAGGCTAACTAGTTTCCTTTTCCCTGCAATATTTTTCCATGAGTTCCACATTAGCTTTTCCTGTTAGCAGTTCTTAAATGAGGATAAGGCTTTCCCACCCTCATTGTTTGCCAATATCTAATGCCCTCAAATAATTTCCACTCTGCTAGCTTAAGATAGGGGATTTTAGTTCTACTCTTACTGCCTCATGTTGTTTCTCTGATCAGATGGCTAAGAACCTAGCCACAGTATGGAATAAACACATAATGAATGAATGAATGAATAAATTAGAAACAGCAGACACCATCATACACTTTGCATGGTTTTTTGAGTCTCTGCCCCAGGGCTTACACTTCATCACTACACCACCCAGCATGCAACATGGTACCATGACTAGTTCTTCTTCTGACCCTCCTAAATATTTTAGGGTAAATACACTTTTAAAGTAGCTATAAAACAGGGAGGCACTGAGGGGAGTTGGAAGTGAACTTATCCTCGGATGCTTAAAAAGTCCCACTGCCACCATAGAAAGTTCAACTGTGGTGTTTTTGTTTGTTGGGTGTTTGTGTTGCTTTGTTTTATGGTGAGCATTTATCTTAATATTCCTGGACCAAGATTTGAGGTGGAAAGAATCCTGAAAGGAGGGTCAACAGTTATTCTGACTACTTAGAAAAGGGAGAGAGTGAATGGATCTCAAATGCACTTGTGAGCCTTGTATTTAATTTTAAAAATGTCCCACTCATTTACTGGCAGCAAGCGGCCTTCCATTGCTTTCTAGCGTTGTGGGTTTTCATCTTTTTCTGTATCTTCCCACACAATTTTGGTGGAAATTTTATGTGAAAGATATTTGCCAGATACCATTTTAAAATGGAAACCTGCTGATTAATTTTTTGTTGATTGAGACTTCAGGATCGCAGAAGGCTGCTATTTTAATTTCCTCCAATATTTCATTTTTGGTTGTACTCATTAGTGGAACTTGTTATCTTGGGGTAAATTTTCTCCCATCTAGCATTCTAGGTTCTAATTATTCTTTAAAAATGTGTTCAGATCTTGCCCTAGGGAAAAACTATCAGTTCCTTATAACTAATCATCTGTAAATATTCCTTTATTGAATAAGTGTATGCCTGCCTTGCTCCAGAAATAATTTTAAGTGGCTTACATAAATATGAGCAGGAGAAAACAAAATAAAAATACAATGATAAAAAGGTGGACAAAGGGAAAACCAGAGCAGGAAAGATAAGATGAAGCTAGAAGTGATGTTAGTTCACAACATGGATGCAATGAATCTTAAGCAAGAGATGCCAAAATTTGTCTCTGAGTTTCTAGAAGACAATAGAAGGAGAGTGAGTGACATGAGCAGTTTCCCGAGTCAGAGAAGCACTAGTAGAACCATGAGTCCATTCCTTAAAAAATGCTGCTCTTGAACCTAAAATCCAAGAGAAACTCATCCTGTGGATCCTTTTGGAGAGGTTATAGACTACAACAACCCTTGCTATAAACTGTTTCCACTGGATTCACACTTTGAAAGCTGTTTCTCATGTCACTCAGTGTTGACCAATACATCATAGCAAGTACAGTTCACTTAAGTCAGACTGAGGAGGGGCCACAATGCACTGACCTCTGCTGTCCAAGCTGCTCCTGGATTAAGTGTGGGAGTATGGAGAGCAATGGAAGGCTCCCTCCCTGTTGGAAATAGATGCTTGGTGCCACAAAGAAAAATTAGCACTGAGACAAAGGATGTTTCAGCAACACAATTTTTACTTCCTGGATTGCAGGAAGGGTACCCTTGCTAGCCATTGTGCCATAAGAGTACAATGAACAAAAGAAAACACACAAATGTATTCCTTACACATTTGGGGTCGTCCTTACTGCTGTGTCTGATCTCCATTGGCTGGAGCCAGACCTTACAATTTAAACTAAAACCCGATTGACTAATAACTGAAAACTCTTCTAAACAGGTAAAAGCAATGGAGAGCTGGGACATGCCTGTGAGCATGTCCAGCACAGATATCTTGATTAAAGTACAAGGACATAGAATGTATTACGTGCCTGTAAGCATAGCATGTCTAATAACAACATAGGATGGGGCTTAACAAAGTTATTAGCACACTTATTCTTTAACAAGAAAGGAAACTTTAAAAAGGAACTTTTCTACTTCCACACTCCCCATGGCTCCCCTCCCTGTTTTGTGAGTCTTGTGGAGCTCTGCCTTCGAGGGGATGCTTTCTGACAAGTGCTTGTGAGACATGCGTGTTGGCAGTAAGCTGAGTTGGAGGTAGTAGGGACACTCTCCTGTGAACACTGGGGCTCCCGGAAGGTTTGCCTGCCTCTGAAGTGTACCAAGAGAAAATCTCCAGGCAAGACCTTAGAATCTACTCAGAACTGTACTGGAATTGTTTCCAATACACAGACCAAAGGGTAATCATTCCCCTCTGCCTTTCAATTCTCCACCCTGATTTTCAGATCTTTTTAGGCACAGAGGCTTCGCTTAAATGAAATCTAAAGGGAAGACAGGGGAGTGCACTTTCACTTGTACCAAAGGTTGTATCTCCCACAAAAAAATAAAAATACTTCTATTTTTATTTGTAAAAATAAAAAAAAAATGCTTTTATTTTACAAATCATCATCTGACTGAAAACAGAGCTGCTCAACTGAGGCGCAGCTGTTCGCGCATTCCTCCCACTTACCCCCATGTCCGCAGCAGCCCAGCACGCACAAACAGTAATGTGGAAGGACTTTAGACCAAATACCTTCAGAATAAAAATCTTCATCACGTGTCTGTCACCTGATTTCCTGGGAGCATGACAATTGTTATGAGTGCCTTCCAAGATACACTGCTTGCAGAGAACATGTCTAGAAAAAGAGACACTTGCTAAAAAACAGTGCTTCTTACATTTTTTTTTGGTCATGGGCCCTTTTGAGGACCTAATGAGTACTCCAGGTCAGGGTGTCCAGTCTTGTGGCTTCCCTGGGCCACACCGGAAGAACTGTCTTGGGCCACACATAATACACTAATGCTAATGGTAGCTGATGAGCTACAAAAAAAAAATCGCAAAAAATGTATAATGTTTTAAGAAAGTTTATGAGTTTGTGTCGGGCTCATTCAGAGTCATCCTGGGCTGCGGGTTGGACAGCTTGCCCTAGGTCTTCTCTCTAGGGAGGAAAACAATGTGCATATATGCAGGAACATTTTATGTTCAATCTTGGGGATTACTGGGAGCTTGTCTGGAGCCTCTCTCTATAGGATTTTTACATAGGAGTCTGTTGAATATTAAGGCGTATCCACTGAAAATGATCACTTTAGTGTAGCAATAAATTATTCAGGGCCTTCTTTTAGGTAGATATTAAATAGCACTTCTAACTATCAGAATCAACTAGGCTTTTACTTGTATGTAGCAATAAAACCATGTCAACTCCTTGAAAGAAAGTGTTGAGTTCTGTATTCTTTTTTTTTTTTTTTTTTTTTTTTTTGAGACGGAGTTTTGCTCTCGTTACCCAGGCTGGAGTGCAATGGCGCGATCTCGGCTCACCGCAGTCTCCGCCTCCTGGGTTCAGGCAATTCTCCTGCCTCAGCCTCCTGAGTAGCTGGGATTACAGGCACACGCCACCATGCCCAGCTAATTTTTTGTATTTTTAGTAGAGACGGGGTTTCACCATGTTGACCAGGATGGTCTCAATCTCTTGACCTCGTGATCCACCCGCCTCGGCCTCCCACAGTGCTGGGATTACAGGTGTGAGCCACCACGCCCGGCCTGAGTTCTGTATTCTTATGTCAGGGACCCAAGCCCAGCTCATTCAAATGGATGGCAAGTCATTCAGGGCCAAGCAGAGAAAGGGGTCTACAGCACACTCAGTCCTTCACCCCAGCCCCTGCCCTGCATGTCATCACATGATTGCCAGGAAACCCTCCTGCTGACCCTGACTCTCACACTGCATTATGGCCCAGGTTCTGAATCACCATCAAGATCCATGGATCACAGAACTTAGTCTATGCCTATCACAATCCTGAGTCAAAGATAAACGAAGGTGAAGCCCACTGTTAGTGCTGCTTTATTCCTAAAGAATTTCTCCACAAAGTGACAGAACAGCTGTGGCCAGTATGAAAATAATTGTCTTAATTATGCCAAGTGTTCCATTATTAGAACATTAAGCGTGTGGGAGTTATTTATCCTGCTGCTCAAGGTCATCACCAAGGTCTGATTGCAAAAATTCAAAAAATTGCAACTTCTGGCATAAATGGGTTAAATTCACCTGCTTTTCAGGTGAATGTTACATGAGGAATGGGCAAATTTAACCCATTTATGGGTAGCAATTTTCCAGATATTTTATATGGACTTGACATAATTCTGGGGAATAAGTGGTTGCCCCTTCAACAAAAGTATAGCCTAATTCCGTCAGATCGGAGATTAGCAATGAAAAAACACACAGAGGATGGGCAGATACTAACAGTCAGGGGGTTTTGATTAAAGTGGGAGATATGCCTCAGATTAGATTCAGACGTTGTTTGTTTTCTAAATCAATGTAATAATGTGAAGGACTCAGAAATCATGGAATCTGTACATCAAGGCAACTGATCTGTAATAATAAAAGCTAAAAAATAAGCCTTCCAGATGACATCCTGGTGCTAAGATTCCATAGCATTCTTCACCAAATTAATCACCAGGTAGTTAGTCCCTATACCTTCCGTGTAATTCCACCAACCAGGCAGGTGCTTCCACATGATGGGTTCTTGTGAGAGAACCTTATCTCTCCTTGAAAGACTGTCTTTGAGGTAATAGGAATGTATGATAATATTAATTTCTATAAGATCTCCGATGTTATCTTTCCATTTCCATTGTGTGAAGCTGACCAAGGGTTTGGTGTATATTTGTGTATGTGTCTGGCTGCTCTTATCACACCAATTATAAGGAAAACAAATGCCTTATTCATAGCATGTGAATAAAACTAGTTTTAAGTGAACAGCAATGCGCTAGAAGAGGGAAAACTTCTACCTTAGGCATCAGGGACAGAAAGGCTCCCAGTCCTCTGGGAGAAACAGATCAGCAGCAGGGTCCTGCAGCCCCAGGGCTCATCCGCTCTCTCTAGCCTCCGGACAGCTGTGCCAAAGGATTGGCAAGGAAAATTGTGTACATGTGTCACACTGAGTGCCCTAGAGTCATTTAACCTATAAGCTGGAGATTTTCTCTGAAGTCCACTAAAATAAAATCTAAAAGCAAGCCGCAGAAACTTTGTTTTTTAGGTGAGGTTCAGTATCTTTCATCAACAGAAATGAGGAGAGCCACCAGGACAAAAGGATATATTCAACAAAGGTTAACATATGACTGTAGAAAGTTATCCTTTATCTGGACTCTTTTTTAAAAGGTGGAAAAAGCCCAGAGCCTTGCTTGCCCTCTGCCTCCTGAAACAACCTGGCAGGTGAAAGACAGCCTCTATGAAAAACTTTTTCCCAGACTGCAGTTGCTTTTTATGGGGAAGATGATGAAGCTAAATAGGAGAAAAAAAATTTAATTACAGTAAGCTGGATTTCAGTGTGCTCAGATCACTGGGGTTACTGAGGTAAAGACAGTCTTCTAAGGTAATCTCAGGGTAGTCATCTCCAGGGAGAATTCTAGAAAAATTATCTTCTCTTTAAGCATTCCCTTTTGTGAAACAAGAGGTAAAACATCTTGCCTCTTGGGTGGTCTCCCTGCTTCATGGTTCTGCTGTTTTCCTTTTAGAGAGCATAGTTTAATTTGGGGCATCCAGCCTTGTCTTGGTTTAAGAGAAGAGCTTGGCCTTCAGGGTCAGGTCACCTTCAGCTCAGCCGCCCATTTGTTGACCCTGGAGAGCACACTCAGCCTTTGTCCTCATCAACACAGCGGGAACTGCTGGGATGCTTGACTGCCTCACCTGGTGCAGAGTCCCGCACAGCGTGCTCAGCAGTGAGAAATGTCCCGTACCTTCTTCCCCCACCGCTCACATTCCCATCCTCTCCACTTATTTCTATCCCTGTTTCTTAAGCTGAAGAATTCAATAAATTCCTCGAGAATTTTTAGAAGACCTCCAGTTGGAGAAAGTATGCATTAAACTTTAAATACTGTCAATTTAAGAAAAATGTTAGCACCACCCTAAGTATAAATACCTATACAAGAATGGAGATCTTACACATGAGGCAGCACCCAGCTGTGGGGCCAAGGCCCAGGTCATCCAGAATATGCCTCTTTTTAGGTGATCAGTGAAATGAATACCAAAATTTAAGGTGCACTTGCAGACCACTGAAAACATTAGAAATCTCTTGTTTAAGAAACTATACTGGCTTATCTTAAAAATATCCCATTGTTAGGTGTTTAAAGACACACATTTCTGTTTAGCCAGAGTCTCCAAGTTCCACATACTAGATTTTTTTTTTTTTTTTTTTTTTTTTTGAGACTGAGTCTCACTCTTGTCGCCCAGGCTGGAGTGCAGTGGTGCAGTGACACGTTCTCAGCTCACTGCAACCTCCATCTCCTGGGTTCAAGTGAGCACATCTGGCTAATTTTTGTATTTTCAGTAGAGACAAGGTTTCGCCATGTTGGTCAGGCTGGCCTCAAACTCCTGACCTCAAATGATTCATCCGCATCAGCCTCCCAAAGTGCTGGGATTAGAGGCAAGAGCCACCACACCTGGCCACACACTACATTTAAGTGTGCAAGGAAGAGGCGACTTTTTGTTCTTCAATAACTGCATTCTTCCCCATTAACCTCCCCATTTTCACTAGCTAGGAATGTAAATCAAACAGTTCGAAGAACGCTTGGCCTCTTGTGATTTAAATGATTTCCCTTTTTCTTTCCATTTATACCTGCCTTTCTTAGGTAAATAATTGATCCTCCAACCCATCCACTTTTTCTCCCTTCACTGTCTTGGAGAGCTTATTGGGGAACTTCCAGGGTCCTCGTCGCTGCAGGGGCATCTTAAGGCTGGACAGTGTCCTCTGGGTCCTTGCAGAACTCTGCAGTATGGGGACCCTGCTTATTAGGTCATTCCCCTGCCTCACTGGCATCTGCTGCTGATTAAGATCTGGGAACCTTGGTCTCTTCCCTGTCTGCTCCATCAGAAGCCAGCACCCCTTCCACAGGCCCCAGCTTGGCTCTCACACATGTCAGCTCCCTGGCCCTGGCTGTCCAACCCCAGGACAGCTACTTTATTGCAGTGTCACCAGTAATCTATGACCTATGACCCTGCTTCTGGATGCCCTCTGTGCCACACAGGAGCCAGGAGGGAGCCTGGAACCCCCTTTGGCCTCCCTCGGAAGCCCCTCATCAGGGGTGATCGCCCTCTGATTCTGCTGCCCCATATCGCCATGAGGCGGGGGGATCAGAGGTCATAGGCATCCCATGAGGCTGCTTCTCTCTGAATTTCAGTAGAAGGAGACATGAAATTTGGCTTTTGAACAGATTCATCTCTAGAAACCCTCTCTCCATGTTCACAAAATCTGTCTTTTGAGCCTTTTGTTACCCTGAAGAGCTAATAGAGTAAACTGATCAATTATCTTTTGGTTCTGGATCTACATTCACCTTCCCTGAGGTAAACTGCTTATGGTTTAGCCTAAGGAATGAAGACACAAGGGAATGCAGTTTTAATGGGAAATGAAAGCATTGCTTTCTTAGTTTCAAAATAATGTCCCATTACACATACAAATACCGATTTATAGGGCAGGGAGTTTTGAGACACCACACCAGTGGGCAAGCAACTCTGATTTTCATATTACTTAAAATGGTTTATGCCCAGTGACAGACATTGCTCATAGTTGCCCAGCTTGCCCATAAGGAATATCATTCTTTTTTTTCCCTGACCCCTGCAAAAGCCTCTCAGGATTCTCCACTGAGGTCATAATCTCAGTGATCTCTTTAAATCCCTCCCTGTCCAACACAGTGAGTACGTTTGGTGTTTGGCTGAAGTTGTGAAAATCAGGAGCATTTTTTGGCTGCAAACTCAGCAGCACCCTTATCTTCTCTAAATTCTGGTTTTAAAAACTGAGTTTAAAACCAACCTCCTTACTGCTCTTTTCATCAGTATTTCTTAGCCTTTTGGGGTACAGACCCCTCTGAAAATCTGACAAAAACTAGTAACGGTCACCCTAGAAGAGTGTCCATGCATACTAAAGTTTGTGAACAGAATCAGGGGTCCTCAGAGACCCATCCATGCACTCCATGTCAGCCAAGATCCCAACTTGGCATTTATTGTCTCAGCTATCATGCAAATTAAAATCAGCTCATAAGAAAAAAAACGTGGGAGTTTATAATATAGGGCAGGGATTGCTTAACCCTTTGCAAGCTAAAAACACCTATTTTTCTCTGAGGACGTAAATATTTGTTAATCTACTTGATGAATATCCTATGGCCAAATAATGCTTTTTTTTAAGTTCTTGTGTCTTTTGATAATGATCCTTCCAGTTATGCTTATGGTATCACATCTGGGCCTCCGACTTGTGTGCATACGATTAGTCTTTCTGTGAACTCTAGAACCATCACTTAGGAGTATGATTCTTGCTACTCCCATAAAACTTGAGATTTGTCTTGATAATCTTCAGGATTCCATTCTTTAAGATTTGCTCAGTTATCATCTATCTAATTTCCCTTCCTGACAGTATCCACCTCAACCAACCAGGTAGGGCTCTTCCTCTGAGTCTCGTCAAACCCTTACATGTGTGTATGCTGTTTCCCAGTGTGTTACAATTGTCTGGTTCAATGTTCCTCTCTCCACCACACCGTCAACTCCAGTAGGGCAGGAACTCCCACCTTTGAGCTCCAGTAAAGCACAGTGATCAGCACATAGTAGGTGCTCAACAGGTATTTGCTGGATGTGGACTGAATCACAATAATTCTTCATAATTTCTCATGTGATAAATAGACATGAAACATGGATAGACCATGTTAAGCAGGCTTCATCTGTTGGACTAACTATTTAGCCTTGTAAATTAGTCTTTCACGATCTGTATATTCAAGTAATATTTAGGCCAAAGCTAAATATTAATAAAAGTGAACTGGAGTGAAGATGAACCGACAGTTCCATGTGTTAAAAATCTGTTGAGTAGAGTGATAAGAGAGAGTCACCAGGGCTAAATTTGTAACCAGTCGCTGACTTCATGGCTCATTCAGTGCATACCACAACAGTAGCAGAAAATCTATTTGATAGGTAAAGCCCTATTCCCTAGACTGCTGTTAACTCTCCACAGGCTGACCCACACCTGGTCTCTCCATACCACCCCGCTCCCCACTGTCACCACTTCTGAGCCTTGTCCCTCTAACTATGCAAGCAGCTTCATGCTTCCTGGTCCTGTTGGTCCTGCTGCTTCTACATCAAGAACGCCTGTCCCAGCCGGGCGCAATGGCTCACACCTGTAATCCCAGCACTTTGGGAGGCCGAGGAGGGTGGATCACGAGGTCAGGAGTTCAAGATCAGCCTGGTGAAGATGGTGAAACCCCTGTCTCTACTAAAAGTACAAAAAATTAGCCAGGTGTGGTGATGGGCGCCTGTAGTCCCAGCTACTCGGGAGGCTGAGGCAGAGAATTGCTTGAACCCGGGAGGCGGAGGTTGCAGTGAGCCAAGATCATGCCACTGCACTCCAGTCTGGGCAACAAAGCAAGACTTCATACCCCCTAAAAAAAGGCCTGTCCCCTGACGACATGTTAAAATGTTCCTCATCCTTTGAGAACCTCCTCAGAGGCCATTCTTCCTGTGAACCATCCCCATATACCAGGCAAAGGAATTTCCCCTTCCTAAGCATGCTAGGAGCACAGTTTGCTTCATGTAAGTCCCTCATCATTGATTCTCACTTGGGACCAGAAAAGAAATTGTAACTTCCAGTAGACATTTTTCTCTTCATTATTCAGTGATGTTTTTTACTTCTATGTCATCTTCTAATCACCTTTGGATAGACATCTGTCTTTAGAATTTATCCAGTTACAAACTGTCTCAAGTAAAATTGATACATAAACAAAAGATGAAAGAACCTGTCACACATCTTTTAAAAAACAAGCTTTCAGATTCTTGTTGCAAAATGTTGTGTGAAGTCCTTCCTGTTGAATGAGTGACTGGATGAAAAGCCTATACTTCTTTTTCATCCTTATTAATATTGTTGATAATATTTACTCATCAATTATTGAGCTTGAGAAAATTCACCTAGGACATGGTCATCTGAAGGCCCTCAGTCTGAGATTTCAATAATATAATCAATTTCACCATCATTATTATTATCCAGAGAGTTGCTGTCCTCTTTGGATTCCTCTTCTGAGTCATCTAATAACTGTGAAATGTTGTTCTCTGTCAGTTTTTGGAATTTTTAATTGTATGCAGTGAAAGCTAAAAGCAGATTCAAAATAGTGATGATTTATGATTCTATTGAATCATCCTTCTAGTCAATTTCAATATTCCATTTATTATTTAGTCTCTTTTTAGCATAATTGGGAATAATTGGTGAGTAATGATGAAAAGTAATTCCCTGGATGATGAAATAGCAAAATAACAAAATGTTGTAAAAGATGGGAAAAATAAGATCACAAAGATCCCATTATGTATTTAGATTTATAAAAAGGTCCAGTGAACCCATATGGTAATTGCAAAATATAATGAGTTATATTTTATTTTTAAAATAAGTAAATTTCTTCTTGTTCTTCAGAAGCCCTCTAAGAGAATAAAAGTTGTAGAATATTAAACCCTACAAATAGATAGAAGAACTCCAAGAGGAAACTTAAAAAGTAAAATTAGGTTCAGTGACCCTGATGGTATGCCATATTATATACATATGAACACTTCAGTGCACATCTGTCTAACTGAAGGCAAGAATAGAGTAAGAGTCACACTCTCTATGTCTTCCTGGAGTTTCCCAGGCCTGATAAGGGCTTTATTCACAGCAGGACTTTAGGAGATACTCAACAGGTGGAGAATTGGAACAGAAGATATAATTATTAAGGGAATGTCAAACAATATTCATTACATATGTATGTGCAAAGTCCTTGCACCATCTCAAAATCTTGACCCTTTGTCTAGAATATTTTTCTTCCCTCTCCCCCTTTTAGCTGGGTGACTGTTAGCTTTGAATCTCAACTCAGAGTCCTTTCTGCAGGGAACCAACCCTTCCCTAATCCTCAACCCCTCCCATCAAGTGCTTATTTATGGGCTGTGAAAATCCCTTGCCTTCCCCACATCCCGGCCACACACATCATCTTCTCTGCACTGAACCATCATGAAAAGTTAGTACTCATTAGCCAACCTCTCCTCCTCTCCATTTCCACCCTGCTTGTTACTGGTTACAAAAATAGAGTTAGATAGAAGGAATGGGTTCTAGTGTTAGATAGCACAGGAGGAGGACTGTAGTTAACAATAATCTATTGTATATTTGGGCCAGGCATTGTGGCATGTGTCCGTAGTCCAGCTACTTGGAAAGCTGAGGCAAGGAGAACTGCTTGAGCCCAGAAGCTCTGGGCTGTGGTACGCTGTGCTGGTTGGTTGTCCGCACTAAGTTTGGCATCAATATGGTGACCTCCTGGGAGCCAGACTGCCTGAGGAGGGGTGAACCAGCCCAGATCGTAAACAGAGCAGGTCCAAGCCCCCATGCTAATCAGTGACGGGATTATGTCTGTGACTAATTACTGCACTCCAGCTTGGCAATACAGTGAGACCCTATCTCTAAAAATAATACTTTATTGTATATCTGGAATGTTTTCAACACAAAGAAATGATAAATGTTTGAGGTGATGGATATCTTAATTATCCCAATTTGATCATTACACCACGTAGGCATGTATCAGACATCACATGTACCCCATAAATATGCACAATTATCAGGTATCAATCTTTAAAAATGAATATGGGTAGTCTGACTGTGTCTCCTTCATTACGGGGCTGGCCCAACAAGGGCTGGTCGGGTTCTCCCAGCATCCTCTGTACCAGCACAGGGCTGCCCATGGTGGGAGCTCAAAGCATAGTCCCTGAATGAAAAAAAAAAAAAAAATGAATTCAAACTCTTTTCTGAGTAAAGAAGCTTACCTCCTCAAATTCATGCATTTGAGAAAGTAAAGTTAAAAAGTAAAAGTCCATCTGAAGAGAAAGCAGACCAGGTAAGAAAGCTGTTACTTTCGCCGGGCGCGGTGGCTCACGCCTGTAATCCCAGCACTTGGGGAGGCCGAGGCGGGCGGATCACGAGGTCAAAAGATCGAGACCATCTTGGCCATGGTGAAACCCTGTCTCTACTAAAACTACAAAAATTAGCCGGGCGTGGTGGCACGCGCCTGTGGTCCCAGCTACTTGGGAGGCTGAGGCGGAAGAATCGCTTGAACCCAGGCAGAGGTTGCAGTGAGCCGAGATTGTGCCACTGCACTCCAGCCTGGCAACAGAGTAAAACTTCGTCTCAAGAAAAAAAAAAAAAAAGAAAGCTGTTATTTTCCTGGACTGCATGTTCCTGTGTTCCTTTATTCAGGGGTTACTGGGAACAAGAAGTAACATGACTGCGGCAGAGGGCTCCTCGTCTCATGATTCTGCTTTCATTTAGGTGTTGGGTGATTTATCAGAGACAGACATCAGCAATGAGGCTCAGGACCCTCGGACTCCCACAGACACCACAGAGGAGAAACGGAGAAATAGGCTGTACGAGTTAGCAATGAAAATGAGTGAAAAGGAGACTTCTTCAGGGGAAGACCAGGAGTCTGAGCCCAAGACGGAATCTGAGAACCAGAAGGAAAGTCTCTCCTCTGAAGACAACAGCCAGAGCGTGCAGGAAGAGCTGAAGAAGGTAAGGGCTGTGAAGCCACCTACAGCTCAAGCTTCTGCAGTGGGGTATTGGAGAAAGATTGGTGCAGAGATGTGCTGGGTCCCCAAAGAGCTTTCTAAAATGCCATCCCTGTGCACTGAGGAGAGCATAAGAGAACCCTTCTTAATTTGCACTGGGTAGTACAATCAGGAAAATAGCACCATGGAAGTTTCCCAAGAACTCTTGGCTTCTACCGTCTTTCATCAAGACAATCCCTTGGCTTTGAGTCTGTGATTGAGTACCCCTTATCCCTCTCACTGGTAAAAAATAGTGTTATTTCCTGCCCTACCCTCTTTCTGAAGAATTTTGCCCATGGATTGAGGTCATCTAGCCAACCCCTCTTTCAATCAATGATGAAGCTCTGTTCCATGCTATGGAGCCTTAGTGATCAAAGTGGCCTTCAGGATTGTTTCTCTGCAGTTTGCAGATTTTGGTTTGTTTGTTGTTTGTTTTAGCCTCGGAATCCTCTTCCAAACAATCTTTACATGGAATCCCAGTGTTTCACACCGATAAAAGTATTGCCGTCTTAGGGTCCCCAAAGCCCTAACCACTTGATTTTTCAGACCCACACTTCTCCTCCCCTTTTCCTACCCCCAGGAGGGCCCTGAGTTCCAAAGGACACAGTTTGAAAACCACAAAAGATAAACCCAACATCTGGCAAAAAAGAATCCCACACTCCCTCCCCATAGTCCGTGCTCTGCCCACTGCCCTCCAGCACTGGGGCTCCCTCTATAGCTTCTCAAAGCATGTTTATGCTAGACTCACCACTTTATAGTCAGGATATCCCTGCCCGCCTCCAGTGGAAGGGAACACACTAATGTTTGTTGAGTGTCTCTCTGTGCGTGTGCCTGTACACATGTTCATTAGGGCCTTAAATAACCCTTTGAAATAGAAGCAGCCTATTTTTCCAGAAGAGGAAACAAGCTGGGTCATTGAAATCTCTACCCAAAGCCCACCGCTAGTAAGCTTCAGAGCTGAGGCTGCATCACAACCCTGCTTGGCCTTAAATCACAGGCCCCTTCCTTTACAATGAGCCAAAGATTCTGTTTTCTCTTCAGAGTGATGATTCTGTTAACAGAAGCCTCCCCAGGTGTTTTCTGTATCCTGAGTGTGTACTGTGTAAACTAACAAGTTGCTAGTATCGCACATGCATGGGTGGATGATCTGCCCTCATCTGCTCAGCAGCCAAGCTGCGGTCCTGTGGAGGAGTAAGTGGGGACCATCATCCATGGCTGAGCCCCTGAACCCCCCAACACCCCACTCTTGTTTTTCACTTTTCTCATCCCACCCTCCATAACTTACCCATAAATCTTTCCTTGGCTTGTCTGTGGGTTGGAAAATGGAGGTTGGTCTCCACAAGGAGCCCCGCACTGGGATATGGACTCCAACCTATTGCAAATGGTAAAGGGCTCTGATCCTCTCTGTTACTTGAACTGATGCCACATTATATTCAGATTTGTATGCTGGAGCTTGGAGCCAGATGGTAACTAGAGAATATCACATTCTTTCTTACGATGGCTCTGCCGCCCCAAAGCTCTAAAAACTCTCACTGTACCAGCGGCGTGTCAGGCTGTGCGTCCTCACTCTTCATCAGCCTGCAAGGAGAAAGCTCCTGGAGGCACAGCCGCCAGTCTCCACCATTCTCCCCTTGGCTTAATGTGAGTGGAGAAAGGAGGAGCTAACGGGGGGACATCCTGGGGACTTGGACAAGTGCCCCCATCCTGCCCCTGCCCTCATCAGACAAGAATAAAGGGGGCTGACTTTATTCAGATTCCCAAATGTGTCAGCTTCTCAAAGTTCAAGTCTTGCCTTCCTAGTCTACCGTGAATTGATGAATTAAATATTCAAATAAATATCATCCTTCTGCATGTAAAAGTCCACATAGCCAAATATATATATATATATTTCTATGTGTATATATATTTCTATGAATATATATATTTCTATGTGTATATATACATATATATTTCTATGTGTATATATATATATATATATACACACACACACACACACACACACACACACACACACACACACACACACACACACACACATATATATTTATTTCCCCATCAGGCAGGTACTACTGTAGTTAAGGAAAAACCGAAATGTAGGGTTAAATATTATTTAAAAACAGAAAAGTGTTGAGATAGATTTTAGGATTAGACTGAGTTTAAAGTATAACCAGCCAGGGGCAGTGGCTCATGCCCGTAATCCCAGCAGTTTGGGAGGCCAAGGCAGGTAGATTGCTTGAGCCCAGGAATTTCAGACCAGCCTGGGCAACATGGCAAAAACCCATCTTTACTAAAAATACAAAAAATTATCCAGGCTTGGTGATATGCACCTGTAGTCTCAGCTACTTAGGAAGCTGAAGTGGGAGGATTGCTTGAGCCCAGGAGGTCGAGGCTCATCATTGCACTCCCACCTGGATGACAGAGTGAGACCCTGTCTCAAGTAAATAAATAAATAAAAACAAAAACACGTTAGCCAAGCATGGTGGCTCAGGTCTGTGTTCCCAGCTACTTGAGAGGCTGAGGTGAGAGGATGACTTGAACCCAGGAGGTCGAGGCTGCAATGAGCCATTTTTGTGCCACAGAGCTCCAGCATGGGCAACAACAGAGTGAAACCCTGTCTCAAAAAAAAAAAGAAGAAAAGAAAGAAACACAACCATGCAGTTTGCAAACTGTGGCCCTGGCTAATGGCTTACCTCACTGCTGCTACTTAGAACTTGAGAGGCCATTTCTGCCTGCTTACTCTACCTCGCCTCCTAACTGGTCTCCTCACCCTCCAGGCCTGTCTTGGCCCTTCCAGTTCTTTCTCCACGCGGTGGTGAGGCCCCTGCAGTCCCTGCACTTGCTCACAGCCTGTCAACAGGCCCAAGTCTGTGTTGTTTTTCAGTTGATCCCTAGGACCCAGTCCAGGTTTTCATTGTTGATTGAATAACCACATCTTGGCCTCGTTTGTAAAATGGGGATAATCATACTCCCTAAGAGGGCTGTAAGGAATGAATTATGTAGTGTAGGGTTTAGCACATAGCAGGAGCCCAGCAAATCTTAATTATTGTAGTTTAAGGAAAATAAACTTCACTGTCATGAAATACCATCCATCTGCTGGTACTGAAGGAACAGCTTAGTGCTGATTCCCAATCAACACCTGCAGTGTCAAGCTATGGGTCTGTAACTACATTTGGTGCTCCTTGATTCTATGCAGAGTGTAAGTGTAGAAATCACCGCATCAGGCCTCTTGGTTACTGTCTTCAAGATCAGAGTTAATTGTGATGTCCGTATGACCCCCGACACCACTAGTTTGAACAACACACACACACACACACACACACACACACACACACACACACACACACCCTATTTAGGGAGTAGATGTAGAGTAATATGACTATTCCAGAAGCTGGCACTGCTCCACCCTGGTTTCTTAACCATGGTAGTGCACACTGGCCCAAAGACCAACTACCCGAGGGCCTTCTCTGAGTAGCAGGAGTTCCTCTTCCTGTGCAGAAGACTAGCTTGAAGTGCTACAGAAATACCACTCCCAGAAGCGGCGCTAACCAGTGACTGATGAGAAGGGTGTAAATGTCCCAGCTCCCTTGCTTTGGTTGGGATGGTGACTCTGAGGCTTGAGCCATGCACTGACACCATCAGCATATGTAGCTCAAGGCACCCATAGTGATAAACTACTTGATAAACTGCACGATAAGGCAGTCTTCTCTGTTGACACTCTTCCCCTTCCTGTCTCACTTCCCCACTCCTCTGCCACTGTTTTTGGGATAGCCTCCCACATAAGCCATATGCACCCCAATTTTTATCTCAGGGTCATCGTCTGGGGGAGCCTGACAAACAAGAAAATGCGACATCCCCAAATCACAGATACTCAGTTTGGTATTGTGAATAAGCAGTGAGGAAGTCTAACCACCAAACTGGCTGCTGATAGGCCTCATCTCACCAAGAGGAGGCTTGCCTCAGAGAGAGGGGGAGCTCAGCCAAGACCTCCACCACTGTCCCTGATGTTTGGGAGCCAGAGCAGAGGAATGTGTATATGCCCGTGGACATGGTGACATCAGTGGCAGATCAGTGTCCTCAGTATAACATCCGATCTAAGTGGAGCTACAGAATCCTGTCCAGGAGCAGCAGACCCATTTTAAAAACATAGTTTTTCCTGATGGGATTCAAACCTCTGCTGTAGGCAAACATATCCCTACAGTTGGATTAAATGTCTTCCGTTGGCTAGATGCTGGGGCCCAGATGGGCACTGCCACCTGAATTTAACCAGCTAAAGAATGAGCTTGGGGCCACATCAGAACTTCTTAGAAACTGGATTCCCAAAGGGTCGTTTCTTCTTTAAGTAATAATTTGGTTCCACCAGACCTCAGTGGTCAGCCTTCCCAACCACGTGGTCCTCAAAGCCTGGGAATGAGCACTTGTTTCTCCCCATCTACTGAGTAGCCACACCAATGGCACTAGCCATGCCAATGGTTCTGGAAGAAAGTCCTGGCTGAAGTGGTTCCTTTTTTTGCATCCAGAGATGTAGCTGATGCCCTCCTAAAGAGGGATGCAATGGCCTGAGTTTGGAGACTACATTCAGGGCCAAGTCTCCCCTAAAACCCCTAATTTTTCCAGGCCTGGAGCAGCAGTCCACATGGTCCCTTCTGGCTCCAAAATTCTGAAGTTCCAGATATGCAGTAGAATAATAGGTTTTTGCTTCTTTTTATTTTATTGCATTTTAGGTTTTGGGGTACATGTGAAGAACATGCAAGATTGTTGCATAGGTACACACATGGCAGTGTGATTTCCTGCTTTCCTCCCCTTCACCTATACCTGGCATTTCTCCCCATGCTATCTCTCCCCAACTTCCCACCCCCCACTGTACCCCCATTTTCCCCCAACAGACCCCAGTGTGTGATGCTCCCCTCCCTGAGTCCATGTGTTCTCATTGTTCAACACCCGCCTATGAGTGAGAACATGCAGTGTTTGATTTTCTGTTCTTGTGTCAGTTTGCAGAGAATGATGGTTTCCAGATTCATCCACATCCCTACAAAGGACATGAACTCATTGCTTTTTATGGCTGCATAATATTCCATGGTGTATATGTGCCACATTTTCCCTGTCCAGTCTATCATCGATGGGCATTTGGGTTGGTTCCAAGTCTTTGCTATTGTAAACAGTGCCACAATGAACATTCGTGTGCATGTGTCCTTATAGTAGAAGGATTTATAATCTTTTGGATACATACCCAGTAATGGGATTGCTGGATCAAATGGAATTTCTATTTCTAGGTCCTTGAGGTATCGCCACACTGTCTTCACAATGGTTGAACTAATTTACACTCCCACCAACAGTGTAAGAGTGTTCCTATTTCTCCACATCCTCTCCAGCATCTGTTGTCTCCAGATTTTTTTTAATGATTGCCATTCTAACTGGTGTGAGATGGTATCTCAATGTAGTTTTGATTTGTATTTCTCTAATGACCAGCAATGATGAGCATTTTTTCATATGTTGGTTGGCCTCATATATGTCTTCTTTTGTAAAGTGTCTGTTCATATCCTTTGCCCACTTTTGAATCGACTTGTTTGTTATTTTCTTATAAATCTGTTTTAGTTCTTTGTAGATTCTGGATATTAGCCCTTTGTCAGATGGGTAGATTGCAAAAATTTTTTCCCATTCTGTTGGTTGCTAATTCATTCTAATGGCTGTTTCTTTTGCTGTGCAGAAGCTGTGGAGTTTGATTAGGTCCCATTTGTCTATTTTGGCTTTTGTTGCCAATGTTTTGGGTGTTTTGGTTGAAGTCCTTGCCTACGCCTATGTCCTGAATGGCTTTGCCTAGATTTTCTTCTAGGGTTTTGATGATGTTAGGTCTTACGTTTAAGTCTTTAATCCATCTGGAGTTAATTTTAGTGTAAGGTATCAGGAAGGGGTCCAGTTTCTGCTTTCTGCACATGACTTGCCAGTTTTCCCAACACCATTTATTAAACAGGGAATCCTTTCCCTATTGCTTGCTTTTGTGAGGTTTGTCAAAGATCAGATTGTTGTAGAAATGTGGCGTTGCCTCCGAGGCCTCTGTTCTGTTCCATTGGTCTATATCTCTGTTTTGATACCAGTACCATGCTGTTTTGATTACTGTAGCCTTGTAGTATAGTTTGAAGTCCAGTAGTATGATGCCTCCCACTTTATTCTTTTTGCTTAGAATTGACTTGGCTATGCAAGCTCTCTTTTGGTTCCATATGAAGTTTAAGGTGGTTTTTTCCAGTTCTGTGAAGAAGGTCATTGGTAGCTTGATGGGGATAGCGTTGAATCTGTAAATTACTTTGGGCAGTATGGCCATTATCCCCATTTTCACGATACTGATTCTTCCTAACCATGAACATGGAATGTTTCTCCATCTGTTTGTGTCCTCTCTTATTTTGTTGAGCAGTGGTTTGTAGTTCTCCTTGAAGAGGTCTTTTACATTCTTTGTCAGTTGTATTCCTGGTTTTTGCTTCTTAATATAAGTATCATTTATAATATTGTATATAAGAAAAAATGTCCTACGTGTCAATCTTTTGGAACATGAGCATTTATTAAAGGCCTAAATTAGGAAAATCTTGCACTATAGTCAAATTTGTACATCTAGTGTCCTTAAAGCATTTTTATTGAGAGTCTTTGTTTTTTAATTATCACAAGTAGCTGAGCCATTGTGCTTTATTTTCACAGGGGAGTCACCAACCAGCAGACATCTTTGCTGGAATTCAAACTGACTCTGTAGTTTCACTCTTTAAAGTGAAACTACATTTATAGTTTCATATAATAATTTTCATTTTTTCTATTTTGAAAAGAATTGTATTTATATTTATAGTTTCATACAATAATTTTCATCAAAGTACTGAGACTTCTCTAAATTAATATATGTCTTTCTCCCCCAAACAAGAGAATAATTTGCACATCTTCTGATGGCTGCCCCCAAGTACTAAAGCCAAGCCACATGGAAACCCAATCCTGGTCAATGGTGAAGGAAGCAGATTTATTGACTGTTGTCTAAGAAAACACAGAAACTTGGGTTTCTCAAGTTTCATATGCTTGTGAAAAAAATGTAGTTGATGTCATGGTGTTAACATAAAATCAAGTATTGTTGTCCATATATGCCAGACTTTCATAAAATTACTTACCATTTATATGAGGCTACAGCACCCTTCAACTCGGGGAGCATGTTATTTTAGAAGACTGCCTCATCTTCACTTGGTGCTAGAGTGAATATAGTATTAGATACTGACTCACAGCTTCCAAACTACACTGATTTCAATTGGCCTTATGCCTATAGAGGAATTAACACCTCTTCCCCAACTTTCTATTAAACTGCTCCCCTAGGAAAAAAAGAGAAGCTTTAGCTGTCCACTTAGAGCTACAGCTCTTATCTACAGTGCTTGAACAGGCAAGGTTTTATTTCACTCATGCTCATCTGCACCATTCATTCCCACAACTGTGTCCTGGGGAAGGGCTAGCCAGGCCAGGAAGGTAGAGTTCTAGGTTCTCTTGTGGATCTTCAAAAGAAAGAAGCAGAATATCTTCCTCTCTAGGCAAAAACAGACTGGGCACTAGAGAAAGATTGCCCAGAACTCCTATGCAGACATACCTTCAAGCCTCTAAAATGCAGGTGTTACCTGGAAGGCCAGGAGAAGGATATCACCCCAGCCACAGCAGTAGTGAGATGCTGGGCAGATATGGTTTGAAGAAAGAAAGGCCAAGTTACTCCAGAAGGTTCTAAGTAGAAAGACCTGGCAAGCAAGGCACTGGGTCCAAACTCTCACCCCACAGACGCCCAAAAGTAAGATACCCTGGGGAGAGGGAAGTGGAAGCAAAGATATTATTAATCTGAAGTTCTGCAGAATAAGCAAGATTGTGCTCTTGGAAAACATCTCTGGGTAGAAAACATAAAAACTAAAGAAGGGAAAACATGTATACCAGTTTCTCCCATAAACAGAAATGCCAAAATCCTAAAGAAAATACTAGCAAACTGAATTCTACAGCATTAAGAGATTCACATACCATAACTCATATATTTTATTCCAAGAATGCAAAATAAAGTGAATAGCAGGAAACCCCACTGGTATGCTCATTTAGTAAGTACTGTTTTTTAAAAGCACATCATAATCTCAACTGATGCCAAAATGTCTTTTGGAAACATTCAATACAAATTCCACTAGGGGAAAAAAGCCTCTCAGTGGAATAGAAAGATAATTCTGTAACATGATGAAGAAAATCCACTACAAAGCACCAGAAGCCCTGGATTTTTTTTCTTGATGAGAGCGCATTTTAAGTATCAAAAACATCATGAACATCACATTTTACTACTGTTCCAAAAAAAAAAAACCACACACATGACAAAGAGATGAATTTGTAAATGCTTTTACATAAATGTGTATTTTGTTAATCAAATAGCCTGTACATATGTGTAAAAAATGTGTGTAGCTTTAAGATTTGTTTTAAATTACAGGTGAATATTTGTAGTTAGCAAATACGTATTGTTGCTAAAGAAGTCAATGAGCACAATTGACTCTAGAAGGGTTACAAAACCTAAACAGACCATGGAAGACGTTGGCAAAGTGGTCAAAGAATTATTTCTCAGAAAGAAGCTAGTCTCCAGTATCTTTGACAATAAAATCCATCAAATATTCATGGTGCTAATTACTTTTATGCTAATAGAACTCTTCTTGAGCAATTAGAAAAATGAAAACCATCACAGTTCATTTTATTGAATTAAAGCCCCTAAATTTCACACACACACAAAAACTCACACACCACCAAAAATTAACAAATTAATTCACAAGTGAATAAACGTTCAAAAATTCTCAACATATTAGCAAATTGTTTCTAACTATGTATTAAAATAATAATTTATAATGGCCAGACAGGGTGTAGTCTAGGAATGTAATAATGTTCATTTTAGGACTCTGTTAACATTTTTGTTATATTTACAGTAAAGGGAGAAAAACATGATTATTTAAATAAATTCTTAGCTTGATGTTTGACATAGTAGGAAATTCATAAATACTCATAAATGCTGAATGAAGAATGAATTCCAAAATAACAGCTGATAAAGTTGAGCAACCATTTCTTTTTTTTTTTTTTTTTTTTTTTTTTTTTTTTTTTTTTTTTTTTTTTTTTTTTTGAGAGGGAGTTTCGCTCTCGTTACCCAGACTGGAGTGCAATGGCGCGATCTCAGCTCACCGCAACCTCCGCCTTCTGGGTTCAAGCAATTCTCCTGCCTCAGCCTCCCGAGTAGCTGGGACTACAGGCGCGCACCACCATGCCCAGCTAATTTTTGTATTTTTAGTAGAGACGGGGTCTCACCATATTGACCAGGATGGTCTCGATCTCTTGACCTCGTGATCCACCCGCCTCGGCCTCCCAAAGTGCTGGGATTACAGGCTTGAGCCACCGCGCCCGGCCTGAGCAACCATTTCTGATAAAATAGGAAGATAAAATCTCAACAGCAGTGACTGGTAGCCTTTTGGAGGTTGCAGATCTTTTTACAAATTTGATGAACATTGTGAATTCCGGCTCCATAAAGCATAAAAAAGTGAAATTGATTTTCATCAAATTGGAAAGTAACAGATTACATGAAGCCCATCCATAAAACCCAAGTCTAAAAATTACTATTAATGACAGAAAACAAAGATGTCTTCTACTTTTATTATTCAACATCGGTCCAGCATTCTCTGCAGTGCAATAAGAAATAAAAGTTAGCAACATTAGATAACAGAAAACAAAGCTATGATGATGACTTTAGATTTCTGAGTTACGATAATAAAATCAGTTGAAAAGATTATTAGAAATAAGTTTGGCAGGGCGAGCTATCACAAAAGAGTAATACATAAGCAACAATTTCATATATATAACAATAACCTCTCAGAAAATATAAAGAAGAAAATGTATTTGCAATAGCAGTGGAAGTAGACACAGCACTGAACATACACTTGGCATACAACCCAACAGTTTGCTCCTAAGTATTACCAAAGAGAAATCAAGACCTATGTCCACACACAGAGAAAAACACACAAAACATTCATGATCACCAAAACCTGGAAACAACCCAGCTGTCCACAGCTCACCAGCTAGTGACCAAATATCAGTGTACCAATGTCAGTGAATCTTAAGAATATTATGCTGAGGGAAAAAAGACTCAAAAGGTTACATATTTGCCACTTATATGACATTCTGGAGAAGGTAAAACTATAGGGACAAAACTCATATCAGCTGTTGCAAGAGAATGGGGTGAGGGGAAGGTTGACACAAAGAGACATGGGGATTTTTTGGTCTGATGGAAATATTCTATATCTTGATTTGGTAGTAGCTATACAACTGCATGCTTTTGTCTAAATTCATAGAACTATATGCCTTTAAAGGCTGAATTTTACTGTATGTAATACACATACATAAACATGTACATATTTACATACATATACACATAGTGTCCTTGAATAACTTAATTAGAAATGTATGAAACTCATCTGAATAAAATTAACCAGCTTTGCTAGGAGACATAAAGACTGAATAAGTGTGGAGACATACTCTGTATATAGATGGGAAAACTTCACACTTTTATAGAAGTCAGTTTTCCCCAATTCCAGATTCCAGTCAACTTAATGAGATTTTTTGCAAACTTGATGAGGTTATTCTAAAGTTCATTTGGAAAAGTAAGTGCATAAAACAGAGCCAAAAAAATTCCAGCTGTAATTATAGCAGTGGTGCTAACACTGGAAAAGCAAATAGATGAATGAAACACAATAGAAAATACAGAAATATCATATGGCATGACAATGGTACATGTAATATCAAAGAAAGATTCTTTAAGGAATATTATATCAACAAATTATGTAGCACCAGCTGGTTAATCATTTAAGAAAAAACTAAATTAGATTCATACATCACACTACATACGAGAACAAATTCTCAATGGGCAGGAGTTTAAAAGGTTAAGTAAAAGAAGCTATATAATTACTAGAATAAATTATAGATGAATATTTTGTAACATTAGGACAACAAAGGCCAGAAAACTTAAAAGCCTGAAACATAGGCCTAATGCGGTGGCTCATGCCTGTAATCCCAGCATTTTGGGAGGCCGAGGCAGATGGATCATGAGGTCACGAGTTCAAAACCAGCCTGACCAAGATGGTGAAACCCCATCTCTACTAAAAATACAAAAATTAGCCAGGCGTTCTGGTGGGCAACTGTAATCCCAGCTACTCGGGAGGCTGAGGCAAGAGAATCACTTGAACCCGGGGGGTGGAGGTTGCAAAATCACACCACTGCACTCCATCCTAGCAACAGAGAGAGATTCTATCTCAAAAATAAAAGCCTGAAATATATGATTGCATAAATATTAAAGACTTATGTTCATCAAAACCATAAAATTAAAAGGAAAAGGATAGTTAAGAAGACATAGTGCTTAAATATATAAGGGGTGAAGAATTAATATCTTTATAACTCTGTATTAGTTCATTCCCACACTGCTATAAAGAAATACCTTAAGTGTTACAGCTCTTTTAGAATTCATCTAGCAGGCTTTCCGGGTTTTGCCAGAAAGCCCCAAAATAAATAAATAAATGAAAGAAATATCTTAGACTGGGTAATCTGTAAAGAAAAGAGGTTATTTGGCTCACAGTTCTGCAGGCTGCTCAGGAAGCATGGCTGGGGAGGCCTCAGGAAGCTTACAATCACGGCAGAAGGTGAAGGGGAAGCAGGCATGGCTTATGTGGCTGGAACAGGTGGAAGAGAGTCAGGAGGAGGTGCCCCACAGAAGCAGGAGAGTCATCAAAAAAAAAAAAAAAAAAAAAAAACCACACAGAGAAACTGTGAATGGCCAATAAGCATATAAAAAAATATTCAACTTTAATCAGATTTACATTTATTTTTCTCCTGGCCTGCTCTGCATGTAACAATTTTTATGTAATGTAACACCTTGCCCAGAACTTGCCATATGGTTAGTACATTCATTTTTTTTTTTTTTTATTCAGTAAATGTTAGTTGAGTGTCTCAATGTGCCTGGCACTATTGAAGCACAGAGAAAATGACCATGAACATGGCACAGTTTATCATTTGCTCAATCAGTAACGATGCAAATTAAAGTATTGAGCCGTCACTTTTGCCTAATAAATTGGATGGTTAAAAAGAAGGATAATTGGCTCACTCTTATAATCCCAACACTTTAGAAGGCCAAGGTGAGCAGGTTGCTTGGGCCTAGGAGCTGGAGACCAGGTTGGGTGATGTAGCAAGACCCCTCTCTACAAAAAATACAAAAATCAGCCAGTCATGGTGGTGAGCACCTGTGGTCCCAGAGGTGGGTGGATCACTTAAGCCAGGGAAGTGGAGGTTGCAGTAAGCCAATACTGTGCACTGCACTCCAACCTGGGTGACAGAGTGAGACTCTGTATCAAGAAAAAAAAAAAGAATGACATTCGGTGTTGGTAAGAGTTCAGGAAAACAGGCAAGTCTGCCACCATAAAATAGTGGGAGGACATATTAGAGTTTGATAACTTGGTAATCCAAAGGAATCAAAGTTTGTATACCCTTTGATCTGGCAATTGTACTTTCAATTATTTATCCAAAGAAAAACTTGGGTAAGCAGCCAGGGGTATATTGCAATGTAGTTCATCAAGCATTGTGTTTTTATTGTAGGCAAATGACAACCTAAATGCCCAATGATAAGGGATTCTTGGAGATACGGAGAGATAGGGTTCAGATAACAGATGGGGCCTGGACACTGGAACAGCAAAGATAGATTGGTCCAGATACAAGTGATACAGAGCAGGTGAGCCCCAAAATTGGGGCTTAACCCAAGAGGGTTCTTGGCTTTGCCCAGGAAAGAATTCAAGGGTGAGTGGAGGGTGCTAAACAGAAACTATGATTGAAGCGGCAGTGTACAGCAGCAGCAGAGGTACTGCTTTTTGCAGAGCAGGGCTACCCCATAGGCAGTATGTCCAGAATAGCAGCTCAGAGGCACTTCTGTAGTCATATTTATACTTTCAACTTCAATAATCAAAAGTAATTCTACTTTTAATTACATGTAAATTAAGGGGCAGTTTATGAAGCAATTTATAAGATGAAAGTGGTAACTTGTCAGGTTTTGCTATGAAAAGGGGTGGTAACCTCCGGGTGTTGCCATGGCAGTGGTAAACTGACGTAGCACACTGATGGGGTGTCTTATGGAAAGCAGCTTCTATCCTGGCCCTGATTTAACTAGTCCTCAATTTGGTCCAGTGTCTGAGCCCAGCCTCCAGAGTTGAGTCCCGCCTCCTACCTCACAATTAAGTGGGTCAGTTTCACGTTAGGAAGTTGAGGAGGTTTTGTTTAATGTTCCATGTGTTTATTACCTCTCTCTTCCCCTAACCCCCGCCTCTCTCCCCATCTGTCTTTCAGGGGCAAATTCGTCTTCTGAAAGTGAGGTCATGGTGGAACTGGAGGTTCAGCATTGTAGAGAGGGTTTAAAATAGCTACTGCATCAAATGCAAATAGAGCAATGTGGAGATACATTGGAAGTCCCAGGCAACACTGAAAGTACAATGAGGTCAGATCATGAACATTTACCTGATGTACAAAGAGCCTGTAAAAGAATATAGCAATCTGGAACACAATTAAATGCAAAATTAAAAATCCATTCTATTCAAAGAAAATGTCTATTCCTAGTACATCTATTCATAAATCCACATTATTTAGCATAATTACACCGTATGGTTCAAGTGGTTCTGAGATTTATGGTGGAACTTTCCATATCAGAGGTTTCTAGCTTAGCCATTAATCTTCCCTGAACTAAAATCTACATATGAATTTCAAACCATTTAGCGGATGGGGCATAGAATGGAAACTCCATCCACAATAACAGCAAAAAAATGTGAAGTTACAACTTTAAAAGAAAACTACAGATTTCCAAGAAATCTAGCAATTCACTGGAAGAAAGATGGTGTAAAGATAAATTCTTGCAAAATTAGGTTAGAGGTTTAATGCAATTCAAATCAAAATCTGAACCAGACGTCTTTTAACTTTTTAAAGTGAGTCTAAAAATCAAAAACATCTGATAGAATAAACAGTCAAAAATAGTTTAGAAGTGTTTTGAAAAAAATAAAAGGCATGAAGAGAATCCATCTATTAAGGTATTACTTATATGTTTTAAAGGCACAGTAATTTGTGAGCTAATAATACAAGATGTTACAAAATAGTCCAGAAGAACAGCCTAAAATATATTAAATTTAAATCACCATTTATCTCGTGATTCCCACTCACTTTTCACACCAGGTCAGACAAAGATGGCTTTTTAATAAATGATGTTTGGACAATTGTTAGCTTGTTCTTTTGGGAGGGGAATAGGGATGTAAGAAAAGAAAGGTCCTTAATTTTCACCCCAATGAAGGTATGAATGAATCCTCTTGGTTTGCAGCAATAGATAAGAGACAATATTTAAGAAGAGACAGAGAGAGATGTTCAGCTTCTCTTGTAAGAGGTTGTAGCACAAGCTCTGGAGTTTGAGTCCCTGCTCATTCCCTACTTCTTCAACAATGATTGAGCTGTTTGAGGAGCTGCAGTGCAGTATGGATAAGAGAAAAAAGCTCCCTGCACTGGTGGAACTTACCTTCTGTTGGAGGAGACAATGGTAAACATGTAGACACACAAAGCAGAAGATGCACGACAGTAATAAGTGCTAAAAAGAAGATTAGGGCGGAGGGCAGAGTCCTGGATAGTCGGGAACTCTCTGAACAAGGGTCTTGAACTGAGACTCAAATGGCAAGTAGGAAAAAGATCTAAAGGAAGGGCTTTCCAGGCAGAGGAATACATGCAAGGCCCTAAGGTAGAGATGACTTTGACAAGTCCAAGGGACAGATAAAGAGCCAAGGTGGCTGGAGCAATGTGGCCAAGGGAAGAGTGTCAAGAGAGGTGAGGGTGGGGACAGAGCAAGCAGGGCCAGGTGGGCCATGTGGAAAGCTTCAGTCTATATTCTGGTGAGGTAGAAAGCACCTGGAAAGGTTTAAGTGGACAGGCGACAAGGAGGATTCTACATTATAAAGATCACCCCGGCTGCCATGTGTCACCTTCTTTCCCAGAAAATGTGGAAAGTGATTTCAGGTCTCACTGGACTTCTTCAGAGCCAAGCACATGTCCTGATTCCTGCCAGTCATTAGAAATGTTTCCAATCAATATTAGGAACTTTTGTCTGAGGAACTGAGGAACAGTCAGTATAAGAAAGCAAAAAAATAAATAAATAAATAAATAAGATCAATGGCTATGATTACCTCTTAGACCAAGAAAGGAACTCCTCCTGCCTGCTCTACACCTGCCAAGGCAGGTTTGGTCAAAGGTGATGGACCCATTTCCCTTGTTTCCCTCTCCAGGCACTGATGTTGCCAATGTCAGACAATAGTGGGTACCTCCAAAGAAGAAGAAAATGACCTCAGGGAAGCATAGAGATCACTGGAACTACAACACAAATAATATACCTTTAAAATTTAGTATTTAGTCACCCTGAAAAAAAGGAAACTTTCTTTTATAGATGGCCTTGGCTGTCAAGGCCTGTATGACTTAAGAACCCAAACTTTCCTAGAGGTCAGTTCTCTAATCCCTGTGATGTGTAATCATTTCAGTTAATTACATATACTGATTTATTAAGTTCATGTTCCAATTTCTTTCCACAGTTCTGTGCCACCCTCTTGCATCAAGTCACTCTTCAGGGACATGAGTCTGTTCATGGGGAATGTATTTTGACGGGTTTTAGTGGCATTGCCGGAGTGCCTTATGTTTCATGAGAACTGAAATATATTAGCATTGAATTTTTCTAGCAGATTTCTGTCAAATATTTAGAAGGACATATGGAGTTTCTTTCCTACCATTGAAAAGGAGAAAAATACATGAAATCAAAGCATTTGGACAAACTCCGTTGCTTGTTCTGGTAGTTTCATGGAAGCATTTCATAAAGCCAAGACAACACCTGTAGTACGGGACAGAGAGTAATGAGCGGACTGAGTCTGTATTACACTTGGAACAGGTTTTCTTACAGAGCACATCCTTTCCCACTCTGCGGGTCATTGGCAGCTCAGTTCTAGGTGGGCTCTGGAAGCCTCAGAGGGGCGCTTGTGCTGAACAGATCTCCAGCTCTGTGGTGTGGTTTGGTCTTTGGCTTGCCAAATCAATGCACTTATTCTGGTTGGTGTCCATTAGTAGAGGCCTGAGGACCCCCTGTTGTTAGACTCCTCTCTTCCTGACCTGTTGTTCACCGGTCTGATTGTGCACTCAGATTCTGTGTCAGCATCACCTCCCACAGTCCACTGGGTCCAGGGAATTATGCACGTGGAAGAAGTGGTGGTGTGACTGGTGGGAGGACCACAGGTTTGAGAAACCACCGACTCTGGGCTCAAATCCCAGCTACATCTTCCTCACTGAGCCACAGTTTCTTTGTCTCTAAAGATGGAATTAAAACGTCAACCATGTCAGGTTGCTGTCAGGGCTAAATGAAACAATGAGAAGCCTGGAGTCACACCTGGCACAGGATGGACCCACACGTTAACTATGGGCTGCTTCCCTCCTTGCTGCTGCTCTTCCCTCCCAAAAGAGTCTCTCGGGAAAAACATTCAGCAAGGGGAGAAGGCATAGCCCCGTATTTATTTTATGCGACTTGAACTACTAAAAGGCTTTTCACCTCTGCCTGTAATTCCTCTCTTCACCCCTTTGTGTTCAAGCATGTCTTTACGTGACCCCTGTTAAGATTTCCTGTTACCTGGGATGTCCAGTGTCCCTAATAGCTCCCCATAAGGAGCGTTCAAAAGTTACAGGGCTGAAAAGAGGCCTGGAGGGTCCCACACTGTCTCCTGCTTCTCCATGGTACCAAAGCCAATTATGAAGACTATAGCCTTTCACCTCTCCCTCAGGAAACTTGACACCAAAAATGACGAATTTAAAAGAAGAATTGAACAAGTGACTCAGGTGCTATTCCACCTGGGCATTTGGTAATCACCCACTCTCATGATGTGTGAGAAAAGGAGCTCTGAAATGTTATATTTTCTTCATTCCAATTAACTGATGAAGCCTTCCTTCCCTGCTGGTATTTAAATCTTTATCCGTTTCTTCCAGATCGCCCAGCTGGAGAGCACAGCAGCACCTTGCCAGCTCCCTCTTCACTGCAGCCACCACATTCCCTCAGCTCTCTCCAGAATATTGTGCCTTTTCTGCTTTTATCCCTGCTGTGGCTGCCCCACCTCAGGTCCTTGCAACCTTTGATGAGAGCCGCAGTTATTGTTTCCTACACTCGCTTTCTGCCTCCAATTCTCCCCAGCCCTAAATCTGTTCTTCCTGTGGCAGTCAGAATTACCTTTCTGAAGCGCAGGTCTCTCCTGCCAGCCTGGGCTTTGAAACCAGGCAGACCTGAATACTAATCCCGGCTCCTTCAGGGGAAACCTCGTCACCTCTCTTAAGCCTCAGTTCCTCATCTGTCGGATGGAGTGGTCATAGTACCTGCATCCTCTAGTGGTCGGGAGGGTTAAATGAGGCAAGGCAAATGCTGCACACAGTGAGCGCTCAGTAAGTGAGTTATTGTTAACAGCAGCAGCAAGAACCTGCAGTGACACCTCGTTGCCAGCAATACAAGTCCCAGACTCGTGATGCTGGCATTCGGGGCACTGTAAGACCTGGCCCCTGCCTCCCTTTTCCCACCTGTCTCCCACAGCCTGCCCTGGGCTGCAGTGCTGTTGACTCAGCAGCTTTCTTGTACTTCCAGACCTTACCCCAAAGTAACGTGCTAGCAGGACTTGGTTGTTCCCTCTGCAGGTCCACAGACTGTTGCTCACAGTGCGGTCAGGCCTTACCTTCTGACGCGCTGTTGCGTGCTGCCTGCTTCCCCCTCTGCTCTCTGAGGGTAGGGACCATGGCTTGCTTGTTTCTGCATCCCCTCCAGGGCCCTATACTTTCAGAAGGAGTTAAATTCGTGATGGGAGGAAATCATTGATGATGTTTGAGGGCCTTGTTTGTTTAGGGTCCCTGCAAGGCCCTGACATAATTGCGTATTAGCCATGGTTTGGTCTGCTCCCAGTAAAGGGAAAACCGCAGAATGACAAACTGGGGAACAACAGAATGATGGAAATGAACCTCTCTCAACCTCTCTCTCTCTCTCTCTCTCTCTCTCTCTCTCTCTCTCTCTCTCTCTCTCTCTCACACACACACACACACACACACCACACAGAATGTGTGTGTGTGTGTGTGTGTGTGTGTGTCAGCGTTAGGTTGCTTACTGTGATTTCTTAGACTATTCTGTATTCTCATATTATTACTCCCTTTTTGGTGGTATGATCCCATCTTTATGAAATTGTGGTAGGCAATAATACATTATAGTGACTTTTTTCTTTTTAGAATATTATTTGGCAAAAGAAAAAAAGCAGCAAAGTTTAACTTTTTGGAATAACATTAAAAGGCAGTCTTTGAAATGTGAAATGGAGAAAAAGGTTTCAAGACTACAGTACGTAATAGTAGGCAGCTAAATTACCAGGCAGTCACCAGTGTGCCCACCTCCCGCCAGGAAGCCAGCCTGCAGAGCAGGTAGGAGGTGCTTGAGGAGGGGCGCACCACTGTGGATCCAGACACTGGGCAGACACCTGACACATGCCATCTAAGTTAATCTTAAAAGCCTCTTGAGCTAGATGATATTTTCTCAGTTTTACAATGGAGGCTCAGAGAGATTAAGTATTTGCCCGAAGTCACAGAGACAGGGTAAGCTGAATTTCCTGGGCCTCATGGATCTACCTGTGCAAATGAGGAAGTTTCATTAGCATCAGTCCATAGTAGAAGACCACAGCACCCCCACTGTCTCCCTCCATTATTTTGGGGAATCTTGGAGGAGAGGCCTGCCATGTATTCATGAACAGTCCTGTTGGAGATGCCCACTTAGGGCCCCCATGGATGTCTGGAGCTGGCATCTCACCAGGCCCTGCCCAGGTGCCTTTTCACAGAGGGGCTCCAGATCCGCGAGATGAAGGCCGTGGGTGACTTTGCCGGGCACAGGCACTTTTGCCTTCATGGGCCCTTTCCTCCATAAAACACATTTTAAAATCATATTTTACAACTGTATTTGTATAAATATACCAATATATTAAAACATGCTCCTGGTGCAAAGATTCATTCTTTTTCTCATAATTTTAAAAGAAATTAAAATATTTTCATGGCCCCCTAAAGGAATGATGGGCCCTAGGCCTATCCGTAATGGGTAAGGAGGCTTTTCACAAGACACTAAAGTGGCAGGCCCCTCGCCACTGCCTCTCTGTTTCTTGGCTGACCGTGAACCCCGATCATACTGTATGCGTCCCTCCTCTCAAAAATGCGAATGCCAGTGTCCCTTCAGCTTCTGCCTATTGTGCCTCTTTTCTCTTGTTCTTGTGATAAGTGTCAGAACAGCCTGTGAGGTGGAGCTAGGAAATCTCCTCCAGGCACATGTACATATCCTCAAAGCCTTTCTGCCCACCTTATATTACATCAAGACTTATATCAAGTCACATAAATAGATACCAGGACCTGTGGCACATATTTCGGCTCAGTTCTGAGCCCAGCTGAGACAGACACGTAGACACACATGTTCCAGGGTCAAGCTGTGGCTGGAATCCTCTCTTTCATTCTGAAGTGATCTCTCTCCACAAAGCCAGACATCTGATTATTAGAACACACTCTTGCTGCTCACACATTGACAAGAGTGAGATATTCTGATAAAGAGCATTCCTGATTATTCTAGCTTGAAATGAATTTGCATTTTTCTATGCAACACAAAGCTTAGAAATGAATATGACACTGGGAAAATCTCAGGAGAATTTACAAAGATTGCTAACGAGCAGATATATCTAGTGTTTAGAATGAAAATATTTTCTCCTTTAGAATTCTACAGGCTCAGATCTCCCCTGGCAACAACTTGCATTCTCTATGTCTTTGGAAAACAGTTGATAAGTAAGAGTGCATAGAGTAGAAATTTGTTTATAGCAACATGTTTTACATGGCGAGAAAGCATATAGGCACAGGACAGAGAGATTGCTAAGGTTAAGTGTGTTTGGGTCCTGAGACAAAAAAATACAAGTCTTACTCTGCCTACAGTCCTAGAGAAAAGAAATGATCAGTAGAGATGAATTGCACAGGTCCCGACTTGGTCATCTTTACTGGGTACGTTGAAACGGCCACTGTCAGGGCTGCAACCTTGATGGTAAAAGATTGTCTTCAAGGCCTGCTGCAGTACTGTGTCATTTGTGAGGGGCTGGGAGCCTGAATCTTCACAGAGGTTGGCAATAGGTTCGCTACCTCGTTAATGAGCAATTGAGGAAACTCCATCTCAGGCCGAAGGGAGTCAGATCTTACCTTCCTGTCCCTCTGCCCTCATGGCTCTGTGGGGGGCATGCAACACCAGTGCGCTTCTCCTCACCTTCTGTGCCCCAAGTGGCGGACTGTCTCAGCCCCGGTGGTTGTGAAGCTGACGTTGTAGATTTGGTGTTCCGCCTGGGGCTGTGACACAGACTGAACCCTCCCTAGAAGTGGACACTTGGGCTCACAGAGGTGAGCATCAGTCAGCAGGATGCCAGGAGTGTGGGTGCCTCAGAGCACAGACCTACATCCTACTGTGGGTCGACAGCTTAAAGTTCAACACATGCTACCTGCACTAGGGCATACTGCCATACCCTTGGCATTTTAAAGAGCGTTGTGCCTGTATCTGGCACTTAATAAATGTTACTGAATTTGTATTTCATTGCTCACTAGAAGGTTGAATTTTGTCACATGGGTTTACCAGCTGTTTTCATTCTATCATCTGTGGATCCCTTAGCTGCAGGTGTCTTTGAGACCCACATTCCTGTTCTGCAAAGCGTCCTATCGTGTCAGCTGACTTTCTCCATGCTTTCACTTCTCCCTCATTTGCTACCATAAAACCCACATTTGATTTGTCTTATAATGAATATCTGCAGGAAGTCAGCTGCCACAGGGGAATGCTCTGTCTGGGCTCTCAACTTGTGCTTTTTGCCACTCACCTCATCCCTCTGTGGCTGTAAGCAATAGAAAACGGTAGGATCCTTTTAGCTTTTCATTTCTCCCACATACCGGGCTCGCTGTCAGCCACCTCTGAATCTCCACCAGCTTTTCATCTGATCAAACCTCCATCCAGTGCTAAATATAGCTTTTTAAACATAGTTGTAGGAAGTGCTTTTCACTTTTCTCTAGACTGGGGAGGGAATAGGACATTTACATGACAAGTCAGTGTTAGCCCTGTAGGAAAGCTGTCTTTCACTGGCCAATGAGCACAGTAAGGAACAGGCAGGTTAGGTGTCCTGCCCGTCATGTACCTACTGAAATCCAAGTTATCTCAATTTCAGTAGGTGCATGGTCCACCCCCACCCCAGGTCCAAGCAAACAGCCCATTCCAAGGGAACAGACAAGAAACACTTGATTCCCTGCAGGTGGGAAATTGCTGTGGATTCCAGTTTGCATTTCCCAGTGGAGAGCAAAATGGAAACATCAACCAAACCAATGAAGAGATCTTGTCCAGTTTTCTTATAATTTTTCTTCAGTTACTCTTTTTTTTTATTTTAGACAGAATTTCGCTCTTGTTTCCCAGGCTGGAGTTGCAATGGCACAGTCTTGGCTCACTGCAACCTCCACCTCCCAGGTTCAAGTGATTCTCCTGCCTCAGCCTCCAGAGCAGCTGGGATTACAGGCATGTGCCACCATGCCCAACTAATTTTTGTATTTTTAGTAGAGATGGGGTTTCACCAGGTTGGCCAGTCTCAAACTCCTGACCTCAGCCTCCCAAAGTGCTGGGATTACAGGTGTGAGCCACTGCACCAGGCCCGGTCAGTCACTTCTGCCAGCTGGAAGCTGGTTCTCTTATGAAGTGGTCCAGGTCTTTAACCAGACCACAGGCATTCCAGGTGAAGCTGTGGTGTTCTCAGACCAGCTGCCTGGGACTCCTCACTCTGACTTAAGGGAAAATGCAAAGGCCTCAGGGGCCCAGACAGGAAGTCAGCATGACAAGTGGATAGGGTGGGGCCCAAGGCATGTGTGACAGCAGGAACTACATTCCTCTTGTTCTCTGCTTTATGCCAGCACCTGGAACAGCGCTAGCATATCATAGGGTCCCAATGAAGTATGTAGAATGAACGGAGGGGAGTGTAGAGAACTGGGAAGTGCACATCTCACATGTGGTATTCTAGGCCAAAAAGCATGGCAAATATTTGACTTCGAGCTTGCAACTCTCATGACTGAATAAACAAGGCTGTTTATAGATGGAATAAAACAATGATGGTCCAACAGTATTGATGGCTAACTTATCCCTTCGATTGTATGTTCAGTTGGAGTCAGGATACAGATCACTCTTTCTGTTTAAGCATCTTAAGTCCTTCCCATTAATACCTTGACCTTTAATGCCCTGTTCTGTTTGGAAATTAGTGTATATTTTTACTTTACCTTCCCTCATGCTATGGTCTAAATTTTTCTGAACCCTTGGTCATATATCTTTCTTTTCAAAAGATATACAAGGGCACTGTGTCTATCAAATAAGGGGCAACCTTTCTAAACACGTTTTATTCCTAATAAAAGGGTAACAGATCCACTTCATGCATACAACGTTGCCCTTTCTAAAATGGACTTAAGCAAACAGTGGTAGCTGGTTCTTGCCAAAATTATTTTGAGCCCAATTTGTCTCCAAAATCTGCCACATCAAGCTACCATGTCCTGAAGAGTGGGGTACATTCTCTACACATTTTTCCTAAGGTGAAGAGTTGGCTCTGGCTGTACTCTTGGACAATTCCATCATTCTGGTGGGTCTGCATCACCTTCCCTCTATCTCATTCCCCATACCCCAGATTTCTGGTATGTAGCAAAGCCCCTCGAACCAACAGAAACAGAGCTATTGGGTCAGTCAGGCAGCTGTTGTGGAACAGACAGGCTAAGGATAAAGAGAAGCCCTCTGGCACAGGTGCCCTCACCCCAGAGTGGCTTGACAGGTGTGAGACCACGTGCCTCAGTGTAGAAGCCCAGAGACAGCTTCTGGACTGCAGACTCAGCCATTAATTTGTCACTTAACCCCTTTGCCATCAGAAATCTCCTCTAGTGAGACAAAACCTAAAATAGAATCTATTCAGAGGAACAAATTTTGCAAATCGAGTCATAGGTATCATTAATATTTTGGTCAAGTTTATATGGGTCAGATAGGTACCTTAGGTAGGTGTATCTTACTAAACATTTTACTGGTTTACTTCGTTAAACATTTTACTGGTCACATGAAACGTGATGAGATAAACAAAACTGTTTGTAGATGGAAACCATGACTGCCAAGCAACAGTGATCTCCAGCTTATTGCATGGTGCTGTATGTTCAGATGAACTCATAATACAGATGATTCTCTGAGGTTGAAGGATCTCTGCTCCATTAATAACATTGGCCCAAATCTGGATCGATTGTAATTTTGAGCCATGAACGTAAAAGTTGGAAGTGACCTGTGTCAGTCAAGAATATGTTCAGCCACAGGTAACAGAAAACCTGGCCAACAGTGGCTTCAACAGATAGGGGATCTTTTTTTTTTTTTTCACATAACATGATATTCAGAGGCAGATGGCGACTCCCAGTGGTTCACCTAATCCAATGCTGTCTGAGTCCAAATTCTTTCAGCCTTTTGCTCCATGTCACTTGGAGGTTTGGCATTCATCTTCAATCCTGTTGGCTCATAAGCTGCATGTCTATTTTTAAGGCAGAAACAAGTGAGGAGGAAGAGAAGGGCATTAGATGCACCAGTTCCCCTGATTAGGAAAACAAACGCTTATCTAGAAACTCCTCGGGCTTTCCCTATGGATTCTAGTCAAAATGATGTCACATGGCTATACCTAGCTGCAAGGGAAGCAGGGAAATGGGTATTTTCCTGTTCACCTCCATGGTGGAAGAAAGCAAGAGAGAATGAGCTTGAAAACAGATGTGTAAGCTAATACATTGTCTATCAAGAAACAGCACAGAAATTCTTTCTAGTACTCTCACTGTACAAATGGCAAAAATGAGTTCCAGAAATGGAAAATAACTTGTTCCCATAATTGGGTGAATTTAGAGTCAAAACTGGAGCCCAGGTATCTTAAATGGCAGTCCAGAAAGCTACCCACTGGACCACACTTCAGTCTGAGACTGAAGTTTTGCTGAGGAAGTAGAATATTATTCAGCAAATAAGGTAAGAGATACTAAACTACCAGCAGTGGGCAGAGGACATACAGCTTCCACTCTAGCCCTCTTTCCTCCTTCCCGCCCCAAGAATCTGAAATAATTTATTGGGAGTCACAGAAACTAGGTGAAGTCAAATGAGGCCTCCCCTCAGTTCTCTTCTGCTGTGTCTAGTTTTATCTTCTCATTCTTCAGCACGTTGGTGTTTGTGTGTGGAATTACAGAATCAACCTCATGATGGTGAGTGTCATGACAACAAAAAATTTCTGTGTCATTGTTAATGTGCTGTTCTTGTCTTCTGCCCCCTTCTGTTATTGGACCAAACAGAAGTTTTCTGCTGTTTCTCTCTGCAACATCTCCACAGAAGTCCTGAAAGTCATCAATGCCACAGAGGAGTTGATAGCAGAATCTACAGGGCCCTGGGAGTCCCCTCAAGTCCCTCCTGACAGAGAGAAGGGGACGTTTCCTCGTGGTACAGACCAAGTGAGACTGGATGAGCAGCTGACTTCCCTGGAAGAAAATGTAAGAGGGTGTGGAGGTGCCCTGTCTAGGGTGAATGTGTGTGAAGAAGCAACTGATTAAGTTGTAGCTTATCATGAAGAGTACAAGGACACACACACACACACCACACCACCATGGCAAATACATTCTCAGGAAGGGTCTTAGGTTGAATTCCCCAGAAGCAGACCCTGAGATGAGGACTTGTGTGCATGTGACTTACTAGGGAATGCTTGCAAGGGAAGCTGGTGAGAGAATGGGGAAAGTAAGGGAAAGGGAAGAATCAGAGCAAGGACATGATCTTACACAAAGAGTAGCTTCAGCCTGATCCTGCAGGGAGCTCTGGAGTAGCAGTTGCATCTCAAAGGTGTCCTGACCTAAGGCGAAAGAACTGGCCCTTCCTACAACCCGTAGGCACTTCAGTGTGTCTGCACGCAGGCAGTGTCTCCAGTAGTCCAAACACAGTCCTCTGTGTAGATATGGGCTGCTGGGAACAAAAGCACATGGAGGCTTCGTGGGCAGGGAGAGGAGTAGAGAGAAACTATAAAAGTACTACAGGGGGATCCAGGTGGGAGCATCGCCAGTGCCACTCCAGGGGATGAAGCGGTTGCCAAAAGAACTGAAGTTACTACAGCTAGTCTTCTCTGCTTCCCTAATATAAGATACCAACACGATCATATATAATTTATGTGTCCAATGAATCACCAAGCCTCCTTGTGGCATTAGCAACAAGAAGCCCACTGCCTTTCTTCCGAGTCTACCACACTACCCCAGAATTGTCCAAGCACTCTGGGAACTGAGTAAAACTCTATTGCATTACCTCGTGACCACATCTAGACCTCAGACTGCCATCACTCCCCCTCCCCCATTCCTATGCTCCCCTCTAGGATGCTAACCAGCCATTGCTAGTGGATCTGCCGATCAAGAGGAAATGCCTAACATCAACTATATTTGCAATTACATTTCTTCTTTGAAAATAAAACATTTAGCATAATGCTTGGCAAAAAGTACACAATAAATGCTGACTATTCTTATTAGTATTTGGAAAGCATGTCATCAGTCAACTCCTAAAATGATGCCATTAAAATTCACTAAAGAATCAGTTGTTAAAAGTGGTTCCAACTTTAGTAACACACACTCTTGGCTCTTTCTCTCATCCTGGGACAAGTCTGCATTTGCTGCTTTCAAGAGAAAGACACTTGAGAAAGAAAGGAAATCAAACAAGTCCTACTGGTGATTTTGCTTTATTTAAAAAGCATCCATTTTTACTGAAGTGTAGGCAGAGTGGCCCAGAAGACTCATCTGCCTCATTCATCCCGGGTTTACTTGCTGCTGCTTCTGAGGACCCTGACTCAGGTAGCTGAGCTTTCCCTGGTGCCAGGTCCTTTTCTGCCTGAAGGAAGCCATGCCTGAGAGTCAGGGTCACAGGGAAAGGGAGTGAGATCTACCAGATGTCTGGAAAAGAGGAAGGGGATGAAGGGGAAGCTGCTTATAATCCATTTCAACATTTAGAAGGGTTAAAGACCATCAGCCAAGTCAGCCGGTTCCCGGAAACTTGTACATCTCTGAAGGGAAAACCAGTGTACTTGGGGGAGGGAGGAGAAGACAGTGCTTACATTTACCTTTCTTCAGATTCAATTCCATTTAGTTTGTACTCCTAAAAGGTATTTGCAAGTATAATTATAGTCATGTGCTGCATAGTAAGGTTTTGGTCAATGGAAAATCACATATATAACGGTGGTGGTCCCATAAGATTCTAATGCTGGATTTTAACTGTACCTTTTCTGTGTTTAGATATATAAATAATTACCATGGTGTTACAGTTGCCTATAGTATTCAGTACAGTAACATGCTGTAGCCTAGGAGCAACAGGCTAGGTGTGAAGTAGGCTACACCATCTAGGTTTGCGTAAGTACACTCTGTGATGTTCACACAATTATGCATTTCTCATAATATATCCTCATTGTTTAGCGAAACATGACTATGTTTAGGTTAAAGGATTTTGTAATTTCCCCCTTCCTTTCAAAGAGAATAAAAAATTCTTGTCTGTCAAGGTGGCCTGCAGGAGGGGTGCGTGTGACTGCTGACTCTGGAGTTCAGGAAAGCTCTCACTGCCCCTTGAGAAATTGCGTGTTTGGTTTGGCATAACAGGTATATTTGCTAGTAATGGATTTTTCAGTCCTTCTGATTTGTGATGAAGAAAAAACAATGTAATAAATTCTTACAGGTAAATATTCATGATCACAGTTGAGTATTTCAGGAAATAGCTGATACGAATTTTCCAATATTGTTCTAATGAATGCTGCTCCCAGAAATCAGGAATTGTTATTACAGAATTTTTTTAAGTAGAGATGGGGTCTTGCTCTGTTGCCCCAATTGGTCTAGAACTCCTGCCCTGTCAAGTGATCCTCCTGCCTTGGCCTCCCCCAGTACTGGGATTACAGACAGGAGCCATTGTGCCCAACCTGAAGTATTTTTTGATAAAAGTTGAAACAACAATAACAAAAATTTTTAAAATGCAGGCTAGGTGTGATGGCTCACACCTGTAATCCCAGCACTTTGCGAGACCAAGAAGGGAGGATTGCTTGAGGCTAGGAGTTCAAGACCAGTCTGGTCAACATGGTGAGATCCTATCTCTATGAATAAATTTACATATATATGCACTAATGCTTGTTTCACTTTAAAAGTTGAAGATACTCTCTCTTGGGGCCTCCATGAAGCCTATGCATGTATCTCTCTAATCACTTTTTATACTTTGCATCTTTTCTGTTCCCTCATCCATCTCCCATTAGGCTGGCACTATTAACATGTGGATTAGAATTCTTTGTGTGGGGGCTGTCCTGTGCACAATAGGATACTTAGCAGCATCCCTGGTCTCTACCCACTAGCTGCCAGTAGCAGCATCCTCCCAGTGTGACGGTCAAAATGTCTCCAGACACTGTCAAATGTTAGGAGTTTGGGGCAGGGCAAAATCAGCCCCAGATTGGGAACAAGATATATAAATTCCAGCAAAACAGGGTTTACCACCTTTTATGTCTGTAGCCTAGCCCCAGTCCACCACCCAGAGCCTGACACACAGGAAGCACTTAGTGAATGATTAGTTGATGTATGACTACGCCAGAGGAATGACATCATTTTTTAAAAGAACTGCTTAACTTCTCACGTGCAGGGTCTCTGTCCTTTAAATGTGTCTCTAACACAGCTGAGTCCTGAGATGGCCCTGTTCCTGGACACGCTGAATTGAAAAGGTTAATCTAAAGACATGGTTCACTAGCAAACGAATGTATTTTTTACAAAGTATGGTATCAAAGCAGTGTGTGAAATATCTGGTTTAAATGACAGTGGTCAGTTCTCGTGGCTTAAAACAAAGATACCCTGCCCTTTTATTTTTACCTCCAAGGAGCGTATTGAAAGGAATGCAATGGCCTTGTTGGAGTTTTCCTCTTGTAAGATCCTTTAAGTTATGTGGTTTTTTTCCCCCTTGGGTTCATTGACAGTTTCAATTTAAAATACATCCACTTACTCACAGACTGAAGATGTCAGAAGCCCCAGAGGGACAGTGGCTAGAAGGCCCAGTCCATAGATGACTGTTCCCCTGTCCTGCACCCCTCATGCTTCTCCTGTTCCCAAAGAGTTAACTGCCTTGTTCATTTTCCTTCCCTTCCCCCAGCCTTCAGCTTTTTAAATTTCACCTCAGACGAAACTCCATCCATATTCTTTTGAATTCTATGGGCTTTTGAGTCAGGGAAGGGATGACTCTTCATCTCTTTAATTCAGCAGATCACAGAGCCACACAGAGCCATGGGCGCGTTGCCTCTCTCTGCTGCTCCCGGATGGAATTCAGCGGAGAAGCCAGGGTGGTTCTTAAACTGTCCTCTGGGTGCAGCTGATCTCATTAAATCATGGCTTTTGTTGGTCTGCAGAATAAAGAGCAGTCCTGCACTCCTCTGCTGTTCTCCTTTGTGCTGGGGAGCCTAGGGACTGTCAGAAATAGCAACGGTGACACTATTCTCGCCTCCTGAACGTTGGTTACCGCAGGACAGGACTCGGGGGAAAAAAAAGAACATTTGGTTGAGGATGTTCACTTTTAAAAATACTTCTGAAGACTCCCAGCTCTGCCAGTTACACTAAGCTTCACTGGTGTTGCTTTTGTAACAGGGAGGGAGAGAAAGGATCTCCTCAGGACCTCGGATCGGTCTTCCTGTGGCCTCTATTTCCTTGAGGGGCACAATGGGTCCTGAGCAAAATGGGAAAAAAGGAAAAAAATTAAAAATACTTCTGAAGGTTCCAGAGCTACATAAGATAAAGGAACATCACATTTACATATCCAATCTCCTGTTTTCATAAACTGCCTTGTTAACCCCCTTAATTAGCACAGGGCATGGGTATTTGAGAATTCCCTTCCACTCTCAGCTTTGGCGTCTCACCTGCTATCTGGCATTAGTGCTGTGAAATCAGCTCTTGTCTCCCCTAAAGGCAGGAACAACCTGGGGCTAATCCCAGCCTCCACAGCAGTACGCAGTTGGGGCTCAGTTCCTTGGGCTGAATGCCTGGGTCTCTAGGTATTTTAAACTCTTGCTGTGAAAAGCTCCACTATACCTGCTGGGGTCTGGCTGGAAGAGGAGCGTTTCATGAAGGGGCTGTTAACTCAGGTGTAGGCAAGGTTAAGGGATGCTGAGGTGGAATACTAGCAACAGAAGGAAGCTGCTACCAGCCCTAGACAGTGTAACCAGAGCCTAGGGAGAGAGGAAGCCTGGAAAACCCTAGAGGGTTTCCAGCCCCTAGAGGGAGCTAAAACCACAGGGCTGGAGCTGCAACCAGAACCCAAGTGCCCACACAGAGTGAGAGTGGGAAAGAAACACTCTTCTCTCTAAAACTTACTTAATCTACTTCTGGTATCTCCACTGGCCAGACCCATCCCAGCCAGCCAGGAAGTCCTGGTGATGAAGTCCAAATAGGTCAGCCTCCCAGGGAACAGGGTGGGATAAAGAAGGATAGAACAGGGACCTAGAAGGTCAACAGAGAACGATTAACATGAGCATTCTCAGACCCGTGGTGTGAATAGCAGGACTGCCGTCTTGAGGATGTATGCAGGGTTGTAAACGGGGTCGGGGGCTAGAAGGGGGAATGAGTCAGTTGCCTCTCTCCACCACCACCATCAGAGGACCTGCCTTATTCTCATCTTTGCTAAATGATAGAGGCAACTTGGAGTAACCCATAATCCCCAGCCACAGAGGGAGTGCAGGGCAAACCCAACTTCCCTGTTAGCCCTGCCCCATATCGCCCATGGAGTGTACAACCAGCGGCAGCGGACACAGCAGACCTGCACTGCAGGGAGCCAAGCTCTGCCACTGAACCCAGGTCCATGCAGCAGATGTTGATCCCCTTTCTCAAAGCTCTCCTACAATCCTCATAGCACTAAAGAGGATGTGGCACTAGAACTTGTGGAGATGGTCATGGTTTCTCAGGTGGTTCTCTGCCTTCAGAGAGCAAAGAAAGAAATACATTAGTCCCCTAAAGTGTATTTCACGTAAAGCCAAATCCAACAGCATGCTCTAAGGTCAACCAAGTCTGGAAAACTCGCATACTCTTTCTAGCAAAATTGAGATATGTATTAGCGCATTAAAGCCTCTCAGAAGAACTGCAGTAAAGAAATCTGTTTAATGTTCTTTATTCTAGAGAGTTTAATCACAAATAGGTGTTTCATTAGAGAAACACCTATTCTCCCTTGAACCGCTCTGAGAAAGTCTTGTTGAACCAAGAGCCAGTGAATGCGATCACAGGCATCAATGACTAGAGTTCGAAGAGGTCATAGATGACTCAGACATGGTAACCATCGTTGTCACCGAAAGTGGACCTTAACTTGCCGAACGAGTCCAAGTGAACATTTTTCAAATGGGTTATGCTTTATAAAGCTAGAATACCATTTTCATCATATAGCATGTTGCCTTTGGTTACTTCAAGCCAGCAACAGAGCCAATATCATATCCATCTATTACCATAGTAACTCTAGTACCTCTATGTTAAAATCTGAAATGCAAACTGTTACAACATTCCAACCGAGAATATCATAGCATCATGGGGCAAGGAGGATAAAGGCAAGGAAACTGGCTTCAGCCCTCTGAGATCACTTACAGGCTCCGCCAGTTCCCCGTTGTGAGACCTCAGAAAGTCACTAAAGCTTCCTAGAGCATAAAATATTCTTGTCTTGAATGTGATGACGATAATAGTATTGACCTCAAGGGTTGCTATGAACATAAATAAGTCAACCTAAAGCCCTTGGCTCAGCCACTGGCTCGATAACCTAATGCTGCCATCATCACCGTCATTCCCACCATCATCATTACCCTCCTCCAGTCCTTCAGGCACCATGGCTTTGGCTGCAAATTCCTGTTTAGCCAGTATCAGTGCCAAACCACTGAATCTCTCCTTCCTCCTGGTGCCAGGAAAGTAGGCTTTTAGCGAACACAGAGTGAAAGATGAATATTCTGGCCTTGCTGAGGGCTTAGAGTTTTTTCATCTTGCTTTGTCTTGGCAGAAAAAAAAGGAGCATCAGGAAATGAACATGTTGAAGATGTAAACAGCAATCAGGTTGATACACATCCCAGGGTGTGATGACATTGAGTCTCGCATGTTTCTGCTAAAATCAAGGTTCTAATCTAAGACCTTAGTTATGTCATGTTTAACCATTGCCATGTTTAATTATTTCATTTCATTTAAATCACTCCAAAATGTGTTTCATCGTGAAAACTGTAGATTTATATTTTAAATTAGCTTATTACAATAAATTGACTTTTTTTGGTGTAGATAAGGAAAAGTATTTAAAAAGTATAATAAACTTCAAACTGCTCTGGCTCCTCCTGTCTCTCTCTGTCTCTCTCTGTCTCTCTCTGTCTCTCTCTCTCTTTCTCCCCCTTTCCCCCCACCCCTAGTTTTTTTTTCTTTTTTCCCTCTGAAGGGAAGTTTTTCAACTTCAGAAATTTGGAGACACATGTTTGAATAATTTCTTCAAATACCTTTGAAATATTCATCATTTATTTCATATGACAATGTGAAATATTGTTTCTTGCCTTAAAAACAAAAATAAATGGCTATGATTAAATTGTGAAGAGCTCTTAGAAACAGAATTTCTCTGTATGAAACAGAATTACATGTTCAACATCTGATAAAGGAATAGAAAACAAAAGATGAACTGAAGTTTGGCAATTCCCAACAGACATTTGATTCATGGCCCCTGTATGACTGGTGAATCGTTGGATTTGACATCTTCTGTACCAGTCACTGCTGAAAGCTCCCACAGCCCAGGTAATTATGCCTGGTGATGGTGTACAGTCAAATATGCTTTCATCAGACCTGTACCTACCTTTGTTCCACCCTAGAATGTTTTATAAAATTGCCAGTTTTAAAACAGATGAGTTAATCATGCCAAGGAACTGACAGAGTGAAAACATCCCCAGGCTTCTTTCCCTCACCAGCACAGCATCACTAAGTGGAAAAAAAAAAAAAAAAAAAAAAAAAAGCATATGACTTATGTACCTAAGCTCTCGACTTTCTTGACTTGTCTTCAGCTCTGCTATATTTTTAACTCAAGTTAAAGAAACTGTTGGCTGGGCTCGGTGGCTTATGCCTGTAATCCCAGCACTTTGGGAGGCCGAGGCGGGTGGATCACGAGGTCAAGAGATCAAGACCATCCTGGTCAACATGGTGAGACCCCCGTCTCCACTAAAAATACAAAAATTAGCTGGGCATGGTGGTGCGCGCCTGTAGTCCCAGCTACTCGGGAGGCTGAGGCAGGAGAATTGCTTGAACCCAGAAGGCGGAGGTTGCGGTGAGCCGAGATCGTGCCATTGCACTCCAGTCTGGGTAACAAGAGCGAAACTCCGTCTCAAAAAAAAAAAAAAAGAAAAGAAAGAAACTGTTAAAGTCTTGGCCATGTGTTTCATTCAAATCAACTCTAAATTGCGGTGATTACATGTTTAGGATTTTATATACATTGATTAAACCTCAACCTCTCTTTAAGTAATTCCTTCTTTAGATACATCTCATTCCGTGTGGTGTTGGTTGCGTCATCACATTATTGATTAGCGTGAGCAGGCATTTGTTTCATTCACCCTGGTCCACATTCCTTAGTCTGAATTACTTCAAGGATTTCACCTTGCTCACTTCTATGGGAATAACCTTATAAACTTATCAGCCCAAAATGTTTCTTCTTCTTAAACTTCTTTCCTTTTTGGGCTTGCTCTCTTATTTTTAATAGCTCTCAAAAAAACTGTCCTAACTGACAGATAAATAGACTTGACATGCTTCTCTAAATATCACACTATTTTCTAAGAATTTAAGTATTTTTCTACTGTGAATTTCAGATTTATTTTAATTCCCCTAACCTTGTTCAAGCATGCAGAAACCAATTAATCAGAGAGAATTCACTCAAAATTTGTAATTATTTTTTTATATATATTTTATTGCGTTTTAGGTTTTAGGGTACATGTGAAGAACATGCAGGATTGTTGCATAGGTACATACATGGCAGTCTGGTTTGCTGCCTTCCTCTCTGTCACCTATATCTGGCATTTCTCCCCAGGTTATCCCTCCCCAACTCCCCACCCCTGCTGTCCCTCCCCTAGTTTCCCCCTACAGACCTCAGTGTGTGATGCTCCCTCCCTGTGTCCATGTGTTTTCATTGTTCAATACCTGCCTATGAGTGAGAACATGCAGTGTTTGATTTTCTGTTCTTGTGCCAGTTTTCTGAGAATGATGGTTTCCAGGTTCATCCACATCCCTACAAAGGACACAAACTCATCGTTTTTTATGGCTGCATAGTATTCCATGGTGTATATGTGCCACATTTTTCCTGTCCAGTCTATCATCTATGGGCATTTGGGTTGGTTCCAGGTCTTTGCTATTGTAAACAGTGCTGCAATGAACATTCGTGTGCATGTGTCCTTATGAAAGAACGATTTATAATCCTTGGGATATATACCCAGTAATGGGATTGCTGGATCAAATGGAATTTCTATTTCTAGGTCCTTGAGGAATCACCACACTGTCTTCCACAATGGTTGAACTAATTTACACTCCCACCAACAGTGTAAAAGTGTTCCTATTTCTCCATATCCTCTCCAGCATCTGTTGTCTCCAGATTTTTTAATGATCACCATTCTAACTGGTGTGAGATGGCATCTCAATGTAGTTTTGATTTGCATTTCTCTAATGATCAGTGATGATGAGCATTTTTTCATATGTTGGTTGGCCTCATGTATGTCTTCTTTTGAAAAGTGTCTGTTCATATCCTTTGCCCACTTTTGAATGGATTTGTTTGTTTTTTTCTTGTAAATCTATTATAGTTCTTTACAGATTCTGGATATTAGCCCTTTGTCAGATGGGTAGATTGCAAAAATTTTTTCCCATTCTGTTGGTTGCCAGTTCACTCTAATGGTTGTTTAGATCCCATTTGTCTATTTTGGCTTTTGTTGCCAATGCTTTGGGTGTTTTAGTCATGAAGTCCTTGCTTATGCCTATGTCCTGAATGGTTTTACCTAGGTTTTTTTCTAGGGTTTTTATGGTGTTAGGTCTTATGTTTAAGTCTTTAATCCCTCTGGAGTTAATTTTAGTGTAAGGTATCAGGAGGGGTCCAGTTTCCGCTTTCTGCACATGTCTAACCAGTTTCCCAACACCATTTATTAAACAGGGAATCCTTTCCCCATTGCTTGCTTTTGTGAGCTTTGTCAAAGATCAGATGGTGTAGATGTGTGGCGTTGCCTCTGAGCCCTCTGTTCTGTTCCATTGGTCTATATCTCTGTTTTGGTACCAGTACCATGCTGTTTTGATTACTGTAGCCTTATGGTATAGTTTGAAGTCAGGTAGTATGATGCCCGCAGCTTTGTTCTTTTTGCTTAGAATTGACTTGGCTATGAGGGCTCTCTTTTGGTTCCATATGAAGTTTAAGGTGTTTTTTCCAGATCTGTGAAGAAGGTCATTGGTAGCTTGATGGGGATGTAATCATTTTAAATTACTTCCCCTCTTTCATGTTTTCTGAATTTTTTCTCAGTTACTAAATGCCAACCAAAAGTCTTATTGGCAAAACTCCATCATGAGTTTTTCTCTTTGTTTCTTCTTGATAGTCATTCTTTTAGTCACTGGACCAATATACAATTTGCATAGCTGATGTCATGTATTTTGTACTATTTGAACAAAAGCCACTTTAAAATGCTTTTTCTTACAGGAAAGTTGGTCAGGGAGGGAAGGTGTGATTGACAGTGGGGGGTTTCAAAACCTCACACTACCATTAAGTGTGAAAAATGTTTATAAACGTTATAAAAATAACATTCCCTCTGCAATGTTAGCCTAGTTTCTCTCCCACTCTCCTGATTTGCCAGCATCTGCTCAAGGGACTCCAACCAGTTCCAGGTCTGCAGACATGAACTCAAATGCAGCACTCTCTCTACAGGTGTACCTGGCAGCAGGCACTGTGTATGGACTGGAGAGCCAGCTGACTGAGCTGGAAGATGCCGCCCGCTCCATCCACAGTGGCACTGAGGAGACCCATCTGGCAGATCTGGAGGACCAGGTGGCCACAGCTGCAGCCCAGGTTCACCATGCTGAACTCCAGGTGAGAACTCCCCTCTTTGCCCATATGGGGTCCTGCAGGGTGAAAGAGGGAGCCCCATGTTCCACAAGAATCACTTTAAAGCCATTTTATCTGCCAGCTCTCATCATCTCTACCATGCTTGCATGGATATGGTCCTTCCAGACGAATTCTACGAAATTCTCCTTTTAAAAGTATAGTCCTCTTCTGCCTCAAATTAAAGCATTGATAATATATATTAGACTGCCCTTTAAAGCCTTATGCCAGTTTCCTCTTTGAGAAATTTCCTGACCCATACATAGGTCTCTCTACTATACAGGTTTCCATTCCACTTCAAGACCATCCTTTTCTGACCCTTATCACACTGTTGATTACTTAGTCAGTGCCAATATTCCCCAGTATAGACTGAAAGCTCTGTGAGAATAGAACTGCAGCTCTGTGACTTAACATGTAACTCCAGTGCCTAGCACAATACCTGGCACAGATTTAGCACACAATAAAAACAGGGTGAATAAATGAAGGAAGTTGGAAGCATATAGATTTCTCAGGACAATATTTTTCGTGAGGAGCAGGCAGGATTTAGACACGGCTATTTAAAACTGATTGACATAGTCTCTATAACTTTGTAAAGATGGCTGTTTGAAGTTTTCATTGATATTCCCTTAAGGTTTGACTCTGTAAATCAAAACTGACCATGGATTAAGCCACTGATTTTCAAACTGGGGTCTGCAGATACATTCTCAGGACCCATGACAATTTTTTTTCTTTAAAAGGGATCCATGTGTTACTCAAGTTTGAGACACTGGTCTCTGCAGCTTCAGTTCAGTATAGACCCCCGGTTTGCTGATATCTCTATAGATCCTGCGTCTTAAAACTTAATCACTGGGAGAACTGTGGTCAATAAAACCATATCTGAATAGAGACATAAATCAAAGAAAATGACTGAAGTGAGTTGTAGTCATTTTAGAGGGCTTTTTTTTTTTTTGGCCAAGATTGAGGATGCACACAGAAAAAAAGAGAAACCACAGTATGATCTGTGGCTCATTCTTTTTCCTAACGGGATTTTGAGGGTTTCAATATTTAAAGGGGAACATTGGGCAGGAGTGGAAAGGGGTGGAGGGAAAGAGGGAGAGTTTGGTCACATTCTTGTGAATCTGCAGGTTGCACATGAAAAGGAGGGGTAAAGGGAATGGTCAATTACATATTCATCTTGCACTCAGTAAATCTGTGCTTTGCATAAGATAAAGTAAAAGTAAAAGAGAGTAGAGGAAGCAGTCAAATATCCATTCATTTTCAGGTGGGTGAGGGACAATTTCCAGTTTCCTCTTGTCCTGTACACATGAAAATAAGCTGTTAATTTACATTGTCAGGGTGACAGAGGCCCCCTGTGAAGACATGTGGCCTTCTATCTGTAGCTATCAGTTTAGGGACAAAAGGAAAGGCAGGGTTTTTTCTTATTTTTGCGGGGGATGAGGGGTACGTTTATGACTCTGCTTCCAAACTTAACTTCTCTGTCTTGGCATCATGAATTGAGGGTCCCGAGATTTTATTTTTGTTTCACAGGGAAGATGACAATCTTAGGTGATAATTATTTTAAAAGTAAATATTTTCACTTTATTGAGTCAAAAATACAACTCCTGACATCACTAACCACTCTAGAGAATGAAAGGGCACAGTTCCCCACTCTGGATAGGTTGATGCTGTGAACTAGAAATAAGCCCATCAGACAGCTGGCTCCACTGACTGCTATCAGTAAGAATGGCTGAACAGCAGTTCTTCTCAAAAGAAATTATTTCCCATAAATTTCACTCAAGACTTAATCATTTATTGTCAAAGTTATATGAAGTAGAATCAAATCACTTATTTTCTGTTACACTGCGTAGCAAATACTTCTTGAATGACTGCAGGAAGTAATATTTATGGGTGTTTGGGAGGATTTTATTGGATAACTAGTTATTCCTCCTTCCACATTTTTCTAGACTTAAATTATTGAAGCCATATTTTATGGACAGAAAACTCTGGAGTTCCAAATGTCCATTTTCTATGTGCTTAAATGTGCCTATTAATTTATCATTCAGTTTTAAATATTACAATAATGTTATCAGTGATTCCCAATGCTCTGCGAGCGTTATTTTGTACCAGGTATTTATCCTTATGCTTTAGCACGTTATTGTATTTATTTTTTTCAGCAACCCCATAAGGAAGCTACTGCTACCATTCTCCTTTTATATCTGAGGAAACTTGCCCAAGGTCAAATACCTAGAAAGTGATAAAACCTGAATTTTAACCCAAATTCTATGACCTCATAGCCCATGATTTTTCTTTTTTGAGATGCAGTCTCTGTTGCCCAGGCTGGAGTGAAATGGTGAGATCTCAGCTCACTATAACTTCCACCTCCCTGGTTCAAGCAATTTTCCTGCCTCAGCTTCCCCAGTAGCTGGGATTACAGGCGTGCACCACCATGCCCGCTAATTTTTGTATTTTTAGTAGAGATGAGGTTTCACCATATTGGCCAGGCTGGTCTCAAACTCCTGACTTCAAGTGATCCACTAGCCTCGGCCTCTGAAAGTGCTGGGATTATAGGTGTGAGCCACCGCACCAAACAGCCCACATTCCTAACCAGTCTGTGCTGTGCAATTTCCTGGGACATGTGTTGGTCCTGCCCTCAGGCATACATTCACTTGCCTAGGTGTCCTGAATTTGCACGGGAGGTTGTTGACCCTGCTCTCAGCTTTGCAGGTTATCTCAACTGCACTTCCAGGCATGCGGAAATTCTCCCCACCTGGCTAACTGGTGCCACAGAGTGAAGCCTCCCAACTCCCTATTATCTGCTCTCATGCAAAGTCTAGTGTCACAGAGGATTTCTTGCAGGATGGAAGGAGGGTCCCCATTGAGGAGGGTACATATGCTAAATTGTGTTCTTGGGTTAGGACAGATTCTAAGGATGCTATCAATTTAGAATTTACCTTTGAGAATTTGAGACAGAGTGCCGTTGCCCAGTGCTGAAAGAGACTGCAGACCGGTCCTTGGGAAGCAGGCTAAGGATGCTGTCCACTGCATAATGCAAGGTTGTGGCTATGAGAATTCCTGGAGAAAGCCTCTTTTTTTTTTGAGACGGAGTTTCGGTCTTGTTACCCAGGCTGGAGTGCAATGGTGCGATCTCGGCTCACCACAACCTCCGCCTCCTGGGTTCAGGCAATTCTCCTGTCTCAGCCACCTGAGTAGCTGGGATTACAGGCACGTGCCACCGTGCCCAGCTAATTTTTTGTATTTTTAGTAGAGACGGGGTTTCACCATGTTGACCAGGATGGTCTCGATCTCTTGACCTCGTGATCCACCCGCCTCGGCCTCCCAAAGTGCTGGGATTACAGGCCTGAGCCACCGCGCCCGGCCAGAAAGCCTCTCTTAACTCTTAGTGTCAGGAGACGCTGCTCTTCTGAGTATCTGGTCTCTAATCTTGTGGACATGGAGCTGTTGGCTTCGGCTCCCAGGAAACTCAGAGCTGAATTGGTCATCCCCTTCTAGCAAAGTGTGGCTCCTTGGACATGCAGTTCTGGAAGTGGGACATAATTATATAGTGACAACAATGAAGTGGGACATAATCACAGAGAGACAGGATACAGGCAAAATCAGCCCTCAGTAGTCTCCTGCTTTTTCGTCCTTTGTCCTATGGACTGAAACTTGAAAAATTCAGCCTTTCTTGTTCCAGAACCTGACAGTCCACAAATGAAGAGGTCAGCAGCTTGCTTTCCCGTTGACCTCGTCTCTCCCGGGGCCCTCTGAGCAAGGCCCTCCATCAAAACTGCTACTGGGGAAGAATGTGAGCGTCTAATTCACACCAGTTGCTAAAGACTGGTAAAAGCTTAGCCTGCAACTTTTCTCAGAGGCTCGTGCAGTTTATCAGTTCACAAACCAAAGAATATAGTTCTTAATGTGAAATGTGAAGATTCAGAACAGAAAGGCATCTGGGGGCCAGGAAGGGCAGGGCTCAAATGGCACTTCTGGGGCCGGCTACTGAGTAGCTTGTATTCTCTTACCACCTGCCACAGACTTGGCCTTCACCCATCTCTCCTCCTTTTCTGACCATGACTGCCACCCCTCAGGGGTAAGGGAAGAATCTCCCAAATTTGCTGACCCTTCAGTCTTTCTGTGCACCTCCTATAGCTCTTAACCCCAGTAGACTTTGTTCAAAGAAGCCCTCAATAAATGACAGCAGAAATCCAGTTTGTCTTGAGTAGCACAGAATTGTGGAGGGCGGGGAGGCAATGGAGACTTCATGCATGGAGCACACACATTGGCTGGGGTCAAACATAAGGTTATCGTTTGATGCCCTAGCAACATCAGAATGTACCACCTCAGTAAAATCTTGATCTCTTCCCTTGGCTTTGCTAGCCTTTCCCTGCCTTTTCCAGTGTCCCCCATGCTAGGCCTTGGCACATCCTCTGAGACTGTTGCAATGTGACAGGAGCATAGCCACTGACATGAATTCCATGCACTGCCCAGATTGGCTGTGAGATGATGGGTGTATCACTTATCCCTTTGAGCCACAGTTCCTTTATCTGTGAAGCCAAGATAATGCTACTTACTTCATAGAATTATTTTGAGACATGAATGAGCTTATGTATTTAAAACATGTAGCATGGTGCCTGGCACATCATAATTACCTTTTCTAAGAGCAGGGACAGTATCTTTATCCATGGGGACGGGGAGGACTAGGGTTTTCTCTGGGCATTAAGTGGGTCCTTACTTTCTATTTCTGCATTCAGACTCTGCTGAAAGGAAATCTGAGCTCTCTCTTGACCTTCCCATGTTGTAAATTAGGAAAATGATGCCCAGAGAGGGAAGACAGTTTCTCAGGGCTGGCTGGCTTCTTAATGGAGGAGATGGACTTGAACCAGGGGCTGCTAGGCCTCCCTTCTAAAACCTGGTACTGTGGTTTTGGATTCATGAAGTTACAGAAGAAGGAAGCAGGACATGTAAATCATAACTTATCCTTCAAATGTTACCGTCTGTCACTTCCCTGACTGCTCCTCACCCCTATGCTGAGCCAGGTGGCCCTGGGCCAGGGTCCCCCATTGTGCCCCCAGGCTTTCATTTATCCCTAGGCATAGCCTGACGGGTTGTTGACATGCTATAGAGCTAACAAACTATAAACTTATAAAGACCTGTGTTTTATTTTCTTGCTACACACTAGCTAGGGAAGTGCTTGGTAGAAGTTGAATGAATGAATGAATGAATGAGCATACATCAAGGCAGATTTGTCTTTATAAATTCCTAACACTTTTAACAAATATTTTCCCTTCTGTATTTGCTCCCTGCCAATCCTGTCTTTCTGTTGCTTTAAGATTTCCGACATTGAGAGCCGGATTTCAGCCCTGACCATTGCAGGATTAAACATAGCACCATGTGTGAGCCTCACAAGAAGACGGAATCAGAAGCAAAGGACCCAGGTGTGTTTGTCCCTTTCTCCCTCTGTTGCAGTGCTACATGGCTTGGAAAATTTAGACGATAAATTATCTTTCGCTCTACAAAGGTATATTGCTCACTGTGTTCTGTTTGTAGGTACAAACCATAGACACATCCAGGCAGCAAAGGAGGAAACTGCCTGCTCCACCGGTGACAGGTATGCTAAATTAAAACCAAAACGCTACCAAAGAATTAAGCCTGGATCATTTACTTTGGGTAACTGAGAGACCTGAGTTTGAGAATCAGATCTAACGGAGGGTTCTCACACAGAATTGCTCTTGTCTGTCATGACTTGGGTCCCCCCTAGAAGTAAACCCTGGGGGGATAGGAGCAAAAGTAGCTGGTTTAGGAGGTGATTCCAGGGAACACTGGTAGAGAAAAAGAGAAGGGATTCACAGAAAGAAATTAAGTCAATCAATACAGGCTACTTGAATTAGGGGTTACTTCTTTGGGCAAATAAGGCTAAGTCCTCCTGTTGACCTCTGGGAGACAATATTGGCTGCACCTTTGAGTTTTCTGCCCAAAGAGCAGGGAGATGGGGTATTTGTTCTTGAACTCCCATCCATCTCTGGCTGAGAGTTACTTCTGGGGGCAGTAACTCCCTGGCACTTCTGACCTGCCCCACGCATGAACCAAGACAGAGTGGCGGTACTTGCAGTAGGATCTGCTGGAATGTGCTGGAATGCTGACTGTCAGGGAGAAGTGAACAGAACACCAATAGTATCTGCCACAGTGCCCAACCTGGAGAGGATTCCAGCAATGCCGGTTACATCACCTTTATCTAATGGACACTTCTCAACCAATGCCCTGGGCTCAGAGGCCACATAAGGATGATGCCGAACTAGGAATTTAGATTTACAAAATACAGGAGCAAAAGTCCAAAGAGGTGCATTTGAGCCTTGGTTCTGCATTGATCACTTAACAAACATTTATTGAACATTTATGATCTACAAAACTGTATGCAGTTAAAATTTATCACAGATCTACAATCCTTTATTTGAAACCCTTGGGTCCATATGTGCTTCATAATTTCTTGGGCATTAGAAAGTCAATATACTACCTGTGCTTTATATGTCTTAACACCTCCCGTGGCATCTTGGCAGCATCTGAAAATCAAACACATGAATATCCTACAGCAGCGTTTAAGAACATTTGCAGTCTATGAGATGGACAGGGACAACAAATGGCCTCGTGTCGGTTCAGGCCAGGTTCTGAAATCAGACTATTTTGGCCCAACGTTGTAAAACATTGCAAGTTTTAGAACCTTTTCTATTTCAGGACTGCACAGAAGTATTTTTGAACTGTCCTGGGTTGTCTCTGAGCTGACGTTTCCCAGAAAGCTTTCAACAATGCCCCTGACTGATTTGTCCATCATAAAAATAAGCACAAAACGCCGGGCGCGGTGGCTCACGCCTGTAATCCCAGCACTTTGGGAGGCCGAGGCAGGTGGATCACGACGAGGTCAAGAGATCAAGACCATCCTGGTCAACATGGTGAAACCCCGTCTCTACTAAAAATACAAAAAAATTAGCTGCACGTGCCTGTAATCCCAGCTACTCAGGAGGCTGAGGCAGGAGAATTGCCTGAACCCAGGAGGCAGAGGTTGCAGTGAGCCGAGATCGCGCCATTGCACTCCAGCCGGGGTGACAAGCACGAAACTTCATCTCAAAAAATAAATAAATAAATAAAATAAGCACAAAACAAAAACAAAGAGGTCCCATAGTCAAACACAGCTCAGGAACGAGATGGCAAGTCTACAACCAAAGTCTGAGGAATCTGGCCACCTTGTTTTTTCCTTTACAATTGGTCCATCCTCTGGGTAACATTTTTTCCCATTTATTTCCTTTTAGCTGAAAAAAATGAGACATCTTCAGTGACCACCATTAAAACATTTAACCGCAACTTCATTGTCCAAGGCTCCTCAAAAAACAGGACTAAAGAAAGGAAAATCATCACCAAGGATCTGATGGTAAATGTCATCTCTGTCTTCATGTTCATCCCTTTCACTGTTGAGGGTACCTCCATTCTGCAGCCTTTCCTTCTGTAGCTCCCCCATCAGAACCCCAAAAAGTATACTTCCTCCATGGTCTTATGGTCTGTTGGATTTGACTGGGGGTTGGATTTAGCAGTAAACCAAGAGCAGAGTGCTTGGTTGATTAAGGCTGTGAAGCATGCACACAGCACCTGTCACCCTCCTCAAATGGTGCACTAAAAATCACTATTACTAATAACTTTCTATGCATGTATAGAGAGAAGTCGTAACGTTGTAAGTGTACTGGAAAGTGCACTTGGACAAACCAAAGTGTAACTTAACCCAAAGCATCTCGCCTATACCCGGAAGATTTCATCATGACCTGATCACCTGGAACCAACTCCAGCCCCAAATCTCACTGAAAATATTATCAAACTATCTTAAACAAACCATTTACCTTAAACAAAAGTACAGGCGATAGACAATTTTACCCTGGCGCAATAGACATAGTACCGTAAGGGAAAGATGAAGGAACTGTATTGAGCACTAAAAAGCAAAGACAAGCCCTTACACCTTCTGCATAATCTATTAACTAGAAATAACTTTACACAGAGAACTATAGCCAACTCCCCTGAAACCAGACGAGCCACCTAAGAACAGCTGAAAGAGCAGACTCTCCTGTGTGGCAAAACAGTGGGAAGATTCATGGGTAGCAGTGACAAGCCTACTGAGCCTGGTGATAGCTGGTGTCCAAGACAGAATCTTAGTTCAATTTTAAATTTGCCCACAGAATTACTTAATCTCCCTGTAAGTTTAACTGTTAGTCTAAAGATGGACAGCTCTTTAGACCCTAGGGAACAACCTTCCTTACAGAGAGTAAAAAATATTACTGCCATAGTTGGCCCAAAAGCACTCACCAATTAAAAACGTGTTTAAGTTCAACATCTAACATCTTGAATTCTAATCACTCTACTGAACTCCTAACATCACATTGGACTAATCTATTACCTAATAGAAGCAACAGTGTCCATATAAGCAACATGAAGACATTCTTCATTGCGTAAGCTTACATCAGACCCAAGTAACCCACTGACAGTTCAAAGCTTAATATTAACAAATGATATAAGCACCCTATTATTTACACTGTTAACCTAACACAGGTGTTCTCTAAGGAGAGATTACTACAAGTAAAAGGAACTCAGCAAATCATACTCCACCTGTTTACCAAAAACACCACCTCTAGCATTGCCGGTACTAGAAGCGCTGACTGCTCAGTGATGTGCTCAACAGCCGTAGTATCCTAACTGTGCAAAGGTAGCATCATCACTTGTTCTCTAAACAGGGACTTATGTGAAGAGCCACACGAGCGTTCAGCTGTCTCTTACTTTTAATCGGTGAAATGGACCTATCCATGAACAGGTGGATATAAATAAGACAGGAAGACCCTATGGAGCTTTAATTTATTCATGCAAATGAAAACTCAAGCATACAGGCTCTAGCCTGTTATCCCTGCATTAAAAATTTTGGTTGGGTGACCTTGGAGCATAATTCAATCTCCAAACAACCTAAACTAAGAGCACACTAGTCTAAGCAAGTTAATACATGCTGACCCAATAATTTGATCAATGGAATAAGTTACCCTAGTGATAACAGCACGGTCCTATTCCAGAGTCCGTATCCACAACAGGGTTTACAACCTCGATGTTGGATCAGGACATCCTAGTGGTGTAGCCGCTATTAACTGTTTGTTTGGCAGTAAGGACAGGGTTCTAAAACTAAGTAGTGTCCTGCCTGGTAATATCTCTTTAATATGTGGGTATGCTCAACTGTATCTGCAGCTCCTCGTAGAAAGCAGGTTTAATGTAAGAGAAATAAAAATATGTCAATAGGAGATTAAGGTCTGGTTGAGGTGTAAGAGTTTTTATTCTTTTTTCAATCCATATTCACTCTTCCTTAAAGTTCTCATTAGCCATTAACGCTGTGTTCCTGTACTCCTAAATGTAGCAAAGGAAGAGAAAGCAAATAATTTGCATGAACTCTAGAAATTATTCAGAGAAATCTGTTGGATCTTTTGCTTAAAAACTGTCAGTCGAGAAAAATGAGACAAGTCTCAATCATTTTACAAGGTTTATTTGCCAAAGTTAAGGATGCACCCGCAGAAGACAAGTGTATGCCTTCCTCCAAAGATGATTTTAAGGGCTCCAAATTTAAAGGGGAAAAGGCAGGATATTGCAAAGTACACAATTTTCATGTAAGAGAAGGGTAGAGAGAAATAGTCATTCATGCCTTTGTCCAGCTCAGTGAATCTGCCTTTTTTTTAACATCAAATGACATAGACAAATGGGGCAGAGGGAAAATGCAGAGAATCTGTATCTTTATATAAGATAACATGGACAAAATGGGGCAGGGGGACAATCAGATGTGCATTTCTGTCTGGTGGGCAAGGGGCACCTGTAAAAGTAAGCTATCAATTTACATTGCCATGGTGAAATTTTAACAGAGACACCTTAGGGTAAAGATCTTGGAGCTCACTAGGAATTTTCGTGTGTAGCTTTTCATCTTGTAGCCATCTTATTTAGGAATCCAAAGGGGAGGCAGGTTTGAATGACCCAGTTCCCAGCTTGACTGTTCCCTTTAGCTTCGTGATTTTGGGAACCCTCAGGTTTGTTGTCCTTTCACAAAACCAACATACATGTCAAAATTCTGGCAAGTGCTTGATGCTGCTGCAGAACAAATGACCATCTAACTAAGCTGTCTCCGTGACACCAGTTACGCGGAGGCCAGATCATGTCTGAGATGACTGGAAGGAAGCAAGGACAAATTTATTCTGTTCTCTTTTATCCTTCACCCATTCCTCACTTCCTTTTTCTCCCCATCATTGTCCCTGTCTCATGAGCACAGAAGCACCAGGTAATGGCATAATGGTGGGCACATCCTTGTGAATTACAGGTTACTCTTGGGCACTATGTGGCAATAGCTCTCCTCACTGCCTTCTCTTCACTGGTCGGCCATTAACCCTGACCTTGCAAAGTCTAATTCCCTGGCTTCTGACCATTATTTCACAGAGCGGAAAAAGATGCATTATCCCACTAAAAGGGCAGACCACTAGGGTCAGGGAAGGAATTGGTTATAAATAAGAAAGTTAAAGATCAATTGTCTTTCATAGAGACAGAATAGATTGATGGCTGCCGGAGGCTGTGAGAAAGGGGAATGGGAAGAAACTCCTTAATGAGTAAGGGGTTTTACTTCAGAGTGACAGAAATTTATTGAAACTAGATAGAGGTGGTAGTTGTACAACCTTGTGAGCATTCTGAATGCCACCAAGTTGTTCATTTTAGAATGGCTTATTTTGTGTGGCTTTCACCCCAGTAAGTTTGAAAAAAATAAATTACCTTAAAGTGACACAGAGAGGTTAAAAACAAAAGAATAGACAATATTTTTTTTCCTTTTCTTTCTTTTTTTTTTTTTTTTTTTTTTTGAGATGGAGTCTCACTCTGTCACCCAGGCTGGAGTGCAGTGGTGTGATCTCGACTCATTGCAACCTCCACCTCTGGGGTTCAAGTGATTCTCCTGCCTCAGCCTCCCAAGTAGCTGGGACTACAGGCGTGTGCTATCACACCTGGCTAACTTTTTGTATTTTTAGTAGAGACAAAGTTTCACCATGTTAGCCAGGATGGTCTCAATCTCCTGAGATCCACCTGCCTCAGACTCCCAAAGTCCTGGGATTACGGGCTTGAGCCACCACACCCCAGCAACAATATTTACTAAACAAATAAAAGCAAAATAGGGCATAAATAATTACTTTCAAAGAGAGGAGAATTCTAGATAAAAAGCATTGAGAGAAAACAAGGAGGAAATATATTTTCATATATATTTTCATTTTGATAAAATAAGTCATGAGCCTTTCTTGATTTGGCAGATAATAGAGCAACACAATTTACGGTGCAATGGTTGGTGACTTTAAAACTCTGATCAGCCTTTGGCAGCCCAAGTGCCCCATAAATACATACAATTTAGACAACTGAATAGGGTAACTGTTAAGATGTTTATCTAACTTTATAGATTATTCACTCTCTTTCCAGGCATCAGTGGACCATTTATAAAAATTGATTTTACACAAATCACAAAGAATACCTCAATAAATTCCAAGAAGTAAGCCCTCTGTGATCACAGTGCCAAACATGATCTCGAGCAGTGCCGTCTAATGTTAACTGTGTAATGAGGGCAGTGGTCCATATCTGCAGTGACCACTACAGTGGCCACCAGCCATATGTGGCTACTGAGCACTTGAAATGTGCCTACTGCATTGGGGGAACTGATTTTTAAATTTTAGTTAATCTGAATGTAAACAGCCACATGTGGCTAGTGGCTACCATGCTGGACAGGGCCAATGTAGAAAATTAGAACAAAAGTTAAAAAACAGAAACCCTACTTAGAAGTTGAAAACCACTTGTACTCACATACGCAACAGTCCATACACATACACACGCACGCACACACACACACTCACACACATTCAAAGTAACTACTGAATTGGAGAGAAAATTCCACAGGGCACTTACAAAATGAAAACATTACGTATATCAAAGCAAATAAGATGCATCAGATTTATAGTATTAAATATTTTATTCCTTGTTAAAAAAGAAAACAAATTAACCGGACATTGAATTGCAGACATCAAAAATAAACACAAGAAACATTTCATGAAGACCGGAAACCACAGAAATGATCTCTCTAAATCTAAATCTAGGAGTTGATTATTTAGAAGAAATAGAAATGTTCTGTAAGTCACATGAAGAAAAAAATTGAAAATAAAACAAAAAATTATATAAAAAGATGTCTTTTTTTTTTTTTTGAGACGGAGGTTCACTCTTGTTACCCATGCTGGAGTGCAATGGCGCGATCTCAGCTCACCACAACCTCCGCCTCCTGGGTTCAGGCAATTCTCCTGCCTCAGCTTCCTGAATAGCTGGGATTACAGGCACGCACCACCATGCCCAGCTAATTTTTTGTATTTTTAGTAGAGACGGGGTTTCACTATGTTGACCAGGATGGTCTCGATCTCTTGACCTTGTGATCCACCCGCCTCGGCCTCCCAAAGTGCTGGGATTACAGGCCTGAGCCACCGCGCCCGGCCTGTCAATTTTTTATAAAAATATACAATGTGATGTAAAACCATTATCATATATTTAGAATCAATACTAGTCAAATCAGAATCAAATCAGAAAAACAGTAAAAACTTAAGAAATAAAAAGAAATTTAAAATTTATTAAACCTTTCAGAAAGATTCTGTGGCCAAATGATTTTGCTGATACATTTTTAAAGAACAGTTAATTCCCATATCATATAAAATAGTCCAGGTCATCAAAAAATTGAAAACGAAAAGATTCACATTGTGAAGCTGTCATAACCCCAATCATGAAAGCCTGATCCATGGCTGGTAAGTATGTATACATGTTCTGTGCCCATCACACACAGGCACGCACAGACACACAAAAACTGTTATACCAGTTGTACTTCTTCAGAGATGAAGAATGTGAAATATAATATTAGCCAGTTAAAGAGCAGTGAATTCAATAACAAATTACAGTAGGCTAAGCGAGGTGGCTCACACCTATAATTTCAGCACTTTGGGAGACCAAGGTGGGTGGATCACTTGAGGCCACAAGTTCAAGACCAGCCTAAGCAACATAGAGAGACCTGTCTTTACAAAAAATAAAAAATTAGCCAGTCATGGTGGCATGTGCCTGTAGTCCCAGCAACTGGAGAGGTAAGGGGAGGATCCCTTGAGCCGAGGAGTTTGAGGTTGCAGTCAGCTATGATCGCACCACTGTTCTCCAACCTGAGCAATAGAATGAAACCCTGTCTCTAAGAATGAATGAATAAATAAATAACAGGTAGATTTTGTGGGAATGCAAGGATAGCTTAAATATTTTTATGTCAATTACCCCTTTTATGCTGGAGGTTGCAGTTTTTTGAATTTTTGCATGAATAAAATATCAGACTTTGATGATGACCTTGAGCAGTAAGGACATAAAAAAACTCCACATGCTTAGTGTTCCAATAATGGAACACTAGGCATAAGTGGATTTTAATAAATCACATCAACAGTTCAATAAGAAAAGTCATTTCTTTCCAAATTAATTTGTAGCTTAATTAATTCTCATTTAAAAACTCTGAAATTTTCCTTGAATTAAAGTTCATATAATAATAAATCAGAAAGAGTAAAAAAAGGCATTTTACAAAATTACAGAGATTTTCCTCCCAGATTTTAAAACAAAAGCTGAAATGAAACTGACCATTAATGAAATAAAATAGCCCAGAAGTAGATACAGGCACATATGAGAATGTGTTATATTATCTTTGTAAAAGATTTAGAAACTAGTAGAGAGGCTATGATTATCAAACGAACACGAACACTGTGCTTGGGATACTGGACACTGGGATGGTAGTGGGAAAGAAGGCACATTTGATAATTACCTTATTCCAAATACCAAAATTAATTTCAGGTGGATTAAGAAGTATGCATTTTAAAATGACATCAGTTCTTAAATGTTGTGAAATATCTAACTGGTCAATAAGCATGAAAAGCTTTTGGTATAAAAAGCAGTAAACATTATTTTTCATTGCTTCTTCTCACTCTTCCCAAGTGGCTGATGAGAGTGTGTTCAATGTCCCACCTCAGGAGCCTGCTCTGGAGTCAGCTGTGATGTACTGATGCCATGGAACTCCACTGCCAGTGACCCACTGCCTCCGGCCGTACACGACCGTGCCTTGACCCAACAGCCATCGAGTACTGTATGGATTTCCACCTGAGGAGAAGGCCTCGGGAGGCCACAGTGCACCACTGCACAGGGCTGTCCTGATACCTCACCCAGAAAGCCGTCTCAGACTTCAGCATTGCGGTCTTGCCCACTCTCTGCCTTAGGCCCCCAGGGGAATCCAAGACAGAAAACCAAGACACTGGCTTCCAACAGCAGAGCTCCATGTTTAAGCTATGTATTTTCCTGTTTGCTTTGCTACTATGTGTTGCCTTTAAGATCTTTTTTGAAGCCCTTTGATTCAGCTAGTATTCCATGTCAACAGTTTGTCCAAAGGAAAATTGTTGGAGGCGGGTAGAGGGAGGAAGGCGGGAATTATTATTTAATGCTTATTAATCTCTCATAAGCATCTGCATCTTGCAAATCCTAAGGGAAAAGCGAGTCCCTGCGGTGAGCACTAGGGACGGTCTAATTTTGGGATTGCTCAACCGTCAAGTCTGCAGGTCTCCCTTCGGCCACCTCCTTCCTGCTAAGCTCTTAGCCTACCACAGTACCAGTCATTCCCAGGGCTTTGCAATCACAAGCCACAGGATGAGTTCTGACTCACCCATGCCATGCCCAGGTCTATCTGAAACAATGTCTCATTAAGAATTTAGGGTTCTTCCATGGGCTTACTGACAGTTTCCTCACCCTGAAGGAGAAGGGGGCTTGAGAAAGACCACCACTGGCTCAACTGCAGAGCACTGTCAGAATCGGCATGATGTGGTTTAGCAGTGATCACATCTAAATGGAATTCAGGTAAATGAATCACTGCAGAGAAAAACTACATGAGAACATTTTTGTCCTCCAAAATTTATTTCCCAGTAAATATTCAGCAAAGTAGCAAAATGACCTTAAAGATAAAAAATGATTAAGGAATAGCCTTAGAAAATTCATAAATATAAAAAAATTAAAGGACAGATTGTGCATTTAATGGACACAGAGTTGACTCTCACTCCATTTCTGTGGTGTTTTTGAGCCCGTATCAAATGCATGACTATTTAGAGTGCATTTATAAAGGCAAATGGAACTGGACTTTCACTCAATTGGGCTTTAACAACCTTCTTGTATGTTTGTTCCTGATATATTCTGAACCTCAGGAAGAAGGTAAAGGAGGCAAGAGAATAGTTATGATGAATGTGTGTTAAGTGCCTGCTCTGAAGGAGGCAACGTTCTCGTTTAATCCTTATGGCAACCTTATTCAACAGGTGTTCCCATCGTTCAGATTTAATAACTGAGGGCCAGAGAGATTAATTTGCCAAAGCCACACCTTTACACTAATTATTATTGGAATGCATCACAAAACCTAACCCTGTGTTGTTTTCAACCTCTGCGTTATTCTGTCGCTATGTGCATTTCCAGATCTGATTTGCTGCTGATTTGTGTGCTATGATCCACTCCTGACGGGGTCTATGTTATCTTCCAATAATACTCCTTGCTGATGCTGTGTTATGTGTCATCTAACAGAAATGACTCATTTGAAATAAGTAAATCTTCGGCTTTTTGTTCTGTTGGTGTGATTCAAAGCAAAACAAACAAAAACAAATTTTAAAAACACAACAAAAAAGATCTGACTTCCCAATAGAACGTTTTTCTTTAAGAGGCATGAAAAGCAACTATTGTTGTGTTACAGTGTTAAAAATATTCAGTTTTCTTTAACAAAAATGTGTACTGTGTAAGCCTTGCAAACAAAAAACAACAAAAAAGAAGAAGCAGCAGCCTGCTGTGTGGCATTTGAACTTTTATAAAGGTTTCCTTGTGCCAAATAAGTGCAAAGATTTAATTTACTATTCAAAACCATAAGCATATGTTATAGTTCCAGAAGAATTATTTTGTCATCAAGTGATTTTGATCTTTAGTGTCAATATTTATATTTAGATTAATTTTTATAAATGAAAATATTTTAATGGTTAAGGAAAATGAGGACAACAGGATAATACCTTTGATGACTTCTGAAAGTTATGCTTCCCTTCATGTTATATGCACATTGCCGAGAATTACTGTCAAGAGAAATGATAAAGTAAAAGTCATTTATGAAAATAAAGATCGTATGTGTGCAACTTTTTGGTAAAGGGAGACTAGGAGTGCGTAGGGACAGGGAAAGACGTCATGGGACTGACGGCCAGCCTTCCTTCCAGTTACACTGCTCTCCCCTCCCTGGCAGGTCGTCCTGACAACAGGATTTCCCAGTGTCTGCCTCCACTCAAGTGGTCACCCAACTAAGACCAGCAGTTCTCAAAGGGAGGTGCAGTGTGGTTTGCCCCCCAGAGAGTATCTGACAATGTCTGGAGACATTTTTTATTGTAACAACCAAGGGTGTGCTACCCTGGCATCTGGTGGGCACAAAACAGGGATACTGCTAAAGATCCTGCAACGCACAGACAGCCCATCTCAGTCCACTGTGTGTGGCTGTAACAGAATAACACAGACTGGGTGATTTCTAAAGAAAAACTATTTCCTATAGTTCTAGAAACCGGGAAGTCTAAGGTCAGAGGGCCTCCAGCTGGCAAGGGCCTTCTTGCTATGTCATTCCACGGCAGAAGGCAGAAGGGTAAGAAAGCAAGCATGAGAGAGCAAGAGAAGCCCAAACTCACTTTTATAACAAACACACTCATGCAAAAATGAACCTACTCCTATGATAACAATGTTAATCCATTCAAAAGGGCAAAGCCCTCAAGACCTAAATTCTCTTAAAATTCTCACCTTCCATTACTATTGCATTGGGGATTAAGTTTCTAACACATGAACTTTGGGGGACATTCAAACCATAGCAGCCCCCTACAACAAAGATTAACCCAAAATGTCAATAGTGGTGAGGGTGAGAACCCTGGGTTAGATCCTAGAGGTAAACTTGGACATCAGTGGAGAAGCCTCTGTCAACTTTTAGGGGGATTGTGTCGCTTAGCAGAAGGCAGTGACTTTCTCAATCTTTCGCAGGTTCAGTGAAGGTCGTTACATCTCTGAGGCTGGCATGCCCAGAAAACTCAAGCCCACACTGACCCCTGTCACTCCCAATAGGAATATGAACCTTCCACTAACCTAAAATAAATGAGTATGTGAAAATATTAATAGAAGCCAAGAGCCTTCTCTGCCTGGTGGCTTTATGCAGTAAAGCCAGTACCCCAACATGAGTGTGCATCAGAATCATCTTTCCAGAGATTCTTATCGAAGGAATCTCAGGAACAAACATTCCAACTTGTTGAAAGACAGACTGCTGGGCTCCACCTCAATGTTGTTTCTGTGTTTGGTTTTATTTTGTTTGTTTTGTTTTGTTTTGTCTTGTTTTGTTTGAGATAGTGTCTCTCTCTGTCGCCCAGGCTGGAGTGCAGTGGCGCATACTTTTTTCAAGTATGGAGTAAGTTGGGAATAGTCACTTAGGAAATCTCGGGCTGTAGACACCGCTGCTGGGCAGCTGCGTGGAATGGAGATGCAGAGCATGTGGGCAGCACTAACTCCCATGCAGCTTGTCAGATGAAGACACATGGCAGGAAAACAGGTGTCCATCGCAAGCACCAAGGACTGCTGGGGCACCAAGATTTGTGGTTTAAACTAGAGGCCCAGGAAAAGCTGGGAAAACAGCCCCATTTGTCAACAGGGAAAGGGAGGAAGGGCAGTCTCCATCATTAGATGCCTGCCATGTGCCATGCACCAGGAGTCCTTATACATCAATTAAGCTTCACAATCTCTGAGGAAGTTCACAGCAACCCCACTTTATACCCAAGAAAAATAGGCCCTAAATGAAATTGGTGAATAGGGCAGCATTTTCAAGAACCAAAGTTTCCCTAAACAAATAGTAAGACTGGATCGCATCTGGTTAAAATGAGACTTTTCCTAACATAATTTAATACAAAGAAAGTACCTGAGGTTATTAAAACAAAACAAACACATTATTAGTGATTGTCCACAAAAAGGAACACTGCTGGCTGGTGACAAGAACTCCCTCATTGACCAAATTAGTCAGGCTTCTCTGAGTCCCCTTCTCAACTAGGCCTTGTCCTAAGCCTGCCAACACCAGTTTTGCAAGTCAGTTGAGTAAGAACCCCCACCCTTAATATCTAATCAAGTTCCTCTTAATAGTTTTCTATCCACTGATTTCCTCACCCAGCCCACTGGCTAAAAGTGCCCAGGTATCCTTGCTATATTCAGAGTTGACTTCAGTTATATGCTGAAGTCTCTCTTCCCTACTGCAGTAGCTCAAATAAAATCTGTCTTGCCGTTTTTAAAAAGTATCCAGTGCAATTTCTCTTTGATGGTGGCTTAAGGTGAAAGGGAAATTTGTCACCATAGACAATTCTGTGCCATTTAAGCTTTGAGTATAAAAACATATTGCCTATTTAAAATAAACAAGAAAAGGGGTAAATTTATTCTCGATCCTCAACAACCAATCTGGGAAGGAGTAAATATATAGCAGCTTCAACCGTTAACGTATCTCCTCTTGAGGAAAAAAAGATGCATCACCCTGGATGAGGAAGCCACCATTTGCATGAAATCACTAGTATTCTAACCACGCATCATTCCTATCTATAAAAGCTGGTCTTGTGAGGCTCTCAGAGACAGTGTGTCCGACTAGTCTGACTCCTCCACCATTAATCTGAATGAAATTTGTGTGGGATTGCAGACCAAGATTTTCACACACACACACTCACAGCCTATCCTGCACAGCATAAAATTGAAATGCAAAGCTTCTCAGGCAAGAAACATTTGCAAGAATTAGTTTGAATTCTACCTTCGGTTTGGAATTGAATTCTATTTTTGTTTGTTTGGCTTTCTCTCCTAAGCTGTATACTCAGAAAAGAAAACAAAAAAAGTTCAATACAGCCAGGAATATTTGCTGTTTGTCACAGATGAAACCTGATAATAAGATATTTGGGGAGGATGTTTTAAGGAACTCTATGGCCAGAAATCAATTGGAAGCTAACGTTCAGGCTATGCATATACTTTTTAAGACCGTTCTGTTGTCTCTATTATATCTTGCTTCTCCTGTGGGAATGCCGCCTTAGTCAACTGAAATTGCTTTTCTAAAAGCCCTGCGAATTTACCTGCTCTGCCTCTCTGGCCACTTTCTTCCTTGTTGGCATGATTTTTGGCTATCTGAATATAGAGCAAATGAAAAATGTTAAAGATCTTTTCTACAACCGGGCGTGGTGGCTCACGCCTGTAATCCCAGCACTATGGGAGGCTCAGGCGGGCGGATCACCTGAGGTTAGGAGTTTGAAACCAGCCTGACCAATATTATGAAACCCCGTCTTTAAAAAAAAAAAAAAAGATATTTTCTACAAATATTAAAGGCTTTTTATTCAAATTGGCTTAGAGATAAATGAGTTTATCTGAAATTCCTAGAAATACAGGAATTCACCTAAATGCTTTTCAGGTTTACATGACTTGAGTAAATCTTTAATAACTAAGACTAGTTTAAAAGTGTCAGTCTAATGAGAACATGGGTGTCTTCTGAGTTCTCAACAATACTCATGTACTTAACTGTAGGGCTCTTGCTTTGTCACCACTGCCTGACATGCATGTGCCGTCAAAACGGATAGTAACAAACTAGCTTGAGATGATGACAGCTTTGTCTCATGTAATTTTCACGAGTGTCCCAAGCAGAATTGTTAAGAATGAGTGAACAGGCTGGGCGTGGTGGCTCACGCCTGTAATCCCAGCACCTTGGGAGGCCAAGGTGGGCAGATCATGAGGTCAAGAGATCAAGACCATCCAGGCCAACATGGTGAAACCCCGTAAAACACAAACATTAGCTGGCCGTGGTGGCGTGTGCCTGTAGTCCCAGCTACTTGGGAGGCTGAGGCAGGAGAATTGCTTGAACCCAGGAGGCGGAGGTTATAGTGAGCTGAAATCGCACCACTGCACTCCAGCCTGGCACCTGGCAACGGAGAAAGACTCTGTCTCAAAAAAAAAAAAAAAAAAAAGAATTAATTAAATAGATGTAACTGAAATAAAAGTTTATAAATGTACTTTTTAACAATAATTATATTTTATAATATGTCTGCTTTTAACAGAGTCCCAAATCTCTTTGGTAACCTCCCCTTAGAGTTTTTCTAAGTTAAATTTTAAATCTAGATCATTTCCAAGTAAGGCAAAATACTGAAACATTAATTGTTGAACATAAATTTTAAAGTATATACACTTCAGCATCTCATTTTCATGCCATATCAAAAAGCTAAACATATTTGAGTCTCTTAATATATAAAGCAGTAATCCAGCCACTTGCTCAAGGACTCTTGCCTGACACCAGCCATCTCCACCAAAAAGCTAATGCCAACTCCTGCAGCAAGCCCCCATAACTAATGGTCCTTGTTTCAAAACAGCTTCTGTGGACTTCTCCTTTGTGTCTTTAAAAGCTTTCCCCTTTCTCTAAAGCTCCTGGATGTACCTATGATCCATCATAGCATGTATATCTTCATAGCACGCATATCTTGGATTGCAGTCTCCTGCTATTCCCAAATAAACTCTCTGCTTTGGAAAGTCAGTCTCTCGATTGCTCATTTTATGCTGACAACTGCCATTAGTGTGCCCGGCACAGTAATGTTTGCTAAACGTTAAGAGCAAACAAGCTAACATTTAAATGGTCAAACACAGACCAGGAGCTGGAGGTTAAAGACAGCAACATCGGTAGACCATGTGAAATCCTCTCCAGGCAGGCATTCCCGAGCCAGAATTCTGGTTTCCTCATCTTCCCACCCACACCCCATTCCCATCAGATGGCAAGAAATGTAAGACAGTAAAGACGGTCCAGCTACATCCAAGTCATGTGTATTGATCTTTCACAAAGGGTATTCTAATCATTGAAATTTTGATAAAACACACTGAAGTACAGGAGACATTTGGTGTGTTTCTTTAAAAATAACTTCTTACATGACAGCCGCTCTATTTTTCTCCTAGGGAAAGTGCTTCCCATATAAAATTTGCATTTTACAGCACAGTTGGCTGTGTGAGCCTTCTGTCTCTACAACTGAGTTGTAATTAGGGTAAAGTGCAGGTAAATGGAGTTGCATTTTAAACAGCCTTCTTAGGGCTGAAAAACTTCAATATGTGCTTCAAATACTAGAAACCTCAAAAAAGTTATCAGAAGTATCCAGCTTAGTGGAACCAAGTCTAAAATCGTTTTTAAAAAATGTTTTATATCAAAATTGTTATGTTTGGTAAAGATGCAAGATTTAAGGCAGTGTTTCTTAAACTTTAATGGGCAAACAGCTTCTGATTCAGCAGGTCTGGGGTACAGCCTAAGATGCTGCATGCTGACAAGCTCCCAGGGGATGCCAATGCTGCCAGCCACACTGAGCAGGAAGGTTCCACAGAGCTCCTCAAGGGGCCCCCTGGAGTGGAGGCCCAGTTGCCCACAGTGACAGCCTGTTTATTGATGCCTCCTTTGCGACTTTTCCTCCCTTCTTTCACTTCACCCACCCTCAGTATTCTTCCTAGGATTGCTTCCCAAATGAACAACTCAACTCAGAGTGTGCTTTGGAAGAAAACCCAAACTAAGACATGCCCTGCTCTCCATGTGTATTTGCGTGTCTTTCTCCTGCACTGGACCAAGAGCTTCTTGAGGAACTGGGTTCCATTTTTCCCACGCAGAGACTGGCACAGAGCAGGTGCTGAAATGAGTTTGGTTCGCCAAGGGTGGCTGTGGTTACCTCTGTCCATGTGCCTGAACTGCATGAAGGTCATGCACAGCAGAGGAATAGTCTCTCTCATACCTATCCTGAAACTGGGGGTGAGGGTCCCCCAACACTGAAGTGTGGGAGGAATTCCAACACCAAGATGAAGGATCAGGAGGCTCCGTCAACCTCTGCTTTACTTCACTCCTCCTTCAGAAAGGGTGATATCACCCCAGGCAGTAATGACTGGTCCAGGGACCTGCTCCCCAGAGTCTGGTACAAGCCCATGTATTTCCGGACTCTCATGACCCATGAGGCCCAACGAGACACAGCATCGACTTTGGCTTAGTCAAGCCGTGCCATTTTAAATCCCATCTCTGGGCTGAATGAGAGTCAACATAGAGTTCATGAATACCACTGCCTTCTCCCACCGTCACTGGCAAACCAGGTAGAGCTTGAAGTGCTCGTTCTTTTTATGGATTTATCTGAACATAGCTCCTGTGTGCAGTCGTGATCCCTTTTTTTCTCTGAGTGTATCCCTCCCCTTCCTCCTTTACCAACAAAAAGCCAGAACTTGGGGAACCCAAAGGTTAGAGCAGTTTTCCAAAGTGGAGTCTAGACTACACATGGGGTATAGAAGATGGTCAATTAGGAGCAAGTAAAAGAAAATATTAGAAATTTTATTTGTTTGTTTTAATATGAAAGATTTACCAATATTAAAAAATGTGGGGCCGGGCGCAGTGGCTCAAGCCTGTAATCCCAGCACTTTGGGAGGCCGAGGCAGGTGGATCACAAGGTCAAGAGATCAAGACCATCCTGGTCAACATGGTGAAACCCCGTCTCTACTAAAGATACAAAAAATTAACTGGGCATGGTGGTGCATGCCTGTAATCCCGGCTACTCAGGAGGCTGAGGCAGGAGAATTGCCTGAACCCAGGAAGCGGAGGTTGTGGTGAGCCAAGATCGCGCCATTGCACTCCAGCCTGGGTAACAAGAGCGAAACTCCGTCTCAAAAATAAATAAATAAATAAATAAAATTTTAAAATGTGGATAGCTGAGAGTAGGTACACGTAAATCATTTATAAATAAATATGTATTTTGGGTGTACATTGTCAAACAGTTTTTACTGATGGGGTGTGTGGCTTAAAAGGTTTGAAGGCCACTAACAGAAAAGCTAGCAAGCTTCTGATGACTCGCATTCCCCCTCCAGCTTGTTCTTATCCCTATCCCTGTATGGGGTAGTGCTAATTCTTTAGACCTGACTCAGCGTGTGAAGGGCAGACAGAAGAAGGGCAGAGGTGGGGAGGTAATCCAGAGAGCTCCTAGCCATTGGTGACCCTCAAAAGCAAATTCAGTCCTGGGATGTGTGTTGTGACAATCCTTTCGTGAAAAGTTTCTGTCGATCTGTGTCTTCCTTGTTCTCCTCCCCAGGCCAGGGAGAGAATGTCTACTTACTAACCAGCTATTTTGACTTCAGTTCTAAAGGACAGGAGCTGATCACTGCCTAGCAATAAACCAATGGGTTGCCTTGAGGTTTGGGCTTTCCAATCAAGTGTATCTGTGAAATGGGCAAGGTTAAATCTTTCTGCTATCAGAGGTAAGAGCCACGTGGCACTGTGAGGCAAGTGAACAAGGTAACAGACTCCCCCTCTATCCAGCTCTGCCTCTATGTTTACAGTGTTCAAAGTTAGCCAGACAGGGGGTGGCAGCAGGGCCCAGCAACCCAAGAACGTCCGTGAAGCCTACTTGTGCAGGAAAACTGCACTGAGCATCTGTACATCTGTTAATTATTAAGACCTTCCATGAGCCCAGAGAGTCTGAAGCCTGCCACAATTAGGAAAATTTGGCATGCCCTTGGCACTTCCCAGATGGCTCCCTCAAGTGTGCCAAGTACTCAGCCTTGCACTATTCAGGGAGGTGTGGGAGCCGAGGCTGAGCGCCTAAGGGACTCAGAGCTGTGAAAGCCACCTTCTCTATATAACATCCCACACGACGAGGAACACTGCTGGCCTAGAGCCACAACCTGCCATAAGCACGAAGCCTGGTGGTGAGGTGACAGGCTGGTAAGGCATGTAACCGCTGTCCTCATTCACTGAGCACTGTGGTAATTACTTAATTGAAGGTAAGAGGGCTACTTGTAGGCAGTGGCCGTAGTAAATGTTTTCTACGGTACTTCTATCTTCAACGTGCCCTTTTCTGCAAATGATGACAATAGTTTGCAATTTCAGAGCCAGTCCTTTCTGATTTATTCTTCTCTACCATTGCATTCACTTCAGGACAAATCCACTGGGCAGTCAGAAAGACTTTTAAAGACAGTCTTTAAAATGGGAAGGCAAGGCAAGCATGCTTTGCTTGATAAACAGAGGCTACGTGTAAAGAATGCTCCACTGTGGCCAGGCGAGGGGGCTCAAGCCTGTAATCCCAGCACTTTGGGAGGCCAAGGCGGGTGGATCACGAGGTCAAGAGATCGAGACCATCCTGGTCAACATGGTGAAACCCCCGTCTCTACTAAAAATACAAAAAAATTGGCTGGGCATGGTGGCGTGTGCCTGTAATCCCAGCTACTCAGGAGGCTGAGGCAGGAGAATTGCTGTTCTGAACCCAGGAGGCGGAGGTTGCAGTGAGCCGAGATCGCGCCATTGCACTCCAGCCTGGGTAACAAGAGGGAAACTCCGTCTCAAAAAAAAAAAAAAAAAAAAAAGAATGCTCCACTGCGGACAGACTCTATGAATGAGCATTTTTACCCTATTTGTAATTTGGGTCTTTGTAGAGACACTCTGGTGATGAATGGGGTGTTCATCTAGGTCTACTGGGCTGAGGTTCCTCTTTGTCTTTAAATGACTCAGTTATTCTCTTTCCTGTGTCCAAGCTTATCACTTTGAGCTGTTGAAATGCTGACTGTCTGGACACAACAGCTTCTGCTGACGTCACTCGGCTAGACATCAGCTTGGTGCCCACTGATTACTGAACTGTCTGATGACAAAGGAGTAAGTTACCCCTTTTGGCTTGAAACAGTCAGGATTCTGCTTCCCTCAGCCCCCACTCTTCCTTGATTGGGGGGAAATGGACTTCTCGGCTAACACTCAAGAGGCAAATCTAAATGTGGTTGGAAAGCCTGTTCCAGGCACTGTCAGGGCTCTACTGTAACCAGAAGTTTTGGATCAGCGTTCCTGGCAGGTCCCAATTTGTCCTCTAAGAGTCACAGACTTTCCAAGCTAAGACCTTGTTAAACTCTGTATCTTACCACATTGCTTTCAGTCTCTTGGAACACCTCCCTGTGATACTGAAATCCTGCCCAATTCTTCAAGAATGCTCAGCTCAAAATGTTACCTCTATCATGTCCCTAACCTCTTCCTAGCCCAGGATAATCCTGGCATAACCCAGATGATTGAGATGGGTAGGCTGCATAGCACTCAAAATCTAGGTTCGAACCTACACTTGGTTCAAACTCCTAATTCTATTTTCTGTGAAGCCCAAAGTCCTTCCAGAAAGCATATGAATTTATACTTAGAGATCAACAGTTTCTGATATTTGCTTCCTTGTTGCAGCCTCTGTCTTGTACCATATCAATCCAGAAAGGAAACTCAAACCATTCACCATTTTCACTTACTGCAACAACAAAGAAAACAATCAGCTTTCCGTAGTAGTAGACCTCAATGAAGGACAGACAGGCAGAGCTGGAAGAAGCAGAGGAGAGGGGCGCATGTAGCATGTTTCCGTCTCTTCCTGCTGCTGTGACAGAATGCCTTAGACTGGGTAATTTACAATTAATACAAATGTATTTCTCATAGTTCTGGAGGCTGGGAAGTCCAAGATCAAGGCATGTCTGCTAAGGGCTCATTCTCTGCTTCCAAGATGGTACTTTCTCCCTGTGTCCTCACATGGTGGAAGGGCATGAAGGGACACACAGACTCCCTCAGGCCCTTTTATAAGGGCACTAATCCCATTCAGGAGGGCAGAGTCCTCATAACCCAACCGCCTTCTAAACGCCCTATTAATATTATTGCATTGGCAATTAAGTTTCCATGTGAATTTTGGAGGGAGACATTTAGACCACAGCATTCCACTCCTAGCCCCTCAAATTTATGTCATTCTTACATACAAAACACACTCATTCCATTTCAACAGCCCCAGAAGTTTTAACTTTTCCAACACCAACTCAAAAGTCTAAAGTCCAGACTGTCATCTAAATCAGATATGGGTGAGATACAATCCATCCTAAGGCAAACTGCTCTCCAGCTGGGAGCCTATAAAATCAAACAAGTTATGCACTTCTAAAATACAACGGTGGACAGGCATAGGATAGACATTGACATTCCAAAAGAGGAAAACAGGAAGAAAACAGACCTGGTCCCAAGTAAATTCAAATCCCAAAAGGGAAAATAACATTAAATCTTAATGCTCTAGAATAATCTGCTTGAACTCCATGTCCCAACTCCTGGGCATACTGGAGTTGGGCCCCCAAGGCTCCAGGCAACACCACCCCCACAGCCCGGCTGCAGCCCACACCACAGCTCTCACACGTTAGAGTCTCATGCCTGCAGCTCTCCCAGACTGGAGGTGCACACTGGTGACTCTATAGTTCTGGGGTTTCAGGGCTGGCCCTGCTTCCACGGAAAAACTAAGCACCCCCCTAGTGGAGCTATCTGTCATGGCCACACCTCTATGGCAGTTCTCTGCCCGAGACTCCTGGCTCTTCAGGGCATCCACTGAAATCCAGGTGTAGGCAGCCATGTGCCCACAACTCATACTCCCTGTGTACCTATAGAGTTAGCACCACATGGATGCCTGTGCCTTCCAGAAAGGTGGCCTGAGCCACACCCAGGCCCACTGTAGCCACACATGTGGGGACCAAAGAGTATTGCAACTGAATGTGGGGAGAAGAGGCCTGAGGCAGCACTGGGCGGCAAGCCCCAAAGTCCCACTCCTCTTCCACATTTCTAGTATTTCACACAGGCTCGTTCTCTAACCACCTCCCAAACCAGGCCCAGGGTAAGAGTGAGGCTGAAAGTAGGTGCGGGAATTGGAGGCAGACTCAGAGACTAAGCAGAAAGAGCAGAGAGGAGAAAAGAAGAGTGTGAAGAGGCCCCAGGTTTTCTCCAGGGCTGCAGGATCAGTGGCAGCTCCTTAACTAAAAGAGTAAATAGATTTGGGGAAGAGCAATTACTCTGCTTTGCTCTGAAATCTGCTTAATGTTGCTTGAACTGATTTTGGAATCTCCATACTTTTTAATTAGGTGACTTAAAGATACCTGAAATTATCATCCTTAGTAATTAAAAGAGATCATGGACTGGTTGTGTCATTTCTGCCACTATTTGTATGTTAGCATCCCAGCTATACGACATGGTGCCTGAATTTATGGTTGACCACATGTAACTTTATAACATCCTAGCTCAAGCATAAAGACAAATCTCATTCCTTATGTTTTTTCTGCTAATGGATCAGTGATATCCCCACAGTTAATTATAGCAATTATACAGAAAATAATGTGTTTACTTTAAAAAGTCAGAGTTGGTTTTTGTAACTGGTAGCTTTGATAAATACATAGCTGCTTATAAGAGGGTAAAGGTCTTCACTCTTTATTACCTATAAGAGAAAGGTACATGAAATCCCTTTCTGCAATTATCATAAAAAATTCTACTGAAGATAGTGTCTATATTATATTGCTGGGGATCCTTTATTTATTTTGGAATTATACTCCAAAAAGCAATGACATTGCCCTCCAAACTCATTACTATTCCTGACAGCTCCACAAATTCTCTTGTTTCTATTAAGGAGTGTTATTATTTTAAAAGCCTAAAATTCACAATTAGGCAAGAGAAAAAAGTAAGAGGCATCCAAATAGGAAAAGAGGAATTATCAAGTCAAATTATCTCTCTTCACTGATAGTATCATTCTATACCTAGAAGACCTAAAGACTCCACCAAAACGTTCCTAGACCTGATAAACTACTTCAGCAAAATTTCAGGACACAGAATCAGTAGCATTTCTGTACATCAATGACGTTCAAGCTAAGAGCCAGCTCAAGAACACCATCCCATGTGTAACAGCCACACCGAAAACCAAACTCTAAACAAAGCCCTGAGGAGGTAGAGATCGCCGCAGGAGAGCTACAGAACCTGCTTTAAAATCAGAGACGATACTATCAGAGGGAAAACATGCCATGCTATGGATTGGGAAAAGCCGTATTGTTGAAATGTCCACGCTGCACAAAGAAATCAAGCTGAGAGCCAGTAGATTTAACGCATTCCTATCAAATTGCCAATGTCATTCCATAATTAGAAAAAAACTGCAAAAATTAACTCAGAACCAAAAAGAACCCCAAATCGTGTTTTCTCACCCTGTCTCCATGAAGTATTCATTCCTAAATGAAGTACATAGTACCTACTCACATAATTGTAAACAGTTGTATTTACATAATTGTCCTCCTTTGCTTCCCTTTCTCAAAAATATTTTTGCTGTAGAACAGCTTCCTTATCATTTTTTTTTAACTCAAGGGGAAGTTCGAATGCATTTTCTTCTGGCTGGTGGCTTATTGCCTCCAAGGTAACACAAACAGAAATGATCTGAGATTCTCCTTGGTCTCATCAGTATTTGGAACTAGCTTGCTCCTCTACGTTTGCCCTGTCCCCCTCATCCTGACATCATGATACCACTGAGTACAATTCTGAGGTTTTCAGGCCACTGTGTTCAACTGTCGTCTGCTGGTGTCAGCCCCTCCCAAACCCAGTCTCTAGGACGCACACTTCCTTCCCTTGGCATCCAAGAAACCACCACCTCATGGCTTATTTCCTGTCTCAGTGATCGCACTGGCAGTGGCTGAGCAGAGAAGGAGCCAGCAAAGGACTTGTTAATCGTGTGACCAACGATATGAAAGGAAACCAAGAGAGAAGAGTTCACTTTGTCAAACACTGTGGAAAGGGTGCAGTAAGATAGTGACAGTGAAATGGCACTGGATTGGCAATATGGAGATCAAGTCGACTTGGGTAAGAATGAGCTCAGTGCAGCCGTGGAGACAGAAGCCTGTTTGGTGGGGCGGAGGAAAGGTGGGTCACAAGCACTGTCTAGAGAAAGTGACTACAGACAACTCTTTGGAAGAAGAACAGAGAAACGGGACCTGGAAATGAAAGGATATAAAGTGAAGGGAAATTGTTGCTTTTGTTAAGATGCAAGATTCCAGAAAATATCTGCATCCTGATGGAACTAATACTGTAGAGAGAGGGACATTATACATGCAGGAGGGAAAGGGGATATTTACCGGAGTAATATCCTTGAGAGGGCAGAAGAGGAAAACGGGGACCCTTCGTCCACTGCAACAAGTCACAAGGCAGAAAGTGGGGGTACAAATGTGGGGAAATTTGGGGATCTGGTGGCTGAATGATGTTTGTTTCTATTTTCTCAACAAAGTATGGGCAAGGTCACCAGCTGAGAGTAAACATGGGGGGAAAGTTGAGTTTTGAAGAGAGAAATGTATGAAATTGTCACTGCAGAGAGTAAGAAAAAGGACATCCTAGGCGGTGCATTAAGAAGTTCGTCACGTATGCAGCTGTGGAGGACGTGGGTGCAGCCATGAATGCTAGGCCACACAAAGTGGATGGATTTAGGGCTTTGGGTTCGTCACGTGGGCAGCTGTGGAGGACGTGGATGCAGCCATGAATGCTAGGCCACACAAAGTGGATGGAAGAATTGTGGAACCAAAGAGAGCTAAAATAAAAAATTTCAAAAAAAAAGTACGGCACTGACGTCCCATTTGAGATTTGTGGTCCTGAATTTAAAATGCGGCCAGATCGTAATGGAAATACTGCATGTAAAGCACTTAACCCCGATCTGGTACACAGTGCACACTCACCAAACGCAAGCTCTTACTGTTCTGCCACATGAATATTTATTGTTTGTTTGCTTAGATGAGATCCAATCCTTTCAAAAAGAAAAAGAGCCTGAATCTCAGGTGAGGTTGTCTCAGCAGCATTGTAAATCCATTATGTACAGAAATTGTTTCCAATAAAGTAAAAAGGTCAAATGTAAAAGTCTTGCAAATGCAGACCCAGTGGCGTAAGAAACTGATGAAACATGAAGTAATGATATCAATTAAGTAAAATTCTATGAGGACACAGCACCAAGGTTTCCATCTCAACATAGCTGTTGTCAGACCTTCCCACAGCCCTGTAAGGTAAGGGCATGGCTGGTTTGGAATTACACACCATGATGGAAAGACTATGATGTGGGTATATTGTATATTTTAAAAGATGGCTCAGTTAATAGAGTAATAGAATCAATAAAGTAGCTCTTATATTAAAGTGAGCTAAGAAAAGAATTCAGATAAACTATTATTACATTTCAAATATCAGCATAAATTTAGGACTTGGAAAGGTCACTCCTCTAGCCTGAAAATGAGAGGCAAAAACTTCTGTGTCATTCCATTTCCAGAAACGGTATGAGATAATATAAAATGAAGCCTTAATTCCCACACTGTGGTCGCTGGCCCCTCCCTCACTGTGGAAAAAACAAAACAGGGGGCGGGGTGTCCTTGGAGAAGAGAACCAGGTAATCAGTTAAAATCAAATGCTTTTGTGCATGTATTGAGATGACACAGAGCTGTGTCATCTATTTACCCGTGTACTGGGGGAGGAATGGATCGGTCTCTTTGGAATATAATGGTGCTTCATGTCTGTAATTATTACAGAAAAGTCTCAACAAAATGACACTCTGTGACTTTTAAATGTATGTTATCAGCACACCATTTCAAAGAGCTTTTGGAAGTTAGCTGGCTATTGACTATGATGTCTGCTTTTCTTTGACACACTGACTATCAAGGAGTCTCAGCTCCACATGAGAGATGCAAGGTCTCCACTTCCCTTCTGAGAATCTCAGGCCCCTCCAACCTTATTGACTAAATGGGACTCTTGAAAATGACCCTGGTTGTACCAGGGTTTTAAAGTTGTCATTTTGGCCGGGCGTGGTGGCTCACGCCTGTAATCCTAGCACTGGGAGGCTGAGGTGGGTGGATCACCTGAAGTCAGGAGTTCAAAAACCAGCCTGCCCATCATGGTGAAACCCATCTTTCAAAAAAAAAAAAAAAAATTTTATTAAATATTTTTATATCTTAAAAAAAAAGCTGTCATTTTAAGCTGAGCACCATAGCTCACACATGTAACACCAACACTTTGGGAGGCCAAAGTGGGAGGATCACTTAAAGCCAGGAGTCCGAGACCAGCCTGGGCAACATGTATAGACCGTATCTCTACAAAAAATTTAAAGATTAGCCAAGCATGGCAGCATGCTCCTGTAGTCCCAGCTACTTGGAAGGCTGAGGCAGGAGGATTGCTTGAGCCCAGGATCCTGAAGCTACAGGGAGCTGTGATTACACTACTGCACTCCAGACAGAGCAAAACCCTGTCTCTAATACAAATAAATTAAAAAAGAAACCTGCCATTTTGATGTGCAAGGATTTGGGATGTGCAGGGTTATGCAGCTACTGGCTGGTGAACACTGTCAGCCCAGATCCAGAAAGTCTCAAGTCCTGCCCCAACCTATAAACCCAACTCCCATCCCACCGCCCTTCACTAACGCCCTTTTCGGCCCGAGCACACCTGCACCCAGGTGAATAAACAGCCATGTTGCTCACACAAAGCCTCTTGGAGGTCTCTTCATTCAATGCGTGCGTTTTAACAAATGCTTCTATCCTTATGTTTAAATTCTTACATATTAAATTCCGAATCTTTATCCTCCAATTATACTAATATGGTTACTTATGATCAGTTATCCTAGTATTTTTAGGTTAATAATGTTATTTCATTTTTTATTTTTATTTTTAATAAAAAAGACAGAGTTTCACCATGTTGGTCAGGCTGGTCTTGAACTCCCGACCTCAGGTGATCTGCCCGCCTCGGCCTCCAAAGTGCTTGGATTACAGGTGTGAGCCACCATGCCCGGCTGATATTATTTTAATACATGACTGATTTGATTTATCATGTAAGATATTAAAGTAAAAGTAAAAATAAAATTTACTGGGTTTTAGCCTTTTTGTTTACTTTTTCTATCAGTTTTATTGAGATATAATTCACATACTATATAATTTACCCATTTTAAGTGTAGAATACAATAGTTTTTCGTATATTCAGAGAGTTGTCTAACCATCACAACCAGTTGGAGAACATTCTTATCACCCCCAAAATACTACAAACCATTAGCAGTCATTCCCCATTTCCCTGAAACGCATCCCCAACCCTACACAACCACTCATCTCTCTTCTGTCTCCATATATTGGACAATTTTGGACAATTCATATAAATGGAATCATATAGTATGTAATCTTTTGTGATCAGATTCTTTCACACTTAGTATAGTGTTTTTCAAAGGTCATTCATGTTGTGGCATGCATCAGCTCTTCATCCCTTTTTATGAATGAATAATTTCATTGTATGTACATAGTATATTTGCTTTATCCAAACTGATGGACATTTTGGCCATTTCCATTTTTGGCTATTATAAATAATACTGTTATAAACATTCATATACAAGTTTTTGTAAGCACCAAGTTTTTCATTTCTATTGGGTGATGAGTCATATGGTAAATCTGTTTAACCTTTTGAGGGTCTGACAGATGGTCTTCGAAAGTGGCTATAGCATTTTATATTCACACCAGCAGCATATGAATGTTTCACTTTTTCTACATCCTCATCAACACTTGTTATTTTCTGTCTCTGACTGTAGCCCCCCTACTGGGTGTAAAGTGGCATATCATTGTGATTTTAATTTGTATTTCCCTGAGAGCTAATGACGAGCATCTTTCGTGTGCTTGTGGGTTATTGTATATCTTCTTCGGAGAAATGCCTACTCAAATCTTTTGCCTATTTTTTAATTGGGCTGTTTTTTATTACTGAGTTGTAAGAGTTCTTTATGTATACTAGGTACAACTCTGTTATCAGATATGTGATTTGCAGATATTTCTTCACATTCTGCGGGTTCTTTTAACTTTCCTGATGATATCCACTGAAGCATAAAATTTTTAATTTTGATATACAATTGTCAATTTTTTTCTTTTATTGATTATACTTTGGTGAATATGTAAGGAAACACTGCCTATTCTCAGGTCATGAAGATTTATGCCTATATTTTTTCTTCTTCTTAGTCTTTTTTTTTTTTTTTTTTTTTGACATGAAGTGTTACTCTGTCACCCGGACTGGAGTGCAATGGTGCAATCTTGGCTCACTGCACCTCCACCTCTGAGTTCAAGCCATTCTCCTGCCTCAGCCTCCCAAGTAGCTGGGACTGCAGGCATGTGCCACCATGCCTAGTTAATGTTTGCATTTTTAGTACAGATGGGATTTCACCATGTTGGCCAGGCTGGTCTCGAACTCCTGACCTCAAGTGATCCTCTCAAAGTACTGGGACTACATGTGTGAGCCACCTATGCCTATGCTTTTTCTAAGAGTTTTATAGTTTTGGCTCTTACATTTCGGTCTATAATTCATTTGAATTATTCTTTGCATATGGTGTAAGATAGTGGTTCAACTTCATTCTTTTGCATGTTAATTTTCAATTGAGCACCACTGGTTGAAAAAATTATTCTTCCCCCTACTGAATCCTCTTGTCATTCTTGTCAAAAGTCAAATAAGGGTTTATTTCTGGACCCTCAGTTCTATTCCATTGGCCTAGATGTCTATCCTTATTCCAGTACCACATTCTTGACTAATGTAGCTTTGTAGTAAGTTTTGAAATCAGGAAGTGTGAATACAACAATTTAGCTCTTCTGCTGGCTATTTTGGGTCTCTCACATTTCCATATAAATTTTAGAATCAGCTTGTCAGTTCTGCAAAGAAGCTAACTGGGATTTTAATAGGGATTGTGTTGAACTGGTAGGTCAATTTGGGTAACACTGCAATCTTAACAATAGTGAGTCTTCTAATCCATGAACATGGGATATGTTTCCATTTATCTATTTGATCCATTTGTTTGATTACTTTCAAGAATGTTTTGTAGTTTTATGAGTTTTACAATTATTCTGCTAAATTTATTCCTAAGTATTCATTATTTTGATGCTATTGCAAACTATTTCTTTTTTGTCATATTTGCTTTCAGCACTATTAAATACATTAGAAAGCTTTCCATCTTTTTCTATGCTTTAGAAAATTGTATTTACCGTACAAGCCTTAGTGTTTGGTAAACATGACTGTAAAACTATTTGGGCCAGATTCCTTTTTTAGGAAAGAATATTTTTCTACCCTCTACCTCATAAATTAATTATAGGAGTTTATTAAAAATCATCCTTTGCATCTAGGTTTTTAAATTGATTCCTGTAAAGAATTATAATTTTTGGCCGGGCACGGTGGCTCAAGCCTGTAATCCCAGCACTTTGGGAGGCCGAGGCGGGTGGATCACGAGGTCAAGAGATCGAGACCATCCTGGTCAAAATGGTGAAACCCCGTCTCTACTAAAGTTACAAAAAATTAGCTGGGCATGGTGGCGCGTGCCTGTAATCCCAGCTACTCAGGAGGCTGAGGCAGGAGAATTGCCTGAACCCAGGAGGCGGAGGTTGCGGTGAGCCGAGATTGTGCCATTGCACTCCAGCCTGGGTAACAAGAGCAAAACTCTGTCTCAAAAAAAAAGAATTATAATTTTTAAAAAGTCATTTGTATCTAGAGATATGTCCCCTTCTTATTATCAAGGTTATATTTACAAGCCTTTTCTTTTTTCCTGATCACAATTCCCAAAAGTTTGTCTATTTTAACAGTATTTTAAAAGAAGAAAATTTGCTTTTTTAACTTACCAACAAATTATTTTTTATGTTTTCTCAAAAGTACAAGTAATCCTACAAATTTTCCCCTAATGCTGCTTTGGCTGCATCCCGTAAGTTTTGATATATAGTCCTTTCATTTTTAAACTAAATTCTTAATACCATTTATTATTTCAATTTTGATTTGTCATTTAATCTAATAATTGCTTAGAAATTGTTATGCTCACATTTTTGTCATATTTGCTTTTAGCATTATTTAATAAGCTGAAAAGCTTTCCATCTTTTACTATGCTTTGAAACATTTTACATAATGAAGAATCCTTGATGTTTGATAAACTTGATGGTAAAACAATTAGTCCAGGTTCCTTTCTTCAGATGAAATATTTTTTAAATTAAAAATTTTTAAATTTTCCAAGTAAATATTTTCCTGTAGATACCATTTTTTTTTTTTTTTTTTTTACAGGGTCTTGCTCTGTTGCTGAGGCTGGAATGTAGTGGTATGAGCTCAGCTTACTGCAACCTCCACCTCCCAGGTTCAAGCAATTTTCCTGCCTCAGCCTCCTGAGTAGCTGGGATCACAGGTGTGCACCACCACCCCTGGTTAACTTTTGTATTTTTAATAGAGATGGAGTTTCACTGTGTTGCCAAGCTGGTCTCGAACTCTTGACCTCAAGTGATCCACCTGCCTCAGGCTCTCAAAGTGCTGGGATTATTGGTTTGAGTCACCACACCCAGCCTCTCTGTAGCTACCTTTTAAAATTAATAACTAATTTATTAAATTGTGGTAAAAGACTATGTTCTATATGATTTCTATATTTTAAATTTTGTGGAAGTTTCTCTTTATAAAATAATTATGTCATGGTTGTTTGAAAACAACTGATATGTTTTGCATTAGGTACAAAGTTTCATATATGCCTATTCAAACAAACACATTTACTGTATTATTTTTTAAATCAGTATATTAATTTTTTTTACTATATCTGTCCATTTCTGAAACAGGTGTTATTGTACCCCATGGTAATTACAAATTCCTTGATTTCTCCCCATTATGTTTTATGTATAACAACTCTAATGAGTTGTTAGGAATAAAAAAGGTTATAATTCATATTCTTGGGGTAGTATGACTTTAATCCATATGAATTCTTCTTCTTTGTTCTATTTAATGTTATTGTCCTTGAATTCATTTTTTCTGATAATAATATTGTTACACCCTCCTTTACAATAGCAGTTGTTTGGCATAATTTTTCAATCCCTCTTTCAGTCATGCTGTTATTTGACTTTGGCATGTCTTATAAATAGCAGTGCGGTGCAGTTCTGAGATAGTTTTAACCTAAACCAAAGGTTGCCTTTTAATGCAAAGTATATAACACATTTACATGTTTTGTGGTTACTGATAGTTGTAAACTTTTAACTTTTTTATTATAATTTAATATTTTTAATTTACTATGGTTTATGGTGGCTCGTTTCCTCTTCATGCCTTTTGTTGGGATAGAAAATACATATATATTTCTATTCTTCTAGAAATGACTAGTAAAATATTTCACTGTTATATGAAAGTTGTCAGAATCAAAATGGATTCACTCATATTAAAAACCTTGACAAATAAAGCCAGGGAAAGCCATGAAGCAGGGGCAGCAGGGGTCTCATATACAAATGCTTGATAATAAGAACTATCACAAAAGACTACAAAAACTACAACCTTGCACAACAGCCGTCACAACCTTACACACACACACACACAAATGCTTTTGAAAGGGTATCTGCCCAGCAACTGCCTCTCCAACCTCTGACTGATGCCACCCTTGTTACTAATTTTTGTAGACAAAAGATCTCAAAACAATTATGTAATCCTTTTCACCTTTCCATTAAAACCTTTTGTCTTGGCTGGGTGCGGTGGCCCAAGCCTGTAATCCCAGCACTTTGGGAGGCCAAGGCAGGTGGATCACAAGGTCAAGAGATCAAGACCATCAAGGTCAACATGGTGAAACCCCGTCTCTACTAAAAATATTAAAAATTAGCTGGGCATGGTAGCGCATGCCTGTAATCCCAGCTACTTGGGAGGCTGAGGCAGGAGAATTGCCTGAACCCAGGAGGCAGAGGTTGCGGTGAGCTGAGATCGCGCCATTGCACTCCAGCCTGGGTAACAAGAGTGAAACTCCGTCTCAAAACAAAAACAAAAACAAAAACTTTTGTCTTCCTTTACCTCCCTGAATATAAACATACTTTACTACAGTATGTGAATTCCCTTGCAGTGCCCATTCCCAGATAATATCATTTTATTTTAGAGAGCCTCTCTCTGGTTATTTCAGTTGACACTGATTACATAACAACATGATTTAGATACAACCACAGTTTTTACTAATTTCTTCACATATCTATATGTCTTTTATCCCATATCTTCCTATTCATTTGATTTATATTTTATTTTCCTGGAGTTGTCTGTGGAAGTCACTTTCTGAGTTGTTGCATATTTTGAAAATACCTTTATTTTGCCTCATTCTTACACATTAGTTTGCCTGGATATAGAATTTTAGGTTCAAAATCATCTTCCTTCAGAATTTTAAAGCGATTATACCATGATCTTCAATAATCCAGTGGTGTCAGTGTTTAGGAATGTGGTTTATGCCACTGACTGATTTCCACCTGTGTTTTTCTTCAAGAGGACAGAAATGTCTGATTTACTGATAATATATGAATAAAAGCAGTTGTCCAGCACTGACTTTATTCCTTCCAAAAATATATCTTTTCTGATATTATTAGGAATATCTTCATGGTGAAGATGTTTAGCTTGCCCTCTTAGGCCAATCACCATCTCTTATCTTTTTCTCTTTTTTCTTTTTTTGAGATGGAGTTCCGCTCTTGTTGCCCAGGCTGGAGTGCAATGGTGCATTCTCAGCTCACCGCAACCTTCGCCTCCCGGGTTCAAACGATTCTCCAGCCTCAGCCTCCCAAATAGCTGGGATTACAGGCATGCGCCACCATGCCCAGCTAACTTTTTGTATTTAGAAGAGATGGGGTTTCACCATGTTGGCCAGGATGGTCTCGATCTCTTGACTTCATGATCCACCCGCCTCGGCCTCCCAAAGTGCTGGGATTACAGGTTTGAGCCACCGCACCCGGCCCCATCTCTTGTCTTTAAAGACACTATCAGCCTTACTTTTAATGATCTACCATTCAAGTTCTCATTGCAGGCAGTTAGGTTTCTGGGAATAGGGCTATACTTTTGGTCTATGTAAACATTCACAACAGCACTTTGGGAGGCCAAGGCGGGTGGATCACGAGGTCAAGAGATCGAGACCATCCTGGTCAACATGGTGAAACCCCGTCTCTACTAAAAATACAAAAAATTAGCTGGGCATCATGGCGCGTGCCTGTAATCCCAGCTCCTCAGGAGGCTGAGGCAGGAAAATTGCCTGAACCCAGGAGGCGGAGGTTGTAGTGAGCTGAGATCGCACCATTGCACTCCAGCATGGGTGACAGCAGCGAAACTCCATCTCAAAAAAAAAAAAAGAATTCTACTCTGTTTAATGTTATAAATACAAGGATTAAATCCCTCTTACCTTATAATTTTCTAAGTATTTCATTTATATCACACAATCCTAATATAAAGCATAAATACAACAGTCAAGTCTCATAAGAATATGTTGAGATTTTTACTGGCATTTTCTAACTGACTTGAATACCACAGTTTCCAAAAGGTCTGGATACATAAGTAGTACATTTATTGTACTTTTTCATAATAAAAAATTAGACCTTTGCCTTAAACTCTGAGGCACTTCACCTGAAAAGTTTCTGGAGATCGGAAAAAATCTTAAGGACTATATAATGTTAAAATGTGATTAATACACTTTCAAAAATGAGATTGTCCCTGTATGTCTTGACTTGTGAGACATCCAGTGTACCAACTATTTGCTCCAGCTCTGTGAATCATTTAGGTATACTTAGCCAATCTCTGCCATCTAGAGAGTCTGAGCTGTAGTCACTATGGCATTGAGCATCGAAAGCCCTAGATTGCTGTCTCAGCCCAACTACAACCCTTCTAAGACTCAATAAGATTTTTAATCCCTCTCAGCCTCAGCTTCCTTTTCTGTAAAATTAAAATCATAACATGTGCCTTGCTCACATTCAGTATATAAAATAATATATATATAAGCACTATGAAGACTTTCAGCCAAAATGATTATATGTTTGGATAACACTATCAGAGGTCTTAAGTGCCAGAAGCTGAAGTTTATGTATAGTTTTAGGGAAAATGAGTACTTCTGCTTAGGGGCCATTATGTTGCCAGGTCAACCATCACATGTTTCAACTTATATATAATTGGAGCCAAGTTTATTTATGAAACTAGAATCTGGAAAGGCTGTTACTTATCATTTGAGAAAAGGCAACTCATGCTCAAAACAATGAAGCTCAATTAGCCTTTCTACATCACAAACCACTCCAGTGAAGCTGAAAATCTGGAATAGCAGTCATCATAAACAAGGGAAATTAGGAGAAACCCCAAGGGACTACTTCCTGCCCAGTGTACCAAACGCTGTACAGAAACCCTAGTAGCGAACCACCTGTTCTTTAACAGCATTTTGCTGTTTCATCAAAGGGCTTTCACATACATTATTTCATCTGATCTTCCTGGCAGGTAGGTTTAGCAAATGTTATTTTTTTCACAACTTACAGATGAAACTCAGTTTCAGAGATGTGATGTTACACCCCTGAAGTCACATACCTGGTTGGCAGAGCTGGTCCCTGGCCTTTGATTACTAATATTGATCTGCTCTCAGAGAAGCTGTCATAAAGGACCTCCACTAACCAACTGTCTAAACTAATCAACATCCCCCACTCCTTCTGTAGAACATCACCTGCCCCACACGCTGCTGCCTCATTTGGTCCTTATATCACCGTGAAGTACTCGCTTACCAGGAGTCTGTTGTGTCTGCTCCTAAAGATGTTATTGATTTATTTAGAGACAGAATTTACCTCAGGCTGGAATGCAATGGCACGATCTTGGCTCACTGCAACCTCTGCCTCCTGGGTTCAAGCAATTCTCCTGCCTCAGCCTCCTGAGTAGCTGGGATTACAGGTGCCTGCCACCATGCCCAGGTAATTTTTGTATTTTTAGTAGAGACGAGGTTTCACCATGTTGGTCAGGCAGGTCTCAAACTCCTGACCTCAGGTGATCTGCCCACCTCAGTCTCCCAAAGTTCTGGGATTACAGGCATGAGCCACTGCGCCTCGTGGAATCCATCTATCAACAGAGAGAGAAAATGGAAGGAAAATCCCAGAAGGTATAGTACTTTGGTGTGTCCAGATTACAGGTTTATGAAAATTATAAGGAACAGACTCTTCCTGTGCTTATTAAAAGGCAAATTAGGACAAAGCCTGCAAAAACATTCGTCGTATCTGCCTTAGAATTAAAGCAAAGTGTCCAAATTTAATTGTGCAGCGCCTTGACTGTGCTGTTTATTTCTAAAAATATGGTAATAAAAGAAAGAGCTTGTATGTCTGTGAACGTATGAATTTAAAGAGAATATTCTCTTCAGTTAGCTACTGTTTTCATTCCAGAGCTTTTAAAACTGAGTAGCATAATTATTACTCAGTATAATTGTGATAAGTTAATATTGGAATTCCACTAAGGAAAAAAACGCAAAATGCTTACATATTTAGGTTTCTTTTATCAAGGGCTTTGAATTTTTTCATAATTTCGTTGAAATGTGATATGATTTATTTATGTATTTATTCTCTGCCTCATTCCAGAATAGATACAGACCTACTTAGAAAAACAAGAAGGAAAAACTAGACACAAAGAGATTTGTCAGGTTAAAAGAGAACAGTTTCTCAAGAGTAATACAATTGTTCTTACTTCCAAAAGCAGGCGCTTCTCTGAGGATCCTTATAAATAGACATCACGATATGAAAAACCACATCTGTGACAACATCTCTGAGACAGACAACGACGGTGTCATTTGTGCTGTTTCCCTCCGTCTCTCAGCCCAGGCTGCTGACTGATGCACAGACTGATGGCATCACATTGTCACACTGATGGCATAACAATTCAGCCAGACCAGTTCTCGAAGGGATGGGGGGTAGCGGGGGCTAGTTGAAATGCAGTACACATTCTCAGCTTCTCTGAACTGATTTCATCCAGGGAAGCTATAAACTGCCTGAAGCCATATCCCCTATGTACTGTTTCAGTCAAACTATGGGTAAGTAGTGGGCAGCAGTAACATACTGCTGGGATAATGACACTATAAACCAAAAACAAAATTTGAAGGCTGCACAACCATTGGAATAGACTTCCTCCTCTAGGCCAGGGCCCTTTCAATTTAACCTGGAAGACTGGTTCACGCCATGATGTGGGGTGGGGGGTGGAGGGGAGGGGATCAGACGTACCTCATTATGTCCTCCCTTTAGGAATTCAGGAAAAGCCAACCCGCATTTAACATTATCTGGGACCTTATGTCTGATAAGCATTTACAACTTATTCTCTCTGAAGCCACCTGGAAGCTTCATCTGCGTGACTAAAACTTTAATCTCCACAACTTCTCATCTTACCCAGATATTCCTTTCATTGACAATAACTTTTTCAACCAACTGCCAATCCAAAACATTTTACATCTACCTAAAACTTAAAAGCCCCACTCCCATCCCACACCCACCTCCACTTCCAGTTGCCTCGCCTTTCTAGACCAAACCAATGTATATCTTGAATGTATTTGATTGATGTCTCATATCTCCCCAAGATGTATAAAACCAAGCTGTGCCTTGACCATTTTGGAAGTGTTCTCTGTAAGGTCTTTCAGGCTGACTGATGGCACCGTGGATGCCATGTTAACCTCCCTCATCTGCATGGACATTCCAGATGAGTTCCTGGAAAATCTAAAGTAAGTGGAAGGCCATGAAAAGAGACCATGAAAATGATCAACCCCGACCTTGGTCAACCTTGTGACACCACACCCTACGGCCCCCTCCCAGCTTGCAAAACACCACCCTAAACTGTAACTTCTGTAACTTTCCACTGCCACCCCAAACCTATAATACCAACTCCTATCCCACTGCCCTTCACCAACTCTTTTTGGACTCAGCAAGTCCACCTCCAGGTGAATAAACAGCCATGTTGCTCACACAAAGCCTATTTGGGGGGATCTCTTCATTCAGAGATTTAACATTTGGTGCTGAAACCTGGGATGGGGGAACTCCTAGGGGAAACCAACCCCCTGTCCCCGTTCTCCTTGTGCTCCCTCTGTGAAGAGACCTACCAGCCTGGGCGCCCGCTCAGCACCCTCAGATCAGGTAAGCAATTTTGCCTCAACTCTTCTTTAGCCCTTCTCCCTACCTGTCAGCCTCCTTCACCTTTCAGTAGAGACAAGAAAGATAGGACTTTCTGTGAGGTTCATGACCAGAAAAAATCCTACATAGGTCATGGAACCCAGAACAGGCTTCCCTCAGTGACTGATCATTGCGGAGACGTCTGCTGTGGTCACTCACTCACACTCATAGGTGACGGATCAACGCAGGGGACGCCCCTTTGACTGACTCACCCGAGGTTCAGACCAAGGTTTAGTCTGGGCTGCCTGCTAAACTGCCTGGTCACACATTCACTTTGTCTCCGCCACTCTTTTTTTTTTTTTTTTGAGACCGAGTTTCGCTCTTGTTACCCAGGCTGGAGTGCAATGGCGCGATCTCGGCTCACCACAACCTCCACCTCCTGGGTTCAGGCAATTCTCCTACCTCAGCCTCCAGAGTAGCTGGGATCACAGGCACGCGCCACCATGCCCAGCTAATTTTTTATATTTTTAGTAGAGACGGGGTTTCACCTTGTTGACCAGGATGGTCTCGATCTCTTGACCTTGTGATCCACCCGCCTCGGCCTCCCAAAGTGCTGGGATTACAGGCATGAGCCACCATGCCTGGCCTACCACTCTTCTTAAACTACAGGCAATCTCCCCCCTGTTCCTCCCTCCTCTCCCTTAGCCTACATTCTGAAAAATCTCAAACCCCTCCAGCTATCACCTGACCTAAAACCTAAGCATCTTCTTTCCTCTGCAATACTGCTCGGCCATAATATAAATTGGACAATGGCTCTAAATGGCCAGAAAACAGTACCTTCAATTTTTCTATACTGCAGAATCTAGACAACTTTTTCATAAAATGGGAAAATGGTCTGAAATTCCCTACATCCAGGCATTTTTCACACATCAATCCCTCCATAATCTCTCTGCTCCTTCGCTCCCTTCCGTCCGCCCCTCCTGTCTCCGCCAGTTGCCTGGAATCCTCCTTGTCCATCAGCCATTCCGACCTCTCTCCTCCCCGCTGTCTGAACCAAGCCCCCATCCAGGCCTTAATCCCTCCCCCCAGAGCCTCCTTCCTCCTCCTCTGCCCACAACCCACCTCCTTAGGCCCCTCCTGTCACCTCCCATCTCATACCCGGTCCGGCTTACAGTTTAGTTCCGTGGGTACCTCCTCCACCCTGCCCAACAATTCCCCCTTCGAGAGGTGACTGGAGCCGAAGGCACAGTTAGGATGCACGTTCCTTTCTCTTTATCCAACCTTTCCCAAATCGGCCAACTGTTAGGCTCCTTTTCATGATCAGATTCTACCAAATATATACGAGAGTTCCAATGCCTAACCCGGTCCTATAACCTCACCTGGAGTGACTTGAATGACATCCTCACTTCCACTCTCACCCCTGGAGAATGCTTAATATGCATTTTATCACCCAATCAGCCCCTGACATTAAAAAAGCTACAGAATGAGAATCTGGCCCTCAAACCCCACAACAAGAACAAATCAACCTCTCCTTGTTTAATAACCGGGAAGAAGCTGCCCGATGGCAGCGCATCTCAGAACCACAGATGCTGGGCTCTGCTGTGAGACAAACCCCAGCTACACCACCAGCTCACACAGACTTCAAAGCCCCCAGACTGTGGCGTCCAGCCGCCCCTCCCGGACCTGGCTTCAAGTGTCGGAAACCTGGCCACTGGGCCAAGGAATGCCCGCAGCCTGGGATTCCTCCTAAGCCCTGCTCCGTCTGTGCAGGGCCCCCACGGAAAGTCAGACTATATGACTCACGTTGCTGCTCCCAGAGCTCCTGGAGCTCCAACCCAAAGCTCCTGGACCGAATCCTGCCCAGATCTCCTCGGCTTGGCGGCTGAAAACAGATGCTACCCAAACATCTTGGAAGCCCCCTGGACCATCAGGGACACAGAGCTTTGGGCAACTCTTACGTGGAGAGTAAGTCTACCCCCTTCTTAATCAACATGGGGGCCACCCACTCCACGCTGTCTTCTTTCCAAGGAGCTGTCTCCTTGGCCTCCATAACTGTTGTGGGAATTGACGGCAAGGCCTCCAGGCCTCTCACAACTCCCCACGTCTGGTGTCAATCAGGCCGGCACTCCCCTCCACATTATTTCCTAATCATCCCCACGTGTCCAGTTCCCCTATTAGGCCTGGATATCCTAGCAAAATCATCTGCCTCCCTAACTATTCCTGGGCTACAGCCACACCTCCCTGCCGCACACCTCCCTGCCGCCCTCTTCCCCAAACCTCCTTTAATAGCGCCCCTTGTGTCCCTACCTTAACCCTAGGGAATGAGACACGTCCTCACCATTCATGGCTACAAGTCACTCACCCCTCATCATCCCCTTAAAACCTAACCACCTTTAGCCCCCATCTTACCCAGTCCCACAACAGGCTTTAAAAGGCTTAAAGCTTGTTATCACCCATCTATTGCAACATGGCCTTTTAATTCCGACAAGCTCTCCTTACAATTCCCCATCCTACCCGTCCAAACACCAGACAAATTCTACAGACTAGTCCAAGACCTTTGCCTCATCAATCAGATTGCACTTCCCATTCACCTGGTTGTACCAAACCCCCTATACCCGCCTAGCTTTCATACCCCCTTCCACAACTCACTGTTCTGTTCTTAACCTCAAAAACGCTTTTTCTAAAGCCCAAATTTCTTTCCCATCCATTACCTATCTCGGTAGAATCCTCTGCAAGCATATACGTGCTCTCCCTGCCAACCATATGCAGCTAATTTCTGAAATCCCAACCCCATCCACTAAACAGCAGCTTCTCTCCTTCCTAGGCATTGCAGGATACTTTCGCCTCTGGATACCAGGTTTTGCCCCCCCAAACATATCACTTTATGAACTTATAAAAGGAAAGTTAGCTGACCCCATAGACCAAAAATCCTTCCCCCATTCTTTCTTCCATTCTCTAAAAAAGGCCTTAGAGACTGCTCCTACTTTAGCGCTCCTCAACTCCGCTCAACCCCTCTCTCTCTACTCAGCAGAAATAAAAGGCTGTGCCGTCGGAATTCTCACACAGGAGCCAGGCCCATGGCCTGCAGCCTTTCTACCCAAACAACTTAACCTCACAGTCCTGGGCTGGCCCTCATGTCAACGTGCAGCAGCAGCTGCTGCCCTGATACTCCTAGAATTCTTTAAACTTACAGGCTATGCCCCCCCGACCCTCCATAGCTCTCACAGCCTCCCAAGTTTCGTTCCTCTTCACACCCCACACACACCCTCTCCTCGTCCACATGCCCCCCCAGCCTCCCAAGTTTCCTTCCTCTTCACACCCCACACACACGCTCTCCTTGTCCATACAGCACCCTCCCCATTTCCTCGTTTCTCTTTTTCCTATTCCAGACCCAGACCACACGTGGTTTACTGATAGCAGTTCCTCCAAGCTCAGTTGGTTGGCACTGGCCAAAGCCGGCTCTGCTGTTGTATCACACTCATCTCCTATTACGGCTGCCACACTCTGCTCTTCCACCACGTCGCAGCAAGCTAAACTCATTGCCCCAACCGGTGCTCTTACTCTTGCCAAAGGACTGCATGTTAATATTTACACTAACTCTAAATACCTACAGCACCATGCTGCCATATGAACAGAAACAGGTTTTCTCACTACGTAAGGACCCTCTATTATCAGCGCCCCCTTAATAAAGGCCCTCCTTAAGGCCGCTCTCCTCCCAGCCAAGGCCAGAGTTATCCACTGCAGAGAATTCGGGATTTGAGCCACTCCCAAGGAACCCACAGGGTACAGCCCCTTTGAACTCCTACATGGCTGCACCCGTCTGCTTGGGTCTAACCTTACTCCAGACACCAGTCTTCTTGGTGACTACCTTCCAGTCCTCCAATATGAAATCCACCAGGATGCTAATTTCCTCTTACCCACTCCAGATACCCGGCCATGTGAAGACACCCTAGCCAGAAGGTCAGTCCTAGTTAAAAGCCTAACCCCTCAGTCTCTGCAGCATTGGTGGACAGGACCGTTCCTGATCATCTATAGCATCCCAACCACTGTCCAGCTACAAGACCCTTCCCAGCGGGTACATCATTCCAGGATAAAGCCGTGTCCATCTGACAATCGGCCTGACTCCTCCGCCTCCTCCTGAAAGTCGCAAGTACCCTCCCCCACTTCTCTTAAACTCACTCGTAGCCACGAAGTGGAAGAGTAACTCTATGCAAACCTAACATACTCTTGAACTTCATTAGGCATCTTTTTCCTAGCACCACTATTTAACGCAGTGGTCTATTATTTTCTGTCCTCTTTTCTTTTATACTTGCTCTTAATCTCACTCCCATCTCTGCTCATACTCAATCTTGTTAATGAAAGTAAGTGGTTAATTATAGATATCAAACGCTTTCTCATGCACCATGAAAACAAAAGCTCTCCCTCCACAGTTACCCTACCAAACCCCGCTATAACCTTTAACAGCCGCAGCCATTGCTGGTTCCCTCAGTATCTGGGTCCCAGACCCCGGCGCCCCCCAGAACACTTTATCATCTTTTCAGTCTACATTTCCAGTTCTGTGTAAACCAAGGCCTTTTTTTTTTTTGAGACGGAGTTTCACTCTCGTTACCCAGGCTGGAGTGCAATGGCGCGATCTCGGCTCACCGCAACCTCCGCCTCCTGGATTCAAGCAATTCTCCTGCCTCAGCCTCCTGAGTAGCTGGGATTACAGGCACGCGCCACCATGCCCAGCTAATTTTTTGTATTTTTAGTAGAGACGGGGTTTCACCATGTTGACCAGCATGGTCTCGATCTCTTGACCTTGTGATCCACCTGCCTCGGCCTCCCAAAGTGCTGGGATTACAGGCTTGAGCCACCGCGCCCGGCTAAGCCAAGGACTTTTTTCCTTTGTGGTTCTTCTCACATCTGCCTTCCTACCAACTGAACAGGCCCTTGTATCTGAGTTTTCCTTACTCCCAAAATTCAGTTGCCAACGGAAACAAAATGGGACGTCCCCTTGAGGTCCTGGCCCGATACAAGCAGGCCATTCCACTGATCCCCTCGGCACAAGCATAGCAGGTCTAACCACTTCATTCGTCACCTTCCATAGCCTCTTGAATGATTTCTCTGCTAGCATTGCCGAATCAACTCAATCACTATCCCTTCCTCAAGCTCAAGTAAATTCCCTAGCTGCAGTTGTCCTCCAGAACTGCAGAGGTCTTGATTTACTGACTGCTGAAAAAGGAGGTCTTTGCCTATTCCTAAATGAAGAAGGTTGTTTTTATGTAAACCAGTCCAGCCTCATATATGATGCCATCAAGAGATTAAAAGAGCCCAAAAACTCGCTCATCAGGCAGATGGTTATTCCAGACCTGGCTGGACTGGCTGGCCGCTCTCTAACTGGGTGTCACGGCTTCTTCCAATCCTTAGTCCTCTGATACTTATCTTTCTCCTTCTCTTATTTGGATCCTGTGTTTTCCGATTAATCTCTCAATTCCTACAAAATAATATGCAAGTGATAACCAATTAGTCAATATAACAAATGGGGTTATTAGAAAACAACCCCACAATATCACTCCTTGCCCCAAGATCTCCCAGCAGTTAAATTCTTTCCCATCTTTAGGTTTCTGTGCTGCCCCAATCCCACTCGAAGCAGCCCCGAGAAACGTTACCCCATCACCCCTCTTTGCCAGCCTTCCTGATACTCCACTGCCCTCCACTCTTCATTCCTTTTCCTTTATATGACTAACATACAAAGGAATGTAAGGTCTTTTAGGCTGACTGACAGTGCCATGGACGCCATGTTAACCTCTGTGGCCTGCCTGGATACTCCAGATGAGTTCCTGGAAAATCTGAAGCAACTGGAAGATCATGAGAAGAGGAAGAGATGATCAACCCCGGTGGCACTTACGTAACTTTGAGACATTCCCGCCCAATTGATAAGGCCATTGGACTTTGTAACCGACCTTGGTCAACCCTGTGACTCCACACCCTACGGCCCCCTCCCAGCTTGCAAAACACCACCCTAAACTGTAACTTCTGTACCTTTCCACTGCCCACCCCAAACCTACAAAACCAACTCCTATCCCACCGACACTCTCTTCAGACTCAGCCCGTCCACCTCCGGGTGAATAAACAACCATGTTGCCCACACAAAGCCTGTTTGTGGTGGGGGTCTCTTCATTCAGAGCGAGCATTTTAACACTCTCAGGATCTCCTGAGAGCTGAGTCATGGGCCATGGGCACTCATATTTGGCTCAGTTTAAATCTCTTCAAATATTTTATAGAGTTCAGCTCTTTTTGTCAACAATACCATGGGCTCAAATGCCTACCTTTGCAAACGGGTGGTGACTAAACCCAGGAAGGTCTCTCCTATCAAGCATCCACCTCTTACTTCCTGGTTCATGTAGGGGTCTGGAAGGCCCAAAGGGAGGAGCCTGGTGTCGGGGAGGTTGAGAAATAGCTAGGTTGGAAACGGGTTTATAATGTTGGGAAGAATCCACACCGAGAGTGGATCACTCAGCAAGGCTAGTTTATGTGCTATAGCTGGAACCTGAGCAACACCATTTTATGTAAGACAAAGCTGTTTTTCAGAAATAAGTTGTAACGGCTGCCCCATTCTCCTCACAATGACTACTGGCCTTGACTTCTGTAAATAAAACAGCTAGTTTGCTCTGCAAAGTGCTCACTGTGTGAAGCTGCTTACCTTTTCATATCAGTGACTGCCAGAATTGCTGGCCTTTGCTTACCAGTAATGACCAGAATAAGCAGCCCAAGCTAATTCCATCCTGGCCCCTGCAAGTTGTAATAAGTAACTGAGACTTGTGGATTCCACCTCTGCCCAGACAATGTGTAAAGTAACGCTAATCTTGACTTCTGTAAACCACTTAGGTAACAATCGAAGTGACAACATATTCCCTAGCCCTTGGAATGTCCGGAGACCCGCTCCCTCCTCTCTGCCCGGGAGGTGATTTACGGAATCCCCTGGCCCCCAGAATGTCTGAATCCCTTCACCCCCACCCCCGGAGGTGGTTTACGGGTATAAAAGAGTCTTGTCACCCTCTTTTCCGGGCCATGGGTTGGAGAGACATGAGTCCTCCGTCTCAGGCAATAAAGACCCTGCAATTTGGCATACTTTTGTCTTTGTGTTAATTTTATAATCTCACATGTCAATACTTGAGTTTACTTCCTGCAGGAAGGGTGCAACTTGCCAGCAGTCTTGCCATGAGAGCACACCTGAACAGAGGAGACAGGGACATTTTTAACTTTCATAACCTGACACAATCTCCCTATTGCTGTGTCCAGTTTCCACTGGCCAGAACAGGATCTCACATTCTATGCTTGACCCAGTTGGCTAAAAACTTGGAAATTTTCTAAAGAGGTAAAGACAGAGAAGAACAAAGGAAAAGAGGAAGTAACTTGAGGATGCTTAGAGAAGCGATAACATTTCCACATCAGGAAGGGGAATAAGCTATGACGTAAGACTTGCCTGGGCTTGTCCAGACATGTCAGGGTGAATATCTAGGTTAAAGTGTAAGAACACGGAATGCATTTATTTCTTTTTTCTTTCTTTCTTTTTTTTTTGAGACAGAGTCTCACTCCATCACCAGGCTCCAGGCTGGAGTGCAGTGGTGCAACCTCGGCTCACTGCAACCTCTGCCTCCCAGGTTCAAGCAATTCTCCTGCCTAAGCCTCCTGACTAGCTGGGATTACAGGCACACGCCACCATGCCCAGCTAATTTTTTTGTATTTTTAGTACAGACAGGGTTTCACCATGTTGGCCAGGATGGTCTCGATCTCTTGACCTCGTGATCCACCCGCCTTAGCCTCCCAAAGTGCTGGGATTACAGGCGTGAGCCACCACTCCTGGCCACATTTATTTCTTTATTATGACTAAAAGCTTTAAAGTAAATTAACCTTTGAAGAAACTATTATTTATTCATAATGAACTAGGAGGAAAGCTTTGAAGAAGAGCCTTTTATTCTTATTTCCTACAAGCTATTTCCCAACCAGTATGAAATTATTTTAATAATATAACAGCTGGTATGGATTCAGTCATACATGCCAGCTGATGTCAACTCTCCAGCACCTAACCAAATTACAAAAAATATATATATATATATCGTTTGAGGCTTTTAAAACTTGAGCTTCAGGAACTCTACTGCTAGTTTTATGGAAAAATCCAGGTGCATTGTTTGCAAGGCAAACAATAAACGATGCTAAATTTGATCAAGTCTTCCCTTTAATACTGCTGTAGGGCACTGTCTGTCTCTGTTGCTGTTTATGAAAGAGATGTGATAAGCCCAAGATAGTTTATGGACATCTGCCCTGCCATGTGGCCTCTGATGTTGAGGAGACACATATACTGTCAGTGTGTATATAGTGCATCCTCCTACACCCCACCCTGAGCTAGCCCAACTCTCTGGAATCAAGGTTAGGGTAGGGAGTGTGATCCAAGCCACACACCAGTCCAACACAGGGCCCTAAGAGAGTGCTTATCCAGCCGCTCAGTGCCCTGGGGTTGCATTCAGACAACAGTGCTCTTTAGGCTAGGGTTAGGTTCAACTTCATTTAACTGAAAATTAAAAAGAGAAGAGGTTTAAAACACATGGGGTTTCTTCTCTCACATACAACAAGTCGACAAACAAGCAGTCCCGAGCCCCAGGTTCCATCTATTATTCTTCCCCACCAGCTGCAGCACATCCATATGGCAAGGTTATGGTCCAAGACAGCTGTCAGACATCCAGCATTGTGTCGGCATTCCAGGAAGCAGGAAGGAATAAGAAAGAAGAGCAAAACAGGCACTTGTCCCAACTGAGTCAGCTTCCTTCAAGCAATTGCTATGGTTTTAATATTTTTTTGTCCCCTCCAAAACTCATGTTAAAACTTAATCTCGAATATGGCAGTACTGAGAGGTGGGGCTTTTAAGAAGTGACTGGCCATGGGAGGTCTGCCTTCATGAATGGATTATTCATGGAGTTAAGAATTAATGGGATAATGGATTAACAGATTATCCTGAGGTGGGACTGGTGGCTTTATAAAGAGAGGAAGACAAACCTGAGCCAGGATACTCAGTTCTGTCACCATGTGCCACCTCAGGACCCTTCAGAGAGTCCCTACCAGCAAGAAGACCCTCACCAGATGTGGCCCCTTGACCTTGGACTTCTGAGCCTCTAAAACTGTAAGAAATAAATTCCTTCTCTTGTAAACCACCAAGTTTCGAGTATTCTGTTATAAGAAACAGAAAACAAAGTAACACAGCAATCTGTTTGGAAAACCCATTCAACACTTCTGCCTCCATCCCATTGGCCACACCTAGCAAGGCAAGCTGTGAAACACAGTATAGTCTTTTAGTTGGGCACATTGCAGCCAAGAATAAAATCAGGATTCTGTTTTACCAAGAAAAAAGGAGAGAATGGATATTAGAGAGCAACCTGCAATCTCCACCACAAACCAATTCCAGCGAATCAAACGGCAAAACAACGAAGAATGGCAACGACATGATTTATTATTTATACTGAACTAACCCAAGTCAGAAGATCAACCAAAAGTTCTGCAGCACCAGATTTCTCTTGAGAAAAAAGGTAAATTTAACTTTTAAAAATAAAATGCAAATTATGTCTTTGGTGACTTCATCCTTTGACTTGGCACAAACTATTCCCAAAATGTCCCCTAAGGTGGAACAATCTAGATCACATTTGGCTACACCTTTACTATTTTCATAATTCACTGACAGTTTTTCTCACCATAACTCCATTACATAAGGAGGGAATCCCACAACCTTGGTAATCAGAAGTGAAGACTCTATAAATCAACCTTGAAGAGAGAGAGAATAAGCTAGGAAGCTGGGCTCAGTGGCTCACACCAATAATACCGGTACTTTGGGAGGTTAAGGCAGGAGGATTGTTTGACGCCAGAGTTTGAGACCAGCTTGAGCAACATAGTAAGATCCCATCTCTAAAGAAAAAAGTAACCAGACATGGTGACACACACCAGTAGTTCTAGCTGCTCAGGAGGCTAAGGTGGAAGAATCACTTGAGCCCAGTAGTTCAAGGTTACAGTGAGCTATTATTTCACCACTGCACTCCAGCCTGGATGGTAGAGTGAGACCCTATCTCTCTCTCTCTCTCTCTCTCTCTATATATATATATATATATACACACATATAAATACAAGCTAGAAATTTAGATTTTTCTTAAAACTGAAATCTGGATTTTCATATGAAAATATACTTTTGCAGGAAATAAGAATAAATAAAAAGTTCTTCTTCAAAGCTTTCCTCCTAGTTCACTACAAGTAAATATTTCTTCAAAGGTTAATTTACTTTAAAGCTTTTGCTAATAATCTTAAACTTGCTGTTAGTCATTATAAAGAAATAAGTGTATTCCACATTCTTACACTTTAACCTAGATATTCACCCTGACATGTCTGGACAAGCTCAGGCAAGTCTTAGGTCATAGCTTATTCCCCTAACTTATGTGTAAATATCGCCTCTCTAAGCATTCTCAAGTTACTTCCTCTTTTCCTTTGTTCTTCTCTTCTTTTACCTCTTTAGAAATTTCCAAGATTTTAGCCAATCAGATCAAGTGTAGAATGTGAGGTCCCATTCTGGCCAATGGAAACTGGACACAGCAGTAGGGAGATTGTGTCAGGTTATGAATGTTACAAATGGCCCTGTCTCCTTTGTTCAGGTATGCTCTCATGGCAAGACTGTTGCCAAGTTGCACCCTTCCTGCAGGAAGTAATCTATTGTTACTTACTTGTTGAGGAGTGATCCATTGTCTCAGTGTGGATTCTTCCCAAATGTTGTAAACCTGTTTCCAACAGCTTTTTAAAAAAACAATGTGTGAGCCTCTATTTGACCAAGACCTAAACACTACTGAGTTAACTGTTCACTATGCTCTTAACTTTCCTTGCCTTTGTTGTCATGGGGATGAAATTCTTTCCACAGAAAATCTTGTCTGCCTTTTTCTCCCTGTTCTTTCTCCCCTTTTTTCTCCCTTTGTTTTCTATTTCTCTCTTCTTTCATCTATCTTTACCAAGATAATTTTCTTTCTACTGATCTTGTTACCCATTCCTTCTTCCATACACTTCTTTTCTGAAATCCTCCTCTGATCAATACTTCCCTTTCAACATCTAGTCTTATTATCCAACTATAGATTCTCTTCCAAAGTTGGTCTTATGTTCTACAATCCATTTATTTCTTTTCTTCCCTGCTTAACTCTCAAGAAATTCTGAGATAAACAAAATGCATTAAAAGCATCAATAATGCCTTCTCTAAATCTACAGCAAGAGGCTATGAACCAAATGCCATCAGCAGTTAGGCAATATTCTTGATAATTGACAGTGACAATTTCAATGACAATTGATACTTAGTGTATGTGTCAAAGAGCCAATAATATACATAGTAGGTATTGTGACAAATTGTGACAAATTCAAGAAACCATCCCTTATCTAAGGTAGAGCAATTGCTACCAGCTCTTCTTAATTTTTTAAAGATAAGCTGGAAAGTCAATTTTTTTTTCTTAAAAAAGAAATAAACCTGAATTTTTATATGAAACATACAACTAATTCACCTTTCTAAAAACAATGGGTAGACCTGTATTTTCAGCCTTTGATCTATAGCACACATTGAATTATTTTCTAGTCAATTCAAACATATATACCTCATCACCACACTTGGAAGAATGTTAAGCACATTTCAGGCCCTCAATAAATGTTGACTGAAGTTGTAACTGAGTCAATGGACTTATTCATACTCTTTACTTAGGGAGGAATTTCTGGACTGTTTCAGTGCTTGGGTAAGGTTAAGGAATACTACCTTGACTATGATGAAAATAAGGGAGATACAATCACTTTTTTCTTTCTAGTCAATTAAATCACCATGATTTTATAATAAACTAAACTCTATGATTATGATAAATTAGCTTTTGTACACAAGCTTTAGTGACTTCTTTTCATGAGTGACTGTAGGCCTTTAATCAGCAGCCACTGAAATTGTATTTTACTAGTCCATGTCTTGCATGTCACCAATTGACCAGACTTACTCATTCTTTCCCTGTGAAAACACCACTAAATGTAATGACTCAAATGGTACGCTTTAGCCCCATAAGGAAATTATAACATGAATAAGGAAAAAAGACATGAAATTTGGAGGCAGACATACCTGAGTTCAAATCCTAGTGATGACACTTGCTGTGTATTCCTAAGCAAGTAATAAACTTCTTAGGTGTCTCATTTTTCTCATCTGTAAAATGGGACGATGAACTCCACTTACAAAATTGTTATGAAGAGTAAATAAATAATATAAAATGCTTGGAACTTTTCCTGGCCCACAGTGGAGAATACAAAATATTAGTAGCAATTCCCCTTGCTTACTTAGTGTATATCTCAGTTCAGAATGTTTCCCCTTTTTAGCTATAAAGTGGGTCAATTCATATTTACCTAGTATTCATAGTATTTTAACTTCATATTTAGTACTTTGAAATACTAAGAAAATTTGCCAGGTTTCAATTACAAACATGAGCACAAGGGCAAACTAATATAATAAGAACATAATTACACAATTTATAGGTTGGTTCATTTCCTAGCCATAAAACAATACAAAGAATTCTTGCTATAAAACAATGCTGATACACATTTCTAAAAGTGTTCTAAAGTGAAGGTTTTTAGCACAATAACAAATTCACACCTCTGGTAGGTAAAATATTTGCACAGATGTCCAGATGGTGTGTGTCCAGGCACACACACCACTGGTAGACAAAGGGTCATCACTCTAAAAAAGTTAATTTTTTTCCCTAAGTATTAGACATATTCATAATTCAAGGTTTAACTTCATGATCGATGCCAAAGATGGAAGTTTATTCTTACATTGAAAATACATGTATTGAAACTTTGCATTCAACCAAGATGAAGAACAGGGACTGCATTTACTCTTCCACCTAAAACAACCAAATTGCAGGACAAAATATAAGAAACAACAGGTTTTCAAGACACTCAACATGAAACAAAGAAGGGCAGTGATTGCTGAGCGATGGGAAACAAACAAGGTGAGCCCTGCAATTGGCCCATCTTTCTGCCTTGAAAGAGCGTCCCAGGCTGGAGCACAGAACAGGTGCCTTAGTCTGTTTTGTGTTACTATAACAGAATACCACAAACTGGGTACTTTATTTTATAAAGAAATTCATTTCTCACAGTTCTGGATGTTGGGAACTCCAAGGGCTTGCATATGATGAGGACTTTTGCTGCATCATCCCACAATAGAAGGCAGAAAGGCAAGACAGAATGTATACGGCCTTTAAATTATAAATTCTGTCTTTAAATTATCTCTTTCCTGTCTTATTTTACTGTAAGTCAAAAGTAGCCATGCGCAGCATGGAGGACTTGCTGTTTAGAGATTTCTTTTACCAGATATCCTAGTTGGTCACTCTTAAATTGCACCTTTCATAAAGCCTTTGGGCAGACACGACCGGCTCAGCCCAGTTACTTTTGCCTTTGCTCTAGTTTCCAATACCTTGTTCTTCAGTTCCATCTGAGACCTCATCAGAATGGCCTTTACTGTCCATATTTCTTTCATGATTCCGGTCAAAACCACCTAAGTAATCTCTACGAAGTTCCAGATTTTTTCTAGTCTTCTCTGTTTTTGAGCCCTCAACAGAATTGCCCTTAATATATCACTCACAGCAATCCCAGTTTTTTCTACCTTGCTACACAAATTCTTCCAGCCTCTATCCAATATCCAGTCCCTAAGCCACTTCCACATTTGCAGGTAGTATTTGTTATAGCCACAGCCCTGCTTCTCAGTGCCAGTTTTCTGTCTTAGTCCGTTTTATGTTGCTATAACTGAATACAACAGATTGAACAATATATAAAGAAAAGAAATTCATTGGTCGGGCGCGGTGGCTCACGCCTGTAATACTAGCACTTTGGGAGGCTGAGGTGGGTGGATCACCTGAGGTCAGGAGTTCAAGACCAGCCTGGTCATCATGGTGAAACCCCATCTTTAAAAAGAAAGAAAGAAAGAAATTTATTTCTCATAGTTCTGGAAACTAGGAAGTCCAAGGTCAAGAAGAGGGCATCTGGTGAGGGCCTTGATGCTGTGCCATTCCATGGTAGAAGGCAGAAGGGCAAGAGAGCACACAGGGGAAGGGAGAAAAACTCATCCTCTTTTATCACGAACTTGCTCCTGCAACAACTAACCCACTCCTATAACAACATTTATGCCCTCATGACCTAATCAACCCTTGGAAGTCCCAACTCTCAATATTGTTACACTGGAGATTAAGCTTCTAACACACAAACTTTGGGGAACACGTTCAAGTCACAGCAGAGAGAGAACACAGGCAGACCCCCAGCAGATTCCCTAAGTAGAAAAAGTAGAGTACAAAAATACAAGAGCAGCTGGAGTTTGGAAACAGAGTATTAGAGAGGAGAGGTTCACAGAGAGGAAACGCTGGAAAGTTCTTTAGTCCTCCCCATGTATTCAGCAGAATACTAATGTAAGGAATAAATGTAAGGAAACTGTGACACCTAGAAAATAACCACCCAAATTAAGGGGAAACAGTATGCAATACACACACAGTCTGGGAATAGTACCTCCATATACTCACACTGGTCCTGCCTCTCTAGTTGAGCACATACACACATATATAAAGAAACTTGTTACAGCGAATTGGCTTATGCAGTTATTAGGTCTGGTTAAGCAGCTTCTGTAAGGCTGTGTCTCTGCATCTGATATTGAGTCCATAGGGAAGGAAGTCAGCAAGGAAATGTCAAGAAAAGACTATCACAAACAAGCTGAAACCCTGTAATCATGAGCTAGGACTCCATGAGGATAGACTGAAATCCATGTCCTTATTTGTTGCATCTGACCTTGGTGCAGTGGTATTCTGCAGAGGCAGGAGCTTTTTTTTTTTTTTTTTTTTTGAGACAGTCTCTGGTTCTGTCAATCAGGCTAGAGTGCAGTGGCACTTACCTTGGCTCAGTGCAGCCTCCACCTCCCAGGCTCAAGACAGCCTCCCACCTCAGCCTCCTGAGTAGCTGGGACTACTGGCAATGCCACTATGCCTGGCTAATTTTTTTGTATTTTTTATAGATCAGGGTTTCACCATGTTGCCCAGCCTGGTCTCAAACTCCTGAGCTCAAGTGATCTGCCCACCTCGGCCACGCAAAGTGCTGAGATTACAGGTGTGAGCCACCATGCCTGGCCAGGGCTCTTTATTATGGAACTAAAAACACATACCTGGCTCATGAATAAAGAAAAAGTGAAGAAAAATCCAGAGAAGGTACCACAATTGTAGGCTCAGACACTGTTCATGCCATTGAGGTGAGTCAGCTACAAAAGTGCTCTTTCCCTCCAGTTTCCAAATTGTGAAAGAATAGTTCTTGTGACCCACCCAACCTGTAAACACACAAGAAAGGAAATTCTGTGAAATGTAGTTCAGCCTACCCAAGTTTTTACATTATAAAGCCATCCCATAGAGAGAGAGAAAAGAAGAAAAAAAGAGCATCAGTGAACTGTGAACAAGTAGCCTTAAATACGTGTAACAGGAGTCTCCGAAATAGAGAAGGGTGAGACAGAAAAAAAATTCTAAGTAATAATGGAGAAAAATTTTCAAAATTTGATGAATATTATAACTCTGAGATCTAATGTAGGAAATAAGAATAAATAAAAGGTTCCTCTTCAAAGCTTTCCTCCTAGTTCCTCACAAATAAATAACAGTTTCTTCAAAGGTTAATTTACTTTAAAGCTTTTGCTAATAATCTTAAAGTGGCTGTTAGTCATAATAAAGAAATAAGTGCATGGCCGGGCGTGGTGGCTCATGCCTGTAATCCAAGCACTTTGGAGGCCAAGGCGGGTGGATCACCTGAGTCAGGAGTTCAAGACCAGCCCAACCAACATGGTGAAATCCCATCTTTAAAAAAAAAAAAAGAAGGAAAAAAGAAATAAATGCATCCCGTGTTCTTACACTTTAACCTAGATATTCGCCCTGACATGTCTGGACAAGCCCAGGCAAGTCTCAGGTCATAGCTTATTCCCCTTCCTGATGTGGAAATGTTATCGCTTCTCTAAGCATCCTCAAGTTACTCCCTCTTTTCCTTTGTTCTTCTCTGCCTTTACCACTTTAGAAAATTTCCAAGTTTTTAGCCAATCGGGTCAAGCGTAGAATGTGAGATCCCGTTCTAGCCAATGGAAACTGGACACAGCAGTAGGGAGATTGCATCAGGTTATGAAAGTTACAAATGTCCCTGTCTCCTCTGTTCAGGTGTGCTCTCATGGCAAGACGGCTGGCGAGTTGCACCCTTCCTGCAGGAAGTAAAATAGCCTTGCTGAGTGATCCATTGTCTCGGTGTGGATTCTTTCTGATGTTATAAACCCGTTTCCAACATCCAACAAACTTAATGACCCTTAAACACAGGAAACTTAATAAAATCTCTATACCAAGGCATGTAATATTCAAATTGCTCAAACTGCTCAAAACTAGTGATGAAGAAAAAAATCTTAAAAGCAGTCAGAGAAAAAAAAATTTACATACAAGGGACCAAAGATACAATGACAGCAGATTTCTCCTTGTTAACAATGTAAACAAGAAGACAGTGGAGCCACAACTTTAAAGTTCTGAAAGAAAAAAAAAAATAGGCCAGGCTTGGTGGTATAAGCCTCTAATCCCAACACTTTGGGAGGCCAAAAGGGGAGGATCACTGGAACCCAGAGTTTGAGACCAGCCTGGGCAACCTTGGAAGCCCCGTCTCTATTAGAAAGACAACAACAACAATTGTCAGCATAGAATCCTATACCCAACAAAAACAGTCTTTTGAAAATGAAGGTTAAATAAAAATATTTCAGACATACAAAAACGAAGAATTCATCACATTCAGACCAACACTACAAAAAATAACAAAGGAAGTTCTGCCAGCAGAAATAAAATAATACCAGATAAAAACATGGATCTATGCAAAAAATGAAAAGCATTAGAAATGGTAACTTTTGGGGTAAATATATATGAATTTTTCTTATTAAATCTCTTTAAAAGATAACCATTTTTAGGCTGGGCACAGTGGCTCACACCTGTAATCCCAGCACTTTGGGAGGCCAAAGCAGGTGGATTACCAGAGGCCAGGAGTTTGAGACCAGCCTGAACAACATGGAGAAACCCGTCTCTACTTTAAAAATACAAAATTAGTCAGGTGTGGTGGTGCACACCTGTAATCCCAGCTACTGAGGAGGCTGAGGCAGGAGAATCACTTGACCTGGGAGGCAGAGGTTGTGGTGAGCCAAGATCTTGCCATTGCACACCAGCCCGGGCAACAAGAGCAAAACTCTGTCTCAAAAAAACAAAAAAAGAAGAAGAAGATAATTACCATTTTAAACAAAATAAGAATGAAGTAGTACAAAGTAAAATGTATCATAACACAAAGGCTGGGTGGAAAGAAGCCAACGTACATGGTTGTCAAGTGCTAATACCATACGTAAAGTGGTACAAAATACACGTCCTAAACACATCCTATGATCAGGTATTTTGAGGCCCTACTTGCAATTATGAAAACAATTTACCCTCCCTCCTTCAGGAACTTACCTCCTCCTGTGCTCTCTCAGGAAGCTTAATCGGCTTTTAAACTGAGCAGAAAAACTGTGTGGTAAGACCTCTTGTTTAAAGTGACCTTTTTAATGTATAAGTCCTTCACTGGTAATGCATTATGGAGCAAATGAAATCAGATGCAGCCACTGTTTGAATGTTAAAGAAATTATGCCTATAGATAAGATATATTGTTATATACCACCATTAAAGCTCATTCTATGGTCACAACAAAGGACTCAAAGTTCCACCTCCAGGTCAACTGAGATTACAACAAACATCTAACCAAAAGTCCTCCGGCTCATTCACAATAAATCTCCACAATTAATAATATTCAAACACATTTTTTAAGCTTATTCCAGTAAGAAAGATGGAAATTACTCCCATTTAAACAGATGATTCTAATATCTATTTTTAGATGGGAGTTGCATGCGTTGCCAGAAAAGGATCTGCAAATGTCAAGGTTACGTCTCACTGAAAAACAGACACAGCTGAACCTTTGAGGGGGAAAATACGTCCTCCTGCTAGGTCTACCCTGGTGCAGATGGATATGTGAGCATGGATGTCGAGAGAGAGTGGGAACGGGTGTGCCTTTTTGCTTCAAGCACCCCACTATGCATGCATGTACTTGTCCTTTCCTAAGGGGGGAGGATGTTTAATCTTGTGGCAGCAAAGGGGTTTTGTTTCTGTTATTTATTTTGTATCCACCTTTCCTGGACTATTCCACTGTAATCAAGTTGTAGAAATCGACTGACAGCATTCCAAGAAAAATTTTATTGTATCAACTAAAGTGACCAGGGCTGTAACGAGATTTCACAAAAGCACAGGATCACAGGAAATGAAAAGGGAAACAGCATATATATTCTGTAGAAAACTGTATGATGTTCTAGAAATTGCCCCAACCTCACATCAGAATCACTTCCAAGCATTCTCATTGTACAACTCCCGGAAAAGGTTTTGAACAAATAAATCTTCATCTTCCATGCCATACATTATAATAAGTGCTTGTAATACATTTTTCTGATGCATTCATTACAAAATCCTATGAGGCATAAATTAAGATGTCCTTTTTACAGAAGACTGAGATTTAGAGAGGTAAAGTTTTCACAGCTATTAATGGCTAGACAAGAATATGATGCCAGATCTAACCCTTAAGCCTAGACCCTTACGTTCTATTCTACATCATAAATACGCCACTGGATTCAGGTATATTCAAATCATACATTGAACCATAAGCCACTACTGCCCCAGAAGTCCACAGGAAGACACATTTTCAAGTGTCAGTGGTGAAGGGAAGAAAAATACCATGCTTTAGGCCAAGCTTACAACGGAAACACCAATGCAGAGCTAACTGTTAGGAAAGCTGGGCTGGAACATAAAGCCAAGGACTGGAGACCTCTGAAGCTAAATCCCTCCCCTAACGCCAATTTAACTCATAGGACCAGCTGGCTCTATGGGAGGCGGGAAACTGAAGAGATGAGAAAGCTCCAAGACATAGGAGAGAAAAGGGAGGAAAGAAGGTGGTTAGGTCTGCCCCACTGAACTTCCAGGTATTTGAGAAAAGAGGAAAGAAGAGAGATGCATTTACATATATGCCCTGTCAACATACATTAGCTTTGTCATCCAGTAAATATGTCCAATCAAATGTCCCAAGAGCTTACCCCTCCGATTATCAACACTCAGTCATGAACAGTGAATAAGCAGTTTCTGGGAGAGGTAATTCACCACGGGCCTTGAGGGTACCTGCATGTTCTTATTGGTTTTGCCGAGAATGCAAGGCCTTGACCCCATTATACCTTGGCCTTTTCTCAGGGTTGTGTTTGCAGGGAGCAGTCCTGAGGGATGAAGTAATGCTGACCCCCCAAGACAGGCTTGTTACTGCTTATAATAAAAGCAACAGACTCCACAAATACAGTGTTCCTCTCCTCTAATACAACCCATTGCATGTACAGGCATCAATCAAGACCCACCTGTGTTGGACTTGGGTCCAATCCATGGGTCTTAGATTTGTGGGCATGGGAAACCCGCATTAACACTAAGCTCTGGCTACTGCTTTTGCCATGAGTAATAAAGGCCTGCCTCTAATGTAAGAGTCTCAGTTTCAGTACCCATGAAACTGTGGCAAGGTAACCTGTTAGCTTGCAAGTAGGGTCAAGTCTCAGACCCTTCATAGTTCTTGATACCAGGAGGATAGAATGAAGGGGAAGAAACTTGAGTGCAATCCTGCCCCTTTCTTGTGACTAGAAGTTGTGTGACATAGCCATGTATCCACATCCCCTCCTAATTAAGATCACCAGTAGGCAGCTGCCATGTCAGGGAAATTTCCTTGTATTTCTTGAGTTGACTCCATTTAGTCTTCAACCTTGCAGGTCCTTGAAACTTTCTTATTTTGATACTTGCCTGATAATTACATGTTGGCTTGATTTAACTCTCCTTTTAAATTCAAAAGCTCTCTGAAATTAAGAAAAACTACTGACTCTAACACGTGCATAATTTTTGTTTCTGCTCGGTATTATACTGTGGATACTCCACATTTAATGTGCTAATTATAAGCATGTTGATCATCATCACTATTAACAAACACAGAGCCCATTCACCCACCTTCCTTACCCTTCTCCCAGGAAAATGGGAGGGCAATATTAGGAAACAGGCCTAGGTTATAACTTTCTTTTCTGTGGATCTTCTGATCCATTCTACAGAAATAATGACTCAATAATCATATATTTTAGACACAGAGATAGCAACTAAATTTTGTTTTATCCATACCGTGCAAGTTGCTAGCCACCTGACAACAGAGCTCCAGCCAGGATATGTAATTTGAAACTCTCAAGCTACTTAACTCCCGTTTTAAGTTGAGATGTGAGAAATACTAGTTACGATCCTCAGAGGACATACATTCTTTGGAGTTTCTCTTGTAGTTGGTCTCCTGGAAATACCAGTCACATTGAGTGGTCACTTGGCAACAGTGATTTTCCCATTTCACTAATTCAGTAAAGAGACCCTGGAGTCTTCCCAATTATGGGAGGGCAGAGTTATTTAAACTGGAATTTTCCTTCTACTTATTGTCTCTTTACCAACCAGTCTAGAGTCTGTTTCATCAGTTTGGGTTCTTTGAGGAGCAGACATCAAGATGGGACTAGATGTGCAAGAAATTTACTGGAGGAAACACCTGCGAAGGACAGAGGGAAGAAAGGTTGAAGAAGAATAATCTTAGACTTCAGTATAAATCTAAGAAAGTTCATCCAGGCCAGTGGAGAGTCCTTGAGCCAGAATCTCCTCAGAGGGGTCCTTCATCTCCCAAGAACAGGCCGGCTGTAGCATCTTTGTTGTGCTTAGTCATTGGCTAGGAATGGCTGATGGGAACTTGGCCTCAGAGGGATGCAATGTTGAACTCAGAGCACAGCAGCTGGGCTGTTCATCAGTGATGCTCACTGAAGCAGGAAATCTCAGTGGTGCATTATCACATCCACCACGGTAGGCGCCTAAGGATAAACGAGGACCCAATTTTCTAACCAGATGACACATCCTCATGACCAGCAGATGTGAGAAACAGCTGCACAAAACCCACCACTGCCTTCATTGTGGGCAAACTGCTAGGGATGCTTCCACTACATCACAGTGTTCCCTTTATGAGGGCCCAAGAATAATACCTCCTGTGGCTCAGGGTCTGGCAAAGCTATTCCTCCTCCACAACTGGTATGTTTTCATCCTATAGACATAGCGACTTTCCTGCTGATTTCCTCTTTGTCTCAACTGTCAGGAAGTTAGAACTAGACTTGGGGGTCTAACTTCAGCTTTAGGTGCTTTACTTTTTCAATTATTCTTTTATCTTCCATAATTCCTTTACTCAGCACAACTGTTCTCTGCGAGTAATGTAAATGCTTTTCTGAATTAAGGCAAGAAATAATCACCTTAACCTAGGCTGGTACCATTTAGAAGTAAAAATACCAGATTTTAAAGGCTTCAGTTTACTTTTTTATGATAACTTTATATACAGGTCAAATTCTAAACACAAAGACTATGAATCATGAGAGTTAGAAGAGTCTTAAGAACCACAACTGTATCTAACCTGTATTTATATTGGCTCTGATTAAAGATTTCTGAGCTCCTGGAATTATTTTTTTTCCCCTCACTCCTGGAGTTTCTGATGCAAACACTAAATCTAAGAAAAGATGAGTTCTGACAGGGAGTGAAACCCTAAGACTTCCAGTATTTTTCTTTTAATTTCCCTATGTTTATAATTTTTCTATGTTTTGTAATTTTTTTTTCACTACATCACCTTTGGCTTCTTCTGAGAAATAAAGTAATATGAAATCATGATGTACATCTAGTTTTTAAAACAAGGAAACAAATAGAGATGGATTTCATTTATCCTGCACTTTAGATTAAAAATTACTTACAAATTAGAGTGTTAGACATGGACACAGGGAGGGACATCACACACTGGGGCTAGGTGAGGGATAGCCGGGGGGTGGGGAGATTGGGGAGGAATAACACTGGGAGAAATACCTAATGTAAGTGATGGGGGGATGGGTGCAGCAAACCACCATGGCATGTGTGCACCTACATAATAATCCTGCAAGATCTGCTCATGTACAACAGAACTTAAAGTATAATTTTAAAAAAAAAGAAAAAAAAACTAGAGTGTTAAGAGTATTAAAGTAGGGCATACAATTGAACTAATTAAGTTTCTTTAAGGCACACTTATTTAGATACTTTGACGGTCCTTGTTCTGGAGCCAGTTCTAGAACTTTACACCTTAACTTGGGATAAGAAGAGTGTTTTTCGGGGAGGAAGGCAGCAAAACACACCGCCATGTGTGCACCTGTGCAACTGTCCTGCACGTCCTGCACAGAGGAAGGCAGCAAAACACACTGCCATGTGTGCACCTATGCAACTATCCTGCACGTTCTGCACATGTACCCCAAAACCTAAAATGCAATTAAAAAAAAAAAAAAGAAGACTGTTTTTCATTTGAATCAAGGCTGGAAGACCAAAACTGTGGTTAGATTCCTGACAGTTAAGAATTTGATTTTTTTCAGGCATTAACCTACAAAAGCCTCCATTTCCACATCTGCTGCGTAGAGTAGTGCCTTATAAAACAGCTATGAAGATTAATAACGGCATCTATAAGCTTTGTAACAGGCAAATAGTAAGTACTAAATAAATGGCACCTATCATCATTGTTAATTACAAAAGACTGCCAAATCCAGGTATTCTTTTTCTTTTTTTAATTGTACTTTAAGTTCTGGGGTACACGTGCAATCTTGCAGGATTGTTGCACAGGTACACACATGCCATGGTGGTTTGCTGCATCCATCCCCCCGTCACCTACATCAGGCATTTCTCCCAGTGTTATCCCTCCCCAACCTCCCCACCCCTCAACAGACCCCAATGTGTGATGTTCCCCTCCCTGTGCCCATGTGTTCTCATTGTTCGACACCCGCCTATGAGTGAGAACATCCAGTGTTTGATTTCTGTTCTTGTGTCAGTTTGCTGAGAATGATGGTTTCCAGGTTCATCCATGTCCCTACAAAGGACATGAACTCATCCTTCTTTATGGCTGCATAGTATTCCATGGTATATACTATTTTCTTTGTCTAGTCTATCATTGATGGGCATTTGGGTTGGTTCCATGTCTTTGATGTTGTAAACGGTACCACTATGAACATACGTGTGCATGTGTCTTTATAACAGATTGATTTATAATCCTTTGGGTATATACCGAGTAATGGGGTTGCTGGGTCAAATGGAATTTCTATTTCTAAATCCTTGAGGAATCACCACACTGTCTTCCACAATGGTTGAACTAATTTACACTCCCACCAACAGTGTAAGAGTGTTCCTATTTCTTCACATCCTCTCCAGCATCTGTTGTCTCCAGATTTTTTAATGATCACCATTCAAACTGGCATGAGATGGTTATCTTTTTTTTTTTTTTTTTTTGAGACAGAGTTTCGCTCTTGTTACCCAGGCTGGAGTGCAATGGCGAGATTTTGGCTCACGGCAACCTCCGCCTCCTGGGTTCAGGCAATTCTCCTGCCTCAGCCTCCTGAGTAGCTGGGATTACAGGCACGCGCCACCATGCCCAGCTAATTTTTTGTATTTTTAGTAGAGACGGGGTTTCACCATGTTGACCAGATGGTCTTGATCTCTTGACCTCGTGATTCACCCGCCTCGGCCTCCCAAAGTGCTGGGATTACAGGCGTGAGTCACCGCGCCCGGCCCCCTGAGAATGTTCTTTTGATTTGCATTTCTCTAATGACCAGTGACGATGAGCATTTTTTCATGTTTGCTGGCCTCATAAATGTCTTCTTTTGAAAAGTGTCTGCTCATATACTTCATCCACTTTTGAATGCGTTTGTTTTTTTCTTGTAAATCCGCTTTAGTTCTGTGTAGATTCTGCATGTCCAGGTATTCTTAACATGGGTCTGCAGATCCTTGGTCCATGGATAAAACTGCAGGGGTGGAGATCCCTAAAACTGGATGGGAAAAAAAGATTACATCTACATTTTCATTAACCTCTAAGCAAAATTTACCATTTCCTTCCATTATGAACGGAGGAGACATAGCATTAGACGGACCTATCACTTTGCACCAACAGAAATCACACGTACTTTCATATTAGATTTCTGATGTTACAGATAGCTTTTTGAAATTGTAGTGTTAGATTTGATCTTGTTAGATCTTGTTAGTGTATTAATACAAAGGTACATGTTATGTATGTATTTTTTAATTTTAATATAATTGGTTTCCTTTGTAATCCTATGCACTTCATGAACTTAAAGCTTAAATAACTTCTCATTATTCTCAGAAGGGGTTCAGCAGCTTCACAGGACTGCCATGGCACACACATAAAAGTTAAGAATGCCTAAATTTTAGTCTATCTCTTTGCTTCCAGAAAGACAACCAAGTTTGACAATCGAACACCTGCCTGAGTGAGCCAGTTCCCAAAGTCTCGGGTTTATTTCCCTGTGCGTGACTTGATGGGAAGATACTACGGTCTCGTACATGACTCCATCAATTAACCTATTTGCTGAGCTCACCTTCAGCTTATACCTGGCATCTTTCCTGAATTTTGTGTTGGGGCTTCTGAGGCACACGAAATGAACTGACAAGCTGATTTTCTGGTATGTTCTGTTCACACACAGCTGGTCCCCAGTAGATACCAGGCACATGATGAAGCTGGGCAGTGATTCTCAAGCCTGATCCCAGACCAGCAAGCAGGATCAGCGTCACCAAGGAGCTTATGAGAATTGCAGATTTTCAGGTCACACCCTAGACTTCCTGAAACAGAAACTCTGGGGTCTATCAGTGTATTCTCAAGCCCCCCAGATTCGCACGCTGGAGTCTGAGATCCTCCGTGCTGGGGAATCGGAGGTCCACCCAATCCTGGAAAGAGAGGCTCCCATCTCCATCCATGGTGGACACTAACACCGCTCCTGCATCTGGGGCTGGAATTTCAATGCAGGTGGTGCTGAGGGGCGGCCAACGAGTCGAAAGCCGGAGCAAGGGGACTTGTTTTGTTCCTGCACCCCGATTTTACTTACATTACCCGGGGCCTCGAGGGTGACTGATAGAGATTACCCCGAGCGCCGGCCCCTCGGTGTCACGACTGTAAGGCGAGAGAAGGGGAGTCAAGGGAGACGCTTGATTCCTTTGACCGTTCTGCCCTGCGAACTCGCGGGCGGCACAGCCCGAGACCAGCAAACTCTGGGCAGCCCAGCGGCCTTCCGAACCCTTCCCAGGTCTTCCGCCCGGAGCTAGAGGGCGCAGTACCTGACGGGAATTGTGGTCTCGGCAGCCCGCGAGCCTCAGGCTTTCCGGACTCTGCTGCCTCCGGAAAACTACAAGTCCCAAGATGCCCGGCGCGGGAGGGTCACGTGGGAGGAGCAGCGGGCGCGGCTAAATAGTCTCCATCGGCCATTTTGTGGGAGAAGCCGCAGCGCCGCCTCTTCTCTCGCGTCCTCGCATCCGTCGCCGCCGCCTCTTCCTCCGCCTCCTCCTTCGCCTCTTCCTGCCTCCTCCCGGCTTCCGCCGCCGCCACTCCAGCCGCATCCCAACCCCGGAGCTAACCGTTTCCGTATTTATTTCCGTTTTCTCCCCACTGCAGCCTCCTGACACGGTGATCCGGGCGGGCCCCGCAGGAATTTTATCCCCTCACCGGCCTCACATTAGTATCGCATGTCCACTATCCAGAACCTCCAATCTTTCGGTAAGATCCCGTCGCCGCCGCCTTCCTCCCTTGCCCCGCGCGCCTCTGCCTGCTGCCCGCCTGGACCACCGCCCCCAGGGGCCCTCTGTTTGCTTTCCCTGCACCCCGACTGGGGCTTTGTCTCGGCGCCCAGAAAATGGCGACGGGGCCCCTGGCGACCCCCTCCCCGAGGACAGCGCCGGACTGCGAGCCCTCCTCTCGGAGCACCGGCCCCTGCCCTCCCCAACCCTAGCCCCGTCCTTGACCCGGCTTCCGCCTCCGTCTCTGCCCCTTGACACTTTGGTGACCTTATTTCGTGGACTCCTGGATCGGCCCTGCTACTTGCAAAGGGGATGCCAGGCTAGGGGGATTGGGGATCGCCGTCCGTTCTCTGGCAGATCCTGGGGGTACTTGGGGAAGGATGCGGATGCAGGCCTCTCATCTGTCGCTGGGCAGTGGTTCAGTCTTTTCTGCTTGCGTAGCAATTTGTAAAATTACGCCTTTTGATATATGTATTTCACAGTTACAGTTAAATGATTGGGGTGGGCATAGTCGAATGTTTATGTTTTCATCAGAACGTAATCGAGATGACGCACGTTTTTATAGCGGCTATAAAATTAAGGTTTTCTAAATCTCCTTTCTCTCATTAGAGGACCATATTCAACGATAACGTTATCTGTCTATAACAGCGTTTTTCTACAACGGACGTACGTGTTCAAATGTTTTTCTCTTTCTCTGAGAGTACCTTGGGGGTTTTATTAATACTCCACCCTCATCTTCATTCCTACCCGCAAAAACAGCAAAGGCACTAGAACCTTCATTGATGACTATCTGGATTGGTAGTATAACATATTTCTGGAAAGTACTTCCTAAAAAATAAATTTCTACTTTGGATTGTTTTTTGTATCCGTTTGCAGACCCCTTTGCTGATGCAACTAAGGGTGACGACTTACTCCCGGCAGGGACTGAGGATTACATTCATATAAGAATCCAGCAACGGAACGGCAGAAAGACACTGACTACTGTTCAGGGCATTGCAGATGATTATGACAAAAAGAAACTTGTGAAAGCTTTCAAAAAGGTAAAAGGATTAGGATAGAGTTACTGAGGCGAACCGGATTGTGATTCACGCCTTTTTATCAGCGGATGAAAATGACGAGACCAAAAAAGTTGTTCTCATTCTCGTAATTAACACATAAATATTTAGTTATTCTCCCAGTGTGATCTCTCATTTTACAAGAAGATTCTCTTGGCTTTCACATAAATTTAAATGTGAAATATTTAGTTCTTGATGCTGCACATAAAATCATTTCCTTTACAAATTAATTTGGAAGGATTGTGGATTGTAGAAGACAAAATCTGTTTCTCTAAGTAAAATCAAGCTTACTGAAATGGTAAATTCTGTTCTTTGGTGAAATAAAACTCATAGTAGTTGACTAAATTTTGTTGTATATTTATGCACTTTTCCAGAAATTTGCCTGTAATGGTACTGTGATTGAACATCCTGAATACGGAGAGGTTATTCAGCTTCAAGGTGACCAAAGAAAAAACATTTGCCAGTTTCTTTTGGAGGTGAGTGATTGGGTGCTTTATGTGTGACGTTGAGATTGCTTTTAAAATTCTATTTAAAGGCAACATGATTTGTTTTCTAATAAGTAAAAATCATACGAATGAAGTAAATTAGGTGAAATAAAGATACGGTACTTACTGGGAAAGCAGAGACCTATATCTGGTTTGTCATTAGAGGATTCTGATCCTGTCTGTATATACACACAGGATATTTCTTGGCATGTAAAGTATTCAAATATATCTTGAATTGTTGGCTGTCAGCAGTGCATGCCACAGATGACAGTGTTGCAATAAGCTGTTAGTATTGATTCTGTTTAATTACTCTTCCTGTCTTCTTAATGAATTTATATAATTCTCAGGGTTATTTTGCTAAATTAAATTTTATTTTACAGGTTGGCATTGTCAAGGAGGAACAGCTTAAGGTTCATGGATTCTAAAATGAACCTGAATACGTGGAGAATTTCTTGAATAGTTGTGTTCTCTAAACTCAGTTTGGCTGCCTTGTGAAATGATTCCCTGCAGTAAACGGACTTCTCATTTATTTAATCATTCAAACTTCCATTCACATCTGCATGATTACAGAAAACATAGGGTATGTAGGCTAGTAACAGATAAGAAAATTGCAGTAAGATGGTAACAAAACCTCATATTCGTCCTTACATGTTTCCAATGGAAAATGTTTTGAGTGTTTATTGTTTGGTTTATTACGTTTCACTTGATTAAATGTTTTTTTGTTGTTGTATTAAACCATGTATGTTGCAGCTTAACAATAAAAAAAAAATCTATGAATCCTTGTGAGCAATTATGCTCCCAAATCTAAGCAAGTAAAATACACATTTTGTCTTTCTTAATGGGAGTTATTCTGCAAATATTCTTTCTGATTAGCTCCAGCTGTTATACCCAGACCTAGAGGAGAACCTTTGTTATATGTAGCTTGTGTTTTTCATTTACTGATTTAAGAATAGAAGCAGGAGTAGAAATTCAGCCAGGGCCACTATTCCTGGCAAAACCAGTAAAAGTTGACAAGGAATTTATCATACTGTAGTATTAAATGTAAAAGAGTATGAAGTTGAACAGTATTAGCACAGGGTTCTTTTCTGTGTTCTTATCAGTTGTTACTGAGTTGCCAACATAAGTCTATCCCTAAGTATTACATACTCTAATAGTCTTGTGACATAAAGTATATTTAGTCACAGGCACTTCCCTGCAAGGGTAGGTTGATGGTATCACTGTCTTACAGATGGAAAACATTGGGCCTCAAGTTAATTTCCCAGAAGTGCTAGAAAGTGACAGGGTGTCAGCCTAGAGATTCCAGCCAGGAAATTTATTTCACTACATCATGGTTTTGGTATGTGTTTTACCAAAGGGAACCAGAGCCGCAGATGACAATGACCGGGGGGTGGTAGTGGTGTAAGAAATAATTGGACCAGGAACAGTGGCTCACGCCTGTTATCTCAACACTTTGGGAAGCCAAGGTGAGCGGATCACTTGAGGGTGGGAGTTTGAGACCAGCCAGGCCAACATGGTGAAATCCCATGTCTACTAAAAATGCAAAAAATTAGCCAGTGTGTGCCATAGTCTCAGCTGTTCAAGGCTGAGGCCCCAGAATCGCTTAAAACAGGGAGGTGGAGGTTCAGTGAGCCAAGGTGGCACCACTGCACTCCAGCCTGGGCAGTAGAGCAAGACTCTCTTAAAAACAATAAATAAAACTTGCAGTTCTTAGAGATTTCTGCAGCTCATCCTCTTGAGTTCCAGGTTCCTTTCTATTAAGTAGTAGTTATTTACTTGGTTGTAGAGGCTATGCCACTAAAACCATTTAGCCAATGCAAAGAAATGCATCTATAAGGGCAAACTTTAGCTTATTGCAGTTGGATAAGGATGGCATGGGAAAAAAGTTGTTTTGGGCCAGTGAGCCCTAATGAGCCCTTGCCTGTATTTTGATGATAGTGTTTTTGGGAAAACAAAATTGGCCCCCACAAAGTTTGCCTAGTAAAGAGATTAATAGGTGTATTATTTTCTCACCCCCTCCTGCCTCCAATACAGTAAGACAGACCGGAGGTAAGTGGTATATACCAGAATATAGTCCCAAATTTGATCAGCTCATTTCTGGAAAACAGTATCGTTCGATGAAGAAGGTCAAGAGGTTTGGGAGAATTTTCCAAGTTTTTAAGAACCTCCTTTTTCATCTGTAATATTGTAAAATAGCACCCTGTTGAGGGGTGCCATGGAAATAGTAAAGCAGCCACATTCAAGTGCTGCCTAAATAAATACGTCTGCTGAGAGCTGAGCTACTGCCAAGAAAATAATTTATCTTGGGAAAGAAAGCACCCCTCATGCTGGGACCCATAGACAAGCTCTGTAGTAATCACTTCCTGTGTCAGTCCAAAGTGGGTGGGATTAAAAGGCTTGAGGAAAACTTCCCTCTGAATTTTGTGGAGAGCACCCTTCCTAACTCTTCCCTTCCGCATGTGAGCTCCAGACACCTGATTGGACATTGAACTTGGAGGACAGGCCCAATCTTCAGAGCAAGAAAGAGACTAGGAGGCATTGTGTAAGTGGAGGGAGGATGACATTTCTTACAGATGCAGCGAACTGGCAGTAGCCAAACTGCCTTCCACGCTGGAAGGTCTTGATCTGCAGTTTCTTGAGTGGTTTATACTTGAGGTTGCACAATGCATAATACCAAGTAGAGGACAAATAGATCTACCACTGGACTTTTAAACTTGGTGAAGCCGTTAGGAAGACAAAACCTCTGGCTGAATCACAGCCTGGAGTAAAGTGCTGCTGGCAGCAATGTCCTCTGCCTTTCAGTGCTGGTTCTCCTGAGGCAGAGGAAACCCCATGGAAGCAGTGTGATCAACCTGCTTAGGAACCCAGGTAACTCGGGAACTGTTTTCTTAACCATTCTAGAAAGGGGGTGGCTCTGATCATAGGCAAGGGACAGTTCTAGTTCGTCATGATGGCAGTTAACCAAAATAACTTGAGGATTATGGAGTGGTAATGGAGGCTTCTGTGTGCCACATATATGCCACCAGCCTGGCTCCACCTAAAGGGATGGATAATGACAGCTTGGGAAAAGGCAACTTCGTTCGACCACCCACACACACCAGTTTCACTGGGTTTCTGAGGACTCCCCTTACCAAGCCAGAGGCCCATTTGGGAGAGAAACAGGCGTGATCCTGCTGTAACTAAAGCCAAGGGAGTCCTCAGTTGTGGACAGGGAAGAGGTAGCTGGTGACATGGTGCTTGGCTGGGGTCAAAGGGCCAAGTGAATCAGCTAGAATTAAGCGGGAGCAAAATTATATGAGACTCGGCATGGAAGACTTCATGTAGTCACGTGGGTGCTTAACTCCTTTTTATCTAGATAATGGAAGCATGGAGGGAAAATCGTAAATCAGGAATGGCTGTATCCCCTCCTGGAAAACCATTCAGAGTGGCATTCATAGTGAAGAGAGGAGAGAATCGTGTTAGATGACTTTAAGGATTCTCTGAGCTACACAGGAGAACTTAAAATGGCAATTTAAACTCAGCATTGGCTTGTGAGGATGCCTTTGCGGGTCAGCTGGCTTATCTGGTAAGTCGTCCATGTGACTCTGAACCTAACACGTGAGTCGTCCATATGACTCTGAACCTAACACGTGCAGCAGTAGATCTACTGTGGTCTGTACACAGCTCTGCACCCTGTGAACCGAAGGTCCTGGCGCTGCATGATGCTGGGTCTACGTGCCCTCATCTCAAACTAGTGAACACCTTCAGACATTTTCCGTGCAGAACGCAATGACATGCAGATGGGTGCCATTCATTCATGGCACAAAAGACGTTTAAAGCCCCCACAGGGAATCTAAGTGATCTCAGCCCTCACGCTGGCCTTCAACTGCAGCTCCCTGTTCTAGCCTAGATAGTTTTGAAGGGCCTCGGGTCTACAGAATGGTCCGTAAGGAGGCTAGCTTTAACCCCAGTTTGTCTCCATGTGTTCTTTACCCATTTTTACCAGATCCCCAGACCCCACCTCCTGAGTCCATTGGGCAAGGAACAACTTTTCAGAACAGTGGAGAGAACTTTGAAGTTTTAATTTTTATTTTTCATTTATTTATTTTTGAGGTGGGATTTTGCTCTTGTTGCCCAGGCTAGAGTGCAATGGTGCTATCTTGGCTCACCACAATCTCTGGCCCTGGGTTCAAGTGATTTTCCTGCCTCAGCCTCCCAAGTAGCTGGGATTACAGGAATGGGCCACCACACCCGGCTAATTTTGTATTTTTAGTAGAGACAGGGTTTCTTCATGTTGGTCAGGCTGGTCTTGAACTCACAACCTCAGGTGATCCGTCCGCCTTAGCCTCCCAAAGTGCTGGGATTACAGGCGTGAGCCACCATGCCTGGCATTTTTATTTTTAAATTTATTTTTCCCTTTTATTTTCGATTGATATGTAATATACATGTTTGTGGGATTCAGAGTGATACTGCAGTACATGTACACAATATATTATGATCAAATCAGTAAATTAGCATATCCATCACTTCAGACATTTGTCATTTCCTTGTATTGTGAATATTTTAAATCCTCTTTTCTAAATTGTCCATATCATTCATTACGACAAATTCTGTGGGGAACACATCACCAGACAAGGATTTGGTGGAAGGTATAATTCCTTAAAGTAGGAAAAGACAAACCTGGGTGCGGTGGTTCACACCTGTAATGCCAGCACTTTGGGAGGCTGAGGCAGGCAGATCACCTGAGGTCAGGAGTTCCAGACAAGCCTGGCCAACATGGTGAAATGCCGTCTCTATTAAAAATACAAGAATTAGCCAGACATGGTGGTACACTCAGGAGGCTGAGGCAAAGCAAATCGGTTAAACGAGGGAGGCGGAGGTTGTAGTGAGCCGAGATCACACCACATTACCCGGCCTGGGTGACAGAGCTAGACTCTGTAAAAATTAAAATTTGAAGGAGAGAAAAAAAAGGCACCCCCCCCCCACCCACTGTCAGTCACAAACTCCACTTAGTACATCACTGCCATTGACTTGTTAACAACGAAGAAAACCTTAGCCCAATACTAGCATCAGGAAGAATAGTAAATGAGTGGCCAGACGCACTGAATGGGAACCAGTAACAGCCCACTTGGTAGAAGAAATGTGTGGGAATGAAATACAGGGTACCCGGTAAATGATGCTGTTTGAGAAGAAATTGAAGGGGCCGATTCCTGCAAGTATGCGGTCCTTTATCACCCCCTTGTGGCCACTTACACAACTGGCAGGCTCCCGGCAGTTAACATAAGTGATGGATTCAGTTGTTGTAGTCATCATTAAAGCACCAGCTGACAGGTTTGATTTTGTCATCACTCAAATGTGATTCAGAAATTGATCTAGCCAATAATTTGTTATTATAATTCATAAAAATCAATTGCAATTTTTCTTGACCTGGGAGAGGCAATAATGTTTTCATGGTCTTGCCCCGGGGATATGTAAAGCACCTCAGCTACTGCCTACCACAGCGTTGTTAGATGGAGTTTAATTTAAATGTAAACGGAGACGCTGTTTATAGCCTCCAGGGAATGCATGATTAAGCTAGAAAACAATCAGACTCCTAAATTGTTGCTTGTTGAGAAACACAATGTGGAATTTGGGCACACATACCCTAAATATTCAGTGCTCTCAGTCTAAACCTCTGCCTTAGGCCAATACACAGGTTAATGTGCCTTTCACTTACAAGGTCGCCTAAAGACTTTTGTCTTGGAAAAGTAGTGACGGAATTCCTAAAAACTGCTTGATGCCACAGTATATGATGCCATTCCAATAGACCTGAAGAACCCAGAACAGGACTCATTTGGAAAACTAATCATTAGTAACAGACTCACTTGCAGAGCCTCTGGCAGATCTCACCTGCACAGGTAGGGGAGGGCTGATTAGAGCTCGGTAGTAACCTGGAAATGGTGCTGTAGGGATTTGGTCCTACAGAAATCCACAGCAGCATCACCAGATGGACCCCTGGTTAGATCCCCACAAGAGACGCTAAGAGGTATTACTTTGGAAAATTTACTGTCTCTTTAACAACAGATCCCTTGGGCCTTTTTACATTTTTTTTATCAAGCATTACCCCTCATTTTCTCACTTCTCTTGTATTAATAATAAAAACAGCTAATTCCTTTTCAACACCAACATTGTAGGTTCTGCTCTGAGAATTCTACAAGCATCAGCTCATATAATTATCTTCACAGACGTCATGACCCAGCATAGATTCCCTGGCTTACCATCACAATCACACTCCTTACAAATATCATCTCCCCTTGATCCTTGGTCCTTTTTTTCTTTTATTCATTTGACAAAACCTCAGTTCAATCCTTGTTCAACCTAACCACCTGACTGCTCCACAATAGCCCATAACACCTGGAGAGAGCTGGGGGCAGAGGGGAGACGATGGCTTTTCTTTATTCCTTTCCCTTTACCAGCCCCTCGTCCATCCTCCACTGAGCAAGGTGAAGGCTTTGTCTCATCCATCACCGAGATATTTAACTGTCTTCATTTTTCCACCTCCAAATCTACCCTTTGGAGGCAGTGTTGCATACTCCCCCTCTGTCTTCTTTCCTGCGCAATGCATGACACATACTTGCCCCAACCCATCAAAACAAACCCCTCCATTTGTGTCCTGGGTCCCATCTTCTCTTCTCCATAAATTACCATTGTAATTACCTCCTTTCTTCTGAATCATCAATTTCTTCCTCTCTACGGGATCATTTTCATCAGATGGAAACATTCTCCAGTACAGCCCATCTTTCAAATAAAAGAATAAAACCATTGATCTCACATTCCCTTCAGCAAAGAAAGAGCCTGCCTGACATCCCTTTGGATATGTAAGAGGCATCTTAAAATTAACATGGCCAAAGTAGAAATATTATTCCATCCTCCACCCCCAAACTCTTTACCCAGTCTGCCTCATCTGAATAAATGGCACTGCCATCCATAGAATAGCTTAAACTTAAAACTTTGTCTTTCAATCTTCCCTTGCTTTACTGCCCCTACCCTGATCTTATGGGGTCTTATTGTTTCTATTGCAAAATGTATCCTATCCACCCTTTCCCCTGCCCCCAACTTCTGACCAGTGCCCCTGACACGCTCCGTTGTTTTGCACCTGGATTACCACAGTGGCTCTCCAACTGGTCTTGCATCTATGCAAAACACAGAAGGCTGGGGACTGTAAAATTCAAGTGAGCTTACATCAGTTCTCTGCACGAAATCTGAAGGCTTCTCACTGCACTTAACATTGACTCCAAACACACTACGGTGGCTTACAGGATGCCACGTCACCTGCTCCCTGCCTACAAACCTCATCTGAAGGAGGCCATCTCTGACCACCCAATCACCACCCATCCCCGACACAGCAGCCTGTATTTTGTTTTCTTTGTAATTCTTATCTTTAATTGAAAGCCTCTTGCCCATTGCTTTGCTTGCACCTCCCTACCACTAACCTGTAAGGTGTACAAGAGATGCTTGTAGGAGATGCTGTTGGTACCTCACCCATACCCCTTGGTGCCCACCCTTCCCACACGTGCACTGGGTGCTCCCACTGCAAGCATTGCTGGAGGGCATTCCCTGGCCACAGGGGCATGCAAGGGATGGCAATACCAGGGAGTTAACACCTGCTTTCTGCACCCCTTACACCAGCAACCTTCAACCAATGGCAGGTGGAAATTGCCATGTAAGTAACCCACCTCCTTTACCCTCAGGTAAGAGAAGCATGGAAGCACGTTTTACCCTGACTCCCAGGACGTCCCAGCAAGAGTGGACCTCAGTTGCCAATAATGGTAATCCATCAATAAAGTACCATTTATTGGCTCCCTTCCCTTCTCTGTCTCATCTCCCCATACCTCTACCCGTGCTTTCTAAGATTACCTCCCAGATAAACTGCCAGCACTTACATCTTTATCATAGCCTTCTGGGGCAATCAGAACTCAACTCAAGATATCTTGAGTGTTCAGCTCGGGGTCTGGAATACAACAGGTGCTCAGTATTTGTTGAACAAGTGACTGAATCTCCCTCCCTGTGATCACCACTCACCCCGTGGGAAATTCCAGTCTTATCCATTACACAGAACGTATCTGTGGATCATTTTCCATTTTGAAGACATTTGGGGCCTTTGCATCTCTGAAATGGGAAGGGGCAAGATTCTTGTAATAGGATTGCTTGAACACAATTGTTTCTGTTAAGCCGTCTCCTCACTGTTTTTTCATGCTTCTCACCTGGAATAGGGGAAGAAGGGGGTTCAGTTCCAGGAGAAGGGGAGTGAGCAGAAGGAATGCCCAGCAGGGACGTATTCTGTGAGGGCCTTGGAAAGCCCTGGGTACCAGGCCCCTTTGCCCTTTGCTGACCTTTCCCTAGTGGCCTAGCTTGCCCAGATGCTGGGTGAGACTTACTTCACAGTCATTCTGCATATGCAAGAAGTATCCATGGGGAAAAGGATGGATTACTTAGTTGAAGGTGTTAGGAAATTTGGCTAAATGAAGGAAAAGGTGCATCCCTACTCCATACCACAAACACTGGTGGGTTAATCCACAGAGACCTAATTGTGAAAGACAGAACTAAAAAGGTAATCAAAGAAACCCAGAAATATATGTTGTGACTGGGACAAAAAAATAAGGGTTTTTTACTTGGTAAAATAAGTTGGGTGCAGTGGCTCTCACCTGTAATCCCAGTGCTTCAGAAGGCAGAGGTGAGAAGATGGCTTAAGGCCAGGAGCTCAAGGCCAGCCTGTGCAACAAAGCAAGACCCTGTCTCTACAAAAAAACTTTTAAAAATTAGCCAAGCATAGTGGCGCAGACCTGTAGTCCCTGCTATTGGGAAGCTGAGGCAGGAGGCTCACTTGAGCCCAGCAGTTTGAAACGGCAGTAAGCTATTATCCTGCCAGTGCACTCCAGCCTGGGTGATAGAGTGAGACCCTGTCTAAAAAAAACTAATTATGGTAAAATACACATCATGTAAATTTATCATCTTGACTTTTCTATTGCACATTGCTCCTTTATTATACTAAACTGGAAAGAAATGTAGTGCAATTATTCTGAAAAAGTTCTGCGACCATATGACAGGGCAAAGCCACTAGGACATGAGTAAGAAGTCAGGCACAGCGAATGACACACGCTCAACAGGTATCCCACTGCCACAAGGCAAGGCAGGGCAGGGGTTCTAAACTAGCGATTGCAGTTCCACCTTTAGAAGCCAAAAGGCATAGCCCGTGCTGCTGTGAGGAATGGCTTACCTTCTGATGACCATATGTGGGACTAGCTATTTCAACTGCCACTAGAAACCCCAAAGTGCTTGTGTGTGTGTGTGCGTGTGTGTGTATGTATGTATATTGCATATATATACAGTGTATATATTCATGTGTATATACACTAATATGTACACACTATATTATATAGTATATACACTATATTATACACTATATACACTATATTAGTGTATAAATATACACATTCACACATATATACACACATACATATATAGACAAAATTTATGTGCTGAATTATGTGTTAAGTTTATGTGTTGCATTTACTTTTACAAATACGTATATATACACATATGTGTTGCATTTACTTTTATATATAAAACGTTTTAATATATATAAATATATACATATATTTATTGCATCCTTTTATTTTTATAAGTATACAATATATATAATACATCTATTATATAATAACATATTATATATAATATTACCTTTTATTATATATTATATATTCCCTTTTATTATATAATAATATATAATATTCCCTTTTATTAGATAATAAAATATATTGAAAGGGAACAATATATTATATTAATAAAATATTATTACATTAATAAAATATATTAAAAAGGGAATAATATATTTCCTCCCTTCATTTATATAAATATAAATATTTATATATAATATATATATTATACATATAAAATATATATTTTACATAATATATGTATTATATATATTTATATATATAAATTGTAAATGCAATACATAAACTTAATTGAGGATTAATCAGCTTCTAAAACCAGCTCCTCTGGCATCAGGGAGGAAACAGTTGATTATTGTTACATTACTATGTAGGTTATATTCATCTTCCACTGAAATGACTAACCCCCTCCCAAGTCAGTGACGTAACCACAGAGGGGCACTGGTCTGGCTCCTGGGGGCAAAGAGGTGCTCTTGCTTCTCCTCATTGGTCATAGCTTAGTGTGGTTCCTCCCTATTCCCTTCTCAAGCTGGTCCCTAGTAAACATAGCACTGGCAAAAATCAGAGTTACTACCTCTGAACTGTCTTGACTAAGAGGAGCCTTCCCTCAGTGTGGACTGAGAACCTGTGCCCTGGAGGTGCTGTTCTAACTCAACTGTATGGAGGGAGTGGGTGTGGGAGACACGATGGCTAAAAGGAAAATGGGAGCCACTGGTCCCCACCTGCAGCTGCAACTTAAGATGACTACGGCCGGGTGCAGTGGGTGGTTCATGCCCAGCACTTTGGGAGTCTCAGGCGGGTGGATCACCTGAGGTCAGGAGTTTGAGACCAGCCTGGTCAACATGGAGAAACCTCGTCTCTACCAAAAATATAAAAGCCAGGCATGGTGGTGCGTGCCTATTATCCCAGCTACTCAGGAAACTGAAGAGGGAAGATCACTTGAACCTGGGAGGAGAAGGTTGCAGTTAGCTGAGGTTGTGATAGTGCACTGGCTGACAGAGTGAGACCCAGTCTCAAAAAAAAAAGACTGTGAAGTGGTCAGTGTGACATATGCAGAGGTGCGGAGGCAGGGGTGGGAAGAGAGGGCATTCCTCGGGACAGTAATCTGCCTGTTGGCCTTTACTTCTCGGCCTTGCTCCAGCAGCCACAGCATCCACAGTCTCTTTAACTCCTCCCCTCCACCGGGAACTATGTGGGCTTGGTGGTCTTCAAGTTCTTTTCCAATCTGTAGACAATGGGAATACCAGTCAGCGGTCCAGCTCCATGACAGCGTCCTCAGAGAGACCCTCCAGGTGCCCTGAAGGCTACTGCCATCAGCTGCAGGCAGTGCCCATTTCCCTCCTCCATCTAGGAAACTATTTCTTCTTTCCAAAACGGCAGAGCAATGGCAGTCGTGTCCTTCAGACTTCCACAGGAGTGCAGCTGAGCTTTCGTGAAATCTGCATCCTTGCTCTTCTCACTGATGTTGCCTCAGAAGGTGTGGTTGGGCTCCATCAGAGGTGATGAGACATCATAGGAGCACCTCCAAATCTTTACCGAGGCCTCCCGGGGTTGGCAGCAGCTGCTGCTTTATTAAGCCCAGTTAGAACCCCATGGTGGCACTCATTCCAAGTCCTCGTCACAGGCAGCCACATCTGGTCAATGGCATCCAGCACCATGCAGAGGGTCCAGATGGCTTTTTCTTCCACTGCCCAAGCTGCCGCTCCTCACAGAAAAGTGTCAGGCTGATTGTGGTCCTGCAGACCCAGATCCAGGTCATTGCCACAGGGTCTTTTTAAACTGCTTTATTCAGATGTAATTCACATAGCATAAACTTCTCGTATTTAAAGTGTACAGCTCAGTGTGGTTTTAGTATATTCCCAAAGTTGTACAACATCACTACAATCCGTTGTGGAATATTTTCATCACTCCCCAAAAAAACCTTGTACCCATGAGCAGTGATTCCCCATTCACACGTTTTCTTCTAGGAATGTATGGTTTAGCTCTTACCTTTAAGTCTTGGGTTCAGTCTCAGTTAACTTCTCTGTACTGGCATAAGGTGGGAATCCAAATTCATTCTGGTACATGTGGATAACCAGTTATTCCAGCACCGTTTGTTAAAAATACTAATCTTTCACTCGTTGAATCATTCTGGCACCTTTATTGAAAATCAATTGGCCATAGATGAGAGTTTATTTCTGGACTCGCAATTCTATTCCATTGATCTGTTTATGTGTCTTTATGCCAACACCACACTGTCTTAATTACTGCAGCTTTGTAGTGAGTTTGAAATTGGGAATGTGAGTCCTCTGACTCTGTTCTTTCTTTCTTTCTTTCTTTTTTTGAGACGGAGTTTCGCTCTTGTGACCCAGGCTGGAGTGCAATGGCGTGATCTCAGCTCACCGCAACCTCCGCCCCCTGGGTTCAGGCAATTCTCCTGCCTCAGCCTCCTGAGTAGCTGGGATTACAGGCACGCGCCACTGTGCCCAGCTAATTTTTTGTATTTTTAGTAGAGACAGGGTTTCACCATGTTGACCAGGATGGTCTCCATCTCTTGACCTCGTGATCCACCCGCCTCGGCCTCCCAAAATGCCAGGATTACAGACTTGAGCCACCGCGCCTGGCCGACTCTGTTCTAAGATTGTTTTGGCTTGTCTACGTCTCTTCCAGTTCAGCTAGTTAGAAAGTATTATTTTTCCTCTCCTGTGAGGCTGTGTCCTGTCCATAGGTCTCAGGAACCTTATCGGGAGGTCTTGAATCAGGGGTGACTGAATGCCCTAGCCATCTTTCCAGCTCATGGAATCCCAATTTCATCTTTATACCAACACCATAAACTACCTAGTCCAACCTTGTCACTCAACTCGGCTCCTAAAATCCCAGCCTGAGCCAGAGTCCTTCTCCCCAAATGCCTGAGGGCAGAGGAGCTCCAAGATAAAACCCAAGTAAGCTGTGTGTGTGTCTGCAGAGTCTCACGATGATTGGGTTTTTCTCTGCTAGTAAAAGAGAGAAAGAATTTTAAAATATACAAACATAATCAACGTGTATTTTGAAAATGTTTTCTTTTGCTTGTTTTTCTTGCGAGGAGTTTCTATTAAATCTAAATTATTATGAGAATCCTAGAAGAAAGCCTAGAAAATACCACTCTGGACATAGGCCTTAGGAAACAATTTATGACCAAGTCCTCACAAGCAATTGCAACAAAAATAAAAATTGACAAACGAGAGGTAATTAAAGAGCTTCTGCACAGCAGAGGAAACTATCAGCAGAGTAGACAGACAACCTACAGAATGGGAGAAAATATTTGCAAACTATGCATCCAACGAAAGGTCTGATATCCAGAATCCATAAGAAACTCAATTCAACACACACACACCCTCCCCCGCCACACACACACACCCCATTAAAAGCCTGGCTCGGTGGCTCAAGTCTGTAATCCCAGCACTTTGGGAGGCCGAGGCGGGTGGATCACGAGGTCAAGAGATTGAGACCATCCTGGTCAACATGGTGAAACCCCATCTCTACTAAAAATACAAAAAATTATCTGGGCATGGTGGCGCGTGCCTGTAATCCCAGCTACTCAGGAGGCTGAGGCAGGAGAATTGCCTGAACCCAGGAGGCGGAGGTTGCTGTGAGCCAAGATCGCACCACTGCACTCCAGCCTTGGTAACAAGAGCGAAACTCCGTCTAAAAAAAAAAAAAAATGGGCAAAAGACATGAGAAAGCACATTTCTAAAGAAGACATACAAGCAGGCAACACACCTGACAAAATGCTCATCATCACTGATCATAAGAGAAATGCAAATCAAAACCACAATGAGATACCATCTCACAGCAGTCACAACGGCCATTATTAAAAAGTCAGAAAACAACGGATGTTGGCAAGTCTGTGGAGAAAAGGGAACACTTACACTGCTGCTGGGAATGTAAATTAGTTCAGCCACTGTGGAAAGCAGTTTGGAGATTTCTCAAAGAACTTAAAACAGAACTACCATTTGACTCAGCAATCCCGTTACTGTGTATTCATCCAAAAGCAAACATTATTCTTTTTTTTTTTTTTTTGAGATGGAATTTCACTCTTGTTGCCCAGGCTGGAGTGCAATGGTGCCATCGTGGCTCACCACAACCTCTGCCTCTCGGATTCAAGTGATTCTCCTGCCTTAGCCTCCCAAGTAGCTGGGATTACAGGCACGCACCACCATACCCAGCTAATTTTGTATTTTTAGTAGAGACAGGGTTTCTCCATGTTGGTCAGGCTGATCTCGAACTCCCAACCTCAGGTGATCTGCCCACCTCGGCCTCCCAAAGGGCTGGGATTACAGGTGTGAGCCACTGCACCCAGCCTAGCAAACAAATCATTCTACCAAAAAGCCTCCTGCACTCACATGCTCATCACAGCACTATTCACAATAGCAAAGTCATGGAATCAACCTCAGTGCCCATCAACAGTGGACTGGACGAAGAAAATGTGGCATATATACACTGTGGAATATTATGCAGTCACATAAAAGAATGAAATCATGTCCTTTGCAACAACATGTATGCGGCTAATTTAATTATCCTAAGAAAATTAAAACAGGAACAGAAAACAAAATGCCACATGTTCTCACGTGTAAGTGGGAGCTAGGCCTCAGCTACTCATGGCATAATGATGGCAACGGTGGACACTGGAGACTGCTAGAGTAAGGAGGAAGGGAGGAGGGCGAGGGTCAAAAACCTGCCTGTTGGGTACTATGCTCAGGACCTGCGTGACAGAATTATTTGTACCCCAAACTTCAGCACCGCACAATATACCCAGCTCACAAACCTGCACTTGTGCCCACTGAATCCAAAATAAAAGTTGAAAAGGAAGAAGTAAAATGAAGTTCTGTAATGATACGTTAACACAAACTTTTTCTGTAAATATTAATAGCAAGTATTGTAGGTTCACAGGTTGTATGGTCTCTGCTGCAGCGACTCAATTCTGCCATTGAAGTAAGAAGCTGCCATACAGTAAGTATATGAATGAATGAGTGTGGCTGTGTTCCAATAAAACTTTATTTAAGGATGCTGAAATTACAATTTTACATAATTTTCAGATGTCACAAAATACTATTCATCTTTTGATTTTTTTCACCAACCATTTAAAAGCGGGGGGGAAATTTCTTTCTTGACCACCGTTAACTACACTTTTTGGAACATATGAAAACAATGGGTATACACATTTAGTCTGAGGTCCATAGTTTGCAGACACCAGAGTTAATGTGACACAGGAATCATGGCACTTGAAGGAACCACACATTGCACCAAGAACCTTTGATTAAGCAGCTCATTCCAATAAAATAGCATTTGCAGCAGCACAGTTGGCCTCAAGTTTTATCCTGAAGCCCCCAAAAGTAGGTTAGCCCAGTACCAGTGGACAAAAGCCTATTTAGAGAGACATTTCCAAAGCAGGCCAGGGAGAGACCTGAGTTAGAGGCTGCTTGACCTCCAGGTCCTTGGATATTTTTCCCAGGTGGGCAGGGCCATGTTAGCGTCTGCATCCAAGAACCAAAATTGCCTCCATGGATTCCAGAGTTGCAAAGCACATCCTTGTTCAATTTAGAGAGGGAGAGAAAAAAATAAAACATCCTCCAGAATTGCCTTTCTGGCACTGGCAGCGCTGGGGTCATGAGGACTTTTTGTCAAAAGACCTGGGTTCTGTCCTGGCTCTGCTGTCTGCTCCCTCTGTGATCAGGAGATGCTCCTGGCTCTGCTGTCTGCTCCCTCTGTGATCAGGAGATGCTCCTGGCTCTGCTGTCTGCTCCCTCTGTGATCAGGAGATGCTCTAAGCCCTGACCGCTCAATCAAGTCCTGGTGCTGTTGGTTTCCAGCTGTGCTGTGTCAGAAATCAACAAAACAACAGCGATATCTCCACTTCCACATCTATTCAGTGGAGATCTCCCAAGCCTCAGTTTCCAGATCTATAAAGTGGGAATGATGATGACAGCCCCAGGGACTCATTGTGGGATTTCAGTGCGTAGTGCTTTGCATATAATATGCATTTAACAAATGTCAGCTTTTTATTATTACATATCAAGGAAGAAAACATTGCTCATGCTAACCTCATGGAAATCAAAGAGGAAAAGGGTGTGAAAACGTGTTAAGGGTGAGATCTGATGTGGAATTTCAATTGTCTTTACAAGCAGACAGGTGGAACCCTGGAAATAATCCTTTGTAGTTACGGTTCCCCCACCCCCGACTTTTTTTTTTAGGCAACTTTTCCCTTTTTTTCTTGATCAATGTTGCCAGAGAATTATCAGTTTTGATTCTTTAATCTTTTCAGAAAACCAACCTCTAGCTTTTGTGGTTCTTCTATTACATGCTTATTTTCTGTTTAATTAATTTCTTCCCTTATAATTAATAAGTTAATTAATGAGTTTTCTTCCTCCTTTCTTTGAATATTCTTTTTGTAACTTCTCAAGTTAGTTACTTAGCCCATTAACTTTTAACTTCTTTTCGATTGTAAGCGCTTAAGGATGTAAAGTGCCCTCGCGCAGCCCACAGGTTTTCCTATTTAGTATTTTTGTTAATATTCCTGTACAAACATTTTCTAATCCCTGTTCAATAAGCTCCTCCCACTCCTTGGGGAGCTCTGCGGTCTGTGCACCCTGCTCAGCGTCATCAGAAATATGCTCTGCTCTTGGCATCCTCCTCAACCTGGTTCCGTTTCACTACTTGTAGAAAACTTGATTCAAATATTGCATGTGGATATAATCAGGTGTTAACTGAGTTCCTTGAAGACAGCATTTCCTTTCCACTTTCTCATTCTTTTGGGTGTTTCTATGCCTCCCAGTGTGGCAGGGATTGTTTTGTTTTGTTTTGTCTTGTTTTGTCTTGTTTCAGACAGTCTCGCTCTGTCGCTAGGCTGGAATGCAGTGGCACTATCTTGGCTCACTGCAACTTCTGCCTCCTGCCTTCAAGTGATTCTCATGCCTCAGCCTCCTGAGTAGCTGGAATTACAGGATCCCAGCAGTCTGCCACCATGCCCAGCTAATTTTTGTATTTTTAGTAGAGATGGGGTTTCACCACGTTGGCCAGGATGGTCTCGATCTCCAGACCTCGTGATCCACCCACCTCGGCCTCCCAAGATGCTGGGATTACAGGTGTGAGCCACCTCGCCCTGCCAGCAGGGACATTTTTACTTTGCTTTAGTTAACCACACGTCCACGGGTGTATTTTATTCTGCTTTAGTTAAAAGTCCACAGGTGTATTTTATTCTGCTTTGGTTAACCACAGGTGAACTTTCACTAGCTGAACTGGTAGATGCAGTAGTCACAAATGGCCGGAAGATGGTGCTATTGACCCATTGAGGGCCAGTCTTGACGTTTTCTAGACTGTAGTCATCTAATTATCTAATTTGCTTGCTTGCTTGTCTTTGAGTTTGTTTCAGAGAAAAAGGCCCAAAGTCAGAAGAGTCGAGAGGTTATGTGATACTGGCTAAACTCTCAGATCGTCCAGGCACTCAAGAAAAAAAACAACAAATAAAAACTGGTTTTAAAGATGCAGAGAAATGTCCGGCAATGCACCCTCAGGGGCCCCTCATTCCAGAAGCCGAGAGACCTCCCAGGAGACAGCAGCACTTTCTTTCCCGTCTCCCCATGTTTGGAAGCTGGTCGGCCACGCCCTGAAGAGGCTTCTCTTGGCACCCTCTCTCGGCTGACATTTGGATCACAGATGAGCAGTCCGCACCTGACTCAATTTCAAGAATTAAAAATCTTAGCCTTTAGTTGGGAACAATTTTCCACCAAATAGGCTGTGGAAGTGATGATATCTGAGGGAGGACACGGTGCCTCTGAACTTTTAGACCTTTCCAAGCTACACGCATCCCTGTGTGTACAAGCATGCACACACACACGCACGCACACACACGCACACACACACACTAATTCCGCTTTGTCTCTCTCAAGTGACCCGTGCTCCAGTCCCTCCGCAGCTTCCCGAGGGCTTCTTATCCTTTAATATGAATGAGAGTCACCAGGCAAGTTTATTAAAATGCAGATTCTGACTCAGGATGCCTAGAGGTGGTCCGAGGTTCTGCGTTTTTAACCAGCTTCCAGGGGATACTGGCCATGTGGGTTTGCCAACCACATTCTGAGGAGTAGGGGTCGGTGGCTGTGCAGAGCGGCATCGTGACAGGCGTCGATGTGGGCTTCAGAGATGCCCCAGTGTTCCCAGATCAGGGGCTGCTTATCTCAATGCCCCATAACAAGACGCAGTGAGCTGGGAAAGAAGAACGTTTATTTCTGTAATGCAGTACAGGGAGAAAACCTGGAAAGTATCACCAGACCAACCTAAAATCACAAAGTTTCCCGGAGCTTATAAACCTTCTAAGCTGTATGTCTACATGTAAATGTGCCTTCTTCTGAAGATTAAGTGTTTAACCTTTTCCAATATAACTAAGGTCTGAGTTTTGAAGACCTTTCTCTGGAGCCTCAGTAAATTTACTTCATCTAGATGGCTCCAGGTGACGGGGTGATCACATTTATCGTGTCTCCTGCTACATCATGGAGGTTTGGGGAGTTCCTTTAGACTCCCGATAAAACTCGTTTGTGGAGGTCTGGGGAGTTTCTTCAGACCCCCCGTGAAACTTGTTTAATGCTACTCGGGTCCTGTTAAGAATCCGTCCATTATCATGTCATGCTTCAAGGCCCAGGAAAGGCCTGGGCAGGACTCTTGGTGAGCTTTGTTACATCCCAGCCTTCGTATGAGGACACGGGCTCTATCGGCTTTTAATACGTAACCTAACCACTCAGTCAGTGCTGACGCAGTTGTCCTGGACAACTGTCAGTGAGACCTGGCCTGCCACGCCAGGACTCAGAAGCCAAGGATTCAGATTCAGGCTCCACCACTTCCCAGCTTTGTGGCCTGATCAAACCAAAAGCAGCCGGTCTCTCACAGCCTGTCTTCTCAGCAGCAACTTAAGGATAACTGTGCTTAGGATCATGACTGTTCTCAGCACAGAATCAGATGACGTGTATGGCATCAAATCAGTGCCTTGCCATAGAGAGTGCTTCGTGAAAAATGGTGATGTGAATCCTGGAGTTGAGCACCTGGGCTGCTCCTCGTGGACGTGGCCTGTGGAATCATTGTCTAAACCTCCGTGATCATTAAAATCACCAGGACACTGCGAAAAACACCAACTCTTGAGACCTGTCGTCTCCCAGATCCTGAAGCCGAATCTGTGGAGGAGACAGGCTTGCATTTATAACAAGCGCTCAGAAGGATTCTTGAGATCAGACAAGTTTGAAACACTGGCCTACAGAATATAAAAATATGAAAAAACCTGCCTTCATTCTGGAAATGAGAGAAAGGTACCCTCTCAGTCTCTGAAACGCAGCATTTTTCTGTTACCTATCATAAAGATGGGACCCAAGGCAGCGTAGAAAGCCCCAACACTCCTGAAGGATGGCAGAAGGAGAAAGTGGGGAAGGCCAGTGGCCGGACAGACGCCCCCAAAGCCCTTGACTCAGAGGGCTGCAGGCAGGTACAGAGGGGCCTCCAGGCTTCCATCTGAGGGGTCTCTGCACTCCTGGAAGGGAGTAGGGCGTCCTGCTTGGAAGGACGGCAACAAGGGAACCACACGCTCTCAAACCCTTGTCTGGGGTCTGCTTCTCCTGGGAGGGTGAATATAGGGAGGAAAATCAGTAGGATCGTGAAGACGTCACAATTTTGTGCACACCAAAATGTAACCTAAGAATTCCCTTCCCCTGGCAATTTCACTTCTGGGAATTTATGCCAAGGAAAGAATGAAGTCATGGGACAAAAGTGAATGCATTCAGATGTTCAATGCACTGTTGTTTACAACACTGAAAATTCTGAAACACCAGGAAAATAGTTAAATCAATGAGAACTGAAAAGGCAAAGAGTGGGAGGTGGAAGCTTCAGAAGGAGGGCTCAGCAAACGCGAATTCTTCCCATGAGAAAGCAGCAGACCAGTGCGATTGGAGCACAGGATGGGGAGGGAGGTTGGCACGAGAGCAGCAGAGGTGAGTGGTCCAGTTAGGGCCTTGCAGACCGCGGCAAGAAGCGTGAATGCCATTGGAGGGCACCGATGAGTTCCACGCATGGGAGCGGAACAGCTGGATTCTGTTCTTTATAAAGAATCAGCTTCTGGCCGGGCGCGGTGGCTCAAGCCTGTAATCCCAGCACTTTGGGAGGCCGAGGCGGGTGGATCACGAGGTCAAGAGATCAAGACCATCCTGGTCAACATGGTGAAACCCCGTCTCTACTAAAAATACAAAAAAATTAGCTGGGCATGGTGGCGCGTGCCTGTAATCCCAGCTACTCAGGAGGCTGAGGCAGGAGAATTGCCTGAACCCAGGAGGCGGAGGTTGCGGTGAGCCGAGATCGCGCCATTGCACTCCAGCCTGGGTAACAAGAGCAAAACTCCGTCTCAAAAAAAAAAAAAAAAAAAAAGAATCAGCTTCTAGGCAGCTGATTACGGCTGCTCTTCAGAAAGAGGGGTGTACAGGAAGCAAGGCAAGGAGGCCAGTGAGGGGCTGGGGCAGCGTGTACAGGCAGAGGGGTAGAGGGTACGGCAGTGTGACGGTGGGAAAGCGGGGGAAGCGGGTAGAGAAGAGACTCACCAGCAGAGAGAACTAACGGGACTTGATGTTTGATGTTGTGTTGGCCATAAGGAAAACACAACCTCCAGGATTCAATCTTCAGAAACTGGGTGGCCGGGAGTGACATTATTAAAATGAGGGAGGCTGGGGTAGAAAGACAGGACTGAGCAGTGGAAACAGGAATTCCATTTTGAACATGTCGAGTTTTTCTTTTTTTTTTTTAAATAGAGACAGGGTCTCGCTATGTTGCCCAGCTGGCCTCGAAATCCTGGCCTCAAGTGCTCCTCCCCCCTCGGCCTCCCAAAGTGCTGGGATTACAGGCCTGAGCCACCACGCCTGCCCCAGACATGTTAAGTTTTAAATGCCTAAGAATCGTCCAGTCATGGACGTCAAGCAAGTAGTTGTATTTGTAAGTCTGGAACTCAGAGAAGACATAAATTCAGAGGTGTCAGCCCACAGAATGAATGAGTTTCTTTAGGAATGTATAGAGAAGAGGGCCCGGAAGAAATCCATATGGAACATTAAAAACGCGGTTTTGAAGAAGTGTATCTGGCATAACATCATTTTGCTTAAAAAACAAAGCCCCAAAATTCCATCATAACATATACACAGAAGATACCTGCATAAGTGAATATTTATCTAACTGTTTACGGTGTTTATCTCTGGATAGTCGGGGGCACAATGCCCATGGACACCGGTGAGCACAGGCCTGTGCCCAAGAACCCTTTGCCACCCGGTGTTCCCAGATGGCTGCTGAGGGGCCCAGGAGGAGGGGCCTGCAGGCCATGGTGCCGATTTGATAATGGACCTGTGAGAAGCCACTCTGCATTTGCATCCCGAGGGAGTAGGAGGAAAGGAAGGGCTTTCATTTTCTCAGGGGTATGTTTCCATCAACATTTAAATTTTTATAAAGAACATCATTATCACTTCTGTATGGAGAAAAAAACAACAAATAAATTATTTGAAATGGTGGCATCCATTCTTGGTGAGGGGGCTGTGCGGTGGAAACACGCTTCTCTTTGGAAAAAACGTGAATTGGTACAACTTTCTGAAATGACATTTGAATGAATCGAATGAATTTCATGCAAATGAAATTTTATGTCAGGACCCTTAAAATGTTCATATCTTTTCACATCCAGGCACTCGTCTTAGGGAAATCATCAGGGATGGGTGTTAGGAAGCATGGAAAGATTTCAGTTGTTTTAAGGTAACCATTTGGCCTTGGCCCATGAACCCTATAAAAGCCCCCAACTCAGCTGGGTCCAGCCGTCATGCATCCTCCTAACATCTTTAAGGGAGCTGTACACACCAGGAACAAGGAATGCGTGGGACACCAATGACCACTGACCCTCCCCTACCTCATGCCTGCACCTTGGCCTGCAGAACTCCATGGCGTGGGTACTTCTTAGCCCAAGGCTGCAGGGAAGTTTCTTTTTCCCAAGCCCAGTTTCTGGATGAATACACATAAGATGGCGAGGTGGCTGAGTCCACTCTGAAAGACCAGACCTACCTGTGTGATTCAGAGGAGAACATCAGAAATGGAAACCATTTCAAATGCCCCAACTTTTAATAACTGGGTTTGGTACCATGGCATGGCACCCCACTCCACCCCAACCACCAGAACAGAAATGTGTTATTAGGCTCTAGCAGAGGCCGACTCACCCTGAGACAAACACACTGGACTTTCTGGGGCCTCATGTGCCCAGGTCTCCTCCTTGCCCCTGAGCTTAGCATTGCGTTCGTGCATATGTTTTTATTCCTTTCTTAAAGGAGTGTCTCTAAAACTGCATACATCTCAGGTCCCAGCAGTCTGGGACATTCTTGCTTTCAGAAATTTGAGATGGGAAATAAGAAAAGAATCAAGCCATTCGTAGTAGGAGCTGCAGCTGTCTGAAAGGAGGCATCGTGAGGATCCCTGAGGAGAGCAGAGCAATGAGCAAGCCCATTCGTTTCAGCTGCCTGGGGTGTGAAGAGGAAGGTACAGGGTGTCTTGGGAAGGAGTGAATGAGGGACAGTGAGGATGCGAAACTGCCTGAGCAAGCACCGTGTGCAGTGAGTGCCCGATGAACATTATGGGTATAGTTATTGTCAGCACTGCTGATGTTACTGTGAAGGTCCGAGCACCCCATTTGCTGTGCACCCTGTGCAGTGAGTGTCCGATGAACATTATGGGTATAGTTGTCAGCACTGCTGATGTTACTGTGAAGGTCCGAGCACCCCATTTGCTGTGCACCCTGTGCAGTGAGTGTCCGATGAACATTATGGGTATAGTTATTGTCAGCACTGCTGATGTTACTGTGAAGGTCGGAGCACCCCATTTGCTGTGCACCCTGTGCAGTGAGTGTCCGATGAACATTATGGGTATAGTTATTGTCAGCACTGCTGATGTTACTGTGAAGGTCCGAGCACCCCATTTGCTGTGCACCCTGTGCAGTGAGTGTCCGATGAACATTATGGGTATAGTTATTGTCAGCACTGCTGATGTTACTGTGAAGGTTGGAGCATTCCATTTGCTGTGCACCCTGTGCAGTGAGTGTCCGATGAACATTATGGGTATAGTTATTGTCAGCACTGCTGATGTTACTGTGAAGGTCCGAGCACCCCATTTGCTGGGGTCCCTGGAGCCTGGTTCTCCTCTGGATGAACTGGCCGGGAAAGTCCAACACTGTAGCTCTGAGTACACCCATGAGGGGGACAGAAGCTGCAGAAATTGACCCTCCTCCACTTCACGCCTATACCGTGACAGGGAGAGCATGGGGCAAAACGCCTGTTGACACCCATGAAAGTCAGGTCTGTGCCGAAGAACCCTTTTCCACCTGGTCCTTCCCAGATGGCTGCTGAGAGGCCCAGGAGGAGGGGCCTGCAGGTCATGGTGCCCGAGTTGACGGTGAATCTGTGAGAGGCCACTCGCTACTCCGGGGCCACCTACGTTGGCATTCTTGGTTTCCAGTACTAGTTTACAACATCTTTTTATTCCGTTGCAAGAGAGCAAAATAGGTGTTCCACAGAACTGCCCAGGAGGACGCGGCCGGGGAGAGTCTGACGTCAGCAGGGGTCTTTGTGCTGCCTTTTCAAACCCTCGCCTCGCCAGTTACCCAGCAGGAGACAGCCGGCTCCACCATATTGGAGTTCCACCTTCAATTAAACTTTAATTCACTCACGCCTCGTCCTTGTGGCCACATGCTGCTGGGAATCGGTGCCACAGCAAGCTGGACTCCGGCCAGCGCCTTGCAGAAGAACACCCAGAGGCCTCAACAGGTAAAAATAGACCTTCCTAACTGTTAAATCCAATGCTGTACTCAGGGGCCCAATGAGAGTGCTCCCGAGGAAAGCTGTGATCTGCCCACAGGCAGAGAAGCCGGGATTTCAGTAACCCCCTCAAGCCTAGTGTTCTCTCAGATGCGGGCGGAAGATACGTGACACGCTCAAGCGAAGAATCTCGAAAGTATCCCAAGGCAGAGCAGCTCATTTAAAGAAAAAACAAACTGGCCGGGCGTGGTAGCTCATTCCTGTAAATCCCAGCACTTTGGAAGGCCAAGGCAGGTGAATCAGGGAGACTTAGACAAACCAGGATTGTACAATTACTCATTTAAATTCATCTCATTTCCGGTAGGAAGTCATCAGGGTAAGCAGGAGAAACCCAAGACCTTCCAACCGCTCATGTAGATGAAGTACCAGGCCCGGTGGGGAAATGAGATGAAATCAGCTTTCTGCAGACACTGTCAGGGCCCCACCCACTGTGCCCCTGGCAGTCACCTACAGCTCCCACAGGCCCACCACCTCCTGCCCTACACATCTGCTTGGCTCTGACAGAGCCTTCTCCGGCTGTGGGCGTGTGTGGGAAGTGAGCAGGACTACCCAGAAGTGCCAGGGAGTTAATGCCCAGGAGGGGTTCCAGTGAGGGACAGGAGCTGGTGCACAAACACCCCAGCTTCCTCAACTGCTGGTTCTACTTCGCCTCTCAGAAGGTCCCCCAGGAGAGAGCCCCAGGTGCCTGCCCCAGCCTGTGGCTCATGAATTCACCTTGAATTTTCTTTCATTCTTCTCTGACTCACTTCCTTTCTCTCTCATCAAGCTTTTAGGAATCACTTTTTAAACAAACTGCTTGCACCCAGTCCGAGTCTGTGTCGGCTTTTGGAGGAACTCTAACGAAGATGCAATGTTGGTCTTAAAAACCTGGATGAAAATGACACTTACGAGTTAACTTTAATAAGAATGAGGGTCTAAAACTCAAATATCCATAAGCCAAGAGCCAATGTGATTAAATATCTACAGGCCAACCCGAAGTGGAGCCTGAGGGGCCCTGGAGAGCAGGCATCCTCTGTGGGAGGTAGCCACTGGCCTCCTCAGGAGGATGTTTCCATGCAAGGTGGGGCCAGGATTGCTAGAGCTTCCGTTTTTTAAGAGAGGCTGGAATTCTGCGTTTTTATATGGGTTTTCCCAGTTTTTAAATGTCCAAATTAAACATTTGAAAGCACTATGAAGCCCAAGAGAAATCCATCCGTGGACAAGAGCATGCCCAGACTCACAGCTTGTGACCTCTGGTTCCACTGGATTTAATAATCCGACAGCCACTGTTGACCCTTCCCAGAGAAGTTTAAATTGAGTAGTGAGGCCAGAAGGCGTCTTGTGGAGAGCTGAGGAAAGAATTGAAAGTGAGAAAATGGAGAAAGCCCATGTAGACGATTCTTTCCAGAACAGTGATAGAGTAGTAGCTATTGAGGTCAAGTAAGTATTTTAATTCTTAAAGTTTGGTCACTCAAAAATACTTTTTTTTTTTTTTTTTGAGATGGAGTTTCACTCTTTTTACCCAGGCTGGAGTGCAATGGCGCGATCTCAGCTCACTGCAGCCTCCGCCTCCTGGGTTCAGGCAATTCTCCTGCCTCAGCCTCCTGAGTAGCTGGGATTACAGGCACATGCCACCATGCCCAGCTAATTTTTTGTATTTTTAGTAGAGACGGGGTTTCACCATGTTGACCTGGATGGTCTCGATGTCTTGACCTCGTGATCCACCCACCTCAGCCTCCCAAAGTGCTGGGATTACAGGCGTGAGCCACCACGCCGATGGGTCTGATCATCTTAAAGGCTTTGGAAACGCATTGCTAAGTTGCTTTCTAGAACTGTTGAACCAATTTACGTCCTCACGATTGGCGTATGAGAGAGTGTGAAAGCATTCAGTGAGTTATTCTTCGTCACTGGCCTCTGGCCGCTTTACGTTCCTTTCCTCACACTGTCATCCCCACCCTACGTTGGTTACTTTTTGAGGCATGTGATTCTGAAGATAGGCGACAAATTAGTGGAGAGCATGTTGGGAGCTGCTCAGGGTGAGGAATAGATGGAAACTGCTGGTGGTGGGGGTGTGGGGCCAGGCAGCTTTGCTCAGAACAGGGGTCGGAGGAGGGCTACCAAGGCTGATCACACCACAAACCAGAGGCTCCTCCTACCCAGATCAGATGGCTCCTGAGACAGAAGCTCCAACTGCAGCCCTGAGCCCAGGAAAGTCACCTGTCCCTGCCCTGCTCCTTAAGAGGGTTGATAGCAGAGGCAGGGATGTCCTTTCTAGTCATTCGTTGTTTTTGTTGAGATAAAATTCACATATCATAACATGAGCCATTTAAAGGAAACAGTTCAGCATTTAATTGTCACAATATTGTACAACCACCACATCTATCTAGTTTCAAAACGTTTTCATTACCCCAAAGGGAAACCCCATGCCCTTCCCTCCAGCCCCTGGCAACCACCAATCTGATTTCCATCTCTATGAATTGATCTATTCTGGGTATTTCATATAAATAGAATCAGGCAATATGTGACCTTTTGTGCCTGGCTTTTGAGGTTCATCCACATTGTGCATGTATATCCTTCCTTTCTCCTATTATTGCTGGATATACCACAATTCGTTTATCCATTCATCACCATTTATGAACATTTAGGTTGTTTTATCCTTGTATTTTTTCACCAAAACGTGTATTGGAACTTTCCCATGGATAGCCATTTTTGTCACTTTTTTGGTCAAATCTTCACTATAAGTTCTTAGCTCTATTATTATCATTATCATTATTATTATTATTTGAGATGGTGTCTTGCTCTGTCACCCAGGCTGAAGTGCAGTGGCGTGACCTTGGCTCACCGCAACCTCCGCCTCCTGGGTTCAAGGAATTCTCCTGCCTCAGCCTCCTGAGTAGCTGGGACTACAGGCATGCACCACCACACTCAGCTAATTTTTGTATTTTTAGTAGAGACGGGGTTTCACCATGTTGCCCAGGTTGGCCTCGAGCTCCTGACCTCAAGTGATCTGTCTGCTTCAGCCTCCTAAAGTGCTGGAATTACAGGCGTGAGCCCCCACTCCAGGCCTCTTAGATGCAATTATTAAGGAATATTCATCACTCTGTCACTCACCCCTAAAAATCACTCGATTCCTTATGGAAGCCCTCCTTTAACTTGACTCGGAATCAATTTCTCTCATTTACTGTAATAGCAAAAGAAAAACTTTTCCACTGAGTCTATCGGGCAACTTTTTGACAGCATAAGCCTTAAAAGGAGAGATTCAAATGGAGTGGAGACAAGCCTTCTAGAAGGCACTTGTGATTTCGCTGGGAGATCTGGGCCGAAGGCATGGTTACTATCAGTCTCCTGTTTACTTCCTCATAGTTTAGTACATTAAGGGCTCAACTAGAAAGGGAAAAGAAGCCGGGTGTTTGAGTGTTAGGGCAAAGGCTCCAACGAAATGATCGGTGGCACCAACTTTGTCTACGCAGCCTGCTTTCCACCACAGGACTCGGTCACAATGAACGATGAAAGTACTGCAAAGAGAATGGGGCCTTGATACCCCTCTGTCCTGTAACGAAACCTCTGCCGCCCTGTTCTTCACGTTCAGTTGTTGGAGCCGTGTGGGAACTCAGTGGGCTGTGGCTGACACGTTAGAATTATAGGGTTGTGGCTCATTCACCGTATTGTCTCCTAAGCCTTACTCTAATGAGAGGCTAAATGGATTTGGTGCACTAGGTTATCTTAGGGAGAAAAGTTCATTAAAGCTTTTTTTTTTTTTTTGAGACAGAGTTTTGCTCTTGTTACCCAGGCTGGAGTGCAATGGTGTGATCTCGGCTCACTGCAACCTCCGCCTCCCGGGCTCAAGCAATTCTCCTGCCTCAGCCTCCTGAGCAGCTGGGACTACAGGCACACGCCACCATGCCCAGCTAATTTTTGTATTTTTAGTAGAGACGGGGTTTCACCATGTTGACCAGGATGGTCTCAATCTCTTGACCTCATGATCCACCTGCCTCGGCCTCCCAAAGTGCTGGGATTATAGGTTGGAGCCACCGCGCCCGGCCCATTAAAGCTTTTTCGTGGCCAAATCTCATTGACTAATTCTAGGTTTTTATGTTTTGGGGGTGATTTACTTGATCTATTTAACAATTTAAACCAAATCTACCTAAGCACATTCAAGGTAACTCCTTTTTCTCTAGGTAAACATGAGAAAGTTTGCTTTCGATTCTGTGCAGTATTTTCTGGTCCCAGAGGCCAAGTAGAATATTTTGATCTGGATGAGGGGTTTTCAGGTACTGATCAAAGATGCAGATTTCATCAGAAAAGATGCCTGAAGACACGTACCCTCCCCTGTGTAAGTATCTCTCATTTGGCAGGAAAAATCAGGTTTCATAGGTAAGCTATTGTCTCTCCTCCCCAGCTGTTTGGGATGTAGGCTGTTAATTACAGGGATGGGGTAGGTTGAATAAGAAAATATTTTGCAATGTAGACAGAAGCATGTATTATTAGTCCAAACTGTTCTGGTCGCATGTGCCAGAAACACAACACAGATTAACGTAAGCTTAACAAGACAGTATACATGTTCACTGAACTAAAGATTCAGTTCTAGCTGTCTTCAGTCACACCTGAATTTAGGAGCTCACATGATCCCATCAGCTGTGCCTTCCTTGGTGTTGTCTTCATTGTTAGGCAGAGACTGGGGTAAGGTCAGCCCTAGCTGAACCAAAAGACAGAGGGCTGGTTGCCCAGAATAAAAGCTAAAATTTGAGGATAGACAAAAACAAGAGATTCTATCACAAAAGGTCCTGTCCTGTGCTTCTTTATAAAAGTGACTCCAAGGCCGGGCGCGGTGGCTCAAGCCTGTAATCCCAGCACTTTGGGAGGCCGAGGCGGGTGGATCACGAGGTCAAGAGATCGAGACCATCCTGGTCAACATGGTGAAACCCCGTCTCTACTAAAAATACAAAAAATTAGCTGGGCACAGTGGCGCGTGCCTGTAATCCCAGCTACTCGGGAGGCTGAGGCAGGAGAATTGCCTGAACCCAGGAGGCGGAGGTTGTGGTGAGCCGAGATTGCGCCATTGCACTCCAGCCTGGGTAACAAGAGCGAAACTCCGTCTCAAAAAAAAAAAAGTGACTCCATAAAGCTTGCCCTGAGATACCACATTGCCTGATCTCATGATGCCTCTTGCTATAGACTGAATGCTTGTGTCCCCCAACCCCAAAATTCATATGCTGAAATCCTAATTCCCAATATGAAAGTATTAGGAGGTAGGGGCCCTGGAGGGGTGATTAGGTCACGAGGGTGGAACCCTCACGAATGGGATTGGCACCCTTATAAAAGATTCTGGAGGGCTCCCGTATCCCTTCTGCCATGTCGGGACACAGTGAGAAGGTATCATCTATGAATCAAGACATGAGCCCTCACCGGATCATCCAAAATCTGCCAGCACCTTGATCTTGGACTTCGAGCTTCCAGAACTGTGAGAAATGAACTTCTGTTCTTTATAAGCCACCCAGTCTGTGGAGATTTGTTATAGCAGCCTGAACTAAGATACCTCTTGAGCATCTATTATGTGCCATGCATTGTGCTAAGTGCTGAGTGCCAGGATCACTGATGAGCAAAACAGACACTCTGCCCTCATAGAGTTTGCATTTTAAGGGCAGTATACTTTTTTGTGATTCCACTAGTCCCTATCTTCTTCATGAATTCACAAGCAGCAGTTGGTGGGGGAAATGTCATAGGCCAGATTGCCTCCGGGTGGAGACTGAGATGACAAGAATTAGATCCATATGATTTATGGAGGGAGGGTTCTTAGAAGAAAGGTGAGGAAAAGAAAGAGGCTGGAGGCTGGAGAGCTAAGTGAGAAACTGGGGTCAGCTGGTGGCAGCCTCTGCCTATCTCCTGGGAAGCTCTGAGCATGAGCTGTACTACGGGGTTAGCCCCAGCTTGAGGTAAGAGGGTAGACCTTGTATGTCCTCATGCCAGTCACTCAATGGCTGTGTGCCGCCCTGGGTGGGCTGGGTGAAATATTCCAGACCAGATGGCTCCTGTTCTGCCAGAACAATTCTGTGAAGGAGACAGCTGTGAGCCATTAGTCACCAATACTCCCAGCAGCTGGGGTGAGCCCACTGGCCTTGGGGAAGGCGTTTTGGTGGGACACCATAGTCTCCCAACAGAGAAGATGATGCTGGGCACATTTTCCATTAGGTGATGTGTAATTTCTATCTAGGTATTGTTATTCAATTAGTTAAGTAATAGGATCAGAAAACAAAATAATAGCAATTATAGCAACGTAGGGAGATGAATTTAAACTCCCTTTAAGACTTCCCCAGGCCATGGTGGCTCATGCTTGTAATCCCAGCACTTTGGGAGGCCAAGGTGGGTGAGTCATTTGAGGTCAGGAGTTCAAGACCAACTTTACCACAATGGGGAGACCCGAGACCCCATCTCTACTAAAAATACAAACCTTAGCTGGGTGTGGCGGCATGTGCCTATAATCCCTGCTGCTATGGACACTGAGGCAGGAGAATTGCTTGAACCTGGGACATGGAGGTTGCAATGAGCCTAGGTCATGCCACTGCACTCCAGCCTGGGTGACAGAGCAAGACTCTACCTCAAAAAAAAAAAAAAAAAAAAAAGAGAGAGACTTCCCTATTACCTTGGTGACCAGTTTAGGCCAAAAAAAAAAACCAAATAATAATAATAATAATAAATTAAAGCCACCTTGTAAGCTGAATCTTTCTCAACAATGCCTGGGGTTTGTCAGAAACATTAAAAGAATGAGCCGAATGCTGTGTAAATTGTGCTTAGCAACTGGAGAGTGGCACGTCTACCAGGAAATCTTTGCTTCCTAAAAACGGAAGCATTATCTGGTGAAATCAGGATAATTACAGCCACTAATCATTTGTAACTGAAAGCCTGTAACTGAATAAAATAGGAGTTGAAAGCTCCAAATCTAATTTGTCAGTAATGAACAAAAGATTATGTCTGTTAGGATATCCATTACAGATAAACAACGAGCAGTATTGCTCAAAGTCTTATGCTTTCTTCTATTTTAAGATGACTTTGTTTATTGGGAATTGGAGTTTCGTTGACCTCAATAACTTCACAAAAATTAAGATGTGAAACATCAAGTACTCATGTAGGGAGGGAAGAACTGGGAGCCTTGGGACCCAGAGTCAGCATTTACACTGAAGTCCGGGCCAGAGGTTGGAGGTCTGCATCCACTGTGAGAAATGGCCCAGCTAGGTTTTGTGTTGAGGAACTGAAATGAATACCCACACACGTGTGCATAAACACACATATACAGCTTACTGTCTACACTAACATGACATGGCTTTTCTATCGTATTCATTTGCATAACTTTGCCAAGCTACAAGATTCTAGTGCAGGAAAATAGCTTGAAAGTTCATCATCCTGAAAAACACATCGTAAGAAGCATCAACAGATAGCTTACTCCCTAAGATTCTCCAATCCCATCACCTCAAAATCCTTACCAGGCTGTTTCCACCAACTGTAAACCGTTATGTCATGATTCTTATCCAATCCTAGTCGAGTATCTCATTGAAAGACCAGATTTGTTTGTTTGTTTGTTTGCTTTGAGACAGGGTCCCATTCGGTCTCCCAGGCTGCAGTGCAGTGGCTGAATCTCGGCTCACTGCAACCTCTGCCTCCTGGGCTCAAGTGATTCTTGTGCCTCAGCCTCCCGAGTTATAAGGATTACAGGGCCCTCCACCATGCCTGGCTAATTTCTATATTTTTAGTAGAGATGGAGTTTTGCCATGTTGGCCAGGCTGGTCTCATACTCCTGACCTCAGTTGATCCACTCACCTTGGTCTCTCAAAGTGCTGGGATTACAGGCGTGAGCCAAAGCACTTGGCCATGATTTGAGTGAAGCCCAATTCTCAATAAAATCCAACTTAGCCTCTGCTCCTTGAAGAAAGCTGAAGCTCTGCTGCAGTGGTGTTCTTCCTTACCACAGCACACAAGCTACTCAAAACTGTCTTATCAATGGGTTGCGCTGGTGACATGGGGGGCTTGCATGCAGTGCTGTTTAAGGCTGAAGCTCTTCTCAGTCATAAATCTTAGTGCTTGCTTCCCCAGCATCCTCAGTCTCTTACTCCAGGGCCATTTATTGAGTCCCTGCTTGTTTTATTTTCATTACTCTAAGTTCACTCAAAGAATATCCAAAAGGGACATAAATACATTTTAATAGTAGGCAGAAAAATCGTATGTGAAACTCTGTGTACCCAACTTTAAAGTTGGGTACTTTATAAAGTTTTTATATTTCAAAATATAAAAAACAAAATTGATAGATATGCAAAGAACAAATAGACGAATCTACAAATCTCTGTGAGAAAATTTAAAACATCAGAAATTGACGAGTAGGCTGTTCTACCTATGGCGTTGCCATTCTTTGATTCTTTTGCTTTCTTAATAAACTTGCTTTCACTTTACTCACCCCAAATTCTTTCCTGCACAAGATCCAAGAACCCTCTTTTGGGGTCTGGACTGGGACTCTTTTCTGGTAACATCTTCCTGGCAAACCATGAAGGGACTATACTGCAGAGACCTCTCACCTCAAGGAAAGAGGCTGTAGCGCCCTTTGGGTAACTCTGGGTAAGTGGTGGGATACGTTTTACCTGGCTAAAGGATGGGATTGTGTGAAAGGCACACCTGAAGGGAGTTAGAGTCTCTCCTCAGACAGAGTGGCTGAAGTCGGGTAATAAGAGATTTGATTAAATGTCAGCTTAATTAAAAGTGGATATCCAAACTATACATATATTTAAAAGGCCTTCATGTTTTTTTCCCTTCTTAGATCTTATTTTGCTGAAGAAAAGGTTGTTTTTCTTCCCAGAGGACTGAACTTTCTCCATGTTGTCTTCTTGCTACTCGTTGTGCACACATGAGAGGCCCTAAGAAAAGTTCTAACAGCTTGGGACTTCTTGGGAAAAGCAGAGGAGGCACCACTGACCCCATTTTGGGAAAAACCTTTGTTTTCCCCATGAGACTCCAGGAATTGAAAGTGGATAGATTCCTCTCAAAATCTAAGGCTCTGTTCTGTTTTGCATTGCATTATCTGACGTCTTTGACTTTTGGGTGTATCAGGAATTATTTCACATTATGAGAGAGCTTTGGTGTGTAATAACTAGGCAGGAAATATTCTTTGGGGGATAGCTAATGGAAGTTACAGGGGAATACATGGCTCTGCCCATTTGGATCAGAGAAACTTGCTTCTTGGCCACCTAGAATTTATGGAAATGTCCCCACCCCCTACTGAGAGGTAAGACTCCCATGGGAGATGGGCTGATTCCCTCTTTGGGGGATCCAGGATCTCGTATAAAAATTGGACCCTTAATTTTGGGGGAATTTGTGTTGCCTTCCAACTGTACCTGCCAATTAGGCCCTAGAAACGGGATGCTTTAAAGAGAAACGTAAATCCTAAAACTGGCAAATGAAAAGCCTCACAACTACTGGATCATCTGTCTTTCCATATATTTGTTTACTTATTTTTTTATTTTAATTACTACCCTATGTTGATGTAATTTCTGTGTATTTATATTGTGTGTGATGTTTATATATGAAAGAGCTCTGATTAGTCAGCTTAAAAGTAGTAAGCCCTTACATCAAATATTTTATAAGAAAAATGAAAACTGTAATGCTGTAATGTTTATGTGACTTTGGTGATCTTTTCCCAAAGACAGTTTTACAGATATTCTTGGTAAAATAAAGACATTTGGTCTAAATTATGTCAGATATTAGGTTTGCTAAATGAGTTAAGATCATAAACTGCTTCTTTGACTTTTGAAAATTGTTCAACTTGCCTGCCTTGGAGCCATTAGGTTCTAGATAAAGCCTGGGAACATGTGGAGTTATCTAAGCCCCTTGGCTATGCTGGAAAGAGTCACACCTTGTCTGCACTTCTGTCTGTTGTCTTAAGCTCCACACCTGGTACATAATTAGAATCACTTACTCACCAGGTTTTTCACCAAAAACAAAAATTGCTAAGAGTTAATATCATGACATGTAATTGAGGCTACTGAAGAAACAACTTTACACACAAGGTGTGTAAGGAAAGTAAAATTGTGTTTTTGGTAAAAGATAAGAAAGCATGGGAATGTGGATTTTTTTTGGCCTAGATTAAAAGGTTAAATAAAGTATTGTTTTAAGTTAGATAGGATAAAGCTGAAGTTTTGAGCAAGTTGTGAAAGGTTTGTGAAAGATTAATCTTGTACAAGAAATTCTCTGGGTGAACATACTGACTAAATTTTGAGTGGTATTATTCTGTTGTTCCACAAATGGAACATTGGACTAAAAGCACAACAGGGTATTCTTAGAGCACTGATCTGCTCTTCAACAGAAAACTGTAAAGGGTCATAAAAGGTTTGTGATAATTTTACCTTATAGTCAAACCAATTAAGATTGGATATATTTGTCTATATAGTTGTATTAAGAACAGGTTTGACATCAATGGTGCAATAATGCAAAGGTGAAATTTAAGCTTTCTCTTTTGAGTGAGATTTTCATGTATGTAATATTAAAACAATGAAGAATTTTTGTTTGCCTCTTGAATAAACTGTAGGAAAAAGAAGGGAAAGATAAAAGATTGTTTAGAAAACTAAGTCTTCTATTAACGAGTAAAAGTTTTTGCTTTTTAAAATCTTTGAGTTATCATTTTGGCCAAATAAATGACGTTTAGTGACCTGGGATTTGATTTTATAATAACAAGTGTTTTAAATGTTTAATATTTGACAAACTTTCCAAAATGAAATGATAAATTATGTCTTTTCTGACCTAACTAATTCTTTAGATGTTAGGTTCCCTAAAGTCAAAAAAAAGATATATTTGACTTATTTGGTATAAATATCATACAGGAAGCATTGTCAAGTATGAAATGCTGCTTGGCTATCTTTGGGCTGTATCTGTATAAATATGTTACTAATATGTGTTCCAAAATACATGAAACTTCTATAATTCTGATATGACTTAGTATATGTTATTAATAATTATAATTGTTATGTAAAATGGTTGTATGTAACAGAAGTAACAAAAATTCTTAATCAATTATATTGTTAATAATGACTGTCCTAAGACTTTTTTGTCATCCGCAGACAATTGTTGTCTGGTTTTGATCCTCTTCAAAGGTGGTTTATAATAAGCTATAGAACTTTGACAGGTGCCCTTGTGTGCAGGTTTCTAATGACTTTGGAGATTATGACATTAGAATAGAGGAAAAAATTTTCAGGCCTCTCATGGAGAACTAAAATGTTCATGAATGTCAGGAAGGGCACAGTGACTCATGCTTATAATACTAGCACTCTGGGAAGCCAGGGCAGGTGGATCACCTGAGGTCAGGAGTTTGAGACCAGCTGGACCAACATGGTGAAACCTCATCTCTATTAAAAGCACAAAACTTAGCTGGGCATAGTGATATACACCTATAATCCCACCTGCTTAGAGGCTGAGGCATAAGAATCACTTGAACCTGGAAGGTGGAGGTTACAGTGAGCCAAGATTGCACCACTACACTTCAACTTGGGCAACAGAGTGAGACTCTGTCTCATAAATAAATAAAAATTTTTAAAAAGTTCATGAAGTCAAACAGAACAGTAGTTAACTGCATTGACTGAACTAATAGAAGACTGAAGTAATCTTTTTGACTTTGCTTAAGATGTTGCTAATCCTTTGTTTTGTTTTTCAGAGCAGAGAAAGCTTTTATTCTGAGCTATTTGCAGCTTTTAACAATTGAGTAAAGTATACTCCTGTTAACAAAATTTGGAGCATATTTGTTTTTCTCTACCTGATATCTCCTCAATTTGGAAACTATTAGTGAGTATTCTTAATTTATGGCAATATGATTATTTGCATAAGTGCAATAAAAATGTTTTCTTTTGCAACAGGACACAATTGGAGAAAATGGTTAGTTTACCAAGGCTTTGACTGGAATAGCTTTCTTTTCTTTAAGGAATCAAACTTGACTCATAGACCCAATAAAAGCCACTTGGGAAAACTGGCCTCATACCTTGTCTACATAATCCCTGTGTAGGGTTCCTGACCTGTGATAAGTAAAGGATGTCACTTTCTAACAGGACCAGGAGTCCCAAGTTATCTTAAGATCTCAAGAGAAGGGAAATTTACACAACTCACAAGTATTTGACACTACAAACCCATGACTGGGCTCAGCTTTTAGCAGTCTTATCTGAGATTCCTTTTATGGAACAAAGTTCCATTGCAAAGTCAATTTTAGAAAGCTATGTGAAAAATAATTATTATTGCTGTACTTTATAAAACTAATCAGACCAAGTATAATAAACCAAATTGGTCTTACCATGATTTGTCTTTAGTAAAAATGGGAGACTGCAGAGAGGAAAAAATATGTTTCAAAAACTGTGGTACATTTAGTGGGTTTTTGTTTTTTGTTTTTTTTGAGATGGAGTTTCACTCTTGTTGACTAGGCTGGAGTGCAATGGTGTGATCTCACTCACTGCAACCTCTGCCTCCTGTGTTCAAGTGATTTTCCTATCTCAGTCTCCTGAGTAGCTGGGAATATAGGCATGTGCCACCATGCTCAGCTAATCTTTTGTATTTTTAGTAGAGACAGGGTTTCTCCATGTTGGTCAGGCTGGTCTCGAACTCCCAACCTCAGATGATCCACCTACCTCGGTCTCCCAAAGTGCTAAGATTATAGGTGAGAGCCACTGAGCCTGGCCAGTACACTTGTTATTAAATTCTAGTCTCATCAGTTGTTTTTGAGTTTTTTCTTCAATTTAGATGAACCCCGCTTATTCCTGTGAACCAACCAGTGATCTCTGGCTACAGCTCAGAGGAAACAAGAGGGATGAGTAATATAAAAATCTGGATCAGTTTTCTAATTCTGGGCATATGCTGGAATTGGCCAGCAACCCCATATCAACTTGGTTCCAAAAGTTGTGCAGTTCTAGGAAAACCTTCTTAGTTTACTTGAAATAATTTTACTTATTTCGTTTTACTATTGCAGAATATATTGCTGTTGTACCCTTTGTGTAGGAATGCAGGATAGGTTTTCTAAAATTAAACACTAATCCTCCAGATATCACCTTTTGTCAAACTTATGAATGGTCCTCACCATACTGATGCTTTCTGACTGAGCTCCTCTATCCTAAATACAAGAGACCCTAACATTTAGACAGGAGTGTCATCACCCCTAGTCAGCCTAAAGAAGCTACAGAAGATGGATCTTTGTCCCTCTACAACCCTTAGGATTAAGGGTTCCCTTGTAAAAAGAAGGGGGAAAATATGTTAGAGGTGTTTGAACCAGAAAGACTCCATCTAGAATAGGGTCTGGATAAAGTGAGGTTGACACCTACTTGATTGCACTCCCAGGAAGTTAAGCATTCTTAATCACAGGTTGAGATAGGAGGTTGGCACAAGGTACAGGTCATAAAGACCTTGCTGATGAAACAGTATGTGGTAAAGAAGCTGGCCAAACCCAGCAAAACTATGATGGTGACGAGAATGAACTCTGGTCATCCTCACTGCTCATTATATGCTAATTATAATGCATTCGCATGCTAAAAGACACTCCTACTAGTGCCGTGACTCCTACAAATGCCATGGCAATGTCAGGAAGTTATCACATATGGCCTAAAAAGGAGAGGGGGCCCTCAGTTCCAGGAATTGCCCACCCCTTTTCTGGAAAACTCATGAATAATCCACCCCTTGGTTAGCATACAATCAAGAAGTAACTGCAAGTATAATTAGTTGAGTAGCACATGCCACTGCTCTACCTATGTAATAGCCATTCTTTTATTATTATTTTTTTTTTACTTTCTTTCTTTCTTTTTTCTTTTTTCTTTTTTTTTTTTTTTTTGTAGACGGTGTTTTGCTCTTGTTACCCAGGCTGGAGTGCAATGGCACGATCTCGGCTCACCGCAACCTCCGCCTCCTGGGTTCAGGCAATTCTCCTGCCTCAGCCTCCTGAGTAGCTGGGATTACAGGCACGCGCCACCATGCCCAGCTAATTTTTTGTATTTTTAGTAGAGATGGGGTTTCACCATTTTGACCAGGATGGTCTTGATCTCTTGACCTTGTGATCCACCCGCCTCGGCCTCCCAAAGTGCTGTGCTGGGATTACAGGCTTGAGCCAAAGAGTTTTTTTTAAGGATTAGTCAATTATATGAAACTTTATATCAAAGGAATGGGTAATTGTTTAGGGCAAGATAAATGATCAAAATTGGTTTAAGAAAATAATCAGAGAAGAAGAGGCAGTCAGGGATTTACCCTAAATGAAGTACCTGAGGTTAAATGATTAAATAAGACCAAAGAATTTTTATGTTACATAAGTTGTTCTACAGCATAGAAAAAGATTAACATTTCCCCAACCCCTTTATGAACCTGTCATAAACCTGATACCAAAATCAGTCAATGAGAAGAAAATGATTGGTCGATTCCACTTAGGAATATAGATGAAAAGAAATCCTAATAAAACTCCAGCAAAGTGAGTTCAGCAATGGTTTAAACGAGAAACATATAATGGATTTATTCTAAAAAGGGAAAGATGATTTAACAATAAGATATCTATTACTGAATTCAGTGCATTAAGGGATTAAAGGGTAAGAGCCACACAGTATCTCACTCGATGCTGAAAAACCTCTTGATACAATTCAACACCCGTTCCTATATTAATTTTTAAAGTATTTCTAGCAAAACAGCAATTAAAAGAGACTGCGTTATCTTGACGATGGTATCTTACCGAAATCTGCAGCCAACAAAAAGGGAAGGAAGAATTAGTCATAGCATGGACTGCAAAGAACCAGGGATTTTTTTAAGTTGCATGCTTCAAAATCCAAAAGACATGAAAGGGTAGAGATGAAAACATGGACCACGAGCAGGTTGAAAGGTGATTTTTATCTCAGTTTTATAAATACTGGTGAAGCTCTGCGCCAGTTGCTTAATTTCACTGGGCCGCAGTAGGAAAGATCAATTCTAGGAAAGCTTCCAGCTCCAGAATGTTGATGCCATCAAGTTCTCCAGTTACTTGGCATCACAAAAAATAGTAAAGGGCAACTTCCCTGTCGGCCTTACTCATCCTCTTTATAGTTCCTGAGCATAGCCCAGCACTGGCACCTGGCAGTCACCATGGCAGTCACCATGGCAGTCATCATGGCAGACCTTTACAGACGACGTGGAACCTGCTTTGTGATGAACATGGCAAATGACACAGCCATCATGGAGTTACAGAGACTGGACTTCTCATGCCTCTCTCTGCAATAAAACTGGGCATTCGAGATGTTCTTCTTCTTCTCCTCACTCCTTTCCTTGGACTCCTCTATCCACTAAGTGTCATGCTTAAGAATCAATCCTGAGTCTTGAGGGAATGTGTTTACTAAGTACTATATGAAACACATGGTGATTAATAACAAGCTAAGCTGCCCAAAATTTCCTCTCGTCTTTATCAATATCTGTAATTGACTTTGAGTTAAACCAGCAGCCAAAATCCCATTAGCTCCAGAAGAAGGGTTTTTTATCACATTTAAGGGTGCACGATTTGGCTTGTAGCCAGCATACTTCCATTCTAAAAATGGCAGCAAATACAAGAAACTTAAAATCTGAGACTCGCACTTCTGAGAAAGAAAGGGGAGTTATAAGAATTGCAAATTTCTTGATTTTTAATTTAATGATAAAATTATTTTTCCAGAAAAACTTTTATTCAACAGTGATATGGATCAATGGTTCCGGAAATCATGACATTCTATTAACTTTCCACAAAAATTACTTCATTGTATTGAGAGTGAATTTATTTTATTAGACTGTAAGAACTATGTCTCAGCAGATTTCCTTTCAGCTTCAACTTTTTGGAAACTATTTATTTTTATAAAACAATATAAACAAATCATCTTTTTAAATTATTTTATTCACCCACATGCCAAAGATGAGTTTTTATTACTATCATGTTTTATCCTTGGAGCAATACACAATACAACCAAAAACCTGTTGGTTGCTTTTACAGAGGGAAACCAGGTGGTAGGGAAAGGGAATCAGGCCGAATTTTTATTATACCACGTAAATTTTGAAACATGTAAAAAGACTTTCTATTGGAAAAAATTAATAATAAAACAATACAGGCACATTACTTAAAAATCACCAGTATTAAAAGACAGTTCTCTGCCCCACCTATCACTATTTCCCTACTTTTTTTTTTTTTTTTTTTTTTTGAGACGGAGTTTTGCTCTTGTTACCCAGGCTGGAGTGCAATGGCGCGATCTCGGCTCACCGCAACCTCCGCCTCCTGGGTTCAGGCAATTCTCCTGCCTCAGCCTCCCGAGTAGCTGGGATTACAGGCACGCATCACCATGCCCAGCTAATTTTTTGTATTTTTAGTAGAGACGGGGTTTCACCATGTTGACCAGGATGGTCTCGATCTTTTGACCTCGTGATCCACCCGCCTCGGCCTCCCAAAGTGCTGGGATTACAGGTGTGAGCCACTGCGCCCAGCCATTTCCCTACTTCTTTAGAAGCACCTACTTTCAACTCTTTCACCTGCTTCTGATAGCCTCACATTTCTAAATAGGATGCTCTTATCGCTACTTCCAAATTTGTCAGCTTGAGAGAGTGTCTGTTAATTTCCAATTACAGCGTTAGAAAGTTTAACCCTTTAATACGTCACCACAACTAGCTTCCTGTGTCTTCTTTGCAATCTGCTTGTATCACAGTTTTTAGTTTAACAAATAGCCAAGGTTAAGTATTATATACGGGTGAATTAAGTTGGTCTACAATTTTCTTCCTCTTACGGTTTTCTACTTTCCCTCCATTTTTATTTGCTTAATTTTCTGTGACTTTTTTCTAAAGTGATTCGATGGATCTGTTACATGTCCAATTTTTTCAAATGCTCAAACGCATAGATCACATTTCCCCCAGAATTTTTTTTTAAGAATTCTGGTTATCCTGAAATTATCAAGTCTGGTTATCAACTACAGCACTCAAGGTGACTCACTCCCTTCTTAACAGCCTCCTTTGTTCACACTAACTTTTCACTGCAACTCTGTTACCAGTACAGTTCTACTTGGAAAAAGGTAAATTAAATTCTGTTTCCCCAAGGGACACGCCCTCCTCTCCAGGGCTGCCAAAACACCCTGACTGTTCTTTTCTTGAACTCCCTCTCTTTACAAAGTAAGTGAGAGCTGAAGGTATAAATAAGCTTCACTCAGTACCGAAACATGTTTTAATGTAGCGAGCTTGTGTATCAGGAGACAAGTGTTTGTTTTATGCCCAGCATCACAGTGGTTGCCAAGTATCAGACATATTCCCCAATGTCAAAGATTGACAGTCTGGCTCACGTAAGACAGGAGTGAAACAGAACTAACAATTGATCAACACTTTCTTTCTATCTCTGATTATGGTTCTTCTACACCTGAAATGTAGTCATCTTTGTAAAATTCTCTCTTTGTCCTTTTCTTCTGTCTTTCTACTCTCTTACCCTGTATGCTGGCTATGACACTAACATCTCACTGCATAATCATTGTATTTTTATAATTTTTGGAAACTGTCACATTTTGCCTCCAAAGCTGACCTTTTACACGTTACTTAATCTTTTCGCATCTCACTTCTTCATATGTAAAATGGGAATATATTTCACTTCTTCATAAGTAAAATGGGAATCATAATGTTACCTTATAAATTTGCTGTGAGCATTAAATAAGATCAATGTGGTGAATTTAGCCCAGTTCCTGACACTTGATAAAATAATCAATAGATAGTAACTATTGTTTGCATATTGGAATTATTTGTTATCATCATTTTATTTGGTCGAAGGAGGGAACCTTAAAGCAACATTTCACCATCTTCTAGTAGTCAGCTAAGAAGTCTATGCTAATTTCATTTCCATTCCTTGTAAGTTACCTTTTCTCTTTCTCTTTCTCTCACTGCTCTCTCCCTGTCTCATCTTCCCTTCCTTCTCCCCCTTCTCTCCATCATCAATCGTTTAAAAATTCACAATGGCATGTTTTTATTTAGCACTTTCAATCTGGACATTTATTTCATTTTTATTTTTTGTTTTTTTGGAGATGGAGTCTTACTCTGTCACCCGGCCTGGAGTGCAATGGCACAATCTTGGCTCACTGCAACTTCTGCCTCCCGGGTTCAAGCGATTCTCTTGCCTTAGCCTCCCAAGTAGCTGGGATTACAGGCACCTGCCACCATGCCTGGCTAATTTTCTGTATTTTAGTAGAGACGAGGTTTCACTTTGCCCAGGCTGGTCTTGAACTCCTGACCTTGTGATCTGTCCACCTCGGTCCCCCAAAGTCCTGGGATTGCAAGCGTGAGCCACCACACCCAGCCTAATCTGGATGTTTCTTTTCTCCAATTCTGGAAATTTTTGTTCTACTTCTTTGATAATTTCTTCCCTCCATTTTCTCTGCTCTATTTTGGTAACTTCTTAAAACTGCCAATTTTCTTTTATTTCCATTATTCATGGTCTGATTTATTTTTGGTATTGAGTTCATGCTAATATCTGCAGCTGTCAGTGTAATTACCATTGTCATCTTAGTGTGATGGTTCTAGAGCTTGAAATTGCTATATTGAAAAACGTTATACTTCACAATTAAAACTAAAAACTTAAGTTGGAAGTGTAGGCTAGCAGCCTGCATATCACATCCTTTGACTTTGCTCTGGAGTAATTTTTAAGTAATACTGTTCAAAGGAATACATTTTGCTCTGTTCTCTTCTCTATTACCTGTAAAGAGTAATAGCAGAGGAATTTAAAAGTGAAAGAACACAAGAAAGGCCTTAAGGATGAAATGTGTTTCATCCATCTCTGAATTTTATCTCCTTTTCATCAGCTGGGCTGTAGGATGGACCTAAAGAATTGGAGTCCTCTCTTATCAACATGGAACATAGCTAGCATTCCTGACTGTATCTAAACCCATCTGAGCTATTTTAAGACCTTTGTATGTCTTCAGCATTCTTCCCACTCAGAGTCTTATCAAAACTTTAAAAATGCACTTATATCACAAATGATATTGTCCCAGGCACTGTTGTAAGAAGTCGGCATACATTATTGAACAAAACTAAGACCCTTACCCTTGTTAAGATCCTTACTCTTGTGAAGCCTTTATTCTATACAATTTATATCCGACTAAGGAACAGTCAGGTTGAATTGAGTTGAGTATAATTAGATAGCTGGCATGTTATGTTAGGTAGACACTTAAGTTAGTATGTCAGGTTGGTCTAGACTACACTGAGGGAAGAAACAATCCCCCAAATCTTAGCGGCTTAGTGTAATGCAAGTTTATTTCTGGCTTACTACTTATGCATTGCAGTTTAGAGGAGCTCTGCTTCATAAGTACAGTCACTGGGAACCCGGACTTCAAAAGGCATCACTGTCTTGCAGCTGCACCAATGAGTACATACGACCTCTCCAGTATCCACAACTGGGAAGGAGTAAGATGGAGAGTCCTGCATTGACTTAAATGTTGCGTGGTAGAAGTGACAGGGGCCACTTCCAGTCACACCCAAAGGCCAGAACCAGCCTTAGGCCCTGCCTAACTGCAAGGAGAAGGGAAAATGTGGTAAAGTCTGGGAATATTCATGGGTAGTAAATATTATTTTAATATTTATTTATTTTATTCTGAGGTTTTCCTTTGATATTTTAAAGTCAATGTTTTCAAGTGTTGAATATTTGCATGAAGAACTCATAGGCCGTAAGCATTGTTCCTACAATTATAATAGTTTGTGTTATATTTACTGAAAGGTTATTACATGCAATGCTTTATATGAGTATGTAAATGTTTTGCTCATTTACTCTTCACAGCAATGCTGTGACACAGGTACTGTTCCTATCCTCATTCCAGCGATGAGGAAATAGAGGAACAGAAACGGTAAGTCACCTGCCCAAGTCACACAACTAATAATTGACTATGCTTGAACTTGTGCCACCCAGTCACACTGCCTTTAGGACATGAAGGATAAACAGCCTGTGGGACAGGCAGCATTTATCTTTTCTGCCTGTACCAACACTTATGGTCACAATAATGAAAGAGGAAAGAAAAGAAAGAGGAAAAGAGAGACTTCTGTCCAGTTTGAGACAAGTAGTGAGCAATTCTGATTTTCTTTTGGGTGTGTTTCTAGGCAGAACAGCACTATGATGGACAGGAGCAACAGGAGATGGCCTTCATCCTTGAAAAGCTTGAGGCTGCAGTACCCACCGCAGCCTGAACACCCACAACAGCCTGAATACCCACCGCAGCCTGCAATACCCACCGCAGCCTGCAATACCCACCGCAGCCTGCATTACCCACCGCAGCCTGCATTACCCCCCGCAGCCTGAATACCCACCGCAGCCTGCAATACCCACCGCAGCCTGCAATACCCACCACGGCCTGAATACCCACCGCAGCCTGAACACCCACTGCAGCGTGAACACCCACCGCAGCCTGCAATACCCACTGCAGCCTGCAATACCCACCGCAGCCTGCAATACCCACCGCAGCCTGCAATACCCACCACGGCCTGAATACCCACCGCAGCCTGCATTACCCACCACAGCCTGAATACCCACCGCAGCCTGCAATACCCACCGCAGCCTGCAATACCCACCACAGCCTGGATTACCCACCACAGCCTGAATACCCACCGCAGCCTGCAATACCCACCGCAGCCTGCAATACCCACCGCAGCCTGCAATACCCACCGCAGCCTGCAATACCCACCGCAGCCTGCAATACCCACCGCAGCCTGCAATACCCACCACAGCCTGAATACCCACCGCAGCCTGAATACCCACCACAGCCTGCAATACCCACCACAGCCTGAATACCCACCGCAGCCTGCAATACCCACCGCAGCCTGCAATACCCACCGCAGCCTGAATACCCACCGCAGCCTGCAATACCCACCGCAGCCTACAATACCCAGCGTGGCCTGAATACCCACCACGGCCTGAAATACCCACCGCAGCCTGTAAAACCCACTGCAGCCTGCAATACCCACTGCAGCCTGAATACCCACCACAGCCTGAATACCCACCACAGCCTGAATACCCACTACAGCCTGAACACCCACCACAGCCTGCATGCTGGAAAAAATGGGTTATGGCAGTTACCTAGCCAGTGCTATCCTAACGGAGTTTATTTTGCCTTTAAATCAGCATCCAATGTGATTAAAGAATGGAAGGTATTTATTTATTTATTTATTTTTTTGAGACTGAGTTTCACTTTGTTACCCAGGCTGGAGTGCAATGGTGTGATCTCGGCTCACCACAACCTCTGCCTCCTGGGTTCAGGCAATTCTTCTGCCTCAGCCTCCTTAGTAGCTGGGATTGCAGGCACGCATCATCATGCCCAGCTAATTTTTGTATTTTTAGTAGAGACGGGGTTTCACCATGTTGACCAGGATGGTCTCGATCTCTTGACCTCATGATCCACCCGCCTCGGCCTCCCAAAGTGCTGGGATTACAGGCGTGAGCCACCGCGCCTGGCCCAAGAATGGAAGTTATTAAACAAAGTTTACCAAGGGTTTTATTTCCATTTTTGTTTGTGAAATAAATGTAAATGTAGCCAATTCACTCAAGATGTTGCCTTACCCTAAACCTTGCAATTAGACATTGTAGAACATTCATGACTCAGCACGTCTATCCACAGTGCGTGCTGTTTATTTCTGGTTTTGTATTCAATGTGTCACTGAAAAGGGCAAGCAGGACTCAGCAGCATGCAAGCCTGCACTAACATGCACATGCCCCATAAACGTAAACTAAGAAGCTACACTGGACCAAGAATACATACTGTGCAATCCCATTCGTACAGAGTTCAGAAACAGGCGCCAACCAAGAATTTCATATCCTGCCAAACTAAGTGTTATTAGTAGATGAGAAATAAAATATTTTCCAGACAAACAAGTGCTAAGGTAAGGTAAGGCAAGTGGTTGTTACACTATACATCAGCCCAAGAGATTCTTAAGGGAGTTCTAAACATGGAAGCAAAAGAATAGCACCTGCTACCACAAAAACACACCTAAGCATACAGCTTGCAGACCCTAGAGAGCAGCCACACAATAGATACTGCAAAGCACCAGCTAACAACTTCACAACAGAATCAAACCCCACATATCAATATTAACCCTGAAATATGTAAATGGCAGCATTGCTCCCACTTTAAAGGCACAGAATGGCAAGTTGGATAAAAATAAACAAGAACTATCTGTCTGCTGTCTTCAGGAGACCCATCTCACACATAATGACACCTGTAGGCTCAAAGTCAAAGGCTGGAGAAAAATCTACCATGTAAACAGAAAACAGAATGGGGGTTGCTATTATTATATCAGCTAAAGCAGACTTTAAACCAACAACAGTATAAAAAAGGACCAAAAGGTCATTACATAATGGTAAAAGGTTCAATTCAACAAGAAGACTTAACTATCCTAAATATGTATGCACCCACATTAGAGTAGCCAGATTCATAAAACAAGTGTTTCTATCTCTATGGAAAGACTTAGACAGCCACACAATAATAGTGGGGACTTCAGCACTTCACTGACAGCGTGAGACCGATCATCAAGGCAGAAAACTAGCAAATAAATTCTGGACTTAAATTCAACACTTGACCTATTGGACCTAATGGACATCTACAGAATATTCCACCTGTCAACCACAGAATATACATTCTTTTCATCTGCACATGGAGCATACTCTAAGATTTGCCACATGCTTGGACATAAAGCAAGTTTTAATAAATTCAAAAAAATCAAAATCATATCAACCATACTGGATCATTGTGGAATGAAAACAGAAATCAATACCAAGAAGATCTCTCAAAACACAAAGTTAAGTGGAAATTAAACAACTTGTTCCCAAATGACTTTTAGGTGAACAAAATCAAGGGAAATTTTTTTTAAAAAAATCTTTAAAATAAATGAAAACAGAGACACAACATAACAAAATCTCTGGGATGCAGCAAAAGCAGTGTTAAGAGGAAAGTTTGTAGTACTAAATGCCTACCTCAAAAAGTTAGACAGACCTCAAATTAACAATCTAACATCACACCTAGAGGAACTAGAAAAATAAGAACAAATTAAGCCCAAAGCTAGGAGAAGAAAAGAAATAACAAAAATCAGAGCTGAATTGAAAAAAGGTGAGACCCAGAAAATTACATTAAGAATCAACAAAACTAAGAGTTGATTTTTTGTAGGGATAAACAATATTGATAGACACTCACTACATAAAGAAATGAAAGGTCCAAATAAGACAATCAGAGACAGCAAAGGTAACATTACATTTGATTTCCCCAGAAACATAAAGATCCTCAGAGACTATTATGAATGTCTCTGCACACACAAACTAGAAAATCTGGAGGAAATGGATGAGTTCCTGGAAACATACAATCTCCCAAGATTGAATCAGGAAGAAATTGAAACACTGAAAAGACCAATATTGAATTCTGAAACCAAATTGGTAATAAGAAACCTACCAAACCATAGACCCAGACCAAATGGATTCACAGGTAAATTCTACCAGACTTACAAAGAAGAACTGGTACTAAAACTACTGAAATTATTTCAAAAAATTGAGAAGTAGGAACTCCCTAACTCATTCTATGAAGCCAGCAGCATCCTGGTGTCAAAACTGGGCAAAGACACAAAAACAACAATAACAAAAAACTACAGATCAATATCCCTGTTAAACATAGATACAAAAATCCTCAACAAAACACTAGTAAACCAAATTCAACAGAATATCAAAAAGTGAGTTAATTCACTATAAACAATAGGCTTCATTCCTAGGATACACGTTTGGTTCAACATCGGCAACTTAATAGATGTGATTCATCACATAAACAGAATTAAAAACAGAAGACATGCGTGTTAGTTCATTTTCACACTGCTGTAAAGAACTACCTGAGACTGAGTAATTTATAAAGAAGAAAAGTTTAACTGACTCAGTTCCCCACGGCTGGGGAAGCCTCAGGAAACTTACAATCATGGCGGAAGGCTAAGGGGAAGCAAGGCACTCTCCAAGGCGAAGCAGGAGAGAGAGAGTGAGCAAGGAAAGAAGTGCCACACTTTAACAGCATCAGAGCTTGTGAGAACTCACTCACTATCCTGAGAACAGCAAGGGGGAAACCCGCCCCCATGATCCAATCACCTCCCACCAGCCCCCCGCTTACATGTGGGAATTACAATTTGAGATGATTTGAGTGAGGACACAGAACCAAATCATATCACCATAGTATCATCTCAATAGACAGAGAAAAAGCTTTTGATAAAATAAAATATCCCTTCATGATAAAAGCTAGGCATTGAAAGAACATACCTCAAAATAATAAGAGCCATCTCTGGCCAACACACAGCCAACATCACACTGAGCAGAGGCAAAAACTGGAAGCATTGCTTTCGAGAACTGAAACCAACAAGGATGCCCACTCTCACTCCTATTCAATATAATTCTGGAAGTCTAGCCCAAGGAATCAGGCAAGAGAAAGAAATAGAAGGCATCCAAAGAGGAAAAGAGGAAGTCAAGTTATCTCTCTTCCCTGATGACATGATTCCATACTTAAGAAACTCTAAGAACGCTACCAAAAAGCTAATAGAACCAATAAATTTGGCAGACTTCCAGGATACAAAGTCAATGTACAAAAATCAGTAGCATTTCTATACACCAGCAATATTCAAGCCAACAGCCAGATCAAGAACGCAATTCCATTTACAATAGCCTCGGAAACATAAAATACCTAGGAATACACCTAGCCAAGGACGTGAAAGATCTCTACAAGGAGAACTACAAAACTCTGCTGAAAGAAGTCACAGATTACACCAACAAATGGAAAAACGTGCCATGCTTATGGATTGGAAGAATTAATATCGTTTAAATGGCCATACTGCTCAAAGCAATCTACAAATCTAATGCCATTCCTATCAAGCTACCAACATCATTTTTGGTAAAAATGAAAAAATCTCACCAAGGAGAATTTTGAAGAATTGGGGGGGAAAACTGTGCTAAAATTCATATGGAACAACCACAACAAAAAAGAGCTCAAATAGCCAAAGCAATTCCAAGCAAAAAGAACAAAGCTGGGGACATCACACGACCTTACTTCAAACTATACTATAAAACTACAGTAACCAAATCAACACGGTATTGGTACAAAACCAGACGGCCAGACACATAAACCAATGGAACAGAATAGAGAACCCAAAATAAAGTCACATACCTACAGCCATCTGATCTTTAACGAAGCTGACAAAAATAAACAATGGAGAAAGGACTCCCCATTCAACAAATGGTGCTGGGATAGCTCTTTAGCCATATGCAAAGGATAAACTGGACCCCTACCTTTCACTATATATATAAATCAACTCAAAATAGATTAAAGACTTAAACGTAAGCCTCAAATTGCAAGAATCCTAAAAGAAAACTTAGGAAACACCATTCTGGAAATGGGCCTTGGGAAATAATTTATGACTAAGTCCTCTAAAGCAATTGCAACAACAACAAAAATTGACAAGTGGGACCTAATTAAACTAAAGAGCTTCTGCACAGCAAAAGAAACTATCAATAGAGTAAATGGACAACTTATAAAATGGGAGAAAATAGTCACAAACTATGCATCAGACAAAGGTCTAATATCCAGAATCTGTAAGGAACGTATACAATTGAGCAAGCAAAAAGCAAGTAACCTCATTTTAAAATGGACAAAAGACATGAGCAGATACTTAAAAAGACATACAAATGGCCAACAAACATGAGAAAATGCTGATCATCACTAATCATTAGAGAAATGCAAATCTAAACTACAACGAGATACTATCTTACACCAGTCAGGATAGCTATTATTCAAAAGTCAAATAACAACTGATGCTGGCAAGACTATGGAGAAAAAGGAATGCTTTTACATTGGTGGGAATGTAAATTTATTCAGCCACAGCGTAAAGTTGTTTGGAGATTTCTCAAAGAACTAAAAATAGAACTACCATTTGACCCAGCAATCCCATTACTGGGTATATATCCAAAAGCAAAAACTCATTTTACTGAAAAGACACACCTAGGTGGCAGAGGCAATATTTTTGGAGATAAAATCTGAGAAGTTTTCAAAGTTAAGGTATAAATTTTCAGATAAAAGGATTATGCAGAATCCAAAGGGGGAAATAAAAGAAATTATTAATTCATTATAGTGAATGAGAAAACTTGAAAGACATCCAAAAAGAAAACAGAAGATCTCAAATGGAACTGCAATTCAGCTGATAGCACCTATTATCAGCACCAAGGAAATGCCAAAAGACAATTTAATATCTTCAAAGTGCTCAAGGAAAATAACTGCCAGTGTTGAATCCTATTCCAGCGAGATTCTTAGTCAAGAGTGGGAATAAAATAAAATGTACCAGTTGGGGTTGAACCAGATAAGGAGAACCAGTAGGAGATGAGAGAGAGAGAGAGAGACGGGGGTGGGGGGAGAGGGGAGAGAGGGGTGGGAGGAGCGAGAGAGAGAGAGAGAGAGAGAGAGAGAGAGAGATTGTCAGAAATGATTTATGCAACTGGGAGGTCTGGGAAGATCACAAACAGGCTGGAACTTCATGGACAGGTGCTGAAGCTTATTGTCCACAGACGACAATCAGAGAATGAAGATCCAGGGAGAAGGGGGAGCCATCGCAGACCCATAACTGTTTGGAGTCTCCCACACGGGGAATGGCCTTCCCAATGACGTCTTCACAGCAGTACCTAAGTTAGTTTACTTGAATAGTTGAGGGAAGGTGTGTATACTACAGGATGGGTACTCTCTTCTTCCATCCTCCAGCTCTGGGGAGAATATTCCTTGCAGCCCATCATAACTGGAAACATACCGTAAAGGAGATTCTGGGGATGGTAGTTCAGTCTAGCCAAGTTGACACCTCAGAAACCAATCATGGAATGGTATTTTAGGATAAGGACTCATGGTGCATGTCATTCCTACAGTAAAGTACTGAAGGAAGTATTTCTTTAAGGAAGATACTGAATTCTGAAGGAAGGGAATGGTCTGCAGGCAGCAATGGTGAGATTGTGGTCTCTAAAGCCTGTCTCACTAAAAGCCAACCAGAGCTTCTTAGAGAAATGACTAATTTCAAATCTGGGGCTGAAGGGAACCTGATGAACTTGGGACGTTTGATCAGCCTGAAAGGAAAGAAGCTCTGTGTGGTAGCTAGCCTCTGGTACAGCCCCCAGGGATGGTCACCTCCCAGTGTCAACAGACTTGTGTAGCTCCCTCCCCTAGTAAATCATGGTGGGTCTGTGTGGCCAACAGACTATGGCAGAAGTGGGTATGTGACTTCCAAAACTAAGTCAAGAAGGATATTATTTCTTCTACCTTTTTTCTTTCACTGCTCACTCTGGAGGAAGCAAATCACTGTACCATGAGGATACTCAAGCAGCCCTGTGAAGAGCCAGCACCAACTTGCTAACATGTGAGTGAGCCAACTTAGAGGTGGATCTTCCAGCCCCAATCAAGCCTTCGAATGACTTCAGTACCAATTCACTTTTTGATTGCTGCCTCAAGAGACCCTGAGCATAACTGCCCAGCTAAACCACTCCCAAATTCCTGACCCATGGAAATTGTGAGACATAAATATCGTTGAGAGAGAAATATCGTCATTTTTTGAAGTAGTTGTGTTACACAGCAATAGATGTTTAACACACTAATGGAGATACATCAAAAGGGTATAAGAATCCACTTGAAGAGACTGCCACTGGCCTAATAAAGAACAGTTCGAACATTAAGAATGAATAAGACTGCAAATGATGGAAACACAGTGTACCAGTGAAATGACAGGATATCTGAGATTTGCTTTTAAATGCTGCAAAAAAAAATTCTGGCTAGGGGAGTATAAAAGTCAATAAAATGACAAGTAGAGAGATAAAAAGCAATAATCATATATCCTGCCTCACCTGTATAAAAGATATTTCAGGGTAACCAAATAGTTGATGAAAGAAAGTTCTTGTTTATAAAGAAAAATTCAGCCAATAAATCCTAGAAATCGTAGGATTAGCAGCAAACCATTTTGAAATCCCTGATGAAATAGTGGATCTCATAAGTCATCATCAAAGGTCACTGGAACCGTTAAGTTAGTGGCTCATGGGGAATCTGTACAATGGAAGAATCAGGCTGACACTTGAACCCACTGCCCCATCATAGCATTTCTAAAAACAGAAGGACAACCAGAGATTATTCACCTTGTGACATAGCATAATAAAGAGTAAGTCTATATAACCACTTATAAAGAATGATTCCGCAAAACAAGTGAACTGGAGTCCAAACAAGCTTCTAGATGTAACCATTAATTTACAGGAGGATGATACCGCAAGAAAGTAATCTGCCGAATCCAGAATGTGGGACAGTCTGGAAGACTAATGGCCAAGTTTGTCTAGTAAATCAATTACATGCACAAAGAGAAAAGAGTAGGGAGGGACTGCTAATAGAATTTTAAAAAATACTTAGAAGATATAACAATTACATGGAACATATGAACATTGTTTAGATTCTGATTCACAGAAACCCAACTGTAAAAAGATGACTATTGTATGATACTATTACTGTTTTGTTTTGTTTGAGACAGAATTTCTGTTGCCCAGGCTGGAGTGTAATGTCAGCTCACTATAACCTCTGTCTCCCTATTAAAGCAATTCTCCTGCCTCAGCCTCCCGAGTAGCTGGGACTACAGGCACATGCCACCATGCCTGGCTAATTTTAGTATTTTTAGTAGAGGCAGGGTTTCATCATGTTGGCCAGGCTGGTCTTGAACTTCTGACCTCAAGTGATCCACCTGTCTTGGCCTCCTGTGCTGGGATTATTGGTGTGAGCCACTGTGCCTGGCTATATGATGTTATTACTGTTAACTCTATTATGTGGAGGGAATGGGAGTTGTTTTTTAACGTTCTTGTCAGTTTACTAGTGAAATGACAGGATATCTAAGATTTGCTTTTAAATGCTGCAAAAAAAAAATGCTGGCTAGGGGAGTATAAAAGAAACAAGATTGACAATGTGTTAATTGCAGTAGAATAGCTTTGGAGAATTATTGGAGAATAGCTAGGTAATACTACACTCTTTATTTTTGCATGCTGTTAAAAATATCCATAATAAAAAATTTTATTTAAATTTTTTTTCAGTTTTTATTTATTTATTTATTTATTATTTTTATTGCATTTTAAGGTTTTGGGGTACATGTGCAGAACGTGCAAGATAGTTGCATAAGTACACATGTGGCAGTGTGTTTCGCTGCCTTCCTCCCCTTCACCCACATTTGGCATTTCTCCCCAGGCTATCCCTCCCCAGCTCCCCCCCCCGCTGTCCCTCCCCTATTCCCCCCAATAGACCCCAGTGTGTAGTACCCCCTTCCCTGTGTCCATGTGTTCTCATTTTTCCTCACCCGCCTATGAGTGAGAATATGTGATATTTCATTTTCTGTTCTTGTGTCAGTTTGCTGAGAATGATGTTCTCCAGATTCATCCATGTCCTTACAAAGGACACAAACTCATCATTTTTGATTGCTGCATAATATTCCATGGTGTATATGTGCCACATTTTCCCAGTCCAGTCTATCATCAATGAGCATTTGGATTGGTTCCAGGTCTTTGCTATTGTAAACAGTACTGCAATGAACATTCATGTGCATGTGTCTTTATAGTAGAACGATTGATTTATAGTCCTTTGGATATATACCCAGTAATGAGATTGCTGGGTCAAATGGAATTTCTATTTCTAGGTCCTTGAGGAATCGCCACACTGTCTTCCACAATAGTTGAACTAATTTACACTCCTACCAACAGTGTAAGAGTGTTCCTATTTCTCCACATCCTCTCCAGCATCTGTTGTCTCCAGATTTTTTAATGATCGCCATTCTAACTGGCGTGAGATGGTATCTCAATGTGGTTTTGATTTTCATCTCTCTAATGACCAGTGATGATGAGCATTTTTTCATGTGTTTGTTGGCCGAATGTATGTCTTCTTTTGTAAAGTGTCTGTTCATATCCTTTGCCCATTTTTGAATGGGCTTGTTTGTTTTTTTTTCCTGTAAATCTGTTTGAGTTCTTTGTAAATTCTGGATATCAACCCTTTGTCAGATGGGTAAACTGCAAAGATTTTTTTCCATTCTGTTGGTTGCCGATTCACTCTAGTCACTGTTTCTTTTGCAGTGCAAAACCTGTGGAGTTTGATTAGGTCCCATTTGTCTATTTTGGCTTTTGTTGCCAATGCTTTTGGTGTTTTGGTCATGAAGTCCTTGCCTACTCCTATGTCCTGAATGGTTTTGCCTAGATTTTCTTCTGGGGTTTTTATGGTGCCAGGTCTTATGTTTAAGTCTTTAATCCATCTGGAGTTAATTTTAGTGTAAGGTGTCAGGAAGGGGTCCAGTTTCTGCTTTCTGCACATTGCTAACCAGTTTTCCCAACACCATTTATTAAACAGGAAATCCTTTCCCCATTGCTTGTTTTTGTCTGGTTTATCAAAGATTATATGGTTGTAGGTATGTTGTGTTGCCTCTGATGCCTCTGTTCTGTTCCATTGGTCTATTTCTCTGTTTTGGTACCAGTACCATGCTGTTTTGATTACTGAAGTCTTGTAGTATAGTTTGAAGTCTGGTAGTGTGATGCCTCCTGCTGTGTTCTTTTTGCTTAGAATTGACTTGGCTATGTGGGCTCTCTTTTGGTTCCATATGAAGTTCATGGTGGTTTTTTCCAGTTCTGTGAAGAAATTCAATGGTAGCTTGATGGGGATAGCATTGATTCTGTAAATTACTTTGGGCAGTATAGCCATTTTCATGACATTGATTCTTCCTAACCATGAACATGGAATGTTTCTCCATCTGTTTGTGTCCTCCCTTATTTTGTTGAGCAGTGGTTTGTAGTTTTCCTTGAAGAGGTCCCTTACGTTCCTTGTGTTGTATTCCTAGGTATTTTATTCTCTTTGTAGCAATTGTGAATGGAGAAAGCAAAGAGACTGGCAAAAATAACAATTGAATGTAACAATAAATCTCCCGTATGGAAGAATTTTAAATAACTTATGTAGGTACTCTACCCTCAAGGCTAGGGAATTACGCTTCATAACTCCCTACCTTAAGTGTGGGACTTCCCTCTCAAAAGTATGGATTGGAAAAGGAGAGCAAAAGATTAACTTTGCAGTGAAGGACCCTGATAAACATTACTTGAGCCAGGGATGGAGGTCAGCACCATCAGTGACAAGTCATGTTGGTAGCATGTGCGCTGGATATGACGTGAGGAGAATGGGACTTCACCTCTGTGGTCTTTATTCCCAAAACTCATAACTCTTGTCTAACCATAAGAAAAACATAGATGAGCCCAAATTAAAGTATCTGACGAGTGTTTCTCAAACTTGTCAAGGTCATTGAAAACAGGGAAAATCTGAGAAACTGACAGTCTAGAGGAGCCCAGTGAGATACAGTAATTAAATGTAATGTCGTATCTTGAATGAGATCTTGGGACAAAGAAGGACGTTAGGTAAAAGCTAAAGAAATCTGAATAAATCTAGACTTTAATAAATAATGTTACGTTGATATTGATTTATCTATTGTGATAAATGTGCCATAGTAATGTCAACAATAGGGAAAACCAGGCACAGGGCATACAGCAATGCTCTGTCGTGTTTTAGCCACTTTCTGTAAAACTAAAACTATTCTAAAATGAAAGCTTGTTTAAAAAATAAGTGATTACTTCTGAAAAAGTAAAAAAGTACAAAGTAAAGTATCTCCAGATCATTTAGATCACTGCAGGTGGATATGAGGTGTATTTATTTTCTTATAGTGCTGGAGGTAGAAGGAGAGAAAGAGAGGGAGTATTACAGAGATGTTATAAACTAAGTCGTATATCCTCAAAATTTATGTGTTCAAGCCATAATCCCCAATGAGAGTGTATTTGAAGAAGACAGGGCTGTTAGAGGGATGATTACGGTTAAATGAGCTTATATGGGTAGTTTCCTAATCTGATAAAGAGCATAGCCTTCTAAAAAGAGGAAGCTCTCTTGCCTTCTCTCCCTACACACACATAGATCTCTTGCCTCTTACTGTGGGGCACAATGAGAAGACAGTCTTCTGTATGCCAGGAAGAGAGGCCTCGCCAGAACCAAGGCTGATGGCACCTTAATCTTGGACTTCCGCCTCCAGAGCTCTGAGAACACACATTCCGCTTGTTTAAGCTACCCAGTGCGTGGTGATTAGTTATGGCAGCCCGGCACCACAGCACAGCGTGGCAGCAAAAGCCGAAAATGGGAAAGGAGAGCGCAGTGCAGTCTGCAGACCGTGTGTTGCTGGAGAGTAAAATTAAGATGTTGATTATCCTTAACAAGCATACATTTTAAACCTTTGTTATATCAAGTATCATGTTTAAAAAAGGGTAACCGATGAAGGAATACAAATAGAATGTACATATTCAAAACTAATGAATAAAGAAAACTCAAAGTCAATTCCAATGGAAGGCAGGAAAGAAGGGGGAAAAGCAAAGAAAAAGACAAAGCACAGTAAATACAAGTCACTGAAACAGTTGCTAGAAAAATAAATGAAATATCAGTAATCACAAATTCGACATAAAATTGGAAATAGATTGAGGCGCATAAAACCAGTGACATGGCAAGGTTGGAGGAGTGAAAGGCTGAAAGAAATCTACCATGCGTGTCAGTCTGGGACTCAGCAGAATCAGATCAGATGGTTCCAAAGACTTTAAGAACAACCTACAGAAGGAGGCAGGGTTGTGGAGATAAAACAGGGATGAGAAACAGAGGGAAGCTCTTGCCACTAGGGCCAGAAGGGACAAGGGGAAGAACAGTTTTGCCAGAGCTCAGGGAATGCTGGAACTCTGGAGAAGTGCTTTCATCGGGAGACGCAGTCATGGAGGAACAGGCCTCGTGCCAGAAAGTGCAGCTCAGAGCAGGCAGGGAGGGGCAACAAGTAATTAACCTCTCTTTTCTACCCTTCCATCTCCTGCCTCCCGTTGGCAATCCAACCACAAGGCAGTTGGCAAGAGAGCTTGGGTGACGCAGTTTGTGGGCCAGAGCAGGGAGAGAAGGGTGGAGAATGTATCTCATGCACAAAGGACATAGCAGCATTTATGTCTGATAAAAAGGCCTTTAAGATCAAAGCATTATGAGTAGTGAAAAGGAGCATTGCTAATGATAAAAGGAATAGTTCATGAAGAAGATAGAGCAATACTGTACCTATACAAATCTAACAAAATAAACTTTGATATTTAAAGAAAACATCACAGGACTTATAAGGAAACACCCACAAATATATTATCATAGTAGGAAGTTAGAAGAGAAATCTCCCAGAAAGTGATGGATCCAAACGGCAAGAATTTTCTGCCTATAGAAAATATAAACAACCCAGTAAGCTTCATACAGTGAACATAATTAGAATTCCACTCCCAATAATTAAGAACATACAGTGTAACTGAAAACCATCCAAATGCCCTTCAGCTGGTGAATGGATAAACAAACTGAGTACCATTCAGCAATAAAAAGTAAATGAACTGTTGATACATGCAACAACATGAATGAATCTCAAATGCATTATGCCGAGTGAAAGAAGCCGGACTCAAAAGGTCACATATTATATGTTCCATTTATACACTATCTGAAGGATACAAAATTAAAGAAATAGAAAACAGATCAGTGGTTTCCAGGAGGATAGAGAAGGGGTGACTACAAAAGAGCAGGACAAGGGAATCTGGGTGGGGGAGAGGGCATTGAAAATGTTCTGCCAGCCTGGGCAACCTGGCAAAAAAAAAACAAAAAAATTAGCCAGGTGTGGTAGCATGCACCTGTAGTCCCAGCCACTCTGGAGGCTGAGGTGGGAGAATCATCTGAGCCCCAGAAGTCAAGGCTGCAGTGAGCCAAGATCGTGCAGCTACACTCCAGCCTGGGTGACAGGTGTGAGACTTTGCCTAAAAAAAAAAGCAAAGAAAAAAAATAGTTCTGTCTCTTGATTGAGGTGGTGGGGTGGTGGTTGCATGACTCTATGCATCTGTAAAAACTCATAGAACTGTACACCAAAAACAGAATTTTTCTGCATACAAACACATTTTTAAATTAAATATTAACAATTATTTTCAAGCTCAATAAAGTAACTACAAAATTGACCCAGAATATGATCATAAAGGAGTCTTAAGAACTATCAAATGTCAAAACCCCAAACCCCCAATTTTCTAACTCTGGCACTATAAAACTCCCAATATCAGTTATAAAAACTTAGTTCTTGAATCTTATACTTTTGGAAATAACAACAACAACAAACCACTTTTAAATAATTCAAGATGCCCAGGCACTGTGGCTCATTCCTGTAATCCCAGCACTTTGGGAAGCCGAGGCGGCCAGATCACCTGAAGTCGGGAGTTCAAGACCAGCCTGCCCAACATGATGAAATCCCGTCTCTACTAAAAACACAAAAAATTAGCCGGGAGTGGTGGCGGATGCCTGTAATCCTAACTACTAGGGAGGCTGAAGCAGGAAAATTGCTTGAACCTGGAAGGCAGAGGTTGCAGTGAGCAGAGATTGCACCATTGCACTCCAGCCTGGGCAACAGAGCGAAACTCTGTCTAAAAAAATTGTTTAAAATAAAAAAATTCAAATGGAAATCATCAAATATTTAGGACTGAATAATAACAAAAGTATTAAATACGAAAATTTGTTAAGCATAGCTAAAGCAGCACTTGGAGTGAACAGTAGAGTCGTGGATGAGTATATGAAAGACAGAAATTTAAAAAGTAGTAAGCCAAGCGTTTTGCTCAAGAAGTTAGAAAAGGGATAACAAAAGTATTTTTTAAAATAGAAGAAAATAATACAAATAAAGAATAAAATTACCCATAATGGCTAATGAAGGCACAACATAGAGAGGACTGTTAATAAAATGACAGTAGAACTGTGGCTGAGAGCCAGACAAAAAAACTATGAAAACAATACGGAATCCAGCCAGGTGGAAAGAGATCAATTGAAGCCAGTCAAGTGGAGAAGGAAATCAGGCATATTCTAGCCAGGAGCATAGAATTGCATTTCCCCAAACCAGGTGAGAAAAACTGGAGGGTAATTACAATTAAAATTGGTGCCCAGGAAACATGTGAGGCACTTGTTTATAAACTCAATCCCACTGAAGGGCTTTGACTGGACCTGCCCACGCCTGCTTTGTCCCTGGCACAGACAGAGTCCAATTCTTAAAAGGGGCTTAGTGTGTACCCATCTGTGCTTGGGTAGAAATTGGCTTAATACAGAAGTTCTCAGGAACCCCAAAAGTGTTTATTTTCACGAGGGTTAGTTCTCGATATTTAATGCATTCGAATTTAAAACTTTATGTATTCATTTAAAAATAAAAATAATGAAACCAATACAACATCATTTGCAAACAATGCAAAAATGAGAACAATCAAAATATCCACAAATAGGGAAAAGCATTAGCGAACTGTGGTTTAATAGAATACTATGCAGCCTATTTAAAACTAAATCTATAAATATCTACATGGTTAAATCTCAGGAAAAAACATTTTGAATGAAAAAGACACATAGCCAAGAAATGGAATATGCAATATCATTTATGGAAATGTTTTAAGGCAGAAAAAAATTAATTGGTAAAAACAGATCTCTAAATGCCAGGCTGCCTTTGAATTTATTCCAGTAGGCAGTAAGAGATCACTGTTAAATGAATGAGTCATAAAAAGAGTTTGAGCAGGAAACCCACACATCTTGACCTTTTCTATAAGGAGATAAGTCCTTCAGGGTTCTTAGCCTGGGGGGCACATAGAGAATTCAGGAGGTTGTGTCCTCACATGGGAAAAACATGCATTTTTGTTTATAGAAAATGTAATGTTTCCTTCAATTATGAACACAGATAATGAAGCACAATATTGGCAGGACCTATGTCATTATCTTCAATAGAAATCACACATATTCTCATGTCACATTATGGTTGTGATGGATGTCTTTAAAAATTCTTTATGTTCATCACACTTTAAAATGAGAGTCGAAGTTAGAGCTGCTTCTGGATCTCATTATGTAATGAGTTAATAAAGAAGCACATATATGTATATATGTTAAACCACAAATTTGATTTTTGATATGGTTTGGCTGTGTCCCTACCCAAATCTTATCTTGAACTGTAGCTCCCATAATCCCCATCTGTTCTGGGAGGGACCCAGTGGGAGATAATTGAATCATGGAGGTGGGTTTTCCCATGCTGTTCTCGTGATAGTGAATAAATCTCGTGAGATCTGATGGTTTTATAAAGGGGCGTTCCCCTGCACATGCTCTCTTGCCTGCCACCATGGAAGAGGTGACTTTGCTCCTCATTCCCTTCAGTCAGGATTGTGAGGCCTCCACAGCTATGTGGAACTGTGAGTCCATTAAACCACTTTTTTTTTTTTAATAAATTACCCAGACATCTTGGGTAATTTATTAGCAGAATGAGAACAGACTAATAAAATTTTAAAAACATTTTGAAATGCATTTAATATAAAGAATGCCTTTGTAATTCTGTTTCATTTTATATATTTAATAACATGTTTCTGAGAATATCCATCAGCTTAACCAGACTGCCAAAGGGAAAGTTGCACAAATATGGTAAAATCTAAATAAAATTTCTAAGAATAGGAAGAAGCCTGAACAGACCAATGACAAGTAACAAGATTGAATAATAAAAAGTTTTCCATCAAAGAAAAGTCCAGGACCTGGTGGTTTTACTGCTAAATTCTACCAAACATTTAAAGAAATAATACCAATTCTTTTCAAACTATTGCAAAAAAATTAAAGAGAGAATCCTTCCAAACTCACTCTATGATGCCAGCGTTACCCTGATATAAAAACCAGAGTGAAATGACAACAAAAAAGAAAACTACAAGCCAATATCTCTGATGAACATAGATGTTAAAAGTTTCAACAAAACGCTGGCAAACCAATTCAATATCACATTTAAAAGCCCATCCGCCATGATCGAGGAGGATTCTACTCAGGCGAGACCTGAATCTAGGGCCAGAATCAAAATTTCTTTCAAAAGCAGTTGGATTTTATGATGGTTAATTTTATGTGTCAAGTTGACTAGACTGAGGCAGAGGCAAGATATTCGGTTGAACATTATTCTGAGTGTGTCTGTATTGGTGTTTCTGGGTGAGATTAACATTTGAATCAGTAGCTTGGGTACAGCAGTTTGCCCACCATGATGTGGGTACACCTCATCCAATCCTATGAGGGTTTGAATAGAACAAAAAGGCAGAATAGGCCAGGTACAGTGGCTCATGTCTGTAATCCCAGTGCTTTGGGAGGCTGAGGTGGGAGGGTTGCTTGAGGTCAGGGGTTCAAGGCCAGCCTGGGCAACATAGCAAGAGCGCAGCACTACAAAACAAAATTTTGTGTTAATTAGCCGGGCGTAGTGGTAGATACTTGTAGTTCCAGCTACTCAGGAGGCTGAGGGAGGAGGCCAGGAGTTTGAGCCCAAACGTTCAAGGCTGCAGTGAGCTATGATTGTGCCACTGCACTCCAGCCTGGGCAAGAGAGTGAGACCCTGTCTCTAAAAAATAATTTTTAAAAGGTGGAGTAAGGGAGAATTTACTATCTTTTTCTGCTGTCTTCTAGCTGTCATTTCCTGCCTTTCAACTTGGACTAGGACTGAAGCTTCTGCCGTCAGCGCTTCTCGTTTTCAGGCCTTCAAGCTCAAACTAGAACTAGATCCTGGGCTCTCCTGGCTTTCCAGGTTCTGGGACTGCAGGTTCTGGGACTTTTCAGTCTCTGTAACCATGTAAGCCAATTTCTTATAATAAATCTATTTACATATATATGGTTCGGTTTCTCTGCAGAACTCAGACTTACACAATTTTTTTGGAAATTTTAGTTGGACACAACTTCTTTGTCTACAACTCTTCATCCACAAAAGCATTACCAGATCATAAATTTAGAGCAAAATTGTTTGTTCCTTGTGCTGGTTAAATTTGCTCGATCAACAAGGTGCATCAAGAAAAATGCAGAAAGTAATAAGTTTCAGAAGAGTTTAAGTCTGGTGAAAATGGGGAGGGTGAGGTCTGCTTTGGAGGGGACAGAATGAGGGTTGTGTGGGACACGTGCACACATGTGCACACAGCTGCTTCATTTCCTCCTCATCTTCTCTTCAGTCTAACTTCCATCCCAAGGCTCCACTCTTGCCCTTCCCTCCCGTTCATCTCTACCTTCTCCCCAGACTCTAACTATTCCCATTGTGCTAATGATATATATCTCTAGCCTTGAGCTTTCAAAAATAATGACAGGCTGTCGGATTCATCTAATGCCTTTCTTTCACAGATGAGAAAACTGAGGGTCCTAGAGGTCTGTGGATCTGTCCAGGATCACACATCTGCTGGTAAACAGCAGAGTTGAGAGTAAAAGCCAGGTTTAGTATGACATTCTCTGATAACCTGGTTGTCCCTCTGGTATCTAGTTAGCTATGAATTATCTCCAATACTGCATGCCTCAACATGCAATCAGAGAGACAGCAGTCATTTGTAAAATGTTGAGTCTTACATAGAAAACTGGAGAAAAGTATTTGTCATATAAGTTAGTAAAAGGGTTAATATTCTTAATCTATAAAAGAACATCCTCATCATTCAACACATATTTACTGAGTGCTCACTAGATGGTTGACTGTGCTAGGCACTGAGAATGCAAAAGTGATGTACGAAAAGCATGATTTCTGCTTGCATATGGTTTACTGTCTAGTGGACAGAGAAAGACAAATGAGAGAATTCCTGTTGTGAAAGGCAGTTGTGCACAGCTTCTTGCCCCTTGCATGATTACATAAGAGTGGCCTTGGGTTGGCCGGGTGTGATGTCTCATACCTGTAATCCAGTCTGGGAGGATGAGGCAGGTGGATTACCTGAGGTCAGGAGTTCGAGACCAGCCTGGCCAACATGATGAAACCCCATTTCTACTAAAAATACAAAAATTAGCAGGGCGTGGTGGCAGGCGCCTATAATCCCAGCTACTCAGGAGGCTCTGGCAGGGGAATCACTTGAACCTGGGAGGCGGAGGCTGCAGTGAGCCGAGATTGCGCCACTGCGCTCCAGCCTGGGCAACAAAAGTGAAACTCCATCTCAAAAAAAGAAAAAAAAAAATTAAAAAAAAAAGAGAGAGAGTGGCCTTGGGTCTGGAACATTTTGTTGCACAGAGATGAAGAGTCCTCACAGCCTGTACCCGGCATATCTCCTGTTTTGTAATATCTTTCCTTGTTCCGGGTTTCATGTGTACTTCTTTGTTCTTCAGTGCATGGGTCAATGGCCATCAAGTATACCTCCAGCTTTCTATACTTCTGGCCCTGTGGGGATGGGTTGAGGGTCTTCGCCTGCAGCAACAGTCCATCTCCCTGCATTAGCTGGAGGGTCAGCCGTGCTGCCATGGGGACAGACATTCATCACTGAAGCTAACCTTGTCCTGTCTCTTCTCTATATGAGTAAAGTGTTTTCCATCTAGTACCTGAATGATCTTTTTTGGTGGCAGCGACACCTGCAAACCATACAGTGGATTCACATCCTGGGACTGCTGCTTTGGTGATAGGCAACAGCGGTCATTTGCTCAACAATGACTGTAATGAAACTGTAGCTGAAAGAAAGGAATGCCTGCTTTAAAAGCACGTAATTGAGGGACTTGACCCAGGTTGGACGCATGATCCAAATTAGGGGACGGCAGGGAAGTAACAATGAAATGACTGAGGTGAGAAAAACATATAAACAAGTGCTAGTTAGGAAAATAATGTACAAAGGTCCTATGGCAGAAGTAAACATGATATATTTTAAAAACTGAAAGAACGCTGGTTTGTCCTCGGAGCAAGAAGTAAGTAGCATGGGCTGACAGAGACCGGAAAGAGAGAGAGAGAATATACCTTGTGGGGCCTTCTAGGTCACGTTGACAATTCATCTGTGTATCCACTAAGAAATGGACAGCACAGAAGAGTGTTTTACAGAGAGCTTGGACATAGAAGACCTGGGTTTTAAAGAGATGGGGCCTGGTGGCTTGGGAAAAAATGGAAGAGAAAGGAAGAAAGTGGACACAGAGAGATTTGTGAGACTGTTGCCAAGATCCAGAAGAGAGAGCGTGGTAGCTTACACCAGTGGTTCTCACCAGGGAAATTTTACCCTCTGAGGACATTTGGCAATGTCTAGAGCCCCCATGACTGGCCTAGATCTTTTTAAGCTTTGCTAAGCTGATCAGTTTTTTTTTAATCTTGTTTAAAGATACCAAAATTTTAGTTGACAATTTTTGGTAAATAATGAGATTCAGCATCTTTGCCACGTTTGTCAGCCATTCATATTTCTTTTGTAAATTGGCCAGTGCATGTGACTTGGACATTTTCTATTTCTGATATTCGTATTTTTCTATAGACTTCAGTATATATTATGGTTTTAAACTCTTTGCTGTCACATTCATAGGTATTACCTGAGAACTTTTTTTTTTTAGTGGGGAGAGTAGCGTCTTTCTAGTCAGTTGTTTTTCATTTTCATGGATTCAAATTTGTTCACTTTATTTCTCTACCTGCTCTGACCACATGGTAGAAGAAACTATTCTTTCCCAAGGATGATAAAAATGTTCTTCTACATTTTCTTAGGACATTAAATTCTTTTATACATTAAATTTTTAAACCACCTAAAATCTATTTTTGTGGATGATGAGTGATTAGAATTCTTTTCCAAATGAGTCAGTAGTTTCAATACCAGTTATTGAATAATATGTTATTTCAATTCTTCTTTATCTTACAATCCTATATCCAATAGTCTGTTATTGCCTGTCTTTTTTGTTAAGTCTCTCAGTATATTCCTGTGCCCAAGCCAGGCTGTTTTTATTACTGTAGCTTTATGATATGTTCTGATAACTGGGAAAACAAATCTGTATCATTTTATAATCAGGAAAACCCACAAAAGTGTGTTTGTGTGTGTTCTTGCATGTGGAAAGTCAACAAGGAAATGCCTTTGAATGACTAGGTCTACTTTGGGAGCTACAAAGGAGTTTGACACAGTGCCTGGAGCAGATAGTTTCCAGAAAAGTTTGGAAAAATAAAAGGAGAATTGGAGACTACAGGGCTCTCAAAGGAGGCTGATGCTTACACTTACAAGGTCTGTAGGCTGATGCAAACAGAGAGAGAAGCTGGCATGGACTAATCTCTGTTATTTTTAGACGCTAGCACTAACTGCATTTCAAGGCCATTAGGCCTGGGAACATTTTCCCAGCCCTGTGAAGTCACTAGGGATGCTAAGGTTAGTCACTCACCCACTGGGGCTGATCTTACTGACCTCGGGTCTGGGTGCACTGCACAGGCTGTGTGTACTTACAGCCCCCTGAGTGCAGAGGGACCCTTAGCTCTCAGCCATATACCTTATGTTTCATTGGCCCACAGCTTTCAAAAAAAACAAGTCTTTTAATTCTGCAAGTATTAACTGAATGTCTGACACCCCCAGTGCAGACCCTGTCCCAATCCCCCAACGGAGTCCACCTCCATCCAAAGCTGGGTGACTGACCATGGTGCACACACACAGACACACACACACACACGCACGCACACTGGCACACACAGACACAGACACACACATGCACGCACACAGACACATGCACACACAGACTCATGCACAGACACATGCACACACATGCACACGCAAACAGACACACGTGCAGGCACACATATAGACATGGATGCACACACACAGTCACACACATACATGCATGCACACACACAGACACAGACACACACGCATGCACACAGACTCATGCACACACATGCACAGACACACGTGCATGCACACACATGGACACACACACGCACACAGACACATGCACACACACAGAGACACATGCATGCACACACAGATACATGCACACAGAAACACACGCACACACACACGGGCACACACAACATAGCTCAGGCTTGGGGTCCACCTCTTTGGGCTCAGAGGTCTCGAAGCAGGGGCATTCCTATCTTAAGGACTTCTTGTCTCAGGGGCTTGGGCCCCACCTGCCCAGGACAGGAAATAAGTGGCTCTCCAGGAGACAGCAGACCATTGCAGCGCATAGCCAGGGGCCCAGCTCTTCCTTCCAGGCATGCAGGGACCGCAAGCAGGGATGGTCCAACGGAGCCTGCTTAGGCCTCTTGCTGGGATCACTCCAAGGGTCCTTGGGGTCACGCAGAGGAGCCATAGGCTGCCTGCTGCTGTACCCTGAGACAGACTCCTGGGGAGTTTGGATTCCCGCAACCCACATGCTACCTTTGTCATCTTTTCTCTTTGCCTCTTCCAGGCTGTACTTGTCCTGAATGTCGGCCTTATGACACCCATATTAAATGGGGTGGGGCGGAGCATTGCTCAGTAACCAGCAAGAATGTCCCTGGGCATGACCGACGTGGTTCTGCTCAGTGTGAAAGGGAAAGTGCTTGCCATAGTACCTGCTTCAGGCCCTGGTGACCTCAGGGCCAGCCGCCTACTGGCCTCACTCCCAGCATCATAGGTGTTCGACTCCACCCCACCCCATGGAGAGGTGGAGCACCGGGGAACCGCAGGAGGTCGAGTGCCCACCACAGAGTGCCCAGTTCCTGCCTGGCCTTGTTCCCATTTCCCCCCCACCTAGGGTTGCCGTGACCATGGAGGTAACTAGAAGGCAGATCAAAGGTTCTTGTCTTGACACAGACGCAAGAGGGAGGCAGATAATAGGGCCTCCCTTCCCCTGGCCCACGCAGGCTCCCAGGGATCTCGGCCAGGCCCCCTCCTCTCCGACTCAGGTGGAGGTGAGGGTGGAGGGAACGGAGAGGGAAGGGGAAGAGCTGCCTGGCTTCTCCTGGAGGGACAGAGGCTCTTGGGGCGGGCAGGGTCGGTGTTTGGCACGAGGCGCGCGCTCTCCCTTCCCCTTCCATGGAGGGCTGCGTGTGACGGTGAGAGCCACCAGAGGCGAGACGGCGAAGAGGGCTTGGCCTGGATCCGGGCGCGGGGCGGTGCCAGGCGGAGGCCGCCCCGCCCGCCCGCGCCTGGGCCGTCACCTCCTCGGCGCTGGCCCCGGGCCGCCTCTGCGGCAGCGCTGGTCGCCTTCCCCGGATCGGCTGCGCGCAGGTAAGGCGCGGGGACCCGGCGCCGGAGCCGCGAGGAAGGGGTCGGGGGCTGCGTGAGACTGAGAGTGGGAGACCGGGAAGCGAAATCGGATTTCCCCGGAGGGCCAGAGGAAGGGGCTGAGCACGCGGGCCCCAAATCCTGGTCCCTGTCATGCCCGCGACGGGCGGCCGCGACCGCACCGAGGGCCGCACAGATCCGGGGTGCGCTCGGCGGAGGCGCGGTCCGGGGGCGGGGTGGGGCTGGATCCCGGGACCCGGCATCCCCTCGCAGTTTGCAGCCGGCACCTGAAGACGCGCTTCACGGAGCTTTAAAGGGCGGCTCCAGGCTCGCGATCCACGGACACGAACCTTCCCTGCTGACGTTCTGGAGCGAAGCCCGCCCCAGCCGCTGAATGTTCGTAGTGGGGGGATTCGTTCTGCCTCGGGTGTGTGCGCAGGTGCAACGATCTACAGAAAAAGACCTTTTTTTTTTTGGAAAATCTTTTCAGTTTGTAGTTTCAGCAAATCCATTTTTCATTTCCTTGCATTTGGGGAGATGACATGGAATTTAAGCTCCAGCTTCGGGGCTGTCTCTGAAGTCCTGGGGTTGGGCTGACCCTTCCCGGGATGAGGTTTTCCTTTGGAGGAAGTAAAGTGGGTTTTTGTTTTAACCTGTGCTTGACCTTTAAACTTCTGAAGTCGGGGCCCGAGGACTTCCCGACGCTCTGTGTTGTCTCACCTGCAGATGGGGGAGAAGATGTTCACGGTGCTGACCCGCCCACCGTGTGAGCAAGCAGGTGAGTGTCTCTAGCAGACAGCAAGCCTCGTTTTGCCAAATCACAGGAGAATCCCAGCTTCCGCCGACGGTTTTCATCCATGTCCCCTAAAATGATTGTTTAACTTTATTGATTTGAGACTCACTGCTCAGCTGGGTTTCGCCACCGCCATTCCTCAGATAAAAGTAATGCTTTTCACCAAAGCCACGCAAAACAAGGACTAACATGCATGTTTCACTTAAATGGTTTTTCCGGTTTTTACAATCCATTAATTTGGCCCTTGTGGTTTCCCTTACCTAGCTGTGTGTAAGGTTTGCGTTAGAATACTGTATTGTTGATTTTGTGATCAATTGTAAAGTACTTGGATCTTTCCTGTATTCTCATCCGAATGTTGCTGGCAGCATGCCCACAACACCCCCACCCTTCACCATGGGTCCGTGTTGTGGCTGATTCTGCAGGCACAAGTGCGGGATTTTCTCACACGCACACGCAGGCACACACGCACACGCAGGCACACACGCACACGCAGGCACACACACGCACACGCAGGCACACGCAGGCACGCACGCACACGCAGGCACACATGCACACGCAGGCACACACGCAGGCACACACGCACATGCAGGCACACACGCACACGCAGGCACACACGCACACGCAGGCACACACACGCACACGCAGGCACACACGCACACGCAGGCACACACGCACACGCAGGCACACACACGCACACGCAGGCACACGCAGGCACGCACGCACACGCAGGCACACATGCACACGCAGGCACACACGCAGGCACACACGCACACGCAGGCACACACGCACACGCAGGCACACACGCACACGCAGGCACACACGCACACGCAGGCACACACACGCACACGCAGGCACACACACACGCAGGCACGCACGCACACGCAGGCACACGCACACGCAGGCACACACACGCACACGCAGGCACACACGCACGCACACGCAGGCACGCACGCACACGCAGGCACGCACGCACACGCAGGCACACACGCAGGCACACACGCACATGCAGGCACACATGCACACGCAGGCACACACGCACACGCAGGCACACACACGCACACGCAGGCACACACGCACATACACACACGCAGGCACGCACGCACACGCAGGCACGCACGCACACGCAGGCACACACGCCCCCATGCACACGCAGGCACACACACGCACACCACACGCAGGAGCACACGCACGCAGGCGCGCACACGCAGGCACACACGCACACGCAGGCACACACGCGCACACGCAGGCACACACACGCGCACACGCAGGCACACACGCGCACACGCACACGCAGGCACACACACACACACGCACACGCCTCTTCTATGCTTGCCCCGCCTGCCTCTAGAGCACTTTTTGGAGTTGCTTCTGTGGAAGCCCAGAAGGCTCCAGCTTCCCCACGCTCGGGTAGGCACCTTGCAATTACCATGTTTGCTCAGCCCTAATGACAGCACAGCTCTAGGCTGCATTTCCTAAATGAATGAGACCTGGTCTCGTCCATTTTGCTTTGTAATAAGCTTTTCTGCTGGAACAAGGGTTTGCTTAAGGTAATCATAGCTTTTTACTTGAAAACTGCTGAAACACAGAGAAGACTTAGGAGGCCAGCCACGTAGCTGTGGTCGGGAAACTGCTTACAGATCGCACGCTCCTCCCCCATGGACAGACGGTCTTTAGTTATGCCCCTAAATTCTGTATCCTTGTCTTCCAAAAGGATATGATGTTAGCATAGTAAGGGCAATCTACATGAACTTTTATTTTTGTAAAGGGAAATTTTGCTTGAGGAGCTTAAATCTGAGTTTTCCTTAGATTTTTAGGTTTTCCCCCAAACACTCTGAAATGCTAACACAGAGACTGTAACATCACTCATGTAGATTAACCTGTTAACATTCCCTCCAAAGTACAAGTTTAACTTGGCAGATTAAACCTCTACCACATTTTGTTAGGGGGGAAAATCCCTTAAACTTCTATAACTGACACTGACAAATGCATTCTCTGAAAGCTGATGCAAAAGTTTGCCTCTGTGGATTAACTGGTTCCTGGCTGGTTCCTGTACTTTTATCTGGAATCACGGAAAAGTAATCTAGGACCTCTTTAGATGCTCTGCAGGTCAACTCCATGGCAGGCGGCTCTCCTTTCCATCGCTATTACCCGCAATTCTGTAATTAGTAGCCTTGTGTTTAAGTCTTTTACACACGTGGGGCTAGTTCTGTGGGATGAATTCCCAGAAGTGCGACTGTGTCAGATGGATGCTTATTTGCAGTTTTTATAAATACTGACAAATTGCCCTCCATGGATGCTGCACCAGTTTATACTTTCAGTGACAAGGTAGGACGATTAAGGTGGAAAGTGACCAACTTACACCCCAAGGAGTGTCTGTGACTGCAGCCACACTGCAGAAGAATCAGTTGAGATGGAAAGAGCTGTTCTGAGCCACAAAGAACTGTATGACTACCCTCCTGTAGCAAGTGTTGTGATGTGACTGAATTTGGGGTCTGGATCGAATTCTATCGTGGGATCATGGACACGCCCTTTTTTCTTCTGAGAAAATTGTCTTATGAAAATAATGAAGGGGCAAAGCATAGGTTATGATAATCTAGGAATAATGTTCTGGAATGAGACAGGATCTATTGAACTGTTGTTCAATTGAACTTCCTGTAATGATGAAAAGGTTTTATGGCTGCACCACTAGCCCACTTGTGGTTATAGAAGAGTGGAAATGTGGCTAGTAACATTGAGAAACTGTGTTTTTATTTTATTTTAATTAATTTACATTTAGATAGCCAGTTGATTCGGTATATATTAGAATTCAAAGAATCTATTAATCTTTCTATTAGTGTTCATCATATTTCAGCCATTTGGGTGTCATTTATGTTTATGTCCCAATAGTTCTAGTAAGACTATTATTATTATTTTTATTTTAGAGACAAGTAATACCCTGTCACCAGGCTGGAGGGTAGCAGCACAGCTCACTGCAGCCTTGAGCTCCTGGGTAGCTGGGACTACAGACGTGCCCATATACTCAGTTGATTTTGGTTTTCATTTTTTGTAGAGTTAGGGGTCTCACTGTGTTGCTCAGCCTGGCATCTAACACCTGGCCTCAAGCAGCTTCTCACCTCAACCTCCCAAAGCTGGAATTACAGGCATGAGCCACTTTACCCGGCCCAAGATTATTATTTAGTCAATATTTTCACTGAGTATCTTTTTATCTTTTTTAAAAAGTTAGATATAACTTCTATTCAGTGAAATAGATGAATCTTAAGTTGTGCCAAGTTGGGTGTTCTTGCCTTCTAAAAGTATGTTTTTAGAATAGTAAGAGAAATTTTTAAGAATCTTTTTGGCCGGGCGCAGTGGCTCATGCCTATAATCCCAGCACTTTCAGAGGCCGAGGCGGGTAGATCACGAGGTCAAGAGATCGAGACCATCCTGGTCAACAAGGTGAAACCCTGTCTCTACTAAAAATACAAAAATTAGCTGGGCATGGTGGTGCGTGCCTGTAGTCCCAGCTACTTGGGGGGCTGAGGCAGGAGAATTGCTTGAACCCAGGAGGCGGAGGTTGCGGTAAGCCGAGATTGTGCCATTGCACTCCAGTCTGGGTAACAACAGCAAAACTCCGTCTAAAAAAAAAAAAAAAAAAAAGAAATCTTTTTTTTAAAGGGAAATTATACCTAAGACACTGATTTGCTTTTCTTTTCAAGTTTACTCCAAAGGACTTTGAAAAGTTTGATGAGTTTTGACAAATACACATATCTATATACTCCATAATCCTATAACATATAGCATGTTGCCATGACCCTCAAGAAAATGCCCACGTTTCTTTCCAGTAAATCCCTGCCCCAACTTCCACCCCGTAGCAATCACTATTCTGATTTCTGTTAACTGCCTGCTTTAGAAATTCAAATAAATGAAATCATTTCAGTGTAATATAGTACTAATTTTTTTTCTTTTTGAGACAAGCTCTCATTCTGTCACCCAGGCTGGAGTGTAGTGGTATGATCTCAACTCATTGCAACCTCTGTCTCCTGGGTTCAAGCAATTCTCCCACCTCAGCCTCCCGAGTAGCTGGGACTACAGGTGCATGCCACCACACCTGGCTAATATTTGTATTTCTTGGTAGAGACAGGATTTTTACCATATTGGCCAGACTGGTCTTGAACTCCTGATCTTAAATGATCAACCCACCTCAGCCTCCCAAAGTGCTGCGATTACAGGGGTGAGCCATCCTGCCCAGCCTAATTGCTTTTTCTTTAACTGAAATTATTTTAAATTAAATATTCTATTACCTAGTTTAATTTTTTTTAAATAGATTTTTTGAATCTCCATTAAAACAAATGTTAGCTGGACACAGTGGCTCATGCCTGTAATCTCAGCACTTTGGGAGACCAAGGCAGGAAGATCACTTGAGGCCAAGAGTTTGAGACCAGCCTGGCCAACAGGATGAAACCCTGTCTCTACTAAAAATATAAAAATTAGCCGGGTGTGGTGGCAGGCACCTGTAATCTCAGCTACTCAGGAGGCTGAGGCAGGAGAATCGCTTGAACCCACGAGGTGGAGGCTGCAATGAGCTGAGCACTCTAACCTAGGCGATAGAGTAAGACTCCATCAAAAAAAAAAGTAAAACAAATATTATTGTAATTCATCTCAGATATGACCAGTAATATGCATAATATGCTTTGGGAAATATCAGAAAACTAGACCATGCATACCTTCTCTGCAACATTGTTTAGCACACAATCTGGGGGAAAGGGCAAATGGGTATTGTTTGTCCTTCCCCCAAAGCTGGGGAAAAGCGACGCTTACTTGCCACTCCTTCTTAGAAGTGTGGGTCTTGCTAACACCAGAGAAAGTGGTTTATGCACGTGATTATGGGGCCAGTGCATCAATTCTACAAAGAATGCCAGTGCCCGGTTGTTACCTTGCCCTCAAGTGTCTTCTGGGTTTTCTCATTTTAGGCCTCAAGGCCCTCTACCGAACTCCAACCATCATTGCCTTGGTGGTCTTGCTTGTGAGTATTGTAGTGCTTGTGAGTATCACTGTCATCCAGATTCACAAGCAGGAGGTCCTCCCACCAGGACTGAAGGTAAGTGTGAAGGGACTGGCAACAGGGAGGAACTGGGCAGGGAGGGGAGAAACCAGTTACCCCAAAAACATGAGTTAGAAGAGCAGGAAGTCCTTTCCCCTCAGTCTCTGGCTGGAGCCAGGAGAAAGTTGTGTAAGACTAAAAGGAGAAGGTCTGGACATGCTGGGTTTGTGATATTTGAGGCTACAAATCGCGAGTAGTGACATCTTCTCCAAGGACTGTGTGGTCTTGCTTTGACTTCTGATTCCAAAGCTAAAATTTGTAACCAAGAGTTGCAGATGGCTTTCAAAGATTCACCAGTTCAGCCAGGTGCGGTGGCTCACACCTGTAATCCCAGCACTTTGGGAGGCTGAGACAGGTGGATTGCTTGAGCCCAGGAGTTCGAGACTAGCCTGGGAAACATGACAAAACCCCATCTCTACAAAAAAAAGAAAAAAAACAGATTTACCAGTTAGTGCAGGTTCCATTTTGACCAGTTTATCTGTTCCCCCAACCATGCAACCCTGATTAGGAGTAAAGACCAAGACTCATGTCTGTCATTCCAGCACTTTGGGAAGTCAAGGCAGAAGGATTGCTTGAGCCCAGGAGTTCAAGGCCAACCTGGGCAATATAGAGAGACTCCATCTCTACAACAACAAAAACAACAAAAAAAAATCAAAAAAAAAAAAAGAAAGAAAAAGAGTGAAGACCATGAGACCCAGGCACCTCTTCTGGCCTAGACTGAGTGAACAGAAAAATCAAGAACTTGAGGAGGTCTCCTTGAGCTCTCATTGTGCTACTGTTCCTGAGTGTAGAATGTGTGCTGTGATCCTGCCAACACTTCCCTCAACAACCCCCACAAAAAATTATTCAGGACCTTGTGCTTAGTCCCAGAGGCCTCTCTTAGTTCTCAACAAGTCTATCCCCAAATGACTGTTGGGCTCAGAACCATAATATATCCCCAGGCTTGGCTCTGAGGATGCCCTTGGAGATGGGCAGTGATTCCGTGAGAGGCCGACAAATGAAAGGCGAAGCCAGTTCATGAGTCTTTAATCATTTTGGGGAGGGATCAGCAAACTTTTTTCATAAACAGCCAAATGGTACAGATTTTAGGCTTTAAAGTCCATTTACAGTCTTTGTTTTATAACTCTTCTTGGTTTTTTGACTCATTAAAAAGGTACAAACCCTTCTTAGCTGTGCCGTGGGCATCAGATAATTCAGCTGTGTTCTTTGAATCTCATTTAACATTTAAGCTTGACCTCACAAGTCTTTTCCATATCTTCCTCTTGTTAGTGACTGTTCAAAGGCAATATTTGAAACACATAGAAGTTTTTAAAAGAAAAGCAACTGATATTGTTTTGGACTCTGTGGATGGGGTTGAGCTAACATTCTAAGGCAGCTTTTCTAAAAGATTAGAGTCAAATCTTCTTTAGATAATATAATAGCATTTGTTTCTTTCTTTTTTTTTTTTTTTTTGAGATGGAGTTTCGCTCTTGTTACCCAGGCTGGAGTGCAATGGCACGATCTCGGCTCACCGCAGTCTCCGCCTCCTGGGTTCAGGCAATTCTCCTGCCTCAGCCTCCTGAGTAGCTGGGATTACAGGCACGCGCCACCATGCCCAGCTAATTTTTTGTATTTTTAGTAGAGATGGGGTTTCACCGTGTTGACCAGGATGGTCTCGATCTCTTGACCTCGTGATCCACCTGCCTTGGCCTCCCAAAGTGCTGGGATTACAGGCTTGAGCCACCGTGCCTGGCCGCATTTGTTTCTTTGGTAGGATATTTTATTTAAGAATCTCAGCCCTCACAAATAACGTGGATAAAAAAAAAAAAAGAAAAAAAATCTTTTGCAATCATCCAATAATGAGAAGAAAGCAAATTACCTAGTTGTTCAAAGATACTAGCTGAGGACTAAAACAAGCTGTTTTTCCAAGCTTTCTATAAACTATAGAACTGCCTTCTATAAACTACTGTATATAAAATTGGGACTGCAGCTAAGAGTAACGTATTTTTTTATTTTTATTTTATTATTATTATTTTTTGAGATGGAGTCTTGCTCTGTCACCCAGGCTGGAGTACAGTGGCGCAATCTCGGCTCACCACAACCTCCGCCTTCCCAGTTCAAGCGATTTTCCTGCCTTAGCCTCCTGAGAAGCTGGGATCACAGGCATCCGTCACCACGCCCAGTTAATTTTTTTGTTGTATTTTTAGTAGAGACAGGATTTCACCATGTTGGCCAGGTTGGTCTCAAACTCCTGACCTCAGGTGATCCACCCGCCTTGGCCTCCCAGGGTGCTGGGATTATAGGCATGAGCCATGGCACCCGGCCGCAACTAAGAGTATCTCTTTACACTTTGTATAGTGCTATTCAGTTAAGTGAGTACTTTTCCCTAATTATCTCACTTAGTTCTTATGTGAACCATAAAAGGTGAGCAAGGCAAGCACCATGACTGTCATTTTGAAAGTAAGAAAATACAGGTTTGGTCAGTGAATGACCAGTCCAGAACTGAAACCTGGTCCCTTCTGTTTCCAAGGCCAGGACTCTCTTCACTGCCTCTCCCTTCTCGCTGATCCTGAAGATGGGGATCCCAGGTAGAGGGAAGGGACTGGCCTCAGATAGGAGAACACTTCCTGCTTTTCACAGGAGGGAAGGTAGGAGGATGGATGCAGATGCAGGGAGGTTTGATGGATTGAGGGAGAGGAGTTAAGCCTAGTCCCACCCTTAGACCCTGATAGCTGGGCCACCTGCCCTGGGCCCCACATTTCAGAAAGACCAGCTCCAGATGCTCTTCAGGCTTATCTCTATGACACAAAGGAATATGCCTACCCAGAGCCCGTGCTTCCCCTTCTAGAACACACTGTGGTGCCCAAGACTTCAGAATCTAGGGTCTTCGTGGACCTCCAGAAGGTGGACATCACCACTGGCCTGAGGAGTGGCCAAGAGGCAGCTGCTTACAGGGAGTGTAAATGGAGCGTGGCTGTGTGGTCTGGCACACACAGATGCTCCAGCTCTTTATTCTGTAGATTTGCCGGGGGTGGGAAGAACACAGGTTCAGGAAAGGGACAGGGCAGAAGCCTCTGTTCATAAAACTTTGTCTCTAATCCTCCAAATGTTGGAAGTGGGCTGGTTAAGGCAGTTGCCAGCTGATGACTTCCACTTGCTCTGGACAGTAACAGGTGAGTCCTCTGTTCATGCTGGAGGGTTTATGGAGGAATCAGATGGAAGACTAGTAAAATTAGTAGAGAAAAATAGATCCTCGGGCAGTCTGGAGGGCACTGGCAGAGAACCACACATGTTGAATGCCTCTGTCTTAGGTTGGGTTCTCCAAAGTCAAAGACATAAGTGCAAGTAGATCACCTGGGGACGATGCCAGGAAGCACTGGGGGGGACTAGGGAACTGAGACGAGTCAGGCAGCCCAGAGAGGGCCTGTTAGGCAGCAGGTGAGCACTGTGGCAGCAGGGACTCAGTCCTGCTGGGGACCCTGTGAGCTGGTGCAGAATTCACCTCAGAGGTGCCCCATATCAAGGGGTGTACAGGCCGTATGCCTCCCAGATGTCCCACTCAAGGGCATATTCATTCATCACCTTCCATCAGTCATTAGCTGAGAGGCTGCTCCCTGGACTGCTCTCTAGTCCTTCTGGCATATTTTGTGATCAGGTAGACTTGGGCCACTAGAGAAAGCTTTCAAGCAGGTGGAAGATATGATGGTTGTGCATCCGCAGGTGGAGGATGGACGGTTGTGCGTAGCAGGTGGAGGATGGACAGTTGTACATAGCAGGTGGAGGATATGATGATTGTACATCAGCAGGTGGAGGATGGATGGTTGTGCATCTGCAGGTGGGGGATGGACGGTTGTTCATCAGCAGGTGGAGGATGGACGGTTGTACATAGCAGGTGGAGGATGGACGGTTGTACATAGCAGGTGGAGGATGGACGGATGATTGTGCATCAGCAGGTGGAGGATGGACAGTTGTATGTCAGCAGGTGGAGGATGGATGGTTGTGCATCACAGGAGTAAGGTCTGAGTGGATATGGGCAGAGAATTGCCAGTGACTACTCCATGTAAATAATATTGCTACTATCCCTGCTTTGCAGGTGAGAAAACAGGAACAGAAAGGACAAATAGCATCCCATGGTTACACAGATTGAAAACAGCAGAACTGCTGTAAAGGAAAGAAAAGAGAACAGACCACAGTGACCTTAAACAAGGGTTTGGAGGAACCAGGAGACACACCCACGACCAGTTAGCAGGCAGTTCAAAGAGGGGATTTTAGATCTCTCTAAATCTTGCTAACAGACCCTAGCCACCATTGCAAGGGACAGGAAATTTTGAAACATGGGAAGATGAGCTTGGAAGGTCCTTTCTCCTTAATTGAGTGGATTAAATATGAGAAAAGACAGATGTTCTGGGCCAGTTGAACCAGAAACAGAATGACAGCTTTGAAAGCATTCCACATGAAGTTTTTCTCAGGATACTGAGATCTCTCTCTCTCTCTCTCTCTCTCTCATTTTGAAGAGGATTGCAGGTGAGGAAGTTGAGCAAATATGAGGGATTTAAAATTATTTGTTATGTTTATAGTTTTTTATACCATGAGCCCCGTTTTGCTTTTGAGTGCAGTGGACAGTCGGTTCTGAAGGGCCAGCTCTACAACAGCCTGTCTGGAGAGCCCTGAAGTGTTACAGAGGCCCCTCGTGCAAGGTCATATCTGGCGATTAAATCTCACCTTGGCTTGCCTAACCTTGGTTTATGTGAGGTTCTGAGCAGAGCTATTAAAACGCAGTCAAGGGGCGAAAATGTGGGTCCCTTGCGTTACTGGTCTGACCTGCTCCGCAAGCTGGAAGAGTAGACAAGATGCCATCACTGGTAATTTTCACTCAGCTCCCACTCCCCGGCTTTATTATCATGAAGTCCCGTGCCTTCCTCTCGAGACTTCACCCTCCCTGCCCGCAATCATAGCCGTCCGAGAATTCTACGGCTTCTCGGTCCGACTCAGTACCGTTCTACTGCCTGTTGCAGCCACGTGGTGTCACTGTTGAAGATGGTTCCGCACAGTCAGGTTTTAAGGATGGGCTTTTCCACCGTGACCTGCTCAGCCCGCATGAGTTCCCCATACTGGGTGCAAGATTATAAGCCGTTTTAGTCTACACTCCCATGCTCAGCCATGACTCTCCAAAGCACAACCACTGGCCCAGTCTGTGTTGAAATCATTCCCTTTTAACCCTCACTGAGCCTTGCTCATCAGCCTGGACTTCAGGCGTCTTGTAGCCCACCTTGGTTTACTTCTTGGAGAGCAAGAGTTGAATAATTAGTTTCTTTTTTTTTTTTTTTCCAGAAAGCCTTGGGCTCCTTATACAAATTGGTCCTCTTCTCCAGCCAGATATGCACACCTCTTAACTAAGAATTTACTTTCAACGGACTTTTTGTTTAAATAAGAAAGTCTGCAATGCACCTGATCACTGAACAGTCACCCCATTAGACTTGGTTTCCTTCGAGCTCAGTGAAAGCATCATGGCTATGAGTACAGGTGTTAGAGTCCGTTAGACTCAGGCTCGATCCCGAGTCTGTGATCTTGGGCATTTGCATTCTATTGTCTCAGTTTGCCCATGTGTCAAATGATAGGATATGATAATGTGCATTATACAGGCAATAACACAAAGCACTTTCTGCAGTGCCTAGAATAAGTGCCGGACAATGTTTATTACTACTACTCTTATTATTATTATAGGAATAATGATAATAATGAACAAATCGAAGAAGGGTGACCTTATGACTCTGCTTTCACTATTGCTTTTGACAGACCACACAGTCCTTAAGTGTTGTTTACACCCGGGAGACTGGCCCTTTCAGTTGACGTTAATTGCATTCATTGTTAGGTACAGAATAATTTAGCCAATTTCCCGATTCTATACATTTCTAAACTGGAAGACTGTTTCCTTTCAGTTAACCTACGTCTTCAGATCCGTACTCAAGCCATGTTTTTTCCGACACTGCGCTAGACGGAGAATTACTTATTACTTTTTATCTGACCATCACCTGCCTAGCTGAACTGAAGTTCATTCCCATCCCCCTCCCTCAAAATAATAACACTGAATTTCACTGTGTAGGCAAAAGAGCTCTGAAAACCGGTTAAAGACCATGTTTTCCACTTTTGAAAATGTCAGTGAATAATGGTGGGGCTAGACCAGTGTGAGTCGGTAGAGGTGGGCCTGCATCAGCAGGTGCTGGAGGGGCAGCCATCTCTCCAGGCTCACAGGGCAGCCTGGCTGCTGCAGACCCTGCTGAAAGCTGGATCCCAGTTGGAGTTACAAACGAGAATGGACACTCTTCCTTCTCTCTGATCTTGGCCTAGCACCCCTGAGTTTTCTACACAGGGAAAACATGTACCCTTTCTGAAGGGTTGAAATAAAGATTTGAGGAAAGGAAGGTGACAGTTGTTCTCCTATTCTCTCTCTCCTCGTGGTTTATGGGTCAGCACCGGGCGTGACAGGACCGGCTGGAGTGGTGGTGATCAGGTCAGCTGCAGGAGGGAGGAAAGAAATCAGACCAAGGATACGGAGGTCCAGACCTTTTTAGTGCCTGGCTTCCTTCCTGCCTTTAGTTTCAACCTGTGCTTTAATCTCACAGTGAGTCGCTGCCTGGGACAGATAATGAACAATGCCTCCGTTGTTCCCCATGAGGGATGTCAGGTCAGGATCCCCATCAACATTCATCATACTTGAGGGCTGGGATTAAGAGGCTGTCCAAGTTCGCATACCAGTGAACACAGATGATCTGTTTCAAAATAATGGAGACACCATGATTCAGGAGCTGGGAGCAACTTTTTAAAAAATTTGGTCCCATTTCAAATGAAACAAGCATTAGTAATATAGATAATAGAAAGTTGGAAACCTCCTAAATGTATAGAACCAGGAAATTGGGTACATTACACTGTATCTAACAGTGTGGAAACCTCCTAAATGTATAGAACCAGGAAATTGGGTACATTACGCTGTATCTAACAGTGTGGAAACCTCCTAAATGTATAGAACCAGGAAATTGGGTACATTACGCTGTATCTAACAGTGAATACAATGAATGTATGAAAATGACATCAGGCCAGGTGCCGTGGCTCACGCCTGTCATCCCAGCACTTCGGGAGGCCAAGGTGGGTGGATCATTGAGGTCAGGAGTTCAAGAACAGCCTGGCCAACATGGTGAAACCCCATCTCTAAAATTAGCTGGGCATGGTGGCAGGTGCCTGTAATCCCAGCTACTCGGGAGGCTGAGGCAGGAGAATCACTTGAATCTGGGAGGCAGAGGTTGTAGTGAGCTGAGATGGCGCCATTGCACTCCAGCCTGGTTGACAAGAGCAAAACTCCGTCTCAAAAAAAGAAAGAAAGAAAGTAGGACAGAAGGAAGGAAAGAAAGAAAGAGAAAATGGTGATATCAATCTGTTTCTACTGTCAGGGAGACATGTTCATGATATACTTTTAAGAAAAGAGCATTGCATGGCCAGATGCAGTGGCTCTTGCCTGTAATACCAGCAGCATTTTGTGAGGCTGAGGTGGGTGAATTGCTTGAGCCCAGGAGTTTTAGATCAGGCTGGGAAACATGCTGAAACCTTGTCTTTACAAAAAATACAGAAATTAGCCAGGTGTGGTGGTGCACGCCTGTAATCCCCGCTACTCGGGACGCTGGGGCTGAGAATCGATTGAGCCTGAGAAGTCGAGGCTGCAATGAGTAGTGATGGCACCACTGCACTCCAGCCTGGGTGACAAAATAAGACCCTGTCTCAAAAAGGCAACAAGAAAAGAGCATTGCAAAAGAAGAAGAAGAGGAGGAGGAGGAAGAGGAAGAAAGAAGAAAGAAGGAGAGGAGGAAGAATAAGAAGAGGAGGAGGAAGAGGAGGAAGAAGAGGAGGAGGAGGAGGAGAAAAGAGCATTTTTAAAAACTACGTGCAGTATAAACCACGTTGATTTAAAAACATACATCTAAACACATACATATATATGTATCCAGATACATATATGCATACATCATTAGAAAAGATATAAAAAGGGCTAACCCAATATAGTTGGATTTGAGGGATTCTTTGTTTTCTGTTTTTCTTGTTTTGTAATTTTATTTATTTACTTTGCTCGACTGGCTTTTCTATATATGCTAATAGTCTGTATTTATGAGAAGCCACTAAGCACCAAGCATGTAGCCTCCTCTTTACTTCTGAAAGTAAGTCCTCTAAAGATGAGGGAACCCAGAAAGGTCAGGCATCTTACCCAGCACCATAAAATGGAGAATCCGTCTGAGTCAGCCCGCCTCCAGACCCAACTTCATCGTCTTCTGAGGGACAAGCTAGGTTGGCCCAAAGGTGGCGGAGGGGGGGTCTTTTCAAGCTACCCTGAAGGCTGTAGGTGCCCTGGGATGACTCAGCACAAGCAGATTCTGTGCTTAGATATGCATTGCTCATTCCAAACTATATAGACTACTAATACATGCTCTTTGCCGGTCAGGTTCGATCCAGAGCCTGGGCTTGGCCAAGCCTTCAGGTGAAGCTTCCTGGTGCCTGCTCAAATTGGGCAAATCAGTTCAGGACTCCCAGCCTACTCTCCTGCCATAACACAGCCAGCCCCAGCACTGCCCAGAAACACCTGCCTGTTCATTCGTTCACATACACATTACCAAAGTGGGATCAATATGTCAATATTATTTTTTATTTTGCTTTTTTCCTCCTTAATTATGACTGCTTTAATTCTGAGCACTAATGCAGGTATTAACATGTCTCAGCCAGGTATGGTGGCTCACGCCTGTAATCTCAGCACTTTGGGATGCCAAAGTGTGTGGATCACCTGAGGTCAGAAGTTCAAGACCAGCCTGCTCAACATGAAACCTGTCTTCACTAAAAATACAAAAATTAGCCAGGCTTGGTAGCACATGCCTATAATCCCAGCTACTTGGGAGGCTGAGGCAGGAGAATTGCTTGAACCTGGGAGGTGGAGGTTGCAGTGAGCTGAGATTGGGCCATTGCACTCCAGCCTGGGCAACAAGAGTGAAACTCCGTCTAAAAAAAAAAAAAAAAGCCTCTCCCATGTGAAAACTTCCTACAGCTTCTTCTTACAGTTTTCTTTTGGTTGTTTATTTCCAGACTGATAGGCTTGGAAGTGTGGAAATAGAGGGCATGTGGGTGATTATTCGTTTTCCTTCTGAGACGAAGATGGTTTTTGTACCTCCCCTCAAAGGTCGGGATGAGGAGGAATCGGGCAACCCGATTGTATGCGAGATCCATGAAGTACAACTCTCAACCCTGGCTGAATGTTGGACTCACCTAGGGACCTTTAAAACCTGTTGATGCCTGGGTCCACTCTCAGAGACTCTGATTTAATTGGTATGGGGTAGAGCCTTGGCACTGGGTTTCTTTTAAGCTCTCCAGTGATTCTAATGCATAGCAAAGTAACAACCATGTCCTAGAACCTGCCCTACCTTACTTCATCCCTTCACCACAGTCCAAGGAGACAAAATTGGTTTGGAGAAAATAGTTTTTCTTCTCGATCAGCCCCCCTAGGTGAAGCAGTGTGGATTAAGGTACTCAGGGTTCTCAGCGGCCCACTGGGAAAGGAGCCCTCAGTGGAGTCCGGCCCATTTCTGACTCTCCCTTTCCCTTTTCGTTCAGTATGGAATTGTGCTGGATGCTGGGTCTTCCAGAACCACAGTCTACGTGTATCAGTGGCCAGCCGAGAAAGAGAATAACACCGGAGTGGTCAGTCAGACCTTCAAGTGTAGTGTGAAAGGTAAGGACTGAAGCGTGGCTGGGAGTCGCAAAGGGAAGCAAGGTAAAGTTCTAAGTGTTTTGGAGGCCTGGAGAGGTCCTGAGATGTTGCCTGGAGGCAGGGAGTGAGCACTGGACTGGGAGTCAGGAAACAGGAGAGCTTTGCTAGTGCTGCTACTCAGTGGAGTAAACTTGCCCTAGTCACTTCCCTTCTCTGGGCCTCAGTTTTTTCATCTGTATACATGGGAAAGGGTGGCGTCAAGAACTGTGAACGGTCTGAGATTTTACCCGACCATATTTTCATAGGTGCTGAAAGACACAAGACTCCTGGGTCAGAAACGAAGGACCATTTGTTACTCACAGGAGTAGCCCAGAGTATCAGCATTTTCTTACACGGGTTCTGATTCCCGGTGTGCCCAAGATGATGGAAAGAGAGACAGATAATATGCACTTGTGCAGTAGGTTCTGTCACGGAAGGACATCTGGGATTTTAGGAGCATTTGTAGTGGGCAGTGAGCATGCCTGCCTTTTGCAGAGGAGGGCAACACAAGAGACACGTGGAAAAGTGTCTTCTAACAGTTACACCTTTCCCACAGGAGTGATTTGAAGATTGAGTGACATAATGTCAAGGAAATGCCTGGCATACAGCAGTACTCAAAAGCTGTTGTTCCTGGGCCAGCACAATCCAGAGCTCCTGGTGGCCCCTCTTGCCACTCATTACTCTGTCCCACAGTTAACAAGATCTCTGTCTTTAGACCCAGGAGAGCAATTCAACCAAGTCAGTCTTGATGGCCTTACAACCGTAGGGTAAGATAAGACTCACATGGGGAGGTGTCACCGCAGTCCCTTGGGGAAGGGTTCCTTGGCCCACCCGGGATGGCATATGTGATTTGAGGAGGCACAGAGTGATGGAGGCCACAGCACATCCGTAAATGGATCCTCTCCTTTGATCACAGTAGCCTCAGGGATCCATATATATTCTAAATGAACAGAAGGCCACAAACTAAAGCTTAAATTACAGGGTTGAAGTTCAGTAAGTGTCATCCCCTCAAAGACTTGTGGCTTCTCCGAGGATAATTTGGGTTTCTGGTTCCTCCGCTGCCAACTTCCCAGGACTCTCGTGCCTTAGCCAAACAGAAGCGGGTGGTGAATGCTTGCTCACCCAGCAGGGATTCCCAGATGCCTAGGCCCTCAGAAATTTCTTTCTGGTGGGTATCAACCCTCAGTTGCTACCGTTTGCCGCAAGGGCTTTGCCTTTGTTGGTAGTTTCTGTGCTGGTGGCTGTACCTTTGGCTGCTCATGGTGAAGCCACCCCCCAGAGGTGCTCAGTTCTCTGCCTGTGTCTCAGCTCGTCTGCAGTACTCATGCCTGCTGCTGCCTTACCCCACAAGGGACATTCACGATGTCTTTCCTTTAAATCAGTGACTAAAAATTACTTACGCTCCATTAGAGCCTAAACTTGACTATCTCCTCCATTAAAATGCCTCAAAGAGTTGCATCAGAGACCAGGTCACCATCATATTGAAAAACAGCCTTTGCTGCCGGCGTGATGGCTCACATTTGTAATCCCAGCACTTTGGGAGGCCGAGGCGGGTGGATCACCTGAGGTCAGAAGTTCGAGACCAGCCTGGCCTACATGGTGAAACCCCGTCTCTACTAAAAATACAAAAATCAGCCGGGCATGCTGGTGTGTGACTGTAATCTCAGCTACTCGGGAGGCTGAGGCAGGAGAACTGCCTGAACCCAGGAGGCAGAGGTTGCAGTGAGTTCAGATCGCACCGCTGCACTCCAGCCTGGGTGACAGAGCGAGACTCTGTCTCAAAAAACCAACCAACCAACCCAAAAACCGTCCTTTGCCAATAGTCCAGAGCTGAAGCTGAGGCTTGTGTCTTTTGCTTCTGTTCCCCCTTGAGTAAGTTTTGTGCCATCTCTTTAACCCTCTCTCCCCATATTGAAATAGCAATTTCAATGCTCCTCTCATGGGACCATACAAGCATCCCAGGAGGCTGTGAACCCATCTCCTTCTCCTCCTAGGAGGCTGAATGGACCTTATCCAGATAGGCCCTCTGGTGACATACCCTCAAGGCTTAAACATTCTATCTTGCCCCTCACCAGCCGCTAGCCAGAGACCAGCTCTCGCTTAGCCCAAATTGGACTACACAATCTCCTTACTTGATGTCTGCTTGTTTGAAAGTCTCACTGATTGATTGATTAATTGGTTGATTGATTTAATAAATATGTATTAGGTGCCTGCTGTTTGACACAAACTGTTCTTGGCACCAGGAATTTAGAAATAAACAATATATACAAAATCTGTAGTTATGTGTTAAGAGAGTTGCATTCCAATGAAGAAGATAGACGAAAAAATACATGGGCATATAACGGGTGTCAGGGAGACAAGATGTGAAGAGCAATAGGCAGGGTGGAAAGCAGAGAGTGATCCTGCCGTTTGGAACAGGGTCGTCACTGCCAGGGAGGAACGAAGAATGTGACAGCTAAGCTGAGACAAAAGCAAGGGGAGGCAGTGAGCCACATAAACCTGGGGAAGAACATGCTGAGTGGAGGCGTGGTAAGGGAAGAGGCCACGCGTGGAAGCTGCTCAGCATTTTCTAGGAAAAGCCAAGGGGCCAGTGTGGCTGGAAGAAAGGTGAGAAATGAGACTGAAGGTATAGCCAAGGCCAGCTCCTTGGAGGACCTGGAGGTGTCACAAGGGTTAGACTTTGACTCATACGAAGTTTCTTCCAAGTATGTTAGGAAGCCACTAGAAGGTTCTAACCAGGGAACTCACATGATATGACTTCCGTTTTTAATGGATCACTCAGTTGATCAGGGGCTAGGATTAGAGGCAAGAACACCAGTTAAGTGCTGTTAAATCAGTGTGGGTGAGAGATTAGGTGATGGTCAGTTTGCCCTTGACTAGTGCTTCTCAACACAAGGTGAATTTGCCTCCCAGGAAACATTTGGCGATGTCTAGAGATCTTTGTGACTGGCATGACTGGGTCCGTGCTGCCTCCGGCATCTAGTGCATGGAGGCCAGGGAGGCTGCTAAGCATCGTACCATGTACAGAACAGCCTCCACAGCAAGGAATTATCTACCCCAAAATGTCAGTAGCACCAAGGTTGAGGAACCCTGGTCTATGATGGGTCTGGGGAAGGGGGTGAGAAGTGCTTAGATTTTGGAGGTATTTTGAAGGTAGGGCCAACATGGTTTTATGATGGATTTGATGTGAGGCATCTGGGTTGCTAGTGCATAGCAAGATCTTGGATTTGAGCAACTGTGTGTGTCACAACACCATTTAATGGGATTGGGGAACACTAGGAGTGGAGCATACTGAGGGCAGGACTAGGCTTAAAGAGTTTGGTTTGGGGCATGTTAAGTTGGAGATGGCTATAAATTATCTGAGTCAGGGGACAGCAGACTTCCTCTGTGAGGAGCTAGATGATAAATATTTTAGACTTGTGGGCCATATGGTCTGTGTCATAACTGCTCAACTCTGTCCTTTTAGTATAAAAACAGCCACGGACAATATGTAGATGAATTAGCATATCTGTATTTTAAAAAAAAACTTTGCTTGTGGACACTGACATTTTAATTTCTTATAATTTTCACATGTCATGAAATGCTGTTCTTCATTTGATTTTTTCCAACTATCTGAAAATGCAAAAATTATTTTTCACTTGCAACCCCCAAAAAAGTAGGTATTAGGTCCTGATGTATATAGTGATGTGGAGTTGTCAGCGAGGTGAGTCAGGAGCTCAGGGGGAGGGGCGGTTGGAGAAATAAAGCAGAGGGTCAGCAGAATACACACGATATTCAGCCCCCACTCATCTAGGGAGTGAGTAGATACTGAAGAAAAGAGATCTGAGGACTTAGCCTTACACACTTCAGTACTGAGAGGCTGGGGAGAGGAGGAGGAACCAGCAAACGAACTTGGAAGGAGTGACAGCCAGTAAGGGGAAAGGAAGGTCAGAAGCCAAATCCAAGGTATCTGAAGAAAGAGGAAGTGAGCAATTAGGTGAAAAGTGATGGGGAGCTTATAACCTGAGAAGTCTGACAGACATGATATGCCCCTAGTGTGGCGATGTACACTAGGAAAAAGGCAGCAGGCGTAGCAAGTGCTCTTACCAAAAAATCAATTCGGAATCTAATCACATTTCTAGACATAACTTCCAGTTTATAAGAAAAACACAGGAGAGGCCGGGCGCGGTGGTTCAAGCCTGTAATCCCAGCACTTTGGGAGGCCGAGGCAGGTGGATCACGAGGTCAAGAGATGGAGACCATCCTGGTCAACATGGTGAAACCCCGTCTCTACTAAAAATATAAAAAATTAGCTGGGCATGGTGGTGCGTGCCTATAATCCGAGCTACTCAGGAGGCTGAGGCAGGAAAATTGCCTGAACCCAGGAGGCGGAGGTTGCAGTGAGCCGAGATCGCACCATTGTACTCCAGCCTGGGTAACAAGAGCGAAACTCCGTCTCAAAAATAAACAAAAACCCACAGGAGCTAAAGGAACATGTTCAAGGACACCTCACGGATCCAATCACTGAAATCCAAAATGAGAGACCAATTCCACGAAAAGCGATTTCTTTAGTAAATAAATGGCAAAAAAAAAAAAAAGGGGGAGGTGGGCAGGAAAACTGTTACAGATTAAAGAATCTCAAGGAGCATCCAAATGCACATACAAGGTATGGACTTTGGTTTCTGCATCACACTACAAAGAAAAAGTTATTCTGGGAAATTTGAACAGTGACATGTCTTTAATAGTATTAAGAACTTTTTTAGGAGTGATTTTTTCTTAGGTATCGTGGTTATGTATTGTGGTTATTAGAGCCTTTCTTTCTTAGAAACACATACTAATGTGTTTGCATAATGCCTGGAATTTTTCTTTATAATAATTCATAGAGATGGAAGAAAGAGAGTATGTAGATGAAAATACGTTGGGCTATGCATTGATTAACTGTGGAAGCTGAATGATCAGCATATGGGGATTCATTTTACCAGATTCACAGAAAAGAACTGAGAGTCACGTGAGCACTGACCTGTGACGTTCAGCATAGTTTTGTTGTTTTTGTTGGTTTTACTGGCATTTTGGAAAGAAAATAAAGAAAACCCTGTTATATCATCTATCACATAGGAATGTGCCTGAGAGCTTAATCTCACATTTTATTTACTGAGAGAGATGTGTGTCTTTTTAAAAATAACTTTCTAATTACAAAATATTTTCATTGTATGAAAATCAGAAAATACAGATAAATGAAATGGAATCAGGCACAATGATGTGCACCTATATTCTCAGCTACTCAGGAGGCTGAGGCAGAAGGATCACTTGAGCCTAGGAGTTTGAGATCAGCCTGGGCAACATAGCGAGACCCCATCTTTACTTAACAATGGAAAACAAAGTAAGATCATCCATAATCCTTCCCTCCAGAGGGGAAAATATGACTTTTTTAGTATTAGTGTATTTTATATTAAAAATTATTCATATAGGCTGGGCACAGTGGCTCTCTCCTGTAATCCCAGCACTTTTGGAGGCTGAGCAGATCTACTGAAGTCAGGAGTTGGAGAGCAGCCTGGCCAACATGGAGAAACCCCGTCTCTCCTAAAAATACAAAATTAGCCAGGTGTGGTGGCGCATGCCTGTAATCCCAGCTATTCGGGAGGATGAGGCTGGGAATCACTTGAACCTGAGAGGCAGAGGTTGCAGTGAGCCAAGATCACACCATGGCATTCCAGCCTGGGCAACAAGAGCAAAAAACTCCATCTCAAAAAAAAAAAAAAAAAAGTATGTGTGTATATATACATATGTATACACACACATATATATTGATTTGTTGTTATTGTTACTAGAGTTTCTTATAGCTACTTCAGTTCTGAACTCCTGAGATCAAGCCCCTGAGCACACCAAGCCCACGGCTGATGGTGCTGTCATTTGTCTGTTGTAGGAGGTCATTCCCCCAGGAGGGAAGATCACATTAGAGCCTGCGTCTTGGCCAAGGCTGGGAAAGCCTGTCCTTGCTTCTCTGGTGCTGTGGATGAAATCCACATGTCTGTGCATCTTAATGGACACATCCAAGCAAAACTTGTCATTAGAGTGCCTAGGTTTTTAAAAATGGTTTGTGGCAGTTGGGGGATGGGTGGGAAAGGTTAAGAAAGGGCAGGTGAAGGAGGCAGTGGCTCTATCAATTCCAAACAAGGAAGTTTCCAGAGGGACCATATTGTCTCCATCTTCCTCGTCTGTCCTATAAAGGCAAGGAAGTGTCTTCCTTAAAGTAGGCCTTATTTAAACTCAGAGCCTCTACCGGGAGAATAAATTAAGCTAGATTCCAAGCAATGGCATGCAACGCAACTGTAAAAAGAAATGAGGATATTTATATACCGCTATGGAATGGCCACTAGGAAGTATTGTTGAATACAAAAAAAACAAAGTGGAGAAATTACCCTTAATTTAAAAGTTGGGGTGATTTAAAAATATATGTATTTGCTTATTTTAAACAAACATTGGATAAACTTTTTTTTTTTAAAAAAGAAGCTACTTATAGGAAGAGGAGACAAGGAGAGAATCTAGATGTTTCTGAATATACCTAGTTTTGTAGATCTGATTTTACAACTACGTAATGATTTTAATAACTATAAAACAAAGTCATGTTTTAAAAAGTAATTCCTAGGCAGGAGCGGTGGCTCATGCCTGTAATTCCAGCACTTTGGAAGGCCAAGGAGGGAGGATCACCTGAAGTCAGGAGTTCAAGACCAGCCTGGCCAACATGGTGAAACCCCATCTCTACTAAAAATTCAAAAATTAGCCAGGCATGGAGGCTGAGGCAGGAGAATCACTTGAACCAGGGAGGCAGAAGTTGCAGTGAGCAGAGATTGTGCCATTGCACAGCAGCCTGGGAGACAAGAGCAAGACTCCATCTAAAAAAAATAAGTAACTCCTAAAATTCAAAAGAAAAACGCAACAGGTCAGGCATGGTGTCTCACACCTATAATCCCAGCACTTTGGGAGGCCAAGGCAGGTGGATCACTTGATGCCAGGAGTTTGAGACCAGCCTGGCCAACATGGAAAACCCTGTCTCTACCAATAATACAAAAATTAGCCAGGCTCGGTGGCACAAGCCTGTAGTCCCAGCTATTCAGGAGGCTGAGGCACAAGAATCACTTGAATCAGGGAGACGGAAGTTGTATTGAGCCGAGATTGTACCACTGCACTCCAGCCTGGGTGACAGAGCAAGATTCCATAGAAAGAAAGAGAGAAAGGGGGGGGGGAAGGGGGGGAAGGGAGGGAGGGAGGGAGAAAGATATCACCATTTGCAACCCCTAATGAAATAATGGATCTAAGTCATTATCACTGATGATGCTAATGGCACAAAAATAGAGACAACCAGACACTGTGTCCCCTACTTAAGTCCACACTAACCCTTATGTTCTTTTTTTAAATTTTCAAACCTGATCTGATCAAACCTCTACATTCAATTAACAATTTATAGAAATACAAGAGACCAAGTAAGATGTTAATTGAACTGTGAGGGTACAATTGACAAACTCTAGACTGTGGAAATTCTGCAGGACAAAGAAATTGTAAGGAAATTTTTTAATAATTAGGGAGAAAAATAGAAAGGGAAGGCAGGACCAATAAATAGAGACTTAAGATTGCACTGTATGGAATTTATTGGGATCCTGACTCATACAAATGAGGAGAGCATGGTGGTTGGAGGAAGAAGGAGGGAGGAAAAGCAGAAGGAGGAGAAAGAGACAGAGGGGATGAGAAGGAGAATAAATATGGAGGCAATGTGAACCATGACTAGATAGTTAATGATATTAAGAAATTATTTTTTTGGCCAGGCATGGTGGCTCACACCTGTAATCCCAGCACTGTGGGAGGCTGAGGCAGGTATATCACCTGAGGTCAGGAGTTTGAGACCAGCCTGGGCAACATAGTGAAACTGTCTCTACAAAATTAGTCATGTGTGGTGGTGCATGCCTGTAATCCCAGCCACTCAGGAGACAGTAGAATCACTTGAACCTGGGAGATGGAGGTTGTAGTGAGCCAAGATCCCGCCACTGCCCTCCAGCCTAGGTGACAGAGTGAGACTATCTCAAAAAAAAAAAAAAAAAAGAAAAGAAAAGAAATATTTTTCATTGGTACAGGTGTAATAATTCAACCATAATAATTCTTTGGTTTTTTTCAAATAATTTTACCCTTTGTAATACATGCTAAAATATGGGGATGAAATGACACATCTGCATTTTGCTTTGTGGCGAGCAAGTGGAAGACTGTCCAGATGAAATAATAAGTCAATCATTGTTGAAGCTGGGAGATAGATCCATGAGTTTCAATATATATTTTCTCTACTTTTGTTTGTATTTGAAATTTTTATACTGAAAACATTTTGTGAAAGTAGGCCCTGGCTTACTTTTTTCACAATTGTGATTCATTCCTTCTAGAGGTAGCAAGTAGCCTGTCAGTGTGACCATATAGGACTTAGCACATCCAACTGTTTTCAACCCCCTACCAAACCCCAATAATTTTCAAAGCCAATTTGTTTTTCATTTAAAAGTTTTATTACTGGTTGTTGGTTCCTAGAAATGCTGACAGATGCTGACTGCTTGCTTTTCAGGCTCTGGAATCTCCAGCTATGGAAATAACCCCCAAGATGTCCCCAAAGCCTTTGAGGATTGTATGCAAAAAGTCAAGGGGCAGGTTCCATCCCACCTCCACGGGTCCACCCCCATTCACCTGGGAGCCACGGCTGGGATGCGCCTGCTGAGGTAAAGGCTAAGTGGCACAAAGCAGCCCATTTGACCAAAATTGTCGAGAATGTGTTGAACCTCACCAAGAATGTAACTCTATCTCCAGGAACAACCCTTGTCCCTCAAAAAGAAGCCCATATTCTGCCATAAATTTGGGCCTTAAAGGTTGGAAAAGTTTTAATCTTTAATACCCAGAAAGGAACAGTTCTAAAATTGTTTCTCTCTCCCTTGGTAATTTTACCAAGAACTCTGAAAAAGAGAGAGGGAATATGAAATCTGCTTATGGGGTAGAACTCTAGTTCTTTGGAAAGGTAGTTGTTTTGACACTTGGTATTTTGACACCTGTGAACAAACAGCTAAATTTGGTAGTAAGTACAACCCATAGCTATGTCGCTTCTGCTCGTGTACAAAATACCTCTGAACCCTGCTTTAAAACAATGGCATGTCTGCACCTCAAAGCAGTCAAAGCTTTTGGAGTTGTTATGAAAGAAGCATCTCATTTCACTCACTGAATTAGTTCCTTCTAAATTTGTAGTCATGGCTTTTAACCCAATTGCATTGTTTTTGAATGCCTTTTCTCTTTTTTCTCCATTATAGCATTTCCTTGACCTTAATATTTTTTAAAAACTTTCCAAAAAGAAACATCAAACTTAAACCTACTCAGGGTAGAGGCTACTCCAAGTATTGGCGTAAGGTTTTGTCAAAGAAGACAACACTCGTTCTGCTTCAAAGGCACTTTATCTACAATTACAACCATGCAAAGTTATCTACGTACGGGCACTAAGAAAATAGAAAAAGAACAAGCGGCCAGGCGCGGTGGCTCACGCCTGTAATCCCAGCACTTTGGGAGATTATGAGGTCAGGAGTTCAAGACCAGCCTGGCCAACATGGCGAAACCCATCTCTACTAAAAATACAAAACTTAGCTGGGTGTGGTGCCAGGCACCTGTAATCCCAGCTACTTTGGAGGCTGAGGCAGGAGAATCACTTGAACCTGGGAGGCAGAGGTTGCGGTGAGCCGAGGTACCACTGCACTCTACCCTGGGCGACAGAGTGAGACTCCATCACAAAAAGGAACAAACAGACCTACTTTAACAGGGTCATTAAAAGAAATCATGAAGTGCTCTCCATTAGACTGGGCCTTTTCCTTACAGTCTCATAATTCTTGTTTCTAATCTGATTTCCTGGTTGACCACGTTAAATATGAAAGGAATTTAGATTTCTTTGCTCACTCTCGGAATCTGCAGTGTATTTCTAAATTAGTTCAGCGTAATAGAAATGACCTAAAAACTCCTTACTTTTTCGTTTTCCTTCTTATAAAAACAGTTCTTCCAACAAGGGAGGAGCTGAAACCACATAATCTCAGAGAACACAGTAAGGCAGCCCCTTTACAGGCTATTAATTCCATGGACCTAAAATTCTCATCTGCTGTAGTGGATGCTTCCTTAACACGACACAGGTAGAGCTACTTACAGAAAAGCCAGCAGCAGGATGTGCTCCTGAGGTTTTCAACTTGGAGACTGAATGCTTAGAGCTTAGTTTGTGAAATCCTTCTGCTTTCACTCTATTCAATTCACATTTTCAGGCTGAATTTCCCATTTCAGAATATATTAGGAAGCTGCTTACTCTCCCTGGGACTTGACTTCAGGTAACAAGTTTCGGAACAGGACCTGAGCAATACCAACAATATGAATTGGATATAATCAGGGAGAAATATTGGTGTAATTCCATTAAATATCTGTAAAAGTTACTCTAAAATATCTTTGTTTTACGAGTAGGGTTTGTACATATGTAGACTTCGTGGTCGAACGGGCTCTGGATTTTTCTTGGTTGCTTCCCACCGAACGGGCTCTGAATTTTTCTTGGTTGCTTCCCTCCCCGCCCCCCAGTCTTTCAGTGAAAAATGATTAAAAGGCTCTGCAATTCACAGCTCATGACAAAAACCCTGGAACAGAAAGCTTACCCCTTAGGAAAAAAGTGAATGTCTCCTTTGAATAAATTAAGTCCTAACTCTTGTAAAACTGTTTTCTGATGATGATCTATTTCTTCTGAGGAACTAGCTGATATTTTAATTCCTAGACAAGTAAAATAGGAAAGAAAACAATGAGAATTGGCTGGGATGAGAACTGATGAAACTGGGAAAACTGAATTATTTCCCAAGCAGTGAGAATCAGCCCCTGAATTTGGATGGATTCTGCTTGCAGCCCTGCGCTTTCTTCTTCCTGAGCCAAGAGTCAGCCAGTGCCCCTCACTTTCTTAACCCACGGATAAAAGAGGAAATAATCTCTCAAGCGAGCTTCCTTTCATAGGGTAAAATGGCAGCAGATGGATGCCGTCGCACTCTGTCACCAGGGGTATAATGCTGTGTCGCCACGCCTCCGTGGGTCAGCACACCAGTGGTTCTTCAATCCAGTGGCAGCCATGACGACTGTCATATCCCTTCATGCTGAAGCCCTCCCAAAGAGTGAAGCAGAAACAGCTGAAAACTCAATGTTCTTCCTTCCCCGCTTCCAACTAAGCTCCCTTTCCTTCTGGTCAGATGAGGGTTCTTCATATGGTGCCTCCAAGAGATTATTTATGCCACTCTTATGCCTTCAACAATCTCCTTTCCTCTGCTGATCTGAGACAGAGCAATGGCAGTTAAATAGGAGGCTCTTTTGATACAGGAACAGATGATGTGGGTGGGGAGAACAAGTCGTACTTTTACTGAAAGTGATTTTCCTGCTTGGCAGTTTGACAGGTAACAAGTGCATCCTGCCTTCACGGTTGCCCCAGAAGTCTTCAAGTTGCAAAAGGGACTGTGGTGTACAGCACACATGGGGAAAGTCATTCATCCTCACCAGCAGGGAGATGGGGAAGTTTGCATTTTCACCTGAGTGAGACTACACATTTTCAGCCTCTTACTGTGTGGGCACTCAGACTTTTTTGTTCTGTGCCTTGCATAGGTTGCAGAATGAAACAGCAGCTAATGAAGTCCTTGAAAGCATCCAAAGCTACTTCAAGTCCCAGCCCTTTGACTTTAGGGGTGCTCAAATCATTTCTGGGCAAGAGGAAGGGGTATATGGATGGATCACAGCCAACTATTTAATGGGAAATTTCCTGGAGGTGTGTGGCAGCAAATGCATGGTTTTTAATCTTACTGTTTGTTCTATCCCTTGTGAGTGGCAGCCTAAGTAGAGGCACATCCCATCAGGGACATCCATCCTGTATCATTCCTATCGGGTAATGCATCAGGGAAACACCTGTGAGGCAATAGCTGAGAAAAGACATATACAGCTGGGGAGAAAACATGGTCATAAACAGGACTAAATGCTTGGGAGGGGGGAAATCTCATCCCTTTACTAGCTTGTAAGAAACTGAAGAGGGTGGGATCTAAATTTAACACTAGGCTATGGGTCTCTGGGAGGGCAGTTGAATAACCCTTCAGACAGGCTCCATGGCCATCTGGAATTTACAAAGCCCTCAGGAAGTCTGTATCCCTAAGTTCCCAGAGACAGAAGGAAGTCATCACTCTGTGTTCCTAGCTCTCCTCACAGGCCAATCCCTGCACTCCCTGCTCCCTTGGTGCAGAGGAAAGTTGACTCCAAGAGACAACTGCCATGTTACAGGGGGCACAAAACAGGAGTTACCCAGAGTATGTGCAGCCCAAGACCTATTTTGTTCCCCTTCAAATACATTTTACGTTTTAAAATAATTACCAATAATTACCATTTGGTAAATTTCATTTAAAAATCCATACTTGTAGCTTCTCCTGACCTCCTCACTCCTCCCCAGAATTGGAGGACGTGGTCACAGCAGACTCACATTCCTGGATGGTAACGGGGACAGAGTGTGAGGACATGGTCACAGCAGACTCACATTCCTGGATGGTAACGGGGACAGAGTGTGTAATTCGTGGATTCTCCAGTTTGCCACAGACCCCACCACTCCCTATTATAAACCTAATCTACTTCACTCACTTATTACTTACCTTTGTTACCTGCCCAGCTCCTGTAAGCATTTAAATTCACCACCCCTAAAAGAAAAGGAGAGAATTGGCCCCAAATGCTCCCTCTGTCCTACTTTTTAGCAACAGGAGACGAGGCTTGGGTGGAGAACTCTGGGCAAACGTAGATGGTGCCTTTGGCCTTCTTTCTCACTTCCTTTTCCCGCTGTGCAGAAGAACCTTTGGCACATGTGGGTGCACCCACATGGAGTGGAAACCATAGGTGCCCTGGACTTAGGTGGTGCCTCCACCCAAATATCCTTCGTGGCAGGAGAGAAGGTGGACCTGAACACCAGTGACATCATGCAGGTATCCCTGTATGGCTACGTGTACACGCTCTACACACACAGCTTCCAGTGCTATGGCCGGAATGAAGCTGAGAAGAAGTTTCTGGCAATGCTCCTGCAGGTACTTGAGTGGGGGTAGGGGGCGGCAGGTGTTCTCTTGAGGGTTGGAGCTGAGGGGAGAATGCCCTGCCTTCTGGGGTCTGTCCTCTCCACTTCAGCTGAAAGGTAAATGGAAATAACGGCATTTTCCAATTTACTCCTGGGGGTCCAAGTCCCTTTCCTCTCTCTCTCTCTCCCCCTCCCCCATGTTACCACTTCCGGTGAATCTGAGTAAAAAGTCTAGGGAAGTTCCAGAGCTTCACATGTTTTGCCAATGACCCGAGACCTGGAATCCCTTTATGGACACAAACGGTTTTAAACCAGAAGCTAAATAAGCTTGAGAATTTTGAGACTCCCCTGGGTGTAGACAAAATAATATTAGTGGTCATAAGAGAAATGCATGCTGCAGGCGAAGAGGGCTGAGCCCTCCCCAGGCTAAGCCTCCTTTTAGACGGGTCTGTATTAGGCGGGCTCGATAACCTTTATATGGTAGAACGTTAGAGCAACCACATTCCATCAGGTTGGTCAGGACCGGCTACTCCAGGCATCGGCCGGCAAGCTGCTGCTCATACCGAACTCAGCGTTATGCAGTGTGTGTTCACGAGGGTACTAACTCCATAGATGAGACCCCAGACCCAAACTCCAGTGCTCAGGGGACGTCAATCTGAGCCATGGCTGTGTGGCTGAGAGGAAGAGGAGGGGCCTTGACTACCTAGAGGAGTATGAGGAAATCAGAAGCCACAGATCCTGGCTTCTTATGGGACTTGAGGGCAGGGGGCTAGGGTGGGTTAGCCTGTGAACACAATGGACACGTCAGTAGGTTAACCTACATTCCTCCAACCTACTCTGATAACTGAAGACAGGAGCAGACTCAATTCTGAAGAGGAGTTGAGAGGATCACAAAAGTGCATCTTCAGCAGTACTCACAATTTCAGACCCCTGCATTTGCCCAGTGTTCATGCAGGGTGGGTTGTGAGAACTCAGCTTCCGGTTATGGCCCCTCCCCCAAACCTTTCCCAAATCCTCCCAGAAAAGGCTGAGGCCACAGGACACATCCATGGGACATTTATTGTCAGAAGAGTCTGAGCACTGCCTGGAAAGGACAGATGTGAGAACCCTGCAACCCTCAACTACCCTTCTGTATTAATCCGTTCTCACACTGCTATAAAGAAATACTTGAAACTGGGTAATTTATAAAGAAAAGAGGTTTGTTTCATTGGTTCATGGTTCTGTGAGCTGCATAGGTTTCTGCTTCTAGGACTTTCTCAGAAACTTACTTACAATCATAGTAGCAGGTGAAGGGGCAGTAAGCACGTCTTACATGCAAGAGCAGGAGGAAGAGAGAGCATGAAGGGGAAGGTGCCACACGCTTTTAAACAACCAGATCCCGTGAGAACTCACTCACTATCATGAGAACAGCAAGGAAGAAATCCGCACCCCATGACCCAGTCACGTCCCACCAGGCCCCTCCTGCAACACTGGGATTACAATTTGACATGAGACAAAGTCAACCCATGTCACCTTCCATGGCTCCCAAACTTCCACCTCCCTCCCCCAGTCAGCCAAAGCAAACCCCACAGGCAACACAATTAACCCTCCCTGGCAGGGGTCTCAATACTTACCGCTCATCCCCACTTGCTCATTGAAGTAGTTCAACCGACATGCTTCTTTCTTTCTGGGAGAGAAGCTCTGGGAAACCCTCTTTTCTTCAGCTCTTTTTACTGCTAGCAGTGCGTAATATCCTTTTCCTCTAGCTCTGACCCTCGCAGGGGTAGAATGTGGAGGCTCAAGTGAAATCCTCCTTTTAGTAGGGCAAGGAAAGGTCAAGGAAGCTAACCTTTTAAATTTGACTGGCCCTGCAGAATGTGTGTTTCTGTCTGTCTGCGTGTGACTGTGTGTTTATGTCCTTATACAGTGTTTCCTAAAGAATGATTATGTATCCAACCGTCCACAGAAGAGAAGTAAATACTTCACCTTTCTGAGGTCTGATTTAGGCTTGAGAATGCCAGTCTCCAAATGTGAGCCCAGCACTGGGGGTGGAGGAGTGAACACAGCCTCTCACAGTCAGCTCACAGGGACAGGGACACAAGTCTTTAATTTGCCTGGTAACCTCTAGATGCCTGATAGGGTGGCTCTGCCCTCAGAACCTTCTGACTCTGCCAGGAGTAGAGAGTCAGATGAGATGAAGATTACTGACAAATGCATGTCAAGACCTGCCTGACCAAGAGTTTCATAGGTCAAATATGTATTGCCAAGCCCTGACTTAGAAGGTTCATACAAATTATTGCATCATAAACTCTGAGTGAGTAAATTCCATCAGTCTGGATCTTGTTTCCTCATCTGTAATATAAGGAATATGTAGTGTGGTGAGAATGACACCACAAGTGAAGTTCATAAAACCTGGTTCATAGGGCTATCCTAAGAGCTGGATCAGATAATGTGAGGGACAGCCTAGTGCTATGCCTCGCACAAGGTAATTGTCACACACACACTTTTTCCTGTCCCTAGTTGAATTATCTACACAACCTATGATGAAGGACATGCTGACATAGAATAGCATTTTTTGTTTCTCTCTTGGCATTTGAGGGTAGTGATGGTGAGCATTTGCAGAAGGGAAATACTTGGCTATCCACAAAAGAGTGGTTTCTAACACCTCACTCTTACACCTACAGAATTCTCCTACCAAAACCCATCTCACCAATCCCTGTTACCCTCGGGATTATAGCACCAGCTTCACCATGGACCATGTATTTGACAGCCTGTGCACTGCGGACCAGAGGCCGGAGAGTTATAACCCCGATGATATCATCACTTTTGAAGGAACTGGGGACGCATCACTATGTAATGCGAAGGTGGCTTCCATATTTGACTTCAAAGCTTGCCGTGATCAAGAAACCTGTTCCTTTGATGGGGTTTATCAGCCAAAGATTAAAGGGCCATTTGTGGTAAGAGCAAAACCTTCTGAAAGACTCCTTTCTTTCCCTGCGGAATATTTCTTTCACACTTTTCTGTTTCTCTCTGCTGACCTGTTAGCCACCTTCCTACTCCTCACCCGTAAACCTTTCTATTAAACCCCATTCTGAAAACTAATTTCCTTCTATATTGCTTATTTCCAGGCTTTTGCAGGATTCTACTACACAGCCAGTGCTTTAAATCTTTCAGGTAGCTTTTCCCTGGACACCTTCAACTCCAGCACCTGGAATTTCTGCTCACAGAATTGGAGTGAGGTCAGTATTTAGAGAGAAAGGCTCAATGTCAGCACAAAAAAAAAAAGTATGGTAGAATCTATTTCATGTGTGTATATTCTGAATTTAGCCTTTATGCTCTTCTACTTCCAGCACAGCTGTAAAATAAAGGGAAGAAGGGAACCTACCCCACACCTGTAGTGTGAATTAATGTTATAACTACGTACACAATGGATAGAATAATATTTGGCATATAATAAGCACTCAATGAGTTTAAAGATTAGTATATTGTGATACTATATAGGGATATTTTAATAATTATATTGCATGATTGTATGATTGTATTATAAAGTCATTTTTATTATGATAAGATTCTTTAAAATATGAGTTTTAATCCAAGGTGTTTCTTTTAAAACATACGTGCTTGCCCTGCCTCTCAGCTGTTTTAAACCTCCTTTCAGCTCCCACTCCTGCTCCCCAAATTTGATGAGGTATACGCCCGCTCTTACTGCTTCTCAGCCAACTATATCTACCACTTGTTTGTGAACGGTTACAAATTCACAGAGGAGACCTGGCCCCAGATACAATTTAAAAAAGAAGTAAGTCACAGCACAAATCATTCTCTCTTCTTCTTCCCAACAGAGGGGTTTGTACGTATGTATGTATGTATGTATGTATGTATGTATGTATGTATGTGTGTAGAACAAATGTAGAAGGGAAGAGGGCATTAACGAGTTACACTCACCGGGTGAAAGCCGATCAGACTGATCCCTTGTGAGTTTCCCGGAAGAGATGGTGGAGAATTTAGAGGAGTTGCTCACAGGTGTCCATCCTCCTGGAAAAGCCTGGAAGCCAACGGCCAGCGGGCTGGGTGGTCCTGAAGGGCAGAGGCTTGTCTTAGTATCTTCATATTCCCAGCACTCAGCACCAGGGCTGGAGCCTTGAAGGTGCTTAGTCAATGTTTGCTGAATTCATAAATAAATATGTTGAGGAGATGAGATTTTTCATCCTGAAAAAAAATCTTTAACAGTTTTTTTAAAGAGGATAGTAACTAATTCTTCTCCATTTTATGCCTATGTCAGGGTAAGGTACAGGCCTTAGAGCCTGATGGATTTGCATTAGCATTAAATAAACTTTGAATGAACCTGACGTAATTATATTTACTAACAAAGATTTGAGGGATGGGGAAGATATTCTTACTTAGTTCACTGTTTTTATATCTACAAATATATGTTTTTATTATATTATATATATAATAAATATATTATATATATAATACATATATAGTATGTAATACATATATAATACATAATACATATATAATATATATAATACATATACTATACATAATACATATATATAATATATATATTATATAGTATATATATATGATGGTCAAGTGACCAGAATGGTCCAAAGCTGAAATCACGGCTGTCACCTGGTGACCAGTGAAAGAAACTTCCTACCTTGTTTCCAGGCAGGGCTCAGTCTTGTGAATATGTTCAGCTAGCAGTATATTCCCCAGGTCCCAGAGAATTTTCTCATTTCAGGAAGAGCTGGTATGAAGCCTAAAGGATGCCTGGAGTCAGCCTGTTCAATACCAGCTTCAGCAATATTAGATTAAACCAACCAATATCCTGCATTAGGCCTGTGACTATCTACTTTTCCGTAAATAAAACTGAGTCATCTACAAAAAAATAAGGCTGTCTGGAGACATAAGGACTGTTGGTAGCATGTACTTGCTAAACTTTGCTTCTAATGAATCTAATTACCAGTAAAGTTTATTATAAGATGGAGAATGACTTTCCATTTGAATACCAGTTTGAATTGACATAATATTCTAAGTTAAAAGTTCCTCTCTTGAATTGTAAAGAAATTTATATCCAGCCAAATTAGTATGTGAAATTATTATGTGAAGGTATAAGAAGACCTAAGGAGATTTGCTGCAAAAATACTTATATTGAAAATATTTTTGGTGGAAGTAATAAAATGAGAGAAACAAATCCAGGAGATGTTACAAAAACATAGGAAGTAAGAATAAATGATGCTGTGGCTTAAAATTTATATTAAAAAGGCTGGGCACTGTGGCTCACACCTGTAATCCCAGCAGTTTAGGAAGCTGAAGCAGGCAGATCACCTGAGGTCAGGAGTTCAAGACCAGCCTGAACAACATGGTGAAACCCTGTCTCTACTAAAATACAAAAAATTAGCTGGTCGTGGTGCTGCCTGCCTATAATCCCAGCTACTCAAGAAGCTGAGGCAGGAGAATCGCTTGAACCTGGGAGGCAGAGGTTGCAGTGAGCCGAGATCTTGCCATTGCACTCCAGCCTGGGCAACAGAGCAAGACTCAGTCTCAAAAAAAAAAAAAAAAGTGTATTTAAAAATACAGAAAATGAACACTAAAGAAAAGTATAAAAGAAGAATCCATTTATATGACCCAAGTGTAGAAAATATCCAACATGATAAGGGTGCAGTAAGGAGTTATAAGATACAGGGACATAGAGTAACCTAAAATTCTCTTCTTGTTAAAGGGAACACATAGATATCCTCTTTTATTTTTTTTGAGATGGAGTTTCTTGCTCTGTCGCCCAGGCTGGAGTGCAATGGCACAATCTCAGCTCACTGCAACCTCTACCTCCTGGGTTCAAGCAATTCTTCTCCCTTAGCTTCCCAAGTAGCTGGTATTACAGGCACCTGCCATCATAGCTGATTAATTTTTGTATTTTTGTAGAGATGGGGTTTCCCCATGTTGGCCAGGCTGGTCTTGAACTCCTGACCTCAGGTGATCCACCTACCTTGGCCTCCCAAAGTGCTAGGATTACAGGAGTGAGCCACTACGCCCAGCCACAGATATCATTTTTAAAGCAGGAAAGGAGAAAAAATATATAGAAAAATAGCCCCTAATTATCAAACACTACCCTGAAGAAAGCTGGTACAACTGTCTAGTACCTGGCAAAGCAGTCATTAAGACAAAGAGCTTCATTCTAGACAGAGAGGGTTACAACATAATGATAAAACGTTCAAGATGGCAAAAGTAAAACATTTATACACCTAATGAAACACCCTAAAAACATGTACAGCAAAAATGGTTAGAACTACCAGAAGAAATTGATAGTCGGCTTCCCATTTAGGCTGATTTCTTATTCCTAGAAACCGGTCCTGGGATCAGTAAACCACTCATTAGCCTCTTTCTCAAGCCACAAACACTCCTATACTCCTGGACAACAGGAACACTTCCAATGTTATTAACTGTGCCTCCTTCAATCTTGGCTGTGATAAGATTGTGAGGATTTGTTCTTTTGACTATTTCTTCTGCAGTGCTAGAGGTGAGATTCCCCAAGCCTTTGTGGCTATGGTGTGGTGTCTTAACTTGGACAAGTTCTCTGACCTCCTTGGGCCACAATTTCCCATGGGAGCTTTGTGAGGTCGACAGTGGTGTGCCTCTGGTATGAGCCTTGCCCTGAGAACTGAGCCATCTTCTCTACTCCACAGGTGGGGAATAGCAGCATTGCCTGGTCTCTTGGCTATATGCTCAGCCTGACCAACCAGATCCCAGCCGAAAGCCCTCTAATCCGTCTGCCCATAGAACCACCTATCTTTGTGGGCATCCTCGCCTTCTTCACAGCAGCAGCCTTGCTGTGTCTGGCATTTCTTGCATACCTGTGCTCAGCATCCAGAAAAAAGAGGCGGTCCGAGCATGTCTTTGACCATGCAGTGGATTCCGAATGAGCCTCCAAAGCAGGTCCTGGAACCCAGTGGCTGCTTAGAGCCAGTGTGGGTGGCATCAGGCAATGCAGGTGAAGTGGCTGCCTTCAAGAGATACAACTAATTAAAATCAAACACCTAGTCACGTGCCTCTCAAATACTGATTTCTGCCGAAGAAATGCTTTGGCTCCCCTGTGCATAGTGCTCTTCAGAGACCTCACTACCTACGTGCTGATCTATTGGGAAACAGAGAAAGACAGGCCACCTTGGTCAGGCTCTTTATTCTAAGTCCCCCAGAGGAAGAGGAAGTTGAGAATATATCAGTTTAATGTTGAAGAATTGACCTCAGGGCTCAGTTTCCATTTCCCTCCCTCAGTATTCTTCCTGGCAAGATACCCAATAAGCATTTGGCCCGATCAGATATCTCATTTTATAGTTTTTTTCCCATTGGTCTTTAAGACTTTCTTGTAGCAATCTTATAAGCAGTGAACCCCCTTAGACTATTAGAATATAGTATCTGGGGGAGAAGCTTTCTTTCCCTCAGGGCAGTGGCCACAGCCAGGCTTCCGTCATGCAGGTGGGTCCTGAAGCACAGAGACACAAAAAAGTTCTCCCGGAAAACGATGGACCATTCTCCAAGTGGAATTCCCCCTCGGGCTCTGGTCGCTAGATTGCAACCTGTGTGTTTGACATCATCCTCATCGCACCATCGTATTGCTCTGCCTTCCCCTAAAAACACATTCACCCCGAGCAAAGACACTGCATCCCAGATTGTACTGCCTCCGCTAGGCTTCTGCTTAGCAAAGGGCTGCCTTTCCATTGTTATCATGGTGTGTGTATTTTTGTCACCATTCCCACAAGTATACTTGATGTTCCCACACAGAACATCCTACTCTGTGAGTTACTAGCCAATTACTTTCCTAGATCATAGACCTCTCTGCATAGAAGTTATAGGTATTGACTTTGGGGAAAGAAAAGAAAGCTGCAGGAATATTTATCTCCGAAGTCAAATGAGAAAGAACTCTAGAAAATCCAATGGCTACAAACTAAAAATCAACATTATTTCATATTGCTGTTTGTTAGCTGAATATGGAATAAAGAACTATAATTTTATTTTGACTTGCAATTTGTGTGTGTGAGTGTGTGTTCACTTACACATGGTACTCTTTCTCCTATGGACCCTGGGTGATATTTATGAGAGAATTTTTTTTCTAGTGAATTAAGAAAACCATTCATTAATGTCACCTTTATTCCAGAGAGTTCAAAGTGCCTTCACTTCGATAAACCTTTGACTGCTTGAGATTATTGAATCAAACACTTCTGTACCTGATTTGAAATCCTAAGCCTCTGCGAGGCCACAACCTGACACTCAGATCTTGATTCTCATCCAGAATGGCTACTCCGGACTGTGCCTTTGCTCACATCCTCCTTACTGTATAGTAGATCTTCCTCCCACCCATCCAAATCATGTATGTTTCTCAAGGTCTGGTTCTAGATCTACATCTTCCACAAAGCTTTCCTTACACACACACACACACACACACACACACACACACACACGCACACACGATGCTCTGTCTTCTGGACCACCTTTTAAAATCCAGCCACATAAGTCCCGGTATTGTTATTTATCTTGGTGTATGTGTACAGCTTATTTCTAAAAGAGACAGTAGTCTACTTTTTTTTTTTTTTTTTTTTTTTTTTTTTTTATTGCATTATAGGTTTGGGGGTACATGTGCAGAACGAGCAAGATAGTTGCATAGGTACACACATGGCAGTGTGCTTTGCTGCTTTCCTCCCCTTCACCCACACTTGGTATTCATCCCCAGGCTATCCCCCCCAGCCCCCCCCCTGCTGTCCCTCCCCCATTCCCCCCAACAGTCCCCAGTGTATAGTAGACCGCCTCTCTGTGTCCACATGTTCTCATTTTTCTCACCCACCTATGAGCGAGTATATGCGGTATTTCTTTTTCTGTTCTTGTGTCAGTTTGCTGAGAATGATGTTCTCCAGATTCATCCATGTCCCTACAAAGGACACAAACTCATCATTTTTGATTGCTGCATAATATTCCATGGTGTATATGTGCCACATTTTCCCAGTCCAGTCTATCATCGTTGGGCATTTGGGTTGGTTCCAGGTCTTTGCTATTGTAAACAGTGCTGCAATGAACATTCGTGTGCATGTGTCCTTATAGTAGAACGATTTATAATCCTTTGGATAGATACCCAGTAATGGGATTGCTGGGTCAAATGGAATTTCTATTTCTAGGTCCCTGAGGAATCGCCACACTGTCTTCCACAATGGTTGAACTAATTTACACTCCCACCAACAGTGTAAGAGTGTTCCTATTTCTCCACATCCTCTCCAGCATCTGCTGTCTCCAGATTTTTTAATGATCGCCATTCTAACTGGTGTGAGATGGTATCTCAATGTGGTTTTGATTTGCATCTCTCTAATGACCAATGACGATGAGCACTTTTTCATATGTTTGCTGGCCTCATGTATGTCTGCTTTCGTAAAGTTTCTGTTCATATCCTTTGCCCATTTTTGAATGGGCTTGTTTGTTTTTTTCCTGTAAATCTGTTTGAGTTCTTTGTAAATTCTGGATATCAGCCCTTTGTCAGATGCGTAAACTGCAAAGATTTTTTCCCATTCTGATGGTTGCCGATTCACTCTAGTGACTGTTTGTTTTGCTGTGCAGAAGCTGTGGAGTTTGATTAGGTCCCATTTGTCTATTTTGGCTTTTGTTGCCAATGCTTTGGGAGTTTTGTTCATGAAGTCCTTGCCTACTCCTATGTCCTGAATGGTTTTGCCTAGATTTTCTTCTAGGGTTTTTATGGTGTCGGGTCTTACGTTTAAGTCTTTAATCCATCTGGAGTTAATTTTAGTGTAAGGTGTCAGGAAGGGGTCCAATTTCTGCTTTCTGCACATGGCTAGCCAGTTTTCCCAACACCATTTATTAAATAGGGAATCCTTTCCCCATTGCCTGTTTTTGTCTGGTTTATCAAAGATAATATGGTTGTAGATGTGTTGTGTTGCCTCCGATGCCTCTGTTCTGTTCCATTGGTCTATATCTCTGTTTTGGTACCAGTACCATGCTGTTTTGATTACTGTAGCCTTGTAGTATAGTTTGAAGTCTGGTAGCGTGATGCCTCCCGCTGTGTTCTTTTTGCTTAGAATTGACTTGGCTATGCGGGCTCTTTTTTGGTTCCATATGAAATTCATGGTGGTTTTTTCCAGTTCTGTGAAGAAATTCAATGGTAGTTTGATGGGGATAGCATTGATTGTGTAAATTACTTTGGGCAGTATAGCCATTTTCACGATATTGATTCTTCCTAACCACGAACATGGAATGTTTCTCCATCTGTTTGTGTCCTCTCTTATTTCATTGAGCAGTTGTTTGTAGTTTTCCTTAAAGAGGTCCCTTACATTCCTAGTGAGTTGTATTCCTAGGTATTTTATTTTCTTTGTAGCAATTGTGAATGGCAGTTCATTCTTGATTTGGTTCTCTTTAAGTCTGTTATTGGTGTATAGGAATGCTTGTGATTTTTGCACATTGATTTTATATCCTGAGACTTTGCTGAAGTTGCTTATCAGTTGCAGGAGCTTTTGGGCTGAGGTGATGGGGTCTTCTAGGTATACTATCATGTCGTCTGCAAATAGAGACAATTTGGCTTCCACCTTTCCTATTTGAATACCCTTTATTTCTTTTTCTTGCCTGATTGCTCTGGCTAGAACTTCCAGTACTATGTTGAATAGAAGTGGTGAGAGAGGGCATCCTTGTCTAGTGCCAGATTTCAAAGGGAATGCTTCCAGTTTTTGCCCATTAAGTATGATATTGGCTGTTGGTTTGTCATAAATAGCTTTTATTACTTTGAGATATGTTCCATCAATACCAAGTTTATTGAGGGTTTTTAGCATAAAGGGCTGTTGAATTTTGTCAAATGCCTTCTCTGCATCAATTGAGATAATCATGTGGTTTTTGTTTTTGCTTCTGTTTATGTGGTGAATTACAAAGAGACAGTAGTCTACTTAAGGGCAAAGCCTATTGTACATCACTCCTCATTCATTCAACAAACACCTAAAAAAACCTATTATGGCTTGATACCTTTCAGGTGTGATTTTGGATTTGGACATATGCTATGAACATGGTATTTATTCATATTTGTTGATTGAAGTAGTTTCCATGAGTAAGAAATGGGCAATAAACTACAGAGATATCAGGAAAAAAATAACATCCCAAATCACCAAGAGTTTGCAAGAAAAAAACATGTCTGTGTAGGAAAGAGAGCCAAAACCCCCTGAAGCCAATTCCTTGTCAACATTTCTAACTCATTTGGGAAGTTAGAATAAGCTGAGGAAGTACTTCAGGTTTTCTGACCAACACCGAAGAATTTTTTACCAGGTGCAGTAGCTTACACCTGTAATCTCAGCCCTTCGGGAGTAGCTGAGGCAGACGAGATTGCTTAAGCCCAGGTGTTTGAGAGCAGCCAGGGAAATATTGGCGAAACCTCGGGGAAACCTCTTCCCTCCAAAAAATACAAAAATTAGCCAGGAGTTGTGGGCACACTTGGAGTCCCAGCTACTTGGAAGGTTGAGGTAGGAGAATCACCTGAGCCTGGGAGGTGGAGGTTGGAGTGAGCCAAGAGCATGCCACTGCACTCCAGCCTGGGCAACAGAGCAAGACTCAATCTCTCTCTCTCCTCTCTCTTTCTCTCTCTCTCTCCTCTCTCTCGCTCTCTCCTCTCTCTCTCCCTCCCTCTCTCTCTCTCTCTCCTCTCTCCTCTCTCTTCTCTCCTCTCTCTCTTTCTTTCTCCCTCTCTCTCTCCTCTCTCCTCTCTTCTCTCTTTCTCTCTCTTTCTTCCCCTCTCTCTCCTCTTTCCTCTCTCTCTCCCCTCTCTCTCTTCTCTCTCTCCCTCTCTCTCCTCTCTCCTCTCTCTCTCTCTCTCTCTCTCTCTCTCTCTCTCACACACACACACACACACACACACACACACACACGAATTTTTATAGATAGACCACTGTAAAATCTGCAGTTCAAGTAGCATATTTAGTTACTGTTACTGTGGTGAACAGAATTCTCCTTTGCCTTCTGGTGTTACTCCAATTATGTGATTACATTATCACATGGCAAAAGGATTTGCAGATGTAATTACAAATCAGTTGACCTTAAAATGGAGAGCTTATCCAGGTAGGCCTAACCCCATCACATGAGATCTTTAAAGGCAGAGCATTTTCTCCAGAAGAGGAAGTCAGAGATTCAAAGCATGAGAAGGATTCCACAAGCCATTTCCAACTTGAGGATGAAGGGGGCCATGTGCAAAGGCTCTAAGTGTAACCTCTAGAAACTAAGAGCAATCCCTGGCTGGCATCAGCAAAAACCAGGAATCTCGGTCCTACAGCTTCAAGGAACTGGATTCTGCCAATAACCTGAATGAACTTGGAAGCATGTTTCTCCCCGGAGCCTTCAGGTAAGAGTCCAGGCCAGATCATATCTTGATTTCAGCCTTGTAAGACCCTAAGTGGAGAACCCAGTTGAGCTGACCCTGGCTTCTGACCTACAAAACTGCAAAGTAATAAGAAGATGTTGTTTAAAGCCACCAATTTGTGGCAATTTGTTACATAGTCACAGTAAACTAACACAACTATGGAACTCCAAGCCCCGAAGCTCCAACCGAAGCAAGGAATCTTTTGATTTGAAATATGTGATGAAGATAAAAGTGATGAGCATCACAAACAGTGTCTATTCCTATCCACAACTCTGTAAAAAAGGCATAGGCTCAGAGGTAAAACTATGGGCCAGCACCATCCAGCTATCCAGTGATTTGGGGGATATAGACTGGGGCTTGAGCTTCGGGCCTGGTTGAACCTAAAACCCATTGCATAACTTTTCCTTTCACACAGAAAGACAGTATCATATAGTAGTTAGGAATCTGGCTTTAGCTTTCTGTAATCTAACATACCCATTCACATACAGAAAACTGATTTATAACAGAGGTGTCACATCAGAACAGTGGGAAAATGCAGGACAACTGGATATCTTAATGGAAAAAAAATGACATTGACCCTTTCCTCACTCCATTTGCAAGAATCGTTTCCAGGTAGCTTAAAGACCTAAGTGTGAAAAACCTATAAAGGTTTAGAAGAAAATATAGGAGAACATTTTTAGGATTCTGGGTAAGGGAAGGGTTTCTTAAATACTACACAAAAAGCATTAACCATAAGAAAGTACTTAATACATTAAAAGTTAAAACTTCTGTTCCTCAAAGAACATCATTAAATGAGTGAAAAGACAAGCCACAGAGTGGAAGAAGATATTTATAACATGTAGAACTAATAAAGGAACACTTTCCAAATTATATGAAGAACGCCAACAAATCAGTGAGAAAAAGGAAGATGATTCCATTTTTCTAAACAGGCAATAGTCTAGAAAAGATACTTTACAAAAGGAGATATCTAAATGTCTAATAAACATACAAAAAGATGCTGAATCTCATTATTGGGATAATGCAAATTAAAACTACAGTGAAATAGCACTATATGCTCATTCTTTTAGCAAAAATTAAAAGTTAATACCAAGTCTTAGGGAGGATGTGGTTCGGAACTCTCCTATACTGCTGTGGGAATGCAAGTTAATGCAGCCACTCTGGAAAACTGCAGTATCGTCTAATAAATTTGAAGATATACGCACAAAATGACCTGGAAATTCCAGTCCAAAGTATATACCTTAGAGATACATACTCTTAGATATATACCAGGATACATGCCTAAGAATGGTTTTAGCAGCAACCAAGATGCCTATCCCACAGAATGAATGAATGAATAAATAGTGATATAGCCATTGATACATCAGTGAAAAGAAAAGAACTATAAATGTATGCTTAATATTGATGGATCTTACAAACATAATGTTGAGGATTAAAAGCAAGTCACACACAAAAAATACATAGTATAATTCCACTAATACAAAGTTTAAAAACAGACAAAATTAAACACAGAAGTTAAACTCTAAAAAAAAAAAAAGCAAGGAAATGATGACTCCGAAGTTTGGGAGGAGATGGAGGCTGCCTCTGGAAAAAGATAAATGGGTGTCTTAGGCGGCTTGAACTGCCATAATAAAATACTATAAATTCAGTGGCTTAAATAACAGAAATTAATCTTCTCATAGTTTTGGAGCCTAGGAATTCCAATATCAAGGCATCAGCTAATTCCTAGTGAGGGCTCAATTACTGGCTTGCAGATGGTGGTCTTCACGCTGTGTCCACACAGCCTTTCCTCTGAGCTCTCAGGAACGGGGAGGGGGAGGAGAGAGAGGGGGAAGAAAGAGAGAGGAGAGAGGAGAGAGAAGAGAAAGGGAGAGAGAGAGAGGAGAGAGAAGGGAGGGAGGGAGGGAGGGAGAGAGAGAGAGAGGAGAGAGAAGGAAGGGAGGGAGGGAGAGAGAGAGAGGAGGCGGGAGAGAGAGAGAGGAGAGAGAAGAGGGGGTAGAGAGAGAGAGAGAGAGCGCGCGAGCTCTGACAAGGGCATGAATCCCACCATGAGGGCCACTCCTTCATCATCTTATCTAACCCTAGTTATCTCCCCTCCCAAAGGCTCCATCTCCAAATCCTACACTGGGGGTTAGGGCTTCAACATAATACATTTGGGGAATTGCAAATATTCAGTTCATAACAGCAGGGTTTCTGGGGTGAGTGTTATTCCACAACTAGGAAGTGGTTGCAGATGTTCACCTTTTCAACCATTTACACACCATCTGTATGTGCTACACGACGACTGAAAGTCCCAGATCTCGGCTAACTCAAGAATTTTCTCCTTACCATAACCTTTACGGTTTTCAGCATGTCTTTCAGTCTCTTTGAGCCTTGACCTCCTCATATATAAAACAGGCATAATGCCTACCTCGTGGGATAGTTAGGAGAAAATATAACACTTATCCTGTGCATGGCATGGAGGTAACCAATAAATACAAGTTTTAAAACACATTTCTTTCACCCATTTACTTATTCATTTTCACCCCTCATACTTTCACCAAAAGTCTACTACGTGACAAGCCCTGAGCTAAATGACTAAGGGTGTAATAGAAATGAGACTGTTTTTTTCTCTTGAAACATGAGACTTGAACGCCCTCTGTCGGAGCCATGGAAAAAATTCTTCCCAGGTTGAGCCTCTTACCCTTTATTTTCCCTCTCTAAAAGTATTAGAAAAAAACCATTTTTTTCCAATTCAAAAATATTTTTAATATTATAAAATAAAGAGATAATTGGAAATCCAAACGCTTGTTATTATCAATGAATTCCTGTTAATTTTTATTTAGGTAAAATAATGGTACAAGCCAGGCGCCGTGGCTCACACCTCTAATCCCAGCACCTTGGAAGGCAGAGGCAGGTGGATTACTTGAGGTCAGGAGTTGGAGACCAGCCTGGCCAACTTGATGAAACCCCATCTCTAAAAAAAAAATACAAAAATTAGCCAGACATGGTGGTGCACCTGTAATTCCAAGCTGCTCAGGAGGCTGAGGCAGGAGAATCGCTTGAACCTGGGCAGTGGAGGTTGTAGTGAGCTGAGATCACACCACTGCACTCCAGCCTGAGTAGAAAAGCAAGACTCTGTCTCAAAATAAATAAATAAAATAAAATAAAATAATGGTATCTTGGTTTTCTTTTCTTTTCTTTTTTTCCCCAAGAATCCCTGCTGTTCAGATCAGTGGTTCCCAACCTTTTTAACACCATAAACTGGTTTCATGGGAGAGAATTTCTCCACGGACGGTGGAGGGCTGAGAGGGGAGACAGAGATGGTTACAGAATGAAACTGTTCCACCTCAGATCATCGTAAGGAGCAAACAACCTAGACCCCTCACAGGTGCTGTTCACACTAGGGTTCCCGTGGCCACAGGAGGTGGAGCTCAGGCGGTGACGCTGGCTCATCCTCTGCTCAATGCCTGCTGTGTGGCTCAGTTCCTAAACAGGCCATGGACCAGTACGGGCCTACTGCCTGGCTAGGGGCTGGGGACCCCTGGTTTAGGTACTTGCTGAACTATTTCCAGATGACATGCTATGTCTGGCCTATCAGTCAAAGTTCAACCAGAGAAATAGAGCCAGTAGGAGGTATATATGAAGAGACGTATTGCAAGGAATTGGCTTGAGAGACTATGGGGCTAGCTAGGCAAGTCCTAAATCCATGGGGCAATCTGTCAGGAAGCACAGGCTGGAACCCTCAGGCATGAACTAAAGCTGCATAAACTCATGGTGGAATTTTTTCCTTCTCAGAGAAGTCTCAGTTCTGCTCTTACGGACTTTCAACTGATTTAATCAGGCTCACCCAGATTATCCAGGATAAATCTCCTTAAAAATCCACTAGTTATGGGCAGTAATCACCCCCACAAAATACTTTCACAGCTACACCTAGATTAATGAATCACTGGGTTCCATAGTCTAGCCAAGTTGACACATAAAATTACCCAGCACTTCCTCGAATTGATTCAAAATTACAGGGGAGGGGGAGAATACAGAGGTAGAACTGGCGCATAGTTTGATAGTCCTTGGGGCGGGGTGATGAGACGTAGGAGTTTATTACAGTGTTCTGTCTGCTGTTTTATGTTTACAGTTTTCTAAATAAAAGTTTAACAATATACTTGGAGCCGGGCATGGCAACTCACGCCTGTAATCCCAGCACTTTGGGAGGTCAAGGCAGGAGGATCATGAGGTCAAGAGATCAAGAAAATCCTGGCCAACATGGTGAAACCCCGTCTCTACTAAAAATACAAAAATTAGCCAGGTGGCACACACCTGTAATCTCAGCTACTCAGGAGGCTGAGGCAGGAGAATAGCTTGAACCCAGGAGGCGGAGGTTGCGGTAAGCCAAGATCATACTCCTGTACCCCAGCCTGGGTGACAGAGGGAGACTGTCTCAAAAAAAGAAAGAAAGAAAGAGAAAAAGAAAGGAAGAAAGAGAAAAGAAACAAGGCAAGTATTTAGGGACAGCTGCACTATTGTTTTCAACGGGCATCAGGAAGACATGCACTTACATGTTTCTGTTCCATCAGACATTTTTACCCAGAAATCTCTCTCTTGTTATCGTTACCTCCCTCTGTCTTCTCTCATCTGCTTTCTTCTTTTCTAAATAAAAGTAGAGTTCCAAGATGTCCATGTTTTTATTTTATTTATCATTTATTTTAGAGATGGGCTCTATGTTGCTGAGGCTGGACTTGAACCCCTGGGCTCATGCAATCCTTCCTTCTCAGCCTCCCAAGTAGCTGGGACTACAGGTCCACACCACTATGCCTGGCAGGTTCCTGCTTGTGTCCCATCTCAGAATCATCACTAGAACTTGATCTCTCACAGATGAAAAGGTGGTGTGATGAATACAAGTAAAGATTGAGATGATGCACCTGAAAGATGGAGGAACAGGCAAGTCAAAGGACACAGGTGGCCACTGGAAGCTGAAAAGGCAAGGAAACACATCATTCCCTCAGAGCCTCCAAAAGAAATCTCTAAAAGCCAAAACGCTGACTTTAGCCCAGTGAAACGAAATTCAGCCTTCTGACCTTCAGAACTGTAAGAGAATACAACTTGTTTTAAGCCATTGAAAACAAATCGAAACAAAAGCTGACCTCTCACAACAGAGGAAGTCTTACCGCCTTTCTCCAGATTTCAGAACCATGGTCAGGGATTCGAATACACTCTATGACAGTGACACGGGCTCCATCACACACTCCTCAAGGGAGTGTAAATCCATCTAATGTAAAGTAGTTGTAATATGCTGCAAGCCTTTTTGTCTTCTTTTTTGAGACGGTGTCTCGCTTGACACCCAGGCTTTTAGTGTAGTGGAGCGATCTCGGCTCACCGCTACCTCCACCTCCCGAGTTCAAGCGATTCTCCCGCCTTAGCCTCCCAAGCAGCTGGGACTACGGGCACGCGCCACCTGGCCTGGCTAATTTTTTTTTTTTTTTTGTAGTTTTAGTAGAGACGGGGTTTCACCATGTTAGCCAGGATGGTCTTGATCTCCTGACCTTGTGATCCGCCCACCTCAGCCTCCCAAAGTGCTGGGATTACGGGGCGAGCCACTGCGCCCGGCGGCTGCAGGGTTTTAAAAGTACATATTCTTCAACTCAACAACTGTATTTCTAAAAATTTATTCTAAGGAAAACTTTTAAAATATGGACATTGTTATTACAGATACATATTGAAATATTTATGGATACACTGATACAATGTCTGGGATGTGCTTCCCATAATCCTGTTTGGTGAGCATATTCACATTTTCTCACAGGGGAGCTGCTAGGCACACACAGCTATTGAGCTAGTCCAGCTGAGATGTGCTACGAATGTAGCATACACACTGGATTTTGAAGACCTAGTACTGAAAAAAGTAAAATATGTCATTATTAACTTGGAAACTGGTTATATATTAAAATAATGTTTTGGATATATTGAATAAAATAAAATGTGTTATTAAAATTAATTTCACAGGCCAGGCACAATGGCTCAGACTTGTAATCTCAGCACTTTGGGGGCTGAGGTGAGGTGGGAGGATCACTTAAGCCCAGGAGTTCCAGACCAGCTTGGACAACACAGGAGAGTCTGTCTGTACAAAACATTTAAAAATCAGTGGCCGGGCGCGGTGGCTCACGCCTGTAATCCCAGCACTTTGGGAGGCCAAGGCGGGTGGATCCCGAGATCAAGAGATCGAGACCATCTTGGTCAACATGGTGAAACCCTGTCTCTACTAAAAATACAAAAAATATTTAGCTGGGCATGGTGGTGCGTGCCTGTAGTCCCAGCCACTCAGGAGGCTGAGGCAGGAGAAATGCCTGAACCCAGGAGATGGAGGTTGTGGTGAGCCGAGATCGCACCATTGCACTCCAACCTGGGTAACAAGAGCAAAACTCTGTCTCAAAAAAAAAAAAAAAAAAAAAAAAATAGCAGGCCTGTTGGCACATGCCTGCAGTCCTAGCTACTCATGAGGCTGAGGCTGGAAGATCAGTTGAGCCCAGGAATGTGATGCTGCAATGAACTATGATTGCACCACTACACTCCAGCCTAGGCAACGGAGTGAAACCCTGACTCAAATACATACATACATAAATAAATTCCACTTCTTTCTTTCATCTTTTTCAAATGTAGCTACTAGAACAGTTTAGGTTACATTTAAGTTATGTTTTACATTACAAACATGGTTTTCATTTGTAGTTTACATTATATTTTTATCGACCAGCACTGGTATAGAATCCATATTCTATAGATAAAACAAGACTGTCCATTAAACATGAACATGTTTAGATACTTAACCAAAAACGGCTACTGTTGAAACTAAGTAATGAGTAAGTGAGAGTTTATGATACCATTTTCTTTACTTTGTTCTTTTTGAGACAGAGTCTCACTCTGTCGCCCAGGCTGGAGCGCAGTGGCACGATTTTGGCTCATTGCAACCTCCACCTCCCAGGTTCAAGCGATTATTCAGCCTCAGTGTCCCAAGTAGCTGGGACTACAGGCACGTGCCACCACACCCAGCTAATTCTTTGTTTTTTTTTTTTTTGAGACGGAGTTTCGCTCTTGTTACCCAGGCTGGAATGCAATGGCGCAATCTCGGCTCACCGCAACCTCCGCCTCCTGGGTTCAGGCAATTCTCCTGCCTCAGCCTCCCGAGTAGCTGGGATGACAGGCACGCGCCACCATGCCCAGCTAATTTTTTGTACTTTTAGTAGAGACGGGGTTTCACCATGTTGACCAAGATAGTCTCGATCTCTTGACCTCATGATCCACCCGCCTCGGCCTCCCAAAGTGCTGGGATTACAGGCTTGAGCCACCGCGCCCGGCCAATAATTCTTGTATCTTTAGTAAAGACGGGGTTTCACTATATTGGCCAGGCTGCCTCAAACTCCTGACCTTGTGATCTGACTGCCTTGTCCTCCCAAAGTGCTGATATTACTGGCGTGAGCCACTGCAACCGGCCCATTTTCTCTACTTTTGTAGATGATTGAAAATTCCATAATGAGTCTGGGCATGGTGGCTCACACCTGTAATACCAGTACTTTGGGAGGCCAAGACAGGAGAATTGCTTGAGCTCAGGAGTTTGAGACCAGCCTAGGCAACAAAAGAAACCCTATCTCTATCAAAAAAAAAAAAAAAAAAATTGTTAGCTGGGTGTGGAGCACATGCCTGTGTGTCTCACTTAATTAAGTCCCAGCTTAATTAGAAGGCTGAGGAGGGAGGATGGATTGAGCCTGGGAAGTGAAGGCTGCAGTAAGCTATGATTGTGCCACTGTGCTTCAGCCTGGGTGACAGATCAAAAACCTGTCTCAAAAAAAAAAAAAAAAAAATTACATAATGAAAGTTTAAGAATATGTGACTAAAGCTGTTTTCAGAAAAATATTCAACCTTATTTGTATAACAGTAAAAAGCCAAAAAGTAAGCCCAATCCTCAGTAGCAGTAGAGGAATGGCTAGGTGAATTATGTTCACCCACGTGCTAAAAGAGTATGCCGCAGCCATTACTAATAAAATAGGCTGGGCGTGTTGGCTCACGCCTTTAATCCCAGCCCTTTGGGAGGCTGAGGCGGGCAGATCACCCGAGGTTAGGAGTCGAGACCAGCCTGGCCAACATGGTGAAACCTCATCTCCACTAAAATACAAAAATTGCCAGGCATGGTGGCAGGCGCCTGTAATCCCAGCCACTAGGGAGACTGAGGCAGGAAAACTGAACCCAAGAGGCAGAGGTTGCAGTGAGCAGAGACCATTGCACTCCAGCTTGAGAGACAAGAGTGAGACTTCATCTCAAAAAAAGGGAAAATAATAATAATAACATCAAAAATAACATCTAACATTTGAATGCTTACTATACTCCAGACTCTGTGCTAAGTAAATTATATTCATTACATCACTTAATTTTTATAACAGCTCTCTGAGTTGGATTAAATATTTATTCTCCAACCTCTCTCCTTGACTCCAAATTTATATATCTGATAGCCTGCCAAAACCCACTAGCTAGATTATATGGATAAGGAGCCCAACAAACTAAAAGAAAAAAAATGAATTGGAAGAAACTGAAAGGAAAAAAAAATTTTAAACAAAATATGCAAGGAAAAATATTTTAAACAAAAAAGGAAACTCATTAATATTATGAGAAAAATAAGGAACACCGGATCAATGAAATGGAAACGATTTTTTTTAAGACAGTCTTGCTATGTTGCTCAGGCTGGCCCTGAACACCTGGGCTCAAGCCTCCCACCTCAGCCTCCCAAGTAGCTGGGACTACAGGCACACCTCACCATGTCTAGCTCAGAAACAATCTTTTAAAAGGGAAGATTGGATATTCAGAAAAAAGAAACAGTTCTTGGAAATTGAAGGCATGATAGCAGACATGAAGAACTCACTAGAAGGGTTGAAAGACAGCGTTGAAGCAAACCCTCAGAAAGGAAATAAAAAAACGTAAAGAAATGGGTAAAAGAGTAAGAAGACAAAATTCTAAGACTTGCCCACAAAAACCCCCATCTGAATAACACAAGTTTCAAAAAGAAGAATCATTCCATGAAATACATGGAAAATTTTACCTGAACAGAAGGATTTGAACATGATTGAAAGGGCACAGCCCAAAAAATAAAAATGACTTTACACCAATGTACAATGGTATAAAATTTCAGAACATTAAAAGAAAAAGAGTACCCCTTACAAAACTTCCATGAACCCACGTCATGCTGAAAAATGTAAGAAAAACAACAACAACAACAACTTCCAGAGAGAGAGGAAAAAACAAAACGGGCCACATACAAATGAGCAAGATGAGAACGGACTTAGTTTTCTCAACAGTAACTCTGGAGGCAAGAAGCCAAGGGAGTAATGGGAGTATTGCCTTCAACATTCTGAGGGAAAATCATGTCCAAGCTGCAGTTCTGTATCCAGCCAAATGATCAATCAGCTGTGAGAACAGAAGAGGCATTTTCAGACAGCTTCGTTTTACAGGGAGTAACTGGAGGATGTGTCCCACCAAAAGCAGAGACTAAACCAAGAAAATGAAAGGCATGGACTCCAGGAAAAAAGGAGATCTAATGTGGGAGAAGAAGGGAAGGAAATCTCCAGGATGGTGATGAAGGGGTAGCAGGAAACAGCCAGAATGAAGCCACTCAGTCATCTCTAAGGTAAACATCTTGAAGAAGATGAAGTTGATAGACAGAATTTTACATCTGGGCAAGGAGTGGTGGCTCATACCTGTAATCCCAGCACTTTGGGAGGCAACCTAGTGAGACCCCTGTCTTTACAAAAAAAAAATAGCCAGGCATGGTGATGTGTGCCTATAGTCCCAGATCCTCAGGAGGGTTATTTGGAGCTCAGGAGGTTGAGGCTGTAGTGAGCCATGACTGCACCACTGCACTCCAGCCTGATGACAGAGTGAGACTCTGTCTCAAAAAAAAAAAATTGTGATATATTCATGCAATGGAATATTACTCAGCAATAAAAAGGATTGAACTCCTAATAACATGGATGATTCTAACAGACATAATGTTGAGTTGAAGAAAGAAGACACAAAAGAACACATACTGTGTGATACCATTTATATGAAGGCCAAGAATAAACAAGACGAGCTTATGGTGAGATAGATGCACAACAGTGGTTGACTCCAAGAAATGAGGTAAAGAAGAAGGAGGGAACTTAATTCAGCCGCAGAAATGTTCTGTATTTTGGTCTGGATGGTGGTTATGAAGTGGTTCATGCCTGTAATTTTAGCACTTTGGGAAGCTGAGGCAAGTGGATTGCTTGAGCCCAGGAGTTTGAGACCAGCCTAGGCAACAGGTGAGACCTCGTCTCTACAAAAAAATACCCTCCAAAAAATTAGCCGGGCATGGTGGTTGCGCCTGTAGTCCCAGCTACTTGTGAAGCTGACGTGGGAGGATACCTTGAGCCTGGGAGGTGGAGGTTGCAGTAAGCTGAGATCATGCCACTCCCCTCCAGGCTGGGTGACAGAGTGAGACTCTGTCTCAAAAAAATAAAAAGTAAAAAATAGAAGGGTAACCTGTTGACAAGAACTTCCAGCCCAGGATTTTATACAAGAAGGTTGTTTTCTATGTAAGCAAAGCAGTTTCTTTCAACATTTTATGGTTTCTCGTAGGAATATGCCATTGATGAAATTATAGGAAAGTTTTAGGCCAGGCACAGTGGCTCACACCTGTAATCCCAACACTTTGGGAGGTCGAGGTGGGTGGGTCACCTGAGGTCAGGAGTTCAAGACCAGCCTGGCCAATATAGCAAAACCCCATCTCTACTAAAGATACAAAAATTAGCTGGGTGTGGTGGTGTGTGCCTGTAATCCCAGCTACTCAGGAGGCTGAGGCAGGAGAATCTCTGGAACCCAGGAGGAGAAGGTTGCAGTGTACTGAGATTGAGCCACTGCACTCCAGCCTGGGAAACAGAGCAAGATTCCACAAAAAGAAAAAAAAGATACTTGGCCGGGTGCAATGGCTGATGCTTGTAGTCCCAGCACTTTGGGAGGCCAAGGTGGGCAGATCACTTGAGGTCAGGAGTTCAAGACCAGCCTGGCCAACTGGTGAAACCCCATCTCTACTAAAAATACAAAAATTACCTGAGCATGGTGATACATGCCTATAATCCCAGCTGCTCTGAAGGCTGAGGCAGGAGAATCACTTGAACCCAGGAGGCAGAGGTTGCAGTGAGCCGAGATCATGCCACTGCACTCCAGGCTGGGTGACAGAGTGAGACTCCATCTCAAAATATATATACACATATATATATGAAAAAGTTTTAGACCCACATTTATACTCTCCGTGTATACCTCTGCTTAGGCTCATTTGTTCCTCAACTTTTCTTTTTTTTTTAATGCTGATTCTAAGAGAATACTTATCTGCTCTAAAATAACGTTTTTATAGTTTTGAACATAATCCCCAGCTGGAGTTTTGTGACACTGCAGGAACAAGCCCATGTTTTCCTGTATACATTTCAGTGACTACTTATGACTCTTACTTCCACCCTATTTCAACTGTGCTATTCCATATAGTCTTAAGATTGACAGTTTTATTTCCTATAGCTTGCTGCTGCCCACCTAACAGGTGTAAAGTACTAAGAACCCAATTCCTGATATTTGCTTTTGCTTTTTTCCATAGTGATAATTCTAGAACATCTGATTTTTAGCAAGGCTCACAGCCACCAGAAGTGGAGACTTCATTTCCCAGCATTGCTTGTTGGTGTGGTAATGACGCTGAGTTCTGGCCAATGGGAAGGAAGCAGAAATGTCCTGATGTGGCATCCAAGACCCCTCCTGAGAGAACAGTGGACACTCACCTTTTGCCCTTTTCCTTTATCCTGCTGCAAAGTGTAAGGGCAGGATCTGCAGGCCTGAAATAGTGAGAATAAGAGCCACCTCATGGGTGTTAGAAATGTAGAAAGAGTGAGCTGGATCCCTGAGCTAAGGGACCAGGCCAGCCCAGGACCCCTACAGAAGAGGAAAATAAATGTTTAAGCCACAGGATTAGGAGACTCTGTAACTCGTTGCTAAAATTGATGCACACACCGGGCACAGTGGCTCAAGCCTGTAATCCCAGCACTTTGGGAGGCCAAGGTGGGGGGATCACCTGAGGTCAGGAGTACAAGACTAGCCTGACAAATGTGGTGAAACCCCGTCTCTACTAAAAATTCAAAAAATTAGCCAGGCATTGTGGGTGCTTGTAATCCCAGCTACTTGGGAGGCTGAGGCAGGAGAATTACTCGAACCTGGGAGGCAGAGGTTGCAGTGAGCCAAGATTGCACCATTGTATTCTAGCCTGGGCAACAAGAGTGAAACTCTATCTCAAAAAACTAAATAAATAAAATGAAATAAAATAAAATAAAATAAAATTGATGCACACTAACTCCCCTCTGCAGTTGTTTTCCAGATGCCTTTTCTTGGTCTGATGCCACCTCTAATGGGCGAGGTAACCAGAATTGAACGTAACCAACTTCTTGTTCAGATGTGACTCTGTGGTTTTGTTCAAGTTTCCTGGGCTCTCCATGTCCTGCTCATGCTAAAGCTCGTTCTTTCAAAATGGTCAGTAGAGATTTTTATTTTCAAATGTCCAAGAAGGGGCTGATATAATGGACTATCAACAGTTACTAGCCATTAAAATAATATTTAAAAAGTCTTAAGTTTAAAAACCTAGATTTTCTTAAACCTTTTATTTCAACTTATAAAGTTATTATTCTATTTTATAGGTAGTAATTTTCATGTAAATTAGAAACAATAACTTTAGCTTGCTCTATGATGAATGTTCAAATAAGTCTAAGAGATTAAATTTCCAGAAACATTAGCACCACTAAAAGTCATGATTAATTAAATCCTCTGAAAACTTTAAATCTACCTCATTAATGTCATATTGGTGGCAGCAGTGGCCCATCTAGAGTGGCCACTGCCAAGACATTGGCTGCAGGGGGGAGGCACGGCTGGGATTACACACTCCACCTGACAGGCAGAAGCCCCGCCCTTCCCAGGTGCCGCTGCAGCTGCCCAAGCCTGGCTGCAAACCCAGGCGTCTCTGTGCTCTTGGGGGCCCAGGAAGGCCCCCCTGAGAAGTGCCTGCTCCCACTGCCTGGCCTCTCCCTGCTCCCAGTGCCCGCTGCAATCATGGAGCAAGGTTGGGGCCGAACCTGGGTACTGTCACAGCACAGCCAGGTGGGCACACTCAGGGCAGCGCTGCCACCTCGGCCCCTCCCGGACTTTGGGCACCGACAAGTACAGGAGGGAAGCCAAGCAGGGGCTGAGGACAGATGAAACATGATGAAGGTGTTAGATGCTCTTAAACATTAGAAATACTTTAGTAAAAAATACTCAGAGATTAGTTACATTTAACAACAAAATGTTATTATTATGGGTTTGATTTACTTAATGATGGCTATCTAGATGTTTTCCTCTCGCCCAACTTTAGAAGTAGAGCCTGCATCACAGGTGAGCTGAGATGAATGGGTCAAATATAATTACGCACAGGTCAGATAACTGAGTCCAGGACACAGGATCCACTCCACAGACATCATGGATGACTCTACCCTAGACACAACTTAAAGCACAAAATACCGGTTTGCTATTTCAACAAGCTGCTCCAAACCTTTCAGATGGGATTTAGTTTCACAATTAATAAACTGCTTAACCCATGTAGTCAACACATATGACTAAGGGCAAGCAATTAATGAGGCACGTTCGAGGCACTTGGGTTACAACAAAGAACAAGACGTTTTCTGCTTTCCCAGAGATTAAATTTTAGCAGGAACAGAAAGAGGGAGGACAAGAAAACAATGGTGTAATAAAGGGATAAGTTACTTTGTGTTAGAATTGAAACAGGGTGGCCAGGATGGGCCTCACTGAGAAGGTGACATTTGAGCAGACTTGAAGGAGATGTGGGAGCCAACCAGGCAAGACGCAGGAACCCTTGCCTGAGGGAAGAGTGTCCTAAGACAGGGGACAGTCATTGTGTGGACTCTGGGCAGCAGGTTGCTTGCCATACTGAAGAACAGCAGGGACGCCAGCATGCTGGAAAAAAAATTGCAGGGGAAGAGTGACAGGAGACGAGGAAAGAGAGAGGACAGGGAATCAGACTGTGAAAGGCCTTGCAGGCCACTGAGTAGGGAGGTGGATGTCATGATGATCTGACTTGTTTTAAAAGGATCTCTGACTGCGGTGTGGACAACACACTGTAGGGTGAAGGTCGGAGGAGGGAGACCATGTAGGAAACTGTATCAAGTATCCGTTGCTGCATTAACAAATACCTCAAAACCCTGTGGCCTCAAACAACAGCATTTCTCATCTCACTGCCTCTGTGGGTCAAAACTCCGGGCACGATTTCGCTGATTCCTCTGGCTCAGAGTCCTTCACAGTCTGCAGTCAAGTTCTCAGCCAGGGCTGCAGTCACCTCAAGGTTCCACTGCGGAAAGATCCACTTCCAGCTTTACACGGGCAGTTGTCAGCAGAATTCAGGTGTTTTCAGGCTATTGCGTTACCATGGGCCTCAGCTCTCGTCTGGCCAGGGGGCTTTCGTTTTCTTGCCCCGTGGGCCTCTCTAGAGGAGAGCTCACACCAGGGCAGCTTGCTTCATCACAGCAAGCAAACAGAAAAGGGAGGGAGGCAGAGAAAGAGAAAGACAGACACAGAGACAAACAGAGGTGTCAGTCTTTTAGAATCTCATCTTAGAAGTACATCTCACAACTTTGTCACAGTCTATGCCTTAGAAGAAAGTCACTGGGTCCAGCTTTTTCTGAAGGGGAAGGGATGACGCAAAGGTGTGAATACAGAAGGCAGAAATCATTGGAAGCCATTTTAGGAGTGTCCACCACAGAGGCTACTGTAGTTATCCAAACAAGAGATGGTGGTGGCTTGCACAAGGTTGGTAGCAACAGGGGAGGAGAGTAGTCAGGTTCTCAATACAATTTTAAAGATAGAGCCAACAAGATTTTTTGTCTGACTGGATACAGGGTGTGAAAGCAAAAAATCAGTCAGGTGCAGTGGCTCACGCCTGTAATCCTAGCACTTCGGGAGGCCGAGGTGGGAGGATCACTTGAGTTCATGAGTTCAAAACCAGCCTGGCCAACATGGCGAAACCCCATCTCTACTAAATATGCAAAAAAAAAAAAATTTAGCTGGATGAGGTAGTGAACACCTGTAATCCCAGCTACTTTGGCTGAGGCAGGAGAATCGCTTGAATCCAGGAGGCAGAGGTTGCAGTGAGCAGAGATTGTGCCATTGCACTCCAGCCTGGGCGACAAGAGCAAAACTCTGTCTCAAAACAAAAACAAAAACAAAAACATAAACAAAACAAACATATGAAAAAAAAACAAGGAAAAAAGCGAAAGATCAAGGGTGACTTCAGGATGTCTGCTCTGAAAACTGACAGGATGGAGTTGCCATTGACACAGACGGGGAAACAAAACAAGTAAGGTTTAGTGGATTAATAGGGAAGGTTGGGAAGATCAGGAGCTCTGCGTGTGTATTAAGTTTGAGATTGCCAACAGATGATGGATAAAGAAAATGTAGTACTTACACACAGTGGGCTGCTCCTCGGCCATCAAAAGAATGAGATTCTGTCACTTGTAACAGCATGAATAGAACTGGAGATCATCATGTTAAGTGAAATAAGCCAGGCACAGAGAGACAAACATCACATGTTCTCATTCACTAGTGGGATCTAGAAATCAAAACAATTGAACGCAGAGAGATAGAGAACAGAAGGATGGTTACTAGAGGCTGGGAAGGGTAGTGGGTGGTGTGATGGGGGGAGGTGGGGATGGTTAATGCATACACAAAAAAATTAGAAAGAATGAATAAGGCGGTATTTGATAGCACAACAGTGGGACTATAGTCAATAAAAATTTAATTGTACATTTAAAAGTAACTAAAAGAGTATAACTGCATTGTTTGTAACACAAAGGATAAATGCCTGAGGAGATGGAGACCTGATTTTCCATGACGTGACTATTATGAATTGCATGCCTGTACCAAAATCTATCATGTACCCCATAAATATATACACCTACTATGCAACCACAAAAATTAAAAATAAATTTTAATAAAATTAAAAAATAAAATAAGTTTGAGACCACGATTTGACAACTAAGTGTATCACAAGACCTTGAGCTGTCTTTCAAGTTGCCTTTAATTATTATCCTAACTTCTTTCAACTCTTAGGTTTGAGTAGATGCAATCTTATTCCTCGACTAGGATCGGTGCCAATTTCCTCAACCTAATTGGATCCACCTAACAACTTTACACCCTCAGTGGATTCTGCATGGTTAAGAGCATGGACTCTGGGTCTGAACCATGTCACTGATTAGCCATCTGAGGGGGCACATGTTATTTAGCCTCCCTGTCCCTGTTTCCTCACCTGCAAAGTAGGGATAATATCACCTCTATGCTAGAGGTTACATCTTGAGTGTCTCCAAGGATTAAACGATTTAATATTTGTAAGGCACTCAGAATGGTGGCTATTGTTAGAAGTGCTATAAGGATTAGCTAAACAAATGTTCTATTTGAGTAGGTGTGTGTGACTGGTTCTCAGCCACAATACTTTAGTTGTTTGATAAAAATTTAAATACTGGTCTTCCCAAAACTGATGTTGTCTCTAGAAGGCTTTTGACCAACTACAGAGGCTCAGAAAATATGTATAAAAGTGCAAGGACTCCTTCAAAATTGGAATAAATATTTGAAGATAATAGGGAATTTTTGTTAATTTTCAGGTGTGAAAATACAATCAAGGTTATATTTCTTTTAAAGAAATCATCTTTTAGATACATATTGAGGTATTTATGGCTAAAATATCCTGAATTGGCTTTAAAACAAAACAGAAGAGAGAGTAGTAAATGAGTAGAAATGAAGTAAGATTGGCCCTATGTGGGTAATTGTTGAGAAAGTGTAATGTGTACATGGGATTTTATTATATATACTATTATATTTTTGTATATGTGGAAATTCTTCATAATGGAAATGTTTTTGATGCAGGATCTATGCCAAGAGAAACTTAAGCCCTGGTACTGCTTCACATGGTAAGTATTTGGTACAACTTGGGTTCCTAGTATTTGTTCATCAGTACCACAGTGACCTCTGAGACAGTGTCCTGCTGGTACAGAGATATATATAACTCAGGTTTTCAGGCCCAACATTGTCCTTTTTTTTTTTTTTTGAGACAGAGTTTCGCTCTTGTTACCCAGGCTGGAGTGCAATGGCACGATCTCGGCTCACCGCAACCTCCGCCTCCTGGGTTCAGGCAATTCTCCTGCCTCAGCCTCCTGAGTAGCTGGGATTACAGGCGAGCACCACCATGCCCAGTTAATTCTTTGTATTTTTAGTAGAGACAAGGTTTCACCATGTTGACCAGGATGGTCTCGATGTCCTTTTTACATATAGCTACTGCATTTAACAAATGTTAATGCATTTAATCCTTTAAAAAAAAAGCCAAGATGTAACACCTAACACCCATCCAACTTGTTTCCAGCTACAACCTTGCCTCCTACATTCTATGATGAGGAGGGCATTCTTAACCCAACAGCCTGTATCATTTTTGAAAACATGTCGGATCATGTCACCGCTCCATTTAAAGCATCCATTGGCTCTCATCTCGAGTAAAAACAAATCCTTCCAGTGGCTTCCAAGGTTCTACACGCCCTGGCTCCTTCATCTCATACTATCTCCCCCTCAGTCACCCACTTCAGCCTCATTGGTCTCCTTGCTCTTCCACACGCATGCTGAGAGAGAACCTGCTGTTCCCTTTCTGTGGAAGTGCCATCGCCCAGACATCCACGTGAATTGCTCACTCATCTCCTGAAGTTCTCTATTCATGTGTCACTTCTTCCTCAAGGCATTCCCACACGTTCCTATTTAAAATAACTACCCTTTCCTCCTAAAGCAATTCCACCCTTGTTCTCTCCATCCACCTTTTCATTTTTCTGTGGCATTTACCACCAGAGGACACACTATTTGTTTATTTTCTGTATCCACCCACTAGAATATCTGTTCCACGACGGTAGAACTTTTGCCTGTTTCCTTCACTACTATGTCTTCAATGCCTTGAATAGTTTCTGGCACACACAGGGCAGTCAGTATTTGCTACATAAATTAATTCACATTCATTCCTTTTAGATGGTGCCATATCAGCATCTCTCCTCCGTGAATGTCCTCGTCCGTCATTCTGCATCCTTGTTTACCACCATGTTCACTATGCGGCATTATCCAGCACCTGTCCCTGTAGTCATTCCTTTTGGGGAGAGCTGTTTCCATGGTGATACAGGAGCATTCCACCTACTTAGCAGGCCTCTCAGAAAGCTCTTTGCAGCATGCTTCTATTTCTAGTGTTGTTAAGACTCCAGCACACACAGAACTTTCCATTCCTATCCTGGAAAGCATTCTCGATCAGTACAGCTAGCGATGTGATTTGCCTGATGCTTTTCAGCAGTTCTGTGGGCAGGTTTATTAAATAGACCTCTTTTGATGGACATTTTGCCTTTTAGTCATTCACTCAAAATATTTGCGGAGGGCCTATTCTACTCCTACTGTTTTAGTCACTTGGCATACACCAGTGACTCAACCCTGGGTTCCTAGTTTATATTACCCCACCTATTGTGTTCTTGTAAAGATTGTCAAAGATCTTGATTCTGCTTGCTGCTCTCTAGCTATTGACTTTGCAGTCCACTGATGTGAAATATGTACAGAAAAAAAAATGTGGCAGGGTGCAGTAAGAGGCCAAAGTAAGAGGATCACTTGAGTCCAGGAGTCTGAGACCATGCCAGACAACATAATGAAACCCTCGTCTCTACAGAAAATGTAAGAATTAGCTGGGCATGGTGGCATGTGCCTGTAGTCCCAGCTACTTGTGAGACTGAAGTGGGAGGACGGTTCAAGCCAGCAAGTCAAGGCTGCAGTGAGCTGTGGTTGCACCACTGCACTCCAGCCTGGGTGACAGAGCCAGACCTCATCTCAAAAAAAAAAAAAAAAAATTACAGAAACAACACTACCTCCTTGTTTGTTAAAGGAAAAGACCCCCCCCCCCCCACACACACACACACAAACCCTATCTAGGCATTTGGAGTGTTGGACAAACTTGTACTACTGAGAAGTTGGGCACTGCATCCCAAGAGTCCTGACCCATTCCCGAGTCTATCAGCCTCTTTGGGAACAGGAAGTTGGAAGTGGGCAATCACTGAATTGCTAAGATAACCTTCATTCACATCTCACTCAGATTTCTGTAATAGGCCAATGTTCCTCTTCATTATTATTTCTTATTCCAGAGTGTGTCATTGCCTACGGTTTGTGAGTTTACTTCCTGCTTTGCAAAAGGAAAGATCTAGAACTTCCCCACTGATATAATGCTCAGAATACCTTCTTGCTATACCATCAGCATTCCTGGATAAATACGAGTTCAGTTTGAGAAGAAAATCTGCCTGGTTATTCGTCAGGCAGGAAAAACAAATACAAATAAAGGTAACAAGAAACTATTGCTGCCAAGGACATGCTTAATCTAGAGTGTCATAATAACCCTCTGAGTGACTACTGCTTTCTCACTTTTTCACTGAGAAACACTGTTTTCTAAAATCAAAGACCCTCAGAAACTTGCCGTTTGAAATTTTGTCAGTAAGAATAAAACACCTTGCTTGGGGGGTCTAAGTCACTTTAACACAGAGACATAGCTTCAATTTACAAGCCAGTTGCAAAGGTGCAGAAAAGAGGTTTTCAAAGAAACAGGACCACGGGTCCACTCTGCAGGCTAGGCCTGATGTTGACCCTTTTTCACAGTCCTGCTTTGCTTTGAGGCTATTAAAACTCTGTTTTAGTTAAGTTCCATCTAAACTTTACAATTCCTCAAAATCCTGTAATTTTATCTTTTCCTTCCTTTGGTAAAATGCCCCCATGGTGTCTCTGGTGTGCAATCTCCCTCGTTAAAAAAGGTCTATAGACCTGGTTTTGTTGACTACAGGTTTGTCCCTGGTGGTCTTAGGCTGACTGGGCTTGAACAGTCTTGCTCAGATTCAGGATGCCTACGACTGCAAATTTCAAAAACAGAAACAGCAAACATCTGCCACTCCTAAATATAAATGCACCTGAACTAGGGTTGGTTCACTCTTCGGGAGGGTTATAGGAACAAGAGAGTCAGGGTTCTGCACAGCTTAGTTCGATTCTTGCACTGGCTTAGATTTCTTTTGCTTTGGGGCTTCAGGTAAATATTTTGTCTGCTAAACTGACGCCCCCATCCCCAGTGCCTGAACAACAACAACAACAAAAAACCAAGACACATCTACTCAGCTGAAGCTGACAGAAATACAGGGGTCAATCTGGTTACAGGTGGGCAGTCCTGGCTACGTCGACACCGCAGAGACTGTGGGACAAATGGACGTGCTACTGCTGTCCCCCCAATCTGGGCCGCGGCACCAGTGCCCCAGGTGTACGCCCCACAGCAAGAACCCCAGACTCCACGCCCTCCCAGCCCTTCACATCCATCCCTCGCAACGAGCGAAAGAAGAGGGGCGTGGCTTCGGGGCACGGGCGACGGCTTACAGGACAGCACACTGTACCAGCCGACATCTCCTAAGCCTGAGCGCCGAGTACCCCGCCTCAACATTTAAGAGCGGATCGCGCCTCTTGGTGATTGGACGTCCGGCTGTGCCCTAGTAGGGGCCGCAAACTACTGAGCGCGTCCAAAACGCCATATTTGTGCCTGACGTCATGCTTATGCTTCCCTTCCTGTGATTGAAGAACCAACCGGTTGGGTGTAACAGACGGGATGTGGTTTTTCAGGTAGAGATCGAAGTAGCTGAGAGCGGACTCAGGGCGCCATCTTGATTCCTGGCATTACCCTCAACGTGCCCTCCCTCTCGGTGATTGGACGAGCAGGGCGGGCCTTCCAGAGGCACACAACCGGAAAGGTTTGAAATACATCTGGGAACTATCATGGCAAAGACCATGACCTTAATCAAGAGGTAAAAGGTAACATCTCTCTGCACTGGCATGGGTAAAATCTAAAAAATAAAATATCACCACGATATTGGGAACCCGTGTGTGATGGTGTGTCCCTGTAGCCCCAGCTATTCCGGAGGCTGAGGCAGAACTGCTTGAGCCCCTGAGTTCAAGGTTGTAGTGGGCCACAATCAGACCTGTGAATAGCCACTGCCCTCCAGCCTGGGCAACACAGCTAGACCCTATCTCTTTTAAAAAGGCATGGCCGGGTGCAGTGGCTCACACCTGTAATCCCAACACTTAGGGAGGCTGAGGCAGATGGTTCATGAGGTCAAGAAATCGAGACCATCCTGGCCAACGTGGTGAAACCCCGTCTCTACTAAAAATACAAAAATTAGCTGTGGTGGTGCACACCTGTAGTCCCAGCTACTCGGGAGGCTGAGGCAGGAGAATCGCTTGAACTCGGGAGGTCAAGGTTGCAGTGAGCTGAGATCACCACTGCATTCCAGCCTGGGTGACAGAGCAGGAATCCGTCTCAAAAAATTAAATTAAATATAATATGTGTGTGTATGTGTAGATAGATAGATGTGTTCTGATGTGATGCACCAAGGACATAGCATTTCTACCAAAAATTCACTATCTGAATCGAATGAGGAAAACTCCAACAAACCCATGTTACAAATTTAACGGTTAAATCTACAACTATCAGTTAAAGACTAGAGATCTGATAATTAAATGCAATTTGTAATCCTCCATTATATCAAGAATATGGAAAAAAAGTTTTTTTTCCGTTTGCTCCAAAGAACATAGGAGGGACAACTGATAAATTTGAATAAGGACTGCAGGTTAGATATAGCAATATTAATTTCCTAATTTTGATTAAGTCTATTGATGATGTAAGAGAATCTCTGTTGTTTGGAAATAGCCATTTTAAGAATGTATAGATAGGCTGGGCATGGTGGCTTACGCCGGTAATCTCGGTACTTTGAGAGGCGGAGGCAGGAGGGTCGTCTTCGCCCAGAAGTTAGAGGCTGCAGGGAGCCGCCACTGCACTGCAGCCTGGGCGACTGGGCGAGACCCTGTCTCTAAAAAAGAATTTAGAGATAAAGCGACATCATGTCTGCAATTTCCTCTCAAATGGTAGAATGACAGCGCAAATGCAAAATGCTAACATTTGTAGAATCTAGAAGGGTTTCTGGGAATTACTTGTACTAGTTTAGCAATATATTTATAAGTGTGAATTAATTTAAAATAAAAGGCTATGGCCGGGCGCGGTGTCTCACGTCTGTAATCCCAGCACTTTCGGTGGCCGAGGCGGCAGGATCACGATGTCAAGAGATCGAGACCATCCTGGTCAACATGGTGAAACCCCGTCTCTACTAAAAATACAAAAAATTAGCTGGGCATGGTGGCGCATGCCTGTAATCCCAGCTACTCAGGAGGCTGAGGCAGGAGAATTGCCTGAACCCAGGAGGCGGAGGTTGCGGTGAGCCGAGATTGCGCCATTGCACTCCAGCCGGGGTAACAAGAGCGAAACTCCGTCTCAAAAATAAATAAAATAAAATAAAAAGCTAACAAAGTTACTGAGATCAATTAAGAATGTGAGGAGCCAACAGACCTAGTACTAAGCTATGAATAACCAACATTTAAATAAAACTCGGGGAAATAAAAAGGAAGTCAAACAGCATGCGATCAACGGAAGACATCGCTTCCGTACTCTTAATCCTAAATTACTAAAAGGTGACGTTCCTGCAGCTCTCCAATCCAAATCACCAAAAACAATCTCGTCGCCCAACTTTGCGAAAAGACAATTTAGCTCCAGCCGGCTCCGCCATGTTTTCCCAGTGAGCTTGCGTGCGCGTGCGTACGCACGCACGCGTACGCACGCACCAACCAATCGGTGCCCACATAGGCGTCTCACCGCAGGGGCGGTGCATTCTTCTACGCATGCGCACGGTTGGACGGGCCTCCTTCCTTCTCGCCTAACGCCGCCAACATGGTGAGTCTTACTTTTGCGGGCTCCGGGGCTGGCGATCTTTCCTCTCTACCTCCGCCTCCGCTGGGAAGCTGAGGCGCCGAACGGCTCCCGGAGGGTCCTGGGAAGCACATGGTGAGGGTCCTTGGGCCGGCTGTGCCCCGGAATCGGGCACTTCCCGGACTTGCGGCTGACGAGCGCGTGGAGGACCCGGCAGGCCTGGCGCTCTTTGGGCCACGCGTGCGCGCCTCGGCCGCTGGAGCTGTACTGCTGTGGCGGCCGGTGGTCCGAGAGCCTTGTCCTGCCGCCCGGGCCTTGCGGAGCTGGGAGCTGGCAGGTGGTGGCGACCGGAGCCGGGCTTTAGTTACGGCGGCGTCTCCGGTTTTCGTCCATTCAGGTTGGCGCCTGGCGCTCGGGCGTGTGTTCCTTGCAGCGTTCGTTTTCGCTGAATTTAACCACGTCGTCTCTAGCTGCAGAAAGTGACATATAAACTAGCGAGTATTTTTACATAAGTCTCACTGTCCTTTCTCCCCAAATTTTAGGTGTTCAGGCGCTTCGTGGAGGTTGGCCGGGTGGCCTACGTCTCCTTTGGACCTCATGCCGGAAAATTGGTGGCGATTGTAGATGTTATTGATCAGAACAGGGTAAGTGTCACAGCTTTTTACTAAACGTGGTAGTGGACGTGTGCACTGCAGATGGCAACAATGATTGTCTCGATGACTGTGTAAGATAAGTATGCTATGGGTAGTAACTTCATTTTACCATTGAGGAAACAGGCAATGTAGGGTAAGGGTTTTAAGCACAGCCTTAAGTTAGCTGTTAATATTGAATTTTAGTATTACAGCTAATTTTTAAGCTAGAGCCAGTTAAGGGCTAAAACGTTGGTTAGGTTTAAATGAGTTACTAGATACGTAAAGTGAGTTTAGAACAGATCCAGCACATAGAAAGCAGGTGACTCAAATAGAGTAATTCTTGTCTTTTCTAAGCAATTTATTTAAATAGTAGTGTGGGTTTGATGACCCTGAACGGATAAGTAATTGTATAGAACCATCTGACCATTTTAATTCCATTAGATTTTGCACTGAAGTTCTTGATGTTGGCATTCTAGGCTTTGGTTGATGGACCTTGCACTCAGGTGAGGAGACAGGCCATGCCTTTCAAGTGCATGCAGCTCACTGATTTCATCCTCAAGTTTCCACACAGGTAACTATCCAGCAATCATCACCCCTTCCTACCATCCCTAGATTTGTTTATACTAGTAAAACTTTGTTTTAGAGTAAACGGTACGAAAGATTCAGAGCCATCCTGCAGAGGGTTTTACATTGTAGAAGTAAACAGGGATTGCTTACTTTTAAAATGTCCTGGGCCTGCACACCTTTAATCCTAATACTTTGGGAGGCCATGGTGGGAGGATCTCTTGAGCTCAAGAGTTAAAGACGAGCCTGGGCAACATGGTGAACCCCCCCCCATCCCTACAAAAAAATTAGTTGGTCCTTTGGCACTCAAACCTATAATCCCCAGCATGGGAGCAGGGGCAGGGGGGGCGTGCTGAGTTGGGAGGATGGCTTGAGCAAGATTGAGTCTGCAGAGAGCCCTGATCATGCCACTGCACTCCAGCCTGCATGACAGTGAGACCCTGTCTCAAAAAAATAAAGTTTCCAAAGGTCACCTTTCTACCTTGCTGATTTAGGGCTTTGCCTCTATTCAGACTTCCATCCTCCTTTCCTTTGGTCTCTGCGAAACTTTTAAAGTAAACATAGTAAGTCTTTAGGTAAGCTCTTAGCGCGTGTCAGTTACACAGTATTTTACATGAGAGGTTGTATCCCTGGCTTACATTTAAATGAGGCAGCGAGTAGTGTAGTGGTTCTTTCTTGACATTTAAATTAAAGCACTTTGGTGGTTGCTATACAGTTAATTCAACCCACAATGATGGTTGCAGTGGAATGTGTCCTATCACATGGCCATTACAGATAAAGTAGATATAATGTAATTTTGCATGCTTTAAAATAGTCAAAAATGTATGCTGAGCACTACAGACACTGCCTGATGTATATTAACACATAATGGACTTTTAGGGACTAGGGGTCAAAAGCATGCCACTTGAACAACCTGGAGTGATCATGGTCATGCTGCTGCTATGACATACCACGTTGTTTGAAAGCACAGTTGGGGTGAGGCCTGAGGATACATCAAAGTTCAAAGCAGTAGAAGATACCTGGTAACTTAGATTTTCACTAGGTACTCTTGTAATTCCGCCTTGGATCCTTGGACACCCTGGATTTTATTTTTAGGATGTTCGGCCATAAATTGTTACTGTAAAATTTTAAAAAAAGAACATTAATTACCTTGTTATGAGAATGAATGGGTTGGCTGGTTACAGTGGCTCATACTTGTAATCTCAGCACTCTGGGAGGCCAAGGCTGGTAGATCACTTGACGGCAGGAATTAAGGCCAGCCTGGCTAACCCCATCTCCACTAAGTACAAAAATTAGCCAGGTGTGATGTGCACACCTGTACTCCCAGCAGTTTGGGTGACTTGAGACAGAATTGCTTGGACCTTGGAGGCAGAGGTCGCAGTGAGCCAACATTGCACCAGTGCACTCCCACCTAGGCAACAGAGCAAGACCCTGTCTTTAAATAATAAAAAAAAGAAAATGAATGGTTTTCAACACATTCGCAGCCAAAGTGGAATTATGTATGGTTAGATGTTTTGTTTTTTTCCTTGAGAGACAGTGTCTCACTTGGTTGCCCAGGCTAGAGTGCAATGGTGCCATCTCGGCTTACTGCAACCTCTGCCTCTTGGGTTCAAGCGATTCTCGTGCCTCAGCCTCCCAAGTAGCTGGGATTACAGGCACCTGCCACCATGCCAAGCTAATTTTTGTGTTTTTAGTAGAGATGGTGTTTTGCCATGTTGGACAGGCTGATCTCCAACTTCTGACCTCAGGTGATCCACCCACCTTGGCTTGCCAAGGTGCTGGGTTGAGAGGTAGTTTTTAAATTCATAAAATGGACTGGGCTGGGCGCAGTGGCTCACGCCTGTAATCCCAGCACTTTGGGAGGCCAGGGTGGAGGATTGGGAGGCCAAGGTGGAGGATTGCTTGAGCCCGGGAGTTGGAGACCAGCCTGGGCAATATAGCAAAACTCTGTTTCTACAAAAAATGCAAAAATAAGCTGGGTGTGGTGGTATGCACCTATAGCCCCAGGTACTTGGAAAGCTGAGGCAGGAGGATGGCTTGAGCCCAGAAGGTTGAAGAGGCAGTGAGCCATGATCAGTCCACTGTATTCCAGCCTGGGTGGCAAAGCAAGATTCTCAAAGAAAAAAAATGGGACTGGATTACAGTTTTGATTAGAATATACTTGAAGTTACAAGCTATTCTGGCTTTCGAAACAGTAAAAATAAGTACATACTATGCCAGATGTCTTACACAGACAAAGAAGTGTAACAGGAAGAGTGCTTTTTGAGGAACAAAGGAAGTGTCCTTGCTAGTGAGTGACTTCAAAGCTGATTCCTGACTCTGGTCTTGGCTCGTTCTAGTGCCCGCCAGAAGTATGTCCGGCAAGCCTGGCAGAAGGCAGACATCAATACGAAATGGGCAGCCACTCGATGGGCCAAGAAGATTGAAGCCAGAGAAAGGGTAATCACCTAGGGTCACTCGAATTCTGGCTTTTTCTTTTTTTGGAGGTTTCAAGGTGTTGTGAGAGGGATAATTTTTATTTTTGTTTTTAACAGAAAGCCAAGATGACAGATTTTGATCGTTTTAAAGTTATGAAGGCAAAGAAAATGGTAAGATTTAAGATCTGTACTTTTGTGTAATTTAGCTTTAGAATAACAAGGGAGCAGTAGCCAAATCTTATTCCAAGCTGCCAGCCTCTTGGGAGCTTTCTGTGTGAAAAGGGAGAATTTATCCTCATTGTATTTCATGATGTTCTAATGGAATTGTTACCTTTATTTAGATTGAGTTCTAGGGAACAGACCACTTAATGGCCCTTTCTAAAACCAGCATAATTTGAAGTTTGTTTTTTGTATACACAGTAAGTGCTTTCGTATATTGATAATTTTCAGAGGAACAGAATAATCAAGAATGAAGTTAAGAAGCTTCAAAAGGCAGCTCTCCAGAAAGCTTCTCCCAAAAAAGCACCTGCTGCTAAGGGTGCTGCTGCAGCTGCTGCTAAAGTCCCAGCAAAAAAGATGACGGCCGCAGGCAAGAAGGCTCCAGCCCAGAAGGTTCCTGCCCAGAAAGCCACAGGCCAGAAGGCAGCGCCTGCTCCCAAAGCTCAGAAGGGTCAAAAAGCTCCAGCCCAGAAAGCACCTGCTCCAAAGGCATCTGGCAAGAAAGCATAAGAGGCAGTTATACAAAGTAATAAAGGTTCTTTTCAACATGTTGGCAAATCTGTTTAAGTCTTTGGATGTAAAGCCTGTTGGGGCTGGGTTAGGACGCAGACTGATAGTAGGATTATGATAAACATTAAATAATCCATTCCTTAATCTCACTCTGCCCATACTTGGATGGATAGTGCAAAATCATTGCAAAGTCCTAACTCATGTCATGAGAAATCATGATAACTTAGAACACCAAGAGGCATTTTTTTTCTTAAGGTCACTTTAGCTTCAGAACATTTTTTTCCATTGTACAAATATGTTCGCCATAAATAGGTAAAGTGACAGCCTCTTGATGCCCAATAATCTAGCAGATTTTCTTTATAATTTTTTTTGAGACAGCCTTGCTGTGTCGCCCAGGCTTTTTTTGTATATTTAGTAGAGACGGGGTTTTGCTGTGTTGGCCAGGCTGGTCTTGAACTCCTCACCTCAGGTGATCCCCCTACCTCAACCTCCCAATGTGCTGGGATTACAGACGTGAGCTACCACACCTGGATTTTTAAAAATTTTATTTTGAGACGGAGTTTCGCTCTTGTTAACCCAGGCTGGAGTGCAATGGCGCGATCTCGGCTCGCTGCAACCTCCACCTCCTGGGTTCAGGCAATTCTCCTGCCTCAGCCTCCTGAGTAGCTGGGATTACAGGCATGCACCACCATGCCCAGCTAATTTTTTTGTATTTTTAGTAGTGACAGGTTTCACCATGTTGACCAGGATGGTCTCGATCTTGACCTCGTGATCCACCTGTCTCGGCCTCCCAAAGTGCTGGGATTACAGGTGTGAGCCACCGTGACCGGCCCGGCTTATTTTCTTTTCGTGAGGCAGTCTTGCTCTGATGTCTAGGCTGGAGTGCAGTGGCACGATTTTGGCTCACTGCAACCTCCACTTGGTTCAAGGCATTCTACTGCCTTAGTCTCCTGAGTAGCTGGGACTACAGGTGTGTGCTAGCATGCCTGGCTAGTTTGTATTTTTAGTAGAGATGGTTTTTTTGTTGGCCATGCTGGTCTTGAACTCCTGAGTACAGGTGATCCACCCACCTTGACCTCCCAAACGCTGGGAATTACAGGCGTAAGCCACAATGCCCGTGCAAATTTTCTTATAAAAAATAAGTAAAAATTACACAACACAGCCCAGGGATTCTGAGATTCTGTGCTCAAGGTGGTCAGGCTATAGCTTGGTTTTGTGTTTTTTTAGGAAAACGTAAGGTAACAATACATGTAAGATGTACATTGGCTCAATCTGCAAAGGAGAACTCCAAGCGGGGAGTGTGGAGGGACCTTCCAGGTATGTAGGTTGAGCATATTTCTAATCCAAAAAGTTTGAACATCTGGAACTGAGCTGTGACACTGCAATTGGAAAATCCTTAGCCTAGCCTCTTGGTGGGTTAGTCATTGCAGTTAAACAACAGTGTCTCTGAGGAAAACATACTTAAGGATATGTGCATATGAAGCATAAATGGATTTCTTGTATAGACCTAAGTCCCATCTCCAAAATGTCAACATCAGAACACATCTCCTAAGCGTTTCAGATAAGGGATACTCAGCCTGTATATACTAGGCTGGACTTCTGGTTCTGTCTACTACAATATTTAGATTATTTGGGGCAGTAAAAGATCCTGGATAGATTTGAATACTTCAAAGCTGTACTCAAAACAGCCTCGCTGTGTCTCCCAGGTTCAAGCAATTCTACCTCAGCCTCCTGAGTAGCTGGGGTTACATGCACGTGCCACCATACCCGGCTAATTTTGTATTTTTAGTAGAGATGAGGTTTTGTCGTGTCAGTCAGGCTGATCTCAAACTCCTGACTTCAGGTGATTGTCTGCCTTGGCCTCCCAAAGTGCTGCGATTACAGGTGTAAGTCACCATGCCCGGCCAGGAATATGTTTTAAATGAAGCTCATTTTCTGGTTTTACTGAGGTAAAGGAAAAAGTACGTTGAGTTGCTTGATAATAGGCAAGTGGTATGGCGTAATAAGGAAAATACGGACAATTTGGGATTACTAGTTCTACACTGAGAATCGAAACCCTGTCTCTACTAAAAATAAACAAATTAGCCGGGTGTGGTGGTGGGTGCCTATAATCAATCCCAGCCACTCAGGAGGCCAAGGCTGGAGAACCGCTTGAACCCGGGGGGTGGAGGTTGCAGTGAGCCAAGATTGCGCCACTTCACTCCAGCCTGGGTGAAAGCAAAACTCCATCTCACAAAAGAAAAAAGAGAAAGATTAGCCCGGTGTGGTGATGCATGCCTGTACTCGCAGCTTCTCAGGAGGCTGAGGTGGGACGATTACTTGAGCCTGGGAGTTAGAGAATGTAGTGAGCCACCCTGGGTGACAAAACAATACCTTTTTTTTTTTTTTTTCTAAAAAAAAAAAAATTTTAGGGGCAGCTATTCTCAAATCTGAAAAGTTAAGGGAAAATAGCTAAAAGATCCAGGTGCTTCTGAAGGGTTTTACAAAGCAGAACAATTCACATCCAGACAAGTTTTAAATCATCCTCTCTGCAGTGTGGAAAGAAAGGATTTGGAGGGGTGTATACTGGAGACCAGAGAAGTGGTTAGGAGGCCGACACAGTAATCCAGGGGAAAGAAGATGCAGAGGAAGAGTCAGTGATGACTACCAGATGACTGAGTTGCTTGGTTGGATGCAGACTGGTGCATTCACTGAAGTGGGGGAACCCTGGAGAAGGAACAGGGGGTGAGGGAAGGATGATGAGATTAATTTGGAACATTTCGAATTTTAGGCTCTTGTGGAATAATCAAGTAGAAATCAACAGGCAGTTTGAAATCCAGACCTCTAGCTCCAAGCTATCTGCACAATGCCTGGCCAATAGGAGGCACTATTGCCATGACTATTACTAAATCTGTACTGCAGAAAGAGATATGGGAGTGTCTTACAGGAGAGACACGAGATATGCAAGTATAATAATGTCAGCAATAATATAGCGCTTATTTTGACTTAGTTTGGTATAGAACTGGACTCTGTCCATAAAAAGAATCAAACTAAAATATTTAAAGAGATTTGTGCTGAGCTAAATACCAGTGACCCACAACACAGCCCCAGGGGGTCCTGAGATCTTGTGCTCAAGGTGTTCAGGCTACAGCTTGGTTTTATATGTTTTAGGAAGACATAAGAAATCAATACGTGTAAGATGTACATTGGCTCCATTCACAAAGGAGGGACAACTCCAAGTGGGGAGCATGGGGGCACCTTCCAGGTCATAGGCGGATTCAAAGATTTCTAACTGGCACTTAGTTGACAGAGTTATTACTGAAAGACCTGGAATCAATAGAAAATGTCTGAGTTAAGGAGTTTTAAAAACCAGTTCTCATTATGCAGATGAAACCGCCAGGTAGCAGGCTTCAGAGAGAAATGATTGTAAATGTTTCTTATCAGACTTCAAAAGGTGCCAAACTCTCTTAGATCCAGCTTCTCTCCTGGATCAAGGAAAAGACCTCAAAAGTGAAGAGGATTCTTTACAGGATGTAGATTTTCACCACCAGAGACAGCTTTACAGGGCCATTTCAAAATATGTCAAAGAAATATGTTTTAGGGTAAAATACTTCCCTTTCTTTCAGGGCCTGCTATCTGTCATGGGAGACTACAGAGTCAGGTTGGAATTTGGTGTCTTATTGCTATATAGAGTTTGTTTTAGTCAGTCTCAAGATCTCTGTTTTAATGCTAATGCTGATCTGTAGTTCCTGAATTCCAAGTCCAACCTCTCTACTTCCCATCAGATTTTCTTTGGAATGTTTTTGGCGGAGAGCAGTGGTCCATTCAGTTAGAATTTTATTTTTGGTTTACAAAACTGTTGCATGAATTGACTCAGTTAATGCACTGAGTTTATAAATTACAAACTTTTACCATTTTCAATTGAGAAATTGAGGCAACGAGTTGCGTATGACTTGAGCAAGTCCATACAGAGTGCAGCCAGGAACGCAGCCAGTGATAGTGCAGACCCCATGGTCTTAGGTCACAGTCATTAAGTGGGAGACAGGGGCTATAAAGCCATTAGAAAGTTGTTAGGAATTAAGTTAATTACGTTAGGAATTAATTGTTTGTTTGTTTGTTTTTGTGATGGAGTTTTGGTCTTCTTACTCAGGCTGGAGTGCAATGGCGCAATCTCGGCTCACCGCAACCTCCGCCTCCTGGGTTCAGGCAATTCTCCTGCCTCAGCCTCCCGAGTAGCTGGGATTACAGGCACGTGCCACCGTGCCCAGCTGATTTTTTGTATTTTTAGTAGAGATGGGGTTTCACCTTGTTGACCAGGATGGTCTCGATCTCCTGACCTCATGATCCACCCGCCTCAGCCTCCCAAAGTGCTGGGATTACAGGCGTAAGCCACCGCGCACGGCCGTAGGAATTAATGGTTAAATATGGAGGAATTTATCGTGTAGTTGGGATACCAAGACGTAAGAGAAAATAAAAAACCAGACGCGGCCGGGCGCAGTGGCTCACGTCTGTGAAGCCGAGATGGATCCGCTTCAGCTCAGGAGTTAGAGACTAGCCTGCGAAACATAGCGAGATCCCCAATTTCAATAGAAAATAGAAAACAAACCAGGCGCAGAGCAATTGTGGTGAAGGCAAGGCAAGGGTGGGAGTTTGGCTCTGGGGGGACCACAGAAAAGGGCCAGCCTCCCGGCTTCCTAGAGAGGCAGTAGGGACCGACGGCCGGCCAGCTAGTGCTTCCGCCTTGGCCACCTGGCGAGCGTTCGGGTAGAGTTTCCCGGGCTTCCCTCTCTCGGCTTCCTGTTCTGGAGGTCGGGCGTTGGGCCCTTGCAGAGGTCGCCTGAGCCTGGGCGCAGCACCCCGTCCTCAGAGAGGCAATTGACCTTGCTGCTCCGAAGAGCTGGCCTGATGTCCTCTGGGCGGCGGTATTCATGGGGAGGATGGGAGCCATGACTATAGGGTCCCCTGCTTCCCGGGGTGGAGCGTTCAGATCCCGGTTAGGTGTTCGGTCAGCATCACCCACTGGGACATTGAGCGTCTTACCCTTGTCACCCAGGGCTAGGTCACCACTTAACATTTTATGTGCAGCCTGTGGTTTGTTTAGGGGTCCCCGTTACATCCTGCTCTCTCTCCAGAGACTTGTTTTGGATTGCCATGATCATTAGAAGCATTCAGTACAAACTATTTAGTAATGTATTCATAGTGGGGCCAAGAATATTTTTTTCTAAACAGCCATGAATCCACTGCAGTTCCTGACTCGTGCTTTACAGATATTCTTTCTAGAGTTTCCAGTGTCACCAAGCAGATCCACAAGAGAATATGCAGACGGAGCATCTGCAGCATCCGATGAATCAGTGGAGAGGGTGAATGGGAGCAGATAGTGTGCTAAGAACATCTGCAGTGCTAATGGCAGGAGACTGGAAGAGGTGGAAGTGTAGGAGACAAGATAGTCTCATTGAGGTTCTCTCTTAGCTCCACAGGTTCTTGCTTTTCCAAACCTAGAGGGCAGTACATGAAGCCAGGGGTCATCAGTCATGCTCCAGACACTGTGGTTCCAGGTGAGCAGAGCTTTCTTTTGGCTTTCCATACTCAGAACAGATTTGGAAAGTCAGCACAGGCCGAGTAGCCTGACTTGGCCAGTCCCATGCTCAGTTGACCATCCTTCATAGAGTATGGCAAGAGTATTCGAGGGGTGTTGTTGAATGAGAGTTGGTGAATTTGAGAGGGTCAGGTAGGTTGGAAATGAAGGAATTCATTATCCTAGAAAGTGAGAGTCTGCATCCAGGAGAACTGAAGGTGTGGCCTGGAGATGAGCAGCTTTTGCATTATAGAGGGTGCTTGTTAGGCAAAATGTCTGATCTCCTGAATCAGAACCTACGTTTTTACTAGATCTGGAAAATTAAGGGGCAAATTAAAATTTGAGGAATGCTTGTCTGCTTCACAATACACAAAGAAAAGACACTTCTGAGGTTAAATAGACACTTCCAAGGGAGGAGTTTGCCCTGCAGACCATTCAGCAAAGGCAGAACTGGAAGCATTTGGAAGGTGTGGATTGATGAGGGAGGTGTATTTTTGGAGGAATGATGAGTTTGGAGCTGAAGCCAGTGCCTTTAGCTCAATGCGAAGACATCAGTCTAACCTCTGTGAGACTGCAGCCTTTCTTGGCACAAATTCATGTAGCATTGGGAGCACTTGTCCCTCCAGAGTTTTCTTGGTGGTAGTTGATGGTTTTACTGGGTTTTTCTCCAGTGTCCTAGGTCGTGTAATGAGAAAGCCGAGTTTATCATGTAGCAGATGTATTATGTATCCCAAGGACTGAAAAGCAATGTGTGTGTCCTTCTTTTTGTGATATTGGACCATCCACTACTGTTGGAGCACTTTGGCAAAAATTCATTCCTACAAGTCAGGAAGTGTTTAAATATCTGTGGGGGTAGGCTGTGCTTTGCCTGAAGTGTAGTAATCACTTAGGATTAGATTCCACAAAGAGGACCCCAAGTGACAGTGGATTAAACAAGGTAGAGGCTTCTCTCTCATACAGAAGTGTCTAGAGTCAATCCAGGGCTAGTGTGGATGCTCTTAGGCCCTGTCTCTCTGCTCTACCATCCTAGCAGCACTTCATATGTTCTAGGCGACTTTATCGTCCAAAGTACCTGCTTGATCTCTAGCCATCGTGTGTGCCTTCCAGCTAGAAGAGGAGCCGCCAAAAGAACGTGAACCTCTCTTATAGGAACCTTCCCATAATTCCCCAACAATATTTCTAATTGCATTCCATTGGCCCCACTTGGTTGCCAGGGCTGAGTGCACCCTCAGGTATGATTAGGGTTCCAATACTAAGAAAGAAAGGGGGCGTGCACACACACACACACACACACACACACACACGTGTATCTACACACACACACGTGTATCTACACACACACACGTGTATCTACACACACACACGTGTATCTACACACACGTGTATCTACACACACACACGTGTATCTACACACACACACACGTGTATCTACACACACACACGTGTATCTACACACACACGTGTATCTACACACATACACACACGTGTATCTACACACACACGTGTATCTACACACACACGTGTATCTACACACACACACACACGTGTATCTACACACACACACACACGTGTATCCACACACACAAACACACACACGTGTATCTACACACACACGTGTATCTACACACACACACGTGTATCTACACACACACACGTGTATCCACACACACACACACGTGTATCTACACACACACACGTGTATCTACACACACACACACGTGTATCTACACACACACACACGTGTATCTACACACACACGTGTATCTACACACACGTGTATCTACACACACACACACGTGTATCTACACACACACACGTGTATCTACACACACACGTGTATCTACACACATACACACACGTGTATCTACACACCACACACGTGTATCTACACACACACACGTGTATCCACACACACAAACACACACACGTGTATCTACACACACACACGTGTATCTACACACACACACGTGTATCTACACACACACATACACACACGTGTATCTACACACACACACGTGTATCTACACACACACACACGTGTATCTACACACACACACACACACGTGTATCTACACACACACACACACACACACACTACAGTGTGAGACCTGTCAGTCTTTGCTACAATCTCTAAGAGGAACATTTGTCACTTAGAATCCTCTAGAAAGTTCCTCCAGTCTCGTCTGTGGTTGTAGTAAGAGCTGAGATTTATATGATATCATGTGCCAGGTGATATCTTAGTGCTTTACAGATAATAACTTATGCCATCCTTGTAAAAGTCCTATCCAATAGTTAGTATTATTATCGCAGTTTTACAAATGGGGAAGCTGAGGCAGATAAAGTTTAATTGTCTCATCTGAGATTAACAGCTGATGAGTATTAGAGATGTATTTGAACCTAGGGAGTCTGGCTTAGAGCAGGATTTTCCAACCTTGACAGAATTTACATTTGGGCCAGATAATTGTTTGTTTGTGCATTATAGGATGTTCAGCAATATTCCTGGCCTACTATCTACTAGATGCCAGTAGCACTACTGTTACCACCACACTGAGCTGTGACAACTAAAAATGTCTCCAAACGTTGCCACATCCTCCCTGGGGGACAGAATGGCCCCCATGTTGAGAACCACAGCTTTAACTCCTGCGCCATTCACCACGACGTTGTGCTGCCTCTGTAACCCACTTCTATAGAAGGGAGTCAGCAGCCCCACTTAATGAAGAAAGTGAGTGCAAGTAAAGGACAGAAGAAGAGTGACCACAGATAGAGCAGGATCTGAGGAAGCTAAGTGTCTCAGAAAACAAGGAACCAAAGAATGCGCTGATAGCTGATAGCAGAGCCGTGTTTCAGAGGCATGGAGATGTGAGCATAATGGGAAGCAGAAGTGAGGTCCGTGTTCCCAGCTGCTGACTCTGAAGAAAGTCAGACAAGGGTATTAACAGCTGTAGCTATGCTGCACTGCCCGGTAAGGTACTCCCTAGCCACATGTGCCTATTTAAATTAAAATCAATTAAAGTTAAAAGTTCAGTTCCTCAGTCACACCAGCCACATTTGAACTTCCTGGTTAAGGGGTTATCTGATTACTGTATAATTACTGTTTCCCTATTGGAACTAATAAGCAGTCTATGAGAAGACATTTAAGATCATGCAAATATTCTGCTTCTCATCAAAATTTCCTCCTAGATTTCGCATCCATTGATGATTTTTGCCATTGATGATCTTTACAATGAGGACTGCAAATCTTCTAGTACTTCCGTGTTCTATTTCTTCACTCAGAAGAGACTTAAGTACAAAGAGAAGCTTGTTGACATGATGGATGAGAAAGACTACAGTGTGAGTCAGAGAGATGTTACAGTGGGACTAATTTATATAAAAGTGGTCAGCTCATTTTGACATTTTTGCTTCCGTATACGCCCTTGTAATAAATACTCAAAGAGGACTCCTTTTAGTCTATTTCAAAGTGCTTAATAATGCTGATTCCCATCATCTGAAAATGGAAAGAATTCTTATTTCACAGATGTGCTATAACGATTGAGCAAATTGGTTTAAAAGTAACTGACAGGGACAAAGCTCTAAACAGCTTGTGATGGTTTCCTTCTTCCTTGAGAAGCTGGAGGTGGTTTAATGGGAAGCAAAAAAAGAGAGACACACAGTAAAGAGCACAGCATTGGCTGGGCGCGGTGGCTCACGCTTGTAACGTAATCCCAGCACTTTGGGAGGCCGAGGCGGGCAGATTGCCTGAGGTCAGGAGTTTGAGATCAGCCTGGGCAGCACGGTAAAACCCCATCTCTACTAAAAATACAAAAACTAGCTGGGCGTGGTGGCGGGCATCTGTAATCCCAGCTACTAGGGAGGCTGAGGCAGGAAAATCATTTGAACCCTGGAGGTGAAGGTTGCAGTGAGTGGAGATGGTGCCATTGCACTCCAGTCTGGGTGACAGAGCTGGACTCTGTCTCAAAAAAAAATGAAAGAGGACAGCAGTGGGCAGATCTCTGCAGAAGGATGGGAGATTGCCAACCTGTCCTGGAGTGAAGTGTGTTAGGAGACAAAGAAGTAGCACTGCACATCACCTTCAAAGGAGGGAGAAGTATTTTTTTTTTTTTTCGAAACAGAGTTTCAGTCTTGTTTCCCAGGCTGTAGTACAGTTACACAGTCTCGACTCACCGCAACCTCCGCTTCCTGGGTTCAAGCGATTCTCCTGCCTTAGCCTCCTGAGTAGCTTGGATTACAGGCATGCACTGTCACACCCAGCTAATTTTGTATTTTCAGTAGAGGCGGGATCTCTCCATGTTGGTCAGGCTGGTCTTGAACTCCCGACCTCAGGCGATCTGCTGGGCCCAGCCTCCCAAAGTGCTGGGATTACAGGCGTAAGCCAACATATCCAGCCAAGGGAGAACTAGTAATAGCTTCTGATAAGGCAAGATGATAGAAAGGGGAGAAATATCCAGGACGAAAGGAACCTTATCCCTGTGAAATCACTCCCCTATCTGTAGCAGAAGACGTAGAGGAGGAAGACCAGAAAGAAGCTGAGTGGAAGGCCATGATAGGTGCTTCAGGATGGATGGAGGCAGGGTGAAAGATGGTTACCTGCTATGGCCAATTTAGAAAGCATGCCAGAAAATATACCTGGCCTGTGGAACCAGACATGGGTTGACGTGATCACCAAGCAGAGAACAGCAGGTGCTGGGCTGTGCGCTTAGGATGATAATATTAGGGCTGCAGAGGTATGAACATGGAAAGTTGGAATGCTGACTCAGGGCTGTCCCAGCTGGGGTGCTGTGAGGCTCTCCTTGCCAGTACAAACCTTCCATGGGGCTCAGTGCCATGGATTCCAGGAAATTTATCCCTTTCCTGGAATTCAGGCCTCTCCCTGTGCTCTTACACAGGGCTCCAGCAGGAACTTGTTTCAGAAGCCAGTGACCTTTGAGGATGTGGCTGTGTACTTCACCCAGAATGAATGGGCCAGCCTGCACCCTACTCAGAGGGCCCTGTGCAGGGAGGTGATGCTGGAGAACTATGCAAATGTAACTTCCTTGTGTAAGTCCTTCCTCTCTGAAACTCGGCTTCTGCCCTTGGGGACTACTAGATTCCTCCTTAGGAGATCTAGGATCTCGAATACCATCAGAATTGTTGCCCTATGGGTTGAGCTCCCGAATCCCCTGTGCCAGGAGTAGCTGGATGGAGAAAGAGCTGGGTTCACTTAGGTGTCTAACAGCACTTTCCTCTTCCTTGGTTTCTAATGGAGACTTAATGCAGGGGGCTTTCCTCTGGGTACAGAGAGAACTGAGAAGGTTTCTGGTGCACTGCCTTCATTCCTTCCATCTTCCAGGTCCTGGGAGGTGATTTTGGCTCTATTGCCTGTCTGTGAGTCCCCTAGGGCCCTCGTGTACACACCTCCAGAAACCGTGGGAGCTTTCTGTCCTCTTAGAGGCCAGAGCAAGCTTCAAGCCCTTCCTTAGATTCTGCAGATTCACTCCTCTCCGATTTCACTTAGTCTCCTGGGGCATTCTCTTTTAGTTTTACCTGGCAAAGCAGAGAGAGGAAAGTCACTGGTGATTCTCCTCAGCTTCCTGTTCCTTTTGTTTCTCCTCTAGCAGCATTTCCATTCCCCAAACCTGATCTGATATTCCAGCCTGAGCAAGGAGAAGCAGCCTGGGTCCCAGACCCCTGGACACTTAGTGGGGAAGAAGCCCTGAGAGGCCTGTGCACAGGTGAGCAGGAAAACCCACCATCCTTTCCAGCTTTGCCTCCACCTTTCTGTTAACAATTTAGTATGAAAAAGGTTCTTCTTTGTCCTATGATGGTTGTGGGGATTAAAACAGTGAAAGAAGTGTTGCTTACCAGAACTTCATCCCCAAACTAGAAAAGACCAGTCCAGCCATTTTACTTTCTGCCATTTTTATTTGTAAAGCTAAAGGATTTCAGGCTGGATGTAGTGGCTTACGCCTATATCCTGGCACTTTGGGAGACCAAGGTGGGAGGGTGCTTGAGGCCAAGAGTTTGAGACCAGCCTGGACAACATAGCAAGACCCTGTCTCTACAAAAAAAAAATTAGCTGGGCATGGTGGCATGTGCCTGTAGTGCCAGCTACTCAGGAGGCTGAGGCTGGAGAATCCCTTGAGCCAGGAGTTTGAGGTTGCAGTGAGCTAGGATCGCACCATTCTACTCCAGCCTGGGTGACAGAGCAAGACCCTATCTGTAATCTGTCTATCTATCTATACATATACATATATACATATACATATATGTAATCTATCTATATACATATACATATATGTATATATTTCAAACAGACTTCTGTTGGTTGGTCAGCTCAGGAATATAAATACAATATAGTAAGAACTTGGTTTTCTTTTTTTTTTTTTTTTGAGACAGAGTCTTGCTCTATTGCCCAGGCTAGACTGTAGTGGCGTGATCTCGGCTCACCACAACCTCTGCCTCCCGGGTTCAAGTGATTCTTCTGCCTCAGCCTCCCAAGTAGCTGGGACTTAAGGCACATGCAACCATGCCTGGATAATTTTTGTATTTTACAGAGTTTCACCATGTTGACCAGGCTGGTCTCGAACTCCTGACCTTGTGATCCACCTTCCTTGGCCTCCCAACATGCTGGGATTACAGGCATGAGCCACTGCACCCAGCCACGAGCTTGGCTTTTTATTGATTAATTGATTGATTGATTGAGACAGAGTCTCAGTCCCAGGCTGGAGTGAAGTGGCACTATCTCAGCTCATTGCAAACTCTGCCTCCCAGGTTCAAGTGATTGTCCTGCCTCAGCCTCCCAAGAAGCTGGGATTACAGGCGCCCACCACCATGCCCGGCTAATTTTTGTAATTTTAGCAGAGACAGGGTTTCACCATTTTGCCCAGATTGGTCTTGAACTCCTGACCTCAAGTGATTCACCTGCCTCAGCCTGCCCAAGTGCTGGGATTACAGGTGTCAGTGACCATGCTCAGCTAGAAGTTGTTTTTGTAAGAACATTGTGTGTGTGTGTGTGTGTATGAAACTATATATGTAAGTGGAATTTTTCTGAATTCCTAAACACTGAATTTTACATTGGCTTTTGAAAGAAAGTTTGTTTCTATATTGGGAATGAATGGTTTTCTTTTATGAAAGATACTGAATTGAGATCAATGTAAAGACCAATCAGAGATTTGGTATACAGCCTTCCTGTTTCGATTGCTCGGTTCTCATATTCCGTCAATCTTTTATGGTATTCGGAGCCTCTATAAGGCGAACGCTCCTTTCTAATTCCCCCACTTCTGCCTTAATCAGTGCCTTAAATTGACCAGCATTTGAGGTGATCCAGCAGCTTTCCCGGCATCCTTCCTGCAGTCCTTAGTGTTGCCCCTTGCCACAGGTGCACATGGCTGTTTAGCTAGAAGAATCACGTGAGCACCTGAAGTGTGCCTAGGGCAACTGAGGAACTGAGTTTTTGATTTTATTCCATTTTAATTCATTTAAATTTAAACAGCCACATGTGGCTAGTGGCCATCTTTTGGGAAAGTGCAGCCTTAAACAATGAAAAGAGCAGCCTCAATCTGTCTTTTCTAGTTTATGGAGTAGTAAATTTCAAACTCTGGTATGTATCAGAATTACTTGCAGAGCTTGTTAAAACACAATTGCCAGGTGGCACCTCCAGAGATTCAAATTCAGTAGACGGGGGCGGGCCTGAGACTGCATTTTTTTTTCAAGATAGGGTCTTGTTATTTTGCCTAGTCTGGTCTCAAATTCCTGGGCTCAAGTGATTGTTCCACTTCAGCCTCCCAATTAGGTGGGACTACTGGCACACGCCACCAAACCCAGCCCCAGTAATTTGCATTTCTAACAGGTTCTCAGATGATACTGGTTCAGGGACCACCATTTGAGACCACTGTTCTTGAACGTCTAGAACCATATTCTTTAAACTCTGGGTTGCAACTCATCAATAAGTTGTTACCAGCATTTGAAAATTAGATTAGACTGTACTAGCCATAAATAAAGACTAAAATACTATAAAGCCTATTGTGAATGCATCACTTTTTTTGTTTTGAGACAGAGTCTTGCTCTGTCCCCCAGACTGGAGTGCATTGGTGTGATCTCGGCTCACTGCAATCTCCATCTCCCAGGTTCAAGCAATTCTCATGCCTCAGCCTCCCAAGTAGCTGGGATTACAGGCGCCTGCTACCACACCCGGCTAATTTTTTGTATTTTTAATAGAGACAAGGTTTCGCAGGGTTGGCTAGGCTGATCTTGAATTCCTAACCTCAGATGATCCGCCCACTTCGGCCTCCCAAAGTGCTGGGATTACAGACATGAGCCACTGTGCCCAGCATGAATATATCACTCTTATTAAGGACATTGTTTCTGTTTCAGGTGTGTGAGTGTGTATGTGTATATGTGTGTGTCTATATTGGTTTAGGATCCAAAATGTGAGTCATGGTCAACAAGGCTCAAAAAACATTAAAATGGAAGTTTCATTTGTCATATTTTTGGTGCTTGACAAGGCAAAGCAGGTTTCTGTGTTATGGTGCTACCAGTGGAAGCACAATCCCCATATCCCAACTCCAACTGCCGTCTCCATTCTGGGCAGGTTCTTGGCTGGGCCTTTTTTTCTTTCCAAGGTTAGTCTCCCAGAGGACAGCACTTAGGTTCTAAAATTGTGGTCTTCTCATGAACCCTTCATAAACAGCAGTGTTATAAACTGCTTTCTGTCCAGCCAGGCTTGTGATAGAGAACTAGAGAACATTTCTTTAAAAATTACAGAGTATTTTAAAGTATTTTGACAGGGTTTATGCCTTGATTGGGCTTTGAGGTCCACTGTCGTAGACAGCTCCCAGACCTCTGGGTACTATGTGGTGCTAGAGCTGCCTGCCCGTCTTTCTCTTCTCTGGTTTAGAGATCGCTTTTCTCACCTTTGGCTTCCTCTGCTTTTCTTCATTGCTTCCCCTTCCTGCAACATCACCCCATTCCCATTTTTCTTTATCCATTTGCCTCAATCAGTATCTTCTGCCATCCACACTGTTTTTATCATTCATATGGGATTGCTTACCTTCTCCACCTCCGGTTTTTTTACTTTCCCTTTGAGGTACCATCAGGTGGCTATGTCTCTCTCAAAAAATTAACGTGTCTAGGGCAAGTCGATACTGATTAATCCCTTTCCCTTCTGGCATTCTCTTGTGTTTTCCTTTTATCATGCTAGGTGGTAAAACCAAGACTAAGACAGGAACAAACTGCACAGCTAAACATTTCTAAAGAATCAGAGTCCCACAGACTGATAGTGGAGGGACTGCTGATGGACATTCCCCAGCACCCTGACTTCAAGGACAGGTTAGGGAAGTCACAGCTACATGATACAGGGAAGAAAACAAACATAGGAGATTGCACAGACTTGACAGTCCAGGATCATAAATCTTCCACCATTGAAAGGGAAGAGAGAGCCAGGAAATTGGAAGAAAGTAGTGTCAGCACACATCTCATTACAAAGCAGGACTTTGCTGAAGAACGGGTGTTTTATAAATGTAGTGAGTGTGGCAGTTACTACAACCCACATTCAGACTTTCACCAGCATCAGACAATTCACACTAATGAAAAGCCCTACAAATGCAAAGAATGTGGGAAAACCTTCAGATATAACTCAAAACTGTCACGGCATCAGAAAATCCACACTGGAGAGAAACCATATTCATGTGAGGAATGCAGACAAGCCTTCAGTCAAAATTCCCACCTTCTTCAGCATCAAAAACTTCACGGTGGACAGAGGCCCTATGAATGTGCTGACTGTGGAAAAATCTTCAGCTACAATTCAAAACTGATTTGGCATCAGAGAATCCATACTGGGGAGAAGCCCTTTAAATGTAAGGAATGTGGGAAGGCCTTCAGGTGTAGCTATGACTGCTTCATCCATGAACGAATTCACACTGTGGAGAAGCCCTATGAATGTAAGGAGTGTGGGAAGATTTGAGTTCTAATACAGTCCTGATTCAGCATCAGAGAATCCACACTGGGGAGAAACCTTATGAATGTAAAGAGTGTGGCGAGGCCTTCCGCCGCAGTTCGGTGTTTCTTCAGCACCAGAAGTTCCACACTGGGAAACAACTCTACAAACGTAACGAATGTTGGAAAACTTTCAGTTGTAGCTCCCGCTTCACAGTGCATTGGAGAATCCACACCGGGGAGAAGCCCTATGAATGCCAGGAACGTGGAAAGACATTCAGTCAGAAGATCACTCTGGTTCAGCATCAGTGACTTCACACTGGGGAGAAACCTTTTGAGTGTAAGGAGTGCGGGAAAGCATTCAAATGGAATGCAAGTTTCATTCAGCATCAGAGGTGGCATACTGGGAAGAAAGTCATCGATGGAACAGGGCTATCTGCAGTTAAGCCCTACTGCCGCTCTGCGTCCTCTCCCCTCTGCCTCTCCAACATGCCTGCTCCACCCCGGCCCCACCAGAGCCTCCCTTATCTTTTTCACATGCAGTGATACTGCCTCCCTCTGTGCCTTTCTTCCTGCTGCTTCCCTCATCTGAAAAGGCCAGCCCTTCTCCTGTCCAAATAGTACATTTCTTTCAGGATCTCACTTTTCCTGGGAGGTGATCCCCTCATAGCCTGAATCTTTTGTCTCACTCCCTGTGAGCCCCCTCATGTTCTCAACACCCATTGCACCTCAAGTTAGGGATTCCACTGGGCTCCTGGTTCTGTCATACTGATATTCTTCTGGTCTTGTATAAGTTGTTATTGTTTTCCTAACTTCATTTTAAGTTCTCACACTTGAGGACCATATTTGATTAGTTTCTTTTATTCCCTGGGTAGGAAATGGCAGTACTTCCTCTTCTTCATGTCCATGCTTGGGCCGTATCATCACTCTGCATCTGTCTTCTGGGGCTGCTGGAGTTGGAAGAGTTTGCAGAACATTGTGGGGTTTGGAGCATATGGCATTGTGATTGTGATGAGATGGGACATTATAATTAGAAAGTAGGAGAAGTGTAAAGCCTGTGGGAGAAGATAATCAGATAAAGTGTCCAATATTGCTTTCAGGGTTTTGTTTTGTTTTTAACCCGAGTTTCACTCTTGTTCCTCAGGCTAGAGTGCAAGGGTGTAATCTCAGCTCACTGTAACCTCTGCCGCTGGGGTTCAAGCGATTCTCATGCCTCAGCCTTCTGAGTAGTTGGGACCACAGGCATGCACCACCATGCCTGGCTAATTTTATAGTTTTAGTAGAGACAGGGTTTCACCATGTTGACCAGGCTGGCCTTAAACGTCTGACCTCAGGTGATTCACCCACCTCGGCCTCCCAAACTGCTGGGATTGCAGGTGTGAGCCACCACACCCAGCTTGCTTTCAGGATTTAAGGAGGGCCATTTGGTGGACCAGTGGCAAGGCTCACTGAAAGAATTTAAGACTTGAAATTTTTTATTACCTTGATAGTAATAAAAAATTATAAGCGTCCCATTTATGGAAAAAGAAAATAAAGTGATGAGTTGACAGTGAACAATAATGTAAAATTATGTCTTTGAACTTTATTGGGAGGCGATGTGGTTTTTCAGTTTGGGTTCCTTTTCTATTTTCTTTTTGCGTTTTCCTATTTTTTGAGACAGGGTGTTGCCCTGTCGCTCAGGCTGGAATGCAGTGGTGTGATCGTGGTTCACTGCAGTGCTGACCCTTGGGACTCAAGCCTTCCTCCTAGCTCACCCTCTGAGAAGCTGGGAGGCTGATATGGGAGGATGGCTTGCGCCCTGGGGCATACACCACTACACCCAGCTAATTTTTGTATTTTTTTAGAGACAGGGTTGCTCCTCAGCCTGCTGGATGTGTTGAATTTTTGTATTTTTTAGAGACAGGGTTGCTCCTCAGCCCGCTGGATGTGTTGAATTTTTGTATTTTTTAGAGACAGGGTTGCTCCTCAGCCCGCTGGATGTGTTGAATTTTTGTATTTCTTAGAGACAGGGTTGCTCCTCAGCCCGCTGGATGTGTTGAATTTTTGTATTTCTTAGAGACAGGGTTGCTCCTCAGCCCGCTGGATGTGTTGAATTTTTGTATTTCTTAGAGACAGGGTTGCTCCTCAGCCCGCTGGATGTGTTGAATTTTTGTATTTTTTAGAGACAGGGTTGCTCCTCAGCCCGCTGGATGTGTTGAATTTTTGTATTTTTTAGAGACAGGGTTGCTCCTCAGCCCGCTGGATGTGTTGAATTTTTGTATTTTTTAGAGACAGGGTTGCTCCTCAGCCCGCTGGATGTGTTGAATTTTTGTATTTTTTAGAGACAGGGTTGCTCCTCAGCCCGCTGGATGTGTTGAATTTTTGTATTTTTTAGAGACAGGGTTGCTCCTCAGCCCGCTGGATGTGTTGAATTTTTGTATTTTTTAGAGACAGGGTTGCTCCTCAGCCCGCTGGATGTGCTGCAGTGCTCCCACTGCTCACCGGGCCCGCTCCTCCAGACCCGGTCACTTCCTGTTTCTTCTTCCCACACTCTTGCTGCTGCTTCTCCCCTTCCCGCTCACTCTTCTCTAGCCTTCTCCCCATCCTGAAGGGACCTGCTCCATCTCCCTCTACACTCTATTCTTGTCACCCTGCTTGTGGAGACAAATAGCTCCTCTTTTGACCCACCCCATTCATTACCAGCATCTTCCCGTTTTCTGTGCGATCCTATTACCTGCATTTCAGTTTTCTGCCCCTGTTTCCTCTGGCCCTTAGAGTCTGTTGGGAAGAAACCATATACTCAGAAAGGAAGCTAGTAACACTTGATTGACTTTCTCCTCTAGTTCAGCTAATGATTGAAATTTGGCTTTTTCTTTGCTTTTCTTTTTCTTTTTTCTTTTTTTTTGAGGCAAAGTCTCGCTCTGTCACCCTGGCTGGAGTGCAGTGGCACCATCTTGGCTCACTGCAATCTCTGCCTCCCAGGTTCAAGTGATTCTCATGTCTCAGCCTCCCAGGTAGCTGGGACCACAGGCATACGCCTCCATGTCCAGCTAATTTTTGTGTTTTTAGTAGAGACAGCATTTTGCCATGTTGGCCAGGCTGATCTCAAACTCCTGACCTCAAGTGATCTGCCCACCGCGGCCCCCTAAAGTGCTAGGATTACAGGTGCGAGCCACCGTGTCTGGCCTTTTCTTTTCTTTTTGTTATATCACCAGGTAAGACCAGAATTGTCATTAAGAAACTAACTCCACAATTGCCAACTTCTGAAGAAACAGAACCCCAAGGACCGCCATCAACAAGGGGTGCAGCCTGGCATCCTAACCATTGGGCAGCTTTGAGTGGCAGCAGGGTCACTGCACAGGGAAGAGAAACACAAAGAAGAGAGGCTTCATAGAGGTATCAGTCAGGCAACATAGGTCCCTCCACTGTTAGGAAGAGAAGCGTAAGAAATTAGGTAAAGTCATTAGTGACAGCCGGCATCTTGTTACAAATCTGAGGGTTCCTGTACACCAGAGGTCTAATGACTGTGGTGAATGTAGCTGATGTTTCAAACTAAGGGCAGTCCTTCACCAACATCAGAGAATATGGGGAGAAACCATACTCATGTAGGAGGTGGACAAGCTTTTAATCAGAACACCCACCTTCTTTTTTTGTTTTTTGAGATGGCGTCTCGCTGGGTCGCCCAGGCTGAAGTACAGTGGTGCGATCTCGGCTCACTGCAACCTCTGCCTCCAGGGTTCAAACGATTCTTCTGCCTTGGCTTCCCGAGTAGCTGGAATTACAGGCACATACCATCATGCCTGGCTAATTTTCGTAATTTTAGTAGAGACGGGTTTTCAGCATGTTGGCCAGGCTGGTCTTGAACTCCTGGCCTCAAGTGATTGGCCTGCCTCTGCCTCCCAAAGTGCTGGGATTACAGACGTGAAACACCCCGCCTGGCCAGAACCCTCAGGCCAGAACCCTCACCTTCTTCAGCATCAGAAAACTTCACAGTGAGGCAGGTGTATAAATGGATGAAGTGTGGAAAAAACTTAAGCTCCAAGATCGCCATGGCTGTATTCTGATTCGTTCTGTACCATAAACAAACATTCATAAGTCACTTGTTCAAGGCTGCGCACAGTGGCTCATGCCTGTAATCCCAGCACTTTGGGAGGCTGAGGCGGGTGGATCACTTGAGGTCAGGAGTTCAAGACCAGGCTGGCCAACATGATGAAACCCCATCTCTACTAAAAATACAAAAATTAGCCAGGTGTGGTAGCGGGTGCCTGTTCTCAGCTACTCCGGGGGCTGAGGCAGGAAAATCGCTTGAAACCAAAGGTGGAGATTGCAGTGAGCCAAGACCATGCCATTGCACTCCAGCCTGGGTGACAGAGTGAGACTCTGTCTCAACAAAAAAATGACACTTTTTCAAGAGTAGGGCTGTCCACAGTTAGACCCAGCTTAGAAATGACTGTTCTTTGACTCAACTCTGAATTACAGGGAGAGAGTGTGATCTGGTCCCATTCAGATCATATATTCATTCTTGATTAATTAAACTTGGGGCAGGGGAGCAGGATTACATAGTATTTATGTGGCTATCTGGGACTCACTGCTGTTGGTGAGGAGGGCAGTCAAAGGGGCTGTTGTGTACTGATGGATACTCTACAAAGAATGTACCATGTTGGGCATACACTTCTTCGACTAAGTTTGTTTCCCTCCACACTCCATACCAGAGGCTCTTAACCCAACTGCCCGTTAGAACCACTTGGGGTGTTGTGTTTTTGTTTTTGTTTTTTAATAGCAATGCCTAGCTGAATCCTAGGCCAATTACTTCAGAACCTCTGGAAGTAGGTCCCAGGTATCAATAGTTTTTTTAACTCCCTAATTGTAAGATGATTCTACAAAGAACCACATTTTTTTTTTTTTTTGAGACGGAGTCTTGATCTGTCACCCAGGCTGGAGTGCAGTGATGCGATCTCAGCTCACTGCAACCTCTGCCTCCCAGGTTCAAGCAATTTTCCTGCCTCGCTGGGATCACAGGCACGCACCACCAAGCCCAGATAAATTATTTTGTATTTTTAGTAGAGACAGGGTTTCACCACGTTGGCTAGGCTGGTCTCGAACTTCTGACCTGAGGTGATCCACCTGCCCCAGCCTTCCAGAGTGCTGGGATTACAGGTGTGAGCCACTGCACCCAGCCAAAGAACGACTTTTTTAGAGCTTTGCTACTCAAATTGTCACCTGAAGACCAGCAGCATTGGCATCACCTGGGAGATTATCAGAACTACAAGCTCATGGAAATGAAACTCTACTCTGACAATGCCGCCAGGTGACTTTGTGGGCACACTAAGGTTTGAGAAGCATTACTCCAGAACCTGGTCCATGTGTGTGTCTTGGCATTAATGTTGCCAAGAAGAAGTTTGAGGCAACCTGATCTTGCTTCCTTTTTAGTTTGGAAATTTGCGGAACTTTAAATCTTCAAGTTTAGTCATTTCACTAGGCTATGTCTTGTTGCTGGTTCTTCCCCATTAATATTTCCTCGAATTTAGTGAACACTTTCAGGCCGCAGATTCTCCTCCCTGATGAATGGCTTTTCCTTCAGGTTTGTCCTATCAGGATTAGAACAAGGGTTAGATTTAAGGACACAACCATTTTAAGATTATGTTGTCTTTCCAGTATGTATTTTTTTTTAATGAAGGTGTCACTGACATACAATGAACCATGCATAAAGTATATAATTTGATAAGTTTTGCCATATGTATACACCTCTCAAACAATAACACAATCAAGATAACAAACATAATCATACCCCCAGAAGTTCCTTATGCCCTTTCATAATCTCTCCATCGCAGCCTGCTCTTTTCCTGCCCCCAGCCCCAAAAAACCACCTGTTTTTTGTACTGTAGTTTTCCTTTTCTAGAATTTTATATAAGTGCTATCACACAGTACATACTCTTTTAAAAGTTATTTTTTTTTTGGTGTGATGTCTTCCATTCAACAGAATTATTTTAAGATTCACTGATGTTGCATATATATCAGTAATTCATTCCTTTTTATTACTCAGTAGTATTCCACTGTATGGATATACCACAATTTATTTATCCATTCACCAGCTGATGGCCATTTGAGTTGTTTCCAGTTTTTGGCTCTTACAAATAAAGCTCTTATGAAACTTTGTGTGCAAGTCTTTGTAATGTAAGGACATATGTTTTCATTTCTCTTGGGTAAATAACAAGAATGAAATGGCTAGATGATAAGGCAGGTATATGTTTGAGTTTTAAAGAATCTGCTGAGTTTTTCAGAGACTGTGCCATTGTGCCTTTCCATCAGTGTTGTATGAGTTCCACTTCTGATTACATCTTTGCCTGTACTTGATGTTGTCTCTACTTTTAGCTATTCTAATAAGTGTGTAATACTGTTTCATTGTGGTTTTAATTTGCATTTCTCTAGTGACTAATGATGTTGAGCACCTTTTCAAATATTTAATTGATTTCCATATATCTTCTTTGGTGAAGTAGCTTTTCAAATATTTTGTCTATTTTTAAAAATTGCTTTCTTTCCTTGTGAGTGAATTTGGAGAGTCCTTTATATATTTTGGAAACAAGTCTTTTATCAAATATTTTCAGAATTTTCTCCCAGTCTGTGGCTTGTCTTTTCATTCTCTTAAAAGTATCTTCTGAAAAGCAGATTTAACTTTTAAGTCCAATTTATCAGCTTTTTTTCCACTGGCTAATACTGTTTAGAATTTGTGGTGTGCATGTATGTATGTTTATGTGCACCCACATATGTATGTTCGTTCATGGTAAACGTTCATTTTAGTAGGTTTAGTGAAGGGGCAGTATGTAAAATGTATGTCCATGTCATGCCATTGTTTCTGGAAATCTAATTGTTTAAAACAATTGCTGTGCATAAACTTTACAGTGAAAATACTATAGATTTCATAAAATGAACTGTTTCTGTGACAGGTAAGATCTTGGTGCTAGGTACACCACAGTAGCCCCAATGATTCTCATATCCTGGCATTCAATCCCTTGTTTATCTCATCCCACATTGAATCGTGACTAATTTCTGAGGAGAAAGCATGGAGGAAATGATGGTGCATGACTTCCAAAACTAGGTCATAAAAGCTCTGGCTTGGCCTCTTGGATTGCTCACTTTGGGAGAAAGCTACATGCCCTGCTGTGAAAACACTCTCGTGAGAAGGAACCGAGGCACCACACCCGGCGACAGTGCACCAGGCATGTGAGTAAACCACCTTGGAGGTGGAGCTTCTGAACTCAGTGAAGCTTCAGATGACTTCAGCCACATATGACACCTGACTGAGCAGAGACCTCAGCCAGTCCCACCTAGCCAAGCTGCTCTCAAATTCTGTGTCCACAGAAACTGTGAAAGATAAAAATGTTTATTACTTTTAGCCACAAAGTACTAGAGTGGTTTATTATGCAGCAGTAGGTACATAATATACTGTCCATGGCAGGACTTGTGTTGCAGCTGGTGGATAAATCTAATTCCGGCAGAAGGAATAACTAAACTCTTGTCTCCAGGCTGGGCCAGCACACACATCCGAGTATAGGGCAGGAAAGGACTCTAAGGCCAAATGTTAATAGCTCTTGCCCTAAACTTCAAAAATGGTCTAGTAAAACGAAAAAGCGATTTCCCCGAAGCATGCCGCATTCTGGAGTCCCAGCAGTACCTATTTTGTGTCTTCAAAAGCAAATAACACAATTGGAAAACAAAACAATACGATGTCACCAGCACTTCTTATGTGCCAGGCACAACTGTAAATAATTTGCCTATCAGTTAACTCATTTAATCAATGAAACCTGAACAGCTTTTTGAGGTCGGTACCACCATCATACCCATTTAACAGACAAACGGGGGCAAAGAAACTTGCAGCTAGGTTTCTGGACCTAGTACATACACATTGGGCCTTCTGAGTGATGGGCCCAGCTTTTCCCACGCTCAGTCTTCTCGCTGCAGCGCAGCCACAGAATCCAGACAGCTCTGGTGCACGTGGAAGGAGCAGTGGTCCTTTCATTACCTGGAAGGGCACCCAGAGTGGCAAATGCCAGATAACCATGAATAATACCCAGGATAGCAACCATTCTGTGGCCTGAGCTGGCCGGACGTCATGCCCCAAAAGAGCTACCAGGTGTGGGCGCTGCAGGACCCCTGCCTGGGACCGCCCACTCTGCCCCGTGTTGTCTCAGGGAGTAGGACACTGGATGTGGCGGCTGCGGTAGGGAACTACAGAGACTGGCAACTTCCCAGGTTCCTAGAAAGGAGGGTTATGGAAAACGCACTTCCGGCGGAGGGCCCCAGGCTCCCCCGGTGCCGGCGGCGGGTGGCATTCCCACGCTTTCTCTGCGCCTGCACCGCGTGGGGTTCGCGGTCCGAGCGGAAGAGGCTCGCGGGCCGGGTAGCTGATTGCTTTCTTTGGGGCGGGTTCTGCCTGGTTTTCCAACCCCAGTGCTTTTGGGGTGAGGGGGTGGCGGAACGGAGAGGGTCTCAAGTCGCACAGAGCGCATTTGCCGGGTGCGAGGCAGCATCAATCTCACCGGAGCTTATTTTCTCTTCATTGTCACTTCTCCGACCCCCGAGGCAGTGTGTGAAGCTGGGACGCCAGCCATGCTCCAGACCGCTTGGCGCCAGGTGAGTGAGCCTCCTCTCCCTCCCTCCCTCCCACCCCTTTGATGTCAAGAGAGAGCAGGTGTCACCTCTGCATTCCGATCTTGAGTTGTGTAGGCCAGTGGCTTCCATTGTGCATCTGTCACTCTGAGAGTGATGGAGAGGCGAGAATGCTCAAAACTAGAAAACTAGTGTGTGTGTGTGTGTGTGTGTGTGTTGGGGGGGGCGGTTGGTTGGGATTTGGCAGTTGAGCCAGTTTAAAAAAAAGAACTTCTGAAATGTGGAAATTTGCATTATTACATACAAGACCCTTTCACTCCTATCCACAGGCTTGGAGAAGTATTTACATCTCCAGTAAAGCAATTCTAGTAACTGTTTTGTAGATTCCGTTGGATTTTCTACATAGGTCATCTATGAGTAAAGGTAGTTTGACTCCTTTCTTTCCGGTCTGGATGCCTGTTATTTTATTTGTCTTGCCTCACTGCACTGGCTGGAAACATCATTCAATACTGGAACGGAATCAATACTGGAACGGAAGTGGTGAGAGCAAATATGTTTTGTTTTTTTTTTTTTGTTTTTTTTTTTTTTTTTTTTGAGACGGAGTTTCGCTCTTGTTACCCAGGCTGGAGTGCAATGGCGCGATCTCGGCTCACCGCAACCTCCGCCTCCTGGGTTCAGGCAATTCTCCTGCCTCAGCCTCCTGAGTAGCTGGGATTACAGGCACGCACTACCATGCCCAGCTAATTTTTTGTATCTTTAGTACAGACGGGGTTTCACCATGTTGACCAGGATGGTCTCGATCTCTTGACCTTGTGAACCACCCGCCTCGGCCTCCCAAAGTGCTGGGATTACAGGCATGAGCCACTGCGCCCGGCCTGAGAGCAAATATCTTTTAAAAATGAAAGCATTCAATCTGTCACCCTGAAGACTGATGTTCACTGTAGGTTTCGTGTTTTGTTTTGTTTTGTTTTTTTGTACATGCCCGTTATCAGGTGGAGGACATTCCCTTCTATTCCTAGAAGGTGAGAGTTTTTATAGGAATGGATGTTGGATTTTGATAAATGCTTTTTCTGTCTTTTTAGATAATCATATGGTTTTTCTCTTAGTTTGTTAATGCGGTGAATTATATCATTTTTCTTTCAAATATCAAACCAACTCTGCGTTGAGATAAAAACCAACTTCGTTATGATGTGTTATTCTATTAGTGTATGTTGAATTTGATTTGTTACCGTTTTATTTAGACTTTCTGCATCTATGTTTATGAGGTATTGATTTGCAGTTTTCTTTTCTTGTAATGTCTTTGTTCCATAGAATGATAAATATTCCCTCCTCTTGGATATTTTGGAAGAATTTATATAGAGCTGATTTCTTCTATTCCTTAACTGTTTGGTAGAATTCACCAGTGCAGCTATCTAGGCATGGAGTTTTCTTTCTGATAAGATTTGTAAGTACCATTTTGGGTCCTTTGGTAGTGGCTACTTGGCTATCTATTTTTATTTACTTATTTATTTTTTGGCACGATTTTATCTGTTGCTCAGGCTGGCTCCAAATTCCTGGGTTCAAGTGATCCTCCCCACTCAGCCTCCCAGGTATCTGGGACTACAGGCATGCATCACTATGCCCAGCTTAAAGGAGTTTTGGTAACTTGTACCTTTCAAGGAACTTACACATTTTATCTAAGTTGTAGAAATTATTCACATAACATTCCACGTAATATGTCCTTATCTTTTATTATCTACAGTGATGTCACTTCTTTTATTACTAATATTGGTGTTTTGTGTATTCTCTCTGTTTTCCTGGTCACTCTGGCTAGAGGTTTATAAATTCTGTTGATTTTTCTTTAAGAAATAGCTTCCCGTTGCATTACTTTTCTATTAGTTTTCACTTTGATCTTTATTGCCTTTATACTTATTTTGTGTTAAATTTGCTATTCTTTTTTTTAGCTTTTAGGGGGAAGCTGAAGTCACAGATTTGAGATCTTTCTTCTTGTCTTGCAAAATAAGCATTTAGTGCTATAAATTTCCTCTCAAGTACTGCATTAGCATTATCAGCATTATCCCACAAATTCTAATACATGTTGTTTATATTTTCATTCAGTTCAAAATACTTCGTTTATTCCCTTATGGAAGTGTGTTCCTGAGTTTCCAAATATTTGGGGATTTTCCAGGGGTCTTTCTATTATATGAAATTTAATTGCATTACAGTCAGAAAACATATTTTGTATGACTTAAATCATTTTGATTTCATTGAGCTTTCTTTTATGGCCCAGAATATGGGCTATCTACCTATCTACATTGTCTTATATGAATTTTTTTTTTTTTTGAGACAGTCTTATTCTGTCTCCCAGACTGAGTGCAGTGGTGCAATCACAGCTCACGCCCACTGCAGCCTCGTCCTCCTGGGCTCAGGTGATCCTCCCACCTCATCCTCCCAAGGACTTGAGACTATGCTTGGCTAACTTACTTTTCCTAGAGACAAGGTCTCACTGTGTTGCCCAGGCTGGTCTCAAACTCCTGAATGCAAGCCATTCTCCTGCCTCCACCTCCCAAAGTGCTGGGATTACAGGCATGAGCCACCATGCCTGGCCTTAGAGTTTTCTTTTGACTAATATTGTCATGGTATATCTTTTCCTATCCTTTTGCTTTTAATTTATCCCTGTCTTTATATTTAATGTGCATTTCTTGAAGGTGACAGATAGTAGGTTCTTATTTTTTAAAAAATCCAATATGACAGTGTTTGGGATGTTAATTTACATTTGAGGCAATTATTGATGTGGCTAGATTTGAGCCTGTCCTCTTTCTACTTGTTTTCTAATGGTCCAGTGTGTTCTTTTTTCCCCTTTGATCCTGTTTTTCCATTTTCTTTCTTTTTTTTTCCTTTTGTTTGAGACAGTCACTCTTTCACCTAGGCTGGCGTGCAATAGCGTGATATCCGCTCATTGCAATTTCCACTTCCCGGGTTCAAGCAATTCTTATGCCTCAGCCTCCCAAGTAGCTGGGAGTACAGACACGTACCATGATGCCCAGCAAATTTTTTGTATTTTTAGTAGAGATGGGATGTCACCATGTTGGCCAGGCTGGTCTTGAACTCTTGGCTTCAAGTGATCTGCTCACCTTAGGCCTCTCAAAAGTTGTGAGTCACTGGGGCCTGTCTCTTTTTTTTCCATTTTCCATAGGATTAATGATGTGTAAATATCAGGCATTGTTCTTTTCAGTCTTTCCAAATAATACTTTCTCTTCTCTGGCCTTGGTTAGTTTTCTCACATCTGTGTGCTGATCTGTATTTGTTGACTACTCTAAAGGGATCTTCTGCAGGTAATTGAGATTCCATCTCTGTGCAGCCCTCTCCTCTCTGGCACTCTGTCCTATAAACTCAAGCTGCTTTGGTTTCTTCCAACTCTACCAGGAAATCTGCCAGGTTCTGCCTCAGTTCCCTCTTCCTGTGTTGCAGCCTGGAAACTTCTCAGGGTAGTAACCTAGGGAATTATAGGGCTCACCTCTTCTTTTCCCTGTTTCTCAGAGATTGTTGTTGTTTTTTGCATTATCTTGAAAATTATTGTTTTATATAAATTGTCTGCTTATTTCGTTTCAGGCAGGAGGGAAATCCAGCCCCCATGATTCCACCTAGATAAGAACTGGAAGTTTTCCCTTAGTATGGCTTCTTTTTTTTTTTTTTTGACAGCCCGACTGTCACCCAGGCTGGAGTACAGTAGCGCAATCATGGCTCACTGCAGACTCAACCTCCCTAGCCTCAGCTGATCCTCCCACCTCAGCCTCCTGAGTAGCTGGGAGCACCCTCTTACATGGCTAATTTTTGTATTTTTTTGTACAGATGGTGTTTCACCATATTGCCCAGGCTGGTCTCAAACTTCTGAGCTGAAGCAATCTGCCCACCTTGGCCTCCCGAGTTTCTGGGATTACAGGGGTGAGCCACCGCACCTGGCCTGCTTTTCAAAAAACATTGCCCTTTTACTTTTGCTGTTTAAACTGTTGCCATCTCGGCTTCCCTGTCTTCATGTGTGTGGTGTTTTTCCTTCTCTGAAAGCCTGTAGGATCTGTTTGTATTCTCATTTTTCTGAGCCTTCTCAGTTACATGGCTTTGTGTAGATATTTTTCATTCATTGTCCTAAGTACTTGGTTGGTCCTTCTTCTCTATGTTGCTTTTGAGCAGACGTAATATTTTACTAAGTTGTAAAGAACACTGCACATTTACAAAATCCTTAGCTCATCCTTGGTTCTGTGGTTTGAATTGGGCCTTCCCTTCTGCCAGAAGTTGAGTTTCATCTTTGTCTACTTTTCTGATCTATTTATCATTCATTCTTTTTCTGCCTTCTAAAATTCTGTTTATATCACTAGTTGGCTTTGACCCTTCTCTATCTCTCTTTTTTTTCTTTCTTTTTTTTTTTTGAGACAGGGTCTCACTCTGTCACCCAGGCTGGAGTACAGTGGTGCAATCACAGTTTACTGCAGACTCGACCTCCCCAAGCTCGGGTGATCCTCCCATCTCAGCCTCCCAGGTAGCTGGGACTACAGGCATGCACCACCACATCTGGCAAATTTTTGTATTTTTCGTAGAGATGAGGTTTCACCCTGTTGGCCACGTGGCCAGGCTGGTCTCAAGCCATCCACCTGCCTTGGCCTCCCAAAGTGCCAGGGTTGCAGGTGTGAGTCACTGTGCCCGGCCTGCTTTGACTCTTCTCTTGGGCTGCTGTTACTGTCACTTTAGTGGGGTCAGGGAGAGAGTGGAGATCAGTATGAAAGTGTTATTCACTATGTTTATACAGATGTCCCCTGTGCACATGCACACAAAACTCACACTGGGGAAAGGAGCCCAGAGGAACAGATGGGCACACAGAGCAGGGCACAGTGGAGGCAAGCAGAGATCAGCAGGTGAAAACAGAGCTGTGTCTGGGGATGACCACAAAGGAGTGCAGTGACCTTTGGTTCCCCTGTTGGTGCCAGCACAGATAGCTGCGGGCAGGCCTCTGGTGGAGTGCTGGGTAACTGTTCTTGGCATTACCATTAGACCCAGTAGGTCTCTGCCCCCCTACTTAGCCTGGCCCCCTGACGCAGGGTTTGAGCAGGAACCTGTTGTTTTAGGAACCAGTGACCTTTGAGGATGTGGCTGTGTACTTCACCCAGAATGAATGGACCAGCCTGGACCCTGTGCAGAGGGCCCTGTACAGGGAGGTGATGCTGGAGAATTATGCAAATGTGGCTTCCCTGGGTAAGACTTCTCTTATTTTTGGCCTCTGCCCTTTGAGCATCTTGGCTTCTTTATTCCTTAGAACTGTGTGGGGTATCTTTTTTTTTTGGGGGGGGACAAGAGTCTTGCTCTGTCACTCAGGCAGGAGTGCAGTGGCATGATCTCAACTCATTGCAGCCTCCACCTCCCAGGTTCAAGCAATTCTCCTGCCTCAGTCTCCCAAGTAGCTGGGATTACAGGTGGTACCACCTCACCTGGCTAATTTTTATATTTTTAGTGGAGACAGGGCTTCTCCATGTTGGCCAGGCTGGTCTCAAACTCCTGGCCTCAAGTAATCCCCCTGCCTCACCCTCCCAAAGTGCTGGGATTACGGGCATGAGCCACCGCTCCTGGCCCACTAATTTTGTGGGGTTTCTAATAACTCCCTGTTGCCTGCCCTGAAGGCCGAGCTGCACGGAGGTTACTGGGTGGAGAGAGGTCTGTGTTCCCAGGTTGTGAAATCAGCTGTCCCTCCAACCCTGAGAGGGACTGCACCCCAAACATGGGAGGGAAAGGAGCTCTTGGAAGCACAGCAAAGCCCCCTGTGTCTCTGTCTTCCAAGTTCTCTGAAGAAAACTTGAGATTCCGTTATGTAAGCGTGGGATTATTCTGGGACTCTGCCCACTCTGTGGGAAATTTCTGTCCTCCAGCACCATAGATTAAGTTTCTCCCTGCCTCACATCCTCTCCCACTACTTGGCTCAGCAGAGAAAGATAAAGGGGGCTGTGAGAGGAGCCTGCTTTCTGATCCCTTGACCTTTTCTTGTTTCTTTCTACCTGGGCAGCATTTCCATTCACCACGCCTGTTCTGGTCTCCCAGCTGGAGCAAGGGGAGCGGCCATGGGGCTTCGATCCCTGGGAACCTGTGGGCAGGGAGGCTCTCCAAGGTGTCTGTCCAGGTGAGCTTGAGAACCCACTAGCTACCTTTTTTGCTTGGCTTGCTTTCTTGTTTTCACATTTCATTGTGCAAGAAGCGTTTCTTCTCCTGGGAGACTGTTTCTGTTCCTGTGAAATCATTGCATGTGGTTCTCTGAGTTCATGGTGGTAGCCTACCTCAGCTGGGGAAGGGCCAGTCTCTTTTAAGCCGGGAATGACTGTAAGATTCCTTTGCCTATTCATCTTTGCCTCTCCTCCTCACAGCCTCCCAAGGGGGACTGTCTGACTGGGCAGCACTTACACCAGCTCATTTCTTCTCTGTCACATGAAAACATTTTATTTTTCTGCCAGTTTGTTTTTGCAAAGATGAGGATGTCAGCCACCATTGGAGGAAAATAGGCTTCTGGCAGCCTGTCTGGCCATCTGCATATCATAGGGTGCATTGTTTAAGCACCGACTTAGGAAATAATAATTTTATTTTTATAATGGAAATTTAAAACTACATGCAAACAGCAGCATAATGTTCTCCATGTGCCCGTCATCCAGCCTCGACAGTCACCAGTGTCCTTTCATTCTTATTTCATCTTCCTCCACAGACACCTAAAAAACTTCTGAAGCAAAAATTAAAGGTGGATAACTTCCTCATGTTGATGGCTATTGATATAAGAATTAAAAATAGGCTGGGCACGGTGACACACCTGTAATCTCAGCACTTTGGGAGGCTGAGGCAGGTGGATCACTTGAGGCCAGGAGTTTGAGGCCAGCTTGGCCAACATGGTGAAACCCCATCTCTACTAAAAAAAAAAAAAAAACATGTGGCTGGGTGCAGTGGCATATGCCTGTAATCCTAGCACTTTGGGAGGCTGAGGTGGGTGGATCACCTGAGGTCAGGAGTTCGAGACCAGCCTGGCCAACATGGTGAAACCCTGTCTCTACTAAAAATGCAGAAAATTAGCACAGACGTGGTCGTACATGCCTGTAATCCTAGCTACTCAGGAGGCTGAGGCAGGAGAATCGCTTGAACCTGGGGGCGGAGTTTGCAGTGAGCTGGGATTGCACCACTGCACTCCAGCCTGAGCAACAGAGCGAGACTCTGCCTCGAAAAAAGAAAGAGAAAGAAAATAAAAAATTAGCTGGGTGTGGTGGTGTGAGCCTGTAGTCCCAGCTACTCTGTAGTCCCAGAGACCAGGCATGAGAATAGCTTGAGCCAAGAGGTGGAGGATGCAGTGAGCTGTGATTGCACCATTGCATTCCAGCCTGGGTGACATAGGGAGATTCTATCTCAAAAATACATAAATAAAGATAACAACATAGTATGTTTTTCCATCTTTCTTATTCTGCTTCACCCCTTCTCTGCCAGTGAAAATTTGCTGTGCTCTTCTGCAGAGAATGCCCGTTACCGATGCATTCCAAGTCTTGATTGAAAGTTGTACCTGTCTGGATGTGACCTCAGTCCCCCAGGTGATCTGAGTAAAAATATTTTCTGAACAATTTTTTGTGAACACATGCAGGCTGAAGATTTTATTAGTCTGCAAAAGGTTTAGATAGTCGAGAGAATATTTCTCTTTGGTTTTCCCTTATTATCACATGAGTTTAGTAGTTCACATCTCAAATTGTTGTACTAAACAAATGTGCAACCTATGGGACCTTTTAGGAAAAATGGCAAGCGTCGTTACCAGGCCCTCTTTGGGACCTACGTTCGTGCCTGGAAGAGTTCTTCACATTTCCAGTGCTCTTTGGTTTTAAAGGCAGCCTCCAAGCCCTCCTTTCTCCTTCTGGATGCTGTGGTGGTTGCCATGCCTGGCGTCCTCAGCCACTGCCTAGGAGCCTGCTGCTTTACTAGAGCCGGCTTGATGGTAGAGAGGAGCTCCCTTTTCACGATGGTGTTGTGGGTGGTGACTCCTCGCAAGCATCTCTTAAGGAGTCTCAGCCTGTGGGCCTGCTGTAGTGCTTGAGCTGCTCAGCCGGCCCTTCTCCAGTCTCGGCAGCCTGCCTCTCACTCAGGGTTTCCATCTGTTACTTTTCCATGTTTGCATCTTTATCCACCTCATTCACTTTCCTCTTAGTCTTTCTGCCCTCATGAACAGTCTTTGCAGTTTGCTGGTTTTCACACTGTTTGCGGGAATGCCTCCGGGCCTTGCCGCCTCCCTCATAGAGTCTTCATGTCCCTCGTGAGGCTCTGGTGTGTTGTGATTTAGGCAGTCATCTTGTGAGCATTTTAGGCAATATCCATATACTCAGGGCAAGTTAGAACCACTTGATTCTGTTTCCTCTTCAGCACAGATATTGTGTGTGTGTGTGTGTGTGTGTGTGTGATCAGGGACTGACACTTATGTTTTCTTTTGGTGATAGGGGGTGAGATGAGAACTGAGAAGGAAGGATTAACTCCAAAGGAGCACGTGTCCAAAGAAACAGAGTCCTTCCGACTGATGGACTGAGAGATCAGCAGGTGAAAACAGAGCTGTGTCTGGGGATGACCACAAAGGGGCGCAGTGACCTTTGGTTCTGATGGCAGACTGATGGTGGAGGGGCTGCCAGGGACTGTTTCCCAGCACTTTAACTTTGGGAGCAGCCTAGAACAGCCCCAAGCTCATTGGATAATTAAGACAAAGTCAAAGAGGAGCCATTTCACAGATACCTCAGCCAGGCACCATGAGGCCTGTGTGGTCAAGAATGGAGAGAAGTCTGAGAAATTAGGAAAAAATATCAGTGTCAGCACACAACTCACTACGAATAAGACAGTCCCTAGTGGTCAGATAGCTTATGAATGTGGGAAATGTGGCAGATATTTCATTCGAATGGCAGACTTCCACCGACATCAGAAATGTCACACTGGCGAAAGGTCTTTTGAATGCAAAGATTGTGGAAAAGACTTCAGATATAATTCATTACTTATTCGGCATCAGATAATTCACACTGGCAAGAAACTATTTAAATGTAAAGAATGTGGAAAAGGTTTAAGTTCAGACACAGCCTTGATTCAGCATCAAAGAATCCACACTGGAGAAAAGCCCTATGAATGTAAGGAGTGTGGCCGGGCCTTCAGTAGCAGCTTGGTCTTCCTCCAGCACCAGAGGTTCCACACTGGGGAGAAGCTCTATGAATGTAATGAATGTTGGAAAACTTTCAGTTGCAGCTCAAGTTTCACTGTCCATCAGCGAATGCACACTGGGGAGAAACCGTTTGAATGTAAAGAGTGTGGAAAACGATTAAGCTCAAACACAGCCTTGACTCAGCATCAGCGAATTCACACTGGGGAGAAGCCCTTTGAATGTAAGGAGTGTGGGAAGGCATTCAATCAGAAAATAACCCTGGTTCAGCACCAGCGAGTTCACACTGGTGAGAAACCTTATGAGTGTAAAGTGTGTGGTAAAACCTTCAGCTGGTGTGGAAGATTCATCCTGCATCAGAAACTATACACTCAGAAGACACCTATTCAAGCATAGGGCTATCCATAGTTAGGCACACTGTGTCTCTCCTTTTTTCTCTTTATTTTCTTTATTTTTTTTTTTGAGACAGAGTCTTGCTCTTTTGCCAGGCTGGAGTGCTGTGGCGCATTCTTGGCTCACTGCAACCTCCGTCTCCCAGGTTCAAGTGATTCCCCTTCCTCGGCCTCCTGATTAGCTGGGACTACAGGCTTGCACCACCATGCCTGGCTAATTTTTTGTATTTTAGTAGAGATCAGGTTTCACCATGTTGGCTAGGATGTTCTTGATCTCCTGACCTTGTGATCCGCCTACCTTGGCCTCCCAAAGTGCTGGGATTACAGGCGTGAGCCACCGTGCCTGGCTGTTTTCTCTTTATTTTCATGCTCTTTATCAGTGTCCCTACTGCCCTTCCTGGGTAGACACTTGGCTTCCATAATGAAATCTTCCTCAAGTTTTTTGAACCCATTTCCCCAACATGAAGTCTCTTTATGATTAAAGAAGACAAAAAAAAAAAAACCCAAACTTAGAAACATAAAAGGAAATGTAAGTTTCCAGATTTAAAGGATATGCTGGGTGGCCAGCAAGATGGATTCAGGGGAAACTTACATTAAGGAAAGTTGCTGTGAATTATGAAAACACCAAGTTTGAAGAAGAGGATCATGGAGAAAAAAAAAATGAGACCCTAAAGAGTTTCTAGAGAAGGAAAACAAAAGATCAGAAATGAAAATGGCATCAGATTTCTCAACAGCAACCTTGAAAGTCAGGTGACAGACAATGTGTATACCTTCAGACTTCTGATGGAAAATATTTTCCCCTGCAATTCTATACTCTGAAGTATAAGTATAGAATAAAGGCCTTTGAGACCCTTTAGATCTGAAACCTTCATCTCTCATGCATCCTTTATCATATGTGCAACACTACACAAGGAGTAAACCAGTCAATAAAAAGAGATATGTGGATACCCTATTACAGTCCCTATATCAGAAGTCTCCTAAATTCAAAAACAGAGGGTTCTGTCCATGTGGAGCCATATGCATCATGGAAGACATTCCTAGTAGTGTGCAAAGTTCCAGAGACCTACCGCAGGTGCAGCGTCCACCCACCTGACTTACTCTTCAGTTTGTCTTCACTAGTCAGTTGTAGTCTGCACCTTTGCAGAAGTCAGGATGTATGTACTCTTTGAGTCAGGTGTAAGGCACCGTTTGTCTTAAATTTACTCTTCTCATTGCTCTTTCAAGTGACCTCAAAGCAGGAAGCATTTTCTTGCAACTTCATCTAGTTATTTTTTATGATCATGGAAGAACCTATCATTATTGCTGTTATCTGTGGAAATGAGAGAATATGTAAATGTATTCGGTTTTGGCATCCCCTACAGCTGCCGGCTAACTGTGCACTAGTTTCCTTATCTGTAAAATAAGGATGACAGTTAATCTACCTCATAGGTTTATGTTGGGGATTAAATACTTTAATACATGGAGAAGTGCTTCAAACAGTAACTATATATGATAAAACTTTTACCTATTGTTGGCTGGGCGTGGTGCCTGTAATTCCAGCACTTTGAGAGGCTGAGGTAGGTGGATCACGAGGTCAGGAGATCAAGACTATCCTGGCTAATACGGTGAAACCCCGTCTATACTAAAAATACAAAAAGTTAGCTTGTGTGGTGGTGCGCACCTCTAGTCCCATACTTGGGAGGCTGAGGCAGGAGAATCGCTTGAACCCAGGAGGCGGAGGTTGCAGTGAGCTGAGATCGCACCAGTGCGCTCTAGCCTGGGTGACAAAGCGAGACTCCATCTCAAAAGAAGTGAGAAAAAAGTATTACCTATTATAATCCTATTGATAAGTTTTGGCTTATCAATATACCAGTGAAACAGTTAACACAGTCAAGATAATAAACAGCCACCACCCCAAAACTTTGCTTGTGCCCCTCCATAATCCCTTCCTCTTGGCCCTTCTCAGGCAACCACTGGTTGCTTTCTGTCACATGGATTAATTTCCATTTATTTTTGGTCTGGTGTCTTTCACTCAGCATAATTACTTTGAGATTCACACATGTTGTTGCATATATATAGTTATAGTTCATTCCTTTTTATTGCTGAGTAGTATTCCACCATGGATATGCCATAATTTGTTTATTCATTGACCTGTTGAAGGCCATTTGGGTTGTTTCCAGTTTTGGGCTATTACAGATAAAGCTGCTATGAACATTTGTGTCTGTGTGTTTGTAAGAATATATGCTTTTATTTGTCTTGATACCAGGAGTGCAGTGGATAGGCCATTCAGTAGATTAGTGTATATTAAATGTTTACACTTTTATTATATTTCTATTTTTTGGAGGTGAGGTGACCCAGACTGGACTCAAAGTCCTGGGCTCAGGGTATCCTGGCTCAGTCCTCCTGTCCTACTCTAAGTAGCTGGGACTACAGGTGTGCACCACGATGCCCTATTTTACTTTTTGAGAATCTTCAAAACTGTTTTACGTAAGAGGTTGTGCCATTGTACATTTCCACTTGCATTGTATGAGAATTGTACTTCCAATATATCAGTGCCTACACTTGATGTCAGTTTTCAATAATTTAGCTATTCTAATTGTTAAATGCTATCCCATTGTGGTTTTAATTTGCATTTCTCTAATGCATAATGTGCTTATTTGTGTACCTGTTGTCCAGGCTGGAGTGCAGTGGCACCGTCTTGGCTTACTGCAAACTCTGCCTCCCAGGTTCAAGTGATTCTCCCACCTCAGCCTCATGAGTGGCTGGGATTACAGGTGTGCATGATGACAGTGTCTTTTAAAGAGCAGAAGACATTAGTAGGCATGAAATCCAATTTATTTTATTTATTTTTAAATAGAGATGGGGTCTCACTATGTTGCACAGGCTGGCTTCAAACTCCTGGGCTCAAGCGAACCTCCTGCCTTGACCTCCCAAAGTGCTGGAATTACAGGTGTGAGCCACAGTGCCTAGCCTGTTTTTTTAATGGATCATGGTTTCAGTGTTAAATCTAAGACATTTTGCTTTACCTAAATTGCAAAGTTTTTTTTTTTTTTCCTGTTTTCCTTTTAGAAGTTTTATAGTTTTTGTTTGTTTGTTTTAACAGAGTCTCACTCTGTTTCCCAGGCTTGAGTGCAGTGGTGCATTATAGAGCAACTCTGTAGGTTGCTCACTGCAACCTCTACCTCTCAGGTTCAAGTGATTCTCCTGCCTCAGCCTCCTGAGTAGCTGGGATGGCAGGCGCATGTCACCACACCTGGCTAATTTTTGTATTTTTAGTAGAGATGGGGTTTTGCCATGTTGGCCACGCTGGTCTCGAACTCCTGACCTCAAGTGATCTGCCTGCCTTGCCTCCCAAAGTGCTGGGATTACAGGCGTGAGCCACCGTGTCTGGCCAGAAGTTTTATAGTTTTAGACTTTACATTTAATTCTATCATCTATTGAGTTAATTTTGTCTGAGGCATGGATCTAAATTTTTTTTCATATAAGTATCCTATTGTAGCACCATTTTTTCTTTTTTAAGAGATGGGTCTCACTATGTTGCTGAAGTGCAGTGCTATTCACAGGCATGATTACGGTGTACCATGCCCTTGAATTCCTGGTCTCAAATGATCCTCCTGCCTCAGCCTCCTGAGTAGCTGGGATTACAAGTCTATGCCACTAATGCCTGGCCTGTAATGCCATTTTTTGAAAAAGTTATTCCACCAAATTGCCTTTGTACCATTGTTGTGAATCAGATGTCCATATATGTGTGGATCTATTTCTAGATTCTCTTCTGTTCCATTGATCTGTATGTCTGTCTTGATGCCATTAAGGCAATGCCTTAATTGCTGTAGTTATCTGATAAGGGTTGAAGTCATATAGTGTTAGCTCTCCAACTTTGTTCTTTGTCAAAGTGTTTTGGCCATTAGAGGTCTTTTGCATTTCCATATGAACTTTAGAATCAGTTTTTCCATTTCTACAAAACACCTCCCAGGAGGTTTTTTTTTGAGTCTCACTCTGGTTGGAGTGCAGTGGCGCCATCTCAGCTCACTACAACCTCTGCCTCCTGGGTCAAGTGATTCTCCTGCCTCAGCCTCCCGAGTAGCTGGAACTACAGGCGCATGCCACCACACCCAGCTAATTTTTGTATTTTTAGTAGAGATGGGGTTTCATCATTTTGGCTAGGATGGTCTCAAATCTCTTGACCTCATAATCCGCCTACCTTGGCCTCTGAAAGTGCTGAGATTACAGTTGTGAGCCACTGTGCCCAGCAACCTCCTGGGAGTTTGATTGGGCTTGCATGAATATAAAGATTGATTTGTGGACCACTGACAACTATACAGAGTCTTTTGACCCATGGACACGGTAGCTCTCCCCATTTATTTAGATACTTATTAATTTCTCTCAGCAATTTTTTGTAATTTTTACTGTGCAGATCTTTCACACTTTTCCTCAGATGCATCTAAAAATTTTATATTTTTGATGCCATAAATACTTGTTGATACTTGTAGTAATAAATAGTACATGTCCAGTTCTTTGCTGACATATAAAAATATAATTGGTGGTGGGGTGCGGTGGCTCCACTTTGGGAGGCCGAGGTGGCTGGATCACTAGGTCAGGAGTTTGAGAGTAGCCTGACCAACATGGTGAAACCCCATCTCGACTGAAAATACAAAAATTAGACCATAAGGGTGTAAGGCCGGTTGCCTCGCTGGGAGCTAGATAGATACACCCATCCCTCTCCGCACCTGATAATTATGTCATCATTCCAAACGCATTACTCAGCATCTGGCCTCTCCATGCAGGCTCCCCACACCCACCTCTACATTCTGCAACTCTCAGCACCAAACTATGCACTTGACCTCGCCAAAATTTAAAAGAAGCCCCACCAAAACCTGCCCAATAGCACAGCCTGCTCACCAGAAATCCCGCCTACCTACCAATAGCAGCTTGCCCTGTCCACGTCCTGTTTCTCCACAGCCAATCAAACACCTTCACTCCCTATAAAACCCCATGCCCAAAAAGAGTCAGGTGCGACTTCTCTGGCCCCTTTCCCTGGGACCATGGAACCTCGCCCAGGAGCCAATTAAATTTCGTTATTTCAATAACTGGCCTCAGTTACCTCATTCAAACCCTTGGCCAGCAGCCCACCAAACAACCAGTGGAGGAGGTCCATTGAAACCCTCACAAAATTCTTCAAAAGCCCCACCTAGGCCCTGTTTCAAATGTGGCCAGGAGGGACACTGGGCACAGTAGTGCCCCTGTCCTCGTCCACCTCCTGGACCCTGCTGCAAACAGACTGGACACTGGAAGGTTGACCATCCATCCCAGGCTGCAGGCTCACCCCCCACATCTCTATGCGGAGGGCAGGCCAGTTCGCAGGAAGCAGTCCCTTCGCTTGAACTTCTTGGCCTTCTAGACGACAGGCACAACCTGAACTCAAGGCCCCCCATCACCCTTGCCAAGCCCAGGGTAACGCTGCAAGTAGAGGGTAAGTCCATTTCCTTTTTTTTAGTGAATATGGGGGCTACCTATTCGGTACTGCCTTCCTACTCAGGACCTAGCATACCTTCCCAGATTTCAGCACCAAATGTAAGGGTTTGAATGAGGCAACTGAGGCTAGTTATTAAAATAAAGAAATTTAATTGGCTCTTGGGTGAGGTTCTATGATCCTGGGGAAAGGGGCTAGAGAAGTCAGCTTGACTCTTCTTGGGCATGGGGTTTTATAGGGAGTGAAGGCGTTTGATTGGCTGTGGAGAAACAGGACGTGGACAGGGTGAGCTGCTATTGGCAGGTAGGTGGGATTTCCGGTGAGCAGGCTGTGCTATTGGGCAGGTTTTGGCGGGGCTTCTTTTAAATTTTGGCTGGGTTTTCTAACGGCAGGCTAGGTGCTGAGTGCAGGGTTTAGTGTTGAGTGAAGAAGTGGGCGTGTGTCGAGTGCAGATTCTGGCGAGGTAGTTTTCAGGCTTGGAGAGGGATGGGCATTTCTGAGCTCCCGGCAAGGCAACCGGGCTTACAAAGGGATTGTCCAGATATTTATCTGTGGAGATATGAGACATACACATTTTAGCCAGTGTTAACATTTAAATTATTTAAGTGCCAATTACTGAGCAGAAAAATAGCTATAACTACGAATTCTTGTAATTTATTGGAAAAGGCTAAATATAAGACATTTAGGGTGTCCTGCCAAAGTCAACACAGGACAAGATCATTTAATACAGGACATGCCCTGTATATAGAGGATGCCTGTAGCCACTGGCATTCTGGTTGTTAAATCAATTTGTCCTAAAAGGCTCCACACTCATCTAGGTCCTTGGAAGGGAGAGGGCTAAAAGGGCGAGTGGAAACCATGGTTTCCCTGGGGACTGTAAGGGTTATTGTCTTGTGAGATTTATTGCCGTGTTTAAAATGAGGAAACTGAGGCCTGCATGAGAACAATTAGACACCAATTTATTCGGCTCCGGTGATCCCGGGGCAAGAGGCCAGAGAGGTCACACCAGACTTCTCTCAGGCATGGGGTTTTATAGGGAGTGAAGGTGTTTGATTGGCTGTGGAGAAACAGGACATACACGGGGCAAGCTGCTATTGGCAGGTAGGCGGGATTTCTGTTGAGCAGGCTAGGTGTCCAGTGCAGAGCTTAGTGTTGAGTGCAGCGGGGATTTCCAAGGCGGGCTGGGTGCGGGGTGCAGAGCTTAGTGTTGAGTGCAGCGGGGATTTCCAAGGCGGGCTGGGTGCGGGGTGCAGAGCCTAGTGCTGAGTGCAGAGGGGATTTCCAAGGCAGATGATGGGCGTAATCTGCTGGTGTAATTTTCAGGCGGGGAGAGGGATGGGCGTGTCCGAGCTCCCGGCGAGGCAACCGGCCTTACAGTGACAGCCCAGCTGAGGTCCCGAGCAGGATCCCGGGCTTGGGCCTCCTAGAGATGACACAGCAGGCGCCATTCTCCCGTCACCCCCCACCGCCCAGGCTTCAGGTGAGCCACGGGGTGAAGGCGGCCAAAGCTGAGGCTCAGCCCGGGAACTGGGGTCCCACTTGTGCGGAGAGGCGGAGGTCTGGGTAGAGCCAGGCTGCATCGGCCGGCGACACGGCCCAGGAGGCGCGCACGCCTCGAAACGCTCAGCCCCGCGGTCGCCGCAACCTCGTCTCTTCCGCAGGGCGGGGCCCGCCGTGAGCGGCGGGGAGGGGCCGGCAGCGGGGCAACCGAGATGGCTGCCTCCGGGGGCCTAGAGCGGCCCCGGGCGCGCACTCGCCCTTCCGGCCCGGCCTTTGGTTAGTTATCGGCTCTGGTGTTCGGCAGAGCGACGGTTTCAGACGGTTCCACGTGTTAGGTCCGCCCGGTGCCGACTTCCTCGCCGAAGTTGGCCTCAATGGCGGCCCGCCCCTCCTTCACCCGGACCGTGGGCATCTGGGCCTCGCCGAAGCCGCCAAGGAGGCTGCTCGGGCTTCCAGAGCCCGGGTCCAGCCCTTTGCCACCGGGGCACGAGCCTCTTTTCTGCCCTAAAGAACTTTTCCTGACAGCCTCTCGCTCCCGGTACTGCCGTTTCTGATGTTTGGGGTCGCCTGCTTTCTTGGGTGGAGTGTTACGATCCCGGTTGGGTGGGGTCTCCGGTCAGCAGCACCTACTGGGACGCTGAGTACTTTATCCTTAATCCGCATTCAGCCACACCAGTCCCTCTTCCGAGGTTCGTTTGGGTCAACGTCATCGTCCCTGTAAGCATTCCCTGAAGACTCTACGTTTGTAGGGACCCGACACCATCGGCACAGGGCTCTTCTTGGGTCCCTCAGTCTGCCCGTGCGAATGGGCTCTAAAAGCTCTTCAGACGGAGCAGACGGGTGGAAGGTCGCCCCGAAGACCAGGCAGAACAATTCCTAAGAAGGTTGGGGCTCTCAGCCTGAGAACAAGTAGAGGGAGCCCTAGTGGGATCTCCGTGCACCCAGTGCTGTAGAAGTGGAAACTGGGAGGGCCGTAGGTTGTGCTGGTAGGCGGTGCACAGGACCTTAGCACTCACGGCTCTTTTTGTCTTAGCTCCTAAGGATCTTGCTTGTCCAAACCCAGGAGACAGTGCACGAAGCCAGGGAACATCCGCCATGCTCCAAACAGCTTGGCCTCAGGTGAGCTGAGCTTCTTTCAGTATTTTTTTTTTTTTAACTCACATTAGCAATCAGATAATCAGGAAATGCTGAGGAAGGCCTAACTTGGCTAGGCTGTGTTTTCCTCTTTGTATGCATCCCAGATGTAAATATGTGCTGGGAAATTAAAAGTTTTGTGTATAGGGAGTGGTGAGTTTGGATGTGTAGATTTAAATGGAAGAAAGGGGACCCATGCCAAGAAATTCTTTCTGAATGTGGAAGTCCAGATCATGTTCTGGAAATGAAAGTCACCTGCTGAAATCGGAAATTATTTTTATTTTTGAGAGAGAGCGTCTTGCTCTGTTGCTCAGGCTGGGGTGCAGTGGCATTATGATCTTGGCTCACTGCAGCCTCTGCCTCCTGGGTTCAAGTGATTCTCATGCCTCAGCCTCCTGAGTAGCTGAGTAGGTGTGTGCTGCCACTCATGGCTAATTTTTGTATTTTTAGAGACAAGGTTTACACCATGTTGGCCAGGCTTGTCTCAAACTCCGGAGTTCAGGTAATCCACTTACTTCAGCCTCCCAAAGTGCTGGGATTACAGGCATGAGTCTCTGTTCCAGGCCTGAAATAAGAAATTGTTTATTGGAGAGGTTGCTCCGCAAATTTTATGTATCCCAGAGAGACCAGTATTGTTATTTTAATCTACATTTTCTAAATGCTGATACAAGGACTCCGAATGGAGAGAAAGCTGGATGTACTCTACTAACAGGAAGGGATCAGAGAACGTGGTTCAATATGAGACAGAAGAAGTAGATAGTGGTATTATAGGTTATGGTGAGGACAGTGGTTTCTGTTCTGGTTCACCGGGAAGGCACTGAAGAATTTTAAGCAGGGGGATGACGTGGTTGGATTTATGTATTAAAAAGATTTATTCCAGCCGTTAGTGGCAAATTGGCTGTAGAAAGGTGTGTCAATTAAGAGGATATTGCAGCCAGGTAAGATATTAAGTGTTGTTCATTTTAAAATTTAATTAATTTATTTACACTTTTTATTTTCTAGAGCAGTTTTAGGTTCACAGCAAAATTAAATGGAAGGTACAGAGATTTTCCACGTATTCCCTGCTCTGATGGAAGGTCAAATACAAGTCTGGTATCAGCACAGTACAATGTTAGTGTCTTTAAAAGAACGGAAATGCTTTTTTTCTTTCCTTATTCTCTGATGTGCCCTAAGTAGCCTATGAGGTTTGAATGAGAAATAACTTACCCCTGAAGCAATTTACCACTGGTACTTACGACAGTTCGTTTCTTAGAGCAGTTTTAGATGATAACAAAATTGGGCAGAAAGAAGAGTTCCTGTGTATCTTCTGCTACCCCAAAATGCACAGCCTCCTTCATTATTAACACTGCACACCAGAGAAGCACATTTGTTACAGGGGATGAACCTACACTGACACATTATTGTCTCCAAAGTCAATAATTGACATTAGGGTTCACTCTTGACAGATGACATGTATCCACCATTGTATTATTATGCAGAATAGCTTCACTGCCCTACAAATCCCTTATGCTCCTCTTATCCATCCTTACTTTCCCCTTCGTCCCATCCCAGGTGACAACCATCAGTTGATGTTTACACTCTCTCCATAGTTTTGCCATTTCCAGAATGTCATACAGCTGGAATTACACAGTTAGGTAGCATTTTCAGATTGGCTTCTTTCACTTAGTGATGATGCATTTCGTTTCCTCTATGTCATGGCTTGATAGATCGTTTTGTTTTAGTGCTGAATAATATTCCATTGTCTATATATACTACAGTTTATCCATTCACCTACTGAAGGATATCTTGGTTGCTTCCAAGTTTTGGCAATAATAAATAAAGCCCCTATAAATGTCCACATACAGGTTTTTTTGTGGACATAAGGTTTCAGCTCCTTTAGTTAAGTACCGAGGAGCCATGACTGCTGGATTGTATGGTAAGAGCATGTTTAGTTGGTAAGAAATTGACAAACTGTCTTCCAGACTGGCTGTCCCATTTTGCATTTATTCCCACCAGCAACGAATGAGAGTTCCTATTTGTTTCACATCCTGGCCAGTGTTTTGGATTTTGGCCTTTCTAATAGGTGTGTAGTGGTGTCTCATTGTTTTTATTTCCCAGTGATGTATAATCTTGAGCATCGTTTCATATGCCTATTTGCTATCTGTATATTTGCTTTGTTGAGGTGTCTGTTGAGTTCTTTTGCCTGTTTTTTAATCGGCTTGTTCATAAAGAGTTCTTTGTATATTTCAGATAATAGTGCTTTATCAGATATGTCTCCTGCAAATACTTTCTCCCAGACTTTAGCGTGTCTTCTCATTTTCTTAATGTATTATCCTTTTAAAATATGGCTTAATTCCCCCTCATTTTTTTTGTTTCAATTTTTTTTCCTCAAAACATTGTTAGCTAGTTTTTCACACATGCTTTTTTAGATGACTTTAAATGATCTCCCACTCCTGCACAAATTTCATGGATTTTTTTTGGTAGGAGAGTGGATTTTATTGAATTCATGGGTAAATTTGGAGATGACTGACTTCGTTACAAGTTTGATTCTCCCCATTCAGAAACACTATATGTTCCCATTTATTCAATTCTTTTTAAATGAATCTTAGTAAACATTTAGTGTTCTTCCATCCTCTTCTCACTGATTTCTCTTAGGTCCATTATTAGCAGTTTTTTGTGTGAATGGCATCTTAGTTTCTTTCAGTGTATTTTCCAGTTTATCTAATAATTCTGGTTTACTTGTTCTGTATCTAGATAACTTAGTGAATTGTTTTATCAGCTGTGAATGTTTTCAGTTTATTTTCATGGTTCTTAGATGTCTTTAGACAGGTAGTTATTTCATCTGCAAGCAAAGATATTTATGTTCATTTCCTTCCTATATTTATGCTCCTTTTCCTATCTTTTGAAAAAATAGAACCTCACCTTATGGCAACCTCACCTTATGCAGTTGATAGCTGACAGCTGTCAACTTTAATGGATTTGCTCTGGCATTTTACTGTTTAGGTGGTGTTTAATGTTGGTTTCTTACACTCTTCGTAAGTTAAAAAAATTTATGGTTAAAGCATTTTTGAAATCAGTTATTTAAGGAAATGTATCTTAAGCATCTAGTACCTATCAGGCACTGTACCGTGTACTAAACCAATCATGAGCAAACAATTCTTGCCTCACGGAGTTACACTCTGGTGGGGGAGATAGGTACTAAACCACGTCATATGACGTGATGAGTAATACTGTGGAGGAAAAGAAAATAAGATGAGGTACATAGGGACCAACCACAGGAGGAACAAAAAGATATCCCAAACCCAACTGCCGTAAAACAAGTTTTTTTCTTTAATATTAGGCACTTTCTCGGGCTCATGAAAGTTGAGGATAGTACATGGCAGGAGAGGCAGACAATGTATGAAAGAAGAGCTGGGAGAAGAAAGTTATGAGAGAAGCTCTGGAGATGTCAGGCTGAGACTTGACTTGCTCTAAGTAAGCTGATGGATGTAGGCCGGGAGAAGAAAGTTATGAGAGAAGCTCTGGAGATGTCAGGGGCTGAGACTTGACTTGCTCTAAGTGAGCTGATGGATGTAGGCCGGGAGAAGAAAGTTATGGGAGAAGCTCTGGAGATGTCAGGGGCTGAGACTTGACTTGCTCTAAGTGGAGGTGAAATTTGGTTTTCCCTGTGCGCCTGTGGTTTCTGTCCACAGAAGCCCTTAACGCCTTGGCAGAGCAGTCATTGTACACAGGACACATGATCCAGTCTGCTGTCTGGATATTTGGCTTACGTTATTTTGGGGCCCTTTAGACCTCATCATTGCCCAGATTAAAGGCTGGCTCTCCCTTTGAGGAGTGTCTAAGTTTGTTTTATTTTTTCCTTTCAGTGTCTCCTTTAGAGCTGAGTTCTCTAACTGCTCTTGGTTGAAAAGCCTCCTCTCATAAGGACCTGCCTATAGAGCCAGTAGAGCTACTATGAGCTGTTTGAGTTGCCAGAATTTATCCTTGCTGTACAGTGCTTCCCTCCTTCCTTCAAACCAGTTAGCGTTAGACCCCTTCTCTTCCCACATGTCCACTCCAGTGCATACATAGGCTGCTTCAGGGCTACCAGGAGTCAGAATGTAGAATGTGACATGCAAGAGTTAGGAGCTTGGCTGTGCCCCTGCGGTAGGTATTTTCATTTTCAGCATCTGCAAAGAACAGGGCTGACTGCACAGGGTAATAAGACTCTCCTGGAAAGTGGTGTCATCAGTGGGAGCATCAAGGTGAGAAGGCATACAGGTCATGAAACCACCTCCAAGCTGAGAACCTAGTTTCTGTGGTCTGCCCTATGCTGACTCTAGAAGCATAGTAAGGCTGGGTGCAGTGGCTCAACGCCTGTAATCCCAGCACTTTGGGATCCACATTCAGGTAGATCACCTGAGGTCAGGAGTTCAAGACCAGCCTGGCCAACATGGTGAAACCCCGTCTCTACTACAAATACAAAAATTAGCCTGGCATGGCAGTGTGTGCCTGTTATTCCAGCTTGAACTTGGGAGGCAGAGGTTGCAGTGAGCTGAGATTGTACCACTGCACCCCAAGCTGCCGGGGTGACAGAGCAAGACTCCGTCTCGAAAAAATAAAATAAAAAAAAATAACCAATCTGAAAGCCTGGTGCATAGGGCTAATCAACCAGTATAGTTGTCTTCATTCTTGGGAAGGTGGAGATGGCCCAGCGGAGGGAGTCAGAGAGAGGAACGCCTAGTGAAGAGACAGCCTTGGTAGATGGGCTGGAGCTCAGAAAACTGGGAGACAGGTCTGTGCCCAGGAACTTGGCATTGCCAGCCTATCTTTGAAGACTGGTGGTTCAGAGAAGAGGGTCAAAACAGGACGGTTAAGGTTTCTTTCAAGAGAGCCAGCTTTCTGATAGGCAGAAAGGTGGAAAAGAGAAATTGCTATATTTCTAACATACTTCTCCGCACATAGTGGACAATGTTGGGGAGAACCAAAGAGATGCCAGGTGCAGGTAGCAGACGGGGCTGTGCCTGTGCACTTCGGATGCGTGGATAGAGGGTGGATTCAGAGATGCCAGGTCCAGGGAGCAGACGGGGCTGTGCGTGTACATTTCAGATGCATGGATACAGGGTGGATTAGTCCATTTTCATGCTGCCGATAAAGATATACCCGAGACTGGGAAGAAAAAGAGGTTTAATTGTACTTACAGTTCCACATGGCTGGGGAGTTCTCAGAATCATGCCGGGAGGACACAGGCCCTTCTCACGTGGTGACAGCAAGGGAAAAGTGAAAGAGCTCGTGCAGGGAACTCTCTTTTTAAAACCATCAGCTCTCATGAGACTTATTCACTGTCAGGAAAACAGCACGGGAAAGACTTGCCCCCATGATTCAATGACCTCCCACCAGGTGCCTCCCACAACACGTGGGAATCCTAGATCAGATTTGGGCGGGGACACAGCCAAACCATATCACAGGGTGAGTCACAGCTGTCGGTAGTGATTGGGGTATAGAAAATAAGGAGACAGGAGTATGGACTACATGAGGGTAGGAGGTGCCAGGGGACAGATCTGTGAAGCCAGGAACCTAGGAGCTGATACAGTTGCCAGGGAGAAAGTACCTGGATGCAAGGCTATAAGAAGCAGTAGCAGTTAGGGGCTCCAGAGCCGGGGAGATGGGAGAGGCTGGGGCTCCCTGTGTGCAAGTGGAACTGCCGGCTGAGGGCTCGCCCTGTCTGTGTGCTGGCTGCTCTTGTTTGAGAGGCTGCATCTCTGGGGCTGCTCAGTGGGGCTGAGTTCCGTGTGGACCCAGGCAGGTTTATCTCTTCCCTGAAGCTCAGGCTGCTCCCTTCTCCCTTCTGCTTCTCACACAGAGACTGAGCAGGAACCTGTGGTTTCAGGAGTCAGTGGCCTTTGAGGACGTGGCTGTGTACTTCACCCAGAACCAATGGGCCAGCCTCGACCCTGCGCAGAGGGCCCTGTACAGGGAGGTGATGCTGGAGAATTATGCAAACGTGACTTCCCTGGGTAAGGCCTCCCTCTGTGGCCGGCTGTAACAGTTTGCTATCTTCCTCAGATATTTTGGGGATTCTGGTAGCCCTAAGTTTTGATGACTTCAGAGGAGTTTTGCAATCACCAGCCTCCAGAAATACTGGGGAGGGAAATTCTTGCTTTTCCTTTTTTTTGCTTTTTTTTGAGACAAGTCTCGTTCTGTCACCTTGGCTGGAGGGCAGTGGCACAGCGTAGCTCACTGCAGCCTCAAACTCCGGGGCTCAAGCAGTTCTCCTGCCTCAGCCTCCTAAGTAGCTGGGACTATAGGCGTGTGCCACTGTGCCTGGCTCCTCTTTGGTTTTGAAACTAGACTTCCTTATATTCCAGGGAACAGTGTGTTTCTGGGCCTTGAGGGAAAATGTTTTTTTTTTTTTTTTTTTGAGATGGAGTTTCACTCCTGTTTCCCAGGCTGGAGTGCAATGAATGGCATGATGTCGGCTCACTGCAACCTCCTTCTCAGGGGTTTGGGCGGTTTTCCTGCCTCAGCCTCCCATGTAGCTGGGATTACAGGCATGTGCCATGACGCCTGGCTAATTTTTTGTATTTTTAATAGAGATGGGCTTTCTCCATGTTGGTCAGGCTGGTCTCGAACCCCAACCTCAGGTGATCCGCCTGCCTTGGCCTCCGAAAGTGCTGGGATCACAGGCGTGAGCCACTGCGCCTGGTCGGGAAAGCATTCTCTCCGGCACTCTAGGTAAAACCTTTGTTCCTTCATCCATCCCGTTTTCTGGCATGTTGGCCCTCCGTTTGTGGAAGAGCCTCCCAAGGGAGCAGCACGTACATCCTTCCTGAGGGAGTTTCCCTTCTGAGTCGGGGCCAGCTTGCAGCTTCTTTCGGAGGAGAATCATACCTCCTCAGCTTAATTGTGGAGCACGGTTTGGACCTCCCTGTGGAACTCTCACTTGGTCTGCCGGTGTTCCGTTTCTCTCCCAGGTAGCCGGACGGAGGGTGGGCTGAGAGAGATCCCAGGAACAGCTCTGTACGTCTCCCCTCAATTTGTCTTTCTCTTTTTCTTCATGAAGTAGCATTTCCATTCCCCAAACCTGCTCTGATCTCTCACCTGGAGAAAGGGGAAGCGCCATGGGGACCAGATCCCTGGGATGCCGAGATTCCGAGCGGCATCAGTCAGGGTGAGTGTGAGAATCCAAGGCTTCAGTTTCTTGTCTTGCCTCCCTGCTTTGCTAGGAGAAGCGTTCTGTATGCCGCCAGGAACAGGGCTCCCAGTCATTTACAAGTCGATGCTCACCGCACTCTCTGACCCACGCTGAGTTCTGGCCCTGAGCTTCGAAAGACCACATGGCCTCAAGTCTGCACATTGATGTGGCTGTCCTCCCAGGCAGAAAAACAGACCCTGTGGTTTAGCACTTCTTTCTTACTTACCAGTGGAAAAGTTCTAATTGTGTGCCACGTTTTATTGCAAAGAAGTGGGGTTTCAGGCAGCTTTAAGGAAAATATGATTTTGGAGGCCAAACTGATTTATTTGTGCTGTAGCTGTGAATTTTACTTTAGGCCTTCAGCCCTGAAAAGAATGGCTCTAATTTGCCTTTTTAGTATCTAAATCACTTAAGAGTTTCATTTGCTATAATCTTTATATCTACATTATATTTACCATAGGTGGGACGATAGAGGAAAGGGCTAGGAATATTCTCCCATCATAGCCCCCTACACACACACACACACACACACACACGCACATACACGCACGTGCACACGCACAGACACACATACGAATACGGAAAGGGCTAGGACTATTCTCCCATTATAGCCCACTACACACACACACACACACACACACGCGTGCATGCGCACACAGATGCACAGACACACACAAATACGGAAAGGGCTAGAACTATTCTCCCATCATAGCCCACTACACACACACACACACACGCACACACGCACACATGCACGTGCACACATACAGACACACAGATATGCACACAAATACAGAAAGGACTAGGAATATTCTCCCATCATAGCCCTCTACACACACACACACTTTCTGAAAGTCGTCTTTCTTTTTTTTTTTTTTTGAGACAGAGTTTCGCTTTTGTCACCCAGGCTGGAATGCAATGTCATGATCTCGGCTCAGCACAACCTCTGCCTCCAGCTTCAAGCAATTCTCGTGTCTCAGGCTCCCAAGTAGCTGGGATTACAGGCATGCACTACCATATGCCCAACTAATTTTTTTTGTTGTATTTTTAGCAGAGACAGGGTTTCACCATGTTGCTCAGGCTGGTCTTGAACTCCCGACCTCAGGTGATTCGCCTGCCTCGGCCTCCCAAAGTGTTGGGATTACAGGTGTGCGCCCCTGCGCCCAGCAGTAATCATCTTGTATCTCAGAATATTGTGTGGGATATTTAAATCTAGGCTAACTAGAACATCATTTAGAATCTGACGTGATTTCCTGGGTTATAGGTAGGGGATTGGGATCCATTTGTTCCAGGTTTGTGTTTCTCTACAAGGCCTCTTGTAGTGCTGGAGCTGCTTCTCTGTTCTCCCCAGTCCCTCATTCTTTTTTTCCTCTTCTGGGTTTCTGTTTCTCTTAAAAATTTTCCCATTTCTTGCTGTTCTTTCTTATTCTCTTCTCTTTTTTCCCCCATGCCTTCTTTCCTTCCCATTCTTGATTCTCCTTCCCATTTCACTTACCTTAGCTCATTTTCCAGCCTTTCTCATAGGGAGCACTTCCTGGCTGTCTTTCCTGTTCTGTTTTGTGTCTTTACCTCTCCAATTGTATGTCATTATTTTTCTGGGTTTTTTTTTTTTTTTTTGAGACAGGGTCTGGCTCTACTGCCCAGGCTGGAGTGCAGTGGCATGATGTGCACTTACTGCAACCTCTGCCTCCTGGGCTCAAGTGATCCTCCCGCCTCAGGCTCCCAAGTAGTTAGGACCACAGGTGTGCGCCACCACGCTCGGCTAAGTTTTGTATTTTTTGTAGAGACAGTGTTTCACCACGTTGCCAGGCTAGTCTCGAACTCCTGAGCTCACCTGCCAGACTCAGCCTCCCAAAGTGCTGGCATTACAGGCATGAGCCACCACACCTGGCATGCCATTCTTTTTCTTTGTCTGTCTCATCCTCCTTTATAGATGCTTTTGTATAACCATGTCACGTGTATATCTTTAACAGTTGCATTCTGCAAGAGAAATTAGGACCACTGGATTCTACTTTTCTTCCAGTTTTGTAACTAGGGACACTTATGGTTTCTTTGGTCAGGTGGTGAGTCCTGGATCAAAAATGAAGGGCCAGTTATAAAGCAGGAAGCCTCTGAAGAAACAGAGTTGCACAGAATGCCAGTAGGAGGACTTCTCAGGAACGTTTCTGAGCACTTTGATTTTAAAAGTAAGGCAGTGAAGCAAACTTTCAGTCTAAATCCAAATCTGATACTTCGAGGTGGAATGAAGTTCTATGAATGTAAAGTATGTGGGAAAATCTTCCGATACAACTCAAAGCTTATTCGGCATCAGATGAGTCATACTGGGGAAAAGCCCTTTAAGTGTAAGGAATGTGGCAAAGCTTTCAAGTCCAGCTACGACTGTATTGTACATGAGAAAAACCACATTGGAGAAGGGCCCTATGAATGTAAGGAGTGTGGCAAAGGTTTGAGTTCCAGCACAGCCTTGACTCAGCATCAGAGAATCCACACTGGAGAGAAACCCTATGAATGTAAAGAGTGTGGAAAGGCCTTCCGCAGGAGCACGACGTACCTTCAGCATCAGAGATTACACACGGGGGAGAAACTATATAAATGTAAGGAATGCTGGAAAGCTTTTGGTTGTAGGTCACTTTTTATTGTCCATCAGAGAATTCATACTGGGGAGAAACCTTACCAATGTAAGGAGTGTGGCAAAGCCTTCACTCAGAAAAAAGCCTCCATTCAGCATCAGAGAGTTCACACTGCAGAGAAGCCTTATGAATGTAAGGTGTGTGGCAAAGCCTTCAAATGGTATGGAAGTTTTGTTCAGCATCAGAAATTGCACCCTGTGGAGAAGAAGCCGATCAAGTTTCTCAGGCCATCCCTGGTTGGGCCCCAGTGCCCCTCTTCAGCCTTATCTCCTGCTCTTCTGCAGGGGTCCCACACTGCTCCAGCCGTGGCTGTGCCTTCACTGACCTTCCCACATGCTGTGCTCCTTCCTCCCTCTGGGAATTTGTTCATGCTGCTGCCTACATCTGGAATACCTTCTTCATCTGCCCAAATAGTGCGTGTCTTCCTGGGTCTCACTCCCATTGTGAAACCTCCCCCAGTTATTCTCACCCCTTCTCATTCCTCATGAGCTTTACCTTGGCAGCCTTATGGCTCTTACGCCTAGCAAATCTCCAACCTAATTTTATTTTATTTTTGAGACAGGGTCTCGCTCTGTCTCCCAGGCTGGAGTGTGGTGGTGTGATCTTGGCTCACTGCAACCTTCACCTCCTGGGTTCAAGCGATTCTCCTGCCTCAGACTCCTGAGTAGCTGGGATTGCAGGCACGCATCACCATGCCTGTCTAGTTTTTGTATCTTTAGAAGACACGGGGTTTCACTCTGTTGGCCAGGCTGGTCTCAAACACCTGACCTCAAGTGATCTGCCTGCTTTGACCTCCCAAATTGTTGGGATTACAGGATTGAGTCACCGTGCCCAGCCTGCAACCTAATTTGAATTTCATTTGTATTTTTTACCTCACCTTACATGTGTTACAGTTTTTATAACGTGAACTCCATTATAATCTATGTACAGTTAAAGACTGTGTTTATATAATCTCTTCTGGATGGAAAATGGAAATACTTAACCTTTGCGTTGTTCCCTTTTAGGCTTGAACAGCAGTGGCTGCATCTGCATCGTGGGGTTGCTGGTGGTAGAACCCTTTAGTGTTAGGGAAGTTTGGACAGGAGGATATCCCTGTATTCGGCCGTTATGGTTAGAGATAAGCAATCTGGGAGAAACAGGAGGGGCATACAAGACCTGGCTACTAACAGAGAATTGGAATAAGCTTCCAGCAGTGGACCATAGAGATTAACGGAGATTGTTTAGTGGGCCCATGGCTCGATGGGGTATTGATACAGCTGAAGTTATGCTGCCCTTGGCACAGACCTTTGAGGATCTCATACATCTATGCAAATGATAATGTGAAATAAATAGTGAAAAAAGAATGATAGCAATCATGTCTTTAAACATGAGGTTTTGTTTTCTTTAGTTTTGCTCTTGATAGCCAGATGTTTCTTTTAACCTTTATTTCCTAAGTAAATATACATAAATGCATTCATCTTTGTTGCATCTGTTGTGATTTTTCTTGATGAGCACTTTGGTTTTTTTCTATTGGCAAGCACTGGCTTCTATATTTCATATTTATGGATTGTAAATATGAATTTGATGAACTACTAAATAAATAAAAGTAAAGGTATAAAGCCAACTCAAGGGGCATCTGAATCGGCCTCCGAAATGGTTTTTAAAGGAGCTGTGTAGCGGGTTAGTGGCTGGGTTTATGTGGTAATTTATGACATGGAATTCGGGGCTGCTCTTGGATTTGGCCTTGATAAGGATCCTTTACAACTGTTCAAAGGACTGTGTGACGTAGTTACTGGAAAAAGAACTTGAATTATGCATTTTATTGGCATTAATGTAAAAGTTAAGTCCTAAGCATTGATGGAAGGGACCATACATTTTTTTCTTTTGTGCTGCTGTTGCTATCTAGATGTTTCTCTATAGCAATTAATAGCAAAACCTTTACAATCTTGGTTTTTAAACATTACCATGTGCCTGAATTACATGGTGTGCTTGTAAAAAGAAGAGTTTTCTGTCTTGCGGAAATTCTGATTTTGGATATCTGTGGATGTCTGTGAAGACCAGATCTTGAGTGTGGACCATGCTTTGAGATAGATGCTTCAAACAGAAAATGCCCATCCCTCCTTTTTTACCCAGCTTAAACTCCACAGTCAGTTCTTAAAATAATTCCTTTGTGGTCTCCGTTAACTCCCTTGCGGTCTCTTGCCTTGTCATGCTCGCTTGGCAAAACCTCATCTCAGACTAAATGCAGTTCTTTCCCTTCTCTGTTCCTGGACCTGTGCTGCTGAGAATGGTCAGGAGAAGGCACACCTCCATGCTGCATTGCCACCTTAAATTCATGACCAGTCATCTCATGGAGGCCTTACTGTTTCCTGATAGTCATACATACTACGTTTTTGGAATCCACTTTACTCCCTGCTTTCCTAGGCCACTGCTTTATAGTTCCTCTCTCTCTGTTTTTGAGATGGAATTTTGCACTTGTTGCCCAGGCTGGGTGCAATGATGCAATCTCAGCTCACTGCAACCTCCATCTCCTGGGTTCAAGTGATTCACCTGCCTCAGCCTCCTGAGTAGCTGGGATTACAGGTGTGCGCCACCACGCCCAGCTGATATTTGTAGTTTTTAGTAGGGATGGAGTTTCTCCATGTTGGTCAAGCTAGTCTCAAACTCCCAATCTCAGGTGATCCACCCACCTTGGCCTCCCAAAGTGCTGGGATTACAGGCCTGAGCCACCGAGCCCAGCCACTTTCTCTCTCTGTAACTTCCAAAATGTCCTCCTCAGTTCTCATTCTTAGCTGATGTTTACGTTTCTGCCCTCTGCGGGAGAACAGCAAGCTCCAGAAGGTGGCTGCGCCTTCAGCCCCGTGCCAGAATGAGAACATATGGAGCCAAATTGAGTCCAGAAGAGCTGTGGCCACATTTTCTCGCCCATCTACTTTTCAGCTTGCAATATCTGACTCTTCACCACCATGTTCTCAGGCACTTCACTAAACAGTTCCACTGCTTTAAGGTTCTGTCACACTCAGTAACCCACTTCTGGTTCCTAATTCCGTGTCAGTGATCAGTAGCAGACTGCAGAATCCACCTTAGATTAATCCACCTATTAATTAGCTTACAAAATGTCTAGAGGAACTAAGCTGGGATGTCACATAGGCAGAAGCCAGGAAAAACGACCACAGAGCCAAGTGGTTCCAGTGGAAACCCAGCATCTGCTGGTGCCTGCTACTGGACTGCCACCCCCAGTGAAGAGAGAGACTGCACCACCAGGAAGGTCATTTCACATTCTATAGTAAAAATATTCCCGCAATCATTTTGGTAGGATCTTCTGTTTTCAGCTAGTGTGTACCTGCTCAGTGGGAGTTGGTTATATATGTATGTCCACGTTGCAGGGGATTCTGGGAAATACAGTTTTTGGATTCTGCCTGGGAAGAGAGTCCTAATATGGAGAAGTCTAAAAATGGGGAAGGGATTTTCAAAACATGTTGGGCAGCTGTAAAATATCAGACACCCATTATAGGCGTTGAGGGAGACCTAAATGACAGAGGGATGCATATTTTCCTGGTAGGAAAGATTAGTTTCATCAAGATTTCCATTTTTATCAAGTGAATTTGTAAATTAAAAACAATATCAAAATTCCGGAGGGGTGTGTGTATAGAGAGGCAGAGGGCAAAGTAGCTAACCCAATTTTGAAGAACAGGGTGGGGAGTTTTATGCTACCAGATATCGTATACAGCGATCATCAAAAACAGAACACGGCAAAAAGCAAACTCCCCCAAACAGACAAAAAAACACCTTACACTGTAATAGTAGTAGTATTTTTTTTGAGATGGAGTTTTGCTCTGTCACCCAGGCGGGAGTGCAGGGGCGTGATCTTGGCTCACTGCAACCTCCACCTCCTGGGTTCAAGTTATTCTCACCTCAGCCTCCTGAGTAGCTGGGATTACAGGTGAATGCCATCACGCCCAGTTAATTTTTGTGTTTTTAGTAGAGATGGGGTTTTGTCATGTTGGCCAGGCTAGTCTTGAGCTCCTGGCCTCGAGAGATCTGGCTGCCTCAGCCTCCCAAAGTACTGGGATTACGGGTGTGAGCCACTGCACCTGACTGTAACATGATTTCTTGAAATTTTAAAAAAATCTAAAATAATGTACTGTTTAGGAATATATTCATTTTATAAAAAATTATAGAGAAAGCTTAGAGAGACAGCTGAGAATATATAAAAGGTGTTTCTGTCTCCATCCTGTCTCCTTTATTCTGCTACTGCTCTCATTCTGTCTCATCCCAGGGGCCCAGTCCCACATGCTGCCTGCCAGTTGTCCAACACCCTCCACCCTTGCCACCTATTTCTTGGTCTAAAACAGATGTTTCTTTCTAAATAGAATGAATTAATGATTATCAAAGTACAGGCATACCTCATTTGATTGCACTTCATTTTATTGTGCTTTCAGGTAACTACATTTCGAGGCTGCGGTGAGCTATGATTGTGCCACTGCACTCTAGCCTGTGTGACAGAAGGAAATCGAAAAAGTGCAACAGCGTTGTTACTGATGAGAGTAGATCAGGCCAGCCACAAATTCCCTTAAGCCAAAGCCTAATCCAGAGCAAGGCCGTAACTTCCACTGTCTGAAGGCTGAGAGAAGTGAGGAAGCTGCAGAAAAGTTTGAAGCTTTTCAAACTTTTGAGGTTGGTTCATGAGGTTTAAGAAGTTATCATACAAGTGCAAGGTGAGGCAGCAAGTGCTGGTGCAGAAGCTGTAGCGATTTATCCAGGTCTAGCTAAGTTAATTGATGAAGTGGCTACACTAAACGAGATTTTCAGTGTAGACAAAGCAGCCTTCTTTTGGAAAAAGAAATCGTCTAGGGCTTTCATAGAGGAGAAATTAATGCCTGGCTTAAAAGCATCAAAAGACGGCTCAACTCTCTTGTTAGGGGTTTGTGCAGCTGGTAACTTTAGACTAAAGCCAATGCTCATTTGCCATTCAGAAAATCCTAGGGCCCTTAAGAAAAAAGCTAAATTCACTCTGGCTGTGCTCAAGAAATGGAAGATGAAAGCCTGGATGACAGCACATCTGTTTACAGCATGGTTTACTATTTTAAGCCCACTGTTGAGGCCTATTAAATATTAGGGAAAAAAATTTCTGCCAGGTGCAGTGGCTCACGCCTGTAATCCCAGCACTTTGGGGGGCCAAGGCAGGTGAATCACTTGAGGTCAGCAGTTCAGGACCAGCCTGAGCAACATGGCAAATCCTGTCTCTACTAAAAATACAAAAATTAGCTGGGTGTAGTGGTGTGTGCCTGTAATTCCAGTTACTTGGGAGGCTGAGGCAGGAGAATCACTTGAACCTAGGAGGGAGAGGTTGCAGTGAACTGAGGTTGCACCACTGCACTTCAGCCTGAGTGACAGAGTGAGACTGTCTCAAAAAAAACAAAAGAAGAAGAAACTCTCTTTCAAAATATTACTGCTCATTGATAATGCATCGGTCACCCAAGAGTTCTGATGGAGATGTACAAAGAGATTAATGTTTATGTGTCTGCTAAACAATATCCAATCTACAGGATCCATTAATCCATGGTTCAAGGAGTCATTTTGACTTTCAAGTCTTATTTCAAGAATACATTTTGTAGGGCTACAGCTGCCGTAGTGATTCCTCTGTACAAAGTAACTTGAAAACCTTCTGGAAAGGATTCATCATTCTAGATGCCATTAAGGACATTTGTGATTCATGGGAGAAGGTCAAAATATCAACATTAACAGGAGTTTGGAAGACATTGACCTCAATCCTGATGGACGACTTTGAGGGGTTCAAGACTTCAGTGGAGGAAGTAACTGCAGATATGGTAGAAATAGGAAGAGAACTAGAATGAGAAGTGGAATCTGAATATGTGACTGAATTGCTGCAATATCATAATAAAAGTTGAACAAATGAGGAGTTGCTTCTAATGGAAGAGCCAAGAGAGTGGTTTCTTGAGATGGAGCCCACTCCTGGTGAAGGTACTGTGACCATTGTTGAAATGACAACAAAGGATTTAGAATATTACATAAACTTAGTCGATAAAACGTCAGCAGAGTTTGAGAGGATTGACTCCAATTCTGAAGGAAGTTCTACTGTGGGTAAACTGCTATCCCAGCATCACATGCTACAGATAAATCTTTCGTGAAAGGAAAAGTCAGTTGACGTGACAGCCTTCGTCGTCGTCTCATTTTAAGAACCCCCTAGAGCCACACCAACATTCAGCAGCCATCAATGGCGAGGCAAGACCCTCTTCCAGCAGCAAAGACTCACTGAGGACTTAGATTATTGTTAGCATCTTTTAGCAATAAAGTAGTTTTAAATATGTACGTTGTTAGGCATAATGCTATTGCATACTTATAGACTGTAGTATGGATTTAAACATAGCTTTTATATGCACTGGGAAATAACAGTAATTAAGTGACCCCCTTGACTGTGTTAAACCTCTTATTACAGTTGTCTGCAAGCAAACCTGCAGTGTCCCCAAGGTTTGCCTGTAGTTTGCAAAATGTGGTCTTTTAACATTGCTGTGATATGTATCAGTCACATTTCATGGCTGTCCAGAAGTTACATAACTTGTCTTAATCTAAACATCATATCATTTTAAAAGCCTGATGATTTAATATATTTTATAAAGAAAAATTTGAGAATTTGTTTTTAAGAGATAAAGTTTTGCTATGTTGCTTTAACAATTTGAACTCCTGGGCTCAAGTGATCCTCCTCCCTCAGCCTCCCAAGTAGCTGGGACACAGGCCATTTGACAATTGCGTTACACGAAACCCAACTGTGAGGCTAGCTTATCCCTTTCTCTTAAATGAGTCAGCAGCCAGTGTTATGATTTCATTTCCACTGATGTACTTATTTGTTTCAATGGATTTGTGATGTTATTGGAAATTTAAATTGGCCCAAAAGTTTCAGTCCACTACATTTTACTGCCTCCACAAGGACACCTTGGATTTTAATAACGATAAAAAGATATGTTTCCTGGTACTACTCCCCATTTGACATTTACGCACAGGGCACTGAAAGGTTAGATTTTTACATTTCAGGTTTGTATAAAAAGAAATGAGACTCCAGAGATAGTAAATGACCTTGCTAACGGTTGCAGTGGTTGGGGACAGAGTTAAAGTATTTTGATGAGCACACTCAGCCCTGATGCTAACTTTTAACAATAACAGTCTCAAATGATAGCAGCAGTTTTCAATGTATCAATTAATTATTTAGATGTGCTCGGGTGTTTTTTTTTTCTGTTTTTGCAGGTAGCCTTAGCAGTTCAATTGTAATTTGTTCTTCAGAGACTATCAAATTGGTTAATTATAGAAGGAGTGATGTCCATTAGATTGTAGAGGTGTAAATAATGCGTGTCAAATGTATAGGCAGCAGAAATCTGAAGACAAATTGTGCCTGTTACTGAGAAGGGAGGTTCTTTTGACACCTGCTATGAGCTGGGTCAGCGCAGTTTTCTTGTACTTTCCAGATAGCTCATTTTCCATAAACAAGGTGCTTAATTGTTTTATAAACAACTCAGAAAAGGTGTCTACCTCACTTGTACAGATTGTCAATTTTTAATCTCTTGATTATGTAAGCAGCTGTCACATTTAAGAATGGGTTTCTATTCAAGCTGGGAACCACATAAGGCAAACTTGCCTTCCATTCTATTCAAAGTCACCTCTTGGAGATAGATGCATATTTGATCTGCCTCCTTTGGAAAGGCTTATCAGAAACTCTAAAGAATGTAACTCTTTGTGTGTCACCTATCTGACCTGGAAACTCCCTCCCCACTCGGAGTCTTCCTGCCTTTGCATCAAGTTGTCCCACCTTTCCAGACTGAACCAATGTACTTCTTACATATATTGATTGATGTCTGGCATCTCCCTAAAATGTATGAAACCAAGGTGTGCCCAACCACCCTGGGCACCTGTCGTCAGGACTTCCTGAGGCTGCATCCCAGGCATGTTCTCAACCTTGGCAAAATAAGCTTCCTAAATTAACAGAAATAAATAATTGTTTTCTAACTATAAAAGAAATATGTGCTTAGAGCAAAAAACTTACCTAGAAAAGTACCGAGGCCAGGATTCCACCACTTTTAATATTTGGTGATGTTAGAAACAAATGCTTGTTCCTTGGTGCTGAAAAGAACTAGCTCTCAGACAACTTTTCTCAGCAAGGCAATTTTGCTTTCTGCAGAAAGGGTGCTTTTCAGAAACCTGATTGTCACCAGAGCACATTGAACAAAGAAAGCAGACTTCTTTTTTTGTCCTTGGCGCATTGGGTCCTTACTGCTGTATCCTGTCTGCATTGGCTAGAGCTGGACTGCACGATCTAGACTGATCTCGATTGGCTAAAAACGTAAAACTTTCCTAAATAGGTAAGTGTGTGATGGAGAACAAAGAAAGGAAGGGGATTGTTTATGGAAAACTAGGAGAATAACATTTCCAAATAAAGAAGAGACATAGACCATAAGGTAGGAAATGGCCAGGCATGTTTGAACATGTCTGAGCAGGCTATAGGCCAGAACAAATAACTTGGCTGAAGTACAAAGACACAGAATGTACTTACTCCCTTACTATATTTAACAGCTACATAGGACTTAACAAAGGGTTACTAGCAAAAAGCCAGGAAGCTTGAAGGAAGTTAGTTTTTAAGAGACTATTATTTCTAATGCTAATTATTCTTTAACGAAAAGGGAAACTTTGAAGAGGGACTTTTTTTCACAGGTGAACACACATTTGTACACATACACAAATTATAATATGCATATTCTATTGTAAATTTCCATTTTTCAGTTAGCAGAATATCATGCACATGTCCCAATTAACATGTAAGCTATAATATGTTTAATGGATGCATAAGACTACGTTCCATAGATTCGTATTATACTCTGTATGTAAGCAGTCTCGCTATTGAACATTTAGGATATTTCCATTTTGAATCTCATTTATTTATTTAGAAATAGGGTCTTGCTCTGTTGCCCAGGCTGGAGTGCCACGGTGTGATCATGGCACACTGTAGCCTTGCCCTCCTAAGCTCAAGCAAGTCTCCAGCCTCAGCTGCCCGAGTAGCTGGGACTACAGGTGCCTGCCACCATGCCCAGCTAAGTTTTCTACTTTTAGTAGAGATGAGATCTTGCTATGTTACCCAGGCTGGTCTCAAACTCCTGGGCTCAAGTGCTCCTCCTGCCTTAGCCTCCCAAAGTGCTGGGATTACAAGCATGAGCCAATGTGCCCAGACTTTGAATCTCTTTTAGATACTTTGAGAAACACCTTGTACATACACGATGATATGGTCATGATTTTTAAAACTTTATTTCCAAGGCTTTATTTTTCTTTTATAATGAAAGAAATTGGGTCTGGTATGGTGACTCACACCTGTCAACTGAGCACTTTGAGAGGCTGAGGCAGATAGATCACTTGAGTCCAGGAGTTGGAGGCCAGCCTGGGCAACATGGTGACAACCTGCCTCTACAGAATATGAAAAAGTTAGCCAATTGTGGTGGCACACACCTGTAATCCCAGCTACTCGGGAGGTTGAGTCAGGAGTATCACCTGGCCCACAGACAGTGATTGCAGTGAGCTGTGATTTCACCATCGTGCTCCAGCCTGGGTGACAGAGTGAGACCCTGTCTCAAAAAAAGAAAGAGAAAAAGAAGGAGGGAGGATGGGAGGAAGAAAGGAAGAAAAATATTTAAAGTGAAGGAAGGAAGAAAAAAATATATTATTTGAGATGGAGTTTCACTCTTGTTGCTGAGGCTGGAGTGCAATGGTGTGATCTTGACTCACCACAACCTCTGCCTCCCGGGTTCAAGTGATTCTCCTGCATCAGCCTCTCGAGTAGCTGGAATTACAGGCATGTACCACAATGCCTGGCTAATTTTGTATTTTTAGGAGAGACGAGATTTCTCCGTGTTGGCTGGACTTGAAGTCCCAACCTCGGGTTATCTGCCCGTCTTGGCCTCCCATAGTGCTGGGATTACAGATGTGAGCCACCACATCCAGCTAAAAAAGATTTCAATTAAAGGCGAGATCCCTTTTGTTCTCCCTGTTTCCCTCTGTTCTTTTTTTTTTTTTTTGAGGCAGAGTTTCGCTCTTGTTACCCAGGCTGGAGTGCAATGGCGCAATCTCGGCTCACCGCAACCTCTGCCTCCTGGGTTCAGGCAATTCTCCTGCCTCAGCCTCCCGAGTAGCTGGGATTACAGGCACGTGCCACCATGCCCAGCTAATTTTTTGTATTTTAGTAGAGATGGGGTTTCACCATGTTGACCAGGATGGTCTTGATCTCTTGACCTCGTGATCCACCCACCTCGGCCTCCCAAAGTGCTGGGATTACAGGCGTGAGCCACTGCACCCGGCCTCCCTCTGTTCTTTTTCCAGAATTCATAGGTAATGTATCATACTGCTTTATTTATTTATTCATTTATTTTTGAGAGAGGGTCTTACTCTGTCACCCAGGCTGGAGTGCAGTGGCCCAGTCATGGCTCACTGCTTCCTAGGCCTGTTGGTCTCAGGCAATCCTCCTACCTCAGCCTCCCTAGTAGCTGGGATTTTTTGGGTTCTGTTTTCTTTTTCTTTTTTTTTTTTTTTGAGATGGAGTTTCGCTCTTGTTGCCCAGGCTGGAGTACAATGGTGTGATCTCGGCTCACCACAACCTCTGCCTCCTGGGTTCAAGCAATTCTCTTGTTTCAGCCTCCTGAGTAGCTGGGATTACAGGCACGCGCCACCATGCCCAGCTAATTTTTTGTATTTTTAGTAGAGATGGGGTTTCACCAGGTTGACCAGGATGGTCTCAATTTCTTGACCTTGTGATCCACCCGCCTCGGCCCCCCAAAGTGCTGGTATTACAGGCGTAAACCACCACACGCAGCTTCTTTTTTCTTTTTTTTTTGAGACAGATTCTCCCTTTGTCACCCAGGCTGGGAATACAGTGGTGCGATCTTGGCTCACTGCAACCTCTGCCTCCTGGGAAAGTTCAAGTGATTTTCCTGTTTCAGGCTCCTGAGTAGCTGGGATTACAGGTGCCCGCCACCACACCTGGCTAATATTTTGTATTTTTAGTAAAGACAGGGTTTCACCCTGTTGGCCAGGCTGGACCTCAAGTGATTCACCTCCCTCGGCCTCCTAAAGTGTTAGGATTACAGGCGTGAGCCACTGTGCCTGGTGAGATGAGTTCTTGCTGTGTTGCCCAGGCTGGTCTCAAACTCCTGGCCTTAAGGGATCCTCCCTCCTCGGCTTACTGAAGCACTGCGATTGCAGATGTGAGCCAGGAGACTCACACCTCCTGCATCCATTAAACATATTGTAGCTTATTTGTTAATTGGGACGTGTGCATGATATTCTGCTTATATGTACATTTTAAAAAGTTACATGGGGGACCTCCTCTGTCCACTTTGGAGACCCCCTCCCTCTGTCTCTGTACGGGGAGCCTCTTCCTTCTGTCTAGCCTATTAAACTCTCCACTCCTTAAAACTAAATACACACACGCACACACACACTCACTCACTCTTACATAGATGCTGTTGTTCCAGGGACACTGGAGACAGTTATGCCAGGTACAACTGAGGGACTGTGTTAAAGAAAAACTTCTCTTCCCGGCCCATGAGGGGCGTAGTTTCAAAGGCAGGAGTTTCCCGGCTCCACGCCTCCATGCTGGATGTAAAGTTCTTTGTGTGGGTTTCCTGCGCGCAGGCTAAGTAGAGAAATCCGGGCGAGGCTCCTTTGACTCAAACAAAAAACAAAACAAAACAACCGCCGGGCGCGGTGGCTCACGCCTGTAATCCCAGCACTTTGGGAGGCTGAGGCAGGCAGATCAGGAGGTCAAGACATCGAGACCATCCTGGCCAACATGGTGAAACCTCATCTCTATTAAAAATATAAAAATTAGCTGGGCGTGGTGGCGCGCGCCTGTAGTCCCAGCTACTTGGGAGGTGGAGGTTGCAGTGAGCTGAGGTCGTGCCACTGCCTTCCAGCCTGGCGCCTGGCCATGGAGCAAGACTCTGTTTCAATAAAAAACAAAAAAAAAACAAAACAGAAAAAAAAACCTGCCGAAAGCTCTGGGAGGAGGGAGCTCTAACTCAGAGTTGTGGACCAAGTAGCCAATCCGGTATCAGAGTGAAAGATCAATCACTCCAGAGGAAGTTTGAAAGAACTCCTCTCATTGGAGGAGAACAGGAAAGGGGAGGGAATAACTCAAGGGTTATACTCCCGCTGCTCCCTCCCTAGACGGATTCCTTCTCTGCATCCCCTCCCACGGCTGCGGGAGCTGTCTTTCTGTTTTCCCTTTTTCTGCCTGGATGAATCGCTCTCTGCAAAACTCTTTGGCTCCACGATATTTATTCCAACGGCAAACTCAACGCATTTGGGGCCCTTTTCCCCATTCTTCCGGGCAAGAGAGGCCAAGAATCTCATCGAGGAACTGGGAGTGTCTTCAGGACCCCTCCCCTCCCCACCTTACACGACTATGTACTGAGATTCCATGTTAGTCTCAGTGTATCATTTAGCAACTTTTTTCTGTTAACAAATTGCTTGAGACAGTACTAGAGAACACGTGGTTCAGCACCATGAGGGAATAAACCAAAAAGAGAAAAACTTCGTGTCCAGGAAATGGAGGATTAAATATTCAGAGAAAAGTGAAGGGACAGAAAGACAATTGTGCACCTGTCTTAGGCAACAACCGGTTCAAGCTGGAGGAGGAGGATGAACATTGAAAAGACAGTCTCCAGGAACAAAGGAAAAAAACTTTAAAAATCCCAGTACATTATTGTACAACGTCAGCACATGAAGGTTAAAGAGAAGATCACACATCGGGCAGCTGGATTCAGAATGGCATCAGAATTCCCAGTAGCCGCATGGGATGCTGAAAGATAGTGAAAGATTGCCTTCAAAATCCCGAAGAAAATTTTTTCAACCTAGAATTACATCCGTAGTCAAATAGCCATCAAAAGCAAATTAATGTGAGTAGAATGCCGTGCACTGACTGATAAATGTACTGACAAAGCTGGAGTTAGAAAAATAATCATTTTGCAAGCATTATAGTAAAGACTGGTTCAGGTGAGAATCAGTCGGGATGCTAAATTGAGGGGGAAATTTAATGAGGAGCAGAATGTTTGTATAGTCTTAAATTTCTACCCATGGAAAGCTTATTAGTTGCAAGAAGCAGAGTAACCATCTAGAGATTGTACAACATCTTAACTGGACACAAAAAGAAATTAACATCACCAATGAGGAGTAGATGGAAATTGTGTCTTCCATATGTGATGATCTGAGAAAGGCACATGACTTGAATGGATGTTCTAACCAGAGACAAATATCTGGGTCTAACTACAAGGATGCAACAGATAAGCCCAAAATAGAGTATGTTATATTTAAAAAGGAGTATCTGTCACACCTGTAATCCCAGCACTTTGGGAGGCCGATGTGGGCGGATCACGAGGTCAGGAGATTGAGACCATCCTGCCCAACATGGTGAAATCCCGTCTCTATTAAAAATACAACAATTAGCTGGGCATGGTGGCACGTACCTGTAGTCCCAATTTCTTGGGAGGCTGAGTCAGGAGAATCGCTTAAGCCTGGGAGGTGGAGTTTGCAGTGAGCCGAGATCTGGCCACTGTACTCCAGCCTGGTGACAGAGCGAGACTCTATCTCAAAACAAAAGAAAACAAAACAAAAACCCAAACAAACAAACAACAACAACAACAAAAAGCACAGTTACTGGGTCCTATTCACGGAATTGCCACACAGCAGGGGTTCCAGCCCAGTCCTTCCAAGGATCAGTGGGCAGATTCATCTGGAGGCTTGGCCACCTCAGACCTCCTGAACATTCATGACTCATGTCTCCATTTTCCTACTGCCTTCTCGAGTCTTGACGGTATAATCCCATTCTAGATTAATCTTCTAAAACAGAAAAATGCAAGGCCTACATTGCATCCTCTCCCCAGGCTACTTAATTCCCTCAATAAGCTTAGGCATTTAACAGAAAACGCCTGTTTTTGGTGATTATTTTCATGTTCGTAAATTCCAATGTGCAGTTTATTTTCCTTCTTTCCTCCTTCTCTCTCTCTCCTCCCTCCCTTCCTCTCTCCCATCCTTCCTTCCTTCCTTTCTCTCTCTCTTTCTTTCTTCTCTCTCTCTCTCTTTCTTTCCAAAGTTTTGTTCTTGTTGCCCAGGCTGGAGTGCAATGGCACAATCTCTACTAACTGGGTTCAAGCAATTCTCCTGCCTCAGCCTCCCAAGTAAATGAGATTACAGGCATGCACCACCACGCCTGGCTAATTTTGTATTTTAAATAGAGATGGGGTTTCTCCATGTTGGTCAGGCTGATCTTGAACTCCCGACCTCAGGTGATCCACACACCCCGGCCTCTCTAAGTGCTGGGATTGCAGGCATGAGTCACTGCATCCAGCCTCATTCATTCTTTTTTAAAAAGAAACATAAACACGTATTAACCACTCCCATGAAAAGAGAAAAATCCACACTTTTAGTACCTGAGATACTGGCTACTCTCCTGGGAGAGGAAAAAAAAATAACTCACTCCTTGATGGTTGGCAGCAGCAAAATAAGCAAACAAACCTTAAGTCACTGTCTTAATTGCCCTGCCACATCCACGATATGCCAGACGCTGCAGTAAGCTCTGGTAAGACCCATCGGATGAACCTTTTCAAGATGCTTTCTCCCTGATTTACCATGCTCTGTATATTTTCCCTGCAAATGAGTGCACGCTCATTCTGTCTGATTTGCTACCTCCCTGCAAACCTAGGTTCACTACAGAGATACTGAGAAACAGGCTGGCAGAAACCTTCAGGGAACATCAGCAGACTTAAATCTAAAATGATAACTGGGCTGGGCACAGTGGCTCACGCCTGTAATCCCAACACTTTGGGAGGCTGAGGCAGGCAGATCACCTGAGGTCAGGAGTTTGAAACCAGCCTGGCCAACATAGAGAAACTCTGTGTCTACTAAAAATTCAAAAATTAGCAGGGCATGGTGGTGGGCACTGTAATCCCAGCTATTCAGGAGGCTGAGTCAGAAGAATCGCTTGAACTGGGCAAGTGGAGGTTGCAGTGAGCCAAGATCGTGCCATTGCACTCTAGCCTGGGTGTCATAGCAAGACTCCATCTCAAAAACAAACAGACAGACAAAAAAAAAAAAGAAAAGAAAAAATGTTAACTGTTGGCTTGGTGTGGTGGCTCACACCTGTAATCCCAGCACTTTGGGAGGCTGAGGTGGGCGAATCACGAGGTCAGAAGATTGAGACCATCCTGGCCAACGTGGTAAAACCCCATCTCTACTAAAAATACAAAAATTAGCCGAGCGTGACAGCATATGCTTGTAATTCCAGAGAATTGCTTTGAACCCAGGAGGTGGAGGTTGCAGTGAGCCGAGATCGCGCCACACTCCAGCCTGGCGGCAGAGCTGGACTCCGTCTCAAAAACAAAGAAGAAAGACACAATCAACAAGAAAATCTGGTCACCTGTATGGCACTCAGCAATCAAATGTAACAATTGTAAATGTTACAGATAACATATACTGAGACATATTAGAATTATAGGAATCTTGAATAATTCTGGAACACATACTAATAATATGTTTCTATAAATGTAACCTAAAGAAAGTTAAACACCATTTTATATTTGACAGTGTTTTCTGTATGGTGTTAGTATGTCAAAGGTGACTATGTTTCTTTTGGACATTAGGGGACCCAATACTTAAAAACTGAAATCAAAAAGGACTTAATTTAGCATTTGATTTTGGAAAGTTTTTCAAACATCAAAGGCTTAGAATACTTGATATCACAAAATAGGATTATAGGTCATTTAGCTGAAGTGACTAAAAAAATTTTAAACTGCAAAATCTTTTACTTATTGGTAGAAGGGAGACTCAGCTTTCCAATTAAGACCCAGTAAAGACGATATGAAGCCAACTGAGCCTGTCCCTTTTCTTTTCCCTCCTTTTCCCTTTTTTCCTGCAGATTATTTAAAAGGTAAAGAAAAATATTTCATCATCTCTCAATAATATATGACAATATCGTTCAAAAGAGAAAACCAAATTCTACCTTTTCATTGTATTATTGTTAAACCTAATTTTTAATAAAACCTTATAAACAAATCATTCTTAATCAGTGTGATTATAAGACAAGATTTCCATAAGCCCTCTCTAATTCGTTATAATTTTCTATCAAAGAACAGACCAATGTTCCAAGGAAACCCTGTTATTCTGACACGTGGGCCCAGATTCTAGTCCTGCATCAGTATGCTTTCGTTTTAATGTTTAATTTAAAAAGAACTGATCTTTTTCAAGTTTTAGCCAACTTGCTTACACCATAGACCTTCCTTTACAATCAGTCTTCTACAAATCTTTTACAACTTGCTTAGCCTTTCAGTTTTGTCCTATAATTTTTTAACTTAAGATAATCCTTAAAAGCTCTAAACTAGAAAAAATTACTTTCTCTTTAATAAAAACCATATGTCCATTGCTTCCTATAATCTTTTACAAAAACACCTTCTCCTTTCCTTAAATACCTGGCATGGAAAACGACTTCTCACTCATCTCAGTTGCATATGTTACAATGTTAACTGTTAGCCACTTGCATTTTTGGGGAGGAACCTGGTAAATAAGCAGGTTTAAGCGTATATCAGATCGCGGAGCCCAGGGTAAGGACAGAAGGGATGAGTCTGACCCTTTCCAGCGTAGCCAGGGGGCATGGCTGACTCCTTGTCCCCAGGCCTTACCTAGGATTTAATGGTTATAAAACAGGTAAGTCAAACAATCATTAAAAAAAAGTCATACAAGCAGTTTATGACCTTAAAACTTACAGCAAACACCGTATATGATCTGCCTAATTCAGACTGATTGTCTAAATTCTGAAAATGTTTCCTATTTTACCAATAATTTTTAAAACTATATTTACCAAAGATTATAAAGTGATTAAAGTTTCTATTTTTCTGGCAAAATATTTACGTGCTTATTTTTCTTTTCTTTTTTGAGACAGGGTCTCAGTCTGACACCCAGGCTGGAGTGCAGTGGCATGATTATGGCTGACTGCAGCTTTGGTCTCCTGGGTTCAAGTGATCCTCTCACCTCAGCCTCCTGAGTAGCTGGGACTATAGGCATGCACCACTGTGTCTGACTAATTTTTAAAATATTTTTTATTTGTACTTTTTTATGCTTTGTGTATTTTTAGTAGAGATGGGGGTTCGCCATGTTGCCTGGGCTGGTCTTGAACTCCCAGCCTCAAGTGATCCATCCGCCTCAGCCTCCCAAAGTGATGGATTACAGGCATGAGCTACCATGCCTGCCAAAATGTATTTTTATTTTTTAAGTTCAGGGTTACATGTGCAGGTTTGTTACATAGGTGAAGTTGTGTCGTGGGGAATTGTTGTACAGATTATTTTATCACCCAGGTATTAAGTACCCATTACTTATTTTTTCTGGTCCTCTTCCTTTTCCCACCCTCCAACATCTGATAGGCCTCAGTGTATGTTGTTCCCCTCTATGTGTCCATGTGTTCGCGTCATTTAACTCCCACTTGTAAGTGAGAACATGTGGTATTCGTTTTTCTGTTCTTGCATTAGTTTGCTGAAGATAACTGCCTCCAGCTCCATCCATATGCCTGCAAAGAACATGATCTTATTCTTTTTTATGGCTTCATAGTATTCCATGGTGTCTATGTACCACATTTTCTTTATTGAGTCTATCATTGATGGGCATTTAGGTTGATTCCATGTCTTCGTTATTGTGAATAGTGTTGCATTGAACATACACATGAATGTGTCTTTATAACAGAATGATTTATATTCCTTTGGGTATAAACCCAGAAATAGAGTTGCTGGACTGAATGGTATTTCCATCGTTAGCACTTCGAGGAATTGCCACACTGTCTTCTACAGTGGTTGAACTAATTTACACCCCCACGACAGTGTATAAGCGTTCCTTTTTCTCCACAACTTTGTCAATGTCTGTTATTTTTTGACTTTTTAATAACAGCCATTCTGACTCGTGTGAGATGGTATCTCATTGTGATTTTAATTTGCATTTCTCTAATGATCTGTGTTGTTTAGTGTTTATTTTTCACATGATTTGTTGGCTGCATGTATGTCTTCTTTTGAAAAGTGTCTGCTCATGTTAAATTTATTTTTTGTAGAGACAAGGTCACACTATGTTGCCCAGGCTGAGGCAGGATGGGTAGTCAAGGAAGTAAGCATGTCCTTGGGATGCAAGCCGTGGTGACCCTGCTCTTTCAGGTATAGCAATCTCCAGCAGGGGATTTCTCCTGGGGAGCATGTGCCTTCTGATTTTTACTGGACCTCAGAGTGCCCCTTCGCTCATTATAATAGTAAAAAACACACCCCTGGGTGGAGACTTACGATGCTAATGAGACATGTGATGATGAACAAGCACATACAGCTGCTACACGTGTGTCCAGAGGACAGTCTAGAACATGCTTGTCGGTTACACCTCCTCCCACCCCCTTGGGAATAATCATGTAAGACTCCCATAGAGAGAGTTTTTCTAGTAACAGCCAATGCTGTCTTATCCTCGCGAGCAGCCTGTTCGTTGTTTATTCTGCCCTCATTTTCAGAGTATTCTTTCTCCTTTGCAATACATTGCTCTATGCCTCATCTCCTTTGCCATGTGCCTGTTGTTCAAATTCTTTTATACTAAGAAGACAGGAATTGAGCTTTTCCAGCAGCCATCAACAAGGCTGGTCTCGAACTTTTGAGCTCAAGCAGTCCTCCCGCCTTGGCCTCCCAGAGTGCCGGAAGTATAGGTGTGATCCGACACTCCCAGCCTAAGTGCTGATTTTTCTTTAAGCCAATTAATTAGAACTCTTTTATGTATTTTGGGAGTGAAACATCACACACCTTACACATGTGAACACACACACAGACAGACAGACAGAGGTGGATCTGGTAGAGTTATGAGATTCTTCATTTGCCAGTTTTTAAGTTTCTTTTCCCTTTTTTATACTATCATTCTCTTGATTACCTGTTTCCTGCCCTAAATAATTGTCAGCTTAGGCAATCATAAATTTGCATTTTTAAAGGGACAATTCTTAGGTGAAACAAGATAGAGTATTCATGTTTTACTCAAACTAAGGAAAAATGGTGTGATTGAAAGTCCAGTTAAGAATGCCAGGGAGCCAAGAGCAACCTTCACAAGTCAACAACCTGCTGTCAGAATGTCAGGAAGACCCGGACGCCACAGCTGAGGAGGGGTTGTCTGAGGAGTGTACCCAGACGCCACAGCTGAGGAGGGGTTGTGTAAGGAGTGTACCCAGACGCCACAACTCAGGAGGGGTTGTGTGAGGAGTGTGCTGAGAGGAGGTAACCTAGAAGCTTCCTTTTCCAGGCAAAGGGAGTAGTGTGGATTCTTTAGTGTATTCTGATAGCCATTGTTCCTTCTTTGTACCTCTTTCAGTCTATACATCTCCTCCTGCTACATTTTAAAGCATTTTTATAGTGTGTAGTTTGGCCTAATAAAGTATTTTTATGGCAAAAAAAAAAAAAAAAAAAAAATGCCCAGGAAAGCAAACAGCTTTCTTTAAAGATTTAAGTTTTTAAATTGGATTAGTGGCTTTAGGGTGGAGCCTTTTAAGGAATTGGGCCAAAAAGGCATGCAGTTTCTAGGGCCTAATAAACAGGAGTAGCTGGAAGGCAAAACAGAGCCTCTGAAATCAAGGATCTAATTTTTACACTGGATCGTGGATCCCCCAAAAGAGGAAACCGCTATAGGGTGAGACAGTGCAATGCTTTTACCATCCATTTCACTGCAAGGACATTGGAGACCTGTGAGCGACCCAAAGCCAATCAGCCCATTCTGTGATCAGCCCATCCCCAGTCCTCACCCACCAGGTAACCAAGAGCATGATTTTCGTATCCAAAGATCCAGGTATTGCCCTGTAGTAATATCCACCCGCAGTAAGCAACTGCCATTACACTAGCCATCCCTAAAAGTATACTTTCTAGCTAGCTAGGATACACTAAGGCTAACAATTCTTCATAACGCAAAGTAACTTCTGATGCCCCCAAAAGTCAAAAAGGTCGGGTAACGCAATGCAAGACAGAGCAGGGCCTTAGATTTTGAGAGGAATCTGTCTGCTTGCACGTTTGGGTATTCCATGAGGAACCCAGAAAGTCCCACGCTCTCTGGCATTAGCTGAGGTCTCCTTACATGGGCATTGAGGGTGGCAAGGAGACAGGCAGAAGTAAATGAGACACACTTCAGTTCACTGAGGAGAAAATGTTTTTCCTCTAAAAACAAGACCCAAGAGGAGACAAAAGCATAAAGGCCTTTTGAATATGTGTGTGATTTGCATATCCACTTTTAATTAAGTTGACTTTTAACCTTAGAGCTCTTTTAAATAAAAATCACTTTAAAATCTCTTATTACCAGACTCTAGCCAGGACAAACAGCCAACACCTCCAGCTTTTAAGCTTTTTTTTCTTCCCCAAAGGCATTTTCCTAAATGAACCCCAAAATCCTTAACTAAGGCTGTGACTTATCTGTGGACACATGAAGTGCTTCCAAAGAGATGAGAAGTGGTTTTCACAAGATCTAGAATCACCACTAAGGTACCTCAGAGAAAGGAAAACTCAAGACTGAAAATCAGAAGCTGTCCATGGAGGGAAAAAGAATCCATAGACAGCAAAATCCCCCAAGTCTTAACCCAGAGAGAACTAGTTCTCTGAGCTAACATGGAACCCAGGCCACCATTGTGAAAGGGAAACGGCTTGGCTACTGAACTACAGGATGAGGTGACTACCATCTTCTTTCCCAGAAGGAGTCTAGAGCAGTCATTTTCAAGCTTGCAAAGGATTTTAACTGCTCAAGAGAATTTTCTAAGACTAGCTGTGACATTATTATGTGTCCTTCTTTCAATTCAAACCTTTAAAAAAATGTTGCGAGTAAAAGTTCTCTGAAATCCTTTTTACAAAATGGCATACTTAATTCCAATAGCATCTCAATCCTAAAGCCAGTTTGTAATTTTCCAAAATTTTACCATGTAAGCAAGAAGTGTTTCTACAGATGAGGGTGGAGGAGACGTGTCTGTGGTCCCCAAGAATTCACTCTCGGAAATGGGTTAAGATAGTAAAAGATGACAAAAGCCCCATAGGAATGGGGCGTTTGAAGACAAAGCTCACCCAAGGGCTTGACACAGTTGGGATGAGGAGTGTACTGACACATTTCAGACTCTAGGTAATTTCAGAATGGCTGCCTGCTGTGAACTTGAACATGTCTCCCTTCCAGATGGTAGAGACAGAGAGAATACTCCCACACAGTTGCAAAGTCAAGCTCTCAAGGACATAAAACAAGACGAAAGGGAAACCTCATCTGGTTTTTGTTTCAGGGACCTGTGGCAAAGTTTGTAACTGACCAGTCTTCAAGGCCAGCTTGAACAGAGGGCTTACAGGGGACCTACAGCAGCGTTTTACCCCATAGCACCCCTCTTTATGACAGAATCACACAGAAGGAGAACTTTATAGCACAAAGTATGCCAGATTTTTAAAAAATTATACTTTAAGTTCTGGGGCACATGTGCAGAATGTGCAGGTTTGTTACATAGGTATACATCTGCCATGGTGGTTTCCTGCACCCATCAACCTGTCATCTACATCCTAATGCTCTCCCTCCCCTAGACCCCACCCCCTGACAGGCCCCAGTGTGTGATGTTCACTCCCTGTGCCCATGTGTTTTCATTGTTCAACACCCACTTATGAGTGAGAACATGCGGTGTTTAGTTTTCTGTTCCTGTGTCAGTTTGCTGAAAATGATGGTTTCCAGCTTCATCTATGTCCCTGCAAAGGACATGAACTCATCCTTTTTTATGGCTGCATAGTATTCCATGGTGTATATGTGCCACATTTTCTTTATCTGGTCTATCATTGATGGGCATTTGGATTGGTTCCAAGTCTTTAATATTGTGAACAGTGCTGCAATAAACATACGTGTGCATGTGTCTTTATAGTAGAATAATTTATAATCCTTTGGATATATACCCAGTAATGGGATTGCTGGGTCAAATGGTATTTATGGTTCTAGATCCTTGAGGAATTGCCACACTTTCTGACACAATCGTTAAACTAATTTACCCTCCCACCAATGGTGTAAAAGCATTCCTATTTCTCCATGTCCTCTCCAGCATCTGTTGTGTCCTGACTTTTTAATGATTGTCATTCTAACTGGTGCAAGATGGTATCTCACTGTGGTTTTGATTTGCATTTCTCTAATTACCAGTGATGATGAGCTTTTCTTCATATGTTTGTTGGCTGCCAAATTACACCAGATTTGCTACAACCTAAGATTTGTCACAGAAACCCTTTTTCCCATTAATCAAAATTTTGCAGAGGAGACAAGCGGTGATTTTTATCATTCACTCAGCCAGTTTGCACAGAAAGAGAAGTCAGCCGCCTGGCTGGTAAGGCATCCTTACCCTTTTGCCAGTCTGCCAGGTTTCTGGGTTCCCTTTCTCTCAGTGGCTTTGATAACCCTCTTTGCTATACCATAGCAATGGGGGCCAAGCTGCATTATAAAAGAAAATCATCTTTTTCTTTTCCTGGAACCACAGGGAAAAGCCTCTCAATTTTTCGTGATGCAGCCCAAGTGGCCACATGGGGAAGTAAACTAACATCTTTCATTCTGGCCAGAACAAAACACATGTGATAAAACACAGATACCAGTCACCCAGCTCAGCACCCAAGTATCAACTGGCAAGGCTCAAACTGGCTCCTGTTGGCTCCTGCTGTCTTTGATCCACTAAGTGAGGTGAGATGACCTCCAACCAGGTGTATCAGTGGGTGGCTCCCAGGTAAGATGGAAAAGTGGGTGCTCACCACTAGTTAGGCCTGTTGAGCTTCCTTCAGGGCTCACTGAATGTGACTGATTAGACAAACAAGGAGAGCCCGCTGGACTTCTGTCAGCAACTTTTTGGGGAATCCTCTTCACACATACAAACAAGTACAACAAGGCAAAGACAAAAAGGCCTTCGAAGCCAAGATTCCAGACGAGTAGAGGATTCTTCCAAACGAACCTCGTATTCTCTGTCTAAATGGGGAGAAATCTTCCCAAACCAAGGCCCATTGTACTATTTAGGGAGAGCCAGCTGAGACCTTGGAAGGAGCCAAACTGAGACCCTCCATAGGTGATGAACCGAGACCCCTGAAGGAGTTGAACTGAGACCCCCGTAGGAGCTGGACCAATTGGAAGAAGGAAGGAGGTGCTAGCTGGGCTTAGAACATTCACCAGACCAATTTAAAAACATCTTTCTAGGGCCTAGTGTGGGGGCTCATGCCTGTAATCCGAGCACTATGGGAGGCCGAGGCAGGCAGATCCCTTGAGGCCAGGAGTTTGAGACCAGCCTGGCCAACATGGCAAAACCCTATCTCTACTAAAAACACGAAAATTAGCTGGGTATGGTGGCACGCACCTGTAACCCCAGCTACTTGGGAGGCTGAGGCATGAGAATTGCTTGAACTCGGGAGTTAGAGTTCGCAGTGAGCCAAGATCACACCTCTGCACTTCAGCCTGGGCGACAGACCAAGACTTGGTCCAAAAAAAAAAAAAAAAAAAAAAAAAAGACATCTTTCCAGGAACTATTTCTTCATTGCATTGCAATTAGGCTGAAGCACCATGGTCAACAGCACCTTATCGATAGGGAGAGCCCCAGAGATGGCCTTCACTGCAGGAGAAATAAACGGCCATCAGAGCTCACCTCCAGGTCCATCATGCCAGTTAGAGGCTAACAAACCATGAGCAGGCACCACAAAGGTGGATCCTACACGAGCCCCCAAATTTGTAATTGCTTGACAGCTTCTTCCAGCTCACTACACAGACAAAATTCTTTTCCTGCGACCAGCGCACTGAAGTAAAGTAAGAGTTTAATTGTCACAAGACGGGCCATGCCACATAGAGATGAAGTTGCTACTGAAAATCAATCTCTCTGAAGGCTTAGAGGTTAGGGGTTTTCAAGGACAGTTTGGTGGGCAGGGGGCTAGGGAATGGGGAATGCTGATTAGTTGGGGATGAAATCACAGGGTGTGGAAAATGGTCCTCGTGTGCTGAGTCTGTCTCTGGGGCCTCAGGACCAGCTGAGTAATGAGTCATGAGCCCAGGTGAGGTCAGTCTGAAAAAAAATCTCAAAAACCAGTTATGGGCTCTATGGCAGGGAAGTTGTCTCTAGGAGCAGTTGGGAAAATCACGAATCTTGTGGCTTCCAGAACAGCGCTGGTTATTGTTTAAACCTATGTGTTAGCAGAATTCGGGGCTTTCTCATAATTCTAACCTTGTGGCCTTCGATAGTTTACAGAGGCAGATTAGTTTTGGGAGAGGCTGTTATTATCCTTGCTTTAAGGTTAAATTATAAACTAAATTTCTTCCAAATTCCTGGTTTACATCCAGGAATGACCAAGGACAGCTTGGAGGTTAGATGCTGAATGGAGTCAACTGTCAGATTTCTCTTACTGTCATAATTTTGAAAAAGCAGTTTCATATTTAAGGGTTTCAATATGTGCTTTTAAAATAAATAAATTACTAAAGCATCTTTTATAAATAGCTGTTGCCTTTATCATAATTCAAGCTGCAGCTCAGCATCACCAGAAGATTAAGCAGTAAATGAGGCTCACAATCTACAAATTGTAAAACAGCTATCGCTGTTAATTAAAATACAGGTAAATAATTTCTACAGATATTTCTCTATACATTGAAGAAACTGCTCCCATCATTATAGAATTACTTTAAGGACACGCAGCACAAAAAAACCTTCAAAATTAAACTTATAATTGACTTGGGTACTGGTTGGTAAATGTTTGTTATTAGTGTAAGAGAAGAACATAATGTGAAAATCAGCTAGTTTGGTCTTTCCTTATTAGTAGGGAAAGGGGCAAGATTAGGCATTGTTTCCAACTTCATTTGACCTGACCCAGATTTTGAGAAAATTGTCTTTCTACCTTTCATTCCTATATTGGCAATTGTCAAGTGAGAGAACACAGCTTAGTAATGGAAACAAAGACATTTTGAGTCATTTCAATTCATCTATCTGGACATGCATAGACTCAAAACATAGTTCCATTTATTTCTATTGCAATTTACAGTTCAATTTATTCCTCAGGAACCAACTGAGAAGTCGTCTGACTTTGCTGGTAAGCTAGTGCAAACCAAAAAGTATCTGAGACAGGTCTCAATCAATTTAGAGGGTTATTTTGCCAAGATTAAGGACCACGGCCCATGACTCAGCCTCAGGAGGTCCTGAGAATGTGTGCCCAGGGTGGTTGGGTTACAGCTTTGCTTTATACATTTTTGGGAGACAGAAGTTATAGGTAAAGATATAAGTCGCTGTATGTAAGTTGTGCATTCGTTTGGGTCAGAAAGGCAGGACATCTCCAAGCAAGGGTAGGCGGTGTAGGGGATTCCAGGTCATAGGTAGATTTAAAGACTTCTCGACTGACAATTAGTTGGAAGAGGTAAGCCCTGCCTGGAGAGTTGAATCCAGCATGAAGAAATGCTTCAGTTTAGATGAGGGGGTTGTGGCAGCCAGGGTTCTCACCCTCGAGATGAAGCCTCCAGGTAGCAGGTCTCAGAGAGAATAGATGGTGAATGTCTCTTATCAGACCTTAAAAGGCATCAAACTCTCTGGAAAACACCTAGTAAGGGAAAGGGGTTCTCTACCAAAAACAAATTGCTCTCATAAGACACAGCTTTGCAGGACCATTTCAGAATATGTCCAAGAAATATATTTGGGGTAAAATGCTATGATTTCCTTCAAGCCTGTTATCTGACATGTGATGCTATGCCAGAATCAGATTGGAACTTGAAATCTTATTGTTACAAGGAATCTGTTTTGTCAGTTTTAAGATCTCTGCTTTGGCTAGGTACAGCAGTTCACACCTGTAATCCCAGAACTTACGGAGGCCAAGGTGGGCAGATCACCTGAGGTCAGGAGTTTGAGACCAGCCTGGCCAACATGGTGAATCCCTGTCTCAACTAAAAGATACAAAAAAAGAAAAAAGAAGAAGAAGAAGAAGGAAAAAAAGATCTCTGTTTTAACGTTATTTAATGCTGGTCAGTTGTGTCTAAACACCAAAGGAAGGAGGGTACAGTAAGACTTGTCTGACCTCCCACCACCCTTCCCATCATGGCCTAAACCACTTTTTCAGGTTTTTGGGGTCCCATTGGCCAAGAAGGGGGTCCATTCAGTCAGCTGAGGGGCTTAGTTTTGGTTTACATTACTAATCCAGAGAGGGGATAAAGCCCTGTTTAAATCTCACCCTCATTTTCACCTTGTTTGAAAAAGATTCACACGGATTCACCAATTATTATTGTCATCATTTCCGGGGCACAGTCTTGCTTTGTCACCCAGGCTAGAGTGCAGTGTGGCTTACTGCAACCTCTGCCTCCTGGGTTCAAGTGATTCTTGTGCCTCAGCCTCCGGAGTACCTGGGACTACAGGTGTGCATTACCATGCCCGCCTAATTTTTAATATATTTAGTAGAGACAAGGCTTCACCATGCTGGCCAGGCTGGTTTTGAACTCCTGTCCTCATGTGATCCGCCTGCCTCAGCCTCCCAAAGTGTTGGGATTACTGGCATGAGCCACCACGCCCACCACCAATCATTATTATTGTTAATTTTTTCTTTTAACACGCTGTTGCTGGCTTTTTTTTTTTAACAATTTTTTTTTTGTGTGTGTGTAGAGATGGATTCTTGCTATATTGTCCATGTCCTGAGCTCACACAATCCTCCCACCTTAGCCTCCCACAGTGCTGGGATTAGAGGCATTAGCCACCACTCCCAGTTTACCAGTTATTAACAATTTCCATATTTGGTGTCTCTTTCTCTACACACACACCCATGTGCGCGTGCACGCACACCTTTTGTGTTTTTTTCTGAGCGATTTGAGAGTAAGTTGCAGACATCATGTCCCTTCACCCCTAAGTATATTCATGGCTATATCCAAGGAGCAAGAACATTTTTTAATTTATGTAACCTCAATATAGTTATCAAAGTTAGGAAATTTAACCTTGATCCAATATTATTTTCTAACTTACTGTCTGTATTCCAGTTTGCCAGTTTTCCCGTTAATATCCTGTATAGCTGTTTTTATTTCTAAGCCAGGACACACAATGCATTTAGCTTTCAAGTCTCTCTTTTTTTTTTTTTTTTGAGGTGGAGTTTCGTTCTTGTTACCCAGGCTGGAGTGCAATGGCGCGATCTCGGCTCACCGCAACCTCCGCCCCCTGGGTTCAGGCAATTCTCCTGCCTCAGCCTCCTGAGTAGCTGGGATTACAGGCACGCGCCACCATGCCCAGCTAATTTTTTGTATTTTTAGTAGAGACGGGGTTTCACCATGTTGACCAGGATGGTCTCGATCTCTTGACCTCGTGATCCACCCGCCTCGGCCTCCCAAAGTGCTGGGATTACAGGCTTGAGCCACCGCGAGGACTTCCTCAGCCATTCTTTGTTCTTCATGACTCTGGATTCTTTAACCCAGGCTCGTCTGATGTTTTCTTATCTTTGAATTCAAGTGATATGTTTTGGACAGTAATATTGTGTCCTTCTCAGTGTAGTATACCATGAGCATACACTGTGAGACTGTCCCATTATCCATGATAGGAATGGACAAGGTGGTGTCCATCAGGTTTCTGCACTGCTAAATTACGATTTCTTTCTTTTGTAATTAATGAGCACTTTTGTGGGCGACCATTTGGGTTTATGTTAATATCCTGTTCCTCACCAAACTTTCACCTATTCTTGCCTGAATTATCACCCTAATTTTTAAATATAGATAATACATAGATATATAGATATATCTATATAGGTTATATCTGTATAATCAGTGGAACATGTGACAGAAACTGAATCAAGTTTTAGAATTCTACTAAGTTATCCGTGGCAGGTAAAGTAGTTGCAGAATGCCAGCAAACTTCTATTTCTTCAGTACATTGACAAGCAAACCAGTCAGGTGAAGGCTGCCAGATATTTTCAAACAGCGCTATCAACAACCCCAAGAAAATAAAGAATAAATTCAGGCTGAGACTGAAGCCTGCTAAGTCCTCAGGTTACATTCCCCTGCTGCTCAGAGCCAGAAAAACCTTGACTAGTGTGACCCTCAGGCAATCCGCCTCTAATCTCAGGACTGGGAAAAGCCTTTATTTCTCTGCAGAGTTACCGAGTGCTCATTTTCACAATATGTTTAGTTTCTAAGGCGGAACTTCTTTCCTGGGGAGGGGATTTCCTTGTTGGTGACGAATCTTGACTAGCAAAAAAGTGCAAAGGCCACGCCCACCTTGTACTCCTCCTGTGCCTGGCAGTGAAGGGCAGAGAGGTCCGTCGCTTTGGGGATAGCTGGGTTCGGGATCTCTCTGGCTCCTTACGTGTATGGTTCATTTACGTCTTTCTAAGGAAATCATTTGTCTTATATTCATTGGTTCTGTATGTTCCCTGACATACATCGTATGAAAAAGTGACGATTCAGAAAGTAGACCTCAAATCGGGTGGTCAATCAGTGACAAAGCTCTGCTGGGCTTGTCTAAGCACCTGTGGCTTCAGGATGGAATTCTCACAGCCGAGTAACCGTACAGTTATTTGCATTCATCTGTTTACTTGGAAAGAGAATTAATGTCTATGGGTTTATACAGACATTTATGTATAAGGAGAGTTTCCATAGCATTATCATAAAGAAAACTGATGATCAGAGTAAGTGTTCTTCAAGCAAAACAGAAACAAAAGCAAAAAACAATGTACTATGATGGCAAGAGACCAAACTTAGTTTTTATTCAAATATAATTATCATACAATGAAATGTACGTATCTTGAGCATTTGATGGATTTTGACAGTTGTATATATCACGTGCCACCACCAAAACAAGGTACATAGAAAATTCCCATCACCTCAGAACATTCCCTCCGTTTCCTTCCAGTCCTGCCCACACCCACAGACCGCCACTGTGCTGATTTCTATCACTACCGTCCCTCCGAACTGTATCTCGAAAGGTTGGTTTTGCCTGTTTTTGACTTTCATATAAAGGGAATCATACAGTATGTACTGGAGTCATTTACACGTGAGATTCATTTACATAGTTGTAATGTTTTATTGCTATGTGATATTCTCCAACATTATTTTGAAGCAAATTTCAGACATCGTATCATTCCGTTTATAAATATTTCAGTAGATAACTCTAAAAGATGAGGGGCCTACAAAGACCCTACGTTGTTATATCTAAAAGGAATCAGCACAAATGCTGCGGCCCATTCTGGTCTTCAGTCCAGTGGGGATGTTGGAAGTTGTGGTCCAGGCTGAGTCAGGAACAGGCAGGGAGGCTGCAGCCTGCTTGTGGCAGAGGAGAGAGGAGTGGGAGGAGAGCGTTTATGAACCTTAGTGGGGTGCGGGGGAAGGGAAAGGCACAGAGAACGAGGGAGAAGGAGGACGATGTCACAGCGCTTACTTGTGGCTTTTGATAAATGTATGTGGAATAAATGTCAACATCAAGGACCTTGGATGGAAAAAGACCCTGTTTTCCACTGCTTTTGTCTTTTAGTCCTGGGTTTCCAGCACCCTGAACTACGTAAGTGAAGAAACGTTTATAAGGAGTTATGTGTATTTATTATGCTTAAAGATTCTATTAGCCTGCTTTAAGCGACGTAATCTCTCGACCCCAAATACCTTTTCTTCTCTTTGTTTAAAATGCATCTTTATCCGTATACCCAATTTTTCTTTTTGTTGGAATTTGATTTTGAGTAGAAGACACTGGTTTCATTCCCAGGTTACCATGAATATGCCTGCATAGCATCTTTTTTTGTTCATTAAAAACATTTTTTTCCCATTACAGTTTTCTATTTCAAAAAAAGTGTGTATCAACCCAAGCCTCATGCAAATCAGTAAGAGCACATCACGTGTTCTTGGCGTGTTTCCCTGTGCTCGCCTCTGTTTCCGCAGCCCTCCTGCTGTTTTCCTGCCTCTGTGCTCTTGTATTCTGTCGATAGCTTCCATTTTGGTCTTCCCTTCGCATCTGGCCCTTCAAGCTGGGCTGCGGTTCTGCGGTTCTGCGGTTCTGCGCTGCGGTTGGGCCATTCAGTGATTGGACTCTCTCCGGCCCCCACCAAATGCTGTCTCTTTCTGTAGCAGGAAGATGAGCTTAAGATGTCTTTCTTATGGCGTCTCGAATGATGTATTTTGCTTTGGGTGCAAAAGCCCGTACCAACTTGAAGTGCTGTGCCTGCTCTGTGTTTGGTAATAAATATGACAGCAGTAGTAACAGCAACAGCAGAAACAGCCTTGCGCTTTGGGAGTCACTCCTGAGCACAGCCCACCCCTTAGCTATTGTTTTCAGTAATATTCAAAAAAGGTCCATAGATTATATTGCAAAATATCTTCATGAATGTTTTGTTGTTTCCACATTTTTCCTGTGCTGTTATGGATTGTATCACAGTCTTCTCAATAGAAGTGAAAATTTAAAAATGAGAATTATTCTAGCTGATGACCAGAATAAATATTCTTGGGAGTAAAACTCTCCTATAATGGCAAGAGAGTAAGCCTTATTTTTACTGAAATACGATTAGCATACAATGAAATGCACATCGTAGGAATCTGATGAGTCTTGACAATCATATACACTCGTACACCTCCACGGACACAAGCTCACAGATCATGTCCATCACTCCAGAATGTGCCCTCCCGTTCCCTTCCGGGTACTACTCACCCTTCAGAGGCAGGCTCTGTTCAGGCGCTTATCACCACAGAGAGGTTTTGCCTGTCCTTGAATATTGCACAAATGCAGTATGAATGTTCTTATGGCGGGCTCTTTTTTTCACTCATTACTGTCTGTGAGATTCGTTCACTCGTTGTGTGTATCTGTCGTCCATTCCGTGTCGTTGCTGAGTGGTATTCCGTTAGGTGTCGTGTCCACCTGCTGATGGGCATTTGGATTGTTTTCAGTTTTGAACAATTTTGAATAAGGTTGCTGTGAACATCTGTGTGCAGGTCTTCACGTGAGTGTGGCAGAAGTCTCAAAAATGTCTCCCAGTGATCCCTGCCTCCTGGTGTTCTTGCCCCACCCTGTGCAATCACCTGTCCTCGAGGGTGCGTGTGAGGGAGACTTGTGACTCCTTCTAACTAACAGAAGATGGCAAAGGTGATGGGAAGTCATTTCCATGATTGTTACATGTGATTGTATCTTCCATCCTGTTAGTACATGCTGTTGACTCTTTCACTGGCTTCCATGAAATAAGCTTCCCTATGGAGGCACCTACATGGCCAGGAAGTACGGGTGACCTCTGATCAACAGCCAGTGAGAAACTGAGGCCCTCAGTTGAGAGTCTGCAAGAAACCGAATCCTACCAACAACTGTAAGAGCTTGGAAGTGGCTCCTTCCCTAGTTGAGCCTCTGATGAGACCCGAGCCCAGCTGGCACCCTGGTGGCAGTCTCAGGAGAGGTGCTAGTGTAGAGGACCCAGCTATGCCAGGCTCAGACTCCTGGCCCACGGGAACTGTGAGATAATAAACGCAGCCTTTATAAGCTGTTAAGTTTGTGGTAATGTTACACAGCAATCAGTTAAAACAAGATAGTTTTTAACTATCTTGGACAAATATCTAAGAGCGGAATGACTGGAACCTATAGTAAGTGTACATTTGACTTTTGAAGGAACTGCCAAACGCTTGTTCACGTGGGTGTGTTTTTGTGCTCCCACCAGCAGCGTGTGTGAGTTCCACCACTCCGCACCCTCAACGGCAACCGTGTTGCCAGTCTTTCTGATTTTCCCATTCCAGTTGGCATGGAATTATCTCACTGTGGTTTTTAATTTGCCTTTGCTTGATGACAAATGAGAAATAAACCTGTTTTAACCCATTATGCAATCTGCTTAAATTTTGTTTTTCTTCCAGAAGAAATACAGCTTGTTTGTTAGCTTTAGTTTTTTTTTTTGGTCTTTGTTATTTGAGATACACAGATGAAAAGATAAGATTACAGACTTAAAGGAACATTATATAAGAAATATATCAACATATTGTTGTATGTAGAATATGAACTGGGGAGTAGAAGACATGAGATGTTTTCTGTATGCCTCAGATATAAAATGAAAAGTGAAGTGGAAAAATGGGTAATTCAGTATACTCATTGCTAAGTGAAACAACATATACTACTATGCCATAAGGTAGTGTTTGTGAATTTCATCGTAAGATAAGGAATCTGAAGCTTACACACAATGGCCAGTTGAAATGGGCTAGACTACGCTGCAGTAACAAATATGTCTCCCTATTTCAGTGGCTAAAACCAACAAAGGCTTATTTCTTCCATATACACGCCCATCATGGGTTGGTCTGGAACCCTGCTCCACATCTTCGCTGCTTGCACTGCAGAACTCCGGCTAACGGAGTATGCACCACATTGCCGATACAGCGGCAAAAGGAGAAGAAAGCACAGCAAAGGCTGCACAGCTCTCGAAGCTTCACCTAGTGGGGGACATACTTATTTGCTCACTTTTACGGACAAAGGACAAGGGACTCCAGTGGGGCAGGGAAATATAATTCCATCCTCTAGAGGCTAAGTAATTTACCCTAAAGGGCAGAATCTTGACTCAAGCCAGATCTTAAGATTCTTTCTCCGGCTCACGCCTATAATCCCAGCACTTTGGGAGGCCGAGGCGGGTGGATCACGAGGTCAAGAGATCGAGACCATCCTGGTCAACATGGTGAAACCCCGTCTCTACTAAAAATACAAAAATTAGCTGGGCATGGTGGCACATGCCTGTAGTCCCAGCTTCTTGGGAGGCTGAGGCAGGAGAATTGCTTGAACCTAGGAGGCGGATGTTGTGGTGAGCTGAGATTGCGCCATTGCACTATAGCCTGGGTAACAAGAGTGAAACTCCATCTCAAAACAAACAAACAAACAAAAAGATTCTTTCTCTTTTTTTTTTTTGAGACTGAGTTTCGTTCTTATTGCCCAGGCTGGAGTGCAATGGCACGATCTTGGCTCACCGCAGTTTCACAGGTTCAAATGTTTCTCCTGCCTCAGCCTCCCGAGTAGGTGGGATTACAGGCATGCACCACCATGCCCAGCTAATTGTGTATTTTAGTAGAGACAAGGTTTCTTCATGTTGGTCAGAACTCCCTACCTGAGGTGATCCGCCCACCTTGGCCTCCCCAAGTTCTGGGATTATAGGCATGAACCGCCACACCCAGCCCGGATCTTAAGATTCTAAATTTTTTCTTTCTACACCATCGTTGTCCCAAATGAGACTTAAAATAATATTGTTTCATTTACTTACTGTTTCCAAAGTTTTCTGTTCTAAGGTTAAAATATTCCCTTATTCATTTTTCATCAAAATGAGCCAGATAGCTCATGTAAAAAGAATTTATTCATTTACATCCCTGCTTATACACAGATGCGTATTTTTGGTTTCTTCATTTCCACTTCAGAAAGCTCTGTTGGCAATGAATTTTCATTAAAGTAGTACAAGATTGCAAAATAAAATGAGCGTCGACACATTTTCCAAAATCGACACAAACCCAGTGTGAGAACCAGACAATTATTGCCTCTGGAGTCAGCCCCAGATTATTAAGATGCAATTATACTCCGAAAAGTAACCCAGCAGGGGACCACATTGATTTCTCAGTCATTTTCACAGGAAATTCTCTCAGGGTCTAGTGGTCACCTCCACACTCTCCTCCTAATATCTGAACAGTACTGTAGGTTCACCCGGGACTTAGGAATACCAGAATTTGTTTCTCCCTCTGCTGGTTTCAAAGATACCACTTAGATACTGAATCAGGTATGGCTAGATGTGACTGGAGATCAGTTTCACGTCACTCACAGCATTTATAACGTTAACAAATTAGCTGCCCATACCTCCAAATTGTGGCTAAGTTTGGATTTGCAGCTTCTCTTGGAAAACTGACAGAGCTGACAACCCTTGTCTGATGTGGAGGAACAGGTGGTCCTTAGGAGGGCCAGGTGCCGCACAGAGCCTCATAGTCCCCACCTGAGACCTCTTCACTCCTCTGCGTTTCCCAACGAGGGCACACAGACATTGAGGCATTCCTCAGCGTCTCACTCTTCCTGATCCTCCGCAGTTTTCCAAGTCCCAGCTGTCAGAAGCCCCCTGATGCCTGGAGCTGCTCAGCAGGAATCTTCCCCAAAAGCTGCAGGTAGGGATAAGAACCAGATGCCATAGCAGTAAGGGCCAGTGAATTCAGCCCAGGAATTTCAGGCAATGCCTGAGCTTCCCCGGACTTGGCTCTCAGCTTGCCTTTCTGCTTGGGCCCCTGTTACACGGACGGCCCTCCCCTTCTTCATTCCTGTGAGGTGTATAGATTCTCAGAGCTGGCTGCAACCTTCTATTCCTTGACAGCCTCTCCTGGTTGAGACCCTAGTTTCCTACTCACTGGCAGCGTCCTCTGACACCACAGCTCAGGCTGCCACGTGGGCCGGGCACTGCGTCAAGTTGTTACTGGCTTACATTTGGTTATTTGCACAGGGTAAATATGTAGCAGACTCTTTGCCTTAGGAAGCGGGATGACGAAGTAACCGATGGGACAACACAGTCCGGAAACTGGAGAAACGCACATACGGCCACTCGATTTATGACAAAGTTGACGCTACAGTACAGTGGGGAAAGGTGTTTCTTAAATTTTAAATTAATTCATTAATTAATATGAGATGGAGTTTCGCTCTTGTTGCTCAGGCTGGAGTGCAATGGCACGAGTTTGGCTCGCTGCAACCTCCGCCTCCTGGGTTAAAGTGATTCTCCTGCCTCAGCCTCCCGAATAGCTGGGATTACAGGTGTGTGCCATCAAACCCGGCTAATTTTGTAGAGACGGAGTTTCTCCATGTTGGTCAGACTGGTCTCGAACTCCTGACCTCTGGTGATCCACCCACCTCGGCCTCCCAAAGTGCTGGGGTTACAGGCGTGAGCCACTGCTCCCAGCCTATTTAGTTCTCTTTGTAAGTCATTCCACACAAGGTTGGATTGAGAGCCTGTCATGTGTTGGGCTTCGTGGTGGGCAGCAGTGATAGAGGAGTGAACAAGACACACTCCTTGTGCTCAAAGAGCATGCAGTTTAGTTAGGAAAAGACCCAGGAAACAAATGAGAACAACAAAGTGTGATGAATCCCCTAACAGTATGTTAAGGGAGCCCAGGGGTGGGTGAGGTGGGATGAGGTGGGTGAGGTATGGTGAGGTATGGTGAGGTATGGTGAGGTATGGTGAGGTGGGGTGAGGTGGGTGAGGTGGGGTGTGGTGGGGTGAGGGGGGATGAGGGGGGGTGAGGGGGTGAGGTGGGTGAGGGGGGTGAGGTGGGGTGAGGGGAGTGAGGTGGGTGAAGTGGGGTGTGGTGGGGTGAGGTGGGGTGAGGTGGATGAGGTGGGGTGAGGTGGGGTGAGGGGGGGTGAGGGAGTGAGGTGGGTGAGGTGGGGTGAGGTGGGCGAGGTGGGTGAGTTGGGGTGAGGTGGATGAGGTGGGGTGAGGTGGGGTGAGGGGGGTGAGGGAGTGAGGTGGGTGAGGTGGGGTGAGGTGGGGTGAGGTGGGTGAGGTATGGTGAGGTGGGGTGAGGGGGGTGAGGGGGGTGAGGTGGGTGAGTTGGGGTGAGGTGGGGTGAGGGGGGTGAGGGGGGTGAGGTATGGTGAGGTGGGGTGAGGGGGGTGAGGGGGGTGAGGGGGTGAGGTGGGTGAGGGGGGTGAGGTGGGGTGAGGGGAGTGAGGTGGGTGAAGTGGGGTGTGGTGGGGTGAGGTGGGGTGAGGTGGATGAGGTGGGGTGAGGTGGGTGAGTTGGGGTGAGGTGGATGAGGTGGGGTGAGGTGGGGTGAGGGGGGGTGAGGGAGTGAGGTGGGTGAGGTGGGGTGAGGTGGGCGAGGTGGGTGAGTTGGGGTGAGGTGGATGAGGTGGGGTGAGGGGGGTGAGGGAGTGAGGTGGGTGAGGTGGGGTGAGGTGGGGTGAGGTGGGGTGAGGTATGGTGAGGTGGGGTGAGGGGGGTGAGGTGGGTGAGTTGGGGTGAGGTGGGGTGAGGTGGGGTGAGGTGGGGTGAGGGGGGTGAGGGGGGTGAGGTATGGTGAGGTGGGGTGAGGGGGGTGAGGGGGGTGAGGTGGGTGAGTTGGGGTGAGGTGGGGTGAGGTGGGTGAGGTATGGTGAGTGGGTGAGGTGGGGTGAGGTGGGTGAGGTATGGTGAGTGGGTGAAGTGGGTGAGGTGGGGTGAGGTGGGTGAGGTATGGTGAGTGGGTGAAGTGGGTGAGGTGGGATGAGGTGGGGTGCAGTGCGGTGGGGTGAGGTGGGTGATGTATGGTGAGGTGGATGAGGTGGGTGAGGTGGGGTGTGGTGGGGTGAGGGGGGATTAGGGGGGCGAGGTGGGTTAGGTGTTGAGGGGGGTGAGGTGGGATGAGGTGGGTGAGGTGGGGTGAGGTGGGTGACGTATGGTGAGGTGGGTGAGGTGGGTGAGGTGGGTGAGGTGGGTGAGGTGGGTGAGGTGGTTGAGGGGGGTGAGTTGGGTGAGGGGGGTGAGTTGGGTGAGGTGGGATGAGGTGGGTGAGGTGGGTGAGTTGGGTGAGTTGGGTGAGGTGGTTGAGGGGGGTGAGTTGGGTGAGGTGGGTGAGGTGGTTGAGGGGGGTGAGGTGGTTGAGGGGGGTGAGTGGGTTGAGGGGGGTGAGGTGGGGTGAGGTGGTTGAGGGGGTGAGTTGGTTGAGGGGGGTGAGGTGGGTGAGTTGGGTGAGGTGGGATGAGGTGGGTGAGGTGGGTGAGGTGGGTGAGGTGGGATGAGGTGGGTGAGGTGGGATGAGGTGGGTGAGGTGGGTGAGGTGGGTGAGGTGGGTGAGGGGGGTGAGTTGGGTGAGGGGGGTGAGTTGGGTGAGTTAGGTGAGGTAGGATGGGGGAAGACTCTCTGGAGGAGAGTGCATGAGGGAGGAGTTAGCTGGGAGGAGTGGGGATAAGCGCATGTTTGGCAGAGAAAGCAGCATGTGCAAAGGCAAGGAAGAACAGGGCACTCGGATTGCTGCCCATTTCTTAAAAATGTGTAGAAAATCTCAGACTATCCTCTGGCTTCTTGCTGAGTAGTATCACGTGTCAGTTTAGCAATACACAGCAACATGTGATGTCAATGATGGACCTTGTTATTCCAGTTTTACTGATGTGACAGGTGGATTTGGGGCACTCGGATGACTTACCAAGTCCATCTAGCTCTCCAGTGGAGATGGTGGGATTATAACTCAGGTCTTTGGACCCCTACTTTTGTATTCTTTCCAGTGTGCCATGTGGCTGCTAGTTCAGCCCAAGTCATGCCTTTGAAACAACAGGGAGCCCAGGCTTTACCGGAGGGAGGAAGGGAGCTCACACGATATCTGGCTAGATTTACAATTGGCCAGGTTAGTGCCTTCAGGCTGGCCGGCATACATAAAGCTAAGGGATAGCAAAAGGAAGGCCATGTGAACATGGTCACAAAGGGTGCAGGTCACAGAAGGGATAAATCCAAGTGTCTGTTTCATACTGAATGACTCTGAATGGAGGGGCTGGTCCTGAAAGAACGCCATGCCCAACACTGGCCACTAGGTGGCGCTCAGATGCAGGCATAAGTGGGCAGTGGAAGGGTTTGGCAGAGGCTGCATGGCAGAGGGCAGGTTACTGTGCTCCTACCTCTAACAAAACCGGGACGGGGCAAGAGGCCTTGGACACGTGCAGGGATCCCACGTGCAGGCAGCCCGGGCTGAATGTCGTTGTTGGGTGCAGGAGGTCTCTGTGCCCTGAAACCATCAGGGAAGCTGGAATTAGGAGCCTGGGCAATTCCCTTGCTCTGCCTGTATGTATCTGTGGGGCACACAGACAGTTGTATCTGGACTTTGAAAAGATTGCGGTACCCCACCTTTTGCCACATGTGTAAAACGCAACTCTGGCCCTACGAGACCCCCAAACGTGCATGACGCCAGCTGGCAGGGAAGCATCTTTCTACATTTCCTCATGGCAACATTCTGCTTGGGCTCATCAGAACCATTCTCTTTTTCTCCTTTCCTGGCACCTTGTTTTGATATCCATTGAGAAATCCATGTGGATTTCACACCAGTGTTTTCATGTGTGATGTGGGGACAGCTTGTGCCTTGTAGGGCTGCTGTGAGCCACACGTAAGAACAGAACCAAGAGGGCTTTGCAAACTGCGAAGTGCTCTATATGCTTACTGTGGCTCCGCTTACGGTGCCAAGTCCTCTGTCAGCTATTTATGCCTCCTCCTCCTCCTAGATAGCATTTTCATGTACAAGGCATGTTCTAAGAACTTTGTCATGTCCAATAAGGCAGTTGCGTCTATATCCCTTGCAGGCTACTTTGTGGCAGAGGGAGCCTGAAATGCAGGTTTGTGACTTCAGTCTCTGAAACGGGGGCCTTACTGTGTCCCCAGATGGCCTCTCCTGCTCAGAGACACATTGCTGCAATGGAAAGCCATGTGCCCGACTTTCCACGTTTTCATTTGCTGCCAGATGGAGGCTTGAAAGTAGTTCTCCCCGTGGTTCTTGCCTGCTTTGTACTCGCCCCCAGCCTCAAGGCCCTTGCTTGGGCCCAGCTGTTCCCTACTCCCCATCTACTTCTTTCCTCTGGGATGGAGCAGAGGAAAGGAGCAGGGTTGAGGGGAGCTGGGAGAGCAGAAAGGGTGAGCCCTGCTCTCTGTGTGTCTTGCTGCAGGGAGGGTGGGGGTTGCCTTTGCTGGAATGAGGAAAAAGGGGTCGCTCCACCCCCAAGCAGCATCAGGCTTCTGTTAGGCACAGGGACACTTCCAGGGTGTAGTTGTCATTGATCCATCTGGGTGCTGTTGGTTGAAGTCACACTGGACGTGGTAAATTAGAATGTGCAAGACACTTTTCTTGGTGGTAGCAGCCCTCTCGTCGCCTGAGGGTCATCACCTCCAACCTTGGCCCAGTGAGGCAGCTCACGATGCACCCTCCCTCCCTTCTCCTGTCGAAGGCCCAAAGGGTGTCCTGCAGCCTCCCAGGTCACAGAGCTTCATCCAGGAGCTTGGCAGGTAACGGATGGCATTGGACCTGGTGCCTTTTCACTTCTTGTAATTTCATGAAGAGATGCCTGTTTTTACAAGGTTCATGATTAGTGCTCAAATTCAACCTTGATTAGAATAGTTGGGGGCTGTGCAAAGGGAGCAGGACAGGAGCTGTATTTTACAAACGTATCACGCTGTAGCACCGGCACCGAAAGAAAGGCAGGAAGCCAGCTAGACAGAAAGGGCACTGGTTGGTAAGGTCCCCTTTGGTCCTAAGATGTGGGATTCAAAGACTGGATCCTACTCATTTGTTTTCACTGAGGTGTAAATGACTGATACATTGTGCTGCTGTCCCTGTGGTTTACTCAAGAATGATAGACAAACTTCTCTGAGCGAGATCCTCCAGGCAGCCATTCCAGGGGCAAAGAAGAGAAGCTATGCCTCTGAGGAGCTTCTGTAGCTCCCAGTTACATGCAGGAATAACCTTGGGCAGCCCTCTCAGGAGGAGGAAGCTCTAATGGGTCAGCCTGCCAGGGTGGACCTGAGCCACAACTCAGTGACACTTCCTTGGGTCTGTCACTCCACCCTGGGGCCCCATAGGCACTTCTGACCAAATCACCCTGGAACCATAGAACTGGCTGCTTTCCCCGGCTCCCCTGGGCAGGGAGGGGGGCTGGAAGGGAAATTCTCCTCCCAGAACAAACCCAAAGGCAACCATTTAGTCCTGTAGACAGGTCTGAAGCCCCAGTTTCCAGTGCAGCAAGTGAAGACACGGGGTGGTCACGTGCAGATGAAAAGCAGTTAGGGACTCAGCCAAATCTTAGCTGAGTGTGTTACACCTGAGACAGGCCAGTGGGGCAGTCAAGTTCACAGGAATGCCCGGGAGGGTGGGAGCTCAGGGCAGGGGCAACGCAGGAGGGGAAGGGAGTCGCAAGAGTTGTCTGACAAGTCCACTCAGCCACGTGAGGAAGTGGCAGAAGATCTTCCAGGCAAAGGAGCAACTCGTACAAAAGTGCAGAAGTGGGGCCAGGCACGGTGGCTCACGCCTGTAATCCCAGCACTTTGGGAGGCCGAGTCGGGTGGATCCGAGACTAGCTTGGCCAACATGGTGAAACCCCGTCTCTACTAAAAATACAAAAATTGGGTGGGCATAGTGGCAAATGCCTGTAATCCCAGGTACTCGGGAGGCTGAGGCAGGAGAATCTCTTGAACTTGAGAGGTGGAGGTTTTAGTGAGCTGAGATTTGCACCACTGCACTCCAGCCTGGGCGACAGAATGAGACTCTGTCTTAAACAAAATGCAAACCCAAAATGCAGAGGTGGAAGGCGGCAAAGCAGCTTGGCCTTGCTGGGGAAGGAGCCGTTTGGGAGATGAGGTCAGAGAGGTGAGGGGCCCACCTCGGAGGGTTCAGAAAAGGAAGGAAAACCCACAGGCACACTACAGAGTCTCAAACTAACAGCACTGGCAGGAAACCAAATGGCCTCAGGAGTGTCTGGTCTTGTTCCCGTGACAGCCAGGACTAGGCAGGCCAGAGGGCCCAGAGCAGCAAGGCCGGAGGCCCTTCAACACGAGATTAAGCAGGTCGCCGGGAAGGCCCTTGCATGCCCTGGCCCCTCTGAAGGTCACGGACACTGATTTGCAGCTGCAGCCGAACGGGAAGGGTCTGCTCAGAGGTCGTGCTGACTTGGTGTTTAGACTCAGTGCCTGTGTGAGGAGACACAGCCGAAAACCAGCATGGCTGGTGCAGACAGGCAGGGTCTTCGGGAGATTCCAGAGGCCAGAGTGTGGTCAGGATGTTTTTCGCACTACAAACTCTCCCGAGCCCTGGCTCAGGGCCTGGTCCTCTTCAGGGCCTGGGAACAAGAAGGTCCCCTAACTCCTCAGCAGGGATGAAGACCCCTCACCCAGGACCACACCCAGCCTGAGGCATGGGAAGAGCCCTCCTGCCGCTCTAGTCCCAGCCTGGCCCTGCGGACCGGGCGGGCTGGGCGTCTTCCTGCCTGGTATGGTCCAGTTTGGTACTGGAGCTGCAGTTCTATCATTCCGTCTTCCCCAAGGCGAGGATCGTGGTGTTGGCCAGCTGCACATGGCGCCATGGGAGGGACACTGGTGTCAAATACTGAAACTGGATAAGCCAGTTGCATCCAGTGAGTAAATCTCTCCACGTCTCCATTTTTCATCTGTGAAAGGGGTTGCAGTCTCTACCTTGCAGGGTTAATGGTTGCACGAGACAACGTGTGTAATGCTGAGGCCCAGGCCCAGCTCAGCCCTTCCAGCCAAGGCCTGCCACCCTGAGCTGGATGGACAGAAACGGCCTCCACTGATGTGCAGAGGCCTGGCCGAGCCGTAGGCCCAGACTTGGCCGGCTTCCTGGCCAGCCTGGGGCTCATGGCCTGCAGGGGGCAGGAGCGGGGCGCAGCGCCCGGCCAGCCTCTCCCGCCCCACGCATAGGGCGCTCTGCAGCGTCTGGAATGGAAAGTTCTTTGCGCAGTGAATGCAGCTTGGGTGGATTTGTTTTTAAATGGGTAATGTTTGCGGTTCTTTTATGCAAGCCCTTCACATCTGGCATTCAAAGAAAATAATCAGTCTAGACTATCAGACCCGATAGCAGCTTGTATGAAATTTGGGCCTGACTTTGCAGTCAAAGTGCCTTCCCTGCTCCCTGCCGCTCCCCCCGTCTCTCCTCTTGACCTTTTATCTCAGCGGGAGCCCTGACTAGAAAGAGGGTTCTGGAAATGTGGTGTGTTTCTCATTAAGTTTCTGCAGCATAAAGTCACGTGATGCAAAGCTCCTTTTTATTTTTTTTTCTCCTTTCCTTCCCCTAGGTATCTACAGTGACTCCTGCTGCTTAGGTTCTATTTAATTTGGGATGATCGAAGGCTGGAATCTTGTTGATAGGAAGGTTTAAAAAACTCTGTTTCTAGGGTGCTGGTGGTATGCTTGGTTTATTTTTCCTTGGCAGTGAGGTGGTCAAACAATTCCAGACAGACTCGCTCCTCTGCTCCGGACCAAACGCGCCCTTTTCTTCTCTCTGTGCACATCTGTAAATTTCTTTCTCTAAAACTTGAGGCTCTGACTTGGGAGATTTTCATGCTGGGTGGGCCCAGACTTCTGAGGGGGCCCAAAGGAACCTTGTGGGGCTGTGAGGAGTCTCAAAGCGCGGGGAGGGCCCCGGCCGTGAATAGCGGCTCCCTTCCCTGCATCTGCTGAGAAGCTCTCATCTGAGCCCAGTGGTCTGTGGCAACAAATGGAGACAGACAGAGAGCAAGAGAGAGCGAGAGGGAGAGAGAGGGAGGGGAGGAGAGAGAGGGGGCACCATAGATCCTGACAACTGCCAGGTCTCCTTTACCTTCTCCTGGGCCCAGCAAGGAGGCTCCAAGCCCTACACGACCTCTCTGAGTAGAAAGCCACAGGTGAAAGTTTGTACAGCTGATGTCTCAAAATAGGTCCCCAACTTCATGCCTAAAGCACAGCTCTGTGAGAGCGTGAATTGAGCCACCCTTGTGTAAGTGAGCATTACAGTCACAGTGCTGGTGTAGACCAAAGGTCCCACCCTACGCGATACTCTACAAGGCTCAGTCACTGGCCTCCTCTTCCCTTGTCCCTCACCCTGATCTTCAGCAGCTGGGGGGAGGGGCCAGTCTTGCATCTTCCTTTGAAGAACAATGGCGTATTGGAAATCAGGATAAGTATCATGGCTGCCTCATAGTCATTGAGGGTTGGAGGTCAGAGTCAGCATCACCCCTGCTTCATAGTCATTGAGGGTTGGAGATCAGGGTCAGTATCATCCCTGCCTCATAGTCACTGAGGGTTGGAGGTCAGGGTCAGTATCACCCCTGCCTCATAGTCACTGAGGGTTGGAGGTCAGGGTCAGTATCACCCCTGCCTCATAGTCACTGAGGGTTGGAGGTCAGGGTCAGTATCACCCCTGCCTCATAGTCACTGAGGGTTAGAGCTCAGGGTCAGTATCACCCCTGCCTCACAGTCATTGAGGGTTGGAGGTCAGGGTCAGCGTCACCCCTGCCTCACAGTCATTGAGGGTTGGAGGTCAGGGTCAGCATCACCCCTGCCTCACAGTCATTGAGGGTTGGAGGTCAGGGTCAGTGTCACCCCTGCCTCACAGTCACTGAGGGTTGGAGGTCAGGGTCAGTATCACCCCTGCCTCATAGTCATTGAGGGTTGGAGGTCAGGGTCAGTATCACCCCTGCCTCATGGTCATTGAGGGTTGGAGATCAGGGTCAGTCAGTATCACCCCTGCCTCATAGTCATTGAGGGTTGGAGATCAGGGTCAGTATCACCCCTGCCTCATAGTCATTGAGGGTTGGAGATCAGGGTCAGTATCACCCCTGCCTCATAGTCATTGAGGGTTGGAGATCAGGGTCAGTCAGTATCACCCCTGCCTCATAGTCACTGAGGGTTGGAGATCAGGGTCAGTATCACCCCTGCCTCATAGTCATTGAGGGTTGGAGATCAGGGTCAGTCAGTATCACCCCTGCCTCATAGTCACTGAGGGTTGGAGATCAGGGTCAGTATCACCCCTGCCTCATAGTCATTGAGGGTTGGAAATCAGGGTCAGTATCACCCCTGCCTCATAGTCACTGAGGGTTGGAGGTCAGGGTCAGTATCACCCCTGCCTCATAGTCACTGAGGGTTGGATGTCAGGATCAGCATCACCCCTGCCTCATAGTCACTGAGGGTTGGAGGTCAGGGTCAGCATCACCCCTGCCTCATAGTCATTGAGGGTTGGAGGTCAGGGTCAGTATCACCCCTGCCTCATAGTCATTGAGGGTTGGAGGTCAGGGTCAGCATCACCCCTGCCTCATAGTCACTGAGGGTTGGAGGTCAGGGTCAGTATCACCCCTGCCTCATAGTCATTGAGGGTTGGAGATCAGGGTCAGTATCACCCCTGCCTCATAGTCATTGAGGGTTGGAGATCAGGGTCAGTATCACCCCTGCCTCATAGTCATTGAGGGTTGGAGGTCAGGGTCAGCATCACCCCTGCCTCATAGTCATTGAGGGTTGGAGATCAGGGTCAGTATCACCCCTGCCTCATAGTCATTGAGGGTTGGAGATCAGGGTCAGTATCACCCCTGCCTCATAGTCATTGAGGGTTGGAGATCAGGGTCAGTATCACCCCTGCCTCATAGTCATTGAGGGTTGGAGATCAGGGTCAGCATCACCCCTGCCTCATAGTCATTGAGGGTTGGAGATCAGGGTCAGTATCACCCCTGCCTCATAGTCACTGAGGGTTGGAGATCAGGGTCAGTATCACCCCTGCCTCATAGTTGCTGAGGGTTGGAGATCAGGGTCAGCTTCTTCAGCTTCTTCCATTAGGTAACGTATGTCATCTGCAACATTCTGACCCACGATGTACTTCGGATGTGCATTCAATGTCTTGCTTTCAGCATCATAACCAGGGAAGCTGTCGTGTGCTGTGAGAGCGGCCTCCATCCACAGCCCCCCTCAGGGATCCGACAGCTTTATCAGCAGTGGTGGTTCTGGGAAGCACTGTAGCAGGTAGAGCCGTCAGCTGACCATCAGTGCTTTCCACACGGCATTTGTCTCCAGTCGCATTCACCTCCACTTGGCCTTCATCAATCTTGTCCATGCCAGACCTGCTGAGAAGCCTGCGGGCAGGCAGCAGCGACTGTCACGTCCAGCATCGCACTGTCTTAGCAGTTTGTATGCTCCAGCTGCGCAGACAATCATATCCCCTTCTCTACAGGCAGTCTGACAAGTGATATCTCTGTTTGTCACCAAACTATCCTCCTGTATTTGGATGTGTTGTACTTATTTTTATCCAGCATCGCTAAGTGTTTCTTAATAATCAGTTTTACCCTCTCGTCGTTTTCCGAATTTCTCTTCGTTTCTCTTAAAGCAGGCCTTAGTTTTGACAACTTTAGCAAACCCCATCCTGTAAAACGGAGACCCATGTTCACAGCTGGATACATACTTGCCGGTCTCAGAGATCTGCTTTTCTAAATAAAGTTTTATTGGAACCCAGCCACACTCATTCATTTACAAATCAGGTCTGGGGCTGCTTCTGCACTACCATTCAGAAGTGAGTAGTTACCACAGAGACCAGGCGCCCCGCAGCGCCTAAGATACTGACTATCTGGCCCTTTACAAGGAAAGTTTGCCAACATCTGGTCTATGGCTTCAATTTTATTTTACCTTTTACAGGGTGAGGCACACTCGTCCTCAGAGCCACAAGAATTTTGTTTTGTGGAACAAGATCTTGGTGACTTGAATAAAACAGAGGAGGCTGTTCCAGGATCTGAGCCACAGAACAGGGGAAGAAATCAATCTGTATTAGTCAGCTAGGGCTGGCCATATAAAATATCATTGACTGAGTGGCTGAAACAACAGAAATCTACTTCTCACAACTATGGAGGCCAAAAGCCCAGGATCAAGGTACTGGCAAGGTAGGTTTCATCCTGTGGCCTTTCTCTTGACTTGTAGGTGAGCACCATCTTGCTGTGTCCTTCTTCTGTGTGCATATGGGGGAGGGGTGGTGGGCAGGGGAGGGGGAGAGAGAGAGAGAGAGAGAGAGAGAGAGAGAGAGAGAGAGAGAACACAAGCCAGCATGTGAGCTGTTGGTGTCTTTTCTCATAAGGACACTAATCCTATTGGATCGGGGTCCCTTCCTTGTGACCTCACCTGGCCTTAATTACTTCCTTATAGGCTCTGTCCCCAAATATAATCACATTGAGGATTTAAGGCTTTAACATATGAATTTTGAGGGGGACACAATTTAATTCATAATAGAACTCTAATCTTTTTCTCGGGAGACTTTCTAATTATGCCAGCCTGACAGATAGGAAACTATGGCAATGGAGGTCAGACATTTGTTCTGTCTTAGGTGGAGTTCCCCAGAAGCAAAGCCCGAGAGGAAGACTTGTGAGAAAGGGATGCATTGAGGAAGTGCTCCCTGGGAGACTGGTCAGGGAGTGGAGGCAGGGCAGGGGAGAGACGGTGCAGTCCCGCGGGGCAGGGGAGAGACGGTGCAGTCCCGCGGGGCAGGGGAGAGACGGTGCAGTCCCGCAGGGCAGCTTCACCCCAGTTCTTCAGGGGGCTCTGAAGCACGGGTTACATCTCTGAGTCTGACACGCCTGTGCCTGTCAATCGCTGGCCAAGGGCTGCCTTGGGGGGATGTAGGCTCC